>JAUNZM010000125.1:1319394-2638788 GCA_033459285.1 Clamator glandarius
AAAACTACTTCATCCTCACAGTCTAACTACTTGTATAATTTTAGTAAGAGCATATATGTGGCTGAAGATACTAAATACTCTGACATAAATTCACCAAGGCAGGTACACAAGCAGGCTTCTCACTTAACTGTGATCCCCATCCAGCCACACATCAAGTCCCACTGACCTTCTCACATGTCTCTGTCAGTGAAGAACAACACCCAAACCTACTCCTGATCCTACTCCTTCAAGTCAAGGACAGTTTTTCTAGCAATGCTATAGAAGTGCAAATGTAGTACTACAAAAATTTTTATCTGCTCAGCTAAAGCTCTCACCACCTTCCAAGAGTCACATCAATGTCTCCCTAACAGTTACACAATGAACCAGGATGCTAATAACTCAAATTGCCACGTCTGAAAGTATCACTAGAAAACACAGCTAATTGTTACTGAGTTTAACTCAACAGTTCAGCCTTTGCCTTCCATAAAAATGTTGTAATCAAGTGACAAGAACTGAACTCCAGTCTTAGATCAATGGTCAGTTTTCAGCACAGCAAGAAAATAAATAACATCTCTAATGTACTTCATCATTATGCATCCCTTTTAAATGAGCTGTTGGCATTGTTAAATGCTGACACTTGCATTGCAGATGGGATGATCCTTATTTTCCAGGTGGATAAAGCTGAACAGACCCAAATTGCAAAGGTTCCATTACCAGTTCACATCATGGTTTATCAATAGCTTCAACCACATTTTGTTAGTCAAGATTATGAGTCTCTGGTATAATACCCAACGCAGAATGAAAGTTATCCTCTACAAAACAAACAACAAAGTTTTGTTAGCTTATCATGATGATGCACTTCCTTACTTCATTTTTTGATTTAAGTTTTTAAACTCATATCTATTCCAGTAGAAAAGCCTTACAAACTAGATAAGAAAGCATGAAGTGTATTTTATTTTTTGATATTAATGAAATGGAGAAGTAGGCACAATTGTGCAACTCCTCTGATCTTCATAATTGAGACCATCCCATTTGTCCCATATCTCAGATGCAACTGATGAAAGCAAATGAGTTGGGGATGAATTTATCTCATTCTCACAGCTATAAGAGCAGCTGGTCAGTAGGCTCAGTCCAGTTCAGGACCAGTGATGTTTAGATCTTTTATTAGAAGAGGTTTGGCAGGAAGTGCAAATTATTGCTTAAAACCAGACAGCTGGAGGGCAGGAAAAGTGGAGAGCAACAATGATCTATTAACATGTACTTGCTAGTCTCATTAGTCTGCCAATAAGAAACGAGCAGGATATGTTGTATCTATTACTCCCTACCTGCCTAATTTAGTAGGTTATATATATATATCATACTATACCCATATATATTTTAACTCGTGTCTTTAAAGCAAGAGTCAAATTATACCAAAATAAAAATCCTGCCAAGTTCTGCTGAGAAGTCCATCCCCTTCCTGATTCTCTTCCTTCCCTCAAACTGATAATGCCAGCATTAACTAGTGCTAGGCAACAGCTGAGAGACAGACAAAGACAGCACAAAACACTCTTAGTGTAACAGCAGTCAAGCACTCAGACACAGGATTGGCCTCTTCCAAATAACAATCCTTCTGGCTCACAGAGAAGAAATCAGAAGGATGAGTTATCACACCTGAGCTCATGTATATGGAGAACAATACCACATATCTCAGTAGGAAAGGAAAGAGCACAGCAAATGGCCCTTTCTGCATTCATTTGATGGCCAAATGTCTTAGCTGTGTGTAGGCACCTTCAGTTTTTCCCCAGGAAAGAGGCAGGAAGCCCACAGCCTTCTGCTGGACATGAAGAGATCTTTAGAAGTAGACTGTGATTTTCAAAGTGTAAGGTAACTTGTCCTGTATTATCTCTAGGCTACCTTTTTGAAGAACACGTACAGAAAATAAACTGCAGAGTGGAGGAATACTTTTCATGCCTTCCAAGCTGGACTACACAAAGACCCCAAAGATTTTATTAATTCAGTTCCTCCATACTCTCAAACCTTTAGGCAGTAGGGAGTAAGCTATTTATCTTTTGGTTTCTTGTAAGGAATTCACACTAGACTCGCTGCTAAATCATTTTCCCTGTACTACTAGTACAGGAAATTAACTATAAATGAACTATGAAAACAAATCATTCTGCTACAATTTTCCACTGAGATTACTTTACAACTTTAGTACATTTAGGAAAAGCAATACAGATTCAAAAAAAGACTTACAACTTATTTATATACTGATTCTTACATTATGCGCTTTCCTCTTATAACAGGCTCTACTTATATTTCTTGCATATTCTGCAGTGCAACACTGAGGTTGGAAGTATCCTCATGACTGTGGCATCATAGCATAGTTTCATAGTTAATGTTGAAGACAATTACACTGAGACCAGTATTCACTGAAATGCATGGGAGATGAGATGAAAATTGAGTTCCTTGTATTCTTTACTATAAAGCAAACAGCTTCTGACTGTTTATACAAATGGTGATATTGAGATATTCTGTGTTTTTTCAGTAGCTACCGATTTTTTCATAATTTCCTCCCTGCATAAACACTACTGTATTTCTTTAGAAAAATTAAACACCAAGGATTTATGCCTTCATTAAGGTCTCTGTTTTTCACCTGTTTGAAGAAATAAGAGATGGTGTACTCTAAGCATGTAATATGTAATGTGCTCTGACAATGTTTCTTAAGCAACACACAGGGCTAATTGTGGAGAAGTTCTGTGGTTTGGGAGGGGATGTTCTGCTCCAAACTGTTTGAAAGTCCCTCCATAAAGTCTTACACCAACAGTTTGTCAAATTATTTAACACAGAATATCTGCTGAGAGACATTTATTGAAATTTTAAACTATGGATATGATACATGTTGGGGTTTTAAAATGCATATTTACAGGACAAAGAAATTAGAAATGACAATTCTGTTCTGAACACAGACAGCAATATATAAATTCTGCCCCACTGTAATGCAGTCATTTCAGGAAACAGAGAATATTTAACTTACACTAATGCATTTGTGCATCAGGGCTGTGTTCTCTGAAGCACTAAGTGCTAGCTGGCTTGAAAGCAGTGGGCAGCAAACTGACTGTCTTTGAGTTGATGGCAAGGCTAAGTATCCTGTGCTGCAGAAATCAGGCAGTAAACTTCTTGTTCTCTGCACTTTAAAGTAGATGAGCCATGTTGAAATGAGGTTTTTCACTGCTATGGAATTCAGGCACAGTTGCGCCCATCCATTTTTATGCAGTTTATCATTTAAACAGATAGGGTCAAATTCTACACTGAGGATTTGGAGTTGGAGCCTTTACAGGGGTGAATAGGAGGTAAATGTGCTCCTGGGGTTTTTTTTGTAGCAGTATGGGAGTGGTGGCAGGAAGCAGTGGAGAAACCAATTTTTTTGATGAAAAAGATGTAAATCTGCAAATTGAAATCTGCAATTCAAAAAATCAGATTTCTGAGAGAAATTCTGAAACTGATATTTTTGTTTGAAATCCTAACTCCACTGATCTGATTGGAAAACCCTCACTTCCTTCACTAGAGGCACCATTTCACTTCTGTTGGAATTTTTTTCAAATTAACATTTCCCTACAGAAAATGTTTGTGTGATTTTTTTTTTCTTTAAACTCACAGTGGGAATTGCTTTTTTCTTTTTTTTTTTTTTGCCAGAAGTGTTTTGGTCAGGCATACAAAGGAGCTGTAGACAGAAACCATGAATAGATGTCCTCTTTGGGACGCTGCTGTGAGCTGGATGAGGTTACTACTCTCAGCTGCTCAGCACCATTCCCCACTCTCCTCATTACGGATCCCCTCCTCTGATGTGCTCATTGAACAGTTTCTATGAACACTTCCTGCAAGACCCAGCTTCAAGCCAAGCCAGTTATTATGGTGCAGACCAATGAAGAGCAAAACAAATGGAGTTGATTTGGCTTAAAGCAAATGAGGGAGCTCCTACACAACTTGCTGTGCAAGTAGATGGAGAGAGCAGCCTTTGACAGGTGAAGAGCAGTAAGTAGCTGAAGGAGTAACTTCTTCTGGCAACATGGCTCAGAAACTAGCCATTCCTCCAGTAAGTCATGCATGCAGAGTTAGCCTGACTTCAGGAGGAACCTGGCTCCAAGGCATTCAACTGAAGAGCATGTATCCTAAAAGCCATTGAAAGCTACTAAGAAAGCAGGAAAAACCTACCCAACCTGTAGTAAACTAAATAACAGTCTAACTTCCCAGTGAAACACTCACTCCTGGAGATTCCTGAACACTAGCATCCTCTGACCACTTTGCAGCTTTCCGTTATATTTTGGCCCTTGAAATCCACCTCATGTAAATCCAGGGCTGGAACCCAACTGCCCTCACCAGGCAAGTAAATAAGCGAATCTCCACAGCCCTGCATTCCTTTCAGGAATCCAGAAACATTCAGAGAGTTTCTCACATCTTCCTAACCACAACAAATAGTTAGTCAAGTTACCTTTGTTAAGCAAACCAATTTTCATTGCTTTTATTCAAATAGCCTTAAAATAGAATTCTTGCCTGCTTTATTTTGTCAGATGTAAGGAAAACTGAGAAACTGTATCCATTGTTCTTAAAAGAGCTTATTAGTGAAACAAAGACCTTTTTTTCCCAGTGAGTGCTGTTTGTGCAGTCACTTCATGACATTTATTTGGATTCAGTCCCAGGGGAAAAAGGCCAAATTCAGTTTCAGCATTTGCCTACTACAGCATAAACAGTCTTAGTTAACAGATCTTTTTTGGCGGTCTTTGTGTAGCCTCCAACATCAAAGCACGTGATATTAATGAAATAATCAATGCAGCATATGTACACTGAAGCACTGTCCGTACATTATTTTTCAGTAGCTTAGCAATCTTCAGAATTTGAAGAGGTCTCCTAGGCCTTGAGCCAAAACCCTTGGAAGTCAATGGAATTTTTTTTTCCCTTTGACTTAAATGGATGCCAAGTCTGGCCCTCGGATAATCACTGCCATGTTAATGGCAAACTACTTTCCATTTCTGTATTAATTTCCTGCTTGAGGATGATACGTGGCCAAAAGCACTGGAGAATGAAATAATTTGCCCTGGTTATAGCCAGGGGAGAGAAAGCCTGGGTAACAGCAGTCACATCCCCCTTAGAGATTCACTGATTCATCCTAACCATGGGATGGAAGAGTGATTGGACACTGTTCCTTTGCCACAGCTTTTCCCTTTAAAGACACCACTGGCAGTACAAATAACTGAAAACAATCATGGTGGGGTTTGTGCTGTGTACACTAGAACTGGGAACAAGGCCAATTTTTTCCTCCTCTAACAGCAAGCTGCTGGTGCTCATTTCTCCTCTAGGTGCAAGTCTTAACGGAGATTGTAGCCGCCTCATACCTCGCTTTCCTTCCTGTTATGGAGGCACTGCCTGTACTTTCAGCTCCTGTGTAGTATCACAGCTCCTTTCCAGGTCCTTCAAAGCCAAAAAACCTCCCAAATCAGTGAAAATACTACAAACTACATTTTCCAATGCCTCCCAACATGAACGAGAGACATTATTTTAGATGAGTCAGGTAGGGGATTAACCTTTCCCTGCTGTTAGCATCAGAGGGTACATCTGTCCCTCTGCTCTTGCTTTGCATCTGCTCTGGGGCACAGCTGAGAAGCTCTGGCTTTTGAACAATGCAAAAGCATATCTGCATAACCTGGATGTATTTTTCTTTACTGAGATTCTGAATTATCAAATTACTTTTCAACTATATAGCAAAAAAAAAAAAGCCCACAAAGAACCCTCAAAAACTCAAACAGCGAGAAGGTTTATTAAAGCTGCTAAAAGGAATACTTTGAAAGAATAGCTTTTAAAAAAATCAGCTGGGTTGATTAGGCCCTGCTTTAATAATAACTAACTCGTCCTGAGCCCAAGAAAATTGCTATGCCATTAAAAAAGTTGCGGATGTGAAAATTAGAGGATAATGGGTGGCAGAAGGATTTAGGAGGGACATTTGGAAAGGCACCAGTATGACTGACCTCTCTTAATACCAGTGTGATACATGAAGAAAGGTTATTTTTATATTATTAGGAGTCTAGTTCAGAAGATTGAATACACATTCCATCAGAAAAAACTACACGCTAGAAGCCTTGAGGGTCAAGATTTGAAAACTTAAATTCAGTTTTTCAGTACTAGAAAAGAAAACTAATGCCTTTAATTATATACAAAACAAAATATCAAATCCCCAAACACATACATGGACTCGAAAAAGGAAAGTGGACTAGTAAAGATTTTATTTTGAACTGCTGACCAGTCACTTCAGCTGTTTGAGAAGAAACTTTACTTTTGCTCTCTCACTGTATTTGTCCTGCCCCGGTTCAACCCTGCATAGGGGCTGCTCCTTGCCTGTGAGGGCGCATTGGTACAACACAGCAAGCACGGATCTTGGTTGTAGCCCCTCTTGCACTGCTGTGGTATAGCTAATAAATGAGATGATGAATAAACAAAGTGGGAAAACAAGATTAATATTTAATAAGATTCTCAAGTTATTTTCTGAAATGATTGTGAATACATGGCCTGATTTGATTAAATCTATTTTAATGAAAGAAACTTACAATGTTTGCTGGCAAAGAGGTGCAGTACACAAGATCTCCTGAAGTTGAAAGAGGTGGCACAGTTGGCTTGGGAGGGACTTATATTCTTATGGAGAGTGAAACCTAAGATTAAACCCCTGTAAGGACCAATAGTAAGCAGTTCATTGTTAGCTGAGTGAAAACAGAGTTCTAAAGGGGGTGAGAGAGAGGGAGAGTGAGCACATGGGCAAAGGACTGCAACAAGGTTTGAACTTTACAAGAAGCAATTGATGGAAAATAATAACAGTACTCAAAAACATATAAAATTTGGTAAGGTCAAAAGGCAAATGAGAATGCATTTTAAAACAAAATAACTTTAAGACATACTCGAAGGTTGAAAATAAAATGAATTTATTGAAACTACTAAAGACAAGATCCAAATCCCAATGAAGCTGGCGGAAAGACAATCACTGACTCCTACAGAGTTGGGCCACGACCAAAGAGAACAACAAAGAAGTTTCCAGTGACTGAAGAAAAATCAAGAAAATCTCAGTGGTTTCTTCACATCTGTGTTTGATAACAAAGAACACTGGCAATGTTCATGAAGGATGTGTTTGTGGGTACTAATGAGGACAAAGAAAAGGAATCTGTGAAGTAACCAAGTACAGGAACAAAATAAGGACAGAGAATAAGTAGTAATGGATTATATCCAGAGATGAAGCACAGCATTTTATAAGTGTGCATTGTAATATTTGTCCTGCTCTGTTGAGGAAAGTCCTAGAAATAGATATTGTATAGTGTTTCTGAGCACACTGTCCATCTAATTTAAATGTCAGTACCTAAAAATCAAATAGAAGGCTTATTTTTAAAATATTTTGTGTTTTTAAAACATTAATTCATATTTGGGCAGGAAATTAGTAAATGAAATTGACATTTTTAGCTGTTATTTTCAGAAATACTTCCTTCACGAAAAAACACCCATGACATGATTTGTGATGAAATGGAAAGGATTGAGACTGAAGGTCTGGACTCCTGCTTGTTTTTGGTCCCTTATTTTTTTTAACAAAAATAATACGGACAGTATACATGCTAAAACATTTCAGAAAATGAAATACCATGTGTGATACGGCCACAAAGCACACTCACTAGATTTTAGTACATCATTATCAGAAGGAGCTTAGGCATGCTTGAACAAAATTCTCTGTATCTTTGTGTACAAACATGCCCACTGGCAATCCACAGTTCTTTGTCTCAACATATCTCTAGGAATTGCAGTGAGTTGGAGAAGTATAACTTCCTAGGCTATCATCTTAATCATACTTTCCTGTTTGCTATGCTGTTCCTTTGTTCCTGCCCAACAGTGTCATAGCTGAATGCAAAACTCTAGACTGGTGAATACTGTGGGTTAACTGCAAATCACTGAAATGCCTTGCTCTGTGCTTTGCTGTTAATTGTCCTTTACCTGACATGCCTGTTTCGGCTGAAGAAGTTGGGAAGACAGGATGAACCCCAGTAAAGCATGCATATGCAGTGTAGTGGAGGAAATAAAGAGATATTTGCAAAATCAGATGTTGACACTGTTTAAGAGAAAATCATCAGAATGCTCTTCCTTTGGGTTAAACAGAAAAGAGCAGACCATCCAGAGACATAAGTGTGCTGTGCTGCTCCACGAGCCCAACCAATTGCAATTCTTCCGTCAGTCAGACCCTGTTAAATGCTATAATCTCATGACCCAGCTGTGAACTGTTCCCTTCAAAAGCAATTCCTCTGGGCATTGGGCTTCTGATTATCCAAGAGAGCCAGATGCAAACAGAAGACCTGCACCACATATTTAGGTGCTATTGAAATGCAAATATATACAAGGTATATTCCCTCTACTTCTCCTGGAGACACATATTTCAAGTTGTTTCATTTGCAATGCAAATTTATTATGTGAAAACATTGCACTCTAAAGTCACAGAGTTAGCCTCCTCTTAAAAGATTACAAACATTATCCTGATCTCTACTCTTCAACAACAAGGAAGACTTTAGACCTCTGTGGTTTCATAGATAGGACTGCAAAAATGCCCTGCAGTACAAGCTCATACATGTCAGTCTGAGCTGTTTTACATGTCCAAAAAAGATGTAGCCTAAAGCTCTTCAGCATTTCCTCTGGGAGATGAGTTGTACTACGTCAGAGCTTTTCTCCCTGTTCTGTATTACACAGACCCTACTGATGTAAACCACAACATATGGCTGGCAGAGAACTGTGCTAAACTAATAGCTACTCTCTTAGGTATTTGGAAGCTTGAAAAACCTTGGAAGAATGCTTGGATATGGATTGTAACTTACATAAAAGTGAGCCACCAGGATGGCATTACAGATATTTTTGTCCTATTTGAAATGTAGGACCTGTCACTGTTACCAAAAAACCAAGAAAGATTTTATTAATAAACTGCCACTTCAGGAAAAAACATCCCTGTATATAAACTGAGTTTTCTTTGTGACAATGTAATGTTCTGTGCTGCCTTAACAAAACCACATTTTTTATACGCTGCTTTTCCTAGGAAAGGCAAAGCAACAGGTGATGCGTGTTTCATGGTGTCCCGCATCCTGGCTGCGGATTCCTGAGGGAACATTCCAGTTTAGGATCTGAACAGAGAGCACCTGCCCAACGCCCATTCCCAACCCGCTGACTGTGTAGATTTGGTGGGAGCCTGGTACAGATGTGGAGCTGCATACCTGAATGAATGAATAGGCACATCATTAAATCTGATCTCAAGCCAAAAGCCTTTGACGCATTTGCTCTGTCAAGGTGAGGTGAAGATTGGTGTGTCTGAAATCCTTCTCTTGAACTCTCACACTAACCTCTGAAAGACATTTGTGTTTCATTCCCACTGACTTCAACAATATCTAGACACCTAAATACCTCTCAGTACCTGTCTGCGATGAACAAGATCTACATGCCTGAATAATTTAAAATCTGAATCAAGAGTCATTTTTACCTCATTTTCCCACTCCTTCCAAACCCCAGACATTTTACTTCCTTTAGACCAGAGCCACCCAAAATCAAGTACAGTATTTTAAAATCCTTTCCCTTTTCTCACGTTTCTCTGGCTGTGAAAGAGGACAGTGATGTGCTTTGGCTAATGATGCTCCAGCCTGTGATGCTCTGGTACTGCACAGCTTGGCCAACAAGCCATCACCATGAAGCCTCAGTTCAATTAATTTTCACGGAATCACTAGGTTGGAAAAGACTTCCAGGATCATCGAGTCCAACCATTCCTATCAACCACTAAACCATGTCCCTGAGCACCTCATCCACCTGTCTTTCAAACACCTCCGGGGATGGTGACTCAACCACCTCCCTGGGCAGCCTGTTCCAATGCCCAATGACCTTTTCTGTGAAATTTTTTTTTCTGATGCACAGCCTGAATCTCCCCTGGCGGAGCTTGAGGCCATTCCGTCTTGTTCTGTCCCCTGTCACTTGGAAGAAGGGGCCAGCACCCTCCTCTCCTCCTCTCTACAACCTCCTTTCAGGTAGTTGTAGAGAGCAAAAAGGTGTCTCCTCAGTCTCCTCTTTTCAAGGCTAAACAACGCCAGTTTCTCAGCCACTCCTCATTTTATGAAATGCTACTGTATTTTCTTACATGGAAAACAAACAATACCCCCAAGTTATACCCTGATCCCCAGCAGTGATGCTGGGTAAACTAACAACACCAAAATTCAAGCTACAGGAGCACAAGGCTAAGTTTTTGTCATAACTTGTGTAGTATAACAGGGTCTGGAAACTGCTGAATTCTAAGAAAGAGTGTTATTACGCTCTGTTTTAATAGACTTCTGTAGTTTGAAAGGTGGGAAGACAATGACTTCTAGAGATTTTAATGAACCGACATTAAGGCTCAGATTCTAAATAAGGAGGACTGGTATGTACACACACTCATGTAACATTCCTGTTGATTTTATTTCTCACAGTTGTGGCCTCTGGGAGGAATGACAGCTCACAGTTATGGGTCAGAGGCTGGCTTGGTCAAGAACCCTCTCCAAGGTGGCAGCTGTCCTCCACACAGGCTCAGGATGCAGAAAGCAATGGGCTAGGCTCAAGCAGACAGAAGTATAAACCCCCCACCCACTTTCAGTACTTTTAAAACTTCACAAAGTTTATTTAAAAAAATATGAAAGCTTGTCTATAGTTAGGTGATTTATGTAGGGCTACATTAACTTTGTAAATCTACTACCTCTCCTTTTCTCTCTGCTCCTCTCCATTCAAACCAGGTGCTTTTCATTTTTCCCTTGTACACTTAAAAGCTATGGTTTGGTGTCTGGCACAGTCTTCTGGCACTCCATTCTACCTTAAACTTTTGATAGAAGAAGCTGGAAGGATTTGCAGGTAAAGAGTGAGAAGAGGCCTTTCTATAAAATTCTGCTTTTAAATTAAAAATTTCAGAAAAGTAGCAAAATTGTTACACAAGGGTTCATTTCCCAGGGCCACACCAGAAGCTGGAGGGCATTCCTGAGATGAGTGGGTAAAACTGGTGTATATTTATACTTTGATGGTTGCCCCCCCTTTTTAGTGTTCGCTGAACCAGAGAAAATACCTAAATCAAATAGCAAACTGCATTGCCAAGGGAAGCCAGAAAAGACCATGACTGGAGAAAAAGGTGTAGATTTAATGTATTTATCCATTGGTTTTATGATTTTTCTTGCTCCTGGGGACACCAAAGCTTGGGGAAAATAAGGAAGGCGGAGATTTGAACAGACAGTAAATACATAGTACTTTACATTAAGTACTTTTTAATAGTGCTTTTCCAAAATACGCCTGAATTTTTATGTTTTCAG
Organism: Clamator glandarius; assembly: GCA_033459285.1. Taxonomy (NCBI): domain Eukaryota; kingdom Metazoa; phylum Chordata; class Aves; order Cuculiformes; family Cuculidae; genus Clamator; species Clamator glandarius. The sequence goes on from JAUNZM010000125.1 coordinate 1,330,728, forward strand.
ATCTGAGATCCATTCTTGGCAGGTGAATTAAACTGGAATTTTGCCAGCTATGTCCGATTGACTGGGACTCGGCCATGGCTTTGCCATGCAATATTAAGGTCCAAGTTTCTCAAGCACAGTTCCTTGTGCATTACAAAAATCCATGTAGCCTAAAGCCTTGTACTGCCACTGTATTACTTTTTGCACTGACTTCTAACACTTATCTGAAACTTTTTGGAAAATGCAGACTGAATGCCTCTGAACCTTCCTACAGTTCTCACTGCTGAATCTTCAGAAAAGTCTCAAACCAGCTTGGACTTGATGATCATCGAGTTACACACCAGCTGGAACTTTCTTTGTGTCTTACTAATAGCAGTGCTACAAAACATTTAGTCTCGTTCAGTTTTATGTTTTCAGTAAACACTAACAGATGTCAGCACCCATCTACTCTTAACCTAAAAATAAATCTCATTCACACACTACAAAAACACTCTTCACTGTTACTGTGACATAAACTGGCCTTGCTTTCAAAAAGCTCTGAACTGCTGATGAATTTAGTGACATAGTCTTAAAGCTAGCTTAAAAAGAATGAATTGCAGCGAGTACTAAGTTTTTTTTTTTTGGTAGCTCTTCCCTCTTGGAGAGGAGAAAGTGCTTTGAAAAACAAGGAAAACATCATTATCTTGGTTGCAGACAGGCAAACAAAAAAAAAAAAAAGCGGGGGGGAGGTTATTCTCCCAGAGACTCCCCACAAAGCCAGCTCTGGAATACAACCTCATGGAAGTGCCCACTCTGATTCCCTTGCCCAGTTCAAGCAAGCCTCAGAGTGGTAAGATGACACCTTAGCTGCCTGTTAACAAGCAAATATTTTCCTAGAACTTTCATTCCTAACCATCTGCTACGAAAACCTTTACTGACCATTCATAAGCCTAAGTTAAGGATAGGACTTGTTGCTGCTCATTTCAATAGAACCTGAAGGCTGTCCAAGACAAGCTTGGCATGCTGCACAGTAGGGCTTTTCTTTTAATAGGAGAAAACAATGATTCTAAAATTACAGAATAAGAACTTTTTTTTTTTTCCCCCCATTTTAAATGAGTATGTGAAATGAGTCAAGCTAGGTTATCAGTGAATAAACCATAGCTTTCTTCAGTAACATGCAAGAATCACTCAGGTAAACTAAAAATCTTTCAGAACAAAAGATTATTCTGGTCAGAGAAGCTGTGAACTGAAGGATCCTTACTGAAGCAAACTCAGCATCATTACCTGAAGCTAGATTTAGCCAGAACATAAGCTCTCCATGTGGTTGGTCTGGCTAGCCTTGTTTTCTTGAGTGGTCACTTTGATGTTACTAATTTTGCACTACATTAAAGAATTCAGAATAAAATGGTGGCTAGTTGGCTCTTTAATGAGCTGTTGTTCATACACAAATAAGGAGGTCACTGAGAATGTTCTGGGTGTAGCTGAGTTTAAGCATAGCAAAACAATAGTTCTGATTTCTAATTTGAGCAATACAGCAATTACTTCTCACTGACCAACTTGGAAATCAAACAGAAGAGTTCACCTTCTCCTTTTGTTGACCAGACAATTTCAGTCATGCATTATAATTCTCCTATCATCACCATATAATTGCTTACAAATATTCAAAATTAGCCTGGTACTCTGACAGAGTTGCTGTCTCCATCCAAACAAAACAAAACAAAATCTCACCTCACTTTAGGGCCTTCAATTTTCTTTAACGCTACTGCAAAATTCCTTATACTTTATCATTATACTTTTATGCACTTGATTGCTATATCCTTTCAGAGCAGGATAAGCAGGAACAACCCAGGAGGCAGGTGACTCTACACTCAGAGTGTGATCTAGGCACAGGTAACTGTGAGAGATAGGCAGGTTGCCAAAGAAACTACAGGCTACATGGTAGGTAAGAGTGTGAAAACCAGGGACTAGTATGGAGGACAAAGAGGACAGAAATGAAAGAAACAGCATTCCCTGATATGAGAAGAGGACAACAATTCCTGCTTGTTCACTAGGGCTTGCTAATTCATTTAGTAGCATCTGGTTCAGTCAATCTGTACTACCTCTGGTCTCTACTCCTGCTGTGATGATAAATACTGAGCCCATTATTGTGCATGGTTTTGTGAATGCACTGCCCATATACACACGTCAGTTCTCAGGCATATGTATAGTTTTTCACCTACTTTGCCACACGTGCTGCTAAATATGGAAAAGGTGTCACTTTAACTCAGTTTCTAGCATACGTATTACTTGTCTACTCTTTTACTAAATTGTGTTGACTATCAAAGTATACCACCCTATTTGTCCTAAGCCAAGAGTTTTAGAAGGACTGAGAGATATTGGAGCACATCATCTTGTCATAGCCTTCCCTCAGAAAGCAGACTGACATGGTTTCTAGCGTTATGTCTTACTAATGGCATCAAGTTCATGCCCTTGTTACAAGAAACATCACAGAAGACAGCAAGCAGCAGACTGACCTGATGCGTGACGTGGGCTCCATGATACTGCTACTGGGAGAAATATGACCCCTTCAAACTGCAGTTATCAGTTTGTTGTAGCCCACCTAACAAGTAGAACTGTTAGAACTGTTTCTCTGCTGCAATCTGCCAGGCTTGTGGTACACAAACATCTGCCAGAGGCCTTTTGCCCAATGCAAGGAGAAGCTGATTCTTGTGGAGGCCAGTGCTCGGTGTTGAACTTAAAGTTGGCATTTTCTAAGCAAAATGGTGATATCCATCACAGTCTGTGAGGCGGTGCTCACACCCCTATCCCTCCTTCATGCTCCCACTTTCTGTGGCCATTAAGAAGCAAAGCCCTTTAGATTTGTTTGTAAATCCAAGCCATACTGCACAGTAATGATATTTATTGCCTTTCTGTTTCTGACCTCTGCCACAGCTTGACCCTATCAGTACCTGTGTTAGAATCCTGTCTGCCCCAGAGCTCACAGGCTCTAAGTGAATGGATATTGTCCAAAGATCCCTGCACAAAACACACTCTCTGCAGTGCGTCTCATTGGTAAAAAGAGTTAACTGTTTTACCATCTGACCAACTGCTGATGGGTGTATTTGATTTTCCTGGCACTAAATGAATTTAAGCAATCTGGGCGCAGAATCAACATCCTGGTAATTTTCTTAGACTTCGGCTTTTCCAAGAACAAAGGCAGAAGGACACAGAAACCATTCCCTGGGTAGAGTCACTCCAGATTAAATTCTGCAGGTTCAACTGGTATTAACACAATCAAGAAAATAGGAAATGTTTCCATATCAGTATTGCAATACATGTTTTTCTTTTTCTGTAATGTCATTTTCATCCTGTGTCAGACAAAAATTTACTGCAATATTTTCAGAGAATGTGTTTAAAGAGAAAAAAAACCCCAGAACATAAAATTCACCCAAAGATAAATAACACAGCATTCCTCATGCCATGAAGTGAAAACGCCCTTTACCTAAGCATGCAGAACTGAAGTTTTACAAACTAAGGGACTGTCTGCATCTTTTAATGCCTCTCTAATAAACATCCTTTTCTGATACTGTCAAAACACAAACCAGACTTCACTCTTTAAATTAACTTGTAAGTGTTTGTGAGATGCTAAGCTAAAGAGAAAAATACAGAAGCTCTATGTGGCCACGTATACAGAATTTGTATATTCATAATGTTTTCTTCTGCTATGTTGACAACCTCAGTCCTTCATTTCCACTAACCACAAGAGAGATGCACCTGTAGCAACTCAGAGCTTGGAAATTAGGCCTTTGAAAATCAACTTCACTTAGCATGCCTCCATGTCACCTGATGCACCTCTGAGGCAAAAAAGTGGATATGAAAGTGTGTTTGTTTTCCTTTGCCATGCCTTGCAATAAAAAATTTCATTCAATATTTATCTAAGGATTTCAGTAGTAAGTAAGGAGTTTGTGGCAGTTTAGTGAATGTTTTCACAGTGCTGTTGTTACTGCAGTTGTAAAGTTTCACTTATGATTGAATGTTTGGGGCTGGTAAAACCCTGTGTCTCTTTACTGTTCACAGATGTGTCAGAAAAAAAATTACTAAATGCCTGGTTTTTATTACTGCTCTGGGGATCCTTTTTCTGTGGACATTCCAAAATGCAAGTTAAATCCAATGGTGAATGTATCTTCCAGATATTCACATTAAAGGACATAATTCATGTAACATAAAACATGCTACCATGACAAAACCATGAGATATAAAACCAGATTTTTTGAAAGCAAGATCTAATTTCATCCCTCACAAATGTTCTCAGTTCTTGAAATAAATATATATGTGTGTATGTATGGTTTATATATATCTACTTCATAAAAATGTATGCAAATAAATGTAACCATCTGCAAAAGGTACACACGAGTTCTGCCAGTTAGATGTCTATATAACTGCACCCCTCCAAAGGAGCGTTTATCAAATTTGTACATAGTCATTCAAGTTTCCTTTGGTGTTTTGTTCAGTTACTTCATCTGACTTTGAATCATTTCTGTAGTTACTCCTGATATTTCATGGTATCACAGCTGAATCTCAGAAGGCATCATACATGCCGTGTAAATAGCTCTTTGGTTGAAAAAAGCTGCCAGGCATTTTCTGCAACTCAATGGTCAAACACTCACTGACTGTTCAAGGTCTTATGTTTGTAAATAGTAATGACCAATAAATACTGAGAATTTCTAGACCTCTTTTAGGCCCATAACATATCTTTTTAAATAATAAGTTTTAGAAGGATGGCAGCAGCCTGTCATTCCCTCCTCCACCCCTCTACCCCAAATGATATGAAGGGTCTACTCCACTGGTGACGTTGGGCTATCATTGGTTTTGTGCTGAGTTTTTTAATTATGACTTCTGCGGCCAATTGCACAAAACAGAACAGGTTTTTTTTTTTTTTCTGGAAACGTATTAGGCAGGGAAAAAGAGAACTTTTTTTGATAATCAGAGAGAAGAAATCACTGCCATCTCACAAGACCAATTAATTTAAAGTACCGTATTCGCCTGTAACACAGATACTGGTAGAAAAATGTTTTAAATGTACAGCAGTCCCATACAACCCTATGGGCTCTTAATGCTTTATGTAACTGAGATGATGCCACTTTGCAAAAAAATTTTAATATGTTTCATCTAATAAACTACAGAAAAGATTGAAACTAAAAAATGTCCATACTGCTATCCAGACTGGATGTTAGATGCACCACAGAGTAATGCTATGATAGATATCTTGATTTTATAATTTTACCCTGCTTTTGTGAACATACAGTCAGTTATTTATGTTACAAGAACTGATTTTCCTGTGATATATGACTAATAAATATTGATGCTCAAGCACCTGCAAAAGAAATGTTGCTGCTTTGTAGTCTCTGCCATGAACATTTCACCTTCTATCATCTGAAATGATCTCAAATTCTCATCAAAGTACGAGGCAAGGAACCTACTTTAGTCTAGTAAGCACATGTTGTATTACTCACTTTATTTAATTTTCCTGCCTTTTCCCTCTGAAAAAGATATTGCCATGTATGAATACACTGTTCCTTTATGCAACTTCTGCCACAAAGCCAACCAGGCTTCTGTTTTAAAATTATCATTTCATCTGCACTAGAATTAGTTGTCATCCATTATTCTACAGCCCAAATGATACATTTAATGAAAACAAAGCTTAATTTCACAGATTTTATTCAATGAAAACAGATCCCTCCTATGCCTGTGCTAATGCTAAGCAGATGACAACACAGATGCTAAACATCTACTAAGGAGCCAGAGTAGGAGAGAAGTAGCATCTCCTCATAGCTCTCAGGAAAATGATCCATGTCAGTATCATAGAAAGAAATTGTTAACCATACTAAGGTAAACACCATTTATATAGTGACAGCATAAGATAAAGATGTCTTACTGGATTGAGCCCCTGTGATCGAGCACCTGCTTCTTTTGCGCAGAGCGCACTTATTGTCCTTTCACCAAAACAGCTGTGAAATGCATCAGCTGGTATGAGAGGATACATATATATATATATATAAAACTGCTGCAGCAGTTCAGCATTAACTAGCTTTAACACAAATTACATGTGGCATGCACCATCTGGCTTCCTCAAAAAGAAAAAAAAAAAGCAGACAAGGCAAGGTATAGGCTGGGAGACTCCACTACCTTTTGTGACTGAGTATGATCAGAGAAAAGCAAGCTCAAGCAGTGGAAATTTGCTGCAGGTAATGGTATCACAGTATAAAAAATGGCAGCTGTCAGAGGGATCCTGAACTTGTTTCAAAAGACACAGTAACAGAAAGACCTTTGCTAATTAAATATTCTATAAAGCAAAGGAAAGTACAGGACAAACAATAAATCATACAGCTCCTTAGAAGTCACTGAGCTCTGAAAAAAACCCAGTGATTTTTATGTGAGGAAAAACATTTCAAAGTGAGTATTCTGTGCAAAGCCATATGCAGAGAGTGTTTCTGTGTCATGTAAACTTGATGGAATTCTGTTCTCTGTTCTGCACCTCTGGGACCCAGTCTGGCACTGTCTGACCTCCAAGGAGCTTTAATGAAAAGCACACCATACCCAAGAGAGGGACTTTTTGATGTTAGGACTACACATCACTAAAGAAAACAATACTTTTCAAGTGGTGTTGCACCTCGTCTGGCATAAACAACTTGTACTCAAGACAGTAGCAAGAGAGTTTGAAAATGCAGCCACTAATTCTTACAGTTCTCACACTTGCACAGAAATGCCCATGAACCCACTCATGACAATTCCCTCGGGGAAAAGGTCTATCAATCCATTTATCTTATGATCAAAGTACACTTCAGTGTACTGAATGCACATTTTGTAAAATGCAAAGTGCCAGTGTTGTATATAAATACAAAATCTGTTTTGAATGAGTAAGATGAACGTAGTCAAAATACTATTTCTGAGACTGATAAGACATTATATGATTTGTCTCATGGCAAAAGAAGTTAAGTCAACTCCCCATTGTTCCAGATGGACCATGCTCTTTAGCTGAAACACGTGCACTTGCCCAATCAACTCTGCATCACAGAAATCCCCAAGAACAGGAATGTATCAGGTTTCAGTCCTGCAGGGAACCTAATGAAAAGGGAGAATGAAGATGTGTCTTCTAAATGGCAATTAAATAACGCAGTAGCTCACCTGCTCATGCCAGTACAAACCTAGGTGATCTCTACAGACCTTTTAAACAGCACTTGAGCCACAGGCACTGTTGCCTGGCCATCAGAATTTTATATTGATTCCTCAAATGAAACTTAGGCACTTCAGCCAAAGTGTACTCTTATGAATATAAAATATACATTGTGAATTACATCTTTAGAAAAATGTTTTTCTGATAAAGAAGTACCATACTAAAACTTTCTTGCATAAAATTCTCAAATAGCTTTTGAAAACAAATGTAAAAGTGATTTAAAATTATGAAAAATGTAATGACCTTTCTCCCAAACATAGTTACATACACATTTATAATCAGCGTTCAGTTCCCCACAGAGCAGAATACAGGTCACTGCAATTTACTGGCTCTATCAGCTCTACTATCCTGAAGTGTAACATTGCCTAACTTGCTACTTGTGATGCTACTTCTCATCTTAGAAGAGAGGTCATGATCTTACAACCTTACACTTAATTGGCAGTTTATCCACACACTTTGATGTGAACTGAAGTAGGGCTCAAGGCATTCATGGATATACTTAAGTTCCCTTAAATCAAAGTGACTGTGGGGAGGGGAAGACACAGATGCACTGCTCTTGGAGCAACCCCGTAAGAATGGAAATTCTTTCTTCTAGAAGAAACTCCCGTTCCCTGCATACCTGGAGACTTTGTCAGCAGTTAGTAATTCAGTTATACTTTCTCTCCTGGCTTTCTCCTTCAACTGTAAGACACCTATAAAAGATCAGCAGCTGTGTTACAAAAATAATGTGTAATGATAATCAGTGGAAAATACTCAGCATCATAGCTCCTCTTCAGTTTTTATTTAATGACCTATTCTTGATGGATAAGCAATTACTCTGTTTAGAAAATCCCAACACATTACCCAGAGAACAGCTGGGAGAAATGCCAGATTATGTACAAGCACACAGATGATTGCTTTCATTAGGAAAACAATGGAAAGAGATGTCATGTTTGGCTTAGGAAGAAGCAACAGCTATTGATACAATCACAGTAAATGCAGAATTACCCACTTGGTATCAGTAATTATTATTATTATCTTCTAGTCTTTCAAGGCTTTATAGGTTATATCTATTTGACGAAGCTGCTGAAGAAGCATTTTTTTTCAGTAAAACAGGGATTTCATTGTAAAGTAATGAATGCTGCAGCATCAACACCTTCTCCCATTCCAGCTCCTTCTCTGTTGTCCAAGGCAGCCTGGGTTTTCACACTCATCCCATTCCAACCTGGATTTTGGGGATTCCCTGCCAAGTCACACCACAGTCCTTGCACTGTTTCTCAGACCTCTGCACAAGTCTGCTAGCAGATTCAGCTCACTAAGTGGTAGGAGTATGAAAACCACTTGTTTACACTTCTGGCTTCTCTCAGTTTTATCTGTGTCATCAGCTACACTAATAGTAGAACAAGGAGGGTTATCAGCCATGACCTGAATGCTGTTGAGCCAGTTGCAAAAAATGTCTTCGTTTAAAATAAACAAAGAAAACAATAAGCAGAAGGAAGGTAATATCCCATCACCTCTTACATAGATAGGGATTTGAGCACCCATATAATTAAAGACACCCAACATTTACATAGGCAGCCTGTGACTGGAGTAGGGTGCAATGCTTAATGGCCTGGGGATGGCCATACTTTGAGGTGTTTTAACCAGCCAAACGAGGCAGTGCTGAGAGGAATGGATGCTTGCATACCACCCCCACCCACCTGCCCGCCCCTGCCTCCGGAACCATAGGCATCTAGCAAGCTGCTGGGAAACATCCAGCTAATCTCAAGGTTTGCTGCCTGTAATACACTGGGATATGACAACACTTGGCTCTGAAATGATTTACTGCGGAAAATACCATGGGGAAGGAGGTCCCATGCAAGACTTGTCTTCTGGGTTTTTCTGATGCCAAAAAATCATCATTCCTCCTTACAGACCCAAGAAGCAGCAACTTTCTTATTTTTGGAACCGATTTCTTTCTAAGCAGACTTCATAGCTATTTTTACTATGAAGGATCTGTTCCTATGACTAACATGTGATAAGACTTTTTCATTGCATAAAATAAGAGAAATTACACATGGACCTACCTAGTCATCTGAGATTTATCAGTGACTTCATAAATAATATACAAGAGTGCTGACTGCTGAAAAGGAGTAAGGGGCTGGAAGGTAATCTCATGAGTCCTGCATAAGTGAATGGGATGCATGGGATTCTGCTGCTTTTCAACAGTCCACACAATAATATGTAACTTATTGGCACATAAAGTGAGCTTCTGAAGTCATTTAGACCTGATTTCACTGCAGTGACCTGATCTTTGGGAATCTGAAGTTTTTGTTCTGGCAAATTGTCTAGGCTTTATTAGTGGAGATAAGGAAGTTAAACATTTCTAGCCATATGTGTATTTTAGGGCATGTGGTTAGTGTCCTCTGCCTTCACACACTAAGCAGGATTTATATGTATAGAGACAAAAGCCCATGACAGTCGTGATTCAGCTCTCCTTGTAAAGGATGGAAGCTTAAAAACAGTAAAGTCACAGTTGTTTTTAAAGTTAGAGGGGTAAAAAAAAGGCACCTAACTACAAATGAGGACCTTTGTTCAACAAGCTACTTCAGCAGAATATAAATCTGAAGCAATGGTACTTCCAAATAAAGTGGACACTAATCATTTATACTTACACATGGCATATATTTAAGTACCTTGATGAATTAAAGTCAAGTGTGCAGCATTAAATATGGGAACAGTCTTTTTCAAACAAAATGTTTTTACAATGAGCAAATAGCCTCAAAATGTGCTGCAGCTTAAGCTAGCACTTCCAGAGAATGCAACCTGCTACAGTGTAGGTCAGTAGAGTCTAGTGGGTTAAAGCAGTGCACTTACACCCACATACAATTGTTCATTGGTGGTTTGGCCACATTTACAAACAAATTCCAAGCAATGTTGTATGATCCTAGTGTCTACTCTCTATCTCTGTTAAGTTTTGTTGTTCATGTGCATTTTATTTTTTCATGTTTTGCTGAAGTATGTAAAGAAGAACATCTTTCGCTTAGACTGAGGGTTAAATACAACTATTGCTGTTCAGTTCCTGGCGCTCAGAAACTTGCTGTCCTGCCAGTGTATTGCAACATATCAATACTGAGGAAAGAGCCTGGCAATTTTACTCAGACTGTTGTAAAGGTACCCACAACAGTAGCACATGACAAGTCCAACTCTATCTCTTTCATCTTCTGGCTTCCCCTTTACTTTTTCATTCCAGTTCATCTCTCTTTCCTTTGAGGATGCTGTCTGGCTGGTTACAAGGAGGCACAGAGACCCGGTGTCAGCCTATGCATAACCTGCTGTGCTTACTTCAGGAGCGTGCTGCTTCCCTACAGCTAATGTTTCAAAATCTTCTACAAACTCCAAATTAATACATAGGTAGACATGTATATGCAAACATGCGTGCGCGCACACACACACACTTTCAGTATAGACTATTTTTTTTGTTTCACTACCTCTTTCCAGTTTTTGGGCTTTCCTGGAACTATAGCCCTATTTACCCAGCACAGCAAATTGCTTGTTCACTGATAAATAATACTGGCTTACCACTACTGTTTTTTTGGCAGAAGAAATTACTACTTTAGAAGACTGACAAGGGCACTCACTTTCTACAGTTATAAAATCAAATCCTTAAGACAGCATTGCTTTTCCTCCTCCAGTTTGTGTTCAATTCTAAATGGTTTTATACTCATCATCAAAATGTATACTTAGAATCATAAAATGGGTCAGATATTTACTCAGGTCATAAGATTTGTTGAAACTAATACATTAGCAGTTGTATAGTCTATCCCAGACTTCCTGTTAGATGATAACTCTTCAGTAATTCTGCCAAAGTACAGCTCTTGGGCCTGATTTTTTTAATGTTGACTTCTGCCTCAAAGTCTTTAGGAAATTTCAGACAAATTAATTGCCTTTTCTAAGAGCAATGTCAAGGAAAAGTGAATTTATGTAAAAAAAAAACTTTTTAGGAAAGGTCTGGCTCCATCTTCTGAAGCAGGAACCTTAAGTCTGATAAGGGAATATTTTGGACAAGAGATGTGCTTTCTTGCTAATCATATGAAAAACATAGTATTACTGTCTGGAAAATGGCAAGTTTTACCTCCCTATTACAGAGGTTCTAGCAGCAAATACCTCCTTAGCAGTCTGTTAGCCCCTGCTCCCAACCAGCAAAACCCCAGGACTTTCACTATGCCTGATATTAAGGTCTGGTATAGGTTCATGCTGAGACCGAGATGACTACAGGTGAGTGCAGGAGACTTTCCCAGCACTGCTGATTAATTCTACCTGAGCCAAGACAACACAGAAAATAACTCTGATTCAAATGCAAACAAGAGGAAAAAAAAACAAACCATAAGGATGGAATGGGAAGCACGTGAAACAAAAAGTTATGCCTGGGAACAGCAGGGAAATGAGACAATAAATGTGAGTGAAGACTGGCAGGAGTAAAAAGTTAGATTCTAGACCACAGGTATTCAGAGGACAAAAAAGTCTGGGAAAAATCATTGTGCTGTACATGGCAAAATCAAATCTAGTAGATTACAGAAAGAAAATTCTGCATCCATTAAAATGCCACTGCTTCTCATAGCCTTGAATGGAAACCACAGTTACCAAGGCTCAACAGTGCCTGATGGCAGCAAGGAACAGCAAACAAGTGGGTCATGTATCCAGCCCTGTGGTTGGTCTGTGGAGTGGATAATAAACTAATATGGTTTATTAAGCTGCTTTATTCACGTAGACAACAGAAGTTTGTGCAGTTGGTAGAGAATTATCCAGCCCAGTTGACAAGATATCACTTGAGTATACAGTTGCCTTTAATTCATTAAATTTAATGAATTTAAATTTAATGAATTAAATACAAGTGACTAAGAATATAAGAAGAACATATTCCTCAACATAAGAAGGACATGGAGCTGTTGGAACAGGTCCAGAAAGGGCTACAAAGATGATCGGGGGCTGGAGCACCTCTGAGAGAGTTTGGTTTGTTCAGCTTGGAGAAATCTCCAAGAAGACCTTACAGTGACCTTCCAGTATCTGAACAACGCCTACAAGAAAGCTGGAGAGGGACTGTTTGCAAAGGCTTGTAGTGATAGGACAAGGGGCAATGGCTATAAATTGGAGAGAGGCAGATTTAGACTAGACTTAAGGAGGAATTTAATCACAATGAGAGCAGTGAGGCACTGGAACAGGTTGCCTGGGGAAGTTGTGGAAGCTCCATCCCTGGAGGTGTTCAAGGCCAGATTGGATGGGGCCTTGGGCAGCCTATAGTGGGAGGTGTCCCTGTCCATCTCAGGGGGATTAGAACTGGACGATCTTTAAGGTCCTTTCCAACCCAAACTATTCTATGATTCTATGATTCTAAGAACGAACATGTGACTTGCCACAACTTGCTTCATCCACCGCAAAAATCATAGATGCAACTTTGATTTTCTTTTTTTTTTTTCCTCTCTACCTTATTTAAGGATATGCATAGCCATATTATCTTGCAAATATATTGATTCTGTAAAAGACATAGTCCTGATCTTAATACAGCCTTTCCTATATACTCATTACTGAAACTATTACATTGGATTTAATGTATTTGTGACCAAGGAGAGTCCACCACAGGAGAGAACTTAGTAGCTCTTTTCCAAATGCTACTGTGTCAAGAAAGCTATTCAAAACAACTCTCTATCCAAACAGAAAGACAGCATGATAAATCTATTCAAGGACTTTCCTTATCCAGTAAAAGAATTCTATTATTTATTCATAGGTTATAGAAATTTCTTTAGGAAAACCAAGAACCTTGACTCTAGGTACTTCTAGATATTAACCGCAATATGCTTTGCAAAATTAAGAAGGAAATGTTTCTTCAATTATTTCCTTGAAAACTCTGTTGATATGCTGGACAACATAAGGGCAGAAAGTGACACAGAAGAAAAAGTCAAGCTTGCAGTGCCTGCATGTGATAAGTTGTGAGACTTGCACCCAATGGAAGAATTTGGACCTAAGCATGGTATTGTCTGGTTGTTCCCACACATCTCTGTCAATAGCATGAATGCCTCACCCATTTGTGATTGCATGCATTTATCCCTCCTGTTGGTCACTCTGTGTATCATTAAACTTGTGACTGCACTGACTGCTTACATGAAACGATAACATATCAATATAATAACAAAAAAATGCTTTATGTGTTTTGACTTCTTTTTATTTATGCATTCATAAACTGGAAGAAAGGAGTGAAAGAGTGAACTAGGTAACTATCCAGATCTTGACGAGATCTGAGCCTACAGCCCCACAGACCGCCTTCTAGAAATTGTTATATTATAGTATGCAGTTTGATACGGGTACAATATCTAGGGCTCAGGGGCTAGGATTATGTGATGCTACTGCCTTAGAACAGACAAAATTGTAGCTTGATCTAGACAAACCAAAGAGTGGCAATCTACCAAAATTAGTCAGAAAAAACCCAAACCCAAAACCTTCAGGTAGAAGTTGAAGATACAAATCTCACGAGTTCCACATTTGTGTAGTTTTTATCTGGATTTTTGCCCAACAAGTAAACAGAAAAAAGAAAGACAATAAGCTCTATACGAGTCACAACAGGGCAGAACTTTCATTCTTGGGGGATGGACAGAAAGGTACAAATAGAGTACCAAGAATAATACTACAGGACAGAAACATTTTCATGTAAATTCTGCTATATGTCAATGAAAGATTTAAAAAAAAAATTGGAAAAGATATCTTTCAAATATAGCAAAAATACTGTTATGAGAAATTATATTTTTAATTGTACTATAATTATTGTGTACGTGGATTCAGAACCGCTTCTCTGATAACATTTTATGTGCATTATTAAGACAAGTTGTATCATCCTAGAAATCAAATTACTTGCCTCTTTCCCTCCCACTGAATTCCTCCTAGCAAGGCACTTGCAAAACAAGATCGATATAATTCATTTCCTGGGGCTGTTCTGACTAGCACAGTTGTATAATTGGTACAAACACTCAACTTGCAACTAGAGATGTGGAGAGATACATTACTACTGATCACTTAAGTGCAAATACAAACAGGATGAATACTAGAATTGCATCAAAATTCTCTGCTATAAATATATCTATTGAGAATGTGTGTGTGTATATAAGAAACTACTGACACAGCAGTGTGAAAAGCACTGCTAGAGCGCTTTTAGTTGTTGCCAGCAATGCCATCATAAATCAGAAGGGTTCTCAGGAACAACTTTGTGGTTAACCTGTGTGAGGATACTGAACAACAGCCCATTGTTGCCAGAAGAGGACTATTTGACACTGCTTGGCATCACCTCACACACTCAGTGAACTAGATTTTACAACTACGTCTTGCTTAGCCTAAGCAGAAAATTGTTAGTATTCCAAAAAAATCAAAACAAACCTGTGACAAGTCAATATTACAAAAACCCACAACACACTGCCCAATAGTTTAAAGTTCTACAGCCCATTTGTTTTAAAGACAAACATTCAAATGTATTTGTATCAGATGTGCTTATGTACTTTTAGAAAACCAAGAAAAGAGAGAAAAACAGCACAAGAAATGCTTATTTCTGGAAAAGTTTCATTGCAAAACCTACAATCTAAGGATACACTGGCAAAAATCCAGCCCAGAATGGACCAACTTTTAATATGAGTAAAAGCAAGAGATTGCCAGGATCTTGCAAAGCCATTTGGCAACTGCAGCTCAGATCTGCATGTTGCAGCAGCTCTGGGTTCACCTCCTCTACCCTGTAGAAGCTGTCTTGAGGATGAAGTCTTTCTCAGCTGCCTGGAAAAGGATGTTAGTGCTACAGTTCCACATGTCTAAAATTGCATAGAATTAATTCAGGCCTTACCTTCATGTTTTTACCAAAACCAAGGTCCCACAAACACTCCAAGAATACTGAGGTTTTCATGAATTTGCTAAATAAGCCATACATAAGCTGGTGATGTCTGCTGAGTACTAACTGATAGAGGAAGAGATGCAAGATGCTCAGGAACAGCAAGATACTGAGTTTTCGAATATTTCAAAGAAACATACTGTAAGTGGCAAAGTTTAGACAATTGTGCCAGGGACTTTTGGAGTAGGGATATTAGTAAATCACCCATGGCAGGGCCTTTAGGTCAGGAACAACTCCCAGTGGTTCTAGCACCTTTGCCTCTTGCTCAAGTCACAGCCTTAAAAACAACATTACGGAACAGAAGCCACTTATAACATGCTGACACTGAAGGATGAGTTTACGTACACAAAGACAATTTACAAACTTCTCCAAAACACATGGAGAGATGGCCAAAACTAGATTCCTAACATTTTATGTTTTCTTTGTGCTAGAATTTATTCTGTAAATTACTGCAAAGAAAGAATCAAACAGCTGGAAGCTTACTGAAAGACTATGATGCACCAACAGATAAATGAGTAAACAAAACACAAAATGCATTTCCCCACTCATTTTATGAAATCAGGAAAACAGGATTGCAAAAACACAGAACTTCACTACTGCATTTCTCACCATGCAACTATAAGTTGTCACTTGAACGCAATGTTTATAAGAGCATGCTTCTTTTCTTCCTGTCTTTTATTTGCCTGAGGCAAAGCTTCTGTATCCTGGAGTAACATATGAATGTGATTTAGCAAGTGTAGAGTGACACCTTTGGTTTCAGGAAGATGAGAGTAAGGCAAATCCTCTGCTTGCTGGAATAACCATTTAGGATCCTTAATCCTCCAGACTCAAGGTACACTAGTGCATTTGCTCCAAGAACAACAGTGCATCAAGATATTTTGCATGAGATACCATTCCTCATGTGTATGCATGTGAACAACAAAAGTACACAGGACTCACTGGGAAGGAAATGAAGATGTGGGTAACTCTCAGCTCTTCTACTTTCTTGAAAGCCAAAGAACTTTGTAAGGATTTTGAGATTTGCATGAAATTTCTTCCTGCTTAGTATTTTCTGACGTTTTGTTTTGTTCAAGGGTGGGTATTTTGGCCCCCAAAGGTTTCAGGAATTTTGCCTACTCAACACGGTCTTGACACAAGGTACTTCTGTGATCTTAGAGACCTCAAACTGATTTCATTGTTGAAAGAGCCACTGACCCTGCAGCATTCATGTACCTTGAATGGTTACCTTTTGACTGAATACAGATCTCTCATTATATAGGAAACCTGAGACTTTATGGCACTGATCCAGAGGCTAAACAAAAAGAAGTCGTAAACTTTAACCAATCTGCCTCCCCACAACTAGCTACACAGACTAATTTTCTGAAATCAAATCCTCTTGCCTGGAAACAGAAGAAACTTTTGGAAGAGCTTTAAGTCTACAGACTGCCATGAATCAAAACCAAGCCATCTTCTTCTTCTTGCCTCTGCTAAACAAGGATAACACCAGAAAGACTTTGACAAAAGCAACCAACCTCAGCAGTTAGGGAAAGCATGACCATCAGCAGTCATATGGAATGGACAAATTTGAGGTGAAAAGGAAGATAAGAAAAAAAGGATGCAATATACTGTACTCCATTGTGGGGAAAAGCCTTCTTCTCAGAGTGGAGAAAAATAAAATCACTGGGGAAAATATGGAAACTTTTGATCACAGTTACATTTTTTCGTTTTTGTGTTTTAGAGTAGTTATTGACACAAAGGAAATAGCTAGGGATGTCCAAATAATGCATGCACTAAAAGTTCTCATTTGTAATAGTCCAATAATACAATATTCCAGTACCATAGTAAAAATATGCAAATAAAAATTCATTAGTCAACTCCTTCTCACCCATTTTTTTCTGTATATTCAGGCTTGGGCAGTTTCCTGCACCCATATAGGAAAAGCAAAGCATATCAGCAGGAGATACTCTTCCTCAGCCTCAGTCCTAACAGCATAGGTAGCATTTGCCAATTTTATACAATGAATAGGAAATGGGAACAGAGAGGTCCCTCTTAGTTACTTTCCAGTTGAAGCTGGGTCTTCTGTTTGTACTTGAATGGAGCCTGATACAGCTATCTATGCTTATCCATTTCATGCTATTATCAGAAGCATTAGATTATCATTCCAAATTACAGATTGTTTGAAAACCTTGTAGAACTCTACTCTTTCTGCATTCACAGAGATTAGCAAGTGTGGATTTAGCTCTCCTAATGCTCAGTATCCCCCGTATGAAAAGCAGATGTCTCTCCAAATGTGCATGGGCAATATGGAACCATATTCCTTTCCAGAAATGTAGGGCTTACTTTTAAAGTGATGCTGAGAACACACAGTGTCTGCCACAACCTCTGTAAATTGGGCTATTGGGAGATGAATTGGGGAGCAACAGAACTAGATGCTCCTATTGTGACTTTACTTCCTTTAGCAGCACGAGCAGGGGTAACCAACACAGAATAAACTGCATCCATTAGACAACTCTTCTAGAACAAGTCAGTTCAGCTGACAACTATTACAGCACATACATGGCTTTTCATGAAAGGTTACTGCTTATTTCTAGCTGTACAAAGTAACTGCAACCCAGTCACTGTAAGCATACCAGCAGAGGACCAAAATCATGGTAGAAAAATTCACTAACAAAATATCTTGACAGCTTTGCCAAAAAAAACCCTCAAAACATTCCCCATAATCACAATGTTTGTTTCTTTTTTTTCCCCAGTAACTAACTTTGTTCTTAAACATCTATAGCTGTTAAAGGACTTATCAAGCTAAAAGCAAAGAATGAGTTTGTTGCTGTTTTTTTTTCTTTTTTAAAAAATTCTAATATATTCAGTGGAGCTTTTTGATTCTATGCCCAGATACCTATATTGCACAAAATATAACACAAAATTATAGGTACATGGTGTGCCAAGGAAATCAACTGAGCATGGCTTGCTGGGGTTTTTTTGAAAGAAAGCATGCATACCGTGTCACTATTATGATTTAAAATAGATGGGCCTCTGAAGTCATAACACTAGTGCACTATAGCACAAGGTGCCTGCATATGCCTGTAGCAGCAAGCCAACCCATTAGCTTCAGCACTGCGATGAAAGCACGACTTTGACTTTTGTTCAGTGTGTGTATCTCACAGCTTTATTTTGGCACAAAATGAACCTATGATGAAATGAAAGAAGGCTTATAAGGAGGGCAGAAATAGCGCAAGTCTTTTACAATAATACTCGTTATTATTTACTATGGAGCACGAACTTCTCAGTTTCAAATAGAGAGGGGAATTTTCTACGGCAAAGCAGAAGATAATGGAGGTTTGTATTGGAAAAGGACTTCTGCTTCATAGAATCATAGAATCATCAGGTTGTAAAAGACCTCTTGGATCATCGAGTCCAACCATCCTATCTGCCACTAACCCATGTCCCTGAGCACCTTGTCTATCTGCCTCTTAAACACCTCCAAGGATGGTGACTCAATCACCTCCCTGGGCAGCCTGTTCCAGTGCCCAATGACCCTTTCTGTGAAAAATTTATTTCTGATATCTAGCCTGAACCTCCACTGGCAGAGCTGGAGGCCATTCCCCTTTGTCCTGTCACTTGGGAGAAGAGGCCAGCTCCCTCCTCTCTACAACCTCCTTTCAGGTAGTTGTAGAGAGCAATAAGGTCACCCCTCAGCCTCCTCTTCTCAAGGCAAAACAACCCCAGTTCCCTCAGCCGTTCATTGTAAGACTTGTTCTCTAGAAGCTTCACCAGCTTCATTGCTTTTCTCTGGACACGCTCTTTTGGACACACTTCTTTTGGGTTTAAAACAATGTCAGAAAAGCATACAATTCTCTGAGCTAAAAGCATACAATTCTCTTGCTAAAGGCAAGCTGGAGTCTGGACATACATGCACAAACACTGTCCTACCGGAAAGAGCCTTGTCACATGCTTCCAATGTCACCTTTTACCTTCTGCATTGTTGAGAACCAGGACAACACCCAACAACCTCTTGGATGTGCTCTGACACTTTACCACACAATTTTCTTTTGAAATTGGAAAGAAATTTTTATTTGTTGGCAAGATTTTTTTTTTCAAAATGCCCTCCAGCTGCTCTGGGATCCAGGCTAGAAGCAAGGTTCAAGTTGCTGCAAGCTGACAGGTGTCAGAGAAATCAATACAAGTACTCACTAGCATTATAGAGAGACATGCTCTGACCCCAGCTCCTTCAGCTTCACACAAGGAAGAGGTATTCAAATAGTGAGAGAAGAATACAGGAGCAATAGAGGAAGGAGTGAAGATCCCTATTCCATGATTATTGCTCAATAATTGCCAGCTGAGCTTAGCTAATACAATTTCATCCTTAATTAAACCTCTAAATTAGTCTCTTCCCTTACCTTCATACAACCTTCAATTTGTACTAGCTTTCTTAGCTAATTTCAAAAGGATATCTAGCTGTCTCTCAAACCAGTGTGTACCAAGGGCTTCCCAGATGCTTTGCTGACTAAAGTATTGGTACTATTCCTTCACTTTTTCACCTGTGGCCTAAAGAGAAAGCATTTGTAAGTGTGACCAGTATGTACCCTACTCTACAGACATCAATTTATTCCAAAGAAATCCTTATACATTGTTAAGGAGATCATACAAATTGCTCAAAATACTCATTTTTATTGTGAACTAATAATACACTTGTAAGACTCTTAAACCAAAAGGAATCTCAATTTAAAGTTATCCTGCTTGCCTTTTCCAAAGTTAGCAATAACTTCCTCCAGAAAAAACAGTGACCAAAACATCACACAAAGTTTTTGAAGTAGTACCACATATGTGGCAATTGCATTTTTCAGGACTTATGTTTAACCCAATTTACGTCTAATAGTGCATCTTGGTAACTGGTTTCCTTTTTTTAACCCCATCACTACAATCATACTATAAAAATGGATGAATCCACATTCATCAGTCCTGCACCTGCTAAAATCAGAAACAGCTGGACCTTTGCAAAATATTATGCCCAAGTCAAAAAGCCATGTGTGGATGTAGTGTCACCCAAATGCTGCTAGATGGATCTCTGGGCCCTGGGTCAGCATGTCTTCAGTGCACTGTGTGGAAGAGTATGAAGCTTATGCTATAGCAGAAGCTGTTGCTCCTTTGCATCAGTGAAAAGGCACTGTGTTCCTCCCCAGTTACTCCTGCTACCAAAATCCTGCTGAGACTTTACAGCAACATCTCTGTGGGACTGTCTATTTGACCTCAAAGCTTGGCCAAAACTCCTTTATGTAACACAGAGAAAACACAGGAATATAAGATCCATGATTATAGTTCAGCTAGCATCTTTTTGAGAAGTAGCAAAAACTGTGCTTGCCCATTTCTTTTCTAAGGTGTCCTCCTATAAAACTCCTCTGGCTGGAAGTCTCTAGAAACTTGGTAGTAGCAGAATAAAAGTTTCCTTCAGTTGCCCGACTGGAAGGTTTATAGAAAACTTCAGCTACAATGAAGCAAGGACCCTATCTCCATTCAAGCTGACACTTTGAATATATTTTACTCTTGCTTTTGGTTTTTTTTTAATTTGTTTTGACTGCCTCATTTGGCAGGATTATTATACATAAAAATCAAGCCAAGTCATATGTCTTTGTTGCCTGCATTAACGAGAGTGACACAACCAATGCTCATATATCTAACTACAGATAAGCTATGACAACCAGAGACAATGAACCATCAAAGAATCTGCTCTAAGCTCAAGTGAACAGGAGGAAAATCACACATAAATGGTGGCTCCACCATGAATCACTAATACAGAAAAGGGACAGCCCAGGCAGGGCAAAGAGCCAACCCATGCTTGGACTGGTAGACATATACAAACACAAGCATATATGTAGATGTAACTTCTATTGTTAACATGCATATTTTTATAGAGATAATTTTAGAACATTTATAAGGCTGTACACATTTTCACTTTGGATACAATATATTTATTCTCTCTTCTTCTCTGGGGAAAAGGCAGTATTTATTAGGTGAAGTGCCTGACAAAACCTTTAGTGCTGTTAAATCACAGCGGCTTCTTTGATATATTAGGGCTATTAGGACTTAATAGATAAAGATGCATATGTTACTAAGTGAATCACCTTCTATCTGTCCAATGGAAACCAAGTGTTGATTTAAGCAGAGTCATCTGTTTAGAAAAGAGCGGGAAAGAAATTGAAATAAACCCAAGATTAACAGATGTCACAGAAAGGTCAATGGCAAGCAATGTTGGATCCAAGACTTTTAAAATAGAAACTTATATGAATATTTGAACTAACTTGAATATTTCTCTTTGCTTGACTGTGAAAATATAGCATTTAGTATTATTTGTTTAGCTTTAAATAGTACAGGCATAACTACCTATACCTAGGACAGTTTCTGTGTCATGTAAGTATGCTCAGTACTCTCCATCCCCAAGCTCCCAGGCTACAAAATGATGTTAGTAGATTAATTTTTAGAAATTTAAAATATGCTGTCTAAAATAGGCCCAGCACATTTATACTGGCTAGTTTGGTGTGGTTTATATGTTTATGTATGCTGTTATTAAGCACTGGATGGTTTTAGGCTATAATTATGTTGAATACTGCTCTGGCCAATATAACTATTCAAAACTAGAGGGGCTTTTAAACACAATAACAAAATGTAATGCTGATTTGTGGCTAAGTCCCAGATATGGCTTAAGGTAAACTTCTGGCTGTGCCACAGATGCCACTGTAATATCTTGGGCAAGTCACTTCCTGCACATTAGTGATAAAAAAGGTAAAGTATGGGGGTTTTCCCCCTTCCTTTCTCTGGTTTGTTTGTTTAATTTGTCACAGGAGGAACTCTTATGCTATGATTAACATCATGAAGCTACCAAAGCTAAGGTCTATCCTAAAGGAAGGCAGCTCAACAGACTACCACACCAGTGGCATACAAGGACAATCACACTTTGTCAGGTTGGACTGCTGGCTGACTGCCAGAGCTACCAAGTGTATCATAAGTTACTTTGGGATAGAAAGAGAACCTATGACACAGATTCACAGCCCTGTGCTAATTGTTGAAACAGTGGGATATTTAAAACATGTATAAAAAATTCATCGTAATCGTATTTGTTACGGATTTTTATAGAAGTAATGCAAATCTATTTTCTTATTGAAAAATGAATTGTGGTTTTGTCACAACCCCATTGTATAGGATGCCAGAACAGAGAAGGATTTGAGGAAACTATCTTTGCCATCTTGTTTTCCCGAGCTCTAGAGTGTTCGTATTCTACGTTTTATTGACTGCCTAATTTTCTTCTTCCCTCTGACTCCCATAGCTCTAAGAAGCAGTCAGACAGCAAAGGCTCCTTCTCCTATTTCTCTTCCTGCAATCTAAGCAGCACTAGATGATTACTGTCCTGCAATTTTTATTTAACAGAGGGACAAGTGGAGCAGACGAGGACAGAAGGTAGGGGCTTTATGTAAGAAAGGGAGTATACCTTTCTTTACTCTGAATCTTTTCCAAAAGCTGAATGATTCCAACCTGAAACGACTGTAGCCTGAATAGAGTCATTTCAACTCTACGAACTTTTCCTCCCTGATACTCAACTGCAAATGAAAATAAAATATTTTAATTCCAGTGAGATCACTCTAAAACCAGATCATAGACAAGGAATAATCTCAGCTTTGATGCATCTAACTTCAGTAAAGGTCAATCCTGGCATACCAAAACCCAAATTTGCCATTTATATTGAAATGGGTTTTGGTCACTCATGTGCATTACACACAGACAACATAAAGGGCAGAGGTGATCTTATGGTCATTTCTTTTAACACACACAAAAGACAAATAGAAATCTTCTGTGTAGCGCACTGTGCATGTGTGTTGTTCACTCAAATCTCTCTTCTCTGATCCACTCAACAGAGTACTTAGTCCATACAACTGTTCCACATTCTCTCTCTCAGCTTATTCCCCATGTACTTCCATTCCACATCAAATGTAAACAGTCAATGCACAAGAATGGTGGTGGCTATGTTTCAAATCCTGCTTGGGTTTACCTTTGAATGCCAGACAAAACAGGCTTTATGTGGTTTAATAAAAGATTGAGTCATCTCAATTTGCTGACCTTACATCCACTTGCAGACCTACTCAAATATAAACACAAGCACTTGATCCCCAAACTAGCAACTAATCTGAAGAGTGTTCAAAAAATTATCAACAGGTAATGCATTATTTAATTCCTCCATTCCCCCACCCCTCCAATTTCTAGATTTTATGGAATATATTGTACATTACCTAAAATAACTCTAGAATTTCTGCTCTTAATAAGCAAGTGAACAAGTATACAGATCATAAGTATGCAACTGTTAACAGTGATAAGAACTCAAAAGTAATCAGTCAGATCCCAAACAGGGAAGAAATCAGCAAGATTAAAAAGAAAATAAAAAACCAACCAATCAAAAAAAAAAATCCCAACCCCCTGTGTACTTGTGTACCCTCTGCCTTCAGCGCCATGCTTCCTAACCACTGTCTGCTTCCAGAAGCATTAGAAATCTGGGGACAAATCCATAGCAATTCATTTAAACTCATTAAACTAATTTAAATACTTTTCTTTAGAAGTATTTAAGTTTTGCTGGTTTACTTTTAATAAAATATGTAAAGGAGCATCACAAAGGACTGCATGTGACTGAATGACCAGACCTTAATTAGTCATTTCTTTTCAACACCAGCACGGCATACATATGCAAGCTTGAACTACCTTCAGCCACTATTCTCAAGAAAATGGTTAATATTTTGTCTTGCTTTACTTTATTTTACAGGATTTGAGAAAGTTGTACATGCTCAGTTCCTGCAAATAAGCTCAGGACCTGTCACCCACTGCGCAGCAATGTCGTCACCGTCTGTGGCTACTTACAAGTAGATGCTGGGTTTGCAAGGGGCAAAGGTTGTTCATATAATCACATTTCCTGTGGTCCAGGAGCTGACATTTCAGAAACAGACACAGACCATCACAATAGCTTGTAGCACTGCTCTGTAAGGCAGGCCTATATATTTAACTACTGCACCTAGATAATCTACCACAGGTTATAGATAGTATTTATCACTATATTTATTAAGCAATTTAAAAATTAACACAAAACTGGATTATTTTTCATTTGTGCTACAGTAGGATCTAATGATCTTTAAACAGATAAAATTATGTTTAACAAACAGATGCAAGTGAAGGCTATTCCAAAGAACCTTGGTGCTTCAGAGTCTCACATGAATGGTCTCTAGGCAGGCATAGGGGTCTGCTTTCATGTTTTTTGTAAACAGATCAGGCCTAAGATGCTGTACAGCAATGTTCAACTTTGTGAGGCTCTAGGGCTGACCAAGTCTAGTGGTAAGCAGCTGTATATAACAACCTAGCATAAAAAAGGCTATATCAAACAAGACTAAAGTTTATCTCCCCCAATTATCTTGTTTCTGGTGCAAGGCCTGTACTAGAGTCTTAAAAAAATAAAATCACACTTTCCCTTTTCTTATCAATTCTGACTACTGTTTAAAAGTATTTGCTAAACTGGAGCTTACATACAGACATGTTGTTTAATACTCCTCGAGTGACCTCTTCTAACCTTTCTCTCTGCTTCTACTCTGGCAACTAAAGCTTCTGGCAGCAATAATCCTACAAGTAATTATTTTTTGTTTTCACTTTTAACATGTATATCTGATAATTTTATTTCACTGTAGCTGGGAAGACGGAAAGCATAGGATATTGAAACTGGAAATCTGCAGTTTTTCTTTATTTACGCACTGAAATATTATCATTATTTTAGGGCTGCCTAGATTGATGTACGATGTGCTTAGTTGTTGTCCAATTTATAGAAAATGGACATCCTCCATCAAAAAATTCAGCACCAAAATTGTTTCCGTCTGCTTATACTTCAGCATCTGGAAAAAGACTAAGGATTAAATTAATAGGGATACTTAATCTTCCATATGCTTTAATGGTCCTCCACATCCTCCAAGTTGTTATTTCTTCATTATCGCATAAAATATATATACAAGATGACTAAGCACTTGGTGGTGCTTCTTTTTATTTTTATTGACTTTAAATATCTGTTAAAATTACCATGTAAACCCACAGATTTTCATTCTTTTTCCAGCTACAAGGAAGGCAAATCCTAACAAACCTTTTGCAGAAACTGTCAATAATCAGTACTTTAACTGTATCACATATGTTCAGCCTGCAAAGTGCCGAGTATTTCCATGCCAGATGCTACATCTTCCAACTGGTGACTCATGGCTCTAACCATAGTTTCCTGCACTGACCAGAAATTTAGACGGTTATCTGTCACTCCTCTACCACCAACTCTTCAGCATGATTATTCAATTAAAAATAAAGCCAAAATGTTCCTATCCATTACATACTGATGTGTAAGAAGACCACTATCAGTCAAGTTTGCCTTTTAAGATTGCACTAATTGCTATACTACACCAAGAAGCAGAGTAACTATACCCACATGCTACAGAATGCCATTAAAAACAGACCAAAAAACCCACCAAGGTTTGATCCTATGTTAGACAGGATATTTCACACAAAACTGGAAGACTGACCATACATGAAGAATTCTTTTAGGTGAACAAACTGCCAACATGAAACCTAGCATTTGTGAACCCAGGAAGAGGTAGATGAGATAATACTTTTCTCAGTAAAATGTTAAACTACATAATGCATGCTCTTAGGACTGTAAATACAGAGCTTCCATGAGTCACATATGTACGGATCTATATTTCCATTTACAACAGAAATGCTATCATGCTGTCCATGTGACTGAGCAAAACTCTACCACAACAGCTAAAAGAAAAATGCCTCTCAAAGGCATGCAACTTTGATAAACCTTAATGCTTCTGTCTACTCTGATGAAGGAAGGCTGAAATGTTGGCTCATAGAGGCTACTTTATGTTTTGATTAAAAGGTCTGCCTCACAGCCTGCCAGGTCAAAGGAAAGACTTCCATCACCTTCAATGAGCTCTGGAGCATGGCCTAAACTTTTCTGAGTTAGATAGGCTGTGAGGTCATTATTAGAAATGGCATGATTACAGTTTACCTTGTGATACAATAAAACAGCAAATTTCTTAACATTACAGTAGAATTCCTCTTCAATGTATGTCTCATATTCATATATTTTTACAAAATCAACAAGAGAATTAAGTTAGATATGAAAACTTTTGCAATTGGAAAGTTTTAGTTGATTAGAAAGTAAAAGCAAGAAAGAGAAAGAGTAAAATAAAAAGCTGGACCTAGACTTATCAATGATCATTCTGTCCAGCTGAACTATGTTTTACAGGGTTCCAGCCTAACTGGTTTCTAATGCACATATAGGTAGAATAAATGCTCTAGTGAAACAGTTATAGAGAATTATATCTTCTCTCCTACAGAATAAGCAACATCAGTTATAGAGAATTATACCTTCTCTCCTACAGAATAAGCAACATCAACTTCCTCATCCTTTCTTCACAGGGAAGGTGTTCCATCCCTGTGGATGGACCAGCTCCAAAAGGTCCCTGTCTTTCCTGTGCTGAGGGCTCCAGAGCTGGGTGCAATACTTCAGGTGGGGTCCCACCAGAGAGGAGCAGAGAGGCAGAATCACCTCCCTTGACCTGCCAGCCACACCTCTTTTGATGCAGCTCAGGATACCATTGGCCTTCTGCGCTGCAAGTGCACACTGCCAGCTCATGTCCAATTTTTCATCCACTGAAGTCCTTCTCCATAGCGCTGCTCTCTATCACTTCATCCCCCAACCAGGGGTTGCTCTGACCTAGGTGCAAGACTTTGCACTTGACCACATTGAACGTCATAAAATTCCCATGGGCCCACTTCTCAAGCTTGTCCAGGTCCTGCTTGATGGCATCCCATCCCCCAAGTGTGTCAACTGCACCATTCTGCTTGCTGTCATATCCTTACAGTTTTACTGAACACAGGGTTTGTATGTTTAACAATCAAGCAAAGGCACTGTAGAGGGAAAACAGAGAACCAAATCACCATAACTGGAACTCAGAAGAACTGTCCAAAAAATAGAGTGTCCTTCTAGTTTTGGTTTCCAAGATCAGTTCAGATTTTGAGCAGGCAATTCAATTCAGCACAAACAGATTTGTTTTGAATTGATTTAATACGTGGGGCAATCTGATAAAGTGAAATGATTCTCTGCTCAGTGCTGCACTGCATGTTTGAATTTCTGCATGTTGCTCTTCGGGTTGCCACCAGTCAGAATATAAGGGTTCAAATTCTCAGCTGTAAGCATGCAAAATATGCATATATTTGGAATGAATATTGTCTTGCAGAACTGTTTGGCTCACACTAAAAGGTATCACATGTCTCACTGCTACATACTTCTGTATAAACTGAAATCTCCATTTAGGTCTCTACAACTTAAAATTTAGCAGTAGACAGCATTACTTCTAGTGCTCCACATAACTGAAAAAGACTATTATGTTAGCTGCAACTTTGGCAATACTGATATTAATATTATACATCCTATCAGGTACAGGAATAGTTCTGAGCATTTAGAAGAGATACCCAGAAAGTTACTTTAGATTGCTATACTTGTTGCTAAAAAGTAATTTTAAAAGTGACAAAATCATTGCATAAGCTTAAGAGCTATTTTTAAAACAACTTAACAGAAAATAGAGCATAATGTCTACTGCTCAGGAGGTTTTTAAAATTTATTTTGTAGATCTGGATTTTGTTATTCTGCTCTGGAAGGTCCACAGACAGGATCTACAGACATCTGGGGGAGTCTGATATGTAGGCACAACAGCCACCACAAACTGTTGAGAGTCCAGGGGCCGCCAATTTTAGCTCTCACTGTAAATTCTAGATGATTTTATGCAGTGCCCGTAGTTGAAGACTGAATTATTTTAGGGCAGACAAGAAACAAGCCCGGCTGATTAACAGGCAAGGGCAAGCTGTGTCTATTATATCTAAATTAATGGTCAGCAAAAAGCTGAAAAAGAACAGATTCATTTATTTTAAAAAGTTAGCATTATAGTCATTTATAGCCACACTAGAATTAAAGTAGTGAAAAGAAAAGAGGAGATGTAGCACACAGAAGTTCTTGAGTGTACTGTGGGCTTGCTCCTGGATCGGGCTGCTGGGCACACCCAGAATTAAACCACTGGCACGCATTGCTCTCTGCGTGAGGATTAACAGTGCTGTGCATACACAGCTGTGCCTATCTGGAAAAATTGTTTTTTATTTTGATTTTGGCAGCAAGCCAGCAGTGGCTAGGTTTCTTGAGGGTAGGCTGAATAGTCATTCACAGATGTTTCAGGATAAAAAAGAGAGAAGGCTGCTCACATCCTGCTCAACAACATTCTCTGAGGGACCAGATTGATGTGTCTACATGCACACACCCGGACCGTTGCTATGCTGGGGTTTACAAGCTCAGACTGGGCACTGTACGGCTGTAGTTACATGCCTTCTGGACCTAAGCTGGCTGAAGTCTCGACAGATTGGGGTGCGGTCTGCACTTAGCCGTGGCAAAACACCTTTAGAAGAACATAGCATTTGTTACCCTCAGCTTCATAAGCAACAGAAAACAATGGCAAAGTCAAAATAAGCCATGATTACATGTTGGATTGTGATTTCTTTTCACAAAGGCCTAGCAGGTTGTGCAGTTTCTAGTTACATACATACATGCAAAACCACCTTTTCTGTTGCTTGCCAAAATTTCGAAGTTTTGCAGCAAGGAATCTGCAGGAAGGTTCCCGCAAGTGCAATTCAGCCCCCTGGGTCTTGCACATTAGGAAACAACCTTTAGTTACATTATCACAAACTGTATATATTATAAGGTTGAAGTTTCACTCAATGCACAAGATGAACAGACTCTACAGGATTCTCTACCTTAAACGAACATGTGCCTAAACCCACAACTTTCTGCTCTTTTCTATACTTGGAAATTCAGATTTGTGTCATAAAATATCATAATTCCTGCCAATACACTGCTGTTTGACTCTAAGCATTTTATCTTTACAATGTTCTTTTCATGTTCCATCCCCTGTGTACTGCCAGCAAAACTTATACCTCTAGACCACATTTACTTGTGCCACAATACAAAAGCTGCTTTGCAACAGTAACATGATATCCCAGAAACACAGTTAAATACTCTTTAAGACAAAATTGTCTTTATTTGTAAACATTTCTCAAATTAAAATCCACCTCGATAAAAGCCTAAAGGTATATTAATAAAATTGAATTCTGCCTTTGTGATGTGCAAGTAGTAAACCCTGTGGTCCCAGCAGACATCCATAAGCAGAAGCACCAAAAAATTTTTAAAAATGAAAGTTTGGGTTTTTTTCTTTTTCTTTAGTACAGACTTTCTGATAACTATACACCGGTCTTCTGCTGCAAGGACCATGCCAGTGATGATTGAGAAAGATGTAGTAGAACTCAGTTTACTTCTGTGGCATGAAAGGTACCATATAATTTCTTGCTGTATCAGGAATGTCCAAATAACTTCAGAAGGTTACAGCTCATTTTAAAATGGCTTAAACGAAATTTTTCAAATGCACAAAAGGTGGTTAGATGCCAATGCTAGCCTGCAGCACTGAAAGCCTCTCCTTCAGAAATCCAAGATTCAAAACTAATTCACAAAACAAATGACATATAATTGTACAAATGAGCAAATGAGTCACCTTAAAAACCTGCTGATACAGATATCCTTTACATAGTGATAAACTCAGGAAGGGTTTAACTGTATGTTGAAAGCATAGCAGGTAAGATATTCTTTATGGGACAGTGAAGGCTAGTCTCTGAGAGCAAAAATACAAAAAAATCTAGATTTGACAACTAGCTTGCAGCAAAAATGCAATTTTGGTGTTGCCAGTGTGTTGTCATTTATACCACCATTTGCTGAGTCCAACTGAAATTCTCTATTTTTAGCCTTTCGGCTACTTTCAGATAAAATTCCTACAGATAGGACTAGCTGTATAGGGCAGATAACACACAACTCTGAAACCACAGATGACCTCATGGAACTGCAAAGAAAGAAGGGTCTGTTATTTAAAACAGGCTAAAATTTAACCTGGTTATACTAAAATTAAATAGGGAACATTTTACAGTCCCGTTACCAGACATAAAACAACAGTCTCTATAAATTCACAGTGTACTTATTTGTAAGGATGTAAAAAGAGTAATTAATAACCCCCAAACAGCTTATCTCTGAGCCAGTACAACACCAAACCTTTCCCAGACTTGTTGGAGATTTTACAAACAGTACTGAGAAGCTATTTTAGCTGTCACTTAAGAATTATTTGTCCAAAGTGAAAAGTCATTGCTCTTTGCCACAAGACATTTTTTACTTCTCCACACTTTTAGTCAACATTAGAGAGAGAAAATAAATAAATATAATCCAAAATTTCTGGAAAGTTCTTCCATATGTAAGAACACTTAATAACCAGAGATCTGAGGGAGAACTGCACGGTGATTCTTCCTTGTGCAAAATGCGCTGTACCATTCTATCTTCTCCTTCACCCTTTCTATGTGTCATCCTACATACCAAAAGGAACCTGTTCCCTTGAAAATGCCATTTATTTCCAATAGTTTCAAGTACAATTCTGCTTACTGTCATTCAAGTTTATCTTACGTATTTAAGGAGAAATGTGTAAAGAATGACTACAACACAAGTGACTTAATACAGATTTCAATTCGCATCCTTTGGGACATGTTGCTCACACCTCTTTAGGTTTGCAGAATATTTGTTGGATATTTCTTTAAAACAAATCCTTCATGAGGTTATCATTCTTCCAACTGAGGAAGAAACAATCTGAAAGCACTTTTCCTCAAGAAAAAAATTCACACCTTAACATAAAATAAACAGTTTAGATACATGAGTGAAATTATTGTTAAGGTAAAGAAATTCTTTCACTCCCTAAACAAGTCACTATGGAAGATCAGTAAAGGCTTCATACCAGTTCTCTTAACTCTCCCCTTCTTTCCTTAATACCAATATAGGCAAACCTATTTTTTTTAACTATAACATAGTTTCTACCTGCCATTTATTTGTTCAAGCATAGCCAGCATTGAAATAAAGGATCACAAAGCACTTAATTGCTAATTTCAGATTATAGAACAAGTCTGACTTTTTTTCTGGCTTCACCTCACTTGAAAGGATAAACTACATTTGTCATGAGGAATGAAAACCAGGACAGAACAAGGTTTGCTCTCACTCTCTCTAAGGAATTGTAGGTGGAGTTATATAAACAACAGAGCAATGATCAAAGGGAAATCTTAGGGACCATAATATACCGAGGTATTAAAGGATCAGAGCCTTTTATCTAGTGTGGAGGAAGGAAGTAGAGCATTGATACATGTGTAATATATACAACTAAAAATCAAAACCCCAAGTGAGTCCCAGAAAAGACTGAAATCAATTAAAGTCTGTTTTTTTTCTTATTCTGTTAAAATGACAAGAAAGAACAAAAAATGCAATTTGCAACAAAAATTATGTTCCATCACCTGGAAAAACCAGGCATTCAATTCTATTTTAAGCTTAATTTTTCCCCACATTGTATGAAACAAGCCCTCATCACAGACCATATCCTTGCTCACTGACAGTCTAACAGGCTTACCTTGTCCTCTACTCTGTTCAGCCTGGCACCAATTGTGTTATTCCCTCGATCTTTGCTTTTTTCTGTGGAATAAGAAACATTTTCAAATTAATATGTGGTAGTATAACAAAACAGCAGCAAGCCACAACAGGGTGTGTTTAACTAGCCCACCAACACAGTGTAACTGAACACCTTTGCTAGGCTGGTAGTTCTATTTCTTAAAAGCAGGTTTTCATTTCTTTTTATAGCATTAGCCCACACTGTGGCTTTTAAGGCACTTTCAACCTTAGTTTTATGCTTTAACCTGGAAGAACAAAACTGTTCACAATTTAGTTAAAGTTTTAATTGCCGTTTAAAAACAATCTGCCGCTATACAAAAGACAATACAGCCAACCTGAACACTGCATTTGGTAACATTGTGTTTTTTCCCCCTAATAAAATATAGAAACAGGAGCTTGAAAATAATATTGAGTTGTCATTAGTCAGACTTGTTGCAAACAAACTCAGTACTTAGCGTTCTTTTCCTGTCTATTTAAAATCTATCAAATCTCTGTGAATATCACTGACTTCATAGGACTTCTGTAATCACAGCATGCCATTTTGCCATTTTATTGAAAATATGGTGAGCCTTAGGGAGATTAGAGTAAACATTTTGAAAATTTCAATGAAAATAGGAGCTTTAAGTATTTAAATAAGAACTACCCTATTTTAAAGGTGTTGACGATTATTGTGGATGCCTAAACTTCAAACCACAACTTGTTGGCACCGTTTAAAAATTTGGCAACAAAATAAGAAGTATTTTAACAAGTATTTTCCATTAATTATAACTTCATCAGATTAATTTTAGACACATTCTTGATATTAACTTACCAGAGACAGAGATAAAAAGAGATGGCTTTCCTATGGACTGATCCAGCCTGTAAAACATAAAGAATAATTTTTAGTTTTTATCAGCCCAAACCAGCATCTTCACATTCTCTAGCTGGAGTGGGGAGATCTCTTCACAAACCAGCAAAGTGAAGTTCAAATAGTTCTGCTTTGTACTGTATGTGAAGCAGTTGCTTTGAGCTAAGACTAGCTTAAAATTAAAAAAAAATAGCAACAATATGAGATTAAACTTAGACTGGTCTTTAGCTTCTTTAACCACTGTAAAGTTTTACCACGTGCATCACTTTTCCATGTGAACAGCACTGTTTCTTCTTTTCCTTGTTCTTCTGCAGCTTACTTGTAGCATCTATCTGTCATCTCTTAGTTTGCTCTTGTGTAATTCTACCAAAGCAGATGACAGTATTTCACTCTGTATGTATAATAGAGTTCCTAACACATAGCGATTACAGTGTAGAGTCAAAACTAGAGGCTGTATGTCTAAGTGTAATGAAAACCATAAGTTCTGATCATCAGATTTTCAAGCTCTTTGCAATTTCCTTCCTGTGTGAAAAGAAAACTTAACTTGAATGTCAGTTTATACTCTGTAACTTTGCACAGCCCAATCAATATGGCATTTGTAACCCTGTCAGTTTTGATCCCAAGCCCCAGTCACTGACTTATTTACGAACACCCCTCTGCTAGTGTTTAGGAATACACACGCTGAACTTTATTGCCATACCTCCTCTGTAACTCCTTGATTCGCACCATGAGGTTGAGGTGACCCTGAGAATACTGCTCAATAACATCTCGGACATCATAGGGCTTTCTAGCTTGCTGTGAAATAAAACAAAAAAAATACGCCTTTAAGCAACAAGGATGTAGGAATGGCCTTTGGTAATGCAGATTTTTTTTCCCCAGCGTAAACAGTAAGTTCTTTTAACCCCTTGTAACACTGTATAAAGATTTGAGATACTTTGATAATTGCCATGATCATAAATTTTTTTTGTGGAATAATTGAGACAGTTCCGATTTCAT
Source organism: Clamator glandarius (assembly GCA_033459285.1). Taxonomy (NCBI): domain Eukaryota; kingdom Metazoa; phylum Chordata; class Aves; order Cuculiformes; family Cuculidae; genus Clamator; species Clamator glandarius. The sequence continues at coordinate 1,364,227 of JAUNZM010000125.1, forward strand.
CCATCTTTTGAATACTGCAAGCCTACACGCCTTGTGAGAGATTATACACTGAACTAGAAGCCAAAAAGAACTTAGGGTCAAAAAAGTGTATCTGGCACTTTGCTCAGAAATTCATGGTCGCTCTAGTTTATTCTGGAAATAAGGTTCATACTCCTCAGTCACCAAAGAGCAAAGAATTCTTTCACAGCTGTAATCCCTTATTCTCAGTCAGCAGCAACAAACTGGAGTTCTCAGTTCAGTTCTTACCATGGGAAGTTTAAAATAGAGTCCTTGCTGAGGGTGCGTGACTCTCTTTCTCTCCCAGAATGACTGACTGAGCTTTCAAATGAACTGGGAAATACTGGGAAAATATTGGTGCAAAGAATGACCAGGAGGAAAGCCTTGTGTCTGTAATTTGCTCTTCATGCATGGGAGTCTGAATCTGACTAGTAGTAATAAAAACCCTTCTGTGTATCATTAAAGAACATAATTTTAACCCATAAACAGCAAGATTAACTGGAAAGTAGGTGAATTAACTTGTAGAAGTGCAGTGACAAATTCAAAATATCTTAATCCTACATCTAGAACCAAGAGTCCAATCAGTGCCAGAGCTACATAAGAGAAGTAGCAATGAAGCTCTAACATAACAGAGAAGAGGAGAGAGAAGAATTGTGTGTAAACTTCACACATCAGACAGAGCAGTAATACCTGAACTTAGGATTTGGTAGATTTTTTTTTCTTAAACACACTAATCAGATTAGTCAAACAATACAGTAAAACTAAGCGGTACGCCACTAGGTCAAGGAAAGTGATTCTACTCCTCTACTCTGCTCTGGTAAGACCCCACCTGGTGTACTGCATCTAGCTCTGTCTGGAGTCTTCGGTACAAGAAAGACATGGACTTGGTGAAGTCTGTCCAAAGGAGGGCCACAAGAATGATCAGAGGATATAACATCTCTCCTATAAGAAAAAGCTGAGAGAGTTGGGAGTTGTTCAGCCTGGAGAAGGCTTCAGGAAGATCCTACTAAAACCTTTCAGTACTTAACGGGTGCTTATAAGAAAGATTGGGACAGACTTTTTAGCAGGGCCTGTTGCAACAGGACAAGAAGTAACGATTTTAACCTAAAAGAAGGTAGGTACAGAGTAGATATAAGGAAGAAATATTTGTGGGGAAACACTGGAATGGGTTGCCCAGAGAGGTAGTGGATTCTTCATCCCCGGAAATATTCAAGGTCAGGTTGGACAGGGCCCTGAGCAATGTGCTCTAGTTTAAGATGCCCCTGTTCACTGTAAGATGTTTTAACTAGATGGCCTTTAAAGGTCCCTTCCAACCCAAACTATTCCATGATGCGGTTTTTCTGACCTATTCACTATCCTATCTATAGATACTCTATAGATAATTTTCAAGGTTTGGCAAAAACCTTGGTAAAAACAGTAACAGCTTTTCTTTTCCTGCATTTTTTGAGAACATGGAGGAGGCTGAGGGGAGACCTTATTGCTTTCTACAACTACCTGAAAGGTGGTTGTGGAGAGGTGGGAGCTGGCCTCTTCCCCCAAGTGACAGGTGATAGGACAAGAGAGAATGGCCTCAAGTTGCTCCAGGGGAGGTTCAGACTGTGCATGAGGAAAAAAATTTTCACATAAAGGGTCATCGAGCACTGGCACAGGCTGCCCCGGGAAGTGGTTGAATCACCGTCCCTGGAGGTACTTAAAAGATGGGTAGACAAGGTACTCAAGGACATGGTTTAGTGCAAGATAGGAATGGATGGGCTTGATAATCTAAGAGGTCTTTTCCAACCTAGTGATTCTATGATTCTAAGAGTTTATAATGGTAGCTTCTAACAAAACAGAATTTGTATCCTGTTTGAGGTCTCAGAAATATTTTGTCATTTGTACTTCAAAAGCAGGAGATGTCACTGCACTGTTTATATCACATGCTGCAGGCTTTCCTCAATTCCATGTTGCAAATACATTCATTTTAAGCCAAAGGAAAGCGTGATACAATATAAAACCAGATTGTGGTGCCTTCATGCAGTCCCCTGCATCTGCCTGGGAGGTAGCTCCCATATTTTAGGAATCACTACTATAATCATCATTACTTTAATAATATCACTTCATCAAATGCTATATTTCAGTCTGCCAGATTCTTCAAAGCCAACTGCAAACCTTTGGTGAATGAGTGATACTCTCTAGTGGAAGGCTAAACAGGAATGACAATTGCTTGAATACAACCAAAGAGCACAGAGAAGAATTCTCAAGATCACTGACTACTTACACACAAATCACAAATAACATCCACAAAGAAAACTATATGATTCAACTATGGCATAATCCCATAAGTCTTTCCATGGACTAGTAATGTAAACATGATGATATAAAAATAAATAAGCAAGAGAGAAATCTGCAAGATGAGCTTGAAAACTCCAGGTTCAGAAAGGCTGTTAGGTAAGAATAAAGATGCAGAGCTTTCTTCTGCTATCCACATACTCTGATGCAGGCCTTTGACAGTAGAAAGAGTAGGTATGTCCATATCACGGCAAAAATCTTCTTATATGAGTTAAAATTCCCCCCATCATATATGAAAGTTTGCAAAAGGCACAAACCCCAATATTATATATTAAGTGCACACCACAGGCTGTCTCTACTCACTAGTAATTGCATGTGCAGGGAGGCAAAAGGGAGAGGGGAATAAGTGAAGAACAATATTCTGGGAAATGTAACCAAATAACAGTCAAATAAAATCGGTAGAATATCTGGTGAAGTACAGGTCACTATGAACCACACTGTTTGGTACAGCCCAGTAGCAAAGAGATTAGAAAAGTTTATACACACAATTCATGATTCATACCATGAGAAATGAAGTATGTAAGATGATGAATTATAAGACCATAAATGCAAGATATTCCAGGTTGTAACAAACCAGGCAACAGTTATGCATGTCATCAGTGCATCTACAACTTGTATTTTTAGTTTATGTTATTTATAGAATCTTTGCAATAGTGAAAAAGATAACAAAAGTTAGAAACATATTTTAGAAGGAAACTGATTTACTCAACAAGAAGCAGTTACATGGAAAGAGAAAAAAGAGTTTTCAAAATTACAATGGGAAATTAGATCAAATCCCTGGTCTCTTCATCTGTGAATGGATATCACAGTTGTATCCATGTGTGTAAGTCTTAAGACATTTAGAAACCTTCCTGACTGGAAGACAAAGGTTATTGACTCATGAATCCAGCTAATGGAACAAAAAGTGATTTTCTTTCTGAAATTCATTTATGAAAGACATCTCATTTATGACTAACATATGAAATTCATTTTTCATAGGTGGGGTGAACAAGACCTAGAACACCATTAATTTCTAAGTACTGTTTTCCCTATAATCTATAGAATCCTTCCTTAACTGTGAGCCATTCACCATAATTAATGCAGAGGACTTGTGTTGACTGCTAGTAGAATATCATCTTTCCTACACAATTTGAAACAGTCCTACAGACTTTACAAGGGTATAAACACATATTATGCTGGGTACCTACATAGACATCATTATCTTCAAACCCAGACTTTGAAGCAGAGCATAATTTTTTCCCTTTCCTTTAAAGAGGAAATGATACCCAAGTGAGATGATTCACAAAGAAGTGCTTTTCATGTCCTTTGAAATGTCTTTGTATTTCTGTTTAGCTACTCTTTATTTATTTTATTTATTTATTTTTAAACAGGAAGTCTCTGCTTTCTAACTGAATTTTGTCCTTTCAGTGCCATCACTCCCTGTTACTAATTAAGCTCTTAAGAAATTGTTTCTAGGCAAATTTAGGTATACAGGTGTATCCTGCAAACAGCTGGTATAGTTTAAAAAACCATGCTAGGACCTATTTTGCAGAATTTTCCTCTTCCTCTCCTTCTTCCTATGCTTTCCCTCCTCAAAAGCTTCAGAGGCATCTCTGAAAAAAACTCCATTTAATTGCTGGTCTTGCAATTACTTAAGTTTTGGCTAATTTTAAACATGAATAATCCAACAGACTACAGTTGAAATGTGGTTTTTTTCAATTATTATTAAAAAAATCTGATTTTTCTTTCAAGAAGATACATTTCACAGAGACAGAAAAAGCTTAGAAGGCAAATATCTACCAGAAAACAGCTATGCAGACCTCTTAAATGGTGAAAAATACACTTTTAAAATGCATCTTCTGCTTTATCTAATTTTCAGACATTGTATTGGACTGGTTCTTAGAAACTCTACAGTCATTACTTGGCACATGTTTAAACATCTTCATTTCTTGTGACTCTTTTATGTACATACAATAGAACAAAGTAGATTTGCAACATACTTCTGAGGAAAGAATAATGACAGTGGTTATCTCTTAATTACAGGAGAGCTTTTCAAAAGCACCCTGTGTCTTGAATTTCAAGGTGACTTTGTGCATTAAGTTACTTAGCTACTTTTGAAAAATGTACCTTTCGTGCTCTCCAAATTTTTAAACTCAGTCATAATCCTGTAAGTATCGGATATCCCCCTACCTTTCTGTTGGGAGATTCTACTTCTGACAGAAACAGCAGCGTATCACTAGTACGGAGGAATGACTTGAGGTACATTTCACTTCAGCCAAATAGACATTTTTAGGTCTTTAGCAACAGCTAATATTGATAGCTGAGGAAGAAGAAAGATTACTAAAGAAGGATGACAAATAACCTTTCTGAGGGATTTTTTTAGATGGCCAAGACCAGCTCTTTTGCAGATGCAAAAGTGAGAGTACAACTGAGAAGCCAGATCAGCAACCACGATACTGAGTACAAACAAGTTTTAAGTATGAACTGAATAGTCCCATTCTATTCAGTCAAATGCTTTCTCGGCTTCAATCAAATCATCTGCCACAGGGGAGTTTCATTTATTTGCAAGGTGGATAATGTTGCACACAGCGTTCACGCATTTTCAAACTCTGTTTTTGACAAATACCTCTTGGGAGGCAGATATATAATGTGTAGATTTCTTGTCTCCCAGCAGTTTAGTTAATACCACTGCACATTTTTTTATGATCCAAATTTATGAGTCCAATGATTCAGTAATTACCATGGAGTAAAGGATCACAATAAGGTTTTAGAATGAGAATAAATTAAAATGTAATGGAAGTGGTCACATTCAAGCAGTTACTGCAGAACAGCCATGGACACACTGGGACATATTGGATGGGCCACATTCCTTGCCAAATTACAAGTGCCAACCAGCAAGTATTAAGGAGCTTATCAACCAAATGACTATAAAAACCATTTTCAAGTCGTCTAGACATTGTGCCTTTCTTAATTTTAATCTAATAGAAATAAAAGCTGAAATATGCTAGCAGAAACATTCTGAAAGCACACTTCCAAGAAAACTCTGGACATAGGAGATTTCAGCCTAAATGGTGACAGCCTGACGCTATACGTAACTCAAATGCATTTCTGAAAAGCTCAGGCAACCTTAACCATACATTAGCTCACCAATTTTAATAAAAAGAAAAAAGATTCAAAATAGAAAATTGCTAAAGAATTCCAGCAGTGCTTCTAAATTTCAATGAGGTAGTGAAAATCATGGTTTTGAAGTAGCAGCAAGCATTGCCTTACAGAAATAATGATCTCTTGAACTGTAATTCTTCATTTCTTCATTATTCTTATCACCATCATCATCTGTTTTGATCCTAAACTTTGTGCCTTTCAAATCTGAAATTAAAAGGACACCCTCCTTTCTTGGGGGGGAGTTGTCTAGATTAAGGGTGGGAAAACATTTTATTCTATTATGAGCAGTAGTAGCGAGGGCATACATGAAAATGGATGTAGGCAGTTAAGCCCCTCTCTTTCTTTGCATTTGCAGTGTGAAGCCTCATATCCTGAGTCTACCCCTTATTAATTAATCTCAAGTAAAGTAATATGCTTCTAATAAAAAAAATATATTTTTATACACCTGTTTTAAATCAAGCTGTAGGCTGTTGACATGTATTTTTACAGGATTAATGAAACTGCTTTAGAAACTACGTTCTTAGAAAGTCTGCAGTCAGATTTTTTTTTTCAAACCAGGAAAAAAAGGTTAATTAGCTACTGCTGAATGCTTACAGTGTTGCAATATCACAGCAAGCAAAGGGCCCACAGAAAACATACCTCAGTGAGGGCTAAAGGAGTAAAGAGAAACAATATCTCACAAACTGGGAAGTAGGTCTCCTACCAATGCAGAGGGGAGAAAGGAAAAGGAGGTAGAAACCTTCCAATATGCTAACAAATTTCAGTGTTTTATCACGACCTTATTATTATTAAGTAAGAGACGGAAACAAGTCTTAGGTAGTATTTTAATCTCTAATCTTACTGACTCAGCATGACAGTAACACACAGCTCAGAATTAACGGAGACATATGAGAATGTTTGCACTGCAAGAAAGAGACAGCGATAACAGAGGGTTAAGGGTCAAGTCCATTAGCAGAAAATAACATTTTAATTCAGACTGCATTTCAGGAGTTCAGCCTATTTCCAGTGCATCCACAGTTGACTAACCTGCTGCTAAACAACCACCCTATTGAAGGAGACAGAGAATAGTGGGTGTAGGTCACGTTGCTGAAATGAATTGTGTTAGTCTCTCTTAAGCTTCTAAAAGAGGCAATGAATCAGTAGAATAAAAGAGTTTATTTGGAAAAGGGGGGAGCTGTCTATTCACAACTCACCTGAAACTTTTTCTTTGCCACAAAGTACTGCATCCTGCGAATCACCTTAATTGCAGCGCGGTGGTGTTCTCGAAGTCTGTGAGAAAAAGGAGGAAGGTGAGTGGGGAGAAACAGCATCTCCATCAAGGCAATAAGTACAATAATGTGCTGTAAATGCTGCACTAACATGTGAAGATTTAACATTAGTACTTGTGATTCAACACACTATTATGTTGACCTTCACCATCTTTCAAGAAGGTTATAAAAATACAGGATTTTGTCTGACCTAAGCTAGGTTTGCATATATTTCACAGTAAACAGAGGTGTCTGCACAGCCCCCTCTACTTTTAAGTAAACCTCCACCAATCTTTCCCAGTTTCATTTCCACGGGAAAAAAAGCTATCAAGTTTCTGTGTATTCAGCCATCCTCAGCTCTTATACACTTAGACTCTAGAAATCCCACTTTTAGTTTTTTTGTGCTAGCTTCGCTCTCCCTGTCACCCAAGTCCAGTACAATATGTTTCCTCAGTTACATGAATTTGTTTTTTAAAAAATTATTTTAAAAAAGACTTTAAAGATTTTTGAGCTGTTGAATGCTAAGCAATCCAAATGATTGCACAGTATCTGGATGCAATACCTATATATGCATGTATCCTCTAACTGAACTGAAATATATATGAAGACAAAATAAACTGAAAAATATATCCCCCTCTTCAAGCACATACATATGAGCTCAAAATATAATTAAAAAATTTTCATAGTATATGGCATTATTTTTTAAATAGCTCATTAAACTCAGCAGATATTTAAAATCTTAAAAGCTTGCAAAATTATGTGTTTTTCTGAACAGTAGAAAAGCCACACATTTAAGCTGTGCTGATGATTTATTCTATCACTCTTATCAAGATGCACTTAAATGACATTATTGCACAATTTTAATTTCATTTATAATGCATGAACATCTAGTATTTTAAACTCTCATCCCAAACAGACTTTAAGTGATGGCTTTGGGAAAGCAGCAGTAAAAGCAGAATTAGATGTTCCAGACATTCCATCTTTATAAAATTATCATTAATAATACTGATAGATTAACATGTTGAGATGTCACCAGGCCATGCGTTCTGACTCTACTGAACCTGATGGTATTCATACTATAGAAAGAGAAATTTATATTTACGTTCAGTACAGGTTGGGGTCTTTGGTACAACTTAGCATGGTATCACCCAAGCTCCTTCAGTTAAATATAACCTGGAATTTTAGTGAGTATTCATGTATTTCCTCAAGACAAGTTTCCCCCAGTAAACGGAAGTTGTGCATGTGCAAATGATGGCTATTTGCCCTCTGCACACCATGACAGGGTATTCCCTTTCTGAAAACTCACATTTTTCAATGGGAAAAGAGCTTTCAGCTAAACTGAAAACAGAAGCAAAAGAAGCTTTCATTTTCTAGTTGTAAATACTGCTTCTTAAGTTGTTTCGTTTTGTTCCAGAAATTGTTCAGATTTCATGATGATAGAAAAGATTACTTTCTCCAGATACATCGTAAAATACACTTTATTTTCAAGCTAATAATGTACAGATTTTAACTACAGGTTTACAGATCACTAAGACTGCAAGTGTATTTATATAAAGCAGCTCTGCCTCAATAATTAGTCTAATGCTATGAGCCCTTGCTGTATCACTCTGCTGCTAGGGACAAGGATGACTTCCCCAAACACAAAAGGAAATAAAGTATTCTGGGTTTTTAAGTTCTGCTTCACAGAGATAGGAGCCAAAAAGATAATTGCTATTTAATTAGCTATTAAATATCAAAGATGTGATAGTGCAATTGTCATGCAGCTATGCATCTTATACATAAACATACATAAAAACATCTCATGCCAAACAGAAAAAAAAATTAATTGCAATAAAATGGCTTGCAGTATTTTGGTTTACGTCTCATTGCCTATGGGATTTTCTTCACAATCCATTATTTCTGAGTAAAATATTTCACTATGGAACAGACAATCACTAGTAAAGCACACCAGATCCCTCACTCTCTGTCTAGATGATAAGTCTTGTCTATAAGCAAGACGGATAACAAAAATTGTAATCGCCATTCAGTGAAATAACAAAACTATATCCCCAAAATGATTTTCCAATGCAGCTATTTTACATCAATTATTGTTCAGTGCTAACATGAACTTCCATGCCAGGAGGGAAAGTTAATATACTAATTTTATTCCTTCCCATTTTCAGCTCTGGTAGGAAACCTTACAGTAAGTGTGTTTCTGCTTATGTGGTAAAATCTAATTCTGCACAACAGGCTGCCCTGATTCCTCAAGATTAATTGCTTCTGCAATGAGGGAGGGGAATAAAGGATTTAATTAGTAGCCAAGGTTATGATTCATGGTTGTTTGATCTTTTCTGCAAACTGGTAACAAATGCTTTAGTAAATTGAGAGCTTAACCATTAACTGGCAATATTTGTTTGTTCAACCACTCGTGACATATCTGAATTCTGGTTATGGAATGGCTGTCTGCAGCCTCTGGGGGTATATGGTATGCTTAGATGCCAGATAGTCACTTCATAAACTACCATCACCAGAACAAGAGTTTCATGAAGACTTTTTTTTAGGAATGTGGCAGGAAACGACATCATCTGAGTGTGCTTACAGACAGCAGCAGTATATCCTCGCTGTGCAGGCATCCTTACAGCAAGCAGAAGACACCCTTTGGAGAAGTACTGCTGTGTGGAGCAATTCTGCAACAGCAGAGTTGCCCTCCCTTGGCCCCTGTGGAAAGGGGTCTTGGGGATTACAGGGGTACTCCAGAGACCCTGCCTGCTTCAGTGTAGTTGTGGGAGCTAAGTGCTCTTGCAACTGAAATCTCTCCGTTTTACATGTTTGGTTTTGTCGAACTTTGGGAGAAAGCCTGTTTGATAAGTGCACTAGCTACAGCATCAGTAGGTAAGTTTCTGCACTCTTGCTAACAAAGCTATTTTCCTTTCCTGAGTGTTCATCAGGCTTTGAGCCTAACCCTCACGATACCCAATAATCTCATAATAACTGACGTTCAAAAGACTTGCCAATCATCATTTCATAGTCACAGAATCATAGAATTATTTAAGTTGGAAAAGACCCCCAAGATCATCAAGTCCAATGATAAACCTAACATTGCCAAGTTCATCACTAAACCATATCCTTAAGCACCTCCTTTTAAATACCTCCAGGGACAGTGACTTAATCATTTCCCTGGGCAGCCTATTCCAATGCTTGATAACCCTTTCCGTGAAGAAACTTTTCCTAATACCCAATCTAAACCTCCCCTGGTGTAACTTGAGGCCATTTCCTCTTGTCCTGTTGCTTGCTACCTGGGATCTGAGTGATTCCAATAATCATCAGCATATTACCTTCAAAAATAAATTGAAGTAGTTTGTATGCCCACAAAATCAAGCTAAAGATTACTGCTTCCAATACTAGACAATGTCTCAGTCTGCATCTTTCTGAAGAAAAATTGCTAATAAAAAATTGCTACCAGTAATTTTCTTTCTCAATACAAACTACTTCACCATGAGAGTGGTGAGACACTGGAACAAGTTGCCCAGGGAAGTTGGGGATGCCCCATCCCTGGAGGTGTTCAAGGCCAGGTTGGATGGGGCCTTGGGCAGCCTGACCTAATGAGATGTCCCTGTCCATGGCAGGGGGCGTGGAACAAGATGATCTTTAAGGTCCCTTCCAACCCCAACTGTTCTATGATTCTATGAAATAGGACATCAGACCACCTGAACACAGCAGGTACTATGTGACATTTCCCATTGACTTATCTCATAGAATTAGGTCCCAAAGCTGCCAAAGAAGCCATAACATTGTAAGAACCATCATGGTGGTAATAGGGTCAATAGATTCATACAAAACTACATTATTTGTAGGTATAAACTAGGTTTGCTTTATCTGTGCTTGAAAAAGCAAGCTGTTGTGGATGCAGGCAATCCTCAAAGCATAAGAAACAAAGATTAAAAAAAACCTGTCAACAAAATACAACAGATTGAGCACCCACATTACAAAAGAAAGCCTGAGAGAATAAAATCACTAGAAATATTTTTCCCCCCTGCCTCCTTTTGTTGTTATCATACTTAAACTACAACAGGCCATTTGGAGGAAACCTGATCCCTTCATCAGAAATCTGGTCTGGAATTTCACGTAATTTGGAAAACAAGCATGCTGATGAAATTCAGGTAATTTACAGACAGTCTCACTTGGCTGGGAAGTTGTTACACATTGGTAAATGTCCCAAGCAATTGTAGTGGAGCCATTTGTACATTTGACTGCAATATTATTAATATTTAAAAACACAGGCAGCCAAAGATAGTTCCTTCTTTTTTAAGTGAAGATTTACAAGATTACAGGAGGCTGAAATACACACTCCTTTCATTAAAGAACTAGAAAGAATAACAATTACTGAGTAGAAATAATTATTGTCCCCACAAAGCTGCTGAATTTTATATCAAATATTTAGTAATGCTATTAGAAGTTTGTTCCTTTTTTCATCTCAGGAAGGTCCTCAACGTATTGGTTTAGTGTTAACAGAAATATTAAAGCAACAAGACAGAGGAAAGGTGGTACTTATTTCCTATTTTTAACACTTGCCTTTTTGTTCATTTGTAGAATATTTTACTATCAGAACCATAATGTCTGGTACAGACCTCCAACACACAGACACTGATAATATCAGAGTGAAAAGGTCAATGCTGTCTGTTCAGAATGAGTTTTAACAAGAATGACAACTCAGTAGGAGACAGATCTATAATATCTTTTACAAAATGCCCATTTCTCCACAAACCTAACACTCATTTGAAATCAAATTCAGTTTTCCAGCACATTTAAATTCTCTGCAGTCATCTTAAATTACTGACTTAGTGCACAGCTAATGTATTAAAAAAGAAGACTGAAGTCAGTTGGCCTGAAGTGTTTGGCACTAATAATTATTTAGACTTGAACTTTATCTTTAACACATCAGATTTTAATAATAGGTCATGCATGTAAATTGAAATATTTTCCCCCTTCTACCACTGAAAATTGTTCCTTGTCACAGAATCTGATGGATGAAATTCAGAGTAACTACATTAAGCCATTTCACTGGTGCATTTATGTCTAATGAAATCTTTTTATCATTAGTCCTAAAGGCACTTTTGGTATAGAATTTGCTGTGGATTAAGGTTGTTCTTGTCTTTTCATACATTCTGTCATTTCTTGCCCATTACAATTCATGGGAGTCTCTCCAGACTGGACAACATTTTAGATGCGATATATTGGAAGGAATTAGATTGCATTGGTGTGTATTCTGTAATAAAAAAATGCTTGATCACTGTACCCAGGGATAAAAGTAGAATCACTGACTATTTCAAATAATGTGGCCTACCCAGCTTTTCCTTTTATTTGTTGCTGGAGTTTGAGTTGTTTGCCATTGTTATGATGTTGTTCAGTGAGGGCTCTCAGAATATACCCTGGCCCATAAATGATTCACAAAAAATGTTAAGGACAGACCAGTAAAAACTGCCCAGAAGTGTCAGAAAAGCACGATGACACTTGAAGAGCAAAACAGTTACAAACCTGAAGTTTCATTAAATGGGCTTCAGCCAAGCTTAGTGTTTACATAACTGCACCCATAACATTTTCAATGTATGAATGTATTTATTCTTAATGGACAAACATTCTTTACTAGACTTTGCTCTATGGACTTCTTATCAATTCATGAAACTCGTGACAATGCAAATGAAACTAATTCTGCCACCTCTGCAGTCCTCCCCTCCATCGTCTTCAGAGGTTTAAATGCAAAATAAATACACAAATAATAGACATATATAGAACAAGGAGAATCACAAATAGCAGGCAAGCTAGATTTTGAAAACTTCTTTGGTTTTAGCAGTCAAAGGAATTCTAGTAATCACTGGCAAACAAGTAATCTGTTTACAAAATATCTATGTCTACTGAACTATTATTTATGCTTGCAAATCGGTCTTGAACAGGTAAGATTTTATCAAATGCATTTGTTCATCTAGGCATTGAAAAATTCAATGTCAGCAGCAAATGATTTCTATGAAGACATTTGATTAATAATTTCTATAGCATAGCATGTTTTGAGTGTTTAATTTAAAAAATACTAGCTGCTTTGACTTAAATGTATGAGTCTCGTAATATCTCTTCCCTACTTAAGGAGAATGCAGGGGCTGACTTCCCACAGAATTATTAGTTACTACAAATTAAAAAATTGCTCTGCAAGAATACTCTGTAAGAGTAATGACAAATTCACTCTTTTGAAGAAGCCTTCAGCCAGTAAACATCTTGGTTATTATTTACCAAATGTGAACATAGCCCCAGGGGAATGAACTAAAGCTCAATTAACATTTGTAAGCTCCTCTCCTCACTATGTATTCTCCCAACTTCTTGTGGCTGACCTTTTTCTAATTTAAAGTGTGTCATTTTAAATCCACAGTCATCTTTTAATGGATTCGTATTTTATTTTATAGCACCTTTCATGTCTCCCTTCTCAAAAACTATGGGCTTAACTCAGAAATCCTTTCATGTACTTATAGTAACCTTCTTTACAGATAGTCTGATTTAACTTGGTTTGTGGATTTGTAATAGACACGCAAAAAAGAACAAATTTAAAAGATAACATTGCCTTTGGAAGATTTTGATGTTTTAATATCTTCAGTTAATAATAAAAATAGCCTACTATTATAAGAAATGTTTTAAAAAGGAAAAAGAAACATTCAAGCTTTTCATAGTCGTGCCATTGGACCGTAGCATAAAACGGAGGAAGCTGTTGGAAAGATGCAGCAGTGGGGTGGGCAGCTCAGCAAGTGCAACTTGGAGAGTGAAGAGATCTCCCCAGCTTTCAGCTGCATCTCAGCAGAGTTGTACCACTGGTGTGCAGCTGGAGAAGGGCACACGTGCTGGCGTCAGCACAGCACTGGGGATTTTCTCCTGCTCTATGAGCCTCCACATGGCTGGTGGGAAACCTGATCAGCCACATCTGGCAGGTCAGAAGGAATCCCAGGCTCTGCGCTGGTGGCCTGGGAGAGGTGTTCAAGGGACAGTGGGGAAGCAGGAAGTGAGGGTTTACAGGGAAAAGGGAAAACAACTGCAAGTGACTTGACTTGTTTCAAGCATTAATGGCAATTTGAGACTCATGCGATTCTAGAAAATACAGCTCATCAGTCCAGCCATTTAAAATACACTCATATCAAAGTAATCTGAAATGAATATTTAAATGCAGGCCTGAGAAGGGAAAGAACCCTTAGCCCTGAACATAAAGGACTTGGATTCATAATTCACCTAAAGCACAACCTCTTGTGTCTACACTGCTGCATGATGACTATATTGTTGTCACTCAAGTCGGATCATTTTACAACTGAATTTTCAAGAAGAGCTTTCTGCAAAGCATTTATGTGATACTGGGAGACTGGACACAGGATAAGGAAGATAAACACACCATTAAAAGCAAAGGTTTCAACCATGCTGACCCTCTACTCCATTCCCAGTTGTCCCTCTAGTCCTCACCATATCCTGACAAAAAGAAACCCAAAACTGATTTTCAACTAAACAGAAGAGAGCCTGGAGTAGTTAACAGCATAGGATTTTGGAGTGCAACACTCAAATTTGTTCAGCTTCTCTTGGGGAAAATGGTCCAACATGCAGCATGTCTAGAACCAAGACAGATTCCTGTAGCTAGAATAAAGATCATGCATATGTTTCTCTTCATATTATGCTGGGGCAAACAGATGTAGCATCAGAGATTTCCTTTGTGTTCTGCCCTCAATGGTGCTAGCTAAGAACAAAACACTTCCTATAAAAGTTAGTGTTAAAATCAAGCAAGAGCATGAGATCTGTTGTACATTCTAAATCAACTTTCATACATTTTTCACAATTCTGTTTTTACTTATGCCTGTTACCAGGGTGTGAAGAGTTACACAAAGGACAAGGGGGGAAAAGAAATAGGAAGATAAAATTATTTTTGGAAAAGACTTAAGTACCCTGTAGAGACAGCAGGACAAATACAAAAACCAGTTTCTCTTTCATCAGAATTACCTGTTGTTCCTCAGCTTTGGTGACATCAATATCAAATACCAATTGATATTGATACCCATATCAAATCACAGTGAAACATTACTAAGCTTTTCACATTCTCCATCTTGTTGAGTCAGAAGGTAGTTACTTTTTTACATGATTTCAAGATCAAGCAATTTGAAAGGAACTAGACACAAATGAAATCATAGGTAAGGAAATAATAATGTACAGCATTGTCTTATATAGTCTGACACGTTAAACTCATTTTCTAAAGAAGCTGAGAGAGAACACAAGGGAGTGCAGTTCAGCACACATGGAAAGCCATGGATGTTATTATTTTGCAGCATGTGGTTAAGAGTAATCTTTTCAGATTGGCAAAATATTTTTGTTTAGAGGTTTCCATTCATGGCTCTGAATTATACAAGGATAATGCAGGTCTACAACTAATGATACTAGGAAGAAATAACTTCATTGCCTATGGTTACTTGCCTTTCTATTGTTGGCCTATTAAACTTACAATAACCTTTTGAATATTAAAGTGTCTGATGTTACACTACTTAATTATGCTCAACGAGCTGTTAACAACACATGGTAGCTCTTTGTTGTATTAGTTGTAGGGAGTTACAAGACCTATTTAGCTTGAACTGCATTGCCCAGAATACGCCTCAGAATCAATCCGCACATAAAAATATCTAATGCTGAGTATGAGATACAAACGCATCATTTTTTTCCACTCTACACAATACTTCAACATGTTATTTTAATATGTGCTGCATCACACATCTTAATTAGCAGTTATCATGTAATACTACTAAAACATCCCATTCAACTTTTTGTTTTGAGACAAAAGAAATAGGCTTTTATTAGATCAACTAGTGATGCAGTTTACAGAGAATCCATGCAAAGTCAAAACAATATTGCATTGCTACTTATTTAGCCTCATCCAATGACTTTAGCCAGAGCCTCTTTCATTTCTTCCCCCCGTCTCAGTAATATGTGTATTTTTAAACTGTGGTGAATAGAGACAAAAAAAGTTGGTTTTCCTTTGTAAAACTAATCACAGGCAATAGGTTAGATTCACTCATACACTCTCACAAGTTTAGACTATTCTACCAAGGCAAAAAAGGTAAATTAAAGGAATATTTCAGCTGTTCAAAAGAAATTAAAGTCATTACACAGTTACAACTGACAAAATAAAGTAGCCCTCCTCTTGCAGAGACAGCAATTATGGCAGACAAAAACATATGAAACAAAAAAGCCATAGACCTGAATAACAATATTTACATTACCAAAATCAGCAATACTGCTACAGAAATCCTAACATTTTCCACGTTGTTTTCTACTACAGAGGTATTTGGCAAATTCTCCTGCCGTTCAATAATGAAAAAGATAGCTGTTGCTGCTGTGAAGCTGTTTCTAAGCACTGTATTCTGAAATCATATCATATAAATAAACCTTATGCCATTGCCACAGAAATTAATTGAAAATCATGAGGTCAAATTCTGCACTGATTTACACCATGAAGGGACTGGAAGCTGACAGACTGTTAGGTCACCATGGCTTCTGAACTGCCATCTCTGTAGGGGCTCTGAATGTAACTTATGCAGAATGATAGAAGTGTCTACTCACAGCTGCAGTTTTTAGTAGATGTATCCTCCAAAAGTAAAGTGATAGAAGACTAGC
Source organism: Clamator glandarius (assembly GCA_033459285.1). Lineage (NCBI taxonomy): Eukaryota > Metazoa > Chordata > Aves > Cuculiformes > Cuculidae > Clamator > Clamator glandarius. The sequence continues at coordinate 1,380,597 of JAUNZM010000125.1, forward strand.
AGCATAAGGGGTTTGTTGTAAGCTGCAATGAAAATCATGGTGAACCTTGAACATTAGGAGAGGGGGACTTCACACATCAATGCCATCAATATGGAAAAAAAAAGCAGACGCAAATGCAGTTCAAAACTGCAGTTCTTGCAACTGGAAACATTCTCCAGGATTTGTTATTTTACAATGGTGGAGAAGCACATGGGATTTCAGCTTGTGGAGAACAGCCTTTTCCTATAAATCACAGAGTGTAACCTGAAACCTAGAAACAGCACAGGGGCTCACATTTATGGATTTGAAACAGATGAAGAGCAAGCAAGCTCTTAACCCTTTCCCAATCATTTCTTCCCAGCACAAAATTAAAATGAATATGCTTACTGAGGAGAAATTATCTTGGTAAAAATGAAGATTAATTCAATTCTGTAAACACCAAAAACTTCAGCTCTTCGACAAACTTCCCTAAGGACACAAGCACAGAATTGTCCTAAAGCAAAGCACTGTAAAACAGTTGGAGCATAATCCACTATTCGGACTGTTCTTTCATCAACTTTTATTTAGGCCGTTTATCTTGTTGAGATTAGGATCTCTCTTATAGAGCAAAACTTGGCAAATAAAGGCCCCTGGTTTTGAATATCAGGCTGTATTTCACTGGGAAACAAGTTACTAGCAGCCTGTTGTCTCACCATAAGGTTATAAACTCCTTAATCAGGCAATAGGAGAACTAGTACTAACACATTAGCGATAATTTCTCCTCAGAAATATGTAAAGCCATTAAGACAATATAAAGAGCATTTATTTATTGTCTTTTAAGATCCACGACCTCTTTGCCTCTTTTATGGCTCACTGGGCAAAAAAACCCCAAACCCAGCATAGCCTGTTTAAACTTGAATACTAAGACTCAGACCTTTTCTATTTATTTTTTTAAATAAAAAACATTGTGTATAAGAATAGATTGGAATATCAGCTTCACCACAAAGCACTAGTCTATACCTTGTCAGGGTTAGAGTTCCAGTACTTCCAGAAATTCACTCATATATGTGATACAACAGTATGGTTAAAACCAGAAATGGTCTTGGATTGAAATAAAATGTGATGGTGCATCAAGTTGAATCTCTACACCAGCAGAATATTAGAGTGAAACCTAAACCAACCAACCCAGGACAGTTGAAACAAGAAGAGAAAAGATAATTTTAAACTTCCTGCAAGATCACTCATCTGCACACACAATATTTGCCCATGGTAATTCAGCCTCTGTCCCTTTATTGATCACAGTTCAGTGAAGTGGTACTTTTGCCCAAGTCTTCTGATGAAAAGCTACAGTGTTTCTGTACTTTGGTGAAAAGACTGCAATTCATAGGAAGAAAGTCTTTAAACTGGCAATGACGGGCACCTCAATATTTTTCAACTGAAGAAGTAGCTACCTGAGAACACAAGGAAAAAACAGCATGAAAATAAATCCAATCCTAGCTACTGGTAATATTGCGGGAGCATCCAAAAAATGCAGTCATGGCTAAAATTTTGTGCTACAATAATCAGAGTGACAATTAAAAAAAATATCTAAAACTCTTCTATGTAATTGTACTTGCAAGGAAAGATTTGGGGAAACCAGAGAGTGTAGGAAAGAGTTAATATTAGCACAATTCTCTCTTATGACCAACATTTGATATGTAAAATCTCTTGTTAGCAAATCTCAATAACCGAATAGTCACCACGACTTTTTTTGAAACTGATTCAAAACAAAGACTGACCTTTTCACAAACTCATAAGTTGTTGAAAGCTTGATATTAGACCCTCAGCTGCTTCACCTTCATCCTATTATCACTAGAAGTTTTTAAATGCAGTGTCCAATTTCAAATACAACCTCCCTTGTTTTGCTTTAGTCAGTCCTGCAGATGCTCAGATCCAGATCTTATCTTTGTCTCTTGTGAACTCAAGATCATATTTGTATACAGAAACTTACAGGTGTCCCCATTGGAATTTCTAAAGAGGTCTATGAGCCCATCTAATTAGAATAGAATCATAGACTCATTAAGGTTGGATAAGACCTCTAAGATCACCAAGTCCAACTGTCAGCCCAACGCCACCATCCCTATTAAACCATGTTGTCAAGTGCCACATGTACAGGTTTTCTGACGCCTCTAGAGATGGTGACTCCACTGCTTTCCTGGCCAGCCTATTCCAATGCTTCATCACTTTTTCAGTAAATATTTTTTCCTAATATCCAATTTAACCCTCTCCTGGTGCAACTTGAGGCCATTTCCTCTTGTCCTATCACTTGTTATTTGGGAGAAGAGCCCAACACCCACCTCAATACAATCTCCTTTAAGTAGTTATAGAGGACAATAAAGTCTCTCCTCAGTCTCTTCTTCTCCAGATTAAACAGCCCCAGTTCCTTCAGCTGTTCCTCATCAGGCTTATGCTCCAGACCCATCATCAGCTTCTTTAGATGCCACACTCATCTCCTCATTAGTTTGGGGTACAAAGTTCTGAAAAATCTCACGAGTTAGCTAAATAAGAGTGACAAACTGACCTATTACTTACAGAACCAGATATACAAATTGTATTAGTATGAAGGAAGATGCACTTCACACTTTCAAAGCCAATAAAAATATGGACTGTATCATGTTTACTGAATTACGTGTTCAAAACGGCCTGCTAGGTCCTGTGCAAATGTTCATTCCTAAAGAGATCAGTTGCTTTGAAGCTCCCTTTCTCACCAAAGTGGAAGTAGGTCTTGATGTGCATGAGTAGTCTTATTGAAGTTAAGGGGAGGACATGTACCTAAACTTCCATGCTTGCTTAGCACATTAAGGGATCACTGGAAACTTGAATACTGTGTACATATAAGGAAACTTTTGAGATAGCAAATATAGATTATATATTTAGGAGAACTCTAAATACACACTTAATAACTAGGCTCATGCCTTTTGTGTGAAAAATCTGACCTGAAACATCTCCTGTTCTATCGAAGAGTTAAAGACTATGCTGTGTTATTACTATTGCAAAAAGATGGGAGAAATTTTATGAGCCGATATGCTGGAGACAGAAACTGGCTGGAACTCACTACTCTGGTATGTGAACTCCATTTCTTTCTATGGCTTCAAAGCACAAGCACAGCTCAACAATGTATTTTTGGCCTAGAATTGCTCTCTAATAATTTATATATGGAAAACAGTATGGTTTAATTACTTTCTCTCTCAATTCAGGAACTGTTAACAATCCTGTTGTACCTTTCAACTTAAGTTCTGTTACATAGAAAAAATATTTTGCTTAGTATTACTATCTTAGTTTAAATACGTGATGATGTTTACAGAATGATTTACAGTCAAGTATGTTGTTAAAAATGTAATCCTACTTTGTAACTTTACAATTTTGCAACACACATTTCTGTAAAGCAACACTTCCTTGATAAAGGCTGGGCATCAGCTCAACTATACTCAGCATAACAGATAGGAATCTTCTGATCCTGGCCAGTTTCAAGTGAGTTAATTTTATTCTAGAAATCTCTTTTTCAGTGTTATCAATACAGTCAAGGAATCCAGTATTCAAAGAACTAATACAACCATGCATTTCTCTTGGCAGTATCAGCAGAGAGAGTGTTAAATGGAAATGAAAATTTTACTACCAATGTCCAGAAGAGTGACTACAGTCCAGGACAGACAATCATTCAAGGGAACATATTAATAGTGGAATTAAGGAGGGCTCAGCATTGCTACCATTTGTGTGATACCTGTCTGCAAATCAGGAGATTCCCATCTCAAGATTAACACTGTAAATCATACCACAAAACACATAGCAAATGTTACCTAGGAAAGAGGAGAGATACCTTGCTTGGCTGTGATACAGTGAACTATGCTGATAATTTACTTTTTTAGGGGTCTGAGATCAGACATAGAATCCCTAGGTTGGAAAAGACTTTCGAGATCATCGATTCCAACTGTACTGTCTACTACTAAATCATATCTCTAAGCACTTCATCTACCTGTTTTTTAAATACTTCCAGGGATGGTGACTCAATCATCACCCTGGGCAGCCCGTTCCAGTGCTTGAAGAAGTTTTTCCTAATGTCCAGTCTGAACCTCCCCTAGTGCAGCTTGAAGATGTTCCCTCTTGTCCTGTCCCCTTGTCACTTGGGAGAAGAGACCAACATTCACCTCACCACAACCTCCTTTCAGGTAGTTGTAGGCAGGGATAAGGTCTCCCCTCAGCCTCCTCTTCTCTAGGCTAAACAACCCCAGTTCCCTCAGCCAGTCCTTGTAAGACTTGTCCTCCAGCCCCTTCATCAGCTTCGTTGCCCTTCTCTGGACCTGCTCCAGGACCCCAATGTCTTTCTTGTAGTGGGGGCCCAAAACTGAAAACAGTATTAGCAGCGCAGCCTCACCAGTGCTGAGTACAGTGGCAGAATCATTTCCCTGGTCCTGCTGGTCACGCTGTTTCTGATACATGCCAAGATGCAATTGGCCTTCTTGGCCACCTGGGCACACTGCTGACTCATGTTGGCTGTCAACGAACACCCCCAGGTCCTTCTATGCCAGGCAGCTTTCCAGCCACTCTTCCCCAAGCCTGTAGCACTGCACGGAGTTTTTGTGTCCTAAGTGCAGGACCTTGCACTTGACTTTGTTAAACCTCATCCCATCAGCCTCAGCCCATCAACCCAGCCTGTTCAGATCCCTCTTCCTCCCAGTTTAGTGTCATCCGCGAACTTACTAAGAGTATGTTCAATCCCCTCATTCAGGTCATTGATAAAGATACTGAACAGAACTGGACCCAACACCGAGCCCTGGGGAACACCACTTATGACCAGCCTCCAGCTGGATTTAGCTCCATTTACCACCACTCTTTGGGCTTAGCCATCCATCCAGTTTTTCACCCAGCAGAGGGTGTGCCTGACCTGGCCAGAAGAAGCCAGTTTTTCAAGTAGAATACTGTGAGAAACAGTTTCAAAGGCTTTACTGAAGTCCAAATACACTACATCTACAACCTTTCACTCATCCATTAAGAGGGTCACCTTGTCATAGAAGGTGATCAAGTTAGTTTGGCAGGACTCGCCTTTCATAAACCCATGCTGACTTGGCCTGATCACCCAGTTGTCTTGCATGTGCTGTGAGATGGGCAACACAAATATAACACGCGTGTGTGTGTTTATATATATCTATAGACATATACACACACATAGAGCTCTCAAATGCCTTACCTGCAAAACAGATAGAAGCAATCAGTTAAACCCTCAGCTGGTTCAAATCCGAGCTCCACTGATCTAATTAGATATGTCTGAAAGCCTTATTTAAAAGAGCATTGCATGAAGCTCTCATCTCCTCTTCTCCCTCCCTGCCACTGTGAGCTAGCTCTCTTCTCGATCTGCCTTCCTTCACATTAGGTCTTAGTCCCTCTCTTCTTCTCTTTTGACTCTCCTACACTTTCCAATTACATTTTTCTCCCATTTATGTTTTCTGCATCTGTCCTTTGGTTACTCCTCTCTGTTGTATCAGTCAAAAGTCACTTATTTCCATTTTCACGGACTTTCATAGCCTTCTGTGACTCTACGTATCAGATCTCATGGGTGTTTTCACTCTGTGTGCCACCATTTGATAATCATACAGGCACATTTCCACATTTCCCTCCTTGACAGCTTTGCACCAAACACTGTAATATAACTTTTGTTTATTTCTCCTTACTCTTAATCTGCACGGCATCTCTTCACAATGGAATATGACTCAGAGAATATATCCTTCATATTTTGAGGAACACAAGTGCTAAATAGAAATAGAGCAAAATTAAGATTTCAATGTAGTTATCAGTTTTGTGCTTTCTGTATTAAACTAGTAATAGGCATGTCCTAAAACCAAGCAAAAACTTATTCATTCAAACTTCTGTGAGGTCCCAGACCAGGGTTTGTTTTTTGAGAAAAAGGACTTACCAAACCACACTAGCACTCCCTAGTAAGCACTTTACAAATACATTGGTAGTACAAAATTATAAATTATTTCCATGTTTGAGTAATTATTTCATAAAAATATCCATGTATATAAGCTGACATACATATTTAATACATGTATACAAAAGTATTCCTTTAATATGAGACAACTAAGTTAATGCAAGTTGCTTACAGGAACTGGAGAGAGAAGAAAATTTTGATTTTGAAAATATCAGAATTAAGAAAGTACTTTAAGGTACTGAGAGTCAAAATCATAATTAGGAAGGTGACTTTCAATAGATATCAGCAGTCATTCCACACTGAAAATCTTCAGAGAAAGCAGGGAAAACCAGTAGTACTCTTCTACCAGCTACTTTTACACCTTGTATATGCCTCTGCGTCCATGAGTTCTGCATAGGCCAAGAGCAGAGAATAAAGCAGGCTAAGCACACGCAGGAATGCTGAAACAAAATTATCTAATTTGTATTTTAGGGCATCATGGAGTTTTTACCAGCAGTGAAGGTACTAATGTAAGATGCCACTCTCAAATGGAGAACAGAGAGTTGACTTGACAGTTTACATTATTCAGGTCTTTAATTGCAGTCTTTATTATCACAAGTCTGCTCACTTTGGGGACTGAAAAACAATTAGGAATTTTGAAACGATGATGAAAAGCACAGGAGTAGCATGGCCTGAGTCCACTGAGCAGCTTTCTGTGCAGTTTCCTTTCCCGCTTACTTTCCTTCCTGGCTTGTAAGGAAAGAGAAAGAAAGCCAAGGGTATTCTGTCTGTGGGTGATGCAGTTTCAGCTAATTCAGGTTCTGGAGGTAGATTTGCTCTTCCCACCTCACATGCTCTTTTTATTTATATTGTTTTCCTCTACTTCCTATTTATGAAAGCATCCTATCACTGGATTAATCCAGTGAGACCTTTACTAGAGCCTGAGCAATGCCGTAGGTATTTGTGCAACTAGACAGTCATGAGGATCTAAGCTTTTCCACATTCAAAAGTGGAACTGTATGGGATATACCCCCTTCTTTCTCTTCCTCTGCACATTTTTATTACCTAACTTTAGCAAAGCTTTTAAATACAGAAGGAAGAATAAACACTAGAAGAAAAGTAAAGTTGCCTTTTCTCTCAGCCCTTCTGAGTTTGTATTAATTTTCCTGGAGATCTGCTGACAAACAATTCATGTATCCTGAATTCCATTTAAAAATCCTACTAAATGTTCTGTAGTAAGCAACTACCAGGTTATAATAAGGGCTAATGTCACATAACTAATGTTTTTTTTAAATATGAACTGTCAACCTGGTCAGAAGCAAAGAAAAACAAGCTGATAAGGCAATTAACAATCAACCAAAACCAGACAAATCACAAAGAAGTTTGGGTAACAGCCTAGGTGACTACAGGCAGAGACTCCATCACAGAGTGCCATAATGGGAAGCTGTTAAAAATCAATGTCTGTTTGCTGGCAAAAAGGAAGAGCCAGGCACAGCCAGCTCCTCAAGGGCAGAAAATGCCTGATGACAGCGTGCACGACATGGTGACTCCATTGTGCAATTCAGAGGTCAGGGAGTTGATGATGACTCTTTTTGAGACTTATGAACAGTTACATCTCTTGACAACAGCAGGGCTTAACTACAAGGCAAATGTGCTTTCTGCAAGTGACAGAGAATTTCAGCCTCCAGCACTTCTTAATAATATCGGATTTTTTTACACATACTAAATAAATTCCTAAAGATGCAGACAGACAACTAAGTACTAAACACTTAGGCAAATCCTACTGATTACCTGTATCTTTCAGAGTTGCCTTATACCTACAAATGTCTGGTTTTCAATTGAAACAAAAATAATTTCAATTAATCTCAGACCAAACAAGAAAGGAATGATCTGGTCTTTGGAAAAGTCTTGCACTGATCCTATTTTAAAAAGCTTAAATACTTGTACTTCATTTTTTCTGTTTGCAAGTCAAGATCTAAAGCACCAAAGATTAAATGCTGCAATAAAGAACAATTTCACAGAATTTCCAGTCTCAACTAGAAGCAGGAAAAAATAAACGAACAAACATTCAGCTCAAACTCTTTCCCACAAGACTTTCATGACCCAGTCTTGGGATTAGGATGAGTCTGAGAAAATCCACGAGGCAATCTTTATTCAAATCTCAGAAAGTTTATCCACTGCTAATTTCTTTGAGATGACTAAGATGACATTGCTCTCTAGAATGGATTATCAAATTGGTATTGTTTGTCTTGTAACCAGACAGCCTCTGCCTAGGTTTAAGTGCAAGCCAAAATATACCTAAGTTACTTCACTCTTTATTTTCTAAGTTGAAATACTGTTCTCTTGAGCAGTATTTACATGTATTGTCTGTATGTATATAGACATAAACCAGATAAAATAAAGCAAAAGCAAGTTATTTTTATTTGTATCATTAGATGGTTAAATGGAATTTGTATTGTATTTTTTCATGTAGCGCATTTTTTCTGCTGTGGTACGGAATGTCCTGAAATGTTTTATCTCACACAGCAGCCTGTACTGACAACTCTAGCTGCAGCTTCCCAAGGACATATTAATACCGAGCTATTAGAGTAAATATTTGGTTGCAGTCAGGCCTGAAATAAGGGCTGTGTAAAGCGTTTTTTCATATTAGAATGCTTTACTGAATCGGTAGAAGTGAATGCTGTAATGATATATATTAATAAACAGCATGTGCAGGGCCTTTAAACAATACTTGCCGCTTAAGATTCGTAAGTTTTTTAATGTACAAACAGCTGTCTTAAATCTTGTTTTTATTATAATATTTCAAATTATTAAAGCAATGCACTGTAAAATCCACCTTCAATTTCTTAAATCACAAATTACACTATAGCCAAACTATATCTGGACAGTCCTTTATCCTATTGACTCCTAACGAAATAGGTATATCTAGTAAGGCTAGATAGCTGGACCTAGCTTTCAAAAGACAAGTTTTTATTATTTTGAATTTCATAAACAGGAACTTCTAAATAGAAAATGGAATCTCACTTCCTTTCATGTAAACAGTACACCACAAAATGATTTATCAGTAGCACAATCCTCAGTTTTAACATAAAAAGAGCTTTAGTTTCTCCTTCTGTGTGTGTATATAAATATATATATTTGCTTGATTATTGTTAGAGTCCTTCTACTGAACTAAAGGTTTATTTTGGGTTTGTTTTTTTTTATTGAGATAAAAGAATATTATGGCAGTTGGTTTGAAGGAAAAAAGAAATGGCACATAAAATGGAGGAAATGCAGTATTATGTAAATGAAGTCAGACACTTTCAAGTTTGTTGATTCTTGCAAGAATCTTATATACAGAGAAAACGTGTAAGATTTAAGGTGCTTTTCCACTTAAGAGCCAAACCATACATCTAACATGAAGACATACATCTAACTTGAAGATCCAAAAGACAGGAGTCCACACATACTGTTCAGTCAGTGGAAATTCTGAAAATTTAAGTGAGATAGTTAAAATAACTGGTATGAATCCACTGGAATAAAAATATCTGCCTATTCTGTGTTACTCATATATGTTAGATATATGAGTAACAACAGGTAGTTGTTTAGTTTTTTTGTAATGTATTCTCATCTAAGCAGTTAATTGGCAATGAGGACTGGACATGAGAGCTTCTGACCTGTAAGCACATAGGGCATTTTTTCTGAATTCAACAAGACCATACTCCTTCTTTTCTCAAGACTTCGAACAATTTACAATGGTAATGAATTTTTAATTAAAAAAATGTGCTCACAGAAGATTGAATAGTTCTTGGAAGCTCAGGAAAGTTATCCAGCATGGTGGGATCTATTTTTAAACAGGAAAAATGACAGCATAGATGCTGATATTGGCAGTGCTCATATCAGTGTTCAGGAAGTATCAAATGTATAACCACCTGTTAGTGAAAAAGACCCATGGGAGTGTCCAGAAGAGAATTTAGGCTTTGTTTTTCTCATACATCCTAAAGTTAAGTGTTCAGCTATGCATTCACACCAGTTTTTGAAGAGAACATAAAAGGCAGAGAGGTCATAACACAAGGCGATGTGCTCTAAAATTATTTCTCATCTTTATCTATTTTCAGAGAGTTGTTTTCTTCACAAGGGTTAGCACAGATCTCTGATGGGGTAAAATATTGGTGTGCTGAGGTCAATAAAAATTTTGCTATTGACGTTAGTGGGTTGGAATTTCTTCTGTTATCTTTAGATACTTGGACAGCTCACTGAACATCTGCTGAGGTTGTCTTTAAAAAGTCAAAGAGCAGTTTCTTAGAATCACTCAGATCTGCTGATGAGGATAATTTCATCCCATTAAAAAGCTTACAAATTAAGCATTCTTAGAAGTTGCCTTGTCTAACTTGTTTCCTAGATTTATTGTGGAGATCTCTCATTTGAGAAAACATAATAAAATACTTCCTTGCTTCACACAAATACATTTTTGCAGATCCCTGTCAAAATGTGGTACATTAAGCAACTTGTCCAAGGATATACAGGAAGTCTATGGCAAAGCCAAAAATTCTGAGTCCTCTGAAATCCTCTGAAATTATTTGAACACCTTCAAGAACAGGAGGGAAAAATATAAAAGAGGGAAGTATATACCGATTTCTGTAGCCCCACATTTCCTACCAGCACAATGAATTAAAGCACAAAGAAAACACTGTACACACAAATGCACACAAACATTAATCAGGTAGTTTCCCAATTTATGATCACTATTCAGATATAACATTTAGGCATCTCTTCTATAAAGGCATAAAGAACAAGCAGAGGTCTGCACAGGAAGAAAATCCCAGTTTATGGTTAGACGCAGAGTGCACAAGCCAAGTGCACCACTGCATCGGCTCTCAACCCTACCTGTACAACAGAATTTCTCAGTCCCCAGCTCTCCTACCTTTTCCTGTACCTATGAATGGCAATATTTATGTTACCATTTATAGCACAGTGACATAACAAGAATACAAAAGCTGAACTAAAACAAAAAAGAGAATTTACATAGATTTCTCTATTGCTGCTATTTTTTTCTCCTATTTCACTTCCATCACTCATTTTTTATATTTAATGTAGTTTTGTTATCTAAGCTTTTTTATTATACAGATTTCCCTTCAAATTTGCTGTTCTGTGCAAGAGATCAATGCATTTTGTAAAAATTACTGGTTTTATAGGATCATTGGCGGAAACACAGCCTCACTACTCTTACTGATGTTAAAAACAATAGTCAGAATTCATTAGTTCAAATCAGAAGTGGCTGATATATAGGTGACATTAAACACTGTTAAGCCACATGCTCTTGCTGTGTTGATGTTCATGCAGATTTAACTGCACCTGTCTGTCTCAAAGGTGTGTACCCGAAAAATTTTTTCATTCTTTTAATATTTCCCTTATCTACAATCACTTCAAGCAACTTGTATTCAGTTAGCTAATACTGGATGTGACAAAACACTTTCAGACATATAGCAAGAAACATTCATCCTTCCTACAAGCTTTTTTCAATGCTTTGGCCGGACATAAAGACCTTCCACCTGCCTCCATACCCCTAAAATCTCCTTTTCCCCAGACTGCACAATGCACTTGCTTACTTGAGCATAAGACATCACAACAACAATAACAAAACATACAATAGTGTTTAAACTCTGCCATTAAGCTCAACCAAGTGTGTACAGGGTCTCAAGAAGCACCTTGATGAGAAGGAAAAAAAATAAAGTGTTAGGCAGACTAAGTAATATCAAATCAAAAACTAACGGGAAAGGGGAAGGGAAGATTTCCAGCATTTAAAGCATTAGGGGGCAAACTCAATGTTTTCTTTCAACTACTCCTTCATGGGAAATTATGAATCAATTGTCTTGAATTGATAGAATGACCCAAAATAGGTACGACAAGACTGGTCATAAAGAGTCATGAGAGCTGACAGATAATAAAGAGAAAAACAGGTCTCAAACTACGATTTTGCTATGCATTTAGCATGAGAAAAAGCAGGATTAAACCTGGGGGGGGGGCGCTGCATACAAATGACTTCCCTGCTCTCTCCATTAAAGTATGGCTCCCAGTATGGACAACAAGATGTTAATATTCATTCCATACAATGCTGTACACATATGTTGCATTTTTAACTTCTTGTTTGGACTGCTTTGTTTTGTAAATTTTAAACAGTCATTCAATTTTTCCATGGATTTTGCACACACACAGACTTGATCTGTTTATATGAGAGTTTCTCAATGAGTTAGAAACAAAAGACATTCTAATTTAACTAAAAAGTTCTTCCATTTTCAACTACAAATTTCTATGAACATATAAACACTTCCACTGCTTGCACTGGGCAATACCTCATGTGAGATAAAGCATCCTTGTAAGATTTTGCAAGGATGAGGCTTAACATTTTTTGGCCTCTTGTAAAGAAGAAACAGCTCACCAGAAGACTGTTTTAGGAAAAAATAGTCTTGTAATGTATAAAGAACTTCAAGACAAAATTTACAGCTTCTTGGGAAAAGCTGGTACAAGTAAAGCTTCACCACAGAAGCTTTAATACAGAGGAGGGAAATAGCCCTAGCAATTTTAAATTCATATAAAACCTTTGTTCCAAGCTCATTTTCAAAGTAGTGTATGTCACTAGCAATGTTCTATCACAATGCCTTACTCTTAAATTTAAAGTAGTTTACCAGATTTATGGAAATCTGATGTACTAAAAAAATACAAATAAGAAACCAATACTCTTGTAATGAGTAATAATCCTGTTATGCCTCCAGTTGTCTTCAACATATACCTGTCACTGATAGGAAGGCAGAATTCAACCAAGAGACAGCAAAATTTTACATTTTTCCTGCTTAATTTCCCAAGCAATTCTGTTTCTTGTGAATTTATTAACATACTCCAGCCTTTAGTGAACAGTAGTTATTGGAAGTACTAGGAAACAGAAGCTAAGGATTAACCTTGCATTAAAACTACTGTTGACCTTTTAAGAGTGATTATTTATTAGTCTGTGAAAATCATGACATAACCTCACAGCTCATATAACTATTCAGGTGTATTATAAAAATAAATAAATACCATCCTTCTCCCACCACCAACAGTACAACACTTGAAATCACTTGCACTTAAATCACTAGGTTTTAATACAGATACTTGACAGGTCAACACAAATACAGCATTCAGATCATTGTTAAGATTAAAAAGTAGGCTAATCAATAAATGTAATAATTACTGCATGATGAAAAAGCTGTCCTCCCCTTTATATTTAAGATGTGTAAGGAATTTTGCTTAGAATACATAGAGTTAAAAAGCAACTACTTGGTTGTACTCAGTTGTTTGCAGAGCACCAAATTTAAATCCAAGAGAGATTATGAGAAAATTTGCTGCAGGCTGTCAGACCTCATTAAGTTAATGGAACTGGTAAATTGGCTCATTTCCAGCACATTGTAGAAAGAAAAGCGCTTTCAGCTCAAGAGTGAAGGAGATCTAGTTTCGGTTTGGCAGCTAAAGGAGATTATTAGCTATAAATAATGGCAGCACTGAGATGACTTATATGGGATTGCTTGACCAAAATGAAGGAGAGACAAAAAACATTAACATTTTGAAATGAATAATACAGTCTCTTTGTGGGATGGAATCTAAATTAGTTTTGCAGGCATTTTCCTTTTAAAGCTTTACTATTTACAAAATAATCTAAAAATCTTCTAACAAGCTTACCTACCACTAAACTCATTAATGGAGAGAAAATTCTTCTCTTTGTTGTGTCTTCAAATCTCTTTAAAAGACCTTATAAAACTCGTGGTTCAGTGCGAGGTGGTGATGTATTGTTATGTACTCTCTACTATAAAAGCATTATATTATTTTCATCTGAAATACTGTGGAGTGTTTTCAGAACCAGGACAGCAGAAGGATATTTGTACCCAGTCAGGACAGGGAGCAGAAATCAGTAGACTCAGGAGACGCCTGTTTCCTGAGTGACCAGAGAGGACAAAATACTGAAGAATGCAACAGAATTTTCTCTTCTGACAACGAGATGTGCATGTAAGATATTTTTCTTAACTCAAATTTCTAAATGGTAAACTGGCTTTGAACTAAAGACCAGGTTATCCTCTGAACTTATACCAATAAACCCAAAATTACATATGGAAAAGTTAACAGTAGAACATATGTCTGGATTGCAAACACTTCAAAATTCTGGGGCTTACTTAGATACTGAGATCTTCAAAGTTCAAATTGAGATCTCAAACATCCCTACAGCCAGGAACTGGCTCTATTTATTTATCTGTAGTTAGGTGTTATCTCTGCTTTGATGTCGACTGGGTATTCTCCCATTCTTCATGGTGTAGTTCTTTAAAACAGGTGTTGATTCATAGCACTGAAAGAAAAGCACAAGGCCTATTTCTTCTACATAAATGAGAACAGGAACTCTACTGTTTACTTAATTCATTCTTTCTTTGTCCTCTTACTGTTCCTCAGGAACACATCTTAACAGGAAAACTAGGCCAGCTTCTACGTGAATTTTGGCCTCAGCTTCTCAGCGACGGGCACAAGCATGTGCATGTGCCTGTGCACTAGTTAGGTAAGAACACCTGTCACTGTACAAACTAGATTAACATCATATAGATCCCTGGTCACCATTGTGCAAGAGTGACTTTTACTTCTGAGCAACTCAGTCCAAATTGAAGCCAACTACCTTCACTCATGATATGATCAATCTCCCCAGGCACCCAGTCACAGTAGGTATAGGTGGGGACAGCCATATCTGTAAGAGTCTGCTGTTACTTTAGATTTACTAGTGAGTAATTGGTGAATTCTGCCTAAAAAAAGTAAACATCAGGTTCCCTTCTTATGAATGAAAGCTTTATTATCCTCTAAAAATTTCTGCACAGAAAGGGCTGCCTCCAACAACCAGCTGAGCTAAACATGAAAAAATAATAAATGCTGTAACATGCACCACTTTCACCAGGGATCTGAGGGAGCAATATATCAGACTGTAAGAACACATGTTCTAATACTGTGGTGCCATTAAAAAACCTTTTCATTCACTGCATTTCTTACACACATGATGGAAACTCTACATCTAACCCTACTGCATTTGTTCCACCCTGCCCCCCACAAAAACCCAACCTGAAAACACTTTTTATTCTTAATATTATTTAATGTTGTTCAAGAATAGCTTATCTCCTGTGGATAATAAAATGCAGTGTGTGAACATTTCTGGAGGAATAGTCACTAGGAAAATTTAGTGCTTAGCTCCTCTGAAACATGATACCTTCTCACTTAGATTAAATGCAGCATTCCTGCATAAAGTACTCTCTACCTTTTAGGAAAGGATATATGAAGATCACAGCTAAACAGTTCATCCAAATGTTCAGTTTGAATAGAAAACAAAATTGCTTGTTTCTTTTCTAACCACTCTGCATGAAAGAAGGCATATGGTATTAACAGCTACCATCACAAAAACTAAAGATCACACATCCAAAAAAAGCCACTATAGCTTTGAAAGTCTGAACCTTTTTATTACACGCAGTCAAAGGAGTGAAGACTGACTGATCACAGTTACAATTTAATGTTAAATGTCAATTTAACATTTAAACAACTAACTAATAAAGCCCCAAATAGATATAAACAAGTAGTTTCTCCTACTGATCTCATCAAATAATTCAAGATTTTCCCCTGGTAACATTTCAAGTAAGAAGTAGACTTAATTCTCTCCCATTACAAGGTTACATGCTTTATATACTACAAATCTATAACAAAATATCTCATTAATATATCCAGGTAACAGTGACAGGATCATGATCAGCAAATACACGCCAAGAGACCTGAAGCACTATCCTTCTGATATTATTTTTCTAAACATCCAAAGTAAATTAGGTAAAACATACAAGACAAAGTTCTCTAAATCTAGCAGTGTTTGAGACTGTGCAGTTGAGTCAACCTCATCTTTTAACTCGACTTTTGTTTCACTTAAGGATTATGCATTAAACTTAGACAAATATTCTAACCAACTGAACATTATAAACCTTGACAGGAGTGAGGACTGTTCATCTTTCTCATGATAAAGTTACATCAGTGTTTGCTATGGATACTATAAGCCAGAAAAAGTAAATAGATGCCTGAAGGAAGGTGTCCTCTAATGAAGGTAAAGAGTAAGAAGTGTTATTGAGTAACCTGGAAGGAGATGGGCAAGGAGCTGATGCAGTCCCGTTTGCAGGCAAGGCAGAAGCCTGATGCTCAGCCACAAGAAATGAAAGGTAAGGAAGGAAAAAGAGAAAGACAACTCAGAGCTGCTAAAGTTGGGTGAATTTTACTGACTTTGTAGATAAAATTATAACCTTGCATTAGCAGCATTACACACTTCATTGTATCGACTAGCTTCCTACTTGGACACATTAATGATGCAGTTTTTGACCACTTATTTACTCTAATTACATTGCTTTCCACAGAGGTTTCACCCACTTCCAGCTGTTAATTGTGAACTTTTCTGTCCATAACATATTCCAAACAGAACAGAAACCAAAATTACTTGCTTGCTATTCATCATTCGTCTTTTGGGTCCATATCAGGACTGATGACCCAATGATATAGTCATTAAAGTCCATATGCTTGTTCATTATGACAATGACAAACGGGATACTAAGGGTAAACTTAGCAACAAAAGTCTTTTTCAGTCACAAATTGCTAATCAATATACAGATAAGCAATAGGAAGACAACAGATACTACAGCAGTCACGCAACCCAGTGACTCAGAAATATCCATATGTTTATGTAAAATATGTGTGAGTGTACCTGAACATCAGCTTCCGTGAAACTTCTCAGTGGTTCGAGGCTGATAAAATTTACCAGTGTAAAAAGGCTGAAATAATTCATTCAGCTCCTCCTCAAACACAGAAATGTACTAAAAATTTTAACCCTACCAAAAATTTCCCCAAGGAAAGAACACATCAATTTTGCATATCAATTAATTTGAAGTAACTCCGCTCAATTTCATATATCCGTTTCTTGGTGACATTTAATTTAGTTTTCTGCCTCATTATGGCCAAAGATGGCTAATAATAAATAGTAAAGAGTGAAAAAAAGTTTTATAAGTAATACATAGATATGTATAGAATAAGTGTGAAAGATTCAGACTATTTACAAATAGGAATAAATCTCAAAGAAAAAAAAAGAAAAAAGAGATAGCCAGATATATGGGGTTTTTTTAAGTGTTTCAAGTAGCGCCTTGCAGAAAACTGGAGATACGGAGAGGAGTTTTTGAAAACTATAAATGATGAATTTCCTTCCAGGAATGAATTATTAGGCATATGTACTTAGAGAAACTTGGAATAAAACTGAGAATAGAAAAACATACCAAATACACCTTATTATAGACATTTCTTCTAAGTACATCTGGCACTGACTGAAAAATAATGCCTGCGTTAAATCTAGAACACAGAGAATGTACAGATATCCTGCCCTCTACATATAGCCATATATGTTTGAAGGAATGTATCACTTACAGTCAAGGTAAGATAAGACAGGACGAATAGGCCTAGATTCCTGTACAGAACTTAATTTTAACCATTGAAATAAATTTTTAAAAACTTTTCAGGATTAAAAAGAGGTCAATAAACCAATTACTTTGAGCAACGGTGCAAAATAAGTACTAGTAAAGTAATTAATGTCCTTTTCATTGTTTCCACATCATGGAGTGTTAATAAATTGGGCTTTTGTCACTATCCAGTATTTTCTTTACAACAAATTTCTTCATTCCAATCCATCTTTTTTATGGCTCCCTGTTAATACTTTAAAATACCAGACTAATTAGATTTGCATTTCAACTGTTAAGTCACAAGCTCCATTTTCATCTCTGTTCAGACTCTCTACTTTCTGATATTCCTAATGAGGCAATACTTTTATTTAAAGGGTGTGATCCTTTAAAGAATTTCTAGTAGCTTATTAGTTATGTGAAGAGGATCTTTCAGGAGTTCCCACGTATATCGCTTAAGCACAGCACAGCAGCACACACATTAGTGATGAACGCTAGCACACTATTAAATCCAAGACCTTCTATAACTTTCAGTTCGTCTTTTTACAAGATCAGCCTGTTTGTAACTGCAGCACTCTAATTACTCCCTTCACTTGTATGATATTTTCATTCATTTCATGCATCTAAAATATGTTCACTTGACCATGGCACTCGTTAAACATTTAATTGACCTCCACGAAAGGTGAAGAGAAAAAGTAAGATGGGGACTGTCATCACCTATGAAGACTGCTGGGCAAAAAGAGAATGCTTTTCCAGTGTTTCAGCTGAGTTCTGTATCTTCCAAGGGAATCATCAATAAATACACAACTCAGTAAGGAGGCTGGTATCACAGAGAGCAATCCATCCAAGTATTTTATAGAGCCACTCATATAAAAATGGCTCCTTTTCTGTAAAACACAACTCATCTCTTTCCAGAGTAGCTTCTGGTGAAAAGGAGAAAGGGATGAGCCAAGCATGCCAAATGCAGCCTACATTGAATCACAGAATCATAGAACCATAGGATAATTTAGGTAGTAAAAGACCTTTAAGATCACCGAGTCCAACCGTTAATCTAACACTGCCAAGTCCCACTAAACCATATCCTTAAGCATCACATGCACACATCTTTTAAATACCTCCAGGGATGATGACTCAACAACCTCCCTAGGCAGACTGTTACAATGCTTGACAACCCTATCGACGAAGAAATTTTTCCTAATATACAATCTAAACCTCCCCTGGCCCAACTCAAGGCCATTATTGCCACCTTTGCTTCACTCAGTTGTGAATGAAGTCATTAGCTTGAAAATCTAGATCTGGAAGAGGCTTCGAAACCACTTACAGCCTTCAGGATTCCACCTGGGAGATAATTTGTCAAGGTGCTAAGTGGAGACAGAGCCAAAGTTCTTGGTTCAGCCAACCCAGCTGCAATGCCAGAGCCTCCTGCCAAGAACATGGAGGTACAGAATTGCAAAGTTAGATATAAGACTGTGCAATTCCCACAACCATACACCCAATTTAAGTCCCCACACTGAGGTTTATAAAAGGCCTTAAAGATTAAAAGTACTACACACAAGTCCTAAGTAAAATTATTAAAACCAACACTTCATGAAAAGAGATTAATTATGCTATTACTGTTTGCACATGTGAGTTCCCCATAAAAACAGAAATCTGGGCCCCAGTTCAACCAAGCACTTTAACATATGTCTAACTTAAAAGCGCATGAGTCGTCCCATTTAAGTTAAAAGGACCACTCCCACTTAAAAGTTAAGCATGTGCTTCGCTACTTGGAACCCTGGGATTAGAAACAGAGGTACCTCACACCTCTTTAAGTATCTTGATCTCAAATTGTGACATGTTTTCTTACCTCAGAGAAATCTAATTACCTAGGTACCAAAGTTTCTGCCCTTAAACATCACCCACACATCTAAAAGTCTGCCATATGGAATATGCCAGTATGTCCGGACACTGTTTTACAGGTGGGTATCTACAGATTCTCAGGCAGACCTCTCCAAAGTTGTCTAGTGTTAAGAACATGACTTCTGGATGAAAACCTTGCCCAGAGCTTGCCTCTGAAAAGGTAGTTGTGACTCCCACCACTTGCTGTGTAGTTAAAGCACTCACTTGGGAAACGTGAAACCAAATCTCCCCCTCCCTTTTCCCAATTTTGCTCAGTACTATCAAAATTGAATGGAGATTATTCTAATTCTACAACTGCCCATAAAGCTGTTAACCACTATATTGAATTTAAAGGACATAGAGCAACCTTTGAGGGACAGGGTTAAAGACCACTAAAATTCAGAAGAAAAATGAAAACCACGGCAGAAAAATATCAAGTTTTTCAAATAAAAGATGTTAGCATATCCAGTTCTAAGTGAAAACTGCCTTTTAAGGAAACTGAAGGAAACACAGTAGACAATATCTTTCAGTAGTTCCTATTGCAAATACTGTTCCTGCAGTTCCTTTACTGTATATACTTTTTACTGACTTGAAAGCACCATTAATACTATATACCTTGCTTATTTTAATTGCGGATGAAATATAAGAGCAACCAGAACTTTATGACCTATAGTTTATGTTTCTGAAGATATTTATTACTTTCATGGTCTTCATTCTTTAAAAGGTTGCTTGGTCTCCTCTTGAACTGTTTTCTTTAATAGTTAAATTCAAGGTGGAAAACAAAACACAAAACAAAAAGAGCTCAAGACTTTTCATTTTTTCTTACTCTGAACAATGCACAATAACTGACCTTTCCTGTAGCCACAATCTCTGCAGAGAGACCAGAAGGATATTCTTTTAATTGATTTATGTGCAATTCCCATCCTGAAAAAGAGACCCTACAACTGAATTTTCCTTCCTGGAATGGATTATGGATTATGTACTGAAATACAGATTCATTAAAACAGAATCAAAGGAAATTTCTCAGAAAAAGAAACCCCTCTCTTTCCTGTTTTGGTGATGCCTGTATTATTTCATGATACAGAATATGTCAGACACGTATTAGTCCTTCTAGTGAAGTATATACTCCTAGAGATCAGGTACATTCTACATTTTCAAATAAAAACAGCAGGATTTTTTTCCCATGTCCAAATAACCTGCAAATTAAACTTACACAGATGTTGATATTTGGCAGGCAGAACTCTCTTTTCTGTTTGAGGAATATCTGTTTTGCTTTGCAAGCATCCTTCAAGTGGCACAACTAAAAGCTCCCCAAAGCCTTCAAGAAATAATAATGGGAGAAAACAGACAGTTCTGGCAGACAGAAAATATAATTTTAGGTAAAGAAACTTTGCACCTGGTAGCCTCTTTGTAAAAAAAAAAAAGAAGTTATTTATCTGGAAATAAACGACAGTTTGAAAGAAAAATCTGAATGAAGCGAATACTAGAGAGAAAGTAAATCACTACTTAACTTTTTGGAATAAGAACAATAGGGCTTTTTAATGACAGATACTTTATATAGAAGTAATTGAAATGCTAAGGAATGAAAACAAGAGTGAAGTACAGAACCTAGCAGGAAACTTGTGTATGCTGCATTTAAGAGCTACGTAAAATACCTTTATTAGTTGACATCCTCTTGCGTAAAAGCCATTGATAAGTTTTTATTCAGATATCCACTTGCTATTTTACACTGATTCAACATTCTTTTACACACACATGCACACACACGTGTAGATACACTCCTTATAGCCAGCTCTGTGAGAACTCTCCATCTGGTCTGCAAACTGTAGAATTTCCTTTCCCATCTATCTCAGAAATATAGTCCCATGACCCACAGGTCACCATCTGCTCAGTTACACTGGCACAATGCCTAGTATGCTTGAGGTAATGCCACCATCCTTTCCTCCAATTGTAAACTCCCAACAAGGCAGACATCTACCAGAGTGTTTGCACACAATGAGGCAGCTCCCAGCGAGATTATAGTTAAGACACCACAGAAATTCCCTTCATCTACAGTAGCCTAGGATGTGGGAATGACCAAAGACACACGCAGTCTCTCTTGATCAAAGGTCATTCTAAGGAACAAAGCAGTTAGTGCTGATGTGTCCAAGATAGCATAATATAACACACACACATAATTGTGTCCAGCATGTGTGGTTCCCCCCCAGTTCCTCTCTTAATGATCTTTGCTTCACTCAGTATTCATTTGCGTACAATCTCCTATTCTCAGGATGCCCTAGAGCAGAACAAATTATACTAAACATAAGTGAAATCAAACAAAGTTTTCATTGAGTACCATTCATAAGATTTACAAACAAGTCTCTTGTGTTAAGTTTCTCAGACATAATTGGCAGGTTCAGTTTTACACAACCAGCTTTTCTTTTTTTTTAATTTTTAGGTGTACCTATGCAGTACAGTAACAAAAAAAATCTCACGTGACTTATCTATGAAGAATAAAAGTAGTGTAAAATAGAGACAATTTTTATATCATAGAAAAAAGCACATAGGAATAAATATAAAATTTCACAAAATTAGACAATGTGTGTGCAAAGACATTTTCCCTATTTTTTTTCCCAAGTTTTATTAGATATAACCCCTCCTGTGACTTAATGTTCATCAGCATATCAAACTGCAGTAGTTTCACTTAAGCCACTGGAGTTAACCTGGACTTAAATCACTGGAGCACTTTAAATGAAGTAGTATCTACTGCCCACTGGCAGAACAAAACTGAAATAGGCCTTTCTCTAAAACACTGTATAATTTGTATCATGTGCCTTTCCTTAAGCCATCATCTCAGCTTCATCACTCAACTACGTAACACTTTATTCAGGTAACATTACACTGGAAGAGTAATTTCAGTAACATTATGCTTATTAATCCTCAAGAATGTCAGAGCTAAAAATAACATCCAAGCAGTGTGAGAATCTAGGCAGGGTTACGACAGCACTTCTCAAGGGAACTAAATGCCATTACACTTACTACTTCGAGGGAATTTTCTTCTCAGCCCTGAAATCTTGCAAGAGGAGAGGTCAGACCTCTAGGCAACTGTGCATGCATGTGTATATATGCCAACATACGTGTTTTCACCTGTATAGCTAAGCACATTCATAAGAGTGATGCAAAGTTTCAAGAACCACAGCCTGAATTCAATTCACACAAATAAAGAAGGTTTGGGTGAAAATAATACACATCGAGTAGACTACTAGTACCTCTCTCCCTTTTAAACTGCAGGGTAAATGACCTTGCATCAAAATAACACAGAAACTCAGGTTCTGCTTGGCGAGTTCCTTGACAGCACTAAATTGTAGCATTGGTGATTTAATCCAACAATTATCCTTGTTTTGCATGGGAATACACCTTTTTCTTTCTAACTGGGATTTAGCCGTAACAACCCATGCAAGTTGCACTGTCGGATAAGGCTCCTGGGATTCATGGCATGTTGGTCTCCAGGAGGAAGATTTCAGCTTGTGGGGATAGCAGACAAAGCTGCCTACAATGACCTCTTTCTAAAATAGCTGACTACCTAAATCACAGAATAACCAGGTTGGAAGAGACCCACCGGATCATCAAGTCCAACCATTCCCACCAATCTCTAAACCATGCCCCTAAGCACTTCATCCACCCTCACCTTAAACACCTCCAGGGAAGGCGAGTCAACCACCTCCCTGGGCAGACTGTTCCAATGCCTAACGACCCTTTCAAAGAATTTTTTCGTGAAGAATTTTTTCCTTATCTCAAGCCTGAATCTCCCCTGGTGGAGCTTGAGGCCATGCCCTCTCAGTCCTGTCCCCTGTCACTTGGCAGAAAAGGCCAGCTCCCTCCTCTTCACAACCTCCCTTCAGGTAGTTGTAGAGAGTAATAATAAATAGATCGACTGTTTTGAGTAATCCAACAAAATATGTACTTCCTTTGGTGCCTTAATACCTTTGAAATGGTCTAGATTCAGAAGAATCAGAAACAGATTATTAGAGAGAGAAGGAGAGCTGGAGCTGGTGGTGGTAAGGACGTGTGTGTCATTTCTACATACACACATATGAGAATAATCAGACATCAAGGAATGAGGAACAGCTTTCTTAGCTGGAAAACAGCTGTAAGTGAAATCACCTGGCTCCCAGAACCTATTCCTTGTTAGAAATCTGGAGTTACCTGTTGATTTTGCTATTATTTCTCAACCTCAACTAGTGTTTCTGAGTGTGACTGGACTATATTTTCTTTCTGTTATGCTAATTTGCTAAATCGCCTTACTGTATTTTAAATTAAGTGACAGTTACAGCAAGTGACTGGGTACAATCTTCCTGATTATTTCCTACGTTGTTACTTAATATTCAGCATCCAGGTGTCAGAGATCATAATCGGAAAGCAGTCAGAGTAGGTATTACCAAGGACTTTACAAGGCCTATAAAACATAGTATGACAAACTTCTGTGTCTTTCAGACAAAAGCATACTGTAAGCTTATTAACATTAAGCAGGTATTTGCAGTAATTGCTACAGGAAATTAGCTTTGAAAAATCAAATTGCATGGAAAGATTATGACAAATTCTCTGGGCAGAATCTGGAAAGAACCAGATGTTTACTTCAGAGGGCAACACAGATCCACATTCTCATGTATGTGCCAGTTCCACATGGCACTCCCTTCCCCAAGGGACATCACAACATTACCCTAGTGCACATTTTTCTAAAACAAGTTTGTTACAGAATTAACCAGTTAAAAGAAAGGTGACTATACAAAGCAGAATGATGGTTGAAAGATGAAATTTATTTTTTCCTGGCTCACTGCGTTTATTTTCTTGCCTTGCTTAGACCATTCCAGTAATGTCATTGGAATATAAATGCAATCCACAAGTATGAGACTGGACCAAATGGTGATTAATATAAGCGCCTTAGATCCACAGCTTCATGTATGAGCTAAGCTTGGGTCAGAAATGCCAAGTTAAATAGTGGCACAACTCTTAAGAAATAACTTGTGACTTGGACAATCCGTAAGGAATCAATAACAAATTAAAACCAGTCAGTAGCAGTGAACTGAATATATGAATCACTCCTCCCAAAACTAACCTAATAGTAAAGTTCATTTGTCTATCAGGAAATTAGTGCTGTATTTTTGAAAGGTGCTAAATTACTTTTTAAGGATATCATAAAGCTGATACTGAAAACCAGAACAGTTAAGAGGCAGCTTTCAAAATTTCTTCACTCTTGCTTAATAAGTAAAAGTACCGTGTTTGTGCTTATTATTTCCTTCTTCAAAAATGAGTAGAAAATTCTTCTGTTTCACTTTTGAAATGTTTACATAGCATTGCTTTCCCAAAAAGCCTTCTGGAAAAGTTTCCAAGGGATTTGGGAAAGATTATAAAATAATGTAATTGTGGATTATCTCTGAAGCAGTAACTGAATCCAGAGCACCAGTGGAACATGGGCAAAAAGTAAGATATTCATTATGCAGTGTTAGCTGAAAATCTAATTTGATAAGAGTCAGAGATAACAATTCTGATTTTTTTCCAGAAATTTAAGGAATTGTGACTAAGTATGTAATTGTTCAAATTTAAAGAAGTACAATATTGGATTATTCCGCATCAAAATAATATTGAACTAATTTTAAATGCAAGTGTATTCAAAATGTTGGTAGAAGAGGAAAAAAAAGAAAGACTTCTTATTAAAGCATTTTAACAGCAAATTTGCTCTAATAAACTGTGCGTTAATTGAGATTAATGGTATTCTCCCTTTGCAAAAAAATCTGAACTATACAATTGAAAAAGTTTGGCAATTAAACAACGCTTTGTTTTGCTGACAGTGAGGTCACCAGGAATCTTTCAACAAGCTTTGAATCAGTTCCTAACTCCTGATTATATTTCAAGTATGGTAATGGACTAAGCAAAATGTTTTCTCACTGTCAAAAGAACAGTTCATGCAAAAGTGACCAAGAACTTCTTTTCTTTTGTGTGTTTAGGTACTTCCTCATATTCTTTCATACTATTAAACCTAGAGAGCAACCTCTTAGCTGAGATAGATCTACCACAACTTACAAAAACTGCTAGAGCTGGGCAGATTAGTGTAACCAAAGATCCAGCCCCAGTGCCCAATCCAGAGCATAAAACCACAGTGCTATTCAGTGATAAGTGCCATGAAATATACTGCAAAGCGTACTGCTATGCAACTGATGGCTTTTTCCTCCAATACTGCAGTCTATTTCTTCTTACTATTGCAGAAAAAAAATTCTAAATGTGTTTACACAAAGGAATTTACTCAGTAGAAAACACTGGCTCCAATGCTATTTTTTATTTCATTGAAAACTTTCCGTAAGCAATTTTTCCCTCCAATTAACATGTGTTATAAGAGCGGCAGAAAGATCATAAATTATTGTAGCTGTAGGCTTTTCAATGTAATTTATTACTGAAAAGTCATGAGCACCACTCTGGAAATGCCAGCCTGTGAATCTGTAAACCTAGGAAATTATGAACTAAGCTGGTCTCTTTTCCCTGAGGTCAATTAGAAATGACACCAGCAGACTTCTTGGTGACCTGGGGAGATTTATAGCTTACCATGTTAGGTCTATGGTTCAGCCAGAAGATTAAGATCTGAACAGCACCTGGAAGATTGTCATCAGTCAAGACAGGCTGGACCAATGGCTCCAGGCTAAAATGTGCACAGGAAAAGAGGTCATGTCATGTAGCCTTTGTATTTACCAGGGCTAATGCACATGTGGAGAGCTGGGCTAACAAAGGTCTAATATACAGGCATTCGACTGTCCTGTAACAGGAACAAAGGCAGCAAGTTGTCAAGGCACTCTGAATTCTCTCATTACTAAAAGTCACCTCCAAAGATATTCGCTTCTTGATGAGGCCTCATGTGATTTGCAAATTTTGTTCTTTATTGCTTTTCCTTTGTTATTTTTACAAGTGCAACCATTAGCTACAGAATGCCTCAAGTCATAAACCCTCATGATTTAGGATAAAAATTTGATCACTTCACTCTGCTGTGAGAATCTTATAAGAAAACAAAAAAGGCTGTGTCTTTTAGCCTCTCATAAATATTTTATAATTTGGTAAGAACAATAGCCTACAAGGTTAAAGTTCAGGTCTGTAGTAGTCAACGAGATCCTTGCAAGACAATAAAAGGGAAAGCTACCCTTTGTTTTATAACAACTTTAGAAACAACTTCACCAAGGCGGTGGAAGCTTACAGGCTTTCCATTGTATTCAAGTCATTTGTGCAAGTTGCCCTTATTACAGCTTTGATAAATGATCTTTGCAGCGGAAAAGCTGTTTAGTGTTTCTGAGCATCATCAGTATTTAGATCCATCTCAGGTACTCAACAGGGACATACAGAACAGTGCACTGCTTAGAAAGCAAATGGCATTTTCTCAAGTGAGCACCATTCAGGCTTAAAGAAATATTTGTTAATTTTCTTCTACTACATATCGGCCCAGATAGGAGGACAACTGAGAAGAGAAGGTCAAAAGGAGACATGACTCATAGTGCTGGGAGGCTTAAATAATGCTCATAATGCTATTTACAAGCTAGATAACTGAAAATCCTGGACAAGTAGTTTTACTAAATTTTGTTACTTTTGAGAATTCTATACAACAGGTAAATACTTTGTGTCCCATTTTTTCTACCTTTCAGAGTATAAAATTAAGACCTCTAAAAAAATTTGAAAATGTCCTTACTGAGGATTTACAGAATCACAGAATCACAGAATAACTAGGTTGGAAGAGACCCACTGGATCATCGAGTCCAACCATTCCCACCAATCCCTAAATCATGCTCCTAAGCACCTCGTCTACCCTAACCTTAAACACCTCCAGGGACGGTGACTCAACCACCTCCCTGGGCAGACCGTTCCAATGCCTAACCACCCTCTCCGTGAAGAACTTTTTCCTAATCTCAAGCCTAAATCTCCCCTGGCGGAGCTCGAGGCCATTCCCTCTCGTCCTGTCCCCTGTCACTTGGGAGAAGAGGCCAGCTCCCTCCTCTCCACAACCTCCCTTCAGGTAGTTGTAGAGAGTAATAAGGTCTCCCCTCAGCCTCCTCTTCTCCAGGCTGAACAACCCCAGCTCTCTCAGCCGCTCCTCATAAGATTTGTTCTCCAGCCCCTTCACCAGCTTTGTTGCCCTTCTCTGGACTCGCTCCAGAGCCTCAACATCCTTCTTGTGGTGAGGGGCCCAGAACTGAACACAGTACTCGAGGTGCGGTCTCACCAGTGCCGAGTACAGGGGGAGAATAACCTCCCTGGACCTGCTGGTCACGCCGTTCCTGATACAAGCCAAGATGCCATTGGCCTTTTTGGCCACCTGGGCATACTGCTGGCTCATGTTCAGTCGACTGTCAACCAACCCCAGGTCCTTCTCCTCCTGGCAGCTTTCCAGCCAGGTTTCTCCTAGTTTGTACCTCTGCTTAGGGTTGTTGTGCCCCAAGTCCAGGACCCGGCATTTGGCCTTGTTAAACCTCATGCCGTTGGTTTCAGCCCAGCAGTCCAGCCTGTTCAGGTCCCTTTGCAGAGCCTCCCGACCCTCCAGCAGATCGACACTTCCACCCAGCTTGGTGTCATCTGCAAACTTGCTAAGGGAGGACTCAATGCCTTCATCCAGGTCGTTGATAAAGACATTAAACAGGACTGGACCCAGGACTGAGCCCTGGGGAACCCCACTCGTAACTGGCCTCCAGCTGGATTTAACTCCATTTATCACCACCCTCTGGGCCCAGTCATTCAACCAGTTTTTCACCCAGGAGAGTGTGCACCCGTCCAGGTCAGAGGCCGACAGTTTCCGAAGCAGAATGCTGTGAGAAACTGTATCAAAGGCTTTACTAAAGTCCAGGAAGACCACATCCACAGCCTATCCCTCGTCCAAGAGTTTAGTCACTTGGTCATAGAAGGTGATCAAATTACTCTGGCAAGACCTGCCTTTCATGAACCCGTGTTGACTGGGCCTGATCACCTGGTTCTCTTGCAAGTGCTTCATGATCACACTCAAGATCACCCGAGGTCAGACTGACAGGCCTGTAGTTCCCTGGATCCTCCATTTTGTGCCCCTTCTTATAGATGGGCATGACATCAGCCAGCCTCCAGTCCAGCGGAACCTCCCCAGTCATCCAGGACTGTTGGAAGATGATGGAAAGGGGTTTGGCCAGCACATCCACCAGTTCCCTCAAAACTCTTGGGTGGACTCCATCCGCCCCATAGACTTGTGGGCGTCTAACTGGGCAAGCAAGTCTCTAACCACCTCCTCTTGGACCTTGGGAATCTCATACTTCTCATCCAACCCTTGGGGTTGTGCACAGAGGGAACAATTTTCCTTACTGTTAAAGACTGAGGCAAAGTAGGCATTGAGCACTTCAGTCTTGTCTTCGTCCCCTGTTACTCTTGTTCCCTCTGCATCTACTAGGGACTGGAGATTCTCCCTAGCCCTCCTTTTGCTGTTGATGTATTTGTAGAAAGACTTTTTGTTGTCTTTCACAGTCCTGGCCAATCGCATTTCTAGTTGGGCCTTAGCCCTCCTGACTTTTTCCCTGCACGTTCTCACTTCCTCCCTATAGTCCACCCAGGATGCCTGCCCCTTCCTCCAGAGGTCGTAGACCTTCCTCTTCCTATTCATGTCTCTTAGGACCTCCCTACTCAACCACACTGGTTTCTCACCCCGCCGGCTACTTTTCCGGAACTTGGGGACGGCTTTCTCCTGAGCTGCTAGGAGTTCCTTCTTGAAGAGCGCCCAGCCCTCATGGACACCTTTGCCCTCAAGGAGCGCCTCCCATGGGACTTTTCCGACCAGCCTTCTGAACAGCCCAAAGTCTGCTCTCTGAAAGTTGAGGGTGACTGTTCTGCTAACCTCCTTCTTCATTTTACCCCGCATTGAGAACTCTATCATCTCATGATCGCTTTGCCCCAAGCGTCCTCCAACCTTCACATCCCCCACCAGTCCTTCTCTGTTCACAAACAGCAGGTCCAGGAGGGCACCGTCCCTTGTTGGTTCGCTCACCAGCTGTGTAAGGAAGTTGTCTCCAAGGAACCTCCGGGACTGCTTCCTTTCTGCTGTATTATACTCCCAGCCTATATCTGGGAAACCGAAGTCTCTCACAAGGACTAGAGGTAGCGATTTTGAGACTACACTCAGTTGTTTGTAGAAGAGCTCATCAGCTGCTTCTTCTTGGCTGGGTGGTCTATAGCAGACTCCCATCACAATCCCTTCCTGCCCATGGACTCCTCTGATTTTCACCCACAGGCACTCAGTCCCATCTTGACCGTAGTCCAGTTCGAGGGTATCAAAGCCCTCTCTAACATAGAGGGCTATCCCGCCTCCTCTTCTGCCCTTCCTGTCCTTCCCGAAGAGTTTATACCCCACCATGGCTACGCTCCAGTTGTACGAGTCATCCCACCACGTCTCCGCAATGGCAACGACATCGTAGTCTCCTTGCCCTACCACAGCTTCCAGCTCCTCCTTCTTATTTCCCATGCTGCGTGCATTGGTGTAAATGCACTCCAGCTGAGCAGGCGTAGCTACAGCCTTCGTAATAGGGCTTCTCCCCAACTGAGCAGTCCTTAACTAAGGCCACAGTGCCAGTTTGCTGCCTACCATCCTCAGCTGCTTTACTAACTTAAGCTGTAGTGTTCCACATTTGGTTATTCTCTCTTGGTTTATAAAGTCATAGGCAGTAACCCTAGACATGAATCTGAACACTAAGCTGTATTACTTATTTACCAGCTTAAAGCACATCTTGCAACAAGCCACGTGCCCAGAAAAGATGAACCCCCAACTTCTGTTTCCAGCTGCAGATTTGTGGATGTCACCTCAGCCTACCATTTTTATGCACAGAATTTCTCATTGCTACATCAGAAGTTAAGGTTCTCACGATGCCTGGACAGTTCAATTTATTCCTGTAGTTAAATATGGACAAATAAAAATGCCTTGATTTCACCTCGTTTGTATTTTGAGCTCCTCCTAGAATTCGCTGACCCAATTAAGCACTACTGTAGTCCTAGATGGAATGGGTAATTATGATCCTTAACAGTGCTTTAATTTAATTAAAAACAAAAACCCCCAAACATTGAAGCTTAACAAGTTTATGATAGTTTGATCTTTTTTAAGTTTGTTTTTTTCCAGGTTTGCTTGATGTCCTTAGGATCAAAGAATAGTTAGCTCAACTAAAAGAACTGAAAAAGATTTCTTCACCTTGCCTTTTTCACTGCCTGTCCTTTCCCTTTTCCTTTCTTTCTTCTTTCCTTCCCCCACCTTCCTCTCTAGAAAGGAGAGCCAATGAATGTCATGATATAATCGAAATCAATCTCCTAAGCACTAGTGTTTTGAAATGGTTATCTATCTGTCTCCCCAAGGTTCTGTACCTCCAAATTAATGTACTATCTATAGAAATAATACTAAATACGCACCTGCTTGATGGAACTGACTGAGAGAAAAAAAATCCTTTTCAATAATGTTATACTCATAGCCTTGCTAAATTCAAGGTGTAACAGTGACAGCTGCATTCATACGCAGTGGCTTTCCCAGGTCTTTGATTAGATAAGCATCTGATACCAGATACAAGTAGAGCGTAGCGCTTTTCTGGCTGTTTATTTGCATCAACTGTGAACATCACAAGTCTCTAGGTTCTATCTTTACAGTGAACTGTTCAATATGGACTTAAACTACACTGAGAATACTACTTTTTCCTCAAAATATGATGTTGCTCCCAGTGTATTAAATCTTTCCACAGTAACCACACTCAGTATGAAATTTAAATATTTTTAAATGTTTCAAGCTGTCATATCTATGTCCTCCAAGAGATTGGAGAAGGAATAAAGTCAAACAGCTCTTCTCCTGAGGCAAGTTTTCCCAAGTGATGTAGTTCAGAGAATAGTTTGTTGGCATTTGTTATTATAATCAACTTTCCTTAGCTTTACCAAGGCATAATCCTTAGTATATGTTTAACCAATGCAGATGGATTTTCAAGTCATACAACGTAAAACAAGTGCACAGGGTGTTATGCATCATCAAGAACACAGCGGATAATGTTCAGTTATCCACTTCTTTTCTACTCCAATTCCATCCCCTTGGATGCTCTCAACTCTTATTTGAATGACCCCAGTGTTTTAGTCTTAATAACCTTCACAGCAGTCCATTCCAAACATTTATTACTCCTGGGTTGAAAAGTATTGCTCAGCTACATCTGTTCTTAATTTGCTTTTGTGAAAGTTTCGGATTTTTTTAATGTACTATTTTCAATGGTAGAAATATACCTAAATGCTCTACTTAAGGAAAAAATTACACAGGCCAACGCATGTGAAAGGGTGTGGCAAGCATGCCTTTTGTCAGAAAGCCTAATTAATGGGCATTGGCTGATATTAAGAGCCTGTGGGCTTTCTTGCCAGACAAATGTCTGTCATTTCTGTGGACAGCCTTCACTCAGAATGTGAACTAAATCCACACAAAGGAAAAGGTTCATGCTGGGAATCCTACTGTTGCTCTTATTTAAGTATGTGATGAACAAGATAGCTTGGACATATTCAGCTCTTTTTACTTGCATACATACCACAGACAGCATGTGGCAGACAGGTCTGGTACTGCAAAGACACCAGGGTAGGTAGGGGTCCTATTGCTCCAATTGCTATAGGCTTTGGGCAGCTATGCAGACCATAAGCAATGCTGGAGAATCTGACAAAAATTAAATTCTCTGAAACTATATTAATAAAGCTATCGGGTGCTGTGACAGCCCAGATTGTGATTCATATACGGCCAGCTTTGCTCCTGCTTGCTCATTGTTTTAACGCACAAGCTGCTCTCATCACCGCATCCGGAACTGGAAAAGTACCCACCTTGCTGCTCCTTTGCTCATGGGCCATCTGTAATTAGTTGGCTTTTTTAGCATTGGCAGGGCTGTTTCAAAGATGACCTGTGGGCATTGTCACATATTGTCAGATGCTGGAGTTTAACTGAACTGTTCCTAGCATGAACTACCCTTGGTAAGGTGTAATAGAGGGTGAGAGGAAAACCAAACAAAATCAAATACAAAGTTCCTAGTAAGCTACCAAGCAAAACCAAGAGGAGACACACAGACACAGTTCATATCCATTTCACATATCACGATTAGTAACAACAGCTACTTTCCTGAGTCACTCTTCGAAAGAGCACTTTTTAATGCTTCACGGAGCAAAAAGGACTCTCGGCCACTGAGAGGGAACTTTATGAAAGTTCACATCAATCAACAGCAGCAGCAGCAAAGCAAACCCCGCTTCATCGTGCTTCAGTGCCCTTCTGGCACTGCTCTGATTGCAACCAGACAGTAAACAGTAGTGTGTTTGTGTGCAAATAGCATTCTCCTGACTGATGTCTGCACCTGTGTAAACTAACATCAGAATCTTTTTTAAAAATTCAGTTTATTTAAGAAGTTCATAAGAGACACCTGTTCCATGCCCAGCCACAAAGGATATTCAGTGAGGGCAAAAAAAGTATGTTGGGTGGTGCAAAAAAAACTTGCTTGGCTTTGTATGTAAGCACATTTGGATCTCCTGATCCTCCAACAGACAGCTGCTGTTCCTTTAATTTATGGTCTGCCTGATCTAAGCTGGTATTTGCAAATTAAAATCAACTACACTGAGTTTTCAATAGTGGCATATTAAAGTGAATACCTAGATAAAGAGAAAGGCTGGAGAAGGAAGCCTGTCTCTGGCCATCATCTCTGGGAACTGCAAACCCTGTCTCCCAAACACTGTAAAATAAAGACAGCAAAACTTTTAGCCTGATAGCTTATACCAGAGCTGCTATTGCAGGTTTTCCTGCTTCACTCTCCATGTGCATGAGTTCTTTCCTACGTCTTTTTACAGCTGGCACACTATCCAGGTTTGAAGTGTGTTTTTTTTTATTTCTTTGGGTTTGTTTTTTTTTGTTTGCTTTGGTTTGTTTTTTAGGAAGGGCATTCTCTTTTAGGGACACCTACCTACAGGCATAATAAGGCAGGAAAAAATTATTTCTGCTCTGGAGGGAACAGAGAGACAGAAGCTGCTCACATCCCATTTGACTGAAAGTATTTTAAGCCAGGCAGCATTAATATTCACAGTTGCTGGTCACCTGGTTTGTTCTTTTTTTTACTGAAGTGATAGTGTTATAAATGTCTTTTTCAAACTCATTTTTCAACAGAGTGTCATTGCGACTAGATATTTTATGGTAACAATAGCCATTAGTAGTCAAAATAAAAAGGGAAAAAAAATAGCTGGAAGGGCAAGGATTTAATATTTTGAGGAAAGTTGGGTGGCATGGAGGAAGACTTCCAGAGTACTGTTGTGAGCAGTGAGAAATTAATTCCCATCTCTTACCTCTGTGGGAAAAGAGGCAGAGAGCAGTGTTGCAGGAGTGTAGTGAACAAGCAGTGGAGAAACTCAAAGTCAGACAGACATTCAGAAGCACTATGGCAGGAAAATTAGGTAAAACTGAAACAGCAGAGGGAATAAGAGAACAGAATGTGTTTAAAAGGAAGAAATTAATGATTTTGAAAGGCACCACAATTTTAAATATTACTATAATACCCACAAAGTAGCAGAGGTTGAGTTCCAAAGGCTGTATACAGAACAGTCAAATTTGGAGGAAAAATAGATTTGTGCCTTTAGAGAAAAGCAGCCTTCCTGCCAAATGAACAGCTTTGTCCATTTCAGTGAAATAAGGATGGAAATCAGATTTGCACCATGCCAGGACTATATATCCTCAAAACACTGACAACTTTTGCCTCCTTCCTCTATCAACAAATAGCACATCTCAGGTCAACACTTTAGGCTTTTTAGAGATTGAAGTAGACCATCTCACCACCTGAAGTGGGGCAAATGCAACAAAAGATAAGCAGAAGCTTATTTTAAAGGCTATCAGATGTTCCCATTTTTATCACAAAAGCACACAAGACCTTACACTTCATTCATTCTCTACTGTGTCACTTCCTGACTAATAAAAAAGAATTTGCCTGAATCAATATCATTAATTTTTAAACAATGAATTTTACTTCAGTGGAATTTGAATGTTTTGATTTTAGAACTAATTTTGGCATTAGTACTAGATTAACAACTCACATTCTCTTGATGTCTCAGTGCCATTCCAGTGTCGCACCCTCTTCCTTATAAGAGACTCTAGAATACAGCCCTTCCCTTAAATCTCAGTGCTGTTCCCAGTCCTCTGTGTCCATGACAGTAATGAGGGGAGGCAGACATACAACTACTTCTTAATCACTAGGAACACCACATCACAAAAGCAGCGATTTAGAAACAACAGAGGTTTAGTGAAGCTCCTCAACTACCTTTACAGTATATAGAAGTGCTAAAAGAAAGTGCTTGAGAAATGAAGTCTGAAGTATACTTTTTCACAGAATCACAAAGGCTCGAAGGGACCCTTGGAGATTTTCTAGTCCAATGCTGCTTCTCAAAGCAGGGTCAACTGGAGCAGGCTGCTCAGAATCACGCCTAGTCAGATTTTGAATATCTCCAAGGAGAGAGACTTCACACTAGCCTGAGAAACCTCTGCCAGTATTTCAGCATTCTCACAATTTACGTCATTCTTACGTTATAGTGGAATTGTCTATCTTTCTTTACAATTATTTATGGCCATAAAACCACAACAAAATACAGTAGAGCAGGGCAACTATTCCCTGTGAAAAATAGCCCTCTGTAATTTGTCTATAGGGCTGTGTCCTGACATTACCGAACTGTCACAGCTTTGTGCAACTTAAGTGAGAGCCCTTGACCAACTATTCATTTACAAGTGGTATACTAGCAAAAAGTTTATAGTATGGAAAAAGACCAAGCAGATGAACTGCTTCTTAATCTAGGCCTACACTAACAATGACCCAGTGCTCTCTGCATGGATCCTCTGTACTATATTCAGCACGCTCTAGATGCTCATGGAAATGGAAGACAAAGATCCTTTTCTTTGTCTTGTGCCAGAGTCAGGGCTTTCACAGTTCTGCAGTGATCTGATTTTATTTAGAAGCTTGTGATTTTTTTTTTTTAACATGCAGAATTTCTAAAGTCAATTCTGCAGAAAAAGCCCATCTTCCCCTTGAGCATATTTTAATTCTCTGAGATGACAGTCTGGAGAACACCATGATTCTTAGAGCTCTTGTCTCAGCGTTTCACATACAAAACTTTTTGTGCCCTGTCAATTTAGCACAGTTTATTGGAGAGTTCAATCTAACTCAGATGTTTGCTGACAGAAATTTTACACGTGATGACAAGATTCCATTAACTCAATGTGCGTGATGTTAGTTAATGTGAGTTTCTTAGAAGACTTATTCTATGCTCCTGGCCCTGTACCCTCATCTACTGCTGTGTGAAGCCTTTTTACTGAAGGAAAAGACAAAAACGACGTTTGCATGAGTTACAGAGATTTACTTACACATATATTACTTCTGAAAGTGTGAAACAGGCATGTTATGTGATGGTTTTTGAAATAAATTGCTAGTCTGAAAGCCAGGTTAAAAATAAGACTAATTGAATGTTTATAGATGCAGAATTAAAGAGCCAGATAGGATTTACAAAACCAGTTAATCAAGCCAGGTTCCCAAGTTTTTGTGACTCTTTATGATGGCTTGGTCTTCCATTTTATTTTCTGATTGTAACACTTGGGCTAAAGAAGGTGGTGACTTGTCTGCAGCAGCCTCCTAGTCCCTGCTTTGCTCAAAGGTTTGGGCTGAGAGGGGCACATAGCACTTCTGAAAACAAAAGCCTCCTTTCTTTTCTTAACTATCTCAACTCAACTTGGTAATTTAAAAATGTATATTGTTAAACTTCCTGAACTGTTACAGGCTCTTTTTGCCCAATGTGAGGAACATATGACTAATTCCAAACCCAACACAGTAACTTCTCACTCACCACATGTCATCCCTCCCACTGTGGTTCTATTCCTCCTCATCCTATGAAATTCCCTTATCACTGCATATTATGATTGAGTAATAACTTACATATTATGATTGAGTAATGACACTTTGATTGCTCATGGCATAAGGCCAGACAGCAACTAAGGCAAATCATTATTAGACTGCAATGCACACCAAGTCAAGTTTCACTGCTGAAAGGGATGATGGGAAGGAACACAGTAAAATGAACACAGAGGCACTAATTTAAAAGTGTCATTTAAAGCAGCTAGGAAACCTGCAGTGCACAAAAGAACATGCTTCTCACCATATCTTGGAACCCTCAAACACAAGGATAGACAAGCAGAAGAGAGATTGAGAAACTACTCTTATTCTCTTAAAAATGTATCAACTACACATGCACCTCACTTACATGGAAGTGGAGTACAAAAAATGCATCTTCTTAAAGAGTATTTATTCAAAGAGTATTGTTATCCTCTGTCCTCTTGCTTCTCCACCTTCCTCCCTGCCCTCCCCAAAAAGCAACAAAAAAGCAGGAAATTAAAATTCTGAGGAATGTAAATCTGATATTTAAAACAATCAGTAGAACACACCTGACTAATGGTTCACTAATGTCACTGAGAATTTCCTTGATTTAACATTTCATAGTAATTTATTTTAAATTTTCATTATATTATGTCAACGCTGCAACAATATAAGTCTCGTTTCTTGACCATTATTCTTTCACATGAAGACAGATGTTCTTCAATATATGCCATCTCAGAGAAATGGATTATCTCTCAACTCTCCCACAATCCCATAAATTACATGGTAGTTATGAAAAAAAGAACGCTTCAAACGCATGGAAAAGGTCAAACATAATTTGCTTTCACACCAAGCTCTTTTACCTCCAGTCGCTGCAAATTCGATAAGTCAAAGCGGAGGGAAAACTCTCAGAAGAACAAATCCTAAGTTTTATCTTTTACCTAAGCGTGACGACACTTAGAGGGGTTTTTTAAAGCCTCAGTTTTAATAATGATGTGACAGAAGAAACGTGGCAACTCATACTAATTTTCCGATCTTTCTCCAAGATATGTGAAATGAAAGGGTTTTTTTATGAAAAAAAATATTCCTAGCTACTCCTGGCTTCAGAATTAGGTCTTCAGGAAAAACAACAAAACAAAATCCTCGATGCTGTGAAAATTCTCAATAAAATCAGAAGAACTGGAAACCTAAGAGGAAGCAGATATTTAATTTTCTGTCCCATTGAGAATATAAAAAGCAGAGGCTTTGAAACTTGTGTGTTTGCTAGCAGAGCTGGTCAACAACAACAGAAGCCTCCAGTATTGTTTATTGTGAGACTAATATTTCCTAAATTTGAACTTTCTGTGTGCAGTGTAAAGACACCTAAACAGTATAAAGATATTATAAAGAAATGCAAGCAACAAATAACACATGGGTCAATTCATAGGATGCACCTCCAGCCTTTAGTCTTTAACTTTTGGTAGGAATTCTTCCCTTTCTTCTAATTCCATTATTCTAAGAAAAGGCAGGGAGGTAAAGAAGAGAAGCAGAGATAACAGGAATGTTTAGAAATTATTTCATTTCCAAATAAGACATCAGTTTTCAATAATGAGTGAATTTGAGCCATTTAAATGGAAAAAAACCTGCCTCGCTTTCTTTTTAAAAGGCTGAGCAAAGTTTTCAGCAGATGGTGTTTCAAAGTGTTTCTAAACATGTACAGATCACTTCTTGGATCTAACTGTTGAGAATACAGAGAAGCAAAATGTAAGAATTTACTTTGTAAGGGAGACTTCATGTATCAATTAACAATTTTACACCTCTTAAGCAGTAAACATAGTGGTCATTTCACAATTCATAACTCACTATGGCTGCCCCATTTAAATTAGTTATATATCCCCAAATCCTGTCTCAGGAAATAAGCTGTGAGTTCAGTTTGTTTCTGAACAGCTTAAGTCTATCATTAGTATGAATATGATCCCTTTTTATGAGGTGTCGTTATTTCATGGGATATACTTAATGTTTAGGAATATCTACATCACATACTGAAACTATGTAAGACATAAAGAAACACACACAAAACTGCAGTAGCACTAGGAGCACCACTGCAGTTAAGACTCTGACAGACTCTCCTTTATATGCTTGTATTTTAATAATACAGAATTCCAAGACGAAGTCTTATAAAATAACCCAACAAACCATTTGGAGGATACAGGTTACAATTTGTGTCCTTTTCACACAGAAGCAAAGAAAGAAATGCAAACAAAATTTATGTCCTTATTCTGTGGTACATTTACTTGTTGGAGGGTGAACAAAACTGCTTCGCATATGAAAACATTTCCAGTTCCAGGATTTGTAAATGTATATACATTTTTATTTAGTGTATTTCCTCCCGCTCCCCCCTCCCCCCTTCTTTTTCCCCTAGTGAAACTCCACGAATTTACCATCTGCCATAAATAAAAGCCCGCTTGTCACTGTACTTTCCTGAGAGAAGACCTTGTGTGACTATAATTCCCTATAATTCCAAAAGCAAATGTTTACACTTTTCACTAGATCATTAGAGATAAGCAATTTAATTGACAAAAAGCATGTCCACATATACACTTAAATCACAACGTTGGAGGTGTGTGTGCATCATGTAAAAAAAAATCACAGCACGCCTACATTTCAAGATTGAATAGTTTGATTACCTATCTAATTTAATACACTCATTTCTAAATTCATATTTTTATGACTAAAAGTAGGATACCAAGTACATAATCTAAGCTGGCAAAGGGCAGAGAACATTTAGAAGCTGCCTGCTTGTGCATTGGTCCAGATATTTCTCATTTCATGGGATCAATGAACACAACCCTCCGCTACTTTCACAGATACGGCTCAAGCAGCCTTAACCAAATCACATATCCTCTACCGCCCAGACAAAAGTTAATTCAGAAAAGAACCAGCTACCTTTGAGTAATGATAGACAATCTCCTGGGAAATGTTAGTGAAGAATAACAGTAAAGCAGATTTTTGTGCAATTACATTAATAAAAGCATTTGCTCCAGTAACATGTAACCTGAAAACAACTCTTGCATCTCTGATGTCAAAACCGAGACTTTTTATGCCTTTATACATTGGAGAAATTGTTCACGCCTACGTAAAGACTGCCCTCATAGTGTTTCCAAGGTCAGTAATTTGCATGGAATTTGCATCAGAACTCAACAATGCGTTTGGAAAAAAGAAACTACTTTCTATTTTATGATGAAGTTCAATACTCTAGATGTTTTTTTCAAGTTATATTTTCAGGAACAGATAATCTAGAGCCAAAGAGATTTTACACTGTCTTGTTACAGATAGCACTTCCATTAATTTTACAGCAAACTGTTTAGGTATCACTGAAGTGGGCATCTGATTAACAGACTCCAAGGCTTTGACACATCCTTTGGTATGAAGTTAGACAGCAGAATCATGTCATGTATTCATATATTTTCAAGAATCAATTTTCTGTCCTTTACTCAACCAGAAATCAGCCACCAAGGACAAAGGCTCTCGATAAAGAAACCTCTTTAAGTCCATTGTTTGTACACAAAAGCATGTGCATGCTTAAACTTTTTGATGAACTGAGTGGGAACAAGCAGGCTACTCTGCATTTACACAGGGAGAACTTTCTTAAAAGCAAGCTCCATATTGTTCATTGTTAGTTTACTAAAATAAATCTATCTATATGAGCTATGAAGTGGAAGTACGTAATTTAAATTCTAATTACAAATAGGACACAGTAGTGATCTACGAGTCTTTTATTATTCAAGGGGCAAGGAGAAGTCTAGTCTGGTATGTTGTATATCATTAGATAATTTTCAGAAAAATAATATTTTTCAAAATTAGATGTATGTTATCATTCTTCCTCAGCAACAATCCCAATTTTAATAATTCATTCATTCTTGCAAAATGCTTTATAACAGAATCTTCACATTTCCAAACATAAATACCTACCTGCCTTGCCTATTTGTAGGCTAAATTTCAGAAATGTGAAGTTAGTAGTCCTATGTAAATAATTATATACCATCTAGAAATGTATTTGAAGTGTTAAATTAAACCATGTTATACTTAAATGCAAAGTTGCTCACGAGACAAAGATATCCCCTATTTAACACTGGAAGTGAGTGTTTTGTTCCAACTCTTTCTCCTTTGAGTATAACATTTACATAGCACTTGCCAGTAGGCAAAAATAAACCGAGCGTTTAACTCTCTCCACAACTTTTGAAGCAGGGAAAAACATGTTTCTCATGTTATAAATGGACAAAAAGAGCCTACACTGACCCAGTTCTAGCTAACTAAAAAGGAGATACTGGAAACAGTTAGTCCTGAGCAATCATTCTCTTGATGGCATTACCTCCAGGCAGGTCAACTGGGCTCCCAGCATTACTTTTAGTTGTGGGAAGGAGCAGCCACACAGCATTACTTTTAGTTGTGGGAAGGAGCAGCCACACTCCCCAGCTAATCTAGTGAAACAGTCCAAATTAATGTCTATTAGACAGAATAGGTGTGTTTTCCTATGGTCCACAGAGAGAAATGGTCATACTCCTGCTGAGGGTTAAATATAAAAGCAGAGAGTAATCTCTGGTCCATTGATTTATCAAGGGAAAGACTTAGATTTTCTAATGTCCCAAAATATTATTGCATGACAGATTCTGCCAAGTTTCAAATAGTCTAAGAAACTGGAGAGCCCAACAGGTAATTCTTTTTCTAAAGTTCTTAATATTACAGATATTCTTACAAGTTACCTCACTGCTGAGTTTCAGCTCTTAAATGCACGCCTAGGCTGTGTCTCACAAGAACTAGACCAGACACGATGCCAGAATATGAAAAGAAAAATTACTTCTAAAAAAGCAATTGTGGACAAGCTGAAAACATAGCCAAAAAATGTCAGTGAAAACCAGCAAAGAACAAATCACAACATGTGTTAGATATGGATACGTCAACAATACATCAAAGGTATCACATAAAAAATAAGATACTGCTCCACAAATATGAAACTAGGTCTAGTATTTCACAATTAAAATTAGTGCAACAGGTTATATACTATACAGCTTGAAGACAAATTTCTTTTCCATTTTCTGGCCACTGGACAAACCTATTTCTACACACAAAATGTAAAATCCAATATACCATCACAAAAATTTTCCTACTCTTCTCTACTGCAGTCTACAAAGCACTCTGGAAAACCCCCAAAAGAAATGTTTGCCCTTATTGCTGTACTTTCGTACGTTGTGCACTCTGCAATTACTTAGATGGCTTAAAAAAGAAGAGGGAGAACAACTGTGAAACGCATTGTGCAACCGCAGATGACTTCATGTTAACCCCTGTTACTGGGTTCCACCCTCAGGTCAAATGCCTATGAGTCAGTGTCTAGCACAGACGAATGATGTCATCCTCACAACACCTCTTTAGCAAGAAAATGTGGTGGAGCCTTTCATTGTCTGATCTTAAGAGACCCTGGGTTACTAAATGAAGTTCCCAAGATTAAAAAGAATGTGCCTGAACTTAAAAAGACAGGAAATGAGCACATCACTCCAACACCTTTGAAATATGTTCTAAGGAAAAGACGATGATGGATCATGCACAGCAAAAATGTCCAAGAGGACGCATGAGTTAAAAGTCAAAAAAGATTTGCATAACCTGCTCCCCCAAAAGCAAACATACAAGCAGCATAATTAGCTCATCTATCCATTTTAATACAGGCAAATGACCTAAAGTAATATAAAATGGGTCAGTGGATGCGATTTCTCTTTCAGGTACCTGAGTATGTATTAGATATACAAGGAACAATTTGAGTTCTCTGGAACTCAATTATAGCACATCTGTGTGGATTTAAAGAGGTAGTGCCATATTGTTTTACTACACTGCAATGTGCAAATAATTGGTTGGATTGCAGTGCAGTTCTTCAGTCAAAAAAAGTCTTTGAGAAGAGAGTCATTTGAAACCTTCAACTAATTAATCTCGTTCTTAAATACAGGAAAGTACAGAAGCGAGAGAGAAGTAGAAGCGGAAAGGATACAATAAAACACACTCGTGGATGAAGAATATATAAAATGACTCAGAAAATATTCAAGATGATATTAGGTGGAATTCAGTGCTACTTTAAATGCGTTCCACAGTGCTTTCCTGGTTCTGAAAGCTCCTCTGTATAAGGGTTGTTATGGCATGTCTTTGCAGGAATGGAGATCTGCAAGAAGGTCATCCTAACCTCAACTCCAAAAGCAGAGTTTCAAAGAGAAAGAAGAAAGATGCACTAAGTAAAGCCATGAAGGGCAGCCCTCATATCAGGACTTTTAAAACTTGAGCAAGACTTCAGAAGAATGGATTTAGCAGAGTTCTTATTAAAAAGATCCAAGGTGAACAACCTGCACGTGGAAAGAAACAGCAGCAAGTACTGCTTTCTGTGATGTTGTGATAGTAGGGCAGGATTTTTATTTTATTCCTAACTGTAAAAATCTATGTTATTTCCAAAATATACTTTTAAATAATGTGAAAGTTTTTATAGGTACTGGCAGACTGGTGTCATCATGAAGCTCTAGCAACTGTTAATATAGCCATCTTTCAGTGGAATTCCAGTAGGAGTGAAATACGTATAACTAGGAATATAAAGTATCACATTCCATTTCTGCTTGACAGCTTTGGCAGCTAATATATTCAAATATACATATACATAATGCCCTTCTTTACATTTCCTTTTCTTTTTTGTCCAGTTGCCATTTTTTCAGCATACAGAAAACAATCCTCTTCTTCTGAGTTAGATTCCACTGTAACAATGCCCTTTCTTGGTAGTCCTCCCTCACCCTACACCCACAAATCATGATACAAAGCTGCTCAAAAATCAATCTACGTTAGGCAAACACAAGCCTGTTGTCTTTGGGTTTTTTTCCACTTGTCTCCATTCATACTAGGTTTTTTTGTTTTTTTTTCAAAAACCCAATTGATTGCTTCAAAGAAGAAAATCCATGCTATTTGCCTGGCTTTGCAGCTTTTCCTTCCCACTGCCATGACAATTCCTACCCTTGTTTCCCCATCCACCTTCAGTAGGTCTGTAGTTACATGGACTTTCTCTGCTTCCACAGATCCTGTAGTTGGCTACAGCTTTCATTCTGATCCTAGGTCTGAGTTTCAGACTTTCATGCTATACTGAAAACCTTCCCTCATCTTTAAAACAGGTTAATACTTATGCAGGAGCCTAATTTGCACTTCAGCTAACCATCCATCATAAACCTCAATAGCTACCAGAATCTCTTGTGCATCTTCTCCAAACAGAAGGCTTCCTTCTCTCTGCAGAGTCTGTTTTAAAAAATGAGCTGTACTAGTAAACAGAGAAAGGCTATTTAGAACCAAGGTTTACTTTAAAAACTAGCTGGATGGAGCTCAACTTCCACAGTGCAAAATGTGGTACCCAATGAACCCTCTAGAACTTGGGGCGTGTGTTGCACCTAAAGAAAAAGCTCACCACTGTGGTCGCCGCACCACATCATTGTGATTAATATCAGCTGAAAAAGCACTGAGGTAACATAATACAAATTATTCCTCTAATCTAAGTCACTCAGAGCATTCAATTTTTATGTGTATTTTTTACATGGCATGAGGAATCCTCTTTCCTCCCGCCGGTGCTGTACCGCTGTGCTAAAAGAAGATCAACACAGGATTAAGCATGTGGCCTATTTAAATATGTAAATGTGTGGTCAAATCTAGTAATGATCTAATGCCAGGTAAACTGAGTGTGTAAATCTTATTACTAATTAAATGATACCATCAATACTATTTCTTTTTTTCATGTATGAGATTACAAAAGCGTGGTGACAAAGCAAAATATAGTTGTTCTGGATTTGGCTTAAAAGGAATAATATTTTACTGTGCAGAAGCAAATTAACTACTATTTAGTAGTTAATTTGAGGATATCTCTATTTCCAGAGTGTCAAGACCTGAGGTAGCAGAGTTTCAGGTGTAGGTTCTGCATCATTTCTGTGGTAAATTATGCTCTTTCCCCAAGTCTACAGGCAGGCTAACGCTTGAAAACAAATTTTGCTAATCTATAATCAGCAGCACCCTGGCTGGG
The DNA here is from genome assembly GCA_033459285.1 of Clamator glandarius. NCBI lineage: Eukaryota > Metazoa > Chordata > Aves > Cuculiformes > Cuculidae > Clamator > Clamator glandarius. The sequence continues at coordinate 1,424,841 of JAUNZM010000125.1, forward strand.
GAGGGAAGAGTTTCAGGCTTGCTTCTTCACTCTTAAATAGAGGAAGAACTTAACAACAAAAGAAATCTATGCTCTACTCTCAGTTCACGCATCCAGTGCCTTTGTATTCCTGTAACCTGCAAGCTCTTTGGTGCAGCTCAAATTACTATACCAAACTTCTGACTGTTAGGCTACTGGGATCAAATACTCACCTTTGAGAAAAGCAGATACTCTAGTAAATTTGAATTCTGGGATGATTTTGGTGTTGCTAAGAAATCTGGTGCTCCTGGTGCTCTTACCCTTGGCAACATTATGAAACATTGGACAGTCTAGCTCAAAAAGGAGAACTTAGCCTGTGATTTCTCAAATCATAATACACCCCTTGGATTAACTGCAAAATACATCTAGCAGTTCCAGTGCTCAGCTTTTTTAACAGTAAACTTCAGATAACATTCAGATTGGCTTTTTCCTTCACCTTGCTATAGACTTGAACCCTCCAAGCACAGAAAATAGTAAGTGTGCTTTCAACCTAATAGGAAGCCAGAAACCATAATGCTGGTTTTGAGGCAGACAGGGGTGTATAAATAAGACTATTGTTTCTAAGGAGTAAAGCTTAAATATTGAAGTAGGTTATAATAGTCTATTGTTTTTATGAATAGGTTCTCCCAAGCACCAATTAACACCTTACCTTTAACATTAATCATTGGGATATCTTCTCCAAGATCAAACACTTCTTGAGAGCTCAAACTTTGACTTCAGAAAAGTTTCAGTGTAATAACTGATTAGATTTAAATAGTGGCAAATATTTTTGAAAAGGTTTATGAAGATTTTCTCACAGTATTTGTGCAATATAAAAAAAAATAATACAGCAATCATAAGTCTACGTTAGCCGAAGTATCTGTGGTTCTGCTCTTAACATCGTGTATATGGAATCAATTCCATTTCTATAAGGTACGAGTTTTAGAATTGCTCTGATTAACAGTGTCAGCAGCTAACAGTATTATTTTATCAATATACCTAGTAATTTCATTTTACTGTATTTTAAAATATGTTATTAGCAGTGAAAGTGCTTTAACTTTTAGAAAGAGGAAAGTGATTCTGGATCAAGCTAGTCTGAGAGTTAGCCAAGGCCAGATGCTTCAAAGAAAGAAATCCGATTTCCAGGCAATTTTGACAACAAATTTCCCGAAAGTTTGTACACTCCAAGGCTCAACAGCCATCTGCCAATTAGTATTCCTTAAAACGTGATTGTTTATACTCCTAGGATTTTAAAATATTGATTCTGTAACTCCAAAGTTGTTTTTTTTTTTCATATACATTTCAAATTCAGCTCAATATTCTTCTCAGATGCTAGCTTTTCATTCTTCCAAAAGTACAAGTCAACCTCTTCTACACAATGCAAAATTTGATAGGAACTCAAACATGCTGCATGCAATATAAGGTTTCTGTAACCGCCAGTCAAAAATTCTCTACTTAATTTTTCTTACTCTTCTGTGTTGCAAATGTTGTTGCACTTTGTTTTTTTACCTTAAAAGGAACTTTAGTGTAATACTGCTACCATGTAGAGATTTTTCTGTAGACGGGAATGGCATAACCTGAAGGTCAATGTCAAGGTCTTCCAAAGACATAGTTTTACATGGAATAATTTCGCTCTTTGTCTTTTTATTATTCTGCATTGAGGAGCTGTTTTTATATCCAGTGCAATACAAAATTAGCAAGAAAGAAAATATGTGTGTAAGTAGGGTTGTACCAGTTTGCAGAAGTAGGATAGCTAATACTGAATTAGTCCAACCTTCCCTTTACTTTTATTCATCTCAATCATACAAAATTATACATTTTCCAACAGGTAAAAGGATATTTCCTACTAATGCCAGCTTCAGTACTGTCCTTGAGGCTACGAGCAGCTGGCAGGTATTACAGAGCAGCCCAGCTCTGCCCCGACTCTGTTAGAAGCATCTCATCTCACATAAAAGAACCTCATGTCATTGGACTCTGCCCAGGGATCCAGACTGTTCAAATCCCTTTGCAGAGCCTCCCTACCCTCCAGCAGATCAACACTTCCACCCAGCTTAGTGTCGTCTGCAAACTTGCTAAGGGTGCACTCGATGCCTTCATCCAAGGTCCTGCGCTTGGGGCACATCAACCCTGTGCAGAGCTACAGACTAGGAGAAGTCTGGCTAGAAAGCTGCCTAGAGGAGAGGGACCTGGGAGTGTTGATTGACAACCGACTAAACATGAGCCAGCAGTGTGCCCAGGTGGCCAAGAAGGCCAATGGCATCCTGGCTTGGATCAGAAACAGTGACCAGGAGGTCCTGGGAGGTTATTCTCCCTCTGTACTCAGCACTGGTGAGACCGCTCCTTGAATCCTGTGTTCAGTTCTGGGCCCCTCACCACAAGAAGGATGTTGAGGCTCTGGAGCGAGTCCAGAGAAGAGCAACAAAGCTGGTGAAGGGGCTGGAGAACAGGCCTTATGAGGAGCGGCTGAGAGAGCTGGAGTTGTTTAGCCTGGAGAAGAGGAGGCTGAGGGGAGACCTCATTGCTCTCTATAACTACCTGAGGGGAGGTTGTAGAGAGGATGGTAATGGCCTCTTCTCCCAAGTGACAAGGGCCAGGACAAGAGGGAATGCTGCAAGCTCGGCCAGGGGAGATTTAGGCTGGACATTAGGAAAAAACTTTTCACAGAAATGGTCATTGGGCACTGGAACAGTCTGCCCAGGGAGGTGGTTGAGTCACCTTCCCTGGAGGTGTTTAAGGCACAGGTGGACGAGGTGCTGAGGGGCATGGTTTAGAGTTTGATAGGAATGGTTGGACTCGATGATTCAGTGGGTCTCTTCCAACCTGGTTATTCTGTGATTCTGTGAACTGCCCTGGCTGGTGATCGGTACACTTTGAAGAATAATGGTCGCAGCAGGACAGGCTGCCTCCCAAACAGCCCTGCTTAGCTCTGGGGCATGAGCAAGGGCCTAACCCAAGTAAGACTCTGCACAATTTCCTATCTCAAACAACATTTCAGAGTTGCAGGAAAAGCATAGAATATAATTAATTACTCCCCTACATCATTCCAAGGACGTATGTGATATTGATATGAGACAACAAAGACAGCTGCAAGATTCATTTTATCACAATAAATTCCAGATATTTTTATTTCACTGAATTTTCTTCTTGAAAATATTCTCTGCATCAGTAATCCTCAGGTAACAGTGCCCTGTCACAATGTTAAGATATTTTTTTGTGCCCAAGGGTACCTGGAGGCCAACTGCTCAAAAAATTACTTAACTTACTTTCAGAAATATCTTTTCCTGAGATAAGAGGAGCAAAGTCCCTTCAATATGTAGTCCATCCACCTGTAGCTACGGAATGTAAAATTGCTTGTAGTTCCCCATACTTTCCCATAGAAAGGAAATAATTTGAGAAGTTCTTGAAGACTACAACTATACCTGTTTAGGCCATGGAAGAATAAACTTTGTATTATAAAACAGTTCAGAGAATCATAGAATAGTTAGGGTTGGAAGGGACCTTAAAGATCATTTAGTCCCAACCCCCCTGCCATGGGCAGGGACATCCCACCAGATCAGGCTGCCCAAAGCCCCATCCAGCCTGGCCTTGAACACCTCCAGGGATGGGGCAGCCACAACTTCCCTGGGCAACCTGTGCCAGTGTCTCACCACTCTCAGGGTGAAGAAATTCCTTCTTACATCAAGCCTAAATCTGCTCTTCTCCAGTTCATAACCTGTTTCCCCTGATCCTATTACCACAAGCCTTTATGAATAGTCCCTTTCCAGCCTTCAGGTAGGCCTCTTTCAGGTACTGGAAGGTCACTATAAGATCTCCTCAGAGCCTTCTCTTCCCCAGGCTGAACAACTCCAACTCTCTGTGCCTGTCCTTGTATGGGAGGTGCTCCAACCCATCTTTGTAGCCCTCCTCTGGACCCATTCCAACAGTTCCATATCCTTCTTATGCTGAGGATTTCAGAACAGGACACAGTACTCCAGATGAGGTCTCACAAGAGAGGAATAGAGAGGCAGAATCACCTCCCTTAAACTGCTGGTCATGCTTCTTTTGATGCAGCCCAGGATACAGTTGGCCTTCTGGGCTGCGAGCACACACTGCCAGATCATGTCAAGCTTCTCTAACCAGCACCCCCAAGTCCTTCTCTGCAGAGTTGCTCTCAATAACATCATCTCCCATCGTGTACTGAAACTGGGGATTGCCCCGAGCCAAGTGTAGGACCTTGCACTTGGCCTTGTTGAACCTCATGAGGTTCTCACAGGCCCACTTCTCCAGTCTGTGCAGGTCCCTCTGGATGACATCCCGTCCTTCCAGTGTGGCAACTACACCACTCAGCTTGGTGTCATCTATAAACTTGCTGAGGGTGCACTCAATCTTGCTGTCAATATCATTGATAAAGACATTAAACAGCACTGGTCCCAGTACGGACTCCTGAGGGACACTGCTTGTCACAGATCTCCATCTGGATGATCCTGTCCTCCTCTACTGGAGGAGGGATTTTATACCCCTGGTCACCATCTATGTGCTATCAGTCAGCAAAACACTGTACAAAATAAGTAATGAGATATTCAATCCCAAAGGCTCTCACGTAGATAGAGATCCATCTTGTATTAAATATTTTAAGATTTCTGGGAGAAAAACCTCTTAAGCTCATTATTATCATACAAAGTTTTGCTTTTGCTGAAAGTGCATTTTCCACTGATGAAAATTAGAAGTTTCCAACAGGCTCATTTTTAGGACATATACCAGTGCAATTTGATGTCCATGATATTGTATGAGTTGATTAGTCCAAATGTGTCAAGCAAAACTGAAAATGAATCCAGTCTTTAGGAGGAAGTATCAGTTGCCTCCTGCAGCTAACCCAAACCAATGTTTATAACAAAACAAAACCACCACGTGCCTCATGTAATTGAGATGGTGAATAAGGGCACTTGGAGCTCCAAAACTTTCTCGCTGGCTTCTTCATATCCTTACACATACCCTACACTGCCCTGCCAAGAACTTAGTACACTTGGGTTTAATGAAGCCTTCATTTTCAAACCTTTCAAATTTTTTTTCTTATATGCTACCTGTTACCAAGCATAAAACTGAGTATGACAGTGAATCCTTCAAGATGCACCTTGCAAACAAACACACTTGACTCTCTGAGCCACGAACAAACAGGATTTGAGGTAATCAGCTACTTTTCTCTCATTCTCATCAGGCTTCTCTAAAATGTGAGAAATAAGCTATTAGAGATACACACCTGTTAGAGCACTGAATGAATTTCTGATTTGGAAACTGCAAGTGAGCAGCCTTATCTCAGAAGAAAGATAATAGAAACAATGGAAATAGTTTTAGGATCAATTTCGATCAAGTTGGTCACAGTCAGTTAATGTGGCAACTATTTAGTTATTGTCTCATTGTCTGAACTTCTAGCAACAACTGTTTCCAAGCTCCAGTCATGTACTGGATGCTAAAGGAGACCCATGGCTGGGGTGATGCATCAAGCAGTTATACAGACTGCAGCCTCTCACAGCAAGGATCATTTTTGTTAGCACCAAACTACCATTACAAGCATTTTATAAACCCAGCTGCATTTATACACAGATATGAAGATACAATTTACACCACTTGCTGACTAGTCCTGTTCATTCACACGATACCTACTGCTGAAGCAAGGAAAGCTAACACGATTAAAACCTTACAGAATGAACATCTTTGGTAGACCAAAGGAATTACTTAAGGTGATAATTAAAAGTTGAAGTACCAGACACAGCATTTAGCTCTTGATCTGTTGAGAACCACCTCTAACATTTATAAAGCTCATAAGCTGTCAAAATTTTACTTACTGCTTCACCCAGTAATGAAACATGAAGTAGCATAGTGCCTCTTCCTACATCTCAGAGCAAGAGGTTAAACAGCATGGGATGTAGAAGCAAGCACAGAGGTATGCAGTGTTATTTTAGGCACTTCTAGGTATCCCAGACACCTGCATGGGTTTAGCAGATATGACATCACACCCATGTTCTTCTGGAGAGGTAGTTGCAGAGCAGCTAAGTAAAATGGACCTACATTTTGACACTTGAATCTGTCCCAGTAGAGTCGTCTTCTATAAAATGACTGAGACTGCCACTAAATTATCTGAAGTGTGATTTTGAGTTTTGCTTTAAAATCTGAAGAGATTTCCATGAGGATGATTGATGCTGCATATAGAAACCTTGCTGCACCTATTTGTTGGTTAAAAGTAGATATCTGTTTTGAAACCATTTTGCCAGTGCCTGAAATGTTAATCCCTAAATATGAAGGGCAGATTTCTATAACTCTGTACCTTTTGGTGTTTTCTGCAGGGACATTGTTAAGTAGCTCTTCATTTAAGTACTGAGTCCTGAGTTGTCATGGTTTTGGCTAGGATAGAGTGCGTTTTCTTCCTAGTGGCTGGTGAGGGCTGTTTTGGATTTAGGATGAAAAAAATGTTTATAACACACCGATGTTTTCAGATGTTACTAAGTAGTCAAGGAATTTTCAGTTTCTCATGCTGGCCTGCCGGTAAGAAGGCTGGTGAGAGGGGACACAGCTAGGATAGCTGATCCAAGCTGGCCAAATGGATATTCCATACCAGATAACATCATGCTCAGTATATGAACTGAAGAAGTTGTCTGAGGGCCAGTGATTGCTGCTCAGTGATAGGCTGGACATTGGATGGTGAGCAGTTGTATTTGTGCATCACTTGTTTTGTACATTCTGCTGTTACTATTATCATTACTATTACCTCTCCCTTTTGCTGTCATATTAAACTGCCTTTATCTTATTCTATGAGTTTTACTTTTTTTTCATTCTTCTCCCCATCCCACTGAAGGGCACAAGGGCAGGGGGTAGCGAGTGAGTGGCTGTGTGATGCTTATCTGCCAACTGGGGTTAAAGCACAACATGGAGTTTATAAAAGTAGATGGGCTTGCCACTTGCCTAAATTGGGAAGCATTAGTGTGTGCAAAAGGACTGTCACGCAGTCCTCTCTGTCCATAGCAGTAGAAGAAAGGAGGGGATGAAGGCTGAAGCAGAGCATGCATTGAAACAAGACTGACCCCAGAGGAAAGCTGAAAGATTCTGGCAGCTGGCAGCAGTGGCAGTAAGGTGACTTCCCTCCTTTTGAAGGAATTAAAGTAGTAGTGTATGAAAAATATGGAACAAAGTTTATTTTTAAGGGAAAACAGCTCACAAGCTTTATTCACAAAGCAAACACGCTTTTTGCATGATGTAAAGTCACTCATTAGGACCAGGATACTCACATGAAAGGGTCAAACCCCACTCATTTCATTGTGACTGAATGCTTCTCAGTTCCTCCTCTTTGGGAAATGAGGGAGGCTGCCAAGAAAGGGGGACCTCTTGAAACAATGGGCAAATGGAAACTCTAGGTAAGGTATGACCCTGTCAGAGGGTGCTCAGCACTATCCTGAGGAAAAGCAGGGAGATTTAAGTAAAAGGGTCTAGCCCCACTGAAAAATACAATGGGAGCCTGCTGACAACATCTGTTGGCCACAGGCCTGCCCTTTTCTTACATAAGCCATTGGCAGAGTATTTGCTTACCTTTCATGTAGCAAAGTCCTAGCTGAGGTTTGTTTGAGGTGCTCTTCCTTCCTACTTGTGCGCTCCCCCCCCTTTTGTCTACTTAGGAAACCAAGCAGTTTTTCCTGAAGGTTTTCATAAACTCTTTTGCATGATTTTACATAGTATATTAATTTCCTTCCCTTTCAGGGCCTTTGTTGATGTGTAACTACATACCCAAGATCTCTGATCAGAACAGACAATTTGCATTTAAAACTGTGAAGGCAAGAGGCTGTGTCAGCTTGCAGGCTTGCTGCAGGCATCATAACATCAGAATGACTGCACAAGCCTGTCAGTTTTTTTTTCAAGCTATCATTTGTGTATGTTACCTAAACTTGCTGCTACTCTCTGGTCATGGACTTTTTTTCACTCAGTTTAGTTTTGCCTTTTTTTCCTGTGAGCACCGTCTTGAAGGCATAAATAATTACACCAATTGTATAGATGTACTTGGTTTTGAGTCCAAACAATTTCATAGCATACAATTCTCATCAAAAATATTACTCCAGGAATAAAGCTACACAAAAGATAGATGTCTAAGTAACATCACTTGCATCTAACAGAACAACAGTTTCTGCGAGAAAAAAAAAGTTCTCTGAATAGCAACAAATTATAAGTGCTTTTAAATGTGCTGGCTATTCCTCATTTTGCATGAATAAGTGGAAACTTGAAAAATGGCTTTTCCAATATTTGACAGCGTCTCTTTTTGAATACAACTTAAATAGGGTCAGACAGGGACAGAAAGGACTGTATGGCAGTCTGTCTACACACAACACTAATCACACTTGACACGTTTGCTTAGAGATCTCAGAGAAATCGGATATACATTTTTTTAAAAAGGCTTAAGAATAATTATTTATCCACAGCTATATGTATGAAATAGCAGCCTGACTTGGTAAAGTCTGGATATATTTTATTCCCCTGTATTTGATCCAAGACGAGCTACTCTTTGCTAGAATGCTTCAAATGAGGACATACCCTTTCATATCCTTTTAGTTACACAAGCAGGAGTTTCTATTTCCTTGTTTATTCTCAATGAAAGGGTGAGCAGTCAAGTCAAGCATTGGGCGACGCAGCAGATGTGCACAAAGCACGCTTCTGACAATGGCTGGGGTTCCCACTGAGACTTTTGAGTAGAGAATAATTGTACTTTCTTTTGGCATGAACCAAGGGTACGAAATCACATTTACGTGTGCAAGCCTTTGCCCTCTCAACATGTGTTCTCAGTTGCATTAGAGTAGCTCACGAAGGTCAGTTTGATTTTCAGTCCTAAAAGCAAAGAGTGATGGTAGGAATGTGGCAGATAGTAATATTTTAAAATACAATATTTCCTCTCCCTCCAACTACACTTAGGTTTTATTAATTAGGGTTTGTAGGAAAAAAATCTTTTAGGGATATCACTGAATAGTAAATAAGCTCAGGTTTCTCAAAGCTCACAGAAAAACATAAAACCCCCCGATATGACAGAGAATTACATTTTTTTTTTATGCTATTATTTTCAAAATATTTTCAAAAAAATCTCTCAAACTCCCCCAAAAGTTCAGTATTTAGTTTCAGGCTATCTGCTGTTTTCATATAATGACCCCTCCTGTGTTTTTTTGATTCTTTTTTCCCCTTTTCTGTATCCCAATTCTTTCTAAGCATAGCATAAAGGATTCTCAGTCTAATCTTCCATCTGTTATGTTGTCTGCTCTCTTTTTCCTTTACATTTCTGCCCCCCTTGATCTACCTTTTTTGTCTTATCTCCTTTCCCTATCCCCTGAATTCTCTACTACCCCTTCTCTTTTGGGCCTCCAGCTCTTGGAGTGTTTGTCTTTTTTTCCATCCACAGAAAAAATTTAACCTGAATCTCACCTCTTGAAATGGAACTAAAGTACATTTTGATTTGCTACATTTTGGATAAGAATTAATCTGCTAACCAAAAAACCAAAAAAAACCCAAACCCCAAACTGCATTCTGCAGACAGCCATGCACACAACATTGTGAAAGTAACAATACCTAACATATTTATAACACAGCAAAGAATTCATCCTTCAAGGTAAACGTGTGCACTAGTTCCACATCTGAGTAGCAACAGATACAGAAACAGTACCCATTCAGAAACAAAGTGAAATTTGTGTGACTAAGTTCTCCAATACTTAGTGTAAGAATAGTTTACTTATTTTAAAATTAATGGAAATGAATTCCTTTCCACACTTCTATAAAGACACAGAACTTCTGACTTGCAACTGTATGCTTAATTTTCATGCTGTTTTGATTTTACACAGATATAATTCTGAGAAGACAGTAGCAGATACCTATCAGACTCCCAATTTTTTCCACTTGGCAAGACCTAATTACATGAACTTATCAAACCAGAAACCTGTAGAATGCTTATAGGTTCATACAGCCCATTCAAATCCAAGATTGAGAAAATAGATAGATTTCTTGAAAAGTATATAAGAAAACCACTTAGAGGGGAACTCCTTGACTATCCAGCTTCTCTGTTCTTGCTGCAAATTTCCTGAAATGTCACAAACTAGCTATTGCTGACCAATCTCCCAATTTTGTGTCATAGGATCATGGAATCACTAGGTTGGAAAGGACCTACTGGATTACCGAGTCCAACCATTCCCATCAATCACTAAACCATGCTCCTCAGCACCTCATCCAACCGTCTTTTAAGCGCCTCCAGGGAAGCTGAATCAACCACCTCCCTGGGCAGCCTGTTCCAGCGCCAAATGACCCTTTCTGTGAAAAATTTTTAAAATTTTAAAAATTTTTAAATTGTCAAGCCTGAACCTCTCTTGGCGGAGCTTGAGGCCATTCCCTCTTGTCCTGTCCCCTGTCACTTGGGAGAAGAGGCCAGCAGCCTCCTCTCTACAACCACCTTTCAGGTAGTTATAGAAAGCAATGAGGTCTCCCCTCAGCCTCCTCTTCTCCAGGCCAAACAACCCCAGCTGTCTCAGCCGCTCCTCATAAGACTTGTCCTTTTAGTGAAGATTGCCCAACCCTTAAACAACAGGATTTTGCCTCAGCTCACTACTAAAATTGATGGCACTTCAGACTTCATCCAGCCTAACACTTTGTCCTGCATGAGACCCTTCCCTTGTTCTCCCTCAAAGTTAACATGCTACCTCATCTACTTCTTTCCTGTGTTGTTAATGCTGGAAATGTGCCTGCACAAATGCAACCAGTGCTTAATGAGACAGGCAGCACAACAACTTCATTTAAAACGACTCCTAACAGAAACTGCAACTATTTTAAGCTTACTTGAAAAGGATGAGACTTGCAGAGACACTTAAATGATTGGGCCAGTGTCTAGAGTAAACCCCAAAACAAAGCAAGTTTTGTGGAAGCTTTGCTTTATCTTTTTAATTTTATTTTAAGGGGTCCCTTTGGCTCAAGGAACCAATATTTGTTAGGACAGCTGTTCTGAAGTCAAGTTGCATTGACTGTGCATGTCCACTGCATGTTCCCTCAGTGCTGGCCAGCCTACAAGGGTGACACTTTAAGGGGTAAGTAGCAGAGGGCACAGAACAGCAGCATTTCCATTACTGAGCCCTGGAACAGAGCTGCCCACATGGACTAAAGTCTGGCAGTGGTGCCTGCCGAGGCCTGGCCACCATCACAGGCATGCGATTGCTCCCCACCCATCAGAAGGTGGGAGATTTCTTCTTCCTTCCACCATTCTCCATCATTCCCTAAGCCCTTTCTAGGTACAAAGGCAGTAAACAGTACCTTGCTGGGCTGGCAGGGTGGAACTGGCCCATTACAGCTGCTTCTCCAGTGTCAAAGCTCATGGATCGCAAAATTAACTGAGCATCACTCCCTCAGACATCTCTTGCCAAATCTGTAATTTGCCATCTGTAAATTACTTAGAATTTACAAGTCCAGGTATTATACAGACAAGCACATCCAGAAGCAATAGGCAGAGAAACTTGTTATAAATGATTGGTCACATAACTGGCGACCAGGGGCAAAGGAGATGGATCAGCCAATTCCCAGCTACACAGAATAATGTGTCTTCATGAACAGTCCAGAAGATCTGACATAGATTCGTATAGGTAAATGTAACATTGCATCTGTAAGTTAATAAAAGGGTAAGAGACGTGCATTCAGAGAGACAGACAGAAAGGCAGCAGTAACCATCAAAACTCTCAGCCACTGAAATGCTTCTGGTGATTTCTATGCTTTGACAAAAATTGCCAAGCAGAGTGTTATGAAGCCAGTATGTTTATAAACTCAGGCAATGAATGAAAAAACTTAAATGTGAGTTAGATACACCATGTATTTAAGAAAAAAACAACCCACAAAGACAGGAAAACCAAAGCTGATGGAAGCTGAACTGAAGTTGAATTAAGAGTGAACTCAAAGCTTCACAGCATGGGATGGTTTATTAGCAGCCTGAAGACAAAGGCCACAAAGCAGTTTTACTCCCTTAGAGAGAGGAGCCCTATTATGGAGCCTTTCAACTCTGCAAGAATTGCCTTTTAACTCTCCCTCCACAGTAGGACAAACAGGGGAAAGAAATTAGTCTTGGATGATGTTAGCTGTTTTGTAACTTGTAGTGCTAGTCCCACTGGAGCTCTTCTGACTCCTGTCAGATTTATCCTCTTGACATTCAAAATGGATTAACCTAGGGTATCTTTTTATAAATAGAAGAAAACAAAACAAAACCAACCCAAACCTATAGCATTTTCTCCCTCTGCCTCTAAAAATATGGGGATTAGCTAGATGGCCAAATGATATTTCCTGGATTTTGTAGTAATCTCTCCTTGACGGTAGTGCTTCTATTAAAGGAAATGTTATATGCTAACACAGACTCTGTCCAATCAACTACGTCATGCTGTCACCTACCTACAGTGTCAACATAAAAATATCCAAAACCTCCTTGTGCTTTCAGAAATCTCTAAGTCATTCAGTCTGAAACACTCTCTGCAGCAAAACCCATTCAAAACATAGTATATCCTGCTCTGTTGATATTAGTGTGCTCTTACCAAGAAGAGAGAAAGCTAGTAGTTTTCGCATAATTTAAGAAGAACTCAGACAAATTACTCAACCTTATTCTGGCTATCTGCCACTGCTCATTGAAGAAAATTTTCTTTAAATGTGCACAAATCCGGCCTTCCTGAAAACATCTCATCCTTAGGTCTTTCATTCTAATTACTAACATACAGCTAAATCATATGGCCTGTCTTCTTATATTATTTTGTTACAGTAGGATTGTTAGGAAAAAAAGCAATGTGCTAACTTAAGCATTAGTTCAATGCAAAAGTAATAAATCTTTGCTCGTGAAAGAAATGGATGTGCCCTACAAAGTGGTATAACCTGAGAGTCAACTTACATCATCTAGGCAGGTAGAGCTCAAAGCAGAATTTGTCCCACACCATATAGAAAAATACATTTAGTGTTGTGGAAAATAAAGCTGCATGTTAGATGAAAAAGAAAATCCACGTGGCTTATGGTGGACTCAGCTGCAACATCATGACCTCATAAAGAACTTAAATCTGTTCTCACAAGACAAATTGCATGATCTTATGTCACTTGCCACAGGCTGTAGTGCCCCACACAAGGTGCTACATTGCTTTTCAAATATTTTCTATAAATGCCTCCAATAGTATAACACATTTTTCACCCACAGGGCACAAACTAAACATATTAAAACAATTAGCTTTTTTGCATTGTCACAATAGACTCTCATGGGGCTGACATGCTGAAAAAAAAAATCTGACACCATGAAAAGCCTTCAGAGGCAGGGCTATCTGATCAACCTTCCACCTTTTATCATGCTCCTGGTTTTATAGCATGCCTGGAAAAACAGCATCTGTACATGATAACTGTGAAAATGGTCAATGTGGATTTTTCCATGTGATTAGCAACTACTGGATTCACATAACTAAATCACTGCACAATGCCCTAAATATCTAAAGTATCAAGATATGTTCTAGCAAGACAATAGCACCTTTCTTATTCAAAAAAGAAGCATAACTATTTAAGCACTGACCAAATATGAGTGGATTTATATTCTAATAAGAAATGCCCAGTATTTCAAAGATCCAAATTTGATGTGTCTGTTCCTAGAAACATCCTGAATCACTATACTTTCAACTATAATAAAGTGGTCTAGTCAAAGATTCTTATCAGTAGTCTTAGAAGAACAGAAGAACAAAAATGGACATAGTACAGAAAAATGTGAATGAGGAGAAAACGGAGAAAAAATTTGCACTGGCAAGCACTGTTTCACATTTAAATGGTACTGTGGTAAAGGAAGAGCTAAACTGAACTTGTCATTACAACTATTCATACAAAAATAGTTAGAATTATCAAAAAATAAAATAAAAATATTACAAACTCGGTGTAAATAGAAGCTTACTGTGTTTTTTACAGAAATGTATATGTATCCTTGTGTACATCCATACACAGAAAGGACAGGCAGTCAAACAAGTCTATCACTTAGGCACTTGTTTGGAGATGCTACTTTGTGAATCCACAAAGCACTTGTTGCTATTGTATTAAACCTGTGAGGATTTAGGTCAAGAATACACACTAGCAAGGACTCCTTCAGGATAAGATGAACAAGTTAAACAAGTGCTATGCAGCAGTCCATGGGAGTACTTAGCACTCCACAGCTGGCCACACACCTTTCGGTTTTTGCTAGCAGGACATGAAATCTGTTTTCCAACAGCATCTCCTCTCAGTGTCTGATTTGTTGTCCTTGCCAATGCATCTGTTTGCACAGTTATAATCCAGCAGACCCACAAAATAACAAACATTAGTTTTGTTGATTTGAAGTCCTTAATTACAATTACTGTCCAAGTCTCACACTCATAGTTCACACCAGCATCCAATTCATGGATTACTTTGCCAAAACTTTTTCACGTGCATCCATACTGTTATTTCAAAGCACACAGAATAATCCTTTTAACAGTCTCTGCTGAACCTTTAATCGTGTACTTCATGATTTAATCATGATTCATTATGATGAAGTGTAGCAAAACACTGAAAAGTGTGCTATTCATCTGGTCATGAACAAAAACCCCTCCAAATAATCTGTATGAGAAGTGGAGAGTTTTTAAACTAAATTTCTTAAAATGCGGGGTCTTCCATTTTTATGACTTACAATAATTGCTCCTCTCTTCAAACTGGTGATTTTGTCTGGTAATGTAGCAGTGGAACTGATCAGTTAAATGAAGCATGAACTGTAGCCTGCAGAGAGCTGGATTAAAAACTGCTGAGTTTTCAACATGATCCTTAATCAGAAAAGGTTTCTTTTAGAGGAAAGAAAATGTCTAACATAGGGGGCAGGGAGAAAAGAGTAGGCAGGGGATAATGTTCTTTTTAAAATAGCAATGTGTTTGAATTTCTATCTAATACATAAACCCACAGCACCACAATTCATAAGCATGTACATCCATTAATAATTATTAAAGACTACAGTCATGGCTTAATTCTGGCTTTTCAAATGTTCATACAGCAACTTAATGGTTGGACTTGATGATCTGGTGGGTCTCTTCCAACCTGGTGATTCTGTGAACTTGTTACAAAAGCTACCCACAAGGCTTAGGAAAGAAAAATCATTTTAATAGGAGTAGCAGCCTTAGCCTGTTTTTCCCCTTCTAGTTATAGTCATCACATAAATTCATAGATGAACCCAAGATGCTAAAGTCACAATGTGTGTTTTAGTTTTGCATTGCCCTGAAATGAATAACCTTAAAGGATCAGGAGGCATCTGTAAACTGTGCCTTTTGTGCAGATTAATAAAGTCTATTTCCCAAATAGCTGACAGAGTAAAAAGAATGGGACAAGGAGTGAAACAAAGGAAAAAAAAAAAGAGAGAGGAAATGTCACATTGCTTGCCCTCAAATGCTGCCAAATGGACATACTTGGAGAGCAATCCATTTCCCTAGTTAATGTTGAGGCCATTTTGACTACTCCTGAGCTCCTTTTTGTCAATCCTATACCTTGCAAGGTTCATTAAACCTGTTTACACAGAAAGGTTGAGTCAGTCTGACATGTTAGAAAAATGCACATACATTTGCACGCACACATATATACTTCCATTTCTTTTTAATAAGCTTTCCAACTATAAACCCACAACTGTAATGTATGTGTTTTTCCTCCCACTTCATATTAAAAAACCCCAAAGATCTAGCTAATGTAGCAGTTTTTGTACTGGTGTATTGGATTTTCTCTGAGTGACATCTCCAGCTTCCTGTGCATAATGATATACGCCCCTGCAACAGACCTCAGTCCTCAAAAAGTAGAGAGGACTAGGCAGGAAGCACAAATAAACAAGGAGCTTTTCACTGATGCTTGGTCCCTTCCTTCTCTAAGGTTTGAGAGAAATGGCACATCACTCCAACAGAATGGCAGCTACACATGGATCAAAATACTATTTCATCCAAAGAGGCCTCAGACTGCAGTATGAAATCTAAAGACTAGTGCAACCCCAAGGAAACACTAAACTGCAGTTTGCTGGTTTATTTGGGGAAGAAAAGGGAACCTGCAGCAATCTTCAAGTTGAAGTCAGTACTGGCATCTTGGCTAATGCAAAACAATGTTTTTAACATTCTGATTTAATACAAGTATGCAAAAGCCTGAGATTATCTAAACCAAAATCTTGACATGAGGCTTAACCAAGATCTGTTCTTCATGGGCTATACTAAATCACATGTAACCCTGTTTATTATGAGCATGCTTGGTGAGCACTTTATGCTGGGTCTGGAAGAGTTGTGGGGACATTGTAAGAGATAATTGTGCACAAACAGGAACAACAAACATACAACTCCAAACTAAACAGACTCTAAACTGCCAATCTTTACAATTCTGGCTTGAGAGAGGGTGAAAGCTCAGAAGTCTGCCTTTCAGGAAGCACTGGAACAAAAAGAAGGGATGCAAAGCAGTTCCCCAAACAGAGAAACATCTTTTCCTGGAAGGTAGAAAGTTAGCACTGCCTTTTCATTTAAAAAATAGAGCATTTTAAATTTCATTTTCTTGACTGAATTATCCTGGGTTTTTTGCAGAGACTGGGACCAACTTGATCAACAGATCTCTCAGTATGTCTGCAGCACACTCTGAGCCTGTCTGGCAACATACAAAAATCAGACTGTAGTAGGACTGCTGTGATCAACACACATTTGACAGCAGTATAAATAAGAGACTCCTAACACGCAAGCCTGTTGAGTTTGTTAACCAAAATTCCAGTTTTATGACATTTGCAGGGTCGTTCATGTGGGGAAATAAACTTACCCTAATTAAAAGGACTTAAAGGCTGTCAAACAAGAGCTGGGTATTGGAGGTACCCTGGCCCAATGCTGTACACACTCAGTGGCCCATGAAAAATAGCATGTGTTTTTTTGGAAGTCTATTCCCAATGTGATTCAATAGTTCACGGCTATGCAGTAATACATAGAACTGTGCTTAGACATTAGCACAGTGACAACCTTCCTGTTTATTTCTCAAGTCTCCTACACTGGATTACTTCAGATCAGTAAGGAATCTATTGGGGTCTGCTAAAAGGTATTTGGAGAATCTACAGAAATGCCATTTATGATTTTGCAACTATATTGTCCGTATGCCTTGATCTCACCAAAGTTCACTTGAGTTTATGAGAGGAAAACTGCAGTCAAATTCTTCTTACCCAGCTCCATTATGATCAAAAGAGAAAAGAATAGGATACTGATAGGCAAATCAGGTACAATTCTGCTCTATAATAGCCTTGTTTTAATTAATTCAGTTATGATCTCATGGAAGGATAATTTTTTTAGTGTTGATGTTTAGGAGAAAGGGTTACATTGAAGGCTAGTTTGGCTGCCTTTAGTTAAGAATGTGATTAATGTGAGTGGGAGAAAACAACATAGCAAAATCTACATTTTTATGTGCATGTGGAAAATAGGAGATTTGTATGCCAGAGAAAGAATCTGAAAAATAGAGCATACATCTTTTGTTTACTTACACTGTAAGGAAATTCGCTACAGGAAGCGATAACTTGTCCCAACAGCACCATCGCTATTAATACAACACTAGGTCCATACTCAGCATTTATGTGCCATACACATTTGGAGCTTGTTTAAACATCTGCCATCATGCACAATTGTTTCACTGCTCTGAATTAACAATAATATGCCATGCTGTATATTTACATTTGTGAATACAATACCAACTCTGACTCAGAATGTTCTTTTAGAAAAACATAATCTCATCTGAACTTCTTATCAATTACTATAGCACACCTTTCGTTCTTTACGGAAGATCTCGGTATAGAGAAATTTGGAATATTTCATTATTTAGGCTCATTTGTTTCTAATAAGAACAGATAATCTGGTGGTTTCTCAACACGTGTTTTAAATTCTGAATCTTCTTATGTAATCTGTTTTCAAGGCAATAACACATCTCTTCAAATAGCCAAGTTGAACACAGTGGCTTATGAGCTATGCTGATTTCCACTTATACAAGTAAATGGGATAAATGAATTTAGACATAGTTTGAAGTTAAGTAGAATTTAAGCTCTGAGTTTCACTGGCCTGAAACTCCTGATTGTAATGAATTTCTATGTTCCTACTTAACACAAGGGAAAAAAAGTCTTTGCATTATAACAAAAAACTTTAAACTTTAAGGCAAACAGTATCTTTTATAACATTATTCTGTCAGTGATGAAACTTAGAATTTCTTGTTTTATTTTTTAAGTACAACCGGAAACAGAACTGGTAGGCAAAAAACCCTTAAAGTAATAATCATCTCTCTCAACCCACTTTCTTAGGAAAGATGCTCCACAACTGTTCAGACTAGTCCCTTTGTCTGAGTTGTTGTATTGGAAAGTGCTATTTTTATTGGTTTGCATCGTACTACCTGAAAAAAACCCTACAACTTCCAAAACCAGCTGGAACTTACCTGTTTTTTTTCAAAAAAATACTTCTGATAAAATATTTATATTATCCATTAATAACACAGGAAACAGCCATGTTTTCAGAAATTACTTAAGAACTTGCTAGATTAAAGGACTGTCTACACATGGAATTATTTAGTAACGACTGATCAGGAACAGCTATTCCCAAATAACTCCATGTGTAGACATACTTACTCCAGAATAAGGTTGCCTTATTTCTGTTTAATTTAGCCCATCAAAGCGTGTTGAGCTAAACAGAAACAAGAGTGTCAGCATATGCAGTTATTAAAAAACTGCTGTTCCTAAATAACCACATGTGTAGACAAGTGCATGCTAAAACTGAAGAACAGCTCTGTTATCCCCAACACCACTATCTTTGGTATCACAATTAACACAAGGCATCTTCTGGTGTATGCACTGCTACTTATTCTATTGCTTTCATTATTTCAGTTCAAGGAAAAAGATCTTTTTAAATTCAATGTTCATTGTTAAATGTGAGCTGAACAAATACAGTTATATAGTCACTCAAATATAGTTATTTTAGAGATTAAATAAACACTTTCGCATATTTTATTTTCTGAACAAATCAAACTTTACGGATGGCATTTATTCTTGTAAAGTGATCGTGCATAAAAACGCCAGCTCTTTATGAGGCACTAGGGACAACTGAAAGTAATCAAGATTTGGTCTTCCTGTGATGGAACCAATACGGCCAACTACTGAGTTAACATTTGGATAGACTTTCTGTTTTGTCTCAGGTAATAAAGCAACAAATTTGTTCACCTTGTTAGAAAGACTCACTACTGGGTAATAAATCATAGCACATGCTAAACCCCACATTTTTAGCAAGGCACAAATCTCTCAGAGTGTAATTATTACAGAAAAAATGTCACACATACCTATAATTATTGGACTTAACAGTAACATGTTAGGTCCTTCTGGAATAGGGCATTAATGACCCCTAGGCTTTCACCTCTGGAGACCGAAGTTCAAATTCAAAGTGGTAAGAAATGAAAATGGATTTTGATAGTCCTACATCACCCACCAGACCAGACACAAAACCACAACCTAATTGGGTGTTGGAAGCCTATGGCGAGGAAAGCCCTCTTGCTGAAATATCAGAGGTAAAGTCGATGCACTTGAAAACTGTGCTTGACTCTAGCCATCATTTTTTGTGACATTTTCCATGTGAAGATGTGAACTACAACATTTTGTCTTTTATATTCAGCTATAATGGCCATGTAATAAAACTAGTATGATAGTGCTAGTATTTCATCTACCCTGAATCATTGCTTTGTATTAGCTGAAATGTTCCTAAAAACATTCATAACTTTATGTTAATTTTGTGCGAAGGCACATGCTTACAGATAAGAATGAATCTGTGCCAATGAAATTCACTTTGAGAGAATCTCAAAAGGGAATAAATAGTTAGCAGAAAAAAAACCTCCTAACATTGTCATTGTTACAATAATTTTATTTGAAATTAACTACTTTTTTTTCCTTTACTGAGAAGATTTACTACAGGTACAGTGAAAAAAGTGCTAGAAAAGTATATGCATGGAGGGTGACTATAATCTATTATAGCTGAAACATGCACTCAGAAGCTGAAAAGCACACAGTACTGGTTCTCATTCCTTTAGTGCTATCATCTAGACTTTAACTAAATGTTCACTCGTGGGTTTTGTGCAACAGCCCTGGAAAACTGAATTCTCAGAAGGGACCACTCATTCTATAAGCATTTTGTTTTCTCCTACTCATGAACTGTAAGATCCTGTTCTGGCTTTGGCTGGGATAGAGTTAATTTTCATCCTAGCAGCTGGTATAGAGCTGTTTTGGATTTAGTATGAGAATAAGGTTGATAACACACTGATGTTTTCAGTTGTTGCTAAGTAGTGTTTATATTATACTAAGTCAAGGACTTTTTGGCTTTCAATGCCCTGCCAGCAGGGAGGTACACATGAAGCTGAGAGGGAGTATAGCCAGGATAGTTGACCTAAGCTGGCCAAAGGGATATTCCATACCAGATAACATCATGCTCAGTATATAAAATGGGAGGAATTGGCTGTTAGGGCTGCAGGGGGTGTTATGGCTGCTTGAGGAGTCATTTGTTGGTGAGCAGTTGTATGGTGCATCACTAGTTTTGTGTATTCCATTATTATTATTTTTCTCTCTACTTTTGCTGTCCTTATCTCATGCCAGGAATTTTACTTACCGGGGGTAGGGGTGGATGGGGGAAGTGAGTGAACGACTGTGTGGTGCTTAGTTGCCAGCTGGAGTCAAACCACAATAGATCTCTTCTTCATTTGCTTCACACTCTCCAACTTTTATGATGAATACAGAATGATTAATTACTTCAAGGTCTTTTCCATGAGTGAATATAAATACTTCAGAAATATTAATACATTTAGCTTCAAAACACTCCAGGCAGCTGACTGGTATGACAACACTCTCACTAGAAAGGCAGTGAGGTTATGGCCAAAAACATCAACTAACTTTAGACGTGTAAAAGCTGGATTTTTCAAAATGAAGGTACCTCTCAGTTTCCATAGTCTGATCAAACTGAGGGCAGCTGCAGGTACTTGAGAGAATTCTACTGGACCTAGCACCGAGATGCATCAAAGATCTAAGCTGAGGCCCTTGCACTTCTTTGCAGCATCTTTTTCATTATCACCTTACAGTGTATCTGCATATGTGGCCATGAAAATTAATAGAATCACAGAATAACTAGGTTGGAAAAGACCTTTGAGATCATTAAGTCCAACCACACCTGCCCACTACTAAATCATACCCCCTAAGCACTTCATCTACCCATGTTTTAAATACCTCCAGGGATAGTGACTCAACCACCTCCCCAGGCAGCCTGTGTCAGTGCCTGATAACTCCTTCAGTGAAGAAGTTTTCCTAATGTCCAATCTGAACCTCCCCTGGAGCAACTTGAGGCCATTCCCTCTTGTGCCATCACCTATCACCTGGGAGACGAGACCAGCACCCACCTTGCTACAATCTCCTTTCAGGTGTTTGTAGACAGTGATAAGGCTTCCCCTCAGCCTCCGTTTCTCCAGGCTAAACAACCCCAGTTCCCTCAGCCACTCTTATTCTCCAGCCTCTTCACCAGCTTCCTTGCCCTTGTCTGGACATTCTGCAGGACCTCCATATCTTTCTTATAGTGATGGGCCCAAAACTGAACATGGTATTCAAGGCGTGGCCTCAACAATGCCAAGTACAGGGGCTGAATCAGTTCCCTGGTCCTGCTGACCACACTGTTTCTGATACAAGCCAAGATGCTGTTGGCCTTCTTGGCCACCTGGGCACACTGCTGACTCATATTCATCCACTGTCAACCAACACTTCCAGGTCCTCCTCTGTCAGGCACCTTTCCAGCCCCACTTCTCCAAGCCTGTAGCATTACATGAGGCTGTTGTGTCCCAAGTGCAAGGCTTGGCACTTGGCCCTGTTGAACCTCATTCTGTTGGTCTCAGCCCACTGATCCAGCCTGTTCAGATCCCTCTGTAGAGCCTGCCTACCTTCAAGCAGATTGACAATTCTTCCCAGCTTATTAAGCGTGCATCCAATCTCCTCATCAAGCGCAATCTGTTGCAGTATTGTCACATGAGATTTCATAAGAGTCAAGCACAGCTTCCACTGATTTCAGCTGCAACTATTAATGTCAACCTTTCTCAAATTCAGAGCTTTACATCTCACATCGCACCTCCAGAAAATGGGAGTGTTTTATATTTAAAAGAGTTGAGGTTGCAAAATAATTTAATAACAGAGATTCAACCAGAATATCAGTGTTTAACGTTTTACCCTAGTATTACCTTAATACAAAAAAATGAGTGTAAAGATGTTATAAAAGCCACTCAAGCAGTATTTTGGTGTAAAATCTAAAAACAGTGTTGGTGTTTCCAAAAGGTTAACTAAGCTTACATAAGAAAATTTCAGGGAAAATGTGATGACATAATAAGCACTATTTTAGGAGGAACCACATAAAGAAAGTGTCGAATAACAAATAACTTTCTAAAAGTTTAGCCAATAGAAGATAAAGGACTATGGTGGGGGGGGGAATTCCATAAAATGCAAGCCTGTATTTACTTACTCAATGTAGGTATTCATATAAAATAGTCTTCTGCAGTGCAAAGTGCCATTAATGTGCTGCTGATTTCAAAATGCTGTTAAAGTCGTGCTTGGTATAAAATATCTTAAATCTTTTACTCAGCCATTTTGTCACTGAATCCAAAAAGATGCAACATAATGGTTTACAAGGCTTTTTAAAAGAAACAAACTAAGCACAATCTGCTGGAGTTTAAATAAATCTATTAATTACCAAAGATACTTAACATGCTTTGGAGTAGAACTGCAATTTCTGTATTTTAAAATGTACATTTATAGCTCTCCACATCTGGGTCTGGATTTTACATTTATGATTTGTTGGTTTTTTTCCTGGTCCAGAGTGCTTACTCTGAATGGATGCCTATAAAAACAGAGATGAATTTAGATTATCTGCCTTATAATTATAAATCAGAACTACCTCCTCTTAAATTCAGGCTTTGAGTAAATTCCAACAGATAGTATCTGAATAAACTGCCAAGATTTTCTTATGGCAGTGTTAAAAAAAGAGTCAGTGTTAGTAATTTTTTACTTAAAAACTTTCATAGGCCACTGTGGCACAGCAGTGCCTAAGCCAGAGGACACTTTGCTACAAGTGAAAAAAAAATAGAAAAATGAGGCTCCCTATTTTGGTTTCCTGAGTAAAGACAGAATTAAAAACAAAACCTAAAAAACCCCACAAAAACAAAAAGAATTTTCTCTGTTTGATTTTCCATTCTGCTAGTGAAAGCTTCTCTATGATAGAAGCCTAACTTGGGATGAAATAAAACATGCTAGTTATAAAAATGGAATACAATCAAAAGAGATAACACCTATCATCCTAAAAAGAAAAGAAAAAAATCTCAATACATAATTTTTTCAGTTAAGGCTATCAGACTTGGATGCTAATAGTCAAATTCCCATATTCAAAAATTTGTATTAAAAAAGCCCACATAACTTGCTTTAAGAGCCAACCATATATGAATTCTAAATGTATCAGATCAATATACTTGTAGCAGACAGGTTATTTTTATTCAATATCTACAGAGAAGTTTAATTATCTGACTCTACTGTCCAGGCTAGAAATCACTGTCCTCTCATTTACTTCCTAAGCAAGGATATAATATTTCCAAATTCTACATTTTGAAAACCTGAACAGGTCACCCTACTGCAACAACCAACAATGCCATAAGTTTTTTATATTGTTTGCTCTGATCTTTTTTTACTTTTCTCCGTTAGCCTAAGAACAGCTTGCTACCCCAACTCTCATTCTACTAAATCCGGGAAAAAAAATCCCATTCTCACTTGATTGCATGGGAAAGTTGACGGTACAGCCTGTTCTCAACATTCCACTCCACCAAAGCATGTCCCTTCTCCTCCTTCCACTCCCAACACCACTAAGGCTTATTCTGTAGCTTTCAGGCTACTTTTCATTTTATTCTGTAGCTTGTTAAAATATAAGACTTTCAAAGTTCAAGTTAAATGTACAGGAAAGCCACATCTGTAAAAATTGCTTCTCAAAGTTAATAGTCATGTTCATAACAGTCTTCCTCCCTGCCTTTTTCCCTAATAAACAGGTGTGCCTTTATTGTGAGTATTACAGTTCTTGCTGATACATTAAACTGCAATTAGCAGGGAAAGGATATTCTATTTTATTGCCATGTTAATATCCCTAAAAATCAGGTATCAATTAAATTTCAGGTATCAGCAGAAGTCTAATGGATTTATTACTCAACTTAATCTATTAAAGTAAACTCAATACTGATTTTTAGATCAAAACAAAGAGAGTATGCAAAAGAAGCAGCGGGTAAATGCTTCTATCAAACTGTCACAAGTGGGAACTCTTCTGCTTTGAATTTAAATCAGGAAAAGAACATTTATCTCAGAAACAGGCTTCTTCTGTCAGTTTGGAAGTAAACAAGGTAAGTAATAAAGGGCACTGAAAGAGAGAGAAAGCCAGAGTGAAATGTATACATGAAATATTTTTTCTTGCTTTGAATCAAATGTCAGCATTTTACCTTTGTTCTTAAACATACAAGGATACATCTACCATTCACTGAAGTTAATCCTCAATATATAATAAAACTAACTTTCCAACTCAGCTGCTACCCTTCATTCTCCCCTTCAGAATCCAGAGGAATGCAGAAATGAAAGCACACGACTCACTCCCATACTACAAAAACTGCTTAACATTTATATATTAAATCAGTCTCCTCTGCATTGCCCTTTGTCAGGCATGCTTTGGGGTTTTGCTGGGGCAGGATTTTTTGTATATAACACATGCCATTAATTCTTACTTAACCTACTAGATTATCTATAATTTACCAGTAAATCAAACTAACATAAAGTGATTGTAAAATGTATCTATTTTATTTTGCTATTTTTTTGTCTAAATATAACAACCACTGAATTTAGAAGCAGTTAGCTGAAGTATCACTCGAGTTTCATGGCCAAAACTAAAGGCATTATCTTGGGAGCCAATGAAGTCTGCAGCTGCTGGAATCTGGAATGGAATGCATCTTTTCACTAGCCTGGTGCCAAATTAGAAATGCCTGCTCATCCAAATGAACCATGAATGCAGTACTTTAGAAGTATCTGCTCTTCACATGTAACTCAGCATGCTAGAGAATGTGACAAGCCTAGTAACACTCCATCTTTGGCACTTGCAAAGGAATGAAAAATGTCACTGCCAGTGTCCTTGACTAAGCACGCACTCTGCTGCCATGTCCTAGAGGTGCCAGAAGCAGCCTGAAACTCAGCCTCCATTTTCAGCTCCACACTGCTGCCCAAATAGAATATTTTATTGTTAGATTACTTACACAGAGAGAAGATCATAAAGACCGAGATAACTAAAAACAGAGCTGGAAACAACACGAAGAACCAGCAGGTACCCTGCTTAATTAAAGGGCATGGAAACATGACTTGTTATACATCACAGTATGATTAAATCTCTATCATCTAACACACTGATGCTTGCTGCCATATCCACCTAAGACTCTTTCTTTTTCTTTCTCCGAGTGCATTAGCCCAAAGTCACAGTTTGGAGAATGATTCAAAGTGCCTAATTATGCCTTTTCTTTTCTACACCCCCCCCCAATAAACTAGAACTTGCTGTCCTGCTAGCATTTTGTACTAGATGAAATTTCTCAAGCAGTGGAGGATTCAGTGAGTCCAGGTGCCTTTACATAGGCAGTCAGAAACAGGTAGCAATATGCTGAAAAAAATAATAGGGGGAAAAATGAAACAAATCGGACTCCTTTGCTTATCTCTCAGCCAGTGTTCAACATAGATTGTCCATGAACATTTTAGAGCATTTTGTTTTAAAAGCTTCTAAGCCCAGCAATTTCCAACACTGCTCTGTGAAGAATATTCAGTAAGTTAAGTTCTGTAACAAAAAAGTCGTTCTGAACTCCTAAATTACAAAAAATCCTTTAATTTGTATAATGTACATCTCAGTAGATCAACACTCGAAGTTTGTATGCTCTGGACCTTATCCAACTTCAATAAATTAAAAATAAAAGGGTTATTTAACCCAAACTCACTTGCATGGAATTCTGCAGATATTCTAATGATTACATCTAGACTTATTATTAAGTATTAGTCACAGAGTATGGTTAAATTTCTCTGACACTTGCACATATAAAATACTCTCATTAGCTGATGTAAGAAACTGTAAGGGCTGGCGCATGCAGATATCTATTATAGAGAGTCATGGTGTCTGTTATCACAAGGAGTCCTACCAAATGTCACAATTAATAATACTCATTAAAAACAAAAGTGCTAGAGTATTGAACATTACAGACACTTTGATAATGCTCATTTGCAACAAGAGCTCATTAGAGAAAGTCTAGTCTTTGAACAACTAGGTCTTTAGTCATCTTTTGTTATTGCACACATATGACAACTTACAGTATAGAGCAAATCTGAAAATTTGTTCTGTTATTCCCAGAATGGCTGAGAATTGATTGTACATGGTACAACACACTGCTTAAGGGAGAAAAGTACAGCAAAATATAGACAAGGAACCTGCCAGCACATTCAACAGACACCTAAGAAAAAAAGTCAAACAAATATTTCCCATAACAATGGTTGACAGAACTAAGACATGGTGTGGCTTGCCCTCAAGAAACAGCAGAAATCTAACCTTGAGAGTTTTCACATGATCCATGTCAGTCAGCCGCAAACAGCCAATGCTACTTTTCCAGTATTTTAAATGTTTATTGTAATGATAAATTGAAGGAGAATTCACTGAGTTTCTTTCTTTGATATAACATACACAGACAGAGATAAAGGTATTAAGCAAATAGTGGATCAGTACTAGATCCTACATCCCAGATGCCAGCACAGAAGCACACTAATACAGATGCATATAAAGTACCAAGCAAGCAGTAGCTGCTTGGCAAACATTTGTTAGTTCAGTACACTGATGGCAGCTAACAATAAACATTACAATTTCTTACCTCTAATATATAGCTTCCAACCAGTAGATCAAAATCGCTTCCCCAAAACCGATGTATCACTTCACTTATTCAAATCAAAAATTGAAATTGAAAGTTGCCCACCACTTAATGTCAATAACATGCAAAACTAATACTATGGGTAAGAAAACCTTATTCTAACTGTAACTAACAAAAATATTGGATACTGCCAAATAGAGAATATGCAATGCATACAACTGCTAAATATGGAAGTGGAAAGAGATCTAAGAAAAATCTGAACAAATAAGAAGATCAAACCCACATCACTGTTTTGTTGCAGAAAACGAATTAAAGGGTCAGTGCACCTGTGAGAGTACTAGAGGTGAGGGTACTCTCATCGTGCCCTATGTCACTATCAGGAAGTCCAGAAAAAATTTAGGAAAGAAATATTCTTTCTATTTAGGCTGGAAGTATTTTGTAGAAGAAGATACCTAAAGAACCAATTGCTCTGTTATTTCCATAGTGCTCCATGAGTGCTGGAGCCTGGAAAGCTGGCCACAAAATGTATAAGGTTCCTTCTTACTGTTCCATAATACAGAGGAATCTCTCCTCCTGGTCAGCCATGACCCATTTTGGCCACACAATAGAACCCAGAAATTACCCAGAAAAGCATGCAGAAAATTTCTGGCCTTAATACAAAGCCAAGCACTTCAGAATGTGCTACAAGGCATCCACAGCATGAGACTAAAATAAGGAAAAATAATTACAAATGTAATTAATCCATTTTCAGTTCAACAATTCACTACCCTACAGATTTTTGCTATTAATTATCATACCGTATTATATCGCAATGATAGTTATATATTTTAACTGTCAGTACTAATAAAAGACCACATATTGCCATTTAAATGTTAAGATATTAACAAATGTACTACTTGAGTTAGGTATCTGATTTAGCAGGTGACAAATCTTAGCTTTTTAATGGCCACAAAATGAAGCAGCATT
Organism: Clamator glandarius; assembly: GCA_033459285.1. NCBI lineage: Eukaryota > Metazoa > Chordata > Aves > Cuculiformes > Cuculidae > Clamator > Clamator glandarius. The sequence continues at coordinate 1,452,786 of JAUNZM010000125.1, forward strand.
CAAGAGTTATTAGTTCATTTACGTCCAATAAGTTTACCCTTAGGCATAAGATTGTTACAATAGACATCATTCCAATCAACTATGAGCTATGAAGACATTACAGAAAAAGAAATTACAGTCTATACAAATATATAAAAGCTCCACTAGGCATAAAGATTAGATCCACATGCGACTTTACTAAATGTATCAAACCTTACATCACTAATTATGTGATACTGTCACTTCTGGTAAATCACAGATGTAACATGAAAAATATTCAGCTTGGTCTCATGTAGATCTTATCTCAATGTGCATGTTCCAAAAAAAACTGAACCAACCTTTTTGATCTCTGCACTGTATTAGCTGTTAGCTTAAGAGTGAGCTTGCTGAGCTGAGGAATTTTTGCAAGACTAGCTTCAAATCTCCACATGATACAGGCAAGAGGTTGCACTTAAAATATGAAATGTTAACTTTCATTGAAATCACATAGTGTAAGATTTATGTAAATCACCAAGGGTAGCTTGTTAGAGACTTTGGAGTTCTTGTCTCTCTCATTTCTCTGGATATTGTGTAAACAAAAGCAAAGTTCAGTTCAACAGCTTGCTATCAAGTGACTAGTTTAAAATTAAAATTTCTCCAAAACTTTCAAAATTTAATAGCAACAAAAGCTCTACAACAAAACCTTTTATTGGAAAAACCTGCAGGTATGGGTAATACTGAATTAGCTGTACCTCCTTTAAGTAACAAAGGTCAAAACTTCATCTAGGTTAGTATTTCATTCTTCTGTGTACCAGCCCCATTGGCCTCCAAGGTTTCATTTGCAGTGCATGTGAATGAGCAATGGACAACAAGATCACATTTGGACACAGCAGGTTGCGAAGCAGACACTACTCCAGTATGTGGAGTGTGGCTGCTAGGTGGAGAAATGGACAGTTCAAGAAATCTCAATAATGGTGCAGGAAAGGGAATCAAGGCTCAGTGGAAGGAGAAAAACATCAAATATGAAGAGTGAGGAGAAAGAAAAGGAGAGACAAACATCAAACTGAACAAAACTACAGGAAGACAAACCAAAGTACTCCAAGTTTTTTGTCCAATGATTAATAAGACTTTTCTAACAACTACAAAACCTCTGCTCTTTGGAGCACTACATTTGTGAAGATTCAGAGTAGTTTACAGAGATAATACTTGGTACCAAGATTATATTATTCCTTCAGGTACAATAAATTTCCTATGCAGACCCTTTGGCAGCTGAGGTGCTACAAGCAAAGCCATGAGCTACCTGCAATCTCTGCTTGTTTGAGTGCATAGCTTCCTGCCCACTGAGATAACACCTCTCGTTAGCCCCTCAAACCCTTCTGCTTATCGGACGTGAACATATTTGAACCACCAGGAGAAAGCTTGCTTGTGATGGTCATATAATGCTAACACCCCACAGTGATGAGTAACACTTAGAAAGGTTTTCTTTTCCTCTGTTATCCTCCTCTGTGTCACCAATTTAATTTTAACATGGAATTTACAATTACACAAGCATTCACAAATCTCTACAGCAACCTCTGTCATCATGCCAGCCATCCTCTGAGAAAGGACACCATAATCCATGGATCAGTAATTTGGATACAATATGGTGACAGAGTAGCTTCATCCTGAAGTCTGCTGCACCTGAATCTTCCTGAAGGAAGGAGGAAGAAAAAGAACCCATAAAGCAGGGTGCTAATATTTTCTTCTGAACCATAGAATAATGTAAACAATGTTCAACACCTACTCTGTTAGGAGTCTTCAAAACATTTGTAAAACAAAGTAAAGAGGAGTAGTGCCAGGGTGTTGGTCAGGCAGTGTAGAAATTCTCCTGAGAACAGCAATCTGTAGAAGAAACAACCATGGGCAGTTTTTCAAGTCCAAGCTCACTTTTGCCAGGGTTTTAATAACTCTAAGTCCTCTAGAGCAATGAAAGTAATAGGAAAGAACAATCGCAAAAAAAAAGGAAGGAATAAAAAGGTGCTCAACAGCAGGCAAAGCATCAACGAAAACAGAAAAAAATCCATTATTTATGAAGTTTCCCCTTTTCCTTCTTTTGCTCCAACATACATTAATCAGGGCTCCTGTCTTTTTTTGGGACCTTGACGAAGATGAGATGAAACCAAGCATGTTTAATGATGTCTGAAATGAGGCGTGAAATTGAACCATTGTTTGATTCTGTGTTGCCTTTGCTTTCCTAAGCAAGGCAGTTCTTTAAGCCTGGGTGGCACACAAGCATTCACTGGGAGACTTCAGGAAGGAAATGCATTTTGCTTTATAAGTTGTTCTTTTTTCTCTGTCCTTTCTAAAGCTTAAACTTACCAACTTGCTTATATACATCAGCTTAACCTGTTGCATAGATGACAAAATGTAATATTTGGGATATGTAGCTAAGGACAAAGAAATAACTTGATAGTAAAATTGGAGAAGAGAAAGAATATAAACAAAGGTTATCTAGGAGGAACTCACCATGAAATGATCTAGAACAGAAAAATTCTAAATGCACTAGAGAATTTGGAATTAAGGTATTTAAAAAATGAGTTTTGATGCCTTTAAAATACTACTCTGATATAAAAGCTGAAATTACAGGACTTAAGCTCAAACAAGTAAGTTCATATTAATTTGCCTCATACTTGACTTCATTTTTAAAGGTATCAATATGATAGGCCTGAATTCTCCGTAGTCATTTTTTTTATGAGTATATATAAAAGTTCACACTGGGATTAACAGCAATGCAATGGGATTAATAGCAGGAATCCGATATGGCTCTTGATTTGGAATACTTTGCACTGGAAAAGAGAGCAACAATTGCCATTTTACAAAGAACTGTGAGGTGACGGAGACGAGGACACAGCAAGGTGTTCAGAAATTGGGAGCAGGTTTTTAGCTTTCTGCTGTGGTAACTGGAGTGAGGCTCACAAATATGTGAGGGGACAGTAAACCTTGTATAAGAAGGATGCACACATTTAAAAGGAGTAAAAATTATTCCTTTAAATGGTTCTTTTCCCCCATCTTTGTCACTTTGATGTAAGAAAAAAGTATCTCCTTAGGTTACCAAAAGAAAAGCTCATTTGAACCTTTTGGAGAAGCACAGGGTACAGTGTCCCTGAATCTGATAAAACATACACCAGAAGGTTGGACCACCTGCATTTCTATGATTTCAGCAACCATATCACAGAATTCCTCCATCAACTGACTCAAGGGCTACACAAGTACCAGTCTAGTTCATGATGCTTAAACTCCTGTTGGAGGGCAGCTCCAGAACCTCGCTTCCTTGTAGTCAGATTTTTAATCCCTCCTCCAGCCTCAGTTTGTTCATGGCTAGATGACACCCATCTTTGCTCTTGCAAGCAGTGTACTCTACAATCCCCTTCACTTTTGGTTGTTTTTTTCTAGCTATTATTAACAGACCACAGCTACTAGTTGATTTTCTCCACATATTCTTCAGGTCTGAGGCCTGAACAGGTTTGAGGCTCTTCTGTTTCTGGCTGACAAACTGGCAAGAAGTGTGCACAGTTCAGTTCATGGTATAAACCACACAGGACCAATTACTGCCCAGTTAGAAAAACAGCCTGAAAAAGTAAATGTGGTGCAGCTTTGGATAAAAATAGCAGCAGCAGCAATGTCAACTGTCTGAGAATGTTTTCAAATGAGCTTTCCATCCCTCCTTAGCCACAGAGTACATACATCACATATAAGCATCAGATATGTAAGAAACCTGGCCTTTTAATTTTTTATTTAATGTACATATTTACATTAACTGAGAGCATATAGGTGTATATATATTTTAATATTCATTTTTCCTGATTGAAACCATGCATATTCATGCATGCAAATTTTCCCATGGATCACAGCAGTTAAATTTGTGGAAATCAAGTACTGCATGTTTGCATGCAAATGAATGAAAACCAGAGAAACACAGCAGGAATTGGCATCTTCAATACAAATGATGTGTTGTGTGTCTTAACAAATGAACAGCACACTCCCAAGGGAGTTAAAGTGCACAGACCAGAAGTTCACTTCCTTGTCAATTTATTATAAAAATTTCACTAGTTTTTCTTGCTGCTAAGAGGACACAAATACGTTTGATGACCAATCAAATCTCTTTAGCTTTTAAACAGTTTGCATTCTATTATAAAAATTTCACTAGTTTTTCTTGCTGCTAAGAGGACACAAATACGTTTGATGACCAATCAAATCTCTTTAGCTTTTAAACAGTTTGCATTCTATTTTTAGGACATCCTCCTTCCTTCTCCCCTCCCCAAGAAATAAAGAGAATAATAAAAATTAACTATTTATGTTCTGTGACATCATAAAATGCATGTGCCTTTGATTAGCTGATGTAAGTGAAGTCAAATGTATTAAAAGGCTATATTACAGTAGTAATTAATTCATAATAATGAAATTGAATAGTTACTCAAAGCAATGGCAGTCAAAACTGAATGTAATAAAGCTATTTCAAAAGTAATTTCCATGCATAGTTTATAAAAGTCCTAGAACTCTTTTAAACATTCCTTTGATTATAAACAGCTGGCATACAATACTATATCCAATTTTTTCAGCTCTACTTCCAAAACCATATTACGTTCATAGCACACAGAAAACTGAGTCATACTATAAACACAGACATTGTGCATGATTTTAACCAATCATAGCTCAGCTAATTTTAAGAATTCAAAATATATCAATGCATAGAAAGCTCAGTATCCAAAAGTTATTGCAAAATTTCCCAAGCAAGTTCAGTTATAATAGCTTTCCTTAAATGACAAGTCCACTGGATTTTAGCAAGGTTTTCAGAGTCAGTAACATGGAAGATACATACAAAGCTATCAATGGTAAGCCTTCATTTTGCCCACTGTTCTCTCTTCAGAAGAGGACAACTCCCCAAAGGACCACTCTCTTAGTAAAAGCGTAACTGAAACAGATCCACTGCAACTCAGAAGTTTTTTGAAAATGCCTTTAAGGTGTCAGAATACATATATTTGCCATTGAAGCCCAAAGACAATAAGTTCCTATTTGCAATATGATTTCAAAGTCAATATAATGTTAAACTCCACATAAATTGAACCTTTCAAATGCAATATATGTTCTCTTATCAAAATAATATTAAAAGAGGCATGTGCGGTTGAGTTGGGGGGTGGGGTGGAGAGAAAGAGTGCATTTTCTTGCAACTTTTGATCCTTGAAGTAAAGCAGCATAAAATCAGTGAATTTGTCTTGTCCAAATGTATGATAAGGCCCATTTGTATGTAAGGGTTTTCAAAAATTTTGCTATCTACTCCTTCCATGAATTATTTCTATGAAATCAACTTGACTTCTAGGCGGCACCAGGCACTACTTTACCATGAGTACATATATCAGAATGCGACCCTACATCTCTGCTTCATTTGAAAGTGATATAGCTAATCCACACTTCAACAGAATATCAGGTTAGCACTTCAAAGGGCTCACAGAACTGTGCAGGGCAGATTCTCAGCTCATGAACAGATTCAAGAACTGAGTGAGAATGAGTCTTTTTGTTCTGTGAAAACATATATGATTTCAGAAATCGTTCCCATCCCAGAAGAGGAGGGTGAGTTAAAAAAAAAAAATCAAAAGAGGATTTTCAAATAAAAATGTAATTATGTTCCAGTTTTGGTCAATCAAAGCACTTTAAAACTTGGTTTTCAAATTCCAAGATAGGTTAACTTGTACTTCATTACAAAGTGTTGCCTGAACATGAAAGACCTTTTTATTTAAGAAAAGGTCAACAGGGACATTTTAACTATCTCAGATCTTTATTTTTCTTAGTTTTTTTGAGCCGAGTCATAGATCAAAACAGATTATGTTGTAAAAGCTTTTTTGAAGATGAGCCAGATTTCTTTGACAGCTCTCCCCTCTCAGAAATTCACAATGGATTGCTGACTCGTTCAAATGATTGAACTTTCCCATGAAAATTTTCCCAAACCCATAGTTGAAGCCAATCTTCATCAAGAGTCACCCATGAGCAAGGCAAAGTCTCCAAGTAATTTAAATTACATTCTGTGAACAGTAGGGGATTAACATAATTGGCAGGGGGAAAGAGATGTCCTTTCTGAGAAAGTCATGACCAAGTTTCTAAAGATTGACCAAGTTTATATGTACTGAGAAGTCTAGACTCAGACCAAGTCAATGGGATCGTCTTCTCTGGGGCTTTTTCAACATGGAATGCATATTGAAAAATAATTTAGGTATTTGTTTCAAGTAATTCACCTCCATATTTCAAAGTTTCTGAAGAAGAAGAACACATATGCAGATATGAAGAGACCACATCTTCAGGCTTTCTGACTACTGAGGAAGGAAGTTGAAGATGCAGCTTGTGCATCAAGTTGAGAACACTGGAATGCAAGGATGAATGGTAGATGACACTCAGTATCAGAGCTCATAAAAGGATGAGAGTAGTAGTAAGCTAATGATCCCAACCACCGCTGTGTGAAGAATGTAGACATACCAGAGAAGCTTGAAAGAAACAGCCTGATGTCCAGCAGGGCCTATACTCACAATAAACTAGAAATAAGGTCACTGTATGGTGAGATAACTGTACAGCCCTGTTTACTGTGAGTTAACCAGAATCTTTTAGCTCATACTAGCCCAGATATCAGGGTTTCAACAGTTATACTGGTCCACACCACATAATACTTGTGGCAGGAAGGACACAGGAACGAACAATCCGTGACCATGCATGAACTCACCATACTTTTTCAGTATTATCTCCTGAAGGAGGCAAGGCATTACTGAAGAAGGGTAAGCCTTATGCTTAAGGCAGGGGTACATACTCAGCCAAAAAAACTCAATTGCCTTTTTACCTTTACAACACAGAACACAACATTTCAATACAATTTTTGGTTTACAGCCTCTAATTGCAGATGAGCAAATTGAGATACCTGGAATTTAGTACATTCATCCAGTGGAAGCCAGTAGGACTCAAAGACTTTCAACATTTGCAGTAAGGAAGTATAATCTGGGGGCAGTCTTAAATAGACTTTAAAAGATCTTGAATTTTAAGTCTGGATTTGTTATTGATACACTGTTATTTTTGAAAGAGCTCTTTCTGCTAGGGTGACAATATTAATGGAGATAAAGCTCATAATAAATGCATGGTGCTCAGTGATTAGGCCTGCAAAACAGAATAAGAGTATGTGCACTGGGTTTAGCATACACTGAATGTTTATAATATATATCATTAAGTGGTGGTCCTGCTAATTAAGTCCTGATTTTTCAAAAGCATTGAAATCTATGCATTAATTAAACTGCTAATAATCAATGTTCTGCCCTAACACAAATACTTCTACCTTCCTCTACAAAGCCACCAAAACTACAACACCTCCAGTATAAAGACCTTTGTCTCCCGCAGCTGCAACTTGTGCACTCAACAACTTCAACACGGTGCCCCATGAGCCAGCACCATTTCTACAGATTTACATATATTTTGAAAAGACAACTGGCAAGAAAATAATGGTTACTAACACCAGGTTACTGTTAAGCAAAGTATCTTTTCTCAGATAAGCCACATGAGCCAGAAACAAAGACCTTACACTACAATGACATCAAGAGAAGTTTTGCTACACTAACAGCAGCCTGTTCAAAGATTATCCGCTAAAATCCATGAAGCAATTGTCAAGTATATTGTCTCTGGGTATTTCATCTCATCCAACTTCTTTGCTTATCCTTTTACTTGCTTAATTTTCCCGTTTTTGTTGTTTCATGATACAGGTTTCAGTTGCACAATCTCTTTGAAAATTTCAGAGAAGGGAGGAAAAAGGTGAAGCATAAACTTTAATAACCCATTTAGTGCTTTAATAACCCTCAACACAAGCTATGTCAGGACAGTATATTTTTTACTAGAGCACCTGGTACAAAGTAGTATCTTTAGACAGTCCCTGTGTCCAAATGAAACTCAGAATACAAGTCACCGTTCACTCTAGAGATGATCTATGCAGTGGTGTTCAAGCACATTCACAGGATCCTCCTATAAACTTTTTTGACATGCTGTTGTGTGTCTGGCCAAAATCCAAGAGCAACAGAAAAGCACTGTAATCTTGAATTCTTGATTCACATGTGCAGCAGTGGAAAGGCAGATATTTTTCTTCCTAACCAGATTGTCCTAAAAAAAAGTATGGCACAATTAATGCTGTCTTTTGCTGACTTCTTTTAGCTATTTGGCTGAAATTACTTTTACTTCACCACAGAAGCAAATTGATTTTTAAAGGGACAGTCACTTGAGTCACAAATGTCCAATACATATTCCCTTAAAACCAGCTTCCTTAAAAAAAGCCTCAAAATGATGAAACAGTGTTTTTTGGTGAAAAAAAGTGAAAAAATCTCACTGGAATCAATGGGATGAAGAATATTACTGAGGTTAGCAGGGACTTAAAAGCTGCAGTTGAAATATCTACTCTAGAGATAAAGCTAGTGCTGCCAAACCAATTACTGAAACGTACCTGAAGAGAAATTAGGCTAAATATTTTATTCCTCTACAAAGCATAGAAACGCAAAATTCTATAGTCTAGACTAGGAAAAACTGTAGTAGGCCAATTCTGAGATGGGACATGATAGAATGAAAGACAGCACCTCCTGTAGTTATGTATTTCTGTACTTTAGATGTTTATGCACATCTGTACTTATGCACATATGATGCTGAGTCACAAGGCTGATGTTTCCCTGTATTGGTAAAGCCTTTTGCCATACTGCATTGTTGTATTTCAGTGGAGAAGTATGAGACTAGCATACTATGCATACTATGGAAGTCTGTTTGATATAGTAGTTATACAAAAATTAATAAAGAAACTCAATCTCTTGGCTTGGCTCACAGATTTTGATTACTTTTCAGAAAGATTTTTACGTTTAATATCTTATAAAACAGAGTGAATGAAGAAAGGAAAAAAAAAATATCGTTAAATACTGTAGCCCTAGGGCACTGTTGCCTTCTCTTGCTGCAAGGAAATACACAGTTCAGCTTCTGCTGCAGATGATCTGTGATGTCCTCTCTATACTTCATTATGAAGCTGATGAATTACTCGCTAGAAACATGGTGAAAGCTTTTGGAATTCATTGTGCTATGGAAAACAAGTTAGAAATTTAACTTGTTGCATGAGGGATTACCCTTCACAGCATGGCCTTTGCAATGTGAAACTAATTACAGCAGGGAAGATTTATGGTGTTTACAGTCAAGAATTCAGGGTCAGTTTGACCAAATTCATGTAACTTTAGACCTCAGGCTTGTCTGACTCTAAACAGAATGACAACTTTACCAAATATAAAGATAAAAATAATACTTTATCTTCTATTGAACTGCTTAGCAAGAAGCTGGAAAATAGGAGCTAAACAAATGTATGTTTATGTATTTACTCTGAAAGCTTTTTCTTTCTGAACAGGCAGATAATAGAAAGTGTCGGAAAAATGTATTTTAATTTCTGTAGTTCAGTTCACATTTCACCAGTGTTAAACCTTAGAATTCTCCAAGTGATTTCATAAAGTCATTCAAATTATGATCAAAATATGCACTACTGATCTGGAAATATGGTTGGCAGCATAATGAAGATGCCAAGTTGTTTATCTTAAACAGATCATAAAAAGTGACTTAAATTTTAGAAAACTTAAAAAAGACAGCATTTGATACACAATATTTAAGAAGGAAATTGTTTTCTCCTGAATTAGAAAGTGAAACAAACACTTAAGAGAATAGCAAGTGATTTGTGTGTCAAGAAATTATTTCTAGTAGATAATTATTTTTGGTTTTTTATAAGTGTAGGACTTCCTGCCTTGTATTTTGTTCTTAAGATATATCAAATGTTTTCTACCCAATTTATTGGCCCTTGAAAATTATTAGTTTGCTACTGGCCAAACTCCTAGCTTCAGAGCACAACTTGAATGTGCTTGAAACAAGTGCACATATAAACTTCCTGTAACATCCTATTGTAGCTGACCTACATTTTTCCCAGACCCTCACATATTCAGCAAAGCATTTAACCTTCCACTTAATTTAAATGATACAGTAGTTTCTTCAGTATGATTTAAGAACTTGCTTAAGCTTTGTTGGACAGGCCTCCAGTATCTGAACCTGCAAATGCTGGCTACATTGAGTGGAGTATCTTCAGCTTCTATGAGCTCAGACAGGATTTAAGCAGCTGTATGAGTAACTCTAATGGCAATAACTAATTGTGGTTTCAGTTATGCTTTTAGCCACACTAAGATCTTGACAATTGCTGGTGAAAGTAGATAAATAAATGCAGGTAAACCTACCAAAATCAGCATGCTGTTTTCAGATACAATGTCTTACCTTGCTACTACGGATACAAAGATACATCACTGTTTATGAAAGACTGAAATTAGACAAGCCACTCTGCTTTATCCAGAAGAAATGCAAGAAAGTGCATCTTTCACACTGAAGAGCTGATGCTTAGCCAATCCAATTTAATTAACTGTGCGCCTAATAAAATGTCCCTTTAAAAATACAATTAACAATGATTTTCTTGGAAAACACTAGCTCATAGATACAGCAACAGCCTAAGCATGACCTGAGCTTTTCCAGTACCCTTACCAGGAAGTCATAGAATCATAGAACAACCAGGTTGGAAGAGACCCACTGGATCATTGAGTCCAACCATTCCTATCAAACACTAAACCATGCCCCTCAGCACCTCGTCCACCTGTGCCTTAAACACCTCCAGGGAAGGTAACTCAACCACCTCCCTGGGCAGCCTGTTCCAGTGCCCAATGACCCTTTCTGTGAAAAATTTTTCCTAATGTCCAGCCTAAATCTCCCCTGGCCGAGCTTGTGGCCATTCCCTCTCGTCCTATCCCCTGTCACTTGTGAGAAGAGGCCAACAACCTCCTCTCTATAACCTCCTTTCAGGTAGTTACAGAGAGCAATGAGGTCTCCCCTCAGCCTCCTCTTCTCCAGGCTAAACAACCCCAGCTCTCTCAGTCGCTCCTCATAAGGCCTGTTCTCCAGCCCCTTCACCAGCTTTGTTGCTCTTCTCTGGACTCGCTCCAGAGCCTCAACATCCTTCTTGTGGTGAGGGGCCCAGAACTGAACACAGTATTCAAGGAGCGGTCTCACCAGTGCTGAGTACAGGGGGAGAATAACCTCCCTGGACCTGCTGGTCATGCCATTTCTGATACAGGCCAAGATGCCATTGGCCTTCTTGGCCACCTGGGCACACTGCTGGCTCATGTTCAGTCGGCTGTCAACCAACACCCCCAGGGCCTTCTCCTTCAGGCAGCTTTCTAGCCAGACTTCTCCCAGTCTGTAGCTGCATAGGGTTGTTGTGCCCCAAGTGCAGGACCCGGCATTTGGCCGTATTAAACCTCATGCCACTGGACTTTGCCCAGCGGTCCAGCCTGTTCAGATCCCTTTGCAGAGCCTCCCGACCCTCCAGCAGATCCACACTTCCACCCAGCTTAGTGTTGTCTGCAAACTTGCTAAGGGTGCACTCGATGCCTTCATCCAGGTCATTGATAAAGACATTGAACAGGGCTGGACCCAGCACTGAGCCCTGGGGAACCCCACTCATCACTGGCCTCCAGCTGGATTTAACACCATTTACCACCACTCTCTGGGCCCGGCCAGTTTTCCACCCAGAAAGTCATACCTCTTAAGAATTTGGAAGAAAGATGGTCAAAACCAAAAGCAAAATAATTACTCCAAAGCCACTCGAGAGAGGAAAGTTACAATGAGACCATACTCCTATACTACCTAAAGTGAAGATAAAGACCTGCTGATTCTATAACTTAACTAATATTACAAGTTTATAGTAACTGTTATTACTGTGATAGTTTTGATTTATATAACTTTATATAACTTATGTAATTGCAGGCTGCCTGAAACTGTACTGTGGTGCATCAAAGTAAGATCCTAGTTATAATTTCTTATTTATCACCAACAAAGACACAACAAAAGGAGCAAAGAAACAACTTGACTTTTAGATTCCAGGGTGGTCTTGCAATATCAACAATACACATATTCATTTAGAAATCAAATAATTTGACAAGTAGTGTAGTGATGCCTTTTTTATACTTTTTCATTATACAATGAGTTTAAATGAGCCACTTTCAACAAGAAAAGAAAGACCCACATGTATTATCTGTTAGCTATATTAGCAGCAAATAAGAAACAGAGAAACTGAGATCCACACAAGGGTAGAAAATGCTCTGGTTTCCCTGGAGGATGCCACTATTTCCCAAGCCAGTTCATAGAATCATAGAATTATCAGGGTGGAAAAGACCTCTAGGATCACCAACCATTCCTACCTGCCAGTAAATCATGTGCCTGAGCACCTCGTCTACCCATCTTTTAAACACCTTCAGGGATGGTGTCTCAACCACCTTCCTGGGCAGCCTCTGCCAGTGCCTGATGACTCTTTTTGTGAAAAATTTCTTTCTTATATCTAGTCTGAACCTCCTCTGGCGTAGCTTGAGGCCATTCCCCCTTGTCCTGTCCCCTGTCACTTGGGAGAAGAGGCCAGCAGCCTCCTCTCTACAACCTCCTTTCAAGTAGTTGTAAAGAGCAATAAGATCACTCCTCAGCTTCCTCTTCTTAAGGCTAAACAACTTCAGCTCCTTCAGTTCCTTCACCTGTATCAGGAGTAACACTACTGTATATCCACAGATTTTAGTTAAAAGCAGCTCCTTTACCAATACCTGGAATCTCAGTCAGAAGCAAGATAAAGATCTCAATATCTCACTGATGGCCAACACAGAGGCACAGCCTAGCATGGTGCCGGTTACAACGAGCATTGGGTCAGGAATTTAGTCCTATGGAGACACACAACAGGTGACGTTAACAGCAACCAACTTTCATGAGAAGCGTGGGGCAGAGAAACAGAAAAACTCCAGGGATCTTAGGCAGACCAGAAGTGCCAGGATGATTTGATGAGGAATGAAAGAATAAATAGGACAGGAGCTCTACAATGGAAGGCGGTCTGTATTAAGAAGAGCTTACTTACTCTCTTACTACAGAAGAGCTGGTTGGTGGGGTCTCATGCATGCAGCTATTGCTCAAAAAATGTCCTGCTTTTCATGTTAGGGAATATGGTAACCTGATCGAGAAGTATCCTGTCTCTAAACTGTCAACTGCACCTTGATCATAAAAACTTCAACAGCCCCCTGAACTGAAAGCCGAAAGAGTTCTTACTACTTTCCGTGTTACTTGTGTTGAACTTCATGTTGATATGTATAAGATTTAGTTACTATTAGAAACACCCTTATTTATATAATTTTAACTTGCCTATTGCAATGAATTGAAATAATTTATTTTTATATATGAAAGCTATCACCATTACTTATGAGAGCTCATCAGCTATGTTGCAAGTAGATTCTTGCGCATATGAAAAAATAATCCCAAATTTGGCATAATTTTAGAATAGCTGTCAAAGTTTGGTTCAAGAAGCTCATAAATGATGTATTCAAGTCCAACATATAATTTAACCAGACAGTACTCCACAGTCCAGAAATGGAAACATTTATAGTTTAAATGCTTTCATAAGGGAACAGTGTTATCAATTTTTTTTGCTGTTCTCCAGAACACTCAAGAGATAAAATAGTACTGTATTTTAAATGAAACATCAGACACTGGGATAATGCATTCAAACCATTTGTTACATAATAATAAAATCTAATTAAAATCGCAAAGCATGTAAGAAAAAGATCAACAAACTGACATTTTTTTCTTCTGTACACAAATTCATTTGAAGGAATGCTATTTTTGGCTTTTCAAAGAAAAGAAAAGAAATATTTCATAAGTGAAACCCTGAATGGACACTCCTGTGTTTCAACACACCCTTCAAATTCACTGCAGGTTCAAGAGATTCAAGACCCTGTCAGATTGTGTACAAATACTTCTCAGTTACACAGTCTCAGAAACAAAGACAGTAGAAGTTGTATCATTTTCTGATTTTTAAAAAGCTATAAATAAAAGTCTCATTTAGTTTTTACCTAATTATTTGTAGAACTTAATAAGTAACACAAACTTAGTTTTTTAAAGATCTGACTCCTACTTAGAATGATCAACTCTTCTCTCTCTTCTTATGTACACATACAATTAAAATGATGGTTGCAAATACAGTGTCAGCAAACATGACAGGCCACGTAATGGCTACTCCTACTTTGCCCAGCATCAGATTTAAGTTATGTATTAAAGTCAGGTTTATGAACAAGCATTGTGCTATTCAACCGAGAACCAGACACTTCATAGCAAATTTCCTATTTGAATGGAAGGAACAATGCTGGCAGAAGTCCCAGAACTGCTCACATCAGAAAGGGAACAATGTGACCACAGCATGGCAGGTTTATGAAAAATCTTTCCGAAATGTGTCTTTTAGCAAGAAAGGTTTAATATAGACCTTTGGAATAAAAATATTCCCAGATGTGTCTAGTTGGCATCTCTTATGCAAAATAAAAAACAGTGCAGAGGCTAATTTCTGTTTGTTTGAATGCTAATTCATGACTATCAAGACCAAAATAAATTGTAATTAATTTTATGATCTTTCACTGGGAAAATCTGAAAAAAATTGTAATTTAATTTATTGTTCTGAAAAGCTCATCTGTGTGTTCTTTTCCAGGTTGCTTAATGTACATCCATTGCTAACAAGCAGGAGGGAAAATCACCTTGGTAGGACATAGGTGGACAGTTTACCATCCCCATTTCCACCATTTCATTTCAACATATGATTTAGCTGTTTTCACTGAATGGGGAACAGAGGTCTAAAACACAAAAGAACCTTGTAACAAACCCCAAAGGCACTTGATTCAAGTCTGTTTTGCTGGTTACCAGCATTATCTTGTGTCTTCTAGTAAACAACAAAAAATCCCCTCAACAGAACAACAGATAAAAGAACATTTACATTTCCTGCACTACAGCTCCAGGTGCCTTTTTTTTTGGCTAACCCTATATGTAACTCTAGGCTTTTGGTCTGCCTCTACAAATGCAAAAATGTTGATTCTTTGTGCACAGGAAGACTGAACTGAATTAATAGATAAGTTTGCATGTGTAAGATATACAAGTCCAGATGCACTTGATATTACATTTTGAAACTAGAGAGAAAACTACATGCTATTATAGTCAGGGTAGCAAGGAATATATAAGAGCAATATATATTCTGTTAAAAAAGACAGGTGACAACAACCTTTATCCACTATTACAAAGTCAAGACAAGCCGTCTTTGATCACATGGACATTGTTTGCATTATTTTGTATACATAGTTTGATTCAACTGTCCCATTAGAAGAAATTTATAGCGTTCAAACATATAGGCACTTTATGTAGCCTGATGGTATAGTAAGCATGCCAAAACTAGCTTTTATTACTAAACTTGGGCAAAGCTCTTAATTGTTACTATATTTAATTTGTCATAAGGGTAACTCTTCTTGGTGAGCACTGGAACTATTCTGCTTTGTCTACTGTTTTCCTCCAAAAATGCTCCAATTCCTTTGTGTGACAGTAGCATGAAATACTGGTTGAAGTTCACACTTTTTCTAAGCTAGCTATGTCTTCATTTAGTTACTCGTTTTTCTACTTATTTTTTTTATTATTTTGTTTTTAGCTAAATTATTAGCCATTTAGTGTGAATTCCACTGCTGTCCTTCAATGCACAATGGGAATGTGGTAGTTTGACAGGAAAGGTAGCGATCCAGATTTCTACCTAAATTTACTCAGTTACTGAGTCTAAGAGAGCTATGCCTATTACACTGATGATAAGCCTGATCTGTGACCAAAAGAGGTGCAGTAGACGAAAAAAAGAAGATAGCTAAGGGCTCTGACTCCACCACCAACTGAAATCAAGTACTTACTAGGCCAAGCAGAGCACTTGAAATGGAGAAGTTGACAGAACACATCACTCAGGACCCAATGTAACTGTTGATAAATCTTTTTCACTCTTATACCATTGACATCATCTGTTTACAGATTAAGGAATTCTTCGTCCTTCTGCAGCCTCACCCTGACACCACTCAAACACACCTGGTAGGTCAGTGGAGACGTGACAAACTCAAACCAATCAACAAACTCATTATTTTTGTATGCCTTTCAGCTACTGACATCCAAAATGTCCAGGAAACAATCTAACTTGTAACCACAGCAGAAAAGCTGCTTGCAATGTTCATGAAAACACATATTAGCTATGGACATGAGTGGAGTACAGCAATGTGCAAACAAAGTGTTTTTAACCTTCTTGATCATATTGTTGAAGCAAAAGCTAGAATAATAAGCCATAAATCACTTTAATTTATCTTATGTTCCAAAAATAACACATTTCACAACTGATTATTTTAAGTTCAAGTGTGTGTTGCAAGCACAGTGTTACTGGTTCTGCTGATCTGTACTTATACACAGAGGGTCAAATTAATTATTTTGTCACATTGACTTCAATCTGGACTATTTCCCTAGCTTTGAATGAACTGGCCTGGATTTTGTCAGAATGACATAAAGAGGGTTTAGTTTCTTTTAATTTAGCGACCACATGTTTTCCGACAACTTTCTAATTATCATGTGCAAGTGAAGTTTAAACAATGCTTTGGATTGATCCACTGACAGCTGTATAATACATGATAGTGAAGAGACACACAAATAATGAGACTGCAGCTTCATTGATGGTACTAAACTACAAGGACACAGCTGTATTTCAAAAAGATGCATCTTTCTGACCCTGAAATTTTCATGTGATCAAAAATCCTATGATACATCACATACTTGGGAGAGCCAATACACAGCAGAGCTTTCAGAAAAGTTCACACTGCAACTCCATCACCATGGTGCCATCCTGTATGGATTCAACACTCTCTCTGGTTTAGTTCTGCTTTTGGTGGTAACAGGATGTATTCCCTTAAGTGCTTTATCATGTCACATGCTTATCACCCTGATGTATTTAGTATGAATGGACTGAGTATGTACTGAAGAGAACATACAGCACAAAACTCTGTGCTTGTACTATGCATGAGTAAACAGGTTTGGAATGTGACTTTGAGGGACTCATATCAAATCAATCACTTAATTTTGCAAAATTCATCTAAAATCTTTCAGCAATAAAACAATAATACAAGTCCAAAATATTTAGAAGACACTTCTGCTCTGTATGCACTTGTAATCTTTTCCACTTTAACATGAATCATGGTGGGGAAATAGCCTCTTAACTTCTTCACAATTCTTCACTGAAGTGTTCGGACACACCGAAACACACAGTTGTAAAACATCCCGGTCACATAACGACAGCAACCAACTGATTTAACCTAAAAGCAGTGCTGGACATCTATGGAAGACTCTCCTCCATGCAGCAATTAAGCCATTATACAGTAATTGAAGATGTGATACCTATTCAATACACAGGATATTAGTCATTTTTGTCCTCATTTATTTTGTGCAAAGTCCTAATAGCATTTGCACTAACAGGAATCAAAGGCAGGAAGAATTTCTTTCTTTAAAACATCTCTAGTTCCAAATTAATCTGGGATAAGGACAAAGCCAATGCATACTGTGAAGAATCTATACAATTAAGACATTTATGAATGTGTAACAAGAAAAGCATAGGATGAGAAGTCAGTTTGAGCTTAGTAAATAAGCACACTGCTGATTTATGCCAAATTTAAACCGCTGTTATCTGGGCCCTGACTAAGAACACCACTGCCATATTCCATGGATAAAGCACTTCTAGAATGTCTTATTTCCAACTGCAATTGCTAATCTTCAACTACTACACCAGCTAGATCCCTTGTAGCTAATGCAAAAGGAAGGAAGGACTATGGGACAATGAATGCCTTAATGAAAAGCGAGAATTGTTGAACTCCAGATTAGTAGACAGTTAAGCAGATGTAACGACCCTTGATGGAAGCAGCAGATGAAGTGCTGCAATATACTTTGTCATTGCTTAAGACAGGCTTTTTAATACTTCAGTAACTGAAAGTCGCAGATAAAAACAAGGCACATTCTAAGCAGATGATTTATATGTTAAATACATTATATACAAAAAGCAACACTGAAATGCCCATTCACAGGTGTTTTTATTTCAATTATTTTTTTAAATACTTATACTGAAAAAATATTCCCTTTATTTTCTGAAATGCTTCCCTACTTTTGAAACCAGAAAGGCAAAATAAAGTATCTAGCAATAGCATATCACAGAATGACTAGGCAGCTGCTCCAGACACAAGCAGCCTTTCATCACACATTATCAGCTAGTATCTCCATCCCCAAGCTAACATTTAAAACATTTTTCAAAATTAATTAAAGGAAAGAGGACATATGGACAAACATGTAATTCTCCCTCACAAGAGGATGGACATTCAAAGCAAGGACATAAAGAAGATGCATTGGTTCTGCTGAGGATACCTGAAGAGGTAGGGCATGGGAAGATATTCATACTTGCTTTTAAAGTACTAAATATTATGTATCCCACTGGAGTTGGCTGCCTGGAAAAAATAATCACAGGGAGTGAAATAACAAGCTGACCAAATTTTTGCCAAAGCCTGAAAGTGAAATTATTCTCTTTCTAATGGTTAACAAGTGATGTTAAATAATATACCCTTGTCCTCCCATAAGGCGGGATGGGGTTGGAAAGGACAAAAGGACTGACTTATCTGTAACACTCCCCCTTAAATGCTTCACAATCCCTGTATACAGCACTTAAATAACTGAGACTGGAAAACTTCTGTATTCAGAAGTCTGATGATTGAAACAATCACAAGTTAATTAAATGCACTGAGAAGGGAAGGAGAGACTAACACCTTTCAACTAATACAGGAAAAGCACTGTTTCTTTACTAGTTCTGCACATCCACATGTGGAAAAGGTAGCTGAGAACCAGGGCTGGTAACAAAGGTCAACCCTGACTTACATAGTGTGAATAAAGATTTCCCGTTTCTGATCTGGGGGAAGATGCCTTCTGATTGTATCTTTTACTGCCTTGTTAAAAATATGAGTATGTGCTTAGCTAAATTTCTCTCATGCATCTTCATATATAGTGATGCTAGTACTTAGTCAAAGTTTGATTACACATTAATAAATTAGGAGACAGATTTGTGTCAGCTTATAAATTCAGTATGATTTCATCAAAGTCTTCGTATTCCAGCATCCAGATTAATTGTTATGACTAATGCAGCTTTGAGCATTGATTCTGTTTAAGGAATTCAGGAACACCTGGAAAACTGGAGCTGAGCAGTCTTGGTGTGCTGATGGCTCTACCTCAGAATAGCAACAGGATTGCTAATGACAGTGCCACTAGCTTAGAAGTGTTCTTTGGCCAGAAGCTAAAGGAGATTCAAACCTGGAAATTCCATGCATAAACACAGGGTCAAAGAAGTATACAAGAGATTTAGATGAGGAATGTCCTCTTAAGCCAAGCAGGTCATTGCACTTTTGCCAGACCACAGTCAGGCCAAAGGAGGCTTGACAAGCTTGCTTGGCTTAAAAAAAATTCACAGAATCACAGAATAACCAGGTTGGAAGAGACCCACTGGATCGTCGAGTCTAACCATTCCCACCAATCCCTAAATCATGCTCCTAAGCACCTCATCTACCCTAACCTTAAACACCTCCAGGGACGGTGACTCAACCACCTCCCTGGGCAGACCGTTCCAATGCCTAATCACCCTCTCCGTGAAGAACTTTTTCCTAACCTCGAGCCTAAATCTCCCCTGGCGGAGCTTGAGGCCATTCCCTCTCGTCCTGTCCCCTGTCACTTGGGAGAAGAGGCCGGCACCCTCCTCTCCACAACCTCCATCTCACACCCAAGACTCTTGCAGGATTGCTCTGAAGAACTCAATGGTTTTCAGACACATAATTTACCCAGATTTTATCCTGGTTTTGTAAGAAGGAAGTGTGGGCCTATACACGCTAAACTTGCATTTCCATGCTTTACAGGCACATTGCCTCTGTAAGATGTAAGTAGAAATCAAAGATCTGAGCAGCAGGGGGAACCTGGGAAGGATGTGTGGGATGGGGATGTTTACAGCACAAGTTTTCTAAGACACAGGTAGCTGGATTGTTCCTCGGCCCCAGAAAAGTGTTTGCTTCTAGGGGTTTACTTGAAATACCCAGGGCTAAAAGCCATTATCCAGTTCTAGGAGTTAGGGAGCTATTAACACAATCAGCACAGACCAGTGTTTTTTCCAGGAAGCCAAATCAAGTTATGACATAAGCCTTCACAACTTTTTATTCTCTTCCAAACAGAACAAAACCTAGAAGCCATTTGATTTTTTTCCAGAATACAGCACTCAAAAATAAATGGAGGATTGCTGAAGATGTCATTCTAAATGGAAGAAAGGACACTGCCGACAAAAATTTTGTTCTTTGAAAGAAAATAGTAAAAAGATCTGACGTTACCACACTGTCTAACTGTTGCCAGCTGAATTTAAACAAAAGATTGGCCCAAAAAGTAAGTGTCAAGTGTCATCATCTAAACCTGGGGGAGAAGAGTTCAAAATTTGAATCCAAACTTAGCACAGTGCAAGCCCGTATCTAATTAAAATTAATTAGATTTATGAAGGAGATGATAATAAATACTTAACTTAGACTCCTGTGTTGACAGCAGTCTGTGTGCCAAATTCTTGCTGAGGGCAAATTTCTATGGTCAAGCTATAAGGCTATAAAATAAGGGTTTATAATAAAAGTACTTAGAGATGCTTTAGAATAGCAGTGCTTTCAGACTACTATAACAAATGCCACCTTGAACAGACAAGGCCTACAGTCCATACATTGTATTGACTATATTTAATTACAGTGCTGATTCAACCCTCCTCTCCCCAAAGAAACAAGAGAACATTGCTATTAACGTAGAGTTTCAGATGCAGTACATTCCAACAAATCTACAATGCTCTTCTGCTTATCGATCAGCTGCAAGAATTTCGAATAGACTTTTTTCCATGTCAAGATAATGTAGGTAAGGTAAATCAAGCACAATGATTCCACAAGAAAGTACTGGATAAGCACACAGCAGAAAGGAAAGCAAAAGGTTCAGCCAAAGACATTTCAGAATACAAAGTGTAAACTTTTTGTAGGTCTACATTTGGAAGACAAAGCTTTTCATTTTATAATGAGACACATTGTTTATAACAGAGTAGAGAGCCAAAGGTAATAAACATGAGGCACTACAACCTTGAAGCTTATCCACAGCTGCCAGGAAGCTTCTAATTAAGATGAGCCATTTCAGCTAGTAATCAGAGGGCAGGCAATAGGGACACAACTACCACATTGGCCTTCCATCTCCGGGACTCTTATCAGGCCCCTGTTCTCTCTTCCTGACTCTACAATAATCACTTCTCCCTTCTCTACTAGGAAAAAACAATGTTGAGTCTGCAATAGGCCTAGAGGTATTGATTTAAAAAAGACTACCCCCAGCCAAAGTCAGTCAGAGATGTGATTTCAAGAATTCAAGCTTTGGAGGAGTTCTTCTAGAAAGGGTACCTTCAAAAGCAGAGCTGCCAGGCTGGTACCAGCCACACGTCCATGCAACTTGCACAGGAAATAAGACTCATCCATGTGAGCTAATGCAAGCATCGTGAATCCTATCCTTGTACCTGTCACTTCACACAGATATCTGTCAGACCTCACAGAATCATTTCTGATTTTGCATCCTCCTGCAGCCAGGGGCTGAACATAACACAGTTTGGCAACTGCACTCTGGTCTCTTTTGTCTGTGTATCCCTGTGTGCTAGGTACAACTAGGTGGCAAAGGTGATGGCTCAAGGATAACTGCTGGATTTCCACTGAGTTGACAGAAGTATCAACAGCTGCTTGTTCTGCCCCTTCTTTCTACACTTCTGCCATATCTACAGGTCAGAGATGAATCAGAGTCTATGTAGATCTCCCTAAACTGGGGATATGGCAAAACAGTCAAGTTTTACGGTTCTTTTAAGTTACCAGGCTATTGTAAAGGGCCTGAAAGTCCTTTAACATCTGGATCAAAACTAAACAGTCCAATGTGTGTTGAAAAATAACACCAAAAAAAGAGCATAAACCACCCCTGCCTGTAGCTTCATGTTTTCTGTATTTCTGTCACTGTGTATGCTGTTATCTCTAAACCATATATACAGCATAGGCTACATAACCAAGCCACAAATGCTGTAATAAGCAAGGGGTTAAATTTCATGACAAACTTGTACATAGTTGCAATGTAAAAATGTCAGGTTGATGGATACTCAAAGGGTATTCTGGATTTGGTTTTTTTTTTCCCAGGTGAAAAAACATTATGCAACAGCATAAATTAATAGCACAGTTATTAAGACCAAAGGTACCTGAACGGTGTAAACAGTCAAGGACAGTGATGGGAACTGATGAGAATTTGTCTCACAGTAACGGCCTGAATTTAAACAAAGTAAAATTTAGATTACAGAGCAACAGAAAACTTCCTAGCAGTGAAATCCATTAGACTGTAAAATAGTCTCTTGGGGAATGCATTATCACTTGAGTCAGATAAAAATGGAAAGGTTGACACCTCAAGGAAAATACAGTAGGATACAATCCTGCATCAGCAAGAGTATTAGCCAAGATGAACTAAATGGTTTTCTTCCTTCTTTGATTTTTGTGAAGTGTGAATTGCTTATAATGTGATTCCAGTGGAATATATTAAAACACAGTATTCAGGACCCCACACAGATATCGGATACCAGCCATTCCCATTCAGCTTTCTACAGCCTTCTTCCTACCAAATATAACAGTACCTTTTAGCCATTCTGAACAGAACAGAACCTTTCTGCAAGGCTGTAACATCACCCTTTCAAAGCGTGTGCACTCTGGAGTCACTGCATCCTACCAAGTATGCACACTTTGAACTTTTCAACAATTCTTAACACCTACTGAGTCTCTGCTTGGTCTCTTGTAGTAGGATTAACACAAGTATATGTAACAGCAAAAGCGGCTTTGATTTGCTTGTCTTCAATTCAACGGTCAGTGCACTATTTCTGAACTGCTCAGACTGCAAACTAGCAGTGCACTAGTTCAGAATAACCATCGGAAGTTAATTATTTTGCAAGCATCACAGATTTTTTCTGGTTAATTTCAAGTCAGCATTTGAATTAAACCTGAATTTTTATCTTTTTCAAAATAACGAAAACAAAGCCAACAAACTTTTTTCTCCTTTGCAATAAGAACATCCATAATTTCTACAAAACTACATACATACAGCTCATCAGTCTCCTTCATGCAGGAGGTTACGAGACATTTACAGCAATAAATCCATTATTCCATTCTGCTTGCAGAACTGACTAAATGCTACCTCAAATCACTAAAGTTTCAGTTCAGAAAAATATTCAAAAATATGTTTAATTCTAAGCATATCAACAATCCCATTAAGTTTAATTAAAGAAGATGCATAAATTGTTTGCTCAGTAAGGATGTGATTTGCAATGTGTTTAACTTAAGTGTACACCTATATGCCCTACACACCACTTCAGAAATTTATCCAGAAGTTATAATGGTTGTAAATACTAGCAAAAACTATGTAAAGATGCCACACAGAAAACGTTTCAGAGAAAGCAAAGTCTCAAAGTAAAGTCAATTTCTACTTTGCTTGAGGATACTGCTTTAAAAGATTCTTGCAGAGGTAGAAAGTTCAGACATGGGGGGAGACACAGGTGACTTAATTCTTTCATACACAGAGGAGAAACAGTAAAGCAGTTCAAGTACAGTTCTCTACCTGAGGCCACAAAATATATTTCTAGTAGAAAACAAATGGTAAACATCAAACATTGTTTGTCAAAGTGCATAGTAAAATAGTTTAAGACAGTTTTTGGCTTTGTGCTCAGGCCCTTCTCAGGGTTTAACACGCTTTGATAATATGTACAATATTTTTCACTACCAGAACAGAAAAAGATAGTAAAAGTGGATATTTCCCTTAAAATTAGGCATCAGTATCAGCCACAATTTCCTGAGGCTTTAATTCTATAGGTTTTAAGAAAATAGAAATAAAATTTCTCTTAAAAGCCCATATTAACATTTGCTAAATTAAAATTTTAACTAAAAGGTTAAAAAGTTCATTTTCATCACTATCTTGATTATCTTTTGCATGTGTTCCAAATGGATAGTTATATTAAATTTCTTCAATTAGAGTTTAATTATACATCTTCATTCTCAAGTGCTAGAAAGCTCTGCACTGCTTTGCAACTGGAATGAACACAATGTGTGTGCTCAGTGCTGCAGTGCAAACTTTTCATGTAACTCTGTGTTTAGCAAGATTTTAAAGCTTTATTTAAAAAAAAATTAAATATATGATTAGCTTAGATTATTATTTAGGTATCATGAGAAGAAATTAAACCATGACTGTTGTAAATTGCAAATAAGTTGTGGCAAACTGGTACAGAGTTACTAAGAATAAAACCTGTATTTTATTTCTTAGTTCAACTGTGTTCCTAATTTAGCGCGAATGGCTTATGTTATTGAAGCTGTGTTGAATAGAGACTTATATCTTTGAACTGCCCTATTCTGGTGCTTCTATGCACTCCAAAGCAAGTATCTGCCCTGCATGGAATTACACCTTGCCAAGTACTGATTCAGACAATTGGATGTGCTAGATGTTTCTGATGTCCCTAAGGAGAGTATATGAAGCTTTTTATCTTGGTCTGTGTCTTTAAAGACAGCTTTGTGCAGGCTGCTTTCTAAGAAATATCCATAATTCTTACCTGCACTTCTACCCCACTGATCAGCCCCCTCCCTTCCTGCAGCACCATTCATTATTTCGTGACAGCTATTGGGCTGTTTTCTATATGGTGAACCTCAAATCCATCTTCAGTACATTCAGAGTACATTGCTTTCAGGTCAGTTTAAAAATCACAGTCAAAACCACAAAGAACCTGTTTAGATTAGCACCATTTCTACAGCGGCAGACTGTCATATAAATGCTAAGTTTTGATTATGCCATCCATGCACTGTACAAAGCAGCTACTACAGACAGCCCCAGCACATATGGTTACATTTCAGGATAAATTCTAGAAACAAAACAACACTGAAAACTGTGGATAAAATCTAAGGCCTGCTCAAATTTCTTGCAAAACCCCTGCTGACTTCCATGAAGGCAGGAACTACCCAGCTCCTATCTCACAACAAAGGAATGCTATCATTGAATATGGATTTAAGTGCTGCCTGCACTGCAGTGACCATTTTAGTACAGCACGCAAAATACGCATCGCTCTTTTACAGCACTGAGCTGCCAACTCCCAGACCTGCCCGATTTGCCGAGGCCACTGATGCTGTTGAAATAAAACCAAAGTAAACAAGCGTCAGCCAAACTTTTCTTTTCTCCTTTCCTTCCCTGAGCGTTCTATTCAAAACACTGTGGGAAGGAGAAGAAGGTACAGATTATGTTACAAATGAAAATAGATGCAGTTGTTCCCAAACCAGTGTCCAGCTGCCATTTGTCATCTTCTCAGAGCCACAATACAGGCTGTTACTACTTGGAACCACTGATTGTCAGCTCAGAAGAGTTCAATGCTGGAACACACACATTACACTACTGAGATATAGAAAAAGTGAGTGTGGGAAGCCCACACCAGCCACCTGCACCAAACACACAGAATTTCCTGAGCATCATTTAATTAAATTACATTAATGACTCAAAGTAAGAAAGGCCGAGGAAAGGCCAGAGAAACAAAGAAAAGGCAGTCAAAAACACATCCACCAATGAGGAAGAAATAAAAAGTATTTCTAAATTATTTGCACTCATTTTTTTAGAATGAATTGGTTAAAAAAAAAGCTTTAAAAGTCCTTTAAGCTATGTTTTTTAAAGCAATCTGCATTAAATACAATATTTCTCAAGGGAATGCTTTACCATCCATTTGCTCTACCATATAATGCTGATCATGTCATTCCTGGTCCAAGACTACTGACTTCCCTGACTTCCCATCAGCATTTACCACCAGGATTATCATCGTCAGCAACTGCAGAAATAATAGTATAACAAATAATGTTCAGTGAATCAGGCATGAATTCACTGCCAATGTATGCAGCTTGCCTACACTTACAGAACTTTAAGAATTAGAAGGTTTAGCAACAGAGTTCAGAAGTGTTATTGGAAATGGAAGACAAATTCGGGAAATTAAAAAGCTTTCAAGGTGTTACTTCAGTTTGCTTTGAATTCCAGACAAAGCAATGGAAAAGGTAGCAACTTTTCCTGCCTGAAAATAAAATTATAAGACACTTATTTTTTTTTATCAAACTCCCAAACTTCAGTTGCACTATTTATAGAAAAACTGCTTTCAAGGCCACTGACAGTAGTGTGGTTCTTCACTTTGTAAGAGCTTTGTGGTTACATCTTTAATAATTCTAATGAAAAAAAGGAAGTAATTGGGTGATGAAATTGATGTGCAATTCCACATAGGCCTTATTTACCACACAATGTTCCTTTTGTTGAATCAGCACTCCAGTCAAACCTGACGGCACAAGGTACAGTTACACATATACACAAACAAAAAACCACACACGCCCCCAATTAACAAAACAATCATCATTGTTAGCAGTACTAATATACAAATGTCTTAGTGGAAACACAAGTTTCAAAGTGGTTTTGATTTCATCATAGCTCCATATTAAAGAGTAAACATCATTACTTCAGAAAATATTTTCAAAAGCAATAGGTGATAATTATTAAGTGTTCTGCTCTACCATACTACACTTTTGTGAATTTTGCTTTGTCTGGTTTGCAATTGTAGGGAGTAAGGGGAAACCAGTTGAGAAACTGTTTGATTTGAAAGCTTGCATCTGTAAACTTTTGAGACAGCCTGAAGGAGGAGATGATAATTCAGTATCTTATAATAGCAGGCACCAGAGAGATCAAAGAGAGGGAAGACTTGGCTCAAACTAACGATGACTGCTTGACTGTGTGAGGTACTAGTAAAAATAAGATATTTTTGATGCCTAAGGAAGACCCTATGAACAGCAGAGCCCTGTGCATCTTCAATTTTTCATGTTGTTTGGACTTCGTTACAGTGACACTGCAGTAAGAGTCTCCTGCTGACACATGTCTGGTAAGAGTTTGGACTAGATGCAGATAGCCATTGCTACACTTGCACAGTCCTTTAATTGAAAATACAGTTTTGTGCATGATTAAAGGTTGGGGCTTTTTTTCTCCAGCATACAAAGATAGAAGACAGGAGATGATGTAAATTCAGCTCCTTGTGGTACAAGTAGAGACTGTTTCACTGCATAACACATCGATGGGCTCCTACGTAACAGCTCAGCACATGGACTAAAATCCTTGTGCTGAATATTGATTTTTTTTTTCTAAAAGGTCAGAGAAGGCTATTTCACAAATCCTATGTTCTATGTGGACGTTTGTTTTTTTTTAATTTTCATTAATTATGCTAGACTCCAAGCCTCACAGTGTGGTTTTGTATGCTTCTGAGAAAACTTTTGAGGTTGGTAGACCTGTACACAAACATGGTTCTTCTCTCTGTAAACCTAAGACAATTGCATGTCTACTACTGCATGTGTTTATCCAAATGCTGCTTAAAACTTTTTTCTGCTAATTTTTCAGGGCATGCAAATGCCAAAGAGTGGCTGGACTACTTGACTTCAGCTTTCCATCTACATCCTATCCCAATGGCAACATAGCAAGTGATCCAACCCAAAGGCAGAGGTTTCTCCATCCAAAAAACATATTTAGGTGGAATACGTAGGGTCTGGGATGCCGATTTAATTTCCAACATGCATTATGCTGCTGCTTTTTAGTCACAAAGTATCCAAAGGATTAGGGTCTGATTGCCTGGAGGTGCTCTCTCCCTTTTTCACACCTCACTGCATTGTACAATGTTGTTAGGATGGGCAGATCTTGGAATGATCCAGGGGTGTTGCACAGATGTTGAAATGGCTTTGACTTAGATCTCATATCTAATTTGTTATAGGCAAGAGTCTAAGGGGAAAAGAAATAGCATTTGCCTATCCATTAGCTACAAATCACTTGATGCTCCAAAAACCACTTAGGATAGTGATTAAATCCTATCCAAGGCAATAACCACCCCACTTTGAGTAAGGACATCTAAGCATTTTGCTGAACTATGGCTTTGGAAAACAATGCAATTCCACTGGCATGACCTCAGTAAGTGAAAAATAAAACAAGAAAAAATTTCCTCCCAAAAACCCAAATACAAGTGACAGAGGCAAAAGGAATGACATCATCATGTACATGTGCCAATTACGGTTTAGGTGCTAAAATGACAACTCCACTAAAAATTGCTATGAAAAATTGATACCACATTATATTGGTATGTTGGGAAAAATAATGCAAAAAGGGTTTTTCATCCCGTATCAAGAATACCAACACTGTTACTGACATTTAAACCATTTGCAGTTCACAACACCTCAAAGGTCCATACAAATAAAGAAAAAGAAATAACATATGTATGAAAAAGAATTTATACTTAATCTTCTGATAAATAGATTATTCTAAAAAACATTTCTTATTCTTCCCTAGATTTTTCAATATGTACGCTGAAGCAAGATTGCATGCTTCAGATCAGTACCTTTTTTTTTCTCTCTCCTCTTCTTTGTTTGTTTCAAAGATGCTGATTAATCTAGATTACCATATATCAGACTTTTTAATTGTGAATGTTTTCAAGCCAGTGTCTGCCTTACATCTGCTTTCCCACTTAATATATAAATATTACCACAGAAAAGACTTTGTATATAAAGCACTGAAAAACACATCACACAGAGAAGAATAGCCTGTGTTGTATATATACGTAGGACAAACAAAATTCCATGGAAAAACACACACTGTAAACATCAATGCCTTCCTATTGAGGACAGCTGCTGTAACACGATCCAGGGTGCCTGCTGCCAGGATTTTCCACATGAGTGCATCTTCTTTTAACTGCTGCTCAAACACTGGCTGAAAGAGGAGCTGCTAGACTGAACATGTGTCTGCTCTCGGATGACAAACACGCGGCACAGCAGTGGAATGCAGAGCAAACTTCGGGATTTGGGCAGGAAATCAGCTACCCACTGCCTACCTTTGGGTCCAGTTCACAAATACTTTTGCTCTCTTTTTCAGAAATGCATTTTATATTTCCTTGTGAAAAATAAGTGTGCATGTTTCTGGCAATGCATGTAGTTATAGAGATTTTAAGTAGGATTGTCAATTAATGAATCACAATTTAAAACAACAATACAAAATATACATGTTCCATTGCTTGCATTGGCAGCTGAGTAGAAAGGAATGATAACCCTGTTGGACATAGGTATTCATTTTCTTAGATTAAAGAAAATGGATATTGGCAGAAAATATCAGAGACTAAAAAATGCTGGAGGGTGAAGGGGAGACTGGTTTGCTGCAGAGAATCTCTTTGTAATATTAACAAATTGCAAAACCAGCCATAGATTACATATCAAACAGAATGGGGTTTCCCTGTAGAAAAAGCACCTCAGCTGCCAAAAGTACAAGAGCAATTAAGGAGCACAAATCAGCTTAAAAGCAGAGAGGAATAAATGGTGTAGAAAAATGGAAGTGCTCACTTGAATTAATGAGTTTGTAAATGAACATACACACACGTTTATACATACATACACACCCACAGCCTTGCACTCCATCAGGATAAAATGTCATCACTGGACATACACCAGGCTGAGGGGTCTGCTCAACAATGGGCTCAGATGCTCTTATTTACCCCAGCTCAAAGGGCTGAGGTGCAGGTTTTTTCCTTGACTTCTCTTCTACATACCTCCTGTTGCATGTGCAAAAATGAAATCCTTTTACTCAGATACCTTCGGCAGTGAAGAACCACTCTTGATTCTTGACATATTTTTCACAGGTTAAGCCCACAGACATTCTAGATTTAAAAATCTAGACATGTACCAGCCAAAGCAGACACAAATTAATAGCAGAAGTTGTTTTAACTAGTGAAATAATAAAGGTTTCCTTTTCTCTATGCCTTAGTTTCTTCACTATCCTTTATTCTATTTTTTTGCACAGATCAAAGTCCTCCAGGAAGCTGGAACCCTCCTTCCTCTCTCAAGCCATCACCTTGAGTTGTCTCCTTCTCTCTGGGTGATCAAAGGAAATTGACATTGGATGTGTGTGTGTGTGAGAAAGGCGATAAACAGAACAAGAGAAAGAATTCAAGAAAAAAACTGAAAGGATTGAAACTTCAAGGATTTATGTGAACGTCTTCAAATTTTAAGTATATTTCCGGCTTTACATAAGAACTTGAAAGTCTGTGTAGCCTAAGCATTCAGAAAAGAAAAGGTTAAAAAGAGATGCCAATACTTCCTAAAGTCTTGTTATTCAGCCGGGCCTAACTCAAAATTTATGACCTTTTTGAAGCTGGCAATGTTATGATTACTCAGCCCGGCTCATAGTTGGCAGACACAGTCCGAACAAGAGAATTGGAAAATTTCGATTCCAATCCCTGATCTTTTACTAAGATTCGGCTGGATCTGATTCAGCAACACATGCAGGCACATGCTGTATGTGGAACAAAACTTTACCTCCATTGAAGTGCTTAATACTCTGAAAGCACTCAAAGCGGATGCTTAACTATCTACCTAAATCAAGGCCTACATGTCCACAAGATTGCTACTCCCAAAAGTTGTGTCCTCTTCATTTGGCTCAGCTGGGTGAGTCTGGCATTTTGTCAGAAGTGTGGGATGATCGATACAAGAAATACCATCCAATAAAATGTATGGTACAATAATTAGCTGTAGCAATAAACAAAATTATGAGTGCAGCTACTGGAGCTGAAGAAGCAGAAAGCACAGCCTAACAGCTTTCTGACATGTTAGAACCATCCTTATACTTCCACCACACTGAGTCTAAGAAAATGCTTCCCAAAATTGCCAGATCTAGCATATCTTCTGCTCATTGACTAGCCCTGCAAAGTCTACTGGCTTCAGCCTTGGCATGATTTAGTCCCGCCAGCTCTCAGCTTCAAAAAGTGGGGGGGAAAAACCCACAAACCCAAACAATCTTAACAGAAGCCAGAAGGAATTTCACATTGATTTTAACATTCTTTTGGTTATAAATGTCATCAATATGTAGGTAGAACTAAGAAATACATGAACTGTTGAGAATCATTTTAGAAGTATTGATGACATTTCATTAAAAAAGAAAATTAAAAGGAACTATGATGTTGAAATATTAAAAAGCTGAATACAGGAGATAGATAAAATGATATAACACGGAACAGAATAAACACAAGATGTAAAGTTACAAATCCCAAATATACGAGTTGTTGAGCACCCCTTGAAATACTAAAAATCTATGCTTTCCTTTAATGTTAGATTTGCTCATGAGTCCCTCATTGACATGATGGAGTGTGTAGTGGGCCAGTAAATGCTGCCACTTTCAAAAACAGAATCAGGTACAGTTGGAGATTAAAAAGCCCCTACTTTTTTATCTCTTAGAATACCACCTAAGAAAATGGAAGAGCCTCAACCAATTAAACAGAAACGTAGTAAGAGGCAAGTATGTGTACAGGATCACATTCATTCTTCTGTGAAGCCATGCTGTTTAGAAACCAAATTCCTTTCACATTTCACATAAAAATGTGAACCCCTGCCTCTAAAATTAAAGGGATCATGGCATACTTTACTGTGATGAAGACCAGTGAAGTCTGCTTCCCTGTAAATGAATACCCATAGTATCAACCAAAGACAAGAAGGTAGCTGGCAAGGGAAAAGCTCAGCGTGAGCACCCAGGCCATGCACAATCAGACATTTAATGAATTTCTGCAGATAGCTGCTTACATAACTGTCAAGCTGTGCTACTAGCCCTTCAAAAGCACTGATGCATTTTCCCTTCTTTAAAGGGGAGAGTGGGAGAGGTGGGGGGCGACATCTCACTCTGAAAGATAAGAAAACTAAAACTCCTAACCTGCAATAGTCACAATTACTTATAATAGCTTATGACTACATGAATTAAGCTTTAATTATCACACTGTTGCTATTTATCTACTGTTGGATGTGTGCAGAAACCAGTTCTAACCTGTCAGATATGATGAACTCTTCCAATGTTTAAAGAGTTACAGTTTGCCCTTGCCTTTTGCCAACAGTATATTTCCACAATTAAAGGAATGTATTTTATACTATTTTAAACAAAGGTAAAAGAAATTTGCCGTAGGAACAAACTTCCTGAGTTTCATTATCCAAAGCTTTAAAATGACTGGCAAGCTTCAGTTTTGAGTCATACAAGTTAATTGATGACACCATAATCATGAGGAGTAATGCTAGTCTAGTCAGGTACTCTTTCTTCCTGGTAAATACAATCCAGGACACCCTGAGGGATTCTGCTAAGCACAGATGTAGAGAAAAGCACACAGAAAAAGAGGACAGGAACACATTTTTCAACATGTCTTTTCCCCTTATTCAGCTGTCGAAGAGAACAAATACATTGTCCAATGAGGATTACAAATGAGCCTCTGCCCAAAGTTAAATCTGAACTTCCAAAAATATAAGTGCTACCACTTTGAATTTCACCCTTCAGATATTGACAACTTTTATCCCATGAAAATGATTTACAAGAGAAAAAGGCATTTTATAAATCATTTAAATTCACAAGACAGGTTATGAAATTATATACTTTGTCTTTCCAGTGGAAAGAAGAGACAAAAGGACAAAGGAATCTGCCCACTGATTTATCCACAGATTTGTGAACTCCTGTGATAAGCTGATGAACAAACCTTTAACTTTATTTCCATTTGATAAAAATCTGTGATTTAATAGTCTTATAGGAGGGCCCATAGGAACATATGCACCTACTTTTAATCAAGCAAGACTTAATTAGTATGCCCTTTAGTTTACTTTCAAATCCATAATACAGCAACACTTCCTCTTTCATGAATGCACCCAAACCAGTGTTAAGATGCAAAATCTTGGAGGGACAAGTACTGGAGAAAGGTCAGTGATGGGCTCCTACACAACACTTGAGATATAATTTCAAGAAAAAGAAATTTTTTCAAGCCCCATGTACACCTCACTTATTTTATCCTTTCATGGAGATAAGTAAAACATACTGCTGTCAGAAGAATTAATTACTTTGACTGATACTCTAAACCTTATGTTGTCAAAGAACTGCTGCACCATCTTTCTCTCCATCTCTCCTAGAGCTGTTATACCTACTTTTCCCTCTATAACCTGGAGCACAATACACACAATTTCACACTGAGAGCAGATACATGCTGGAAGTGAAAAATAACCTTGTTTAAAATTAGTGTAATCATACTAGTAAGGCTTTGAGTGAAAGTGAAATACTCATTCCCTGAATTGAAATACCAATCAAAGTGTCGCATGAAATCAACCTGAACCTACTTGTTAAGAAGCACAGAAAAATTATGAGGGGCAGGGGCTGTTCCTTGGTATCAACGACTTAACAGCTGTAAAGATACTGGCTCGCTATAAGAAGTGTAAACACAGTTGAGAAAAGAGTCTATCACCGCAATATTCCCTAACAATTTCACTGCTCATATGGTGTACATATCTATAGTTACTGTAGAGATTCACTTCATTAAATTAAAGGCATTTACCTGCTTTCTAGCTTAGATATAATCTTATCCTCTCTCTAATAGAAGATACCGTTGAATGCACATGAGAATTACAAAACTTGGTTTCTTGTGACTCCGTGTGTGGCTTTTGCCTCATCTAAGACTGAATGCAGATTGAACCCTTTCACTTCAGTGGAGGAACCATCTGTGAGCTTTCCCTCTTCTGCCTGTACTACAAAACTGCATATTTAATGAAACTAAGTATCATTTAGACCTAACTCCTAAAAAATTAAGCTAAGACCAGACAACATGTTCAAAATCTATCTGGGGATTGGTGACTGGTGACATTCAGACAACAGGATCACATTGGCTTTGCAATCTTGCAAAAATATATTTAAAAAATGCAGCAGTGTATGCCTGCTTTGCTTGTTAATTTTACCTGGCTAAAGAGGTTAAAATAAGGGAACTCATGAGATAGAAATTATCTGATTTTTTTTTAATTTCTTGACAGCAAAATATGCAATACATGACAAATCTTATACTCAACCCCCTGCCTCCCCCCCAAAATATATAACAAAATGTTCTCAGCCATGATAAAGAAACCATTAACAAAAAAGCAACTTCCCAAGTACCATAGTTTTCCAAATAAAACACCATATTCTACAATAACTATAGAATGATTTGCGTTGGATTGGAAGGGATCTTAAAGATCATCTAGTTTCAACCCCTCTGCCACAAGCAGGGACGCCTCCCTCTAGACCAGGCTGCTTAAGGCCCCATCCAACTGGGCCTTGAACACCTCCGGGGAGGAGACAACTTCCCTGGGCAACCTGTTCCAGTGCCTCACCATCCTCACTGTGAAGAATCTATTCCTAATGTCTAAACTAAATCTTCCCCCTTCCAATTTAAAGACATCCACCCTCATCGTATCACTACATGCCCTTGTAAAAAGTCCCTCCCCAGCTTTCCTATAGGCATTATTCAGCTACTGGAAGGCCACTATAAAGCGTCCCCAGAATCTTCTTTTCATCAGGCTGAACAACCCCAACTCATAGCAGAGGTGCTCCAGCCCACTGATCATCTTCGTGGCCCTCCTCTGGACTCGTTGCACCAGTTCTGTATCCTTCTAATGTTGGGGATTCCAGAACTGGACATAGGACTCCTGGTGGGATCTCACAAGAGCAGAGTAGAGAGGGAGAATCACCTCCCTCGACCTGCTAGCCAGGACACAGTTGGCTTTCTAGGCTGCAAGTGCACATTGCTGGCTACCCCAACCTCTTCCAGCCTGTACTGAAACTGCCAATTGTCCTGAACCAGGTGTAGGACCTTGCACTTGGCCTTGTTGAACCTGATGAAGTTCACACAGGCCCACTTCTACAGCTTGTCCAGGTCCTTATGGATGACATCCTGTTCTTCTGGTGACAACTGCACTACTCAGCTTGCTGCCATCTGCAAATGAGCTCAAGCAAGGCAACACAAAATTTAGGATTATCACCCATCTGAGTCACTTTGTTTACATCTAGTTGAAGGTTCAGTGGTTCCAGCACTATTTAAAATATTTTTGTCTCCTCTTGCAAGAGGTTTTCCTCCTTCTATCAATAATTTCCAGAAACCAGGGAGATTTCTGACATGCTGAAGTGACAGAATGCTATAGGTAGCCTTGTTCAGCAGCAAAACACTAAAACAATTATTGATCAGATCTACTAGCTTTTAAATGTGTGATTTGTCTTAATAAGAAACAGGTTTAAAACTTAGATAATGTGCGAAGCTGCTAACTGTTTTTCCTCCCTCTCACTGTGGACCTATGTTTGCCACTTGTTTTGGCACCCATGCTGCAAGGTGATATGTCACAACAGATTAGGAATAAAATCACTTTACTTTCCAACTACAGTTCTGGAGCTCTGTGGTCATGCAACCTTACCTAGAAGGCAGAGCAAGCAGATTCAGTTTCATGTTGAGAGCATCTGGATCTTTCAAACATAAAAAACAGAAAAGGACCATGACCCAGGTAAAATATTATCACTATCTGCCACATTAAAATTCTAATGCTTCCCGACAAGCACTGAACACAGTAAATGCACTGACTCTTCATTAATTGTATTGAACATCACCCAGCTGGCCTTGTGATGTGAAAGAGAGAAATAGGGTTTCCAGACTGCTATCCTATCTCCCGTCCAATACAAATTTGGAGAAATCTCCTACTTAATCCCTCTCACAGAATCAACAGACTTTAAACCAAGTCCTCTCTCCAACTAAAACCCTTTGTATCTATAGTTTTTAAAAGATATGTTATGTTTAGATTTCCTCTTATTTCTCACCCCTGAGTGAATATTAACACTTGAGTGAGATGCCTGTAGGTGACAAGTGTGGAAAATACTGCAGTTATCTCATCTATGACCTATATTATCACATACGTTCATATATATTTTTTAACCTTTAAGAATCCATTCCATTTATCATATACAGACAGACATTTTTCCTTAAAAAAATGATTACAAATAAATCTTTCCTAAAATTCTGGCAGGCTTTCTACTTAGAGTATCAGTGAACCCTGCTGAAAGGTAAGATTGCTCTCATGCCACTCTGTAACACTAGTTTTGTCATCCAGTTGACTGTTAATCCATGGTTGATAATTTCATATATAACATGACTGCCCCCTTGTGTCAAATGAGATTTCCCTCCTTTAGCAGGGGGATTTTGCACATCTCTACTAATTTCTCTTTTCTTAATATGAAAAAAATCCCCTAAACTAGTTTCTTGAATACGAAACTAGAGCTTTACACAGTTCTCAAACCTGTGACAAAAAAAAATGTAGGGTATGGATGACAGAAAGCAATTTGGAAAATAGGAACATATATTTCTAAAGTGACAGAATCCTAATTCAGGTTTATTAACAACATAAACAGGAAAAAGCTGTTTCCATCTCAAAGACTGTTTTCTTTAAATAACCTCTTTTTTTCTTGTAGGTCAGTTGTAAGATGAATTATATAAAATCATATAGCAAAACCGTTAGCTAAGTTCATGAAGTCAGACATACAGCGTAATTCACTAGTAGCCCCTATATCAATACATGCAACATACTATACTACAAGCAAAAAGTTCAATGGCATCAGAGGTCCAGGTAGGCATATAGAAGTTATATGCCTACATTTAAAATTATGTGCTCAAACGAAAACAACATCTTTGCTGAACACATTCAGTTTGCAAGTTCTGAGGGGTAATATTTTTCTAACAAGAATTTGGTCCCATGCAAAATTTACATATATTAACACACCATGAATATTTTTGGAAAGTTACAAATTATTTCAAATGTGTTATGAAATGTTCTGATCTGTCCTTTAGCACAAACAGTCAAGATAGGAATGTGGTTTTTATGCAGGTATAATATTATGTGAAGTTCTAAACAAGGCTCTGGACAAAGGCCAGACAGGAGAGCACTGCTATCATGGAAAGATGGACAGAGTTTCAGATTTTTATGCTCTTTTGGCTTTTTTTTTAAGCCAAGGGGGTGAATGTCAGTCAGAGCCTGTCAAAGATGCTGGCAGATGGCAGGCAGAGCTAGATTAGATGTTTGCCACCAAGAATCAAGAGAAGAACTGGGTACTTTTCTTTATGACTAGGGAAAACAAAACAAAACAAAAACCAACAAAAAATTGATAAATGAAAATAAAGAGACATCCTCCAGCCAAGGAAAGGATCACACATAAAACTGAGTCAGAAGACTGAATTAGAACCCTTTCCCCTCAAAATCCCAGCCTACAATACAGCCTCATTTTTGACCATTTCATCAATCTATGGGTCTTTGGCAAAGCTAAACCAGAAAGTACTGTTAAATGAATTGTTAACCAAATAACAATTTGCTTGGCCTTTAGCTGTCAGCACTGACTTCAGTTCAAGTGTCTCCAGTTTTTCCCTGCACTCTCTAAGGTTTGTGGAGCCATCAGGACTCCCCTCCTTTCTTCTAAGGAAACAGTCATATCCCTGTCCTAATGGCACATGCCTCGTGTGAGCACACACACTAGTTAGAAGTGATAGTAGGCAAGATGAAAAGGGAAGAAAGAAATCATTTTCAATCTGCAGAACTCCAGTGTCTTCCCTACACAGAAGTCTGGAGGCAGCTCAAAGAACTGGTGTGGGGAGAAGTGTTGGGTCAAGGTGTTCCACTGAGCCTTGGAAAACAGAAATAGCAAGGGTAAAAAGTAAAGAACTGAAAACAAGCAGCTCAGAACTAAGTAGACCTGATGGAAACAAGAAGCATATTCACAGTAGAACTCATAGATACCTGCATCAGGAAAATGAAAGCTTTTGGACAGAAAGATTGGAAGAAAAAGTGACAAAGTTAATTTCTTGGAAGTTGCGTCTTCTGAACACACATCCATGTGGTTTCTAAAAGAGTACCAAACATCAAGGTGTCTACAATGCAGCATCACACGTTTAATATCTGAAAAATATGAAGCTATAAAGATATCTTTAACAATCTGAGTCTCTAAAATACCCCAATGCCAACAGAATTAAAGGCATAACATTCCAAGCATAAATGAGTCCAAAGGTATCACCAAAATGAGCCAACTTTTCTCCCATAACTTCATCTCATTTCCTCTTTCTGTCACTGCTGATATGACTATCCTTCCTGTTCACTGAAGCTTACATCCTTCAATTACACTTTCCTCCTCTCTCTTTCCCCCACAATCCATCTACTTCATCACAGCATCTCCAAGATTTGTCCTCTTCCTCTCCAACCCTCCTCCCAAAACACTGATTTAGGCATTTGTAACACTTTAGCCTTTCAATGAGCTGACCAGAGGAAGTAGTACAGATAGGGCAAGGATAAACTAGTAACTAAGGTACAGCTTTCCTACTATCAAAACTCTTCCTCTTTTTTCAGTCTCTGTGCTAGAACTGTTGCTACTGCCACACACATTTGACTTTCTTCTCCATCATGTTTAACTCCATATAGCTATCAATCTCATTTCTCTATTGCATGTTTGTATTCTGCATTCTACATAAATGTCCTGATTCATCAGTGGAACTGAACTCAAAAACTTGCCATTCAGATGTGAATATTCCCAGATTTCAGACTCTTGCTTTGCTTTTATCCTTTCCTCTCTCTCTCTCTCTCTCTTTTTCCTCTTTCATTTCTTTGTATGCATAAAAAAAAGTCATTAAAAAATGACAGACTCCTGCCATCCAAATATTCATCCTTCTCTCAAGGGATCTGCAAACTATAATGACTACAGCTCCATTACACATGATTTATACTGAAATGCTTCCTTTTCAGAAGTTCATATGTTTAAACTGTTCTGCCCTCAGAAAAAGAGTGTTCCTAGATGTACCATATAGCCAATATTCCATTCAAGGGAAAGCTGCAACGCCTACAGTAAATATTATTTGCCAGTTAATGATTTACAGTAAATGACCAAAAACCTTCAGATAAAAAGGCAGAAACAATGAAGAGCCCTAATAATCTGATCCTGCTGTTTGCAGCACACAGTGATTTAAAATTATTCATGTGTTTCAATATGGAAGTGATTTAACATAATTCAGCAAACCTGAGACCTACATTAAGATGTAATAATGATGAATGGATGAGACACAGCACACACACTTACAGAAAACCTCAGAGTCCTGCAGAGTAAAGGAAGTACCCCTGAAGATCAGGCAGGTGCCCTCATGTGGGTGGCCTTAAAAAAAAAAAAGAGGACCACAAATAGCTCTTCTTAAAAATAAAATAAAATAAAATAAAATAAAATAAAATAAAATAAAATAAAATAAAATAAAATAAAATAAAATAAAATAAAATAAAATAAAATAAAATAAAATAAAATAAAATAAAATAAAAATATATAAAAGATCAAGAACTGAGAATGTAACAAGGGGTGTGGATAAGAACATATTCCAAATTATTATCTGAAAATTTTACATAGGGAGGAATGGATTAGATTTCTATAATAAAAAGCAGGTGGACTGAGAACAGTTACTAAATTCACTAAAGAAGAAATACATTGTAGCTACATCCCCCATTATATATTACCCCAGCCGCCATTTCAGTATTCAAACACAGCTATTTCTTGTACAGCACTTTTCACGTACATGGTCCTCAGCACAGGCTCCATATACAGCAGCAAGCACAGCGCAGATCCTCAAGGATAAAGCACGTATGCAAACTTTTACGTTTCCTTCCAAATAAAGACATTGTTCACAAAGCCTCGACATTTTGAGGTACTACGTAATTAAACAAGAATGACTGGCATTTCAACTTTTTAGTCTAATTATCACAGCTATGATGAAGTTTAATAACATCTGTTTAATGATGCACCTGACTTCCTATTTCCCCTGCATCAATTATTCTATGAAACAGGTAATAATAACAACTCTTACATATTGGACCATTTCAAAAATCACTAGAAGTATAGAGTGGAAAGAGAAGAAAAAGGACAAATTAGTAAGTTTGCTGCCAAACCAGAATTTCTCAATGTCAGAGTGACTTTTTCTAAAACCAGATGAGTCTGGGAGAACAACAGCCAGTGATACAGCCTATTGATCCCCGTCTTCCAAATTTTCCTCAGTACCGTGCTAAGATAGTGTAGTGGTTTCAAACCAAACTATCTGTTTCTGTCCCTTTTCAGAAGGAACTTGTACAGCATTACCTCTCCAGACAGGACTAATTTTTGTCAGTTGTATGAATACTGTCAAGCACAGCAGCACTCCAAACCCAGAGCAGGTTTTTCTAGAAACCAATATAGCGAAAGGACACACGTGTGGCAGCTCAGCATTCTAGACTTCAGGTAGGACAGGAAAAGAAAAGGATGCATTTTGCCTCTGCAACCTCCCTACACTTCCAACATATAGCTCCAGAACACTTTACATTCAACAACAGAAGGAATTTGATCCTTGGCTTGCAGACCTATGTGAATAAGCAGTGTTTCATACAAAACTTGTTTCTTTGTTTTTTCTCAACCCTAGCCATAGTCAGCTAAGTGCTACTGCCAGCTCATCTCGCTAACAAAAAGCATATTGACATCCGAACCACTCTGGAGCTATCCTGCATGTCCCACTATATGTGGGACACAGCTCAAGGCAAGCTTCCATTTTGCGTTAAAACTAACTTTAAAATAATGGATTGTGAGTATTTTCAAACCATTCACCAATGCCCAACACCTGTGAAGTCTACTGTACCAAACTTACAATTTGAGAAACATTATGCTCTGTACAAGCACTTCTGGACCCCACTCTTACTGCAGAATATTTTTCAAACAAGCAAGACACATCTCAGCAGTCACTAAGCAGAAGCTAACTTGCATGGAGAAAGCCTGTATGGCAAGTATGAGTATAAACATACGGAGGTCAAATTTTCAGAAGCACTCATATGACTTTAGTGCCAAATATATTTTCTCAAATTCTAGCCAATGTCTAAATTGGTACTGTTGTTGTTTGTTTTCTGTTTTGTTTGTTTGTTTTTAAAAAGCTATAAGCATTCATCTGCTTCCCAGATTAACAGGTGCACTACAGAAAAAGAATCATATGCATTATTCAAATAAATTTAACCTTATCTTAAAGATCTGGTCAAAGCAAAATTACCATCAGATGCAGGTGAACAAGTAATTTCCAAATGCAAGATCTCCCTAGACCCAGCTCTCACAGTTCACCTCCTTTTAGTTTTCCACAAGTAAAAAATTTTTGCAGTGACCACAAAACATTTTTTGGTATCATCTTTGATATGCTCTAGCACTTCTCAAGTATACCTAGCCTGTATTATGGACCTAGTCTGCCTGGAATTGCCATCCCTCAAAAAAACACTGCACCTACAAACACAGTATGACAAACAAGAGCCACACACTGACTGTTACATTTCCACTGTGCTTGGCTCTCTGTAGGATGTCACATCACACTGTACATCCCCACCTTTATTTTCAAGGCTCTAACTCATGCAGACTCAAAACTCCCAAAAGACCAAGTCCATAAGTCCCCCACTACTCCCTGCATATCCTCTTTTCAGGAAGAGTGACATTTCTGTACCAATGACATTTTGCTTGGTAGTGAAGCAGTGTCCTAATTAAAAGGGCATGAAGACAGCCTGACAACAGCCTGACAATAGCAACAGTTACCACTTTCTGATCCACTACCTTTTTGTCACTATATTTATGTTATATTCCAAATGTGGAGAAAAAGAAACGGAAAAAAATCCCCAAACACAGACAAGTAAATCATTTTCCTTGGGCAAGACTGATGTAGAGGAGTAACCAGACATAGTGACGACTAGCTCTTGTATTTGCTTTTATCCCAAGAGGCTCTTGGTAACCACAGAAATGGGTGTGACACAGGAATACTGGAAAAACACAAACCAAAACACAACCATGAGCAATAGGTCAGGTGCTTAGCTTTGGTTTCCTAAGAGGCTGTCAACCGCTGAAAGGTATTTAAGGTATTTTGTCTGCAACACAATGAAAAACTTCCTGCAGTGAGTAAAACAAAACATCCAGTTTTACACGGAAGGATGGTAGCAAGTCCCCAAAACACTAACTGAAATTACAACTATTTTTGGTCCTTGCAGTCACATGAAGAAAGTAACCGTAAGTTAACAGCTCCATGAACCCCCCTGGAAATTCCGTCCAGAGCAAGGACCAGAGGCCAGGTATGCTGTACTTCATGCATTCAGCATGATGGGTAGAGATCTTTGCATTACAGCTGTGCCTTGGGTTTAGCAAGTGCTTCAAAAATCCTTACATCCTTTCCAGCAAAGCTTTGCTACATTAGTAGGCTGTTTACAGCGTACTTCAAAGTTTTTTTCATTAGGAAAAAAATCAGCAGTAATGATCAGAAAGAGCAGCTGAGGAAGAAATTTAACATATCTATGCCATAAAAAAATACTATATGAATTGGTGGTACTGGGAGCAGTATTTACTCGTGAAAAACCCTGCAACTGCAATATTTATCTTTGTACAACACTGTGGAATTAAGTTAATAGGAAAAAAAAACCTACTTGTGTTGACAATATGTTTGAGCAATTCTCAGATCACTTTTACCCACGGAATGTATGAGGTCTGATATCAAATAATGAGACTGACTGTAACTCTTTATTTAACAAATTAAGAAAATCAGCTACAATCACTTTCAAAATAATTCTGAGGTGACACAGCTGCATATGATGTGATGCTGCCAACGTTCAATGCAATTCTGTAGAACATTTTCTGAAAGGCTGTTGAGGATCTCTGTTGGTTTTGCTTTCACATCTTCCACTGACAAAAAGTGGATTCCTTTGAGCCTCAACTTGATCTTTGGAAAGGGGTAGAAAT
Source organism: Clamator glandarius (assembly GCA_033459285.1). Taxonomy (NCBI): domain Eukaryota; kingdom Metazoa; phylum Chordata; class Aves; order Cuculiformes; family Cuculidae; genus Clamator; species Clamator glandarius. The sequence continues at coordinate 1,495,479 of JAUNZM010000125.1, forward strand.
CATAAGGAGTCAGGTCTGGAGAACAGGGTGGGTGCTCAAAGCACAGTGGTGTTATTATTAGCTAAAAACTACTTCTCAATTAAGCATTGTGTGCTGGCATATTGTCTTGGTGCAAAATCCATCTATTTCTCCGCAATTCTGGTTGATTTCTTCTCACATATTGACACAATTCATCAAGACATCAATGTAATACTCTTGATTTAGTGTCTGTCTCCAGGGAACCCACTTTGACGTACCCTGGTTATCGAAGAAAACAATCAACACCGCCTTGAACTTCAGACAATTCATGCATGCTATTTTTGGTCTTGGAGATGTTGGTGTCTTCTGCTGCATTGATTGTCGCTTTGTTTCTGGATTATATGCAATATCCAAGTTTCATCACAAGTAATTACTAAATTCAACAAATGTGGTTCATCCTCAGTGTGTTGCAAAAGGCCGAAAAAATGCTTTGTGATGTTCTTGTTCATCTGGCAGCATTTTTGCACAAATAGTTTTCATATTCAGGTCTTCCATTAGAATGCCTCAAACACCTTCCCTGTCTAAATGAACTTCTTAGCTACTGTTTCAACACCTAACCTTTTGTCTTATCAAATCACATCTCACACTTTTTCAATGTTATCAGTAACTGCTGTGTATGTGGTACCCGGGCAATAATCATCTTTCACGATTTCTCTGCCTTCCGAAAATTGCTTGTGTAATTCAAAAATGCATGCATGAGACATGCACTCTTCACTGTAAGCCTCAGTCTATAGCTTCATTTTCACAAGAAATGTGATGTTAACCTGCTGTTCACTCTCGCCCAATGCCGTTTTCCAATCGAGGGTAAGAAAACATTTATATTTGAACACTCGTCCACTTGTAGTGAGTGAAGCAATCGAGTTGAGCCTTGTCTCACTCTGACAGCTTAGAACATGTTCTACAGCCATCTCTTTGTCTCTCCCCTGCCTCTCTTGGTTCCCAAGCTATAGGGTTAGTTTGGGGTTTTTTGTGTCGTACCTCGTACAGCATGCAATTTGCTGAACAATTACAGCATTGCAGCAGGTATTCTATCCCATTTACTCCTTTTGAAATTGTTTCCCTATGCATTAATACTATTTAGAAAAGGTATTTTCATTCAGCATTGCTGTCCTGTTGCACTATTCAGCGATATTTAAACCAGATGTTGATTTCCATTTTTTCCAACATAATGCTCTTTATTACCAAAGGTACCCTCACAAAATCTCATTAGAAATCAAATTTTATTAAAGTATTAAAATAGAAAGGTACCTTTGGTCAAACGTCATACTGGGTTTTAATACTATAATGTTGCACGCCTTAATTTGATGTTTGAGCCTACAATTATATGATTAGGTCAAATATACATTAGATAAACTATTTCCTTGTTACACATTGTGCTGGTTTCCAGCTCTGCCTGCACCAAACACATGCACAGATATCTGTAACTACAGAAGTATTTACAAATGCTATCATTTTGACCAATATTAGCATAATAATTTTGCTAAAAATGATTATTTACTAATTTCTACCTGCACATGGAATAAACCTCAGTGGTCAACTATGTCTCTGGGTTGGCACATACTGATCTTGGCAGGCATTCCTACAAGTCTGACCTGATATCAAACTGATTCTTGCTGAAGAGCCATGATGCCAAATCCAGGTGTATTTGCTACACTGATTTAGCATAGTATATGCAGCACATGTGGGTATAAGGCTGCCTGTAGATTTTGCAGTATGGTAATTTAACTGCTATTTAAAAAAAATTAAATTTTACAAGTTCATGATAAATATTTTGTTACTGTATTAGTAGAAAACTAATTTTTAGCATATAATTAACGCACCGCTACCCAAAATATCTATCCTGTTTATTGGATAAAATAACACCCACCTAAAGCAATACACACATTATAAACTACTCAAGTTTTTAACCCCTTTAACAACTAAGCAAAAAGCTATCCTCCATCCCCATAGCAGAAATGAAGTGTTTATTTCTGCTTTTAATTCTGGTGCTAACTCAAGATGATAATAAATTTGACTTTGTAATATACTAGACAGAAATGGGACATTTTTATTGTGTCATGTCCCCCTTGCTCTTCCCCCCCTCCAAATTTTGCACTTATTCTGCATGGTGCTCTAAGTAAACAATGATAAAAGTCAGTAAGTGGGGAGTTGCTTGTTGTTTTTACAGCATAGAAGCCCTGTACTTCTGAATCACCAAGCAGCTGGAGTCTGGTTTAATTACTTAACATCAATCAAGATGTAAACCAGCACTTGGAGACCAAGGAATGCAACATTCATCTGCAACACAAAAGAAATAGCTAAGCTATCTGAGCTTCTGCCTAGACGGTTTGTACACTAGGAAAAGTCAACACATTACTTTTATACTATGTCAGTAACATAAAATAGCTAAACAGTAATTTTATGCTGTACTTGAACACATCAATGACAATTTGCAGTAAGGGAGAAAAGATCATGAGAATAATATTTCAGAGAGACTTGTAACCTCTAACACAGGACGTATTTCTTCAGTACTACCTTCTGGCAAATAGTAGCACCAGTGCATGATAGCATTTCCATCTCCAATAAATAAACAGACACAAAGTTAAAATATAGTAAAAAAGGAGACAATAAATTGCAAACTCTAGATTCCTACCTGAAATTTTCATGTATTCACTCTCTAAGCTTGTGAAATACATTTCTTCCATTGTGTTTTTGCTAATATTAAGAGCACAGCACAGCAATGCTTCATTCAACTCAATGGAGCGCTACAGCCTGTCTTTTAAAAGATCAAAGGAGATGATCTAATTATCCCTTCTGGTCTTCAGCTCTATAGATGTAAACTACACACTCTATCTATGAAAAAAGCAACCACCCACCATAGTGCACAAGAACTTCTCCGTAAAGATAAAAAGAAGCAAGTAACCACATGGGACAGATGTTAGCCACATTACTTCTTGTGGTGCTGGAAGCAGCTCTGTTACTACATTGCTGAGGATGAAATAAGACACCATGAAAATCAGCCCAAGTCTTCAGCACATCTGAGGTAATCCACCTATAAAAATTAAAATAATTAATAACTGCCTGCATCATGGAAGACACAATCAGTCAACTTTAGCTAACTCTGTAGCAGAGATCGGATGCAGAACACAGAAACAATTCGTGTGCTGGGATCCCACCAATTAGATACTAGATAAACACAGGACAACAACAGTCTCCAAATCAAAAAGCCTCCAGTCTAGCTATAGGATGACAGATTAATCATATGCAGACAGATGCAACAGCACCTGGAAAAAAGATAACACATTTGTCTCAGCACAGCAGAGAATACTGTACTCCTCGAGTGCAGGGAAGATTTTACAGTGATTTTTGAATCAGGGCACCCGCACAAGAAAATGCACAACCCTGGTCCTACTAGCTCATTCCTACAGTGGGAATTCCACCGCTGTTTTGGCAGCAGTTCTAGCTGATATCAATAAGCCAGAAATGAAATTCTTATAAAGTATGATGAACATACTAAAATGCCCATTTGCCAAACAAGATGGGCAGTCCCCTAAAACTGGGACTACCTGGCAAAATAATACTTTAAGTTAAATTGTAAGCACTTTGCATCCCTTTTGCTGACTATACTGTGTTTATCCTTGCTTGCTTAAGGGATTAGTCATATTTGGGACTGACATAGTTCTTTTCCCCCCCCCATGCAACCTGCAAGAAGAAACCAGAATGGGATGATAACACTGAAATCATTATACTGTCATTTACCATAATTCTTGAGTTTCTTTCTGAATAAAGGAACTTTCCTTATTGCTTGTTAAACTAGATTTAAGGACAACTTCATATCCTTAAGTGGTTCAAAGAAGCTGAATAGATGAGAAAAATCAGATTCCTGATACATCCAGAGTTCTAGGGACTATTTCTATGAACAAGGTTATGGGCAATTTATAATGGAAGCACAGGATACAATGATGCTTTTCCATTGCTAATGGGAATAGGTCAGGCAAACACTCCCCTTTTTAGCAAACTATTAAATCAGCAGAGATTGTAAGCAGTATTCTTAAGGGAGTTTGATGACATACTGAAACATGCCAAATGAAAAACTGATGCTGCCAAGTGTAGAGCTAGTACTGATGATGTTCCTGTTGCGAGTTGAGTAAACGACTGGGATAACGGCACATAACAGTAAGCAGCAGTGTTTCAACACTAGGCTCTGGTCTTAACTCAAGCATGTTCTTACAGACAGTTGCTACCACTGCTGTTCTTCTAACATGTCCCATCATTAATGATAAAATAGACCCCTTGCAAATCACAGTTTATATATTGCTAACAGCATTTCAAAGAGAATGCTTGCGACAGCAGCTGTCAGACATTACATCTGGCCACTCGAGAGTGAAAAAGAAATATTTACTCAGACTTCAGAGGGGCATTTTGGTATAGAAGAGGAAGATAAAAGCAGGAATCTTTTACAATATGAGGTACCAAATCAAAGTAAATAGGGATTCCTCTCACTGATAATCCAACAGAAAGGAGACAGTTATAAAACACATTCAGTACTGTGTGTCCTAGGCAATGTGGCTATATCTCACCCCAACAGATTAAATGTCAGTAATTAAAACAGAACGCTTACTAAAAATCTTAAAGAAAAACAAAAGAAAATATTATTTCCAAGAAACACCAGTGGTAACTGCAGAATCACAGACACTGCACCATCACAGACACTGCACTAGATGTTTACCAGCACACTTTGAAATATAACAGAAATATTCAAAATAGAAGTATTCAAAAGCATTTATTTCTATAATTCAGAAAGATCCGTATGTTATTGTTTCCTCTTAATCTGGAAATTAATAAAAAAGCATTATTTTTATTTTTTTGGCTTGGCTTAATTATTCCATCTATCGTGCTGATTGACAAAGAAAGGTTTATTTTTAAAAACACTTCCACCACAGGAGCTAATATTCCTAATACAATACCTAAAAGGCTCTCTACCACAAGGGAGATGCTGACAGAGACAGCAAAGACAAAGCTGATGTCACGGAACAGATTTTTTTCAAGAAGGAAATACACTTGAAGAGAAAGTACTTTTTGTTCTTAATCTAATGCTTTATTTTAGTGTAAGCCTACTGTATTGAATCTAAGATCACAGCAATATGTCATTGCAAGAAAGCCTCCACTGAAAAATTATTTTACATGTAACCTGGCAATATCAATCCTTAACTAACGAAAAGTATTTTCATCTCGGCCCTAAAGAGGTACATGAAATATGGGGAAAAGTCATTAAAACATCAAGAACTACTGTTATTTTGACCATATAGACAAAACCAGGATTACAAATGTGCAATGTTAGCAACTGCTTTCAGTGAGAAATACATTCCTTGAAGTCAGCTGGATCCACAGTAATCCCTTCAAAAATTATAGAGACATATGCACACGAAGTAATACCATACTCACACCTTAAAGATCAAGAAATTTGCCAGCAATCTGCATAGTTGGAGAGTATGTTGGTTTACATATTTTTATGACAGTGAATACTCATTTGATATGGTACTCAAGGTGACAGAAATAGTCATTCAAGGGATCTCCCCTGTCTCTTCAAGCTTTGTGAAAAATAGACCTACTTTTTATTTATAAAGAATATAAATACAGTATCCAGACATGACCTTTGATTAATGTTTCAATTTCTGCTGTAAATTTACAATATATTTAGAGACACTATTTCCCTGCAAAACTACCCTTAATAAGTAGTAGAAAGAAACACCAAACATTGATGTATCAGAATTGGTTAAATAAACCTCTGAAATCAGCTGCTCAACCCTCAGAATGAGAAACTACAGAAATAACAGATGTTACCATATTTTTGATTCAGTAGCACTTCTGAAAGATTCATAGAAAATGCAGAGTTTTTGTAAAACTCTTATAAGGAGGTAAGAAATATTTATATAAAGATCTTTTAGACAGAGTTCTTATGTATTTTCTTCTCTCCCTTTCTGAGCACAATTCTGCTCATCACTTCTCCTTCTCCCTCCCATTTGTATGCTTAGAAGCTTGGTTAATTTTCCTGCTTCACCTAATGCCAAAAGCAAAGTTAAAAAAGGAGCCGAGATTAAACAATTTATAAACGCAGGGAAAGAACATCTTGGTAGATGAGGCTCCATTTTCCACTGCTTTAAAATGCAGGTATAACAAAAGACCTAAGGAAGTGAAACAGGGAACACGGGAGATGAAAACAGTGTGAAGTCCAAAGGAGAGGTGTGGTATTGCTACAGGCAGGTTTCCTATTTCATTGTTGCAACAGAACAGACCACAACAATCATTAAACAAACCACTGAAGAGCCAAGTCTTATCTCAAACAATACACTGTGCACTGCATTCTTCAAACAGTTAACAGTTTTATAGGTGAGATCCTTAACACTCAAGCACACAGATTACTCTGCCTGAATCTGCACCTTCTGCTTATGTAAGACTTCTCACAGAAGGAAAAGTGCAGTCACTCTTAAATGCACTGCTATCTTAGTCTATATCTTATTCTACATGTCCGCATGCACCTGCTGCAAATCTGGTTTTTCTATGACTTTTTAATCACTTCTGGGTTTTCTACAACTTTTTTAATCACTTTTCCTGTTCAAGTCTCAAAGTGTTTCTATGATTCTTTTTGTTTCCACAAAGTAGTAGTGACAAATGATTAACTGGTACAGTAATCTTCCCAAAGTAAAGATCTCACGTTTCTAATCCCACAGATACAAAACCAGTCCTATTAAATTCAGTAAGAAGGTGCACCTACATTTACAAAAAGAGAATAATTTTTTCATAAACAAGCAGGACACTGAAATTCCATTTAAAGGGGACTTTAGCCCTATAAGCCTAGAGCTGTTTGTCATAAGGGCTGAAAGATGGCATTTTATTTCCATGACCTAATGCAAGTGAGGAAACAAACTTAGCTTCATTCTTTTAAACCACAACGATGCCAAATATTTGCTTGTCAGTAACACATTAGGTACCTCACACTCTTGCCAGATTTATACTATATATCAAAAAGAAATCTTTTTCACAGTCAACTAAAAGTCATTTTCCAATTGCACTTCTCCAATTAATGTGTACCATTTACCTATGTATTTATGACTTTAAAAAATTAATGTTTATTCTGGAGTCACTTTTCTGTGGCTTATAGGTAAGCTAATTTATATGTTATATTATTTGTATAATTGACCGGGCAATAGTTCTCTGAATCCCAAATCCAAGCATTCTTGCAATAAGTGTTTTATATTCTACTTCTGAAACTCTCTTCATGCTTCAATTCCTCTGATAGAACATTAATGAAGACCTGAAACTAGAGATAATTGTTCTTGATCTGACTTTTCCGTACTAATTTGTTTTCATAAATGGTCCTGTCTTTTTTGTAAATACTTGGGTGTAGACTTGCATATGGGCTCTTATTTCCTTGTCAACAAATCTGTAGCAATCATGCTGTATATATGATGACATTAAGGAAATAAAATGCTTCACAATCCAGGACATCAGAACAAAATAATTCATCCTAGATTCTCTAAAGCTTTCAATCCTGAATTAAAAACACATAGGCATAGATCTGAAATGACTAGAAACTTCTGTTTTACAGACAATTAGTATGTGGCTTTGGATAGAGAGATATATCTACTGCACAGTTCAAAATTTGACCGTTAATTCAATTCCCAAGTGTCTAATGTGGGTCCTACTGACATGTGTAACCAGTTCATAAATATTTGTTCCCTAGGACTTTGAAATGAAGAATGAAAAAGAAGCATTCACCTAAGTAACTCATGGACATTGTCTGATCTTCTGCATCCAGCAACTTGGCTACCCAGTGAAATGCAGTACTGCAGCTTGCTTTTCAGCCACCTCAAACACAAACAGTATGCACAGGCCAACAGTAAACCAAACACAGAATATTTCCCATTTCAAAATATTTGGGAATATCTTTTACCTGAATGTCAATACTCCAGCTGACATTACTGAACACAGAGTTTTCACTAACTTTTTGTCAAACCCTTATATCTATACATTGCTTCGGCATTGTTCCAGGCCTTGTAATAAACTGCACATGAAATAAATGCACCCATGTTTCAAAGGGACACATTTGACATAATATTTTATCCAGTTTTGCATTTAATCCAATTTATCCAGTTTCAAATCTAAACCCAGAGTCTTAAAAGAAAGAATTACTTCCATTTTCTTCCACCTTAGCAGAGATTCAAGTCAAGACATATATAGGGACATGTTTTGTACCCTTTGACCAAGAGCAATCTTGGGAGATTTCAACAAAGGTTACAACTAAAAATTAAGGAAGTAAAAGAGAAATATTTAAGTTACTAAAAGACTAAGGTCTTAACTAGGTAAGGCTTATCAGCTGTTACACATTACCTGTATCCTAAGATCTCCCACGAGTAGTTCAGTAGAAAACCAAAATCTCAAACCTTACACAAGTTGGACTTAAAAGTGATGGCTCACCTCATTATTTGAAATGTATCAATGAAGGCAACAATGAGAAATAACCAGCTCATTCCCTAAACCAAAAAAGGGTAATGAAAATTCAGTACCAAAGCTTATTTCTCTTAAAGAAAGCCTGTAGTGTGTGGTAAAATGAAGTTTAGAAAAAATTACACAAAGGAAACTTCTAGAAAAGATTTTGCTTCTCTGTTGTTCTTTTCTAAGGCTTGATGAACTTTATGACTTCCTCTTCCTGCTTATAACAGTAAGAAATCTTCCAGAATACAAGTCTCGTAAATCCTCTGCCTACAAATATACACACATTTAGGTGAATCAGCTGAAAACGCAAGTCCTTTCATATGGGGGCAGAGAAGACTCCCAGAAATCTGGTTTTTTTAAAAAAAAAATCGCCCTTCTAAAGTAGCTATAAAAATACGCTCATGCTTCTCTGCTATTTATATTTTATAGGAAGAAGGCCTAAATATTGTCACCAGGCATTTCTGCATTTTTTATAGCTGAGAAATATTAATATGCCGAGAATCTTCCTCTGTGGTTTCACTGCAGAAATTCTTAAATTTCTAGGAACAGGAGGGGAAAAAAAATGCCTCATTTCTCTGCTAGAGGACACACTATCACACACCTACTACAGTAAATAATAAGCATTGGCTAGGAGTCTGCATTAATCAATGACAGAAAAATTTTTAAAGGTATTTGAATAAGAATGTTTTGCAATTCTCAGAATAATCTCAGGAAATCTCGTGGAAAATGCTTTTTAAAAGGAAAAAGCCCAACAAAATAAAAAATACAGGCTTATCTCGTATGATTTTTATACATCACAAAGAAGTAGTAAAGACAAAAACAGATCTTTTCTTCCAATGCAGATCATCATTTAACCATTAGAGAAGGTGCTGCTGAAATGGAAAACCTGATATTTCATGTAATAAATATGTCAAAACTTGCACTTTACAGCTATTCCACTGGAAAATGGTTGAAGGAGTAATATAATTCTCAACAGGCAAATACTCCCACACGTTGTCTCCACCAGCTGCTCATGGACATTAGCTAAAAACTAAAGCCTTATGTCACAGACGAGTGACCTTTAGGTCAACATGAAGATTTACTGGCACTCAGAACAGTATACACCAACTTCAAGGTAAAAGAGTTTGACACAAATATCTGAGATAGCCCTATCAGCTCCATATTTCAGCTCCTCCCACCTGAACTGGCTTCTCTTGTCTAAGTCAACTAATGCACAATCAATAGCCTTGACTTACTGTGAGATGTGAGTTATTGGGGTCAACAGTGTCTCACCCTCCAGGTCAAGCTCATCGGCAAAGCTGTTAGTCCTGATGAAGGGTCCTGTGTTCACATCTAAAAACGTTGGGTTTTTTTTCACTGTGAAGAAACGTGTAGATAACAGTTAAAGCAATAGCATTCAGCTTTTTCAAGAAAGGTCTACCACGCATTTTTTATCTCTAAAATACTGTTCATTTTAACAGAAAATTGCAAACAGGAGTTACTATAAAAAATTGCATATACTCATGAAAAGCTCATGAAAAGTAAAACTTTAACTCTTCATATATACAAAGAATTTCAGCTTCTGCTGAAGACTTAGAACTACTATTATTTAGTTTTGTTCATATTCCTCATACGTTAGCGTGTAGAATATTTACATCAAATCAGTTTTGTGTACTAGAAAACTTATCCTACAATAAATACTCAGCCATACCATGGACCACTGCTCTACAGCAATAGTGCATGAGTGCAATTCAATGACAAGTTCACTTCCCCTTTATATCAACTTTACTTCATGTTTCTGTTTATAATACCCATTTGTGCTGTGTACTGTGACTAGGGTCAAGAAACCAGGCCGACATCAACAAAGAAACCTCAGCATTTTCACGGTGAGTAGTCAGCTACTGTCCCACACTGTCCGAGCTTGCCTACTGGTTCCCAATCCATAACACACACAAGGATGCCTTATCTTTGTGCCTAGACATGAGATATACAGCAAGATGTCCAGTTCATCCAAGGCAAGGTCCTTAGTGGGAAGGCCATTTCATAAAACTTCAGATATTGAAAGTTTTTAGTGGCAAAGTTACTTGTATACAACACTTTCACACATCCAAGAAATTAGACAGAGTACTGTAGACTTCATTTTTAAACTCTTAAATTCTGCTGGACTCTAACATTAAGAGCCCTAAGTGTTTTTTTCAGCATGGTCCTAACATTTGTTAAAGCAGGCACAAAATTTGTATATAAATAAAAACATTATTGTACTTATACAGAACTGTAAATTAATTTTATAGTAAATAAAAACAGCAAGTAAAGTTCTTTAGAAATCATACGTAGCTTGTGACAAGCAGAGAATTCATCTGTGCAACAGGCTGGATCATTCAATGAAATAATTACAAAGTTGTAATTTATGAAGTCTCTAATGTATCAAAGAAAATGCTTTGTAGTATAACAGTATATAATGTTCTGCAAAAAAAAAAAACCATGAAAGCTAAAGGGATACAGCATAAATTGCTAACTTAAATGTAGTTAAATTTAATGAGAGGTAGGGATATCAGGAAGCAATTTGTTTTTCTAAAATGCAATTATTTCACTCAAGCAAGTGGATATCTTCATATGGCAGAAATGGATATGAACTTTTACAAATAATCAGAAGATAAAATGTTATTTTATCATCAGGCACATGGCCATTCACAATTACAATGGGAAAGTCTGCTCACCAGAAATCGTGATAGGAAAGGAAGACCGTTAATATAGCAGAGAAAACAGAAAAAGACACAACTACTAGGAGACAAACTTATATTTTAAGGACAAATTAAAGCACGAGCCGCCACTTCCAGCATTTAAAAATGAAGCTTTAGTATAACTTAGCTTCCTATGTATGGCTTTAGTATCATGTTATTTAATCACAAAACTGTAGCCATCATCCAAAATAGCGACTGTGAAACAAGCAAAATAATTCCAGATTCAGATATGCAGCAAAATCTCCTTAAAGCAGACTCATTTTGGCTTTCACTAAAGTAATTTTCACTGGTTTAATTTATAACAGATACAAATGCAACTTTCCTGGTTTCTACAAAAGGACTCATAGCCTTTATAGCTTTCCTGATGACAAGTGTTAAAACCATTGAACCTAAAACCATGTAAAGAGTGAAATAATATTCAGTTATTGCTTTTCAGTTTCATATGAGGGGAGAGAAGGAATGGTACAATAATTTCATTGTGGCACTGTACCTCAGTGTACCTGACTGTAGTTCAGTCTATTTGAAAGTACTAATATTTGAGAATGCAAAGATGAAGACCTGCTTAATAAGAAGCAGACATGGTATCTTCCTCCTCCTTTATTTTAAAACTTTCTAAGATGATCATAATCAAGATCAGCCTGTTCTAGTGAACAGTGCAGCCCTCTGCTCTTCATGCTTCTGTTCTTAAATGCATGTTGCTGCTTACAACATGAAAGAGGAACCACTCGAAAACACTGCCACACAACCTGCTTTCACAGAGAGAGAGGGGGTACCAAGGAAAGAACATGGCATTAAAGACAGCCACCCTGCCACACAACGCCTTAAAACAAGTCTCAAGCAGAGCACCAGGGAGCTTGCACTGTCACAGCATGTGTTTTATTTAAAAAAATAAATTCATAGACATTTTGCTTCAGAGGAGACTTTCTCAAAACACAGTGTTAAACAAATGTATTTTTAAAAAGACACTAAATTTCTAAATAAGCAGGCTAAAGGAAGAAAAAAAAAGGAAGCTCATTTTCAGTGGATAACAATGAGCAAAAATAAACAGGAAACAGATGTAGCAGAGGATATTTACTGTAATTCAGGGGTCTCCAAGCTTTATTTTCTCTATTTTTGATGGGTAGTAGCAGCAACAAGGATAACAGGCATGACAATCCAGCTGACAATGCTAAACCAAGTACTACTTTGAAATGGCAGAAAATACACTCTCAACAACATGAAAACAGAAATTCTGAACTTTCTGTAAACACTCAGGGTCAGGCTGGATGGGCCTCCAAGCAACCTGCACTGGTTGAAGATGTCTCTGGTCATTGCAGGGGTGTTGGACTAGATAGACTTAAAAGGTCCCTCCCAACCCAAACTGTTCTATGAACTATCGATCAAGGATTACCATCCAAGTAACAAGAAATTACTGGTGGGTTTTCTATATTACCAACACAACAATTTCATATACAATGTGACATGCATGCAGACATTTTTCTGGTAGTAGAATATTTGGCTAGCATGACAGAAAATAGTTTACACTTCCATTTTTGCAAGCACAAACAAAAAAATTTTAAATGCATTAAAGCATTTTTTCATTGAAAATCTGAGTTTTAATTAATGCAATTAGAAAATACCTCTGTTCTGCAGCAATTTTTTTAAAATTTAAATATTTGCAATTTACAGCCTGAAATGTTTTCCAAACTCAAAACTCTACTGATGTATCCCTGCTTTCTTTAAAAAACAGCACTATAATTTTCTGCGCTACAACAGGCAACTCCAGACAGAGCATTGAAAGATATAGTAATTAATAAAGGTGATGGAGCAATGAAATATTATGAGCTTTACCTGGAGAGGAAGGAGTGCTGGAAGACTGCTGCTCCACAGAAAAGGATGGCCAGGAGCGCTGACAATCTGAGTCAGAGTAAATATGCAAATAAAACATAGACAGATAGGAGAAGGAAAAAGATGAAAAAAAAAAAAAGAAAAAAGCTGAGGAGATGCAGACACACCTTATACACGGCATGATGTAGCAGTCATCTTTAAACACAAAATAAAATGTCCCATGGAAAAGAGCTTGTATAAAACTTTTCTAGTGTGCATTATGTGTTAGCAGAATATTAAACCACCACAAGGGGTGGCATCATGTGTCCTCAAACCTGTTCTTCATGACTGTCACCTGCTGCAAGATATTCCTCACTACATACCAGTCCCATTTTGAGGAAAGTAAACTAGTTTTGCCCTTTCCTTTGTGACTTTAGTCTCCTCAAGTGTTTCCCTTTCCAAAGTGACCTTTTAGGGGTCAGACCCCCCTTTCTCTCGTTCATGCTGTTCACAGTGTAGTTAGCTCCTGGTCAAATTTCAGTTCTGTCAGGTGGGCAAACCAGTACTACCACCCTTGTTTGAAGCTGCCTTATTCATCCTATAAAAAGCGTTTGAAGTTGCCCACTTCAACAACTTAAGACCAAGTGCCTAGCACAAGCTGAATTTTTTAGGGGAAAAGTTTCAGGCAAGAAAGAGGAGCCAGTGATGAGAAAGAGACTCAGCAAAACAAAGTTTATGCTATGTTTAGTTCTTCTGAATAGCTTCATCCTTTTAATAACTATTTCATTAAGAAATGCTTGTGGACCCTCATACTCAGACAGAGTAATATTTTTCAGAACTGTTGCCTCACTTTTATACAGAGAGAAAAACTCTCAAAATATAAATGTACTGGAGTTTAAAAATCTGGAAAAAACCCACCCCTCATTTTGCAAGTGTTCTGTCAGTGCCAGGCACACTCCAGTCACAACCTCTGGGTCTTTGCTGAACCGATGATGCTGGAAGAAAGGAGCAGGGGAGAATAGGAGGTGGAAATATCTGGTTGCACACAGATACTGGCAGGGAAGCCAGATAGGGGATCCAGGAGCGTGAAGACCTGAATATAAGTGGGCAGCCCAAAGAGAGAACCAGAATTTATGGAATATGAGAAAGCAGCATATAGATATGAGACTAGAGGCTTTCTGAGGACCAAATTAAAGCTGAACGAGCATCCTTTATTCTTGCACTTCCCAATTTCTTGTTTCTGTGGTTTTGACTTGTCAGCTTCAGTTTTCTGTTTAGGTAATCTTATTCACACTAAGTACAAACACACACTCTTTATTTCTTTGAGTCACTGTGAGAACGGTGTTAGGTAATCTCTCAGGTCCACTGAGCTCACAATGCCTGTCTTGGAAACAGAAAGTAAACATGTGATGACTGGCAAAGCTCCTCTAATATTTCCCCAAGATGAAGGAATATCCCTGTTTATGTAAAACGGGTGACTTCATGGCTCTTGCTGCTCTCCTGAGCTTGTTCCACTATGCTTACCCTCAATGGAGATGCATCACTTAGAATGTAGGATAAAAATGAAAACCAAAAAAAGGGCAAACCAAGGAGTGGTCAGGGGGAGTCAAGGAGATTATTTTCTGCTATTTTATCCACTTAACTGCACCTGAGTTCCACGTACTTTCAGAGGAGAAACTGAACCTTGTATTTTCAGACAACTTAATCCAAGCCTGAGCATCTTCACACTCAATTACTGAAAAGAAGCCTCTATTGTCTTTACTAGTTTACACGTGGCTCACAGCACTGTCACAAAAACACAGACCTGGCTCTAACTCTAGAGTCTTTGGGGAACAAATTATACAATTTACAGGTCCTCATCTGATCACAAATATCTACAGAGCAGTTTTACAGGAACAGATGCATGTACTTCAGAATGCACAATCTATTTTTAGAAATTAATTTTCAGCTATATACTCAGACAACTTAAGTATTGGATGTGTTATAATTTATTTCTATGTAGATTATCTTTTTTTGATTGGTTATGTGTACCTGAGCAATTTTTCTCAATTATGAAAAAACCCGATATAATTTACTTACATAAATGAGTGCTCACTTTTCTCTTTGTAAGTAAACTGGGTGCAATTGTGGTTACAAAAATGAAAATGTACATTTTTGTCTGTCTAGATCTCCTTGGCTGCAAGAGATTTCTTAGAAACTATATGGCAGTAGAAACACATGAAAAGCACTGCAAATGTTACATTGTCATAAATTGGCATGCCATAGACAGAATTAGTTTCCTCAACTTACCAAGCAATTTCAACATTCCTGTTTGTCCTGTATACTTGAAACAGTTTAGAGAGAGCAGAACACAGATAAAAAAGAAAAAAGGTTAAGTGTCAGAAGAATTAGAGAAAATCCTTTTATTGAGAGCTATAGAGCTGATTGTTGAAGTGGCAGTATTAGGCTGTCTGCAAATCATATTTTCCCTGAATCAGTTTAAAAACTTCATGATAAAAGATGGGACTTTACAAATTTAAGCATCTGTACAGATCATTCATTGAATTGTTTTGAAAAAAGGTATCTGTACTTAAAGGCTTAGACACAGATTAAACTTAATACTTGTTCACCTTTTAACAGCTATGCAATTTCTACAATCAGATGCAATTTGCAATCATTCTTTAACAGAGGCCAAGAAACAGTGGAAGAGCATAGATGGTACAGAACAAGACAAGACAGAAATTAGCAAAAAAGTACATGGAAAGAGTGTCGTTCTGCTTGAATTATCCTGTGTCAACTCATATTGCTATCTGATTTTAAAAGTCATTAAATTTAATCAGGTCAGCCAAATTTTTGAGGAGGGAAAAGATGAATACATAAGGTTAATCAATAAAGTACACTTTAAAAATAAAACCTCATCCTTGCTAACAAAATTTGAGTAATACACATTAAAAACTTCTAACAAAAGCACATTTGTAAAAAAGCCACATTATAAATTCTGAGTTACTTCAGACATTTGTTACAGCTAAAGCATATTAATCACAAGGTGACCAAAGTCTGTTCTTCTTTTTCCTCATGTTGTACCACCTTATACAGTGACAGTTAATACAGATGAATCCACACTTATCTTAAGTACTTCTGCTTTCAAAATTTGATTCACAGCCTACTCCACTGAGCAGACGGCAGGAGCACATGATTGTTTCATGCATCGGTCTATGTTCAGTGCAGTCAAGACTTGTCAATACATTTTGGTTGAGATGCAAGCACAATAGTAAAACATCTTAGGCAAATTTCATGTGGAAAAGCTGACAGTAGCTCTCCTGTCAGGCAGAAATTACAAATAATCTCACATTCATTAAAGAAATTTCATCCAAACAAGTCAGCAACCAAAGCCAAAAGCACAGTATTTTTGCTTTAGAATGTCAAGATCTTGTTTTGTCCTCATCCTCTCCTACAGGATATGTCTTTAATTCATAAATATTAAGTTGGGCTGTTTCTTCCTCCAGTGATTATGAACACAATTAAGTGTATTTTTTTCAAATGAAGTTCTTAATATTCATTACTAATGTCACTCAGAGCTCTAGACTGCAGTTCGACTGCTACATCAGAGAATTTAATGAACTTATGAATTTAAAAGGACCTGAGTGTAAATCACTAGTAGAAGCCATTACAGTTGCTAGCATTTTATAGTGGAATTTCTTACCAGAATTTTCATATGGTTCAAAACTGAAATCAGGTTTCCTGTCCTCTGTCACATGATCATAAGTGATGTGTGGAACAGTTAACACCCTATCTGGAGAAGAAGGCCCATTGTCCTTGTCTATCTTAAATTTCTTCTTTTTAACCTAAAAAAAATCCAACACACAAAGTTACTCAAATAAAGCCACATTTAGTTGTTTCATTAGTAACATCATCAATAATAATGCAGCCCCCAATGAGCAAAAAAGTCAGTGACGAGTTACATTTTCACAATGCTATGCTGTGTATTTCTCAGTAACAAAGTCCCCCATGCTGTCAAACCTGGCTAATCACTAGAATTCTGCACATCATCATCAGCAAATCCCTTGCCTGCAGTAAAAAAATCTGCTAGCTCTGTAACAGTTTATATAAAACAAACTGTTCTACAACAACTGTACCATTTTATTTACGGAATACATAATATCTTCAGCAAAAAGCAAACTGATATATTGCTACAGAAATTAGATGAATCTGAGATACTGAGGAAGATTTTTGTACAACATCCTCTCTTTCCAGCTTGAGACTACTGTGCAATACCCTTAAAATAGCAAAGATGAAGTATTACATAATCTACAGATTCTGACAAAGGGATTTTTGCTGTTTTTCAAACAAGAAATTCTTAACTTATGGAATCAGTTGATATTATAACATTAGCTTATGTGGGCACAAGATGTCTTCACCATAGAAATTTAGAAAGTCACAAAATCAACAGCTAAGAGAAGCAATGAGTTTGTTCAGTTTTTTCCTTCTTTTAAACTATTAAAATTACTAGTTTGGAAATAGTAATTTTCTTTTTTTCCCCTTTTTCTTATAGTTTTCCAACAATAACAGCAAGTTACCAATGGATGTGCCTGAGTTAGGTCATTATTGCTCTTTTACAAACCCATAAAGCAATTTAAAAAGTCAAGTTTGAGAAATGAAGCAAATTAAGTTATAGTTTAAAATGTGTGTATACTGAAAATCCCAACATTGAAAGGAAACCAAAACTTTGATACCAAGTAGGAATCTGTTAAATTAACATAACAAATAGCCTCTAAAGCATAAACAAATTCAATCTAATCTAAAATTTTTAAATTAAGACAATAGGACATGTTAATTACTAGTACCATCACTGATTTCTTCGGTTTTGGACTGGGTGACAGCAAATGGTAGTTCCTGGCAGGTTTTCGAATGTATATTTTCCATGTAGAAGAGTCAGGGTTTTCCGCTGCATAGCATCTCCATGCAGTCTAGAACAAATATTTTAACCAACAGTACAATCAATGCAATAGATTTTGTAGCTATCTGTATTACAAAGTACATTCAAAGTAGCATGTCAGTCATTCTTTATTTGATAGTATTCTTAAACTTCCCCACTGGAAAAAAAACCTCAGCATGTTTTAGAATCCTTATTTAGTAAACAGAAAACACACAGTTTGAACTGGGCAAACCAGAAGGGAGGATCAGGCTTTTCAAGTGCAAACTTTGTTCGCATTAGCAACAAACAAATACAAACATAGCTTTCTACACTCTACTCAAAAGACTGGGGTTGAATTTCTTGTTCTGCCCCAGTTTCCCTCTCTGACTTCAAGCATTTCGCATTCTGTGTTTCAATCTTCTATTCAGGGAAGAAAAAAATAAAATAAAAAACTATTCTTCCAAGCCTCACAAGAGTACTATCAGAAAAAAAAAAAAAAAGCGCATTTGTGGGCAGTATGACTATATTCACACAAAGAAAGAAGACTGAGCATGAGGGAACAGCACCAAAGGTTAACCAGAAGCCAAAACCCCAAACCAATCCTCCCTCCTGCCATCCACCAATGACTAAAGTTCTATGTTCTTACACAAAAAAAAGAAAGAAAAGCAAGAAACAAGATCAACCAGAGACAAAACAGTGCTGACTTCTGTGTTTAATGTGTAAATATATAATCAGAGCCGATTGCTAATTAGTCGTCAAATTAAAAAGGCGGATCCTCACTTACACACTACATGAAAACAGGACACATATACCAGCAGAATCTTAAGTGGGAAAGGCCAGTAAATACTAGATGAAAGAAACAAAGTCAGGAAGAATGACAGGAAATCAGACAGCAGTTGGAAAGTAAAGGATAAAAAAATCACCATGTAATTCCCACCACGGTTAATAGGATACTGGAAGAAACAACTAGCCTCTAGAAGAAAATAAGAAGGAATACAAGGGAAAAGTATAACTCATTTCAGCTGTTGCCTTGTCTTGAACTTATTTCATAAACTTCTTGGTTTAAGAATAATCTTTTAGTAAGTTATTTGTGGAGCACTTATTAAATGGGGACTTCAGAGGTCTGAGGATATTAGTAAATCATAACTATCACTATTAAGACCAGGTAATCAGCAGCTCATTGTCTATCCTCCACTCCTCCTTAAAATTTCAGATAGACCCATGTACAATATTCTGGACATGCAATCTCGGTCTTCCTGATAATCTGGGTTTTTTTCCCAAAAGAATCAGTGGGAATGCTAAAAATCTATTCTTTGTAAAACCATACATTTTTCTGACCATGCAATCCAAATGAAACTCAGAGTCTGAAGATTTTTGGCTAATCTCTGGCTATAAGCAGAGCTCTAAATTTAAACCTTTTTTCAAATTAACTCTGGGACTGTTTAGTTTCAAGCATAAACTTTACAGTTAGCTACTGTTTCCATAAAGAGCCTGACCTGGAAATCCACATTCACTCATGAAGCTAGAGAAATAAGTCATATGAGAACTCAAAAATTATACAGCTTATGTGCACATTTTGATTTCTTTTAAATTTGATACCCAGGCTTCTAAAGCTAAATGCAGACACTGAGTGAGGAAGAAGAAGCTGGAAAAATCTAGAATGAAACAAGAATGAAACCCTCTTCCAGGGTGAAATGCTGCTTTACTTAAGTAAAGGATAAAATCACATTGATCATACTGACACTGAATTGCAACTGCATTGCTAACAGAAGGGATCAAAATCTTCCTGCATGACATGTTACCCTACACAAAGACTGATTTGAAAAATATCAGTGGTTCCCAGCTACCTATCCTCAAGCTGAAAAGTTCAGACAAGGTTTTCCTATTTAACATTCTGACTTAATTCTCCTAAACTTGAGATTTTTAAGAACTTATTTGTCTAAAGGAAAACAAAGCATATCTGACATTTGTTTTTACAAGCAACAATGTATTGTTTAGAAATATATTTTTTACATGGAGTCTTCTTTCTGTTTTTTCACAACTGCAAGCATAGTATTTTGTAACATTTTCCCCTGGTAAATTGTTCAATAACTACTGGATAAACTTCAGTTTTGGTTTTAATCAGCTGAATTAAACAGTTTGCACTAATTTGGGAGTAAAGTGTTCTGATTATTAGCTTACATTAAAGGTGGGATTTACAAATCCATTTAAAAGTCTTGCATCGGTAAGCCCTATACAACTTTTAATGGGAATCAGGCATGGAAATCAAAATCAATAAAAACTATATATCCATATATGGAAAGAAATAATAGTACACAAAATGCAGGAACTCAGTACCTGTATGAGAGAAGCAGCAGCTGGAATTTGACGGTTAAAATGCTTCTGTCTTTGTTTCTGTTGTACCTTCAGGGCAAAGCCTGAGCCAAGAATTCCCTGCGGGAAGGAAAACACAGATCTAATTTTTTTATGCTGGAAAGAAACCACACACAAGATTTCCAAATTATTTTGTATTAATGAACTTCTATTCAGCATTACGAGACCCAACTAATTATTTAGAGGAAATTACTTAATACTGTTGAGTTTTTTGTCTCAGTTAATATTATTTGTTTAAACAAATCGTGAACGCTATCATGCCCTGATCCAAAGTCTATTTAAGTCAACTGGATTCAAATGCTAAAGAATAAGCAGAAATGGTATTTCATACCCTCTAAAAGCCTCATAAATGCTTGTGCAGGGGAATGACAGAATAGGGAGAAATATTAACCTAATGTGCTTAACTTCATTTTTATGAGAAATAAAGCTTTGGCATGGCATGCTTCAGATCACAAGAAAGACCTTTTAACTGTAGCTTGGTAATTTGTATTTCCATATGTTAATCCATGCTGGGGTACAAGGACAAAGAAGAGGAAAGGAATATTACAAAATGGTCAGGACTTCACAGAGTTCAACACAAAGCCATTAATCCACTCTCAGGGCAAGGGATGTGAACTAATGGCACTGGATGGTGTATAATATGAAACAGCTTCTAAATGTAGTATAAGTCCAAAAATAAGTACAGAGCGAGTCATTTATGTAACCACTTACATAGCTACAGACACATTTAACAGAGGTTTTAGTATCAGAGATACAAATTAGATCTTCTATAAATCAGCTTACATGACTATACCTACTCAACAAAAGCATAATTTATTTTCTACGTATGGTAAGTCAAGGTGTCAGATCAGCCAGCAATCTTGGCTCAACCTCTAAGAAACATATTAATCATCAAGTGTTTTGAAAGGAACAGGAAAGGCCCTCCCTATTATGCTCATTATCAAAGATCAAAGAGTTAATGATGTTCAAACATCACTTATTTGGGAAATGAAGGCTCATTGCTAGATCTAGAACCCATATCAGTTATGTTTAGCCACAACAATTACTTCTGACTGCAATCTCTGCCAGCTCCTCTTATTTAAAACAGCAACAAGGAAGCATGCAATAGTTACTATCAACTATTTACTGCTAAATCTTCAAAGTCTACATTTCTCCCTTGGGCCAACTCATAAAAGCAACTTGACTCATTAACAAAATTACACTGATAAAGGGGTGTTTGCTGTTGTTTTACTTCTACAAACATAAAACTGACAGGTAAACCTAAAATCATTGCTGTGAAGGTAGGGCTGCTACACAATTTTTTATACAATATCTTTTCTGGTATTCAAGTCCTAGGGGAAAAAAAACCCAACTCTTCAGTCAAAATAGTAGCTTTTGGTATTTTTCTTACAGATCATTTCATTTACCGGATCTCTCTTGTAAACAAGGAATAAACCTAAAAGTGATTAAAATGAGGAGGAGGGAAGAATATGCTTTAAAGGTAAACTGATGCTAAAAAGTCTAAAGATCTACACTAAACTACCTTCCCCTGCAAAAGGTTGTGTACCTTTAATATAAGCGACTAATTTTTAAAAGACATGGGAGATTTAATAGTTACCATTCCATGTTGTGAAGAATTTTTGTAATGGTACTGGCATAAAAGTACTCTTCTTATCTATCCCGTACTTATCCCCACCACTTCCCTGTCCCAACTACACTAACATCTGCTAACATAACTGTTTGTTTCAGTGAACTGAAAAACTTGCTGAAAAATAAAAATTTAAACAGCACAATTCAGGAGCATTTCTATATTTGCAAAAAAAAAATACTCTTAACTACCCTTGGCATTGAACATTTTGGGTTTTCAAACCACAGTCCGGGTTTTGCTGATTTTTAATTTATCCTTGGTACTCAAATGCCTTGTTTCTTGTTAGAAAGTACTTGGAAACCTGTTTTCAGTGCAACCAAAGTGCCATAAAATCTTTAAAAGTACAGCCGTAGGTAATTTTTGAAAATGGGCCTTGGACGATGGACAGCTGCTAATTTGGCAAGGAGCTGCATCAAGTTTTCCTGGCTGCTTATTGTCTCTCTGCCAGTGACACCTTTTCTATAGCTTTGCAGGAAGAAGGATGTGTACAAGAACTCTACATTTCACCCTGGGCTTAATCAGTTGAGTAAATTATGAGTGAATGCCTTAGAAAGACAAAACATCACAAAGTCACAGAGTCTAAAAGTAATCAGCATTAAGCAATAGTCTCCTTTATACTTCTGAGATGGGCAGAAAAATTATTATTAATTAAACATTTACTTCTGAAATATATAACAAATGTAGTGCTGTGTATGATAAACACTGCATATTTATTTTTTAGCTACTTGTAGAAGCTCTTTTGCTTCAACAAGCTACAAATATTTTAACTACAATACAAAACTTGAATATGAAGCTTTTGTAGCATCAGGTTAAGTAAAAAGTCAACAACAAAAGATTCCTCTGGTGACTAATAAGTCAACAAGAAATCGCCAGCAAAAGCACAAGGTAACGTACCGCAGGCAGTGCAAAAAATGAAATTGCGAATACTGAAAAGCAAGATGCAATGGTCTTTCCTATCCAGGTCTGAGGCACTTTATCCCCATAGCCAATAGTTGTAACAGTCACCTGTAAAGAGAAATACACAGAGCATTACAGTGCATATTAATATGGCAGTTTTGGGTTGCTGTTCTTTCTTCCTTTTTAATTTATTTTAAAGAAACATTAGTTGCAATTCTAATTCTCCCAACAACAGTTTGTGTGACATCTATGAAGGTAACTCTCCTCTCCAGGTTTGCTTCTCCATCTAAAATAGATGGGAAAAGGTACAGGAAATTGAATTACAATAAAATACACGTATAAAATCTTGTAAAGTAAAACCATTTATTTCCGTCTTTATGGCTGAGGCAACTCTACAGCATTATGAAGTTACTGGGATATGGGCTGCCTGCCCATGTCACACACCTTCCTGAGGGGGAGGCTGCCAACAGTTCTGAATTGCCAATTTGCTTTATGAGCAGGAGATGCTTCCTGAGAGTGTTATGGGGCTGTTGCATAGAAAGAGTGTATATATACTGTAACCACTAAGACTGGGGTCAGACAAAGTATTCTAAAGAGTAATATTGGTATAAATAGCAGGAACAGCTGAAAAATTTCCATGCAGCAACAGATCCTGAAAACATAGTCTAATGAATCACTGATTCATATAATAAATCAAGAACAAGAACAGATAATTTAATGCACACATGCAGGAAACATCTGTTGAGTCTGGGTTTCAAAACACTGAAGTAAAGATTACCTCCATGGTGATGTAGCATAACAAGGCTTAATGAGTCACTGTTTGCATGAGCTCAAGGGAAGAATGGATTTGTTTGAAGCAGGAGGATACATTTGGCATCTGAGAGCAATTTAAATTCACCTATGTCATAAGCTATTTCTGAATTTGGGAATTAGAGATTTTTTTATCTGTGATTGAAGAAGGATAACCAAATTGGAGCATGGGAAACAACACAAATCTCTCAAGCAATTGAAGCACACCTCAGTTGCTGGCTGTTCAGATTTTCATCTGACAGTATGGGTTTCATGTTCCCAGAACACAGAGGATATTAGTCCGAGACAAAATATATAAAGGCTACTCCCGTTTTATCCTGAAGTTGCTCCTAGTTTACCTATCTGCTGTAATGCATATTACTCAGCAACTGCAGAAACACAGGCAATGCCCAGGTCAGCATCTCTAGGGAAGGACAGAAGGGAAAGGGAGATTTACAGTGGCAAGATGTTTGTTAAGGGGGTGAAAGGAGAACCTAGGTCTGGGAAACAAAAGGTCATGTTAAGTGTGGCTGTGGTCAGGAAAAGTGTGGCTGTTTATGACTATAATAACTGTCTATTCATACTAGATGAGACATCAGAGGGGACTCCTACAGGTCTAAGTTCCAACTTGAGAAGCTCCTCAGAAACACACAAAGTAAGCCAACCACACTTCAGCTGTCCAACTTCTAAGAAACATCATTATGTCTCTGTCAAACACTGACAGAGGGACAGCTCCAGCCACTTGAGTTTGTTTCAAGTTGCTGATACATTCAAGTATTAGCATTTCATTTTTTAATATAAGTGTTTTAAAATGTGGTTATTATTTCCTATACTGTTTTAAACCCTACTAAATTATTTTAAGAATTACTAAGGTAAGTACCCAAATACTTTTGCCTACATTCCTGAAATTGTTGAAATACCACCTTAATTCAGGGCCCGATGAAAAACTGAAGGGATGACATTATCTGCTTGCCTACAGAAGCTCAGTTTAAAAATAAATAAATAAATAAATAAGGAAATACTAAATTCTAATTACAATTTCCTGTTCAAAAATATGGTGTAAAAAGGAAACATAATTATGACAAGAGGTGGCCTCTAATTTCCTCTTACATAAAAGATTGAGATAAGATAGGTTTTGGAAATATTTATAAACCCTTCTCATTGAGAAGTTTTATGAACTCTGCTACAGTCCCTTCTGAATTGGTCTATATGAAGCATCAGTGACAATAAGGTATTTTTTGTGCTGTTTGTTTAGGAGGGCTTTTAAAAAAATAAAAAATAAACCCCACAGCATTTTGGTAATTGAATTGATTGAGTTGCAAACTAAAGTGTGCCTTAACATTTTTCTCTGCCCTTGTAACTGTAATCCATCTACATATGCACTGTATTGCAAAAGTACATTTTCTTTTTTTCTTCAAGATATATGCTGTTGAAATGCTACATGCCAGGTTTCTGCCTTAATTGAATTTTTACAGGCAGATTATAACTCTCTAAAGAGTACAATCCTAATTTTACAGTTGTAAAATAGGATCTTATAATGGAAATACTGATTCAGCTTCTACTCTAGCAGAGTAAACATGTCAGCATAATGAAACTACATTGATACAAGAGAACACACATTAAATTTTCATTGAAAATCAGCATGTAAAACTAGCAGTTTTAATTAGGAACAAAATCCTATTCATCCATTGACTATTTCAGAGCTTTGATCTGATGTACACCACCACCAGCTTTGGTATTAGGCCTAATCTTGTTCCTATTAAATATACATCAGTAATCTGAAGGAAGAAACATGAAGCAAAAATCCACTGGCAAGAAGAAACAGTAATGTTTGTCAGCATTGGATAGGGAAGCGATTTTATTCAAAGCTCTCAGGCTAAAGTGAGCACAGCAAATGAATCAAGTGAGTAACAGTGCTCTGTTGATGAAATCCTTGCTGCGTGCCTTGCAAAAATTTGGCAGGTTAAACAGCTACAAAATATTATATAAGAACACACGATTCACAAGTATTAAAAGGGCAGATGACACAGGACTAAGGAAGCAAACACAAGCTAAAAGATTTAAAAAGTCAAGCACTAAAGCAAATAAGGGAAAGCCAGCTTATAGAAAATGTCTTAACTACGTTGTTTCTGAATTTGCAGCACTGCAACTTCAAAATCAGTTCTGCTAGGTATTTTTTTGCATACCAAATACCACTCAGAATTTTCTGACTCAGTCACAATATCTGTCTTGATTAAATCACAGAATCACAGAATAACCAGGTTGGAAGAGACCCGTCAGATTATCGAGTCCAACCATTCCTATCAAACACTAAACCATGCCCCTCAAGTTAGAATAACATCCAGCAAAATAACAGAAATATCTACCAGTTCCCTGACTTTTTTACAATTGAAGTATAATAAATTGCAAAATGGTTGGAACACTCTCCTGTATGCCAAAGTGTAATGAACACATTAGAAGCCTTTCTACTGCTTGACATCTTATTTGGTCAATTGCGTTCATGTAAGCTGAATATAAAGTAGAATCTTTCCAAGTTGCTGAAACCCACACAGAACAAATGCAGACTAGACACTGATACTTTTATTTTACTGTGAAAAATGCAAAAAGCTAAAAAAATCCTTTCAATATTTTGAATTCTTCTCCAAATGACAGTATGTTTATTCCTTGTGCATATGTCAGCAATAAGAACTGATTAACCCAACAAAAACTGCACTTTCTGCTGCCAATCATCTCTATGTACATTATAGCACTCTGCAAGGACTCAGGTCACATCTTTCAGATGAGCAAGTTAAGAGATTGTGCTCTACAGGACACAAATGTTTTTAAACATTAAAATTATGATTGTCATCCAAAAACAAAGAAAGGACTTTCTGGTCACTAATGTAACAAACATTTAAAGGCAATGTTGGATTCTTCTCAAAACTTTGAAGTTGTTTTCATACAGTTATCATTGCAGGCTCACACCACCATTCTTGATGTAGTTGAAGCACATAACTGGACACAATTGTATCTGAAGGACACCAAAAGACTTCTAATAATTTATGATATGAAATGAATTGGAAGGACCCATCCATTTGCAAACAGAATATATTAACTTCAGTGTCATGTCTCTCAAATAACATCCTTAGATCTGCCTAGTTGTTCTAGTTTGAAATGGAATAGAAGCAGTTTTCTAATTTTTCAGCTAAGGCTTGTCTGTGTAATTTCATTTTCTGGCTGTTTTCCAGACCCAAAACTGACCAGAGTATTTCATTCCATATATATCATTCTCTGCATAAAATTGAGGGATCATAAGAGTCAAGCTCTCCTCTTTGATGGCAGGTGACCAATACAGACCTACTCTGCCTTTTTGCCCTGATCCCAGATCTGTATGTTCCTGAATCTAGTTCCTGAGTCCACTTCCCTTCTGCTGCCCAGTCTAGCCTGGAACTTCTTCCCAGTGTCTACTCTGCAGTCATGAAAATGGGAGTGGCAATTTTGTATATTTACACATATTTTGTTATTTTCTTAGTAGTAGTATTTTCCTTCTTCTTATCATTGTTTTGTTAAAGCTGTTTTAGTTTCCAAATCACGAGTCTTTTTCTCCTATTTCCCTTTCCCTGGCAGGAGGCAGTGCTGGTTGTGGTACAAAACTGCTCACATTTAGCTGCCAATCAAGCTGGGCTGGGGGGTAAACCATACTACTAGCCATGATCCTCAGATCTTAGTTTAATACCCCCTCAAGGTGTCATTTTCAGCCATCAATCAGTTTCAACAAAATTACTGGCCATTCTAAAACTCCTAGTCAAATAGTCATCCAAACAAAAAAATCTCCATTTGTAAGATCTCAGAGATAAAACTAGAAGAACCTTAAAGAAAGAACAACTGACTAAAATCAAGTTGGAGCATCATGCTCATCTAAACTTGCAAAGTCTGTCCTATGCAATGAAAAAGGGGACTACAGCAGCTTTAACCAAGTCAGTAAGAATACAAGGGTTGAAAGGATTTTCTGGTTGCTGTTCGTACGTTCTGGTCAGTTTAAGTCAGCCACATTATGTCATCTCATTCACTGCCTTCTGAAAATGAATCAGCCTTCCCCTCACTGTTCCTGTCAAGACATTATTCCAGAATTTATGAACCCAGAGACATTCCTGTAAGCTCCTGGTCTTCATTTCTGACAGATGATTTTCTGGCCTTGTTATTCTGTTCTACCACTTCATGGTCTCAGTTTACACCCCCTCCACTCTTCTGTTGCTTCACTCCTGCAGTACATACATCTGCAGCACAGTACGCTTTCAAGGCTGTTGAATCCCTTTTCTTTGTATAAACATACAAAGCCTTACAAATAAAAGCTGTTTCTACTCGCTCTTGTAAAATAGTCTACTCATTCCTTGGATCATCCTGGTAGTGGTTCTCAAGGATGACAAGATACAGGACATAAACTTGCATAAAAATAGGGAGACGTTTTCATTATTAGTGAAGATAAAGGCAAAGTATTGGGGTTCACCTGAGCTTTTTCTTTTCCCCATCACCATAAAAGATATAAGGTAACTAAATTAGGAAAATACAGTCCAGTGAACAGGCCTCCCAGGAAGATGGCTATTTGATTTTTTTTCCCCATTTGATCGTTATTATGATCATTTTTAATTGAAGTAAACAATTTTAGATCTGAACTCAGTGGTAATAATATACATAGACACATGCAATAAAGCTGATAAGAGATCCAGCAGCTTTGCATGCTAGCCTGATAATTAATCCATCATCAGTTGTTCAGACTTTATAGTACAGCTGGCCAAGTTAACAGCCAGCTCTGCTTACTGGACTTGATCTCACTAGTGTTGCACTTGAGCACATATAGATCTTAGCCTAGAGCACAGGAGTTTCTCTTATCAAGATCTTTCTCAACAGACCACTTCTGTACAAAAAATGTTACAAAAAGCAGCCAGTTTAAGTAGCACCCCCTATACAAGGCTAAAAAGGAATGCTTAAGCAAATATAAGGTAGCCAAGTATCTTAGGAAGGAAGTTTTCAAACATGTTCCTATGAGAATAATTCTAGCCATATGACAAAGGAAAATTAGAGCAAAGTTAGTTTCAGTCTTCTATGGACTCATTTCAACAGGAGTACAATTTCTGCTAATTACTGCCATTTAAATGAAAGCTAAATACCTTAATTATAATTATTTTGTCTAGATTCTGACACAGAAAGTTATTTATACTTTAAAACACTTTACTTTTGTTTCATCAAATGGAAAACAACTGTTGAAAATTTCTGGATTATTTTATGTATAATTTTTGTTCTGGCCTCCTCATATCTTTTAATAGAGGTTTAAAGAGTCGAGAATTAGGAAAATAAGTTCCACAAGGGATCTGCAGGTGTAAGAATATCTATATCTGTACTTTGAAAAGATGCTCAGAAGGTTTCTCCACATCTACCCCACAGATCTTCATTAAAGAACATAATGTAGTTGGGACTGCTCATGGAGTTAAAGGTCAGAGAAGAGAAGACAGTTGCAAGATGTAGTGGTTGCGTTTAAAAATACTAACACACACATCTCCCAAACTCCACTCCAAAAATTCTTAAAATAACCAACTCCCTCCCCCAAAATCCCAAATGCTTCATCCCAAAAATTAGAGGGGGGAAGGGGAGCAGAGACAAAAAAGAGGGTTATAACAGGCCTATAGTTGGTATTGACTTGTGAACCACAAAGATTAAAAATGAAGTATCATCTTTTGTCTAATATTGAAGTCAGGGTGCATCCCTGAGCAGTTTTTTTAATTTAGAAGGATGGAAAAATGGGTTCTGAATAATACAAGATCCCCTTTATGTAGCAATTTTTCAATATTTGTATTCAACTATTTATAAATTTCATCAGATCTGTTCTAATTTAGCAAAAATTCTATGCAGGTGTAGTTTCAAGTGCTATTACCTGCAACTTTTCAGCAAAGATTTCCCACAATTTTGATTTTCAATTTACATTACATCGATAGACTTTGGTAAATAGGAACATGGCTTTATGTACACTTTAAGCAAACCTATCAATATTTCGCTGAATTTCGATTTTGGTGAGAAAGCACATATTGATGAGTTAAAGGAAAAAGAAACTCCTTATTAAAGCTGATACTTGCAGACAACTGTTCAATCCAATTCAAATCAATTCACAGGAACGGGTGCAGTGTAACATCCATGCATGGCTATAGTCAATACTTGCTTATAGCAAATAGTACTGATGAGAGACTGTCAAAGAGACTGTCAGTATAATCCACATGTTTTTTCTGAAGGATGTTTGTTCAGATGTGAAGGCTGGAAACTGCATATCATTCAGTGCATATCAAAAGGAGAGGTCCTCTCAGTGTGCCCGAGGCATGACTGAATTTAATGCTTTTGGTGAGGAGAACAAAAAAAAAAAAAAAAAAAAACCAAACAAAAAAAACACAGGAAAAAACCCACCAGAGACAGTAACCCAACAATATTCCCTGAACATGGTCATCTTTAATGGATTTAGTGAGAATATTTAGCATCTCTTTTTCTCTTTTTTAAAAAATTTTTGGTTTTATTTTCCAGAATACTTACTGGGTCTTTCAGATCATCAGTCTGGATATGAAGCATAACACAAACAGGCTAATTTTAAATACTTGCACTGGGAGCTAAAAGATACATTGCATTACTTGTATTTTACTTGCAAATATTAAACTTGTCTTTAGAAAGACATACAGATATACAGTCACTGGCAGTATTATTTATACAACATGCAATGCTTTCAAAACCAGCAGTAATCCAAACAAATCTTTACTTTATGTCACAAGGCAACTTTAAGGTTTCTTCAAGAAGCCCATAAACTAGAATTGCCAATAGCTACAGCTCAGAGTTCTCAATGAAATTCAAATAAAATTCAGGATACCAATCTACATATGGAAATGGAAAAACAATATAGATTTATAAATAACAACGACAATGAAGAACATTTAATTAAAAGTTATGCCCCTTGGCATATGTCTCTATAGTCGGTAAAGCACAGTAATACAAAAGTATCCAATTCCAGACACAGTTTAGTTGTGGTAACACAGATCTCTTATATGGTTTACTTTATGCTATGTAATGTATTCTATTGCCACTACCCAAAGAACTTGTTTAGCAGTGTAGACATGCTGAGATAT
The DNA here is from genome assembly GCA_033459285.1 of Clamator glandarius. Classification (NCBI taxonomy): domain Eukaryota; kingdom Metazoa; phylum Chordata; class Aves; order Cuculiformes; family Cuculidae; genus Clamator; species Clamator glandarius. The sequence continues at coordinate 1,526,214 of JAUNZM010000125.1, forward strand.
TACAGCACCAAAACATCAGAAATGGATGGACCTGAATCCATTTCAGTCTGGATTTGTTAAATGCTTTTAGCAGCTATCAGAAGTATAGAATCCACATTTAAAGCAGAACAAGGACACTGAATTATATTTTTGATATTAAAGAAATTACATCATGGTTTTGTTAACGGTAGTCTTATACTTCAAGTGGCATGCTACAATGTAATAGAAATTATGAAAGAGAAATAATATTATAATAATTAAACTTATTGATTAAATAATTTTATTGTAATAAGAAAGACAAAATAACTGGCATGTCTATTAACTTAGCAATAATTCCCTGAAACAACAATATTTCAACATCTTGACAGATTGTTTTGCTTCTGTGGAAGGTTTTACTCTATTTTGAGTAAGCCAATCTGTCTTGTATTCAAATTTTAATGTCAACGCCAATGACAGCATTTGTTATTATATGCAGCTACATCTGCCACTGTTAATTACCAAGTCATCTGATTGCTGTTCTGGAAAATAAAAACGCTGCAATGATGAAAGCATTGAAAAAGCTACTAGTCAGAAAGCCACTTCCTTGTGCTACATAACAAGTTTTTTGATCCTAAGAGAGACTGTATTTAACCAAGACAGACAGCAGGAGGAAAGAATTCTGCAGCAGACCTTAGCAGCAAACTAAACAAAACCCCTTGTATTCAAAAAAGCTACATATGCGTTTCAGCACCAGGGGACCTGCAGAAGACTTACTTATCAATAGATCTTCCCTCCCTGAAACAGCGAGTAGTACTGTTGGTAGAGAGATAACTATGAAATTACACACACAAGGGTTTATTAAAAAATATTTCTTAAAACATATTTGTTTTATTAGGGAAACAGAGGTGTTAGTTCTATGGTTCTTGTACATAAGACTTAATAGTAGTCTCATTTTTATTGAAAAAAGAAACAATGCCTTTTGATTTAAAATAACAAAGGGAACACTAGAAGATCAGCATATTTTGAAAAGCAGGCATGGAAACATTAGTGAAGCCTACGAATTTTATAGATCTGTAATACTTACTGATGACACGCAGTTTTATAAAGCAACATACAATTTAAGCAGATAAAACCAAGTCATTGCTTGAATACTAACAATAAGAAAAAACAGATTCCAAAAAAAAAAAGTACCTTTCTTTGAACTGTAATAGGAAAAGGAAAGGGAAATAATTACAGACAGGAAATCCCAGATCAAAGCCACCAACCTAATATTTGCATATCACACCAGAAAAGAAAGATAGAATTGTTACTAGCAGAAGTCACAAAATATAATCCCAGAATATAGCTGCTAAACTAGTAAGTATATATCATAAATGAAAACAGAGACAACTGTCACTAGTGACAGCAAGAAAGCAGAACTCTATTTGCAGAACTAAAGATACATCTCCCTAACAGATCTCTGAGCAAGATGGTATGTCAGCATAACACGGATGAATGCCACATGAGGATATTAAGTGAGTTCCAAAGCAATAGAATTTTAAATCAGTCCTGTGTCTGGATTTGTTAAGTACCTCAGATGCTCCTTGTTCTGGAATTAGTCCATTCTGAATAAAAAGGGAATTACTGTCCCAGGTCAAATTGCAAACCATAGATACCTGGGTTTGGGTTGGTTTTTTTAGCAGTGGTGGTTTACTTTGTTTGTTTGTTTAAAAAAAAAAGGACAACCCCCCCAACACACACACACAAAATTCCTAAAACACTAGCCCTGATTTAGCAAGACTCTAACCACCTTCAATAGTTGAACCTTACCATGAGAAAGATAAAAAGAAGTAATCATTAAAACAGAAGGGAAGACGGGAAAAGAAGTAAGAATAGATGTTTCTACATCTTGTGTAAATAATTTAATCACCTTGGATCACATATAAGCCCCAGTTAAAACTACCAATCATCTATAGTATTTTCTTAGTTTCATAGAATTACAACACTAGAAAATGTATTGAAGCAAAAAGAAGCCATTTCCAAGTGCCACTCCAACTCTATGCTTGCTTGAACTTTGCTCCACATTTTAAAGCATTAAATACTTCTGGTACAGATGAAATTGCTGTACTTACTACTCCCCACCACAGGGCATCTGCATAGCTGCCAAACTCTGTTTCTCCAGAATCATTTACAGCATCTTTTTCAGCCAGGTACACGAAGTAAGAGGAAAAAATCAGGCCCAGGAATCCAATGTAGAGTGTAGTTATCAGTTCCTGCAAAGAGAATAAAAACAATGGCATTATGATATTACTGAGATACTTGTATCCCAATTATTTTCTAAAAAACATCAGTGACAGGTAATTGAAGAATGTAATTTCAGCAATTAATAAACACTGCCACTGACTGTTGTCTGCACAAATTAACAAAAATCCACTGAGCTCAATGGTGAAAGAATTTGCACCACAGCTGATTACTTGGTCCACCATGTACATTTCAAACATAGCATCAAAATAACTGCCTCACTTGCAAGCGTGACTAATTAACCTTTTGGCCACTGAAAAGTAATAGAGTAATTTTTGCAAACTTTGTAATTTAGATATATATTTTTAAATATTTTCAGACTACTTTTTATGTCTTCTTTTCTGTGGTTAAGTCCAACTATAAGGCAAAAGTTTGCCAAAGCAGAATTGAATATTTTTAATCTTTTAGGTGGTTTTTGTCCCTTGAGGAAAGCAAAACAAATTGGTTAAAATAAATGAATGCCTGCCTCCACACTAAATATATTTGACATCATCAGTATGTCTGTATACATGCTGCTCTGAATATAAGGACTCTTGCATCAATCATTATGCCATTCCTCAAAGTACTCAAACTTACTTGTCTATGTATGAACACAACTGATCCCAGCAGCCTCCATGTACCACCCTGACGGTCAACATGCAGCATTCGTAAAATCTGCAGAAAACGGATGCCCCTGGAAAACAATTTTTAAATGAATGAAGAAACTAAAGATAGAAGGAAAGAAACAGAGATGGAGAGGGGAATTCTATCTGTTCCAAAGGACAGTTTGAAGAGAGAGACGTAGTATCTTATGTTAGATTTAGCAGCCTGTCTCTTTACCCACTTGTCTCTTCACTTTATTCACCCACCTTTCATCTTATCTTTTGCAAAGACAGCATGGGGAGATTGCACAAGAGAAGGACCGACGTTTGCGTACATGGCTAGTAAGGATAACTTGAGAATTCAGGAATTTTAGACAGAAATTGTGAATGCTCTAGAAATCATTCAACAACCCATATTTGAACTGCTCGATGGGAAACAACATACAGAAAAAGCTAGCTGAAGATCTGAATTCCTCATGTCTGAGGAATTTCATAGGCAATTTGAACTAGATGGTCCATTAATATTTTAAAATATTATTTTTATGTGAGTTACTGCAGTCCTAGAGCATCACTGCAGCTACTGCATAGAGCACAGTACACTATTGTGTACCCTTTCATTCAAGGAAACAAAGTAGTAGGACCTTCCTGAGCAAAAGGTGGATTTAGTCCGTCAGGAATTCAAAACTGCTAACCCCATACATTTATGAAGAAGCAGCTTAAAGACATCAGAGACATGAAGCATGAAAGAATTGCTATAAAACTTGTCCAAGAAACTGAGACAGGATTTGGGTAGAACCCACCTAGTTGGGGAAAGGGGGTGAGGGTATGTGTACCTCCATGCCCATCATGTTGTAATTGCATTTACAGCCATACAACATGCAAAATTTTGTTTCCCCTACACTTAATGTTACATGACTCTGAGCAGCGACTTGTTTATTCTTGCAAGAATTTAGTTTATTGCACATAATTACCTGATAGCTGAGGTTGCGAAGACTTGACCTTTAGAGCCCACACAAAGAACTATCATGGAAGCAACAACTACAATTAAATCTGGAAAATAAAAGTTAATTGAAAGAATGAGTTAGCAGCATCTTGCAATACTTCCACAAGACTGTTACTAGAACCAATACCAATATCACTTTAACAGTTTGAGGAGTCTCCTCAAATTAAGATTTTTGTTTATTTACCAAGAAATTGTTAATGTAACATATGAAGAAAATATAATGGTGTGATGTGACAGGAAGGTTTTACTAAGATGGGTCTAAGATGGTCACATTCCAGATGAATGATGAAAGTGATAAGGAGTTACTGTAAAACAGTCTCAGCAGCCTACAATCCTTATTCACTATAACCTATAAGGAATTTCAGAGCAGTTTCTACCTATTATCTCTTCCGTGTATCTTCTCTGCTGTTTTAGACAGTATTTTATTGATTAAAAGAGGTTTTGGGCTTTATTGCATTTATAATTGCCTTACTACTATTTCATCGGTCCTGGTCTGAAAGGGACAGAAACATTGGAATTAGTGTATGAAACTTAGTTAGGTTAAGTCAGACATTACCCTAGTATTGTACTCTAAATCTATGTGCCTCAGGCCTAGATAATTTTGGAAAGGAACTCTGTATTTTGGAGAATGAAATAGTTCTTGATAACTATCTGGGAAAGTGAAACTTTGTTTTGTTTTCCAAGCTGAAATAATTGAATGGTTTCAGAACGCCTAGTGTTCTAGGTCTCAGGAGAAATGGATTGTGGACACAGTGCAAAGATGCAATCAAAGCCATGTTATAGTTGCAATCACACCTGAGACACAACTGTTATTTATATACATACACAGAGAAGCAAAACTAAAGTATTTATGATTATCAAAACACCCAGGTACAAAATTTTGTAATTTACGTTCAACAAAATCGTACATTGTTCATGAAAAACTATATCTCCTACTCAACAACAAATAATGTTTCTGAATAGTGGAAGAAACTATGGCAGAGAGCAAGAGCCCCTATTCCTGTATAACAATAACCTTTTTCAAAATCTGGTTTGTTTAACCCATTTACATTTTAACTGCTTCAGGGCAAGGGTCTTTACATATTTCAGTACTGGCTAACAAAATACAGATTGATTTTTGGATTATTATGTTTCTTTCAGTGAAATTGTTACATGAGTGACAAAACCTAAAAAAAATAAATAAATAATGGTTTGTGACATGCATAAAATATATCTAATTTCTAAGAAGACTAAAGTCACATTAGGAAGCCAACTGCAGTCTATAACAAGGAAAGTGAGGTGCCCAGTTCCAAATTAATCACTAAAAGCTAAGTAACTACAGTGGATCTATCATGCTCCACCATGCAGTATGGAGCTCAAGTAGAGTGGAAAATAAACTCACAATAAATTATTAAAATGTCTGCTGGGAAAAAAAAAAGACCATTCAGGATTTCTAAAAAAGTACAGCTGTAGCTATTGTACAGTGTCTGCAATCCTGAGGTCACAGGAGACAAGACTATGGCCAAGACCTATTTCTGGCAAAGCTTCAGATCACTTGTGAAAAGAAAACTCTGCCCTTCTGGAAAAACAAATCAAGCTACATTTGTTCTCAAATGACAGCGTCACTGATTGCTGAAAGGAAATTCAGATCTACGTTTATGCTAATTACAAGAGCTCTTGCTCTACCATGGCTTCAACTATTGCAGAAATTCCACTTCTCAAAACTTTCAAGGACAACTTTCACTTGTTTATGTCAACTTTGCAAGCTGTGTGTACTCACCAATGATTGAAATAGGCTTCCTAGCAAAACGAAGTCTTCCCCAAATTCCAACATATTTACTGCGGCATCCTGCTGACCATAACCGAATCACGTATTCTGTTCCAAAGAATACCACTAATACAATTTCCTAAAAGAAACAGACAGGGAACCAGGTTAATTCTTTCCTGCATGTCTTTCATCTTTTTCTCAGAATGCATTAGGAAATGCTAAGATAAAATATAAAGTTTGGAAGGTGAAAAAAATGTCAACTATACCAAAATGATCTAAAGTAACAGAAAAACCAGTAAGAGTAAAGAAAGAAAAGATTAAGTGCAAGTTTAAATACTTCAATTGCATGCAATTTGGCTTGTCTACATATTTTAAAACTGAAAAGTATTCTGTGCAACTCACTTAGTCTAATTCAAACAAAAGGCTTCCTGACCGAGACAAAGAAAATAAGTACAGTCTGTATTGAGAAGATGAGTATTCTGCTAGCATATTGCATTTTGGGAAAAGGTGTGTTTTACATTCAGTTTGCTGTGTCAGCTTAACCTCCTCCCACTTATTTTTACTTTTCCAGTCTTCCTTTAATTTCACATAGGTCGAAGAAAGATTTGTAGTACCCATTACCCATATGTCCACCTCCAGGTGCACAGAAAACATAGTGAGACCACAAACGCATCTTTCCCATCCTCTTTTCAACAATTAGAGACTCCAGCAGAAACAGAACGTCTACTCCTGAAGCACTGCTGGTATCAAGCTAAGTGCTAACCACACACCTATGCTAAGGGTGTGACTTTGGAAACACCTACGAAGTGATATATGTCAGGCATCTGACATTCTTGTTATTTAGAGAGATACAATTATGTCATAATTGGAACTTACTCGATGTGCACAAAAAGACATGCTTTTCTACACAATGGTTGAACACTGCATATTTTGTGTAGTTTCCTTGAGTATTAGGGAGTTGCAATACTTATTGGCCCACTCGATTAATAGCTGGTTACATTTTCTATCAGAGCCAACAGCAAAATCTACTAACTGGAACAGTAACAGTGGCTTTCAACTGAAAACACACAACAGATGGCATGTGGGGAGAATAAAGCAGAGAACTCCATCATAAGGTATCACAGATACATAGAATAATGCAGATTAAGGGAAAGAGCAGCTTATTTCATAGACTGATTTAATATAAAGAGTAACTGCAGAGAGGATGATATGCTGCTAGACATTTTATCCAGCCTCCTCATATTTCTACAGGGCTCACTGCTGATCTTCATAAGAGACCAGCAAATAGGACTCAAGATGATACCTACAATTATTTTCTAAATTAACTGAAATAACCACAGTACAACCCTAGTCCAGTCAAGACGAATAGGAGTCACATTATCAGCTTAAAAAATACACAGGATATTCCCCCAAACACTCAACAAAATAATAGGCATGTATGCAGCAGAATAAAAGGGAGGGATATGCATTAGTTCACTTCATTATAATCTTTTTTGTGGCTCTAAATTGCTAGTCTCCTGATGGCATAGCAATCTGATCATTGCAGGGCACTACAATGTTGAAGTTCAACTCTCTGGCAGTTCTAGGAAAGCTAGGAGAACATTAGCCAGGACTCTTTCTCTTAGTTTTGACAATATCATAACCTATGACAGATGCAGTAGAACAGCTATCACAAATATTTACTGTCAACTGAATTCCAGTTAGATTTTCAAGATATAGTCTAACTGTCCAGATCGTTGGTCATAATAAACATGACGTTTGGGCCCTTTGACCTTGCCAAGAATCTCTTCTACAGCTTCATTCTGAAAGGATCCACCAAAATCCTTCACTATTTTTTAATTGGATTGTTATTAAATATGTTTCAATAAGGTCATAATCATATATAATAAATCTAAATAAACAGCATTTGCAGCAGATACTTTAAGGAAAGCCTGTGTCTTATGATAGAAGCTTCAAACATAATGAAACTCTTCCTTCATCCAATTTCACCTGGTGCAATTTATGAACGGTAAAATGAAGAACCTTGCTTCACATGAGGTGCTGTTGAACTGTGTCAGCAAAATAAAGCACCAGAGGTGGTCGTTTCTGACCAGGTAACTTTTTCATCTAACAGACATGGTCAATAAATTCTAATATGCAAGCACTCTTCTGCACGCAGAAGGCTAGAACACCTCCTTCCATCATCTCCACAGAGGAAACTCCCTTAACAAAAGACAATAGCACCCATGTAGTGAGCAAAAGCTGTCCTTTTTCCAAAGTAACTAATTTGAAGAAAGGATGTATGGCCTTACGTCATACCTGACAGCACAGATAATACTGTTCAGATATCCCCAAATGCAATTATCATAAGCAAAAAATCAAAAAAAAATTATCTTCGTAGGCAAAGGAAAACCCAGGGAAAAGTTAATGTTTTAGCACAATGTAGCCACAAACAGCACTCTCACTGGGAACTAAGGCCTTGTCAGGATCACAGTTTCAGTTTTATAGCAAGAAGGTAGAAACTGAAAGCCTGGATTGTGCTTATAAGAAGCAAGAATTCTCTGCATAGCAAATTTGCATTGGAGTTGTGCACTTAAGATTTTTAGAGGCCCTCCATGGTTCATTGGATAACAGGCACACCAGCAAGTATGCAAATGGGGGCTGTCCCAAAGACAATGCGACAGACACGCAGTCAATGGTTACTGTCATCCAGCCCTTTGCGTGACATGCAGACAAGCCTAGAGAACACTGATTGTCCTATAGACTTCGGTGACTGGAGGGAACGACCAGTCGGCTTACACCAAGACACATTTTTCATTCCTGACATTTTCATAAAGGCTTATTGACCTAAATGGGACCCAAGTTATTCAGGGAACATCGGGGGTGAAAGTGCACAAGCTGTTCTTCATGGCCATACACAGAAACTCCAGGTATCCATTAGCAACTGACAAATTCCCCCTCCCTTGCCCGTGGCTGTGTGACAGACAAAAGTGTTTTTCATATCTTACATTGCATAAGTCTAATAAGTAGTCTCTTGGGGGATGGGGAGGCTGATGATTTTCTGTCCGTACACACATACTAGTGGCCAGAAAATTGCAGACAACAAGGAAAAATGCATTCAGAAAATTACACCTCTCTGAGCTACAAAAGCACTGCCTCTGTTTTCCTGATTAACAGCTTAACATTAAACTTGACATTAAGTAGAAAGATGACAACCTGATCCTTAGTTCATTTATGCTGGTGGTAATTAGGGCTAATTCCATTTACCAGGAGTCACCTTGGCAGAGAGCAGTGCCTAAGACCTCACAACTTCAGCAAATCTGAATTGCATTATTGATTAATATGGTCCACTGTTTCTTCACTACTTTCTCCTAATTGCCTGCTTAACACCTGCCTACTAAATGCATTGTATGAATGTTTGTGCTTCTCACAATGAATCAGCTAGACTGAAACACGGCTTCAAGATGACTTAGAACAAAGCAAAAGCTGATACAGGAAAATTAAAGTGCTGAGCTGACAGAGATGATGTACAGAATGAGTGAAATAAGAAAGAAAGCAACATCCATCACAAGGGAAAAATTAAAACAGAGAAAATAACTGCCTGCAAAACACTTGCAGGGGTAGGGATTAAAGCTCAGTTGAGTTTTCTTGGTTAAAATTACAGACAAGAATAGCACTCTGCAAGGACCCACACAAATCTATGCAACTTAGTTGCAATCTCCTTTCTAAGGTGGAAACAGAAATACAAAACTAAGATAAAAACCTTTTACTGACACGTCAAGAAGAGCCCTCTGAGATGTGACAGTCATGTACCTGTATAGAATCATAGAATCACTAGGTTGGAAAAAAACATTGAGATCATCAAGTCCAACTGTACCTGTCCACTGCTAAATCATATCCCTAAGAGCTTCATCTACCTGTCTTTTAAATATCACCAGGGACAGTGACTCAACCACCTCCCTCAGCAGCCTTTGGGCATACAAGCAACCTCTTAAGCAAGAGGGCAGGCTTCTTTCATTCCTTTTAATTATCAAGTTGGACATGGCACCCTCACTTCTGCCAACCCTCCTGCTCAGCTCAGGCATATATTTATTGCGATCTTCATGCCTTCTCAGCCACATAATCCCAACACAGTCAAGGACCAGATTAACTCTGGATGAAAAATTAGGGAAGAGGAACATGAGATACACATGTAGGTAGCTTCTCCTGAAGAACTCTATCAGTGTCAAAGGCAGGTCTTGCCAGAGTAATCTGATCACCTTCTATGACCGAGTAACTAGACTCTTGGACGAGGGAAAGGCTGTGGATGTGGTCTTCCTGGACTTTAGTAAAGCCTTTGATACAGTTCCTCATAGCATTCTGCTTCGGAAACTGTCGGCCTCTGACCTGGACGAGCGCACACTCTCCTGGGTGAAAAACTGGTTGAATGACCGGGCCCAGAGGGTGGTGGTAAATGGAGTTAAATCCAGCTGGAGGCCATTTACAAGTGGGGTTCCCCAGGGCTCAGTGCTGGGTCCAGTCCTGTTTAATGTCTTTATCAACGACCTGGATGAAGGCATCGAGTGCACCCTTAGCAAGTTTGCAGACAACACTAAGCTGGGTGGAAGTGTGGATCTGCTGGAGGGTCGGGAGGCTCTGCAAAGGGACCTGAACAGGCTGGACTGCTGGGCTGAGACCAACAGCATGAGGTTTAACAAGGCCAAATGCCGGGTCCTGCACTTGGGGCCCAACAACCCTAAGCAGAGCTACAGACTAGGAGAAGCCTGGCTGGAAAGCTGCCAGGAGGAGAAGGCCCTGGGGGTGTTGGTTGACAGCTGACTGAACATGAGCCAGCAGTGTGTCCAGGTGGCCAAGAAGGCCAATGGCATCTTGGCTTGTATCAGAAATGGTGTGACCAGCAGGTCCAGTGAGGTTATTCTCCCTCTGTACTTGGCACTAGTGAGACTTCACCTCGTGTACTGTGTCCATTTCTGGGCCCCTCACCACAAGAGGGATGTTGAGGCTCTGGAGTGAGTCCAGAGAAGGGCAACAAAGCTGGTGAAGGGGCTGGAGAATAAGTCTTACGAGGAGCGGCTGAGAGAGATGAGATTGTTTAGCCTGTAGAAGAGGAGACTGAGGGGAGACCTTATTGCTCTCTACAACTACCTGAAAGTAGATTGTGGAGAGGAGGGAGCTGCCTCTTCTCCCAAGTGACAGGGGACGGGACAAAAGGGAATGGCCTCAAGCTCCGCCAGCAGAGGTTCAGGCTTGACATCAGGAAAATATTCTTTACGGAAAGGGTCATTGGGCACTGGCAGAGGCTGCCTAGGTAGGTGGTTGAATCACCTTCCCTGGAGGTGTTTAAAGGACAGGCGGATGAGATGCTGAGGGTAATGGTTTAGTGATCGATAGGAATGGTTGGACTCAATGATCCTGTGGGTCTTTTCCAACCTAGTGATTCTATGATTCTGTGATCAGGTACTACACGGAGCAGCTTTGAGAACTGCTTCAAGTACAACAAAAGAGCCATCAAGACACCAAAATTATCCTTAGCCTGATACAGATATGTTATAACTTAATCACCTGGCTGAAGTACAGCTCTCATCACCTAATGAAGGAACTTAGGCAGGATACATAAAAAATGCACTTCCCTGACAAACATACACATGCTACCTGTCACTACAGTTCATATTTCCATAGTTCCCATGGACTAATCACAGTTTCATAATAAGCCCACACAGGGAACACACAGAGAAAGGCTCAAAGAAAAGCTGTGATGAAAAGCCTACATATTGAGTTTGACTTGCACCAAAGAATTGGACTTGCTATGGGTAAGGACACTTTAACTATCAACACAATGAACTTCGGGATGCCATTAAGAACAAGAATGTCCCACCATAGGACAACATGGGAAAGTTACTTATGAAAAGGACTGCGACTGAATTTAAGGAGGGACCAGACTTCTTCAGCTGTGTGAATGGAGAGCCAGATATATTAAAACAAGTACACGCAAAGTATATCAGCAAAATTAATATCTGGTTTATTTTGCTAATAAATGTATCTTGGAAAGGCCTTCCTTTACTACTCTAATCCCACTGTACCCGAAGAGCTACAATCCAGTGTTGGGAGGAATCCAACATCCACACTGTGAGATAAAGTGCAGTAGCAACTCCAAAAGGAAGGATAGACTCTCTAAACTTGGAGGAAGCTCATGTTTCAAAGCAATTAGACAGATTATTATCTTGGCCGGGAAAAACACAGCAGAATCTTGACATAGAATGGATCGTGACACCATAACAACTGCTATTTAGCAGATAAAGAGATTGTCTCTGGAGGCTGGGAAAGCATCTGCATAGAAAATATATTGCCTGAGGATCTGCCTGTACACCTCAAAGCTGTAATTGGTCATGGAGCATCACATAAGTTCGTGTAGCCTTTTTGTGTAGGAGACCTAGATAAGGTTATCTGAAATGTGTTATGAACAGGAAGACCTTAACCCTAATGAGTCTAGACTTTTGTCAATGATCTCCATAAACATAAAAGGTAAAATACATGTTTTAGGAGTAAGGAGGCAAAGCATACCACCATGTTATTCTGATTGCCTACCAAAGACTGGAGAAAACCAAAGACAACATAGCTTTTTCCATCTGCCATAGAAGTGGCTGTCCTCAGAGGAAAAGGAGATAACAAGCACAGGAAAACAAGAGGCATTGATGAGAGGAATAGCTTTAAGACTTATAGGCACATGCTTCTTGCACCATAGGAATTTCCTCCCACTCCAATGTTTTACTGGGAATATGACTTCCACCCATGCCTGCCCTATCACAAGATCTATTATATTATCCTCATTGGATGGATCAAGCACATTACTCTCACGATTCTTTCAAATCTGCATTCTTTCAGAATCTAGCTTCCCATTAATTCCTTTAAACAAGGAACCAAGCTCTCCCCACAGCTTATATAGGGATTGCATGCCAATCAGCATTACTTTAGCTGTAAGACTGATGTGGCACTACCTGCACTGATACCTGTTTGTAAGGCAATGCAATGGAAGAGCTCTGCTACAAAGCTAGTGCCCCAAGAGCAAAGTGTAACAGTAATGTCCTTGCCATCTCAGGCAGCAGCAGTGGAGTAAGGGCTCTGCCAAAAATTTTGTTCAAAAGCTGTGACAAGCAGGTGTCTGAAGGAGCCAGAGTGGGGACAATAGATCTGCTGATGTTAATGCAAAGTGACAGATAGGGCATTTGCTATCAGCTAAGGGCTATGGAGTTGGATTGGGCAACAGAGAAATAGGCTCGGCATCTCTACAAGCAGGGATGCAGCATGTCCTGTACAGCCACCAAAAGGTCAAAAAAAGCAAAATTGCTCATGTAGAGCAATAGGTTTCATTTACACTCAGACAAGGATAGTACACAAAAAAATCACACTACTGCAGGCTACACATTAGTTCAGAGAGAACTAGAGTCCACTTCACAGCACCTGACACATCAGGGCTTGCAAAATGCATCAGACAGCACTTGTGTAGAGCCCAAGCAGAGTATGCAAATTAACAGCAGCAAAGGCAACTGTTTCTTCTAATCTCACTCATTTTGTATAGAGAGGCCCCTCTTTGTTCTGTTGAGAAAGGCAGGATTTTTTCCTGAAAGCTGTATTACGTTTTCCAAGATACGCAGAACAGCAAAATCAGTTGGCCTAGGCAAAGAGACAAGCCAGGCACCAAGCTCAGTAAAGTAAAAATCCCAACTTGATGATGTACAGATCAAAATTAAAAAGACAAATAGTTTCTTATTTATATAAACATTTACTGAGCAACAAGTGCTTCAGGTACTATTTAGGATTGGAAAATTTCTCCCCCTACTTAATCTTCTCATTTCCAAAGATCTTGTACACTATCTTTTCAAGTGAAATCCAACAATGATAAGATCTTAAAAAATTGTTTAAATCCAGAACATTTGGTGTTCCTTCCTTCCAAAAAGCCTAGAATCATTTGCTAAAATTCTTTAACTAGTATATTTGCACCAAACCACTGAACCTGCAATGGAAAAAAAAAATTGTATCAGTGTCACATTTCTATCTTCAGATGCCCGTAATTAATCCTAAGAAGTTACTGAACATTATTAAAGTACCCTTTTTAATGTTTTTAATTAGGATGAAATAATATTATGCAAGCCTTCATGTTCTGAAAAAAAAGATGCTTACTAGGAGACAGAGTTAGAACAGCTGATTGTGTTGGAGCTTTTCTGTTTTTCTTTAATCGATGCCGAGAGCACAGAACAATAGTACTGGGACCTTAATGAATACTGCAGGCCTACAATTTTAGGTTGAGGTTTTCCAAAGGCTCCAAGCAACCAAATCCTATTGAATTTCAATAGAAGTCAGGCACCTAACTCCCTTAGGTGCATTTAAAAAGCCTTTAATTTATTTATTTAGCTCTCTTCTCACTGGAGGTTTCAGCCAAATCTAAACACGGGCAGTTGAAATTTTCACTTCAACTACAAAAGGCCTTGGAGGTTGGTGATGTAACTTAGCACATGAAGGCACTGTCTCAGAGCACAGCTGCATTAGAATGACTTTCCATACTGTTAACCCTGCACAAGTCTCTTCATAACACAGTAGTCTTCAGCTTTTGAACTTACTTGCTGCTGATATCCTCTAGGAATTAGCAGAAATAAATTAAGCTAGGCTTGCATAACTAGTTTACAATACTTGTTTTACTGTGGAGTTCTCCCCCATCACAAAGTATGCTCAGGAACTAAACTTTAAAACCAAAGTATTTGGCAAGAGAAAGGAATTGTCAACATGCTAATGCTGGTGCAAAAATAATTAAAATACCCCCACTCCTTTCTGTTTATTTCATGAACCTCTCGTTCAGAGCATTATGAAAGTTTCTACAAGGAATTCATACAGGATCTTCTTCAAAGTGAAAAATGCCCTGGCTTCTACCCAGTGTAACATATGCTTAATTTTATATCTCACTGCATTCAAAAGAACTATTAATCCACTTAAGATTAAGCACACATACACACAGTTCACAGAGACGCATACTCATTCATTAGTACACACAATATGTTAATAAGAGTAGCAAGGAACTGTTACAGACTCTTAAAAAAAATTTAAAAAAAAGAAAAAAGAGACTAAGACAAGTAATCTATATTTTTATGTTACAGAGAACTTTTCATATTAATACTGTTTACACAGTAGCCACCTTGCCCTGATCAGGTTAGTTTTATCCTGTCATGCTTTTTATTAAATGACTTCCCAAGCCATTTTTAAAAAAGCAATTTCAAATACACCGTGTCCTACACTGAATAGTTCATAAGTCTTCCCTTTGCTCCACAGCTAACACTGAGTTTATTGGGGGACATCAAGAATGAGACTGTCTGGGGTCTTTTCCAGCTATAAATGATAGGGCAATAAAAACTACTGTGTCTTCCAACAAACCATGTTTCTTTTATACCCTTAGACTATCACTGATAAAACACCGTTCTCTTCTGAGAGAAAATAAATATTGCACAATATCTCTTACTTGAAAGCAAAGCCACACAAAAAGGTGACTCTGGCCATTATCAGCCCAGCTTACCTGCAGTAGCTTCACATTTTATACTCAAAAGGGAGCATAACAGCAGATGGCATTTTTAAGAAGTAATGGCCACGTTCTGGTCACCTGCTATATAGGTTAGTAACAGCAACACTTGAAATCTGGTGATTTCAGACATACTAACATACAAATTTTTGTTTGAGGCCACACTGTGATGAAGCAACAATACAGTTTAAAACAGAAATTTGAAAGACTATTGATGAAAAAGTATTTTTCCTCTACAGGTTTTGAAAAGCAGAAAATAACTTTCTGCCAATATGAAATTTTCCTCCTTAATTATCTCTTTTCATTCTATTAGAAAAGGGCAGGGGAAAAAAACTGGTAATGATAGGAAGCTAGAAACATCTAGTTTTCAATTATCTTTTACATTAAATCAATGTTTCCTCTTGAAAATAGTGTTTTCCAGCTGTGAGACCGATTCTTTTTGGGTGTCTTAAACTGCTTGTTTTCCTGCCTTAAACCACTGTTGAGACTGTAGCAAAGATAGTGTGTTTCAACACCTTACCTCACTCTCACAAGCAGCCCAGCTGTGCTTGTTGCTGAAAGAGGTCACACTGTGATCTTGCTGGTAGGGAAGAGAAAGGGCAGAATAGTCCAGAGACCTCCTGGAAAGAGCAGCCCCCGCGAACTCAACTTCAGGACTTTCCTAGAAGAAACACGGCGCAAGCCCACCAAAAACTGTAAATAATATTCTGCAAGTGGGGCCATCAACAGCACGCCCACCATCCTGGGAGGAGAAGAGAAGGACCAGAGTCCAGGTGATGTCCTTGCACTTCGCTTTTTCTCTCCCTTTCCACCCTTTCTTTCTTTGTCCTTAACACAGATTGAGCAAGCCAATGCCAATCTTATTCCTACGAATGCCTGTACAAATAAATTCCTTTTTGATCAATCGTTTGGCGTCATTTTGCTTTCATTTAGCCTAGCGACTACCGAACCATAAATTTTATGGGGAGGCCCAGGGTCCTATAACAGTGACCCATGGACTGCGTCCAGGCTGGGTCACTACACCAGCAGAGTCACATTTTAGAATCAAGGAATAGTTTAGGTTGGAAGGGACCTTAAATATCATCTAGTTCCAAACCTCCTGCCATGGGCAGGGACACATCCCACTAGATCAGGCTGCCCAAGGCCCCATCCAACCTGGCCTTAAAAACCTCCAGGGAGGGGGCATCCACGACTTCCCTGGGCCTTATCATTCTCATTGTGAAGAAATTGTTCCTTATATCTAGTCTAAATCTGCCCCTCTCCAGTTTATACCCGGTGTTCCTAGCCCTATCACACAAGCCTTTGCAAACCGTCCCTCCATAGCTTTCCTGTAGGTCCTTTTCTGATACTGGAAGATTGCTATAAGATCTCCTGGGAGCCTTCTCTTCTCCAAGGTGAACAAGCCCAATTCTCTCAGCCTGTTCTTATATGGGAGGTGCTCCAGCTCTCCAATCCTTTTTGTAGCCCTCCTCTGTACCTGTTCCAACAGTTCCATATCCTTCTTATGTTGCAGATTCCAGAACTGGACACAATACTCCAAGATGAGGTCTCACAAGAGAGGAATAGAGAGGCAGAATCACCTCCCTTAAACTGCTGGTCATGCTTCTTTTGATGCAGCCCAGGATACGGTTGGCCTTCTGGGCTGCAAGCACACATTGCCAGCTCATGTCAAGCTTCTCTAACCAGCACCCCCAAGTCCTTCTCTGCAGGGTTGCTCTCAATCACATCATCTCCCATGGTGTACTGAAACCCAGTATGGACCCTTGAAGGACACCACTTGTCATGGATCTCCATCTGGACTTCAAGTCATTGACCACTGCTCTCTGAATATGACCACCCAACCAGTTTCTTGTCCACCAAACAGTCCACCCATCAAATCCATATCTCTCCAATGCAGGGAGAAGGATGTTGTGGGGGACTGTGTCAAAGGCTTTACAGAAGTCTTGATAGATCACATCTTTCGGTTTACTAGTGTCCACTGCTGCGTTACATGAATCTGATCCTCCTCTACAATGGGAGGGGGTTTACACACACACCCCTGGTCACCATCTTGCTGTTCCATGACCCAGGAGTGATGAGCAGAGTGGTTATCATTAAAGACTGAGGCAAAAAAGTTGTTAAGTACCTCCATCTTCTCCTTGTCTGATGATACAAGGTCACCATTCCCAACCATCAGTGGGGATATGTTCTCTTTCATTTTCCTCTTCTGACTGACGTACATGTAGAAGCCCTTCTTGTTAGTCTTCACTTCCCTTGCCAAGTTCAGCTCCAGCTGCGCCTTGGCCTTCCTGACCTCATCCCTACACATCCAGGCAGCATCCTTATATTCATCCCAGGCTCCCTGTCCCTGCTTGCATTGTCTGGGCAGTTGCTCTTGTTCTTGAGTTTGACCAGCAGGTCTCAACTGAGCCACGCTTGTCTCTTCCCTTTCCTGCCTGATTTGCTACATACAGGGACTGAGTGCTCTTGTGCCTCGTGGAAAGCATTCTTAAAAATTTGCCAGCTCTGTTCTGCTTTCTTGTCCCCAAGGACCATGTACCATGGGATCCTACTGAGTGACTCTTCAAAGAGCTAGAAGTCTGCTTTCCTGAGATTTACGGTCCTGACTATACTCTTCACTCACCCCATATCCCTCCGGACCTTGAATTCCACCACTGTGTGATCACTGCAGCCCAGGCTGCCTCCAATCCTAATGTCACTGATGAGTTCACTTGTATTAGTGACCACCAGGTCCAGTGTTGCATCCCCTTGGGTGGGGATCTGTATTAGCTAGATTAAGAAATTATCTTCAATGCACTGCAGGAGTCTCCTGGTTTGCCTCCAGCTTGCCATGCTACTTTTCCAGTGTATGTCAGGGTGGTTGAAGTCCCCGAGTAGGATGAGAGCTTGTGAGCATGAAGCTTCCTGTAGCTGGAGGAAGAAGGCTTCATCAGTTGGCTCTCCTTGATCAGGTGGCCTGTAGTATACACCAACCACAAAGTTCCTGTTGGTTCCATGGTCTTCTATTATGACCCACAAGCTTTCAACCCGTTCATGGCTACTCTTCAATGACAGGTCTTCACATTCTATTCCTTTCCTGACATAGATGATAATGCCTCCACCCCTCTTTCCCTAGTCTGTCCCTTCCGAGCAGTCTGGTAGCCATCAATAGCTACATTCTAGTCATGGGATCAAGTTCCCATCAAGTTTCAGTGATGGTAACTAAATCATAGCTTTCTAGTAGCATGCTGGCTTCCAGCTCCTCCTGCTTGCTGTCCAAGCTTCGTGTGTTTGTATAGAGGCACTTCAGCTGGGCTGCCAGTCGCATTGCCTTCTTAGTGGACCCTTTATTACATGTAAGGTGTTTTGGAGAAGTTTCCTCCCTGACACCTACTACCTCAGGAGCCTCACAGGACTTCAGCTGTGCCACGGCATCCCCAGCATGCCCCTGGACAGCAGGTGGAAGGCCCATACCAGCACCCCATTCCACCAACCACTGTCTGTCCTCCCAGTGCTTGTTACAGGCTAGCCTGAAATTATCCCCTTCCCCGTTCATATATAGTTTAAAGCCCTATCTACGAGTCCTGCAAGCTCCTGGGCAAAGACCCTCCTTCCCCTTTGAGAAAGGTGGCTCCTATCCGATATTTGTAATCCTGGTGCCATGTAGGCCATCCCATTATCAAAAAACCCAAAGCTGTTGCGGAGACACCAGACACTGAGCCATGTATTAATAGACTGGACCTGTCTGAGCCTTGCAATGTCACCACCCATAACTGGAAGGAGGGGGAAAAAAAAAAAATCACTTGGGCCCCAGATTCCCTCACTAGCCATCTCAAGGCTCTAAAATCTCTTTTATTCTCCCTTGGGCTATGTACAGTGGCTTCATCCCCTCCCACGTGGAGCAGCAGTAATGGATAGTAGTACAAATGCCTCACCAGGCTGGGAAGTTTCCTAGCAATACCCCTTACCGAGCACTAGGGAGGCAGCAGACATCTCTATGAGTAGAGTCTGCTCAACATATTGGACCCTTTGTCCCCCTCTGTAGAGAGTCTCCTACAACTATGACTTTCCTTTCCGTCCCCATGGCAGTTGTGGTAATATGGCATGTATGCCATTGTGGTCCTGGCCCTTGCTCTGATGTAGGTGCATCATCCACCACATTTTCTTCCAGTCTGTCCTCCACATCAAAAGCCTCAAATCTGTTGTGGTGAAACACCTGAGGAGGTGTGGGCAAGGAGGGGTTTGGTTTTCTGCCCTGTTGGTGGACTTGCTCCACTCACTGCTTTCCTTTTGGGCCCCTGCCTACAACCTGATGAAAGGAAGACAAGGAGGTGCTCGAGCCTTGGGCACCTCGATCTAGTGGGATGTCTCTGCCCATGGCAGGAGGATTGGAACTAGATGATCTTTAAGGTCCCGTCCAACCCAAACTATTCTATGATTCTATGAAGATAGTAGCACCATGGATGGAAGTATCACTGGATACACACAGCAATATCATGAGGCCCCCACACCTAAATCCCAGATGACCTTATGAGCTATTTCAACTATGCCAAACTTGCTCCTGCAAAAGCAAGCACAGAGTAAGATTAAGAGGAACTCTTTCTGACAAAGTTCTAATTTCTTATGTCTCTTGTGCAGGCAAGGATGATTCCCCCACAGCCCTGGCCTCCCTCCAAGATAAGGAGTTACAAAATGGTCCCGTGTTCTGGACAGCTTTGCTTAAGGATTCGCAGCTCTACCTTTCCAGCTCCTATACATGGTTTTATGGGACCCTTTCTGAAATGTGATATGTGTTCCCCAAGTAAGACTTTTCCAGAAGAGTGAGAGGTCACCCAAAGCAGGACATCACCTCTACTTCTACAAATACTTATGATATATGCTCTTTTTCTAGAAGCATCAAGTTTCCAAAATTCATCCCTCAAAAGCAAGATTTCTGGCCTGAACAACAACCATGCTCTTCAATAACAGTTTAACATGGACTAAATTTCAAATGGACTAATATTGGTTTCAACCATCTGCAGATAACAAGGGCGAAAAGAAAATATTCATTTTTACCAGACTGGTAGGAGCTGGACAGCACTGTGGGACAGTGGTATCAAATTCTGAAACAAAATCCAGCACAGTTAGAAGTGGGGCATTCCTTTCACACACCTGGGGGACCACCATTCAGTCACTGGTATCATGCTCAGGGCTGATAAGAGTTCAAGTGCCATATTTCTGTTTGACATTCCCATAAACACAACCTGCTTTTGCCTCAATATACTTGAGTTCTCTCCCAGGTCTGGTCCAGGAAACACGCATCATGCTCTTCCACACAGCTGCAAAAACAGTCACACACTGAACTTGTAGTCTAGGCACTTAATACTCCTCCCAGGAAAACACATGTGCTAGTTTAAGCTAATAAAAATCTCTCAGATGCCATATGTACACAGTCCATTCAGTCAGCATTTTACAGTTGCTTCTAAAATCTCTGAAGGAGAGAAAGATTATTTGACATGCAAAATAAACCTAACTGAAGGCAACAAAGTCAGCATTTTCAGCTAAGTGGCAAATACATTTTACATACTGAAGGCAAGTAGTTTCCTCCTCATGCCCATTTCCTGCACTCATTCCAATCAGCAAGCATTAAACAGTTGTGGCTATCGTTCAGCGCATCAGGATAGGAAGTTAATTTATACCAATGAAAGCACATGATTAATTCAGTGCAAACACTCTCAAGAGCTTTGATAATGTTCCAAACAGACCAAACTAAACTTACATTTGCAAAATGAAGATATAAGCCAGATCTCTCTGAAGTTGCATACTCTGTTAACCAAGCTACTGTTATGTGCAAAAGACTTATATTTTTACTCAGATTCGTGTTTCTATCAATTTGGGGTCCAACATAAATAAATGGTGCAACAGAGGCAGCTTTTTGCAGAATTCAAAGTTACGAAGGGAGAACTCCAGCTCTGTGAAACTCCCTTCACTCACTATCACCTTTCCCCTGCTCCCTTTAGAAATATAGGACAAGTAAACTATTCATTACTGGAGGAAAAAAAAATCATTAAAAAGCCACGGCCTTCTCAGTGCCAGCTGGTCTGAGCTTCAAAACATCAAATACCTCAGGAAACTAATAGGCATTATATTGAACGAATTTAACACAAAATAAAACAACCTTGAACTGGTATTTGGCAGAATTCAGAAACACTGTACTCCAAAACATCTTGAGATCTTATAAAATCAATGCCTCAGACATAAACTAAAGGCTCTGCAACAGTAATAGGCTAGCAGGCAAACGATGTAGCAAAGAAAAGCCACCTAACCAGAAGAATCCTTCTGTGGAGTGGTACATGAAGAGGACAAAAGAATTACAGCTTAAAGGAAGGGACACGAGAAACATGGTTTAGAGACACATCAGTCTTTTCTGTGCTGAAACCCTGGGCAACACAGAGCATATTTAGAGTCTACTTTAGAATATACATTATTAGAACAACCAAAGCACTGATTATGCTTTTTATTATAAATCTGCTAACACATCACAACATCCTACTGGTAGCAGTGGACCCAGACAGGGTTCTACTACATTACTACTGTGCTCAGCTTTCTAAAGCTTGAGGTATAGCTACTTTTTACATGAGCCATACTTCCAGATTTTTTCTAGGAATAGTTGAATTTTCTAGGGCCTTCTTTTTGATGTGAGATTTATTGTTGCTTAAATTAGGAATTAAACTAAGTACATTTTTGGAAATGCCCGATTTCCAAATATTTTTTCCAGTATCCGATGTGATAGAGCAAATGGCAGTCTTACTCCACAGCTAGGCAAATCCTGGCACTAATTATGAAAACTTTTTTTAAAATGTAAAAAGATCATCCAATTTTTTTAGCCTCTGCAGTTCTCAATAATCACTATTTTTAAAAGTTGCTTTTAGTGTGTCTGTCCCACTTAAGCCTCTCAAGATCCTACTGTCTTAGATTTAACTCTAGCCTGGACACAAAAGGTCTTACTGCCAAGCCAGGGAGCTAAGATTACCCACTAGAACCAAAGACACTCATCCCACCCAACAAGATACTTGTTCAGCAACTAAGGAACTAGTAAGAGCTGACACTTGTACCAGTCATTTTAGGAGAAATGAAGCAAGACTTTACATTCAAGAAAGGCGACTCCTCACGTTAAAGTTACTCAACATTAGTGATTTCTAATGCAACATGCAAGCCACCACTCCATCTGACAAACAACTGAAATGTGTGACATTTTTCACATCATGTCATTAATGAGAGATGGTAAGTTCTTTCCACTGTAAAACATTCTTGTAAAGCAGTATTTTCTCAGTATGCAAGTTAATTATTTATCAGGCTAAGTTCTTTTGCTAGGGGTTGGAAGCGACCTTTGGAAATCATCTTTCCTAGGCTTAAGAGGGAGGAAGAAAAGGGAATCTTGCTGCACAGCAGCCAAATACTGATATATGAATAGTGCATGTAATGAGTTTGGGTTACATCCTTTTCTAATGGCTCTGCAAAAGAAAGAGTATCTCAAGTCACCAAGACCTCCAGAAATGATCAAATAGCAAAGGTTTTAGCCATCCTCACGGTTCTTACAAGAGGAAGAGACTATTTAAATTGAAGTTTGCTTTGGATAGTTTTCTTAAAGCATTAGTAAATGTGGTTAAAACATGGAAACCTGTGTTAGATGATTGTCCTGCTCTGCAAAAGGGAGCAGCTACATGGCAGCAAAATCAAACTCACCCATTTGGCAAGTTCTTTCTTGGTGGATGAAACAAGTGGGTCTACAACACTCAGATCTGTGTCTTATTTCCAGCTCTGCTAAAAATGTTTTTAATGACAACCTTGTGTTTTCCCCTTCTCAAACACATAACACATTGCACATTTAGCTTTGTACAGAAGTGTCAATTAATAGTACTGTTCAGGGTATAATTAATAACAATTACGTTACACTAGAAAGCACATAAGGGACTGCTTTATGTACAATGTGCGTTTCCTCATCATCTGGATGGCCAAAGGAAACCTACTAGACATGAAAGTATAGTACAGCTGCATCCTATAACTGAGTACTTGAATATTTATAAGCTATTGCACTTGGGATAACTAAGACATGCATTCATGTCATCAGTTTTGTTAAGTCCACCAATAATGCTTTCCTCATTAGAAATCTGCCCATAATCAGAGAATTCTGTTATCATGAACCATATTACTTGTCCCAAATGGCATTCTGTTAAAGACAGAAACATTGTGCCTATTTAAGCAGCATGCTTTATGGTACTCAAAATATGGTAGAACTCTTTGGTAATACTATCTATGGTTTCACACTTTTTGAGTTACAGTAATAAATATTTTTTACTATAAAGACATTAAGTGTGTTAATCTGGGGTCCTAAATCACCCTGAAAAATACTACAAAAGTGCTCTTTGTAAATACTTTTTAAAGTATTTTTAAAGTTCTTAGTGAAACACTGAGTAGTTACCATCATGTGATTCCTCATATTGCTATGAGAAGTCATGTTTGACTGTTTCATCTTAAGCACAGTATAAAATGTGGATATATTTGTTTAACACTGAGAAAAGGATGAACAGGTTTGGGGGGGGGGGGGGGGAGGAGCAGGGAGAAGAGAGGAGAATCTATTGCAGAATGGAGATATTTGTATACTATCTAGCTACTGCACTGATGTTTTCCATGATACTTTTGGCAGCAATTAAAGGCTACTTCTGGAATCCTTAACAACATTCAAGGAGTTCCTTTTAACTTAACTTCATTTTCTGTAGTTCTTTCTACTCCTTAAAGCAGGGAAAGTAGGGGTTCATTTCAACCTTCAAAATATTTTACTGTGAAAACAAATACAAAGATAAGTCAGTCAGAATTCAGGTTCAAAGGAACCCCGCCAAAGTATTTTTTCCTCTCTGAGAGCCCAGAAGCTCCCTTTTGCTCAGGTCATACCTTTTACTGCAGCTCAGTACATTGTGCAACTGTGCCTGTGTGTCAACATGATCATAGGCTTCAATGATAAAAGAAGCTATTCAGAGTTTTGGCAGGAAGAATACTTCTGACATTCTATTTCAACTGGATAACAGGATTAGACTTTGGCTTGGTGCTTTAACACTAAGCTGCCCATGCTACATCACACAGACCTGATTTCTGACACCACTTTCACTGTATACCACTTTATTCTCAAACATTCCCATCCAATTCAATGGGAAGACCCTTGAAGCAAGCTGCAATCTATAACAAAAGTACAGTAGAACCTATCTGTTGAAAGGAGAAGATTTTACCTTTATACTACAGATATCCAAGTACTGAGCCACACAATCAATTATTTATGCTTCTTGAAAGGAAAGCATAAACAAAAGTCAGCATATATTCAGGCATAAGGAGTGCAATTGTACTATACTTCAAATACAAGTTAAGCTGCTAGAAGCCTCTCTGACTGTGTGATGCATTTCAAGCATGATCATGACTACCTGTAACAGTTTTAGCCCCAGTCTGGCTAAATTTCGCCAGCTAAAACCGCATAGTTGGACTCCCAAATCCAAGGGAAACGAGAGGAAAGAATCTTTGAGTTTGGAAGCTAAAACTACAGCTTTAATGAAATAATAATAATAATAATACCAACAACAATAATAACGTAATAAAATATATGCAAATATATGAGATCAAACCTCCATCCCACCTGTTGATGACTATAAGTCACCACAAACACTGCAGAGCAGACATGAGGGAATGCTTCCACAGCTAGAAGGGAGCTGAGCTCAGGAACTGGATGCAGGAATGCATGGATATGGGGTCAGAAGCAATCAGACAGACGAGGTCCTCACTGGAAGTCAGCCATTGCAGAAGAGAGTGAGACTCTCATGATCTCTCAATTTTATACCAAGTATGATGTATAAAGCATGGAACACCCTGTTGGTCATCTGTTTGGGGTCACCTGACCTATTTACCCCTCCTCGCAGGTGCAGCCCATTTCCACCAGCTCAAGAATGGCCTTGGTTACTATAGGGATAAGTATAAGCTTTGGCCTTTTTGTATACCAGTGCCCTGCATTATCACTCTGGGAGAAGAACACCATCTCATGCAGGTAGTTTTCAGAGAATGAAGTTACTTACAGCCACTGAGTTAAGAGTTACTGACTCTAATTTAGCTCAGACGACAATAATGCCAAACAATTATACAAACGATATTAGCATTAATACTGATGAACTAAATTAATAGT
Source organism: Clamator glandarius (assembly GCA_033459285.1). Classification (NCBI taxonomy): domain Eukaryota; kingdom Metazoa; phylum Chordata; class Aves; order Cuculiformes; family Cuculidae; genus Clamator; species Clamator glandarius. The sequence goes on from JAUNZM010000125.1 coordinate 1,551,504, forward strand.
AACTGCCTGGCTAGAAAGTGACTTCATGGAGAATGAAAACTCCAAATACTTGAATAATGTAAACATGCATAGCTTTATCTATAACTCATGGAGAGCATGGGCAAATACAAAGGGAAATTAATCTCAAGAGTCCTAGGCAGCTTAAGATGAAATTAAGTATGTTTTCAGCAATACCTATCCTTTTCCATGAAGGGAAAGCCAAGTGATTGGCATACAGAACCTAACCTTTAGACAGGTAAAAGCTGCAAAAAAAATCAGTCAGCCTAGAAGAACTGTCTTGAATTATCCAATAAAGCATTCATATCTTGGAGCAATGGTATAAACAGCAGAAGAAATTTACTATTGGCTCTCACTTGGTAGAGAGGTTTATGAGGGGGTTCTCTTTTTGGGCTGGTCTCCCTAGAGAGGTCCATATGATTACCTTGCCTAGCTCTAGTTTCCCTCTCCAAACTCCCCAAACCACCAGTTGATATGACATATTAAAGTCAGGCATGTCAGAAGAGATTTAAACTTCCTGAAAGTATTGTGAAAAGTATTGAAGGAACCTGGCAGAAAAGAAACGTCTGCTCTATAGCCTGAGAGAACATATTTCATGTTATTAATCACACTCATTGGTATTCTGTAATCTTCATCAACATCCAGCTTCAGGTAGGCTTATTGCAAGTTTCAACCAAAACCACTGGGCTTCGTAAAAACAAACAAAAAAAACCCCAGAAAGGCAAACAATGAAAGAGAGATCTCAAAGTCCCTTAGCATCATAAATTTTTCTATAGTATGTTTTTTTCTATTATTATGTAGATTTTTTCCTATTGATTCCTGTAACTTATGTTTACCAAAACAAAGTGGTTAAAGGCAAACCACTTTCAGAGAGAAATTTTAGAACTATGAAACCAAGAGGTTTCTTTTTCAGTTTCAAAGATAGTTCACTACCATGAAACTCAATATGAAGTTAAAAGTGAAACAGGAAAGATTTCCTCAATGTCCTCTCTACCACCACCCACCCAACTACTTCTTCCCACTGTAACATTACTGTTTCCAGGTAGGAAAGAGAGCCATTTGGGGGAAAAAATGACAGCTAGTTTCAATGTTTTAACTCCACAGCAAGATACAACTCTTGATTCATCAGAGCATTAGCTCAGCAGAGAAAACAAACCAATGAATCTTCACTCAATAAGCAAAATTTATTAATCATGTAGTCACTTCTTGAAACAACTCAGATTGATTAAACTTTTTTCATTAACTGATTTCAGCTCATCTGTTTTATTAACATCTATATAACCCACCTTGGGCCCTCAAGTATCTTCCGCAATTGTCCAACTTGTTTTGGGAAGCTAAGGGCGCTTTGTTTACTATAATCATTTCTCAGATTTCTGCTAAGACCTTTAGATTCTCCTCATCTTTCTTAAGAACTCTGGCAGCTAGCAGCTCTTATCCTCTATGTAATCATTTTATTGCTGTTGTCCAGCAGAGCTGCTCATACTTCTGTCATTCAACCACATATGATCAAACAGAAATTATGCATAGGGCTTCTCAAAGATTGATAGTTCTGCTGGTCTTCCATAAAGAGGGACATATGGTTCAGGCTTATGCTTGTCCATACATTTTCATTTTCTAGTTCATGATGGTCATAACCACCCACTAAGTTCAAATATTTATAACCAGGAGTCAGTAGTGGGCAGGGAGTAGTGGAAGATTAAGCATTTACTTGTGCCCTACATATTTAGGGTATTGCTCTTGGGCCTCTTATAAGACACTTGGCTGCATACGTTATACTTACAGAAAAGCTAATAATCACTACATTCATTTTACAAAAAAACACATAATGATGAACTCACGTGTAAATGAAAAAAAAAGTTTCCATTCTTCAATTTCCTCCAAATTTCTGAACATCACACAGGACATCTAAACTAATAAATTTTATAGTAAACAGCTAAAAAAACCCAGCATAATTAACCACCACATCCTCAGTACAGTTTCTACATATCAGATGCAGAATTTGTTCTGCAAAAATCAATTGGAAATCCTCCTGTATTGTACAAAAATTTACTTCAGTGATATTAAATACCTCAAGATTTTTACATATATTCACCAAATATTTTGAAAGTTTATTTGTAGACATATGGGTTGTTCAGAATATTTCTTTTGAAACTAGTGAAGAGTTAATTGACTCTAGACTTTTTGGGCAAAGGATGTCCTTTCCAGAGTATAAGCCACAGTATGTTAACACAGGCAGTATCTCACACTGTATTGAGCTCCACTACGATGAAAGGATTAGAGGGTTAACTGTATAATAAAAAGAGCTCATGTAAGCAAAATAAATAAATATCTACAGAGAGAAGACTGCCTCTAAATTTCTAAAACCCACCCCACACCAAAGAATCACTATCATATTGGACAGAAACATCATCATGAGGAGAAGTGGGGAGTATGAGAATAAGCACAAGCTATAGCCTTGCTTAAAAAAATATTTATCTAAGAATACTTAGATAATCGTTGACTTTTGAAACTGCTGAAATAGTCAGTTCTATTGCATGTTCAGCATCACACTATTAAACTAAGTCAAAAGTTTCTGTGGTTACTATCAGATGAAATGAACTAATTTCCCCTGAGAATTTGCTACACTGACCAGATGTCTTTAGCCAGCTACTCCTCAGATCAAGCAGGAGCAGCACATGCAATGCCTTTTTTGTTACTATGGAGATGCATTTTCCCATCCACTATGCAGCAGGGCATATAGTAGCTACCAGCTGTTGTCTCGACTTGTACTCCATCAGGACAGGCTGAGGAAATAAAGTGGGAGATGTAGGGCTGAGCTTCTCCCAGCCCTGGAACACAAACTTTAACCACAGAGTCCAACCCTCAATCTTCTTAGCTGCCGCTTGAGCTTGTTGCTATTGTTTAAAGCTGCCTTACAGTGCTTCCTCTGCTGCTTTTACAGACTCATAATAGGTCAGCAGTAGCACACAACTGCTTGGTATAACACGTTCAATTGCTAAGCTGGAAACTTAAAGCTTCCCCAACTCATGCTTCTAGCCCAACATTCCCAGCTAAATGGTTTTATGAGCTTAAATCTAAATCTCCAGCAGCAACCCATTTCAGGTTATTATTCTCACTCCGTAATTTCAAAGAAAAACTTTGTGGATTAACGGCTCCCTATCCTTACTGCAAGGCTAGTTAATGCCTTCAATTCCCATTGCTTTTTAACTCCTGTGGAACTTTAATCTGTCTGACCATGCTGGTGAGCTGCAAAGAAACAACACTGGTTAGGATTTTCATTCTTGCATTTTCTCTTTGAATGCAGCCAAGTTCAAATGTCTAATTATAACATTGCAGAGTTAATGATCAACTTAGCAAAGGCTTTAGAGTATCTTTGAAGTCATAACAACAAGCCAAAGGGGGTTAAAACGTTAACTGCACAGGGAGTCTATGTAGAGAGCTTTCTTAGGATTCTCTCTCTCTCACTGAACAACAAAGCTGAATCATTTCAGAATACCTCCAGCAACCCCATGGCTCGATCTGGTTGTCACATAGCACAGAGCTCTAGTCAGTATTTATTTTATAGCTCTAAGCAGTACCAATCATTACCCTATTAATTCAAACTTGTTTAATTTAATGTCCTTCAACTACTTAGTCATGCTTGTTTGTAACTTTCAAGGAACTTCAGAAAGATACAGCTTGCTACCACATTTATACCTAACAGGGGCTAACCACTAAGGTTAGATATACAAAGTAAGACAGCCAGGTACAAGTGATGCTCACCCAAATGTACTATATGCAGCCTCCCCTCCTGTTTCTTAATGCACTCTTTTTTTCCATTAACTACACAGGTCAAATTTGCCTTCAGATTTACGTAGCTCCTGATGATGATGTCAGTGAGCTATCAGTACACACCAGAGGAAACCTCTGACTAATTTACTTTTTAATCTGACACATGTAGCTGCTTTTATTTTGTACATATTACGGACCATTGCAATGCTTAATGAGCATGTCCAGAAATAACAATAAGGGCATGTTCAGCCTGGAGCAGCACACAGAAAAAGCAGCCAGGTTCCTCCTCACTTTCCTTTTGCAGCAAGCCTACCATTCAGCATCACTGGACACGTTTTGCAGAGGTTTTTGTATGTCCCCTCAGGTATCAGACAAGGGTGAAGACAAAAGGTACTATCCTGATAATAAAAGGTTAAACAAGGAGTCTTAATGACAGCAAAGAATTTTATATAAGAGGGAGCAGCCATTGCTGGTCCTCCAAAGTTAGCTGAGGGGAAAACAACTAAAACCTCAAGCTGCTTGCATGATCTCCTCCAACACTTTCCATTGCACTGTACTGACGAACAGGGCTGGACATTTTTTCCTTTTAAAATTACAAGTGAGAAGAATTTCCACAGCAAGAAGAAGATACAGTCTCTAGAGCTGGGCACTGTAAGAAGAACGTTTCACAGGTTTGATCAATCAATTTAATGCCACACTGTGATCTGCAGAGTGACAGGGCCATAACAAAGAACTTCTAGGCATGTGGGGGCTTATTATATGGGACATCATCAACACAGAAAATTTGTATTCTTTTTTTCCCAAACCTGCAGCTACAGACCACAATAATTGTGTGGTGACATGTAGGATAAGTAAAAGCTGAATAAACTACATAAATGAAAATCAGTGTTTCTTCTCTAAATCAGCCAGCGCAATCAGATTTCCTTTCAGATGTCCTGGGAGATTACATCTTACCGCTTTCCTCATTTAAACTCAACTTCCCTAGACCTTATCTATGTGGCAATTTCCACTTCATGGTGAGTTTGTTCATTACATTCAGGAACTTACCCTTACAGCCCCTCCACAGCAAAGGATTACAAATGCTTGAGTCTAAAGATCACTTGAGCTCTGATAAAACCTAAAGCAATAAAGAAGTGAGAGCAGTCAGTCTGCACCATGCTGAAAAGGCTTTCAATAAATACTCAAGAATTCATTGAAATGTATTACATACTGCTGCAACGAGACCATGGAGCTGGCTTCCCAACTGAGTGTGAGTTCACTTATACTCCAAAGAATGCTAGTCTCTCAAGGGACGATCAAGGCACTTATATTCCACAGAAGTAAAGGGATAGGAGTTTTTGCTCTATTTTTAAAGCAATTTTGCTAGAAAAAAATCACACAATGAAACGGTACTTGGATATTATATCACAACCCCCCCCAAACATTGTATCACAACAGTGACACAGAACTCTGTATTTTTAATAAAATACAACTTCATCCAACAAAAGAGAATGAGGTATCAAATTTGTTTGCCTCTCCAGGTTTTGAAAACATAAGACCTTTGTTTAAATCAGAAAACCAAACAAGCTCATTAGATCTCTAGGAAATACATAAGATGCTAAATTAGAGGGTGCATCACAAGGCACAACATTTTCTGTCGATACACCTACACAACAGCTATAAATATACATTGTTTCCTGAGACAAAGTCTTGACAAGTGTTTTAGAGGTTTAGTAATCCCTATTATATCTTCCAAAGTGATGTAACACTAAGAGCAAAATTTGCACACCTGTAAAGAAAGCTGGACTCGTTAAGCATAAACTGTGCTAGAGGGATGGTGTTTACAGGACATCTGTCAACTGACACTTCTTTGGCGACATCAGAAAGATTCACCACACATTTTAGAGATTTTAGAAGCTTGTATTTCATTTCAGAAATGTAATTGGGCCTGCATTTGTCCCACCTCACTTTCTGCTCTGAGTTGGAAAAGCCATGGCTCCATCCATACATCTGCACAGGAGGAAAACACCTCTAGAATCACGCTAAGACCCCAGCTTTGCATCTCAGCCTCAGATTAGATGGCATGCGTTCTTGAGCCTCAAGCAAAAGCTGCACTAAGGTTCCCGAAAGCTATGAAGTACAAACAAAAAAAGCCACCCAAACCAAAGAGTTTTGCTGAACCACAGTGAGGTAAATGCACTGATTTTCTGCCAGATCCAACAGCAGGGATAAAAGTGAGTGCATGCCAGCTCTTCAGTAGGCCATAAAATTCTCCTTCTATTGTATTAAGTTAATCCGAGACGAACAAAAGTTTAAACTGATGATTCAGACTGTGAACAACTGCAGCAGCAAAGGAGCCACTGCAGATGAGAAAGTTTCCCAGCTCCTATGGGAACAACTCACATCTGGAGGACAGATAGGTGACTTTTTGCATGTGTTGATACCAAAATTAAACAGAAACTGTCTCATAGATGCTCACACAAAAGTTTATGTTTCAGACAGAACCACTGCAATGGAATGCAGCATCTTACAGTTCAGTTCCTTCTCATCATTTATGCAGTTCAGATTTTGAACACCTTAAAAGTTCAAGGAAAAAGATTCTTCATTTTTAGGCATGTGTTCTGCAGTGCAACATATACTGGAAAAGCAGCTGCTGCTGCTAGCTTGTCACTTTTTGTGCCAGTCTATCAAGTGATTTGTATCTAGCAGATCATCACTTAAAAGTTTTTGGCACAAGAAAGCTCCTTAACATATTTATATGGTAACAAAGGCCTCTCCCTGTTAAAAATCGACAGTTATGTCTTCCTCTGTCAAAAATGGACATTGTTTGGGATCATAATCACTACAGACCCTACAAACACAAAAGAAGTGGCAAGCAACATGATAGTATCTCACAAATACTAAGAGAACAACCCGCAGTACAAAACTCTTGTAGCTTCAGTCTTTAATATTTCCCTCCAGAAGGTTGAAATGTACATGTGGTCGAGACAGTATAAACCCTATCAAAAGCTGAAATCTCTATCCAAACAAGAATAAGTAGCTAGGTTCAATATTGATATGAAATGTTAGATGTCATCGTCACTTCTCCTAACCTCTTCTTTAAATTAATGGGTTGATTATATAACTAAATGATGTATTTATTGCCAAATATGTTTTTAAATGCACAAAAGGACATGCACATTGCACTACTCTTGATTACTCATATCAATTTCTAAAACACATAAGTATGTAACTCTTGGAATTCACCTGTTTTAATTTATCTAACACTATGCAGGACAGCAAGGAAGAAATAAAATGTGTTATTTAAAGCTTTTCATAACAGTACATTTATCAAGGATACTTGATTACTTGATCAAAGAGTTTGCTTTGACTGTGCCATATTTGTTTAACCACTACTGCTGCTTATTTTAGCCCCTACTAAAGAGTTCTGAAGAACTAACCTGGGCAGATGCCAAAAGAATGTAGCTTTTAAACATAACCTTACATTCAGAGAGCAAAATCAAGCCCTAACAGCATAAGCAAGTAAAATTCTGTCATGTACATAAACCTTTTTCTTTTTCAAACGATTTAGTGGCAAAACCAGGATGTAAGTAGTTTTCCTTATAAATATTTCAGTAGACAGTAGAGAAATTCATGCACGGCTGTTGGTATTGCGAGAGCTATTTAGAACAAATTTAGGTATTTTACTTTAGTATTTTGATAACTATAAAATTAAGCATTTCACATCAGAGTAGATTTCACTGTCTACTGTGTGGCTTGTTTTCTTGAGGTCAAGTCTTTTGGGACATGTTTGTTTGTTTGGTCTTTAATCTGGTGTATTTATCTGTTTACCAAAATCACATTCTCACTCTTCAAAGTGTTTTCTGACACCTTTATATAACCAGTAATTAATTATCATGATTTTTCCCTTTATAGTGGTGATTGATTCTGCTACATTCCTTAGAATAAATACAATGTACTTCTACAACGAATGCTCTCAATTATTCTTACCTATTCTTACTAAACTGTAGGGTACACTGACACAAATAATTGCAGAATAAGAATCATGTGATTTAACAAAGGATGTTCATAGATAAGCAGATTGTTCATGTACTTGAACTGAAGGGCAACGACTAACATTAACAGCAAATTACTAGGTTGCAGGTCAGTCTTTTTACACATTTTCTGTGTAGGAAAAGGTTACCATATTTCTTTACTCTGAATTGGCAGTAATGCTACTCTGAATCAGACAGTAGCGATACTTCACTGAACCTCAAAGCTCCTCAAAAGGCCACAATGTGATTTCAAGTGCACTGAAAAACATAACGGGCAAGTACTAAACCTGACCCTACAATCCCACCCACGTGCAAAAGAGGAAATAAGCATCTGTAGAGCTCACTACAATTACAAGTGAAACCTTTGTATATAATTAAGCTTAACAAAGGTACTGCAAGCATTTACATTTTGGGCACACAAATGTATTTTCAGGTCTGGTCCATATATATTCACAGTCCAGCTGACAGGGAAGATCAAAGCAAAATGCAGCTGAAAATGCCACTTTTCACCTGACTTCAGGATTTGCCATGTTTCAAAGGGTGTCCCTTGCTAACAATAAATCTGTCCCTGCCAGCTGAATTCATTACACCAGATGAACACAGATTACACAGTGCAGGACCACTGAATGTTTCAAAACTTGGAAAGGTGCTCCAAATTTTAGGTAGTTGCGAACACATAGGAAACTTCCAGGGACAGTTCCTGACTCTCAGCAGTAGTTACCTGTTTAAGCTCCTGTGGGTAATACCACTAAACAACACCTACACAAAGACCACTGGGAGTGCCAATCCTAACAGCAGCACTCCAGGGAGGGAAATCAAAACAAACACACCCCATTCTTCTTGAAAGCAGCCACTGAAAGGAAGACTTTAATATAGCTGTTCTGCATCATGCCACTAACAGTTTATCAGCTTTGCACTCATAGTAAAACAATGTTTTGTACAATTCCACTTCACACAGAAGAGGACTCCTGGCAATTCAGAAGTCAAAAGCAAGCGTGCAAATATTTTTGTTTCTTCTAGACAAAAACAAATCTCCTCAAACCAGACTGCAAAGAGCAAAGGCCTTTGCAAACATAGTAAATGCCTTCAGCTACTTAAAATACCATGTTTATTTTACTTCAAAGATTTTTAGATTAAATTGCCTTAAAACAAAAAGTGCAAGCAAGACAGTTTGGTCTTTTTTCCTTTCCCAACATTTCAAAACATACCGGTTGGTCTAGACCTACATATCACAGGCTAACATAAATAAGAGCATCTTTCATAAAATTTATTCTACAAACAGGACCTAGACTACTGGACAGATGCAGCAGCAATATTTTAAACATTTTGCCATCCTGTTTCACCCTTGTTTCCATTTCCCAGCACCTCCCTTTTGATCTGACCCCACCCTAGGAGCCAGTCATTTTCCCTTGGGGGTGGATGTACTGGGACAGCTCAGTTCAGCCAGATGTTCTAAGGGAAGTTTCATTCCCTCCCTTGTACTTGGCTCAAGAGACACAAGAGGTACTTGCTCCTGGTTGAGCCTATCCCTCACTGGCTGTAGTTGAGCTTTCCAGCTTGTGAATTAACACCCAAAATAAGAAGCCAATTCACGGAAGAAAACAGAGGGACAGCATGATAAAAGATATCCTGTTTATTTGATGGTTCATACCTCTGTCAATAGTGCTAACCGGTACTTCACTACCTACAGAACAGAGCAGAGATCTGGGGAAGAGTGGCCTTCAGTCCAGCCCACCTATTGCTTTTATTCTTCAGTACTTAAGTCTCCATATTATGTTTGGGCCCAAAGCACAAAGGCTCCCTCATTTACAGCCAACTCCCAGGCACCAAAACTAGCATATGAAATAGCAGCAGCAATCACAGAAGCACTCTTGGAAGCTCACAGGAAGCCCAGAGTGAAGATTTGTGAATTTTTCTGTTGCTCAAGGACAGGCTTGCCTCCTTTCTTGCAAAGTCTTCCTCAGCTAGGAAAGCATGGAATACCTATAGATACATTCCCAGGAAAGCCTGACAGCCATAAAGGTCCTAGAGGGGTGGAAGGCAGGTTGCAAATTTTAATAGCCTTTAGTACATTAACTATTACATATTTTTCTTTCAAGAACTGACTTTGTCAGAGAGGTTGAGAATGCAGCTGTAGATTCTAACACTTGTTCTTGAGTCTTTCCTGCAATTATACCTTATTGTTCCATGAAACATTAGCCTTCATTTTGTAAGGCATTAAAGCAGACTGAAATACCTTTTTTTTAATTAGTCCATAAAATAAAAAGCTTTATATTAATTTCAAATAAATGCTCAAGCATAATCCCACAATCTTCTGCTTCATTATGAATTTTCAGGCTTTTGAGGTAAAGGCAGTGAATTCGGTAGTCAAGTACAGTTCCACAAGTGATACAGTTAAAAAAAAAATTCCCTTGGGAAAAGGCTTGTCTGGTGCCTTTGGCAGCACTGGTGATTGACCCCTAGGGAAGTGGGACAGTCATACACAGATGGGAAACGGCTGGGAAGGAGCTACGTGGAAGCACCGAAACATTGGATCCTACCTAGTGGCTGAAAACTCTAGTGCAAGGTCCAGATGCTCAATGTGTTAGCATCATTGTTAGGGAACTGATACTAGCTGACAGATAGATTATATTACATAAAGTTCAATTTCTGGCTATCCACAATCGCTCCTAATCCAAACAAAGGCCTGACAAGCTACCCACAACACATAAATCAAAGTAAAAAGCACATTGCTTTGAAACTTCAGCCATACAGCTGGGAACAGTATAGTAAGACCATTTGTTAAAAGGACTGCTTTATTTTGACCTAATAGTCCTTTACTGAAGCAATTGAAAATCATTGATTTCCTGTGTTATGAATTGAGATGAATAAAAGACTAAGAGATTACAACTAAAAAGCCTTCTTTGTTCTGTATATCACTTATGCTATGCTGATGAGTCAGATTCCATTGTTTTCCCTCCTAGTCCCGCAGCGCATGAAATTTATCTTACTGGGAAATAAAACAAAATTAAAAGAGAAAGAACAAAAAATCTTTTCCTAGATTTTTACTGTCCATTTTCAGCCTTAAATGCAAGACTAAGAATAAACAAGAAAAAGTAGCAGTTTTAAAGAATGCCCCACGTTAGTTCAATTTTCATTTTTATTAAAACATCCACAGTTCTTTTGGTCCTGAAGCCTCTTGAGATAAAAGCCAGGATTAATAGTTACCTAGAAGTTGTTAAAAGACATTTTAATTTTAAAAAGTTACATGCAAGCAAAGTAATGCTCTGCATAAAAGCCTAAATGCACATTCAGAAAGGCAACACAAGTCACCCACAACTCTAAAAGCGCAGAAGCCTCCCCAAATTTTAATTGATGCTGGCTTTCTGTGTGTTTGAATTCTCTACACCCTATAGACTGCTTCGGTTGATAATGATTTTTAAGTTCACATTAGGGAAGGAATGGCAGTAAACACAGTTACATGATGAGTGACATCTGCAATTCATTAAGGAATTATAGTACTCGTAGCATTTCTTCCCCCACCTCCTAGGCCATCACACAAAACTGACAGTCTCCATTATCTTCCTCCAACTCTTTAAAGCAACTAGGTTTTGTAAGTGAAAAAGCTCTAGCTCGACATTAAGAAAAAAGTGAAAAAAAGTATTAGCAACTTTGTCAATGCTACAGTAAATCTAAAAGCAAGGGGAAAGAGACAGCTGTTTCAAAGACCAGACAACTCAGAGTGAAGTAAAAGTCATCTGAAAGATATGTTTCTCCTGCTTGCCTCCTTGTTCTGTCTATAACAAACAGTCATCTAACCCTAAGACTATTCATGATGCTGTCCTGCATTTTTATGCTATTCTGCGCTCAAATAGGCACAGCAGCAGAATTTCCCACTTCTCATCTGCTGTTTTCCAGATGATCACCCTACCAGATGCAAGAAGCAATAACCTACACATTTTCAGGAAATGTACGGGAACCACAGTACTGAGGAGTTCTTATATTAAAATGAGATTAAAATCTAGGCCCCTATTACCTGACTCTACTTAACGGAGATTTTTAAAGTGCAAGAGGGTATTTTTCTGAATTGGCATTGATTCTTTCTCCCTAGAAAAGACTGCAAGCAATGCTGCAGTAAGACAAAAACACCCTACCCTGTGCATTTACAAACACTAGTCATCTTTCTTCCAAATGAAAGCAAATTGCAGACACAAAATCAGAAGAAATCAACAATTTAGATCACAGAACTAATTACATATCTGCAAAGATATGACATGGTTTTAAATAGAGGAACATCCCTGCACATAAGCTATGAAACAAATGAAGCTGCCTGGGACATGAAACCTAATCGTCCCTCATGTCCAAATACTTAGAAACCAAAGTTCAGATGCTTTCCGAAAGTGGAATCAGCTCCTGAAACAGCTTTGTCTTAAAGACTTCACTAGCATTTCAGAACCATGATTTGCTGACCTTGAGAAAGTAAGATTGACAGGCCTCTGTTTGTTTTGGGATTTGTCTTTTGACAGAATGGCTACAGTGTGCAACTTGACGCATGGCTGAGCTTCTCACCTCTGACTCTCATTGCCCATTAACCTGACATAATCAATTAAGAAAATAAAAGGGAATTTCATGTTATCACTATACTTCTTGAAAGAATTTTTCCAACATTTTAACAAGAAGTTTCCTCGTTCTGTTGTCAAAATATAAAAATAAGTCTTGGTTTACATATAGTTACTCATTTTGATTACTGATGTTAACATTGTTCTGCTTTCAAGCTCTACACAATCCCAGATATATTCCTTCCACCTCACTCACTGTATCAGAAATGTGTTTGTAAGTGCATACCAGTGGAAAGTTTGGCTTAAATGCAGTCAGCATACTGCCCTAATGTTACTGCATTTTTTTTACCCTTGTGGATGAGATAGCAACACATTAAGCTTTCCATTCAGAACTGGGAGTAAGGGAAGAAGAATCTTTTCTTCTCATCCTTTTTAACTGTTTGCTTTAAAAAAGCACATGACTCATAGAAGTTAAATATTTAACTGTTTCATTAATGAGCTGGATCCTAACATGAAAGGACATGTCATTATGTCTGAAAAATCCCACTCGTATCCAAGCAGCTTTTTAAGATATACACACAAGCGCTAATAATCTATAAGGTAAGTTGCTATCTCTGGACTAGCCTATACATACATTCAGTACTGGTATTCTGTGAAGAGATATGTGCGGGTTGGAGCTTGGTTCTGGGTTTTTTTTTCCTTTTTATCAAAATTGTTGCAGTAATTCTAACCCAAATATCCCTGTTATTGAATTAATAATAATGATGACATAATAGTACAAACGTACCCTATGGGACTATGCTGACGCGTGCAACCACACGCTCACGATCACTTCAAAGACAGTAAGAGACTGAAGATATTACCACACCCAACTCATCATTACAGCATCTCTCCATCTTGCAGATAACCACCCACAAAGCTGAACAACAGTAGCCTGTTCTGGAAGTGCTCTTCGTCCTCTTTGATCTAACCAAATTAGTTTTAAATATCTTTGGTGGTGAACAAAGCTTTCTGGGGCAGCTAGGCACTGCAGCAGACTATGAAAGCAAATGCAGTACAGTTCAATTTTGGACAGAGTAAAACTCCCATTAAGGGGCAGCAGCAAAGAGCTAGCAGATGACTGCTTCTTAAGTTTTTCCAGAGACTTGTTTCTGTAACCCTATCTACACCCTGTCTGTTCTAGCCCAGTTTGAACAAAACAGCTTTTGTTTGTAGAGACAGCCTAGCTGCCAATGCAAGTTCAATAATTGGCTGTGGATTACAGTAGGCATGCCTAGACGTGTAGGATAAAACTAATTTCAATCAAGCTGGTCTCAATCAGTTGTCAGGCTGATATCTTACTGTCCTGCAGCAAAACAAATGCAAAGTAAGGATAAAATCCTACTTATTTCATTATTCAGTCAAACCAATACAAGAGAGGCACAAACAGAGTCAAGCATATAAAGGACCAAAATCTCAGATTTCATTTTTAAAAAAAAAAAGCTTTCAAAGTTCTAAATTAAGGAAAGACACCAAAAAATTAAATATATTTATCTTAGTATTATGATTGCTGAGGCCATTCACTGAACCTGGATGCATTGGAGCAGGCCAAAGCTGGGACCTCTGTAAACTACATTCTTTGCTTCAGTGCCTGGCTGTGCAAAAGGCTACTCGCACTTCCTTCTGCTCACCTCTTCACTGCCTCATCTGTTTAGGCTGCCAGGTCTATGAGGGTAAAAACTATCTTTTAGACCACCTGGTCCCTACTTTACCAAACGTTGTACTTGGTCTTACAGGCAGGGCCCTCGGAATGGGCTGTATTTAGAAAACAACAATAATATCCTTTCTCAGAAGGATGGCATGCAAGCCTGTTTATAAATTGCTGCAGATAAAGCTTCCATCATACTTTCAACTATTAAAAGCTAACAAATCTTACTCCACAGTTACATAAACACTTTAAGCCAGGACTGCTGCCAAAAGAAGCAATCTCATCTGGCCAGAAAAAAAGTTAGTTTGAACTCATCTGGGTTCTCCAATGCAGTTTACAACATAGCTACATAAATGCTTGTGTTGGCACAAGGAATGGAGCAGCAGGATCATTTCTTCAGGTGGCAATACCAGTTTATGCAGGCTAAAACCCATTCGTGAAGGTGCAGCCTGGGTTCTCTTAAGGATTTATCTTGCAAAGCCAAGTTAGGGTGGAAAAGCAATGGATCATCCCATTTTACTCATAAAACTGCTAATACTCACCTCCCAAGAATGCTGCAAGGTTAAGTACATTCACGTTTGTAAGGCATTACAGAAGTAAGATTAGTAAATATTTAATTTTCTCTCCTTCCTTTTCCCCTGCCCTGGCCACTAAGTATAACTCGTTCTGAGTTTCATATAGTAAATCAACGACTTGGAGCAGCTCCTAGAAGGTAGCTGTCAAGCTCCCTGCCTGTAGGCCAGATGGAGGTCAGTCATCACACACACATATTTGGATTCAAAACTGTTCTGCAATGTTGCAGCCAAAACAGCATCCAAACACATTGTACCCATCCCATGCTCCAGGGAACCATGGAATAGTCAGATTACCATTACAGCAGACATCCTTTCTCACCTTGATCTGGGGAACAACTGCAGAGGCATTCCATGTGTAAACACATCCTGTCAAGCTGACAGAAACAACAACAAAAAGGAGTGTGTCTTAAAGGTACCTTAATAAGGATGTTAACAGTGAGCTGGAGGGGGAAAAAGGGTCAGTCTCAGTGTCATTAGCATAAGGAAAACCATCAAAGTGAAGCAGTACATAGCTTGCTTTCACAGACTGCATGTGAAAACAGACATTTCAGTCATTTTCTTAGTTCTTAAAAATCCTGCTGTTTCTGAGCGCTAATAATAATTCTTGACTCCCTATCACCTTAAAAATATGTTCACGTTCAATGAGTTCAAAGGGGGAAATACCAGGCGTAAAGAATACACTAAGGTACAGGTGCCTGAAATCAATGAACAATTGGGATAGCTGAGCAGTGCGTAAGTTTTAGCACATTACTGCAGTGTTTGGTCCCTTGAGACAACTTAGAGAAACTTACAGAACATACTTCGTTGCACAGCCCCTGATGTTGTCACTACCAGGGCATATGGGCACATCTTTCTTTCCAGCCAAGACACAGGACATGCCAGCAATGTCGAACAGAAAACGAAGCACACAGCAGCTCTCTGGGCTATCAAGAATTCTCCAGCAGCTCAGTACAAACACCAAGTTCTAAGCTTTACAATGAAATTAATTTATTTTATAAGCTGAGATAAAGTGTAACTGCCCATGCTATGTATTACTAGCCACTGAATCAATAGCTCTAATAAACTCTTTCACAAGATGTTTCTGATTACTGAGATAAAATAGGACCAGGCCCATATTACAACAGGAGAAATCCCAGAAATTCCTTGTGCAAGATAAGTCTAACAGAACTGACGCTTCAGTCATGCTGACATTTTTCATGCTACCGAAGTAAATTAGATAAAAATTAACATAAAACACTGAGAGATACATAAAGCTTTTACATAAATGAAACTCTTATGCTTCCTAGTTTATCCCTAAGGACAAGCAGACACTGTTCAAGAGCCTTTTTCCTACTATGCCCTGATTCTGTTAATACTTATGCACACGGGAAGCTCTGCTAAAGTCACAATAACTAGTCATAGGCATGAAGTGAAACATACTGTACAACTTCAAGCCTCATGTCATGAAAACTTCACTTACAAATAATCTAATTTGGTTACCCATATCCATATACATATAAAAACCAGAATATAGAGTCTTGACTCTCCACTGCCTCATCCCCACCTAGCCTAAAACCATGGAATAAACCTTCAGCAGAGATGTGTTGCCAGAGGCTCTACTCAACAGAAATGAAATCCAACTAGAAGTATTTTTTATAGTAATGGCTAAAAATAAAAATATGTTCTATATAGAGGAAAAATATATATAGAGAAGCATACACGTAAATGTATATGAAGAAAGGATGGGGTCATCTCTATACCTTCATGTTGCTTCTCTCTGCAAAGTCAGAAATTTGTCACTTTTTTAACAGTATGGCAAGTTTCTAACAGGATGTTAATTTACCCTTTCCTTTTCCAAGTGCCATTGGCATTCAATGCCAAGATGCACTTTCCTACCACCAAACACAGAAGTCAAGAAAATAAATAGTGAAGTTTTTGGGAGCTTACTTTAGAAGCTGTCAAGAAAGAAAAAGCCACCAAGAAGTCCAGTTGCTTTGGGATTTTTAGCCAGTTAATTGAGTGCACCTGATCCAACATCACAAAATAAAACTCCTAATGCATTCTTAATAAAACTCTTAATTTGTTTACATTTTCTCTCTGCTCAGTCCTGGAACCTCCTTTCTTCTAAGACATTGGCACTCACTGCTCTTCTGCACTATAATTACACCACACCTACAGAGTTTATTCCAGTTTTGTCTACCAAGGTCCACTTAAAGCCATTCACAAGCCACCAACTAGTGACAGCTGGCAAACTCAAACCTGTCTCTGTAGTCCATCACATGTAATCAATTGCAAATAGAACTTAAGCAGACTCATCCCATTATTCCCTGGCTAATTCCCCCTGGGAAAACAAGCAAGCAAGCTTCCACTTTGAATCATGAAGCTAGTTTTGCCCTGTCCCTCCTCCCCAAATTCTCCCTTTCCCCTCTCTTTGCATCAGTTCACTGCACTGATTCAGTTTTTCAGCTTGATATTCGTTATGTTATGTCAGCTGTTACATTACGCTTAAAACAATAGACTCCAGCTGGCTGAGGTCAGATGTGAAAACAAGGACCTAACAAAGCCATAGACCCTCCAGTTACACTGAAATTGAGATACACACTGAATATAGCACTTAATGACAAACTACTTTCCAGACATTTGGGCAAAGCATAAAGGAAACACCTGTCACTGCAAACATTACACACTAATCCAGATAAACTCTATATTTAAAAATATTTCTTTTCACCACTCAGCTGTACCATGCACCAGTTTTTCACAGTTTAATTTTTTTCTAAGATGGAATTTGATATTACCCCGTTTGTTTACTAAAATATTAAATAGCGAAGAATGTGTATAATTTCAAAGAAAATACGTTTACCATGGTTTTTTTAGAGTTTATCAAGCAAATGCTCTGGGTTTTACATGGATTTACACCCCAGAAAAGTTTACTCAAACTTTAACACTTAAGAAAAAAGCTTGGCAAAAGCAAACAATAAACGTAAGAGCAAATGAAACATACTTTTTTCTAGTGATGGTATTTTCTCAGATGCACCTTTGAACACAATTTATTGGAATGCAGCTCTACTAAAATATAAAGAAACAAAACATCATATACTACATGACTCATGAGAGCTAAGACAAGTCTTCAGAACATTTGAATTAGTAATAACTCTGGAGCAAGTATTCCCCTATTTTTGCTGCGTGTTTTCTGAAAACTCATGCTACTGTTCATATATGAGAAGCTGGGAAACTTGCTTGGAGTAAAAAAACAACCTGACATTGTGCTGATTTCAGTCTTTGGCCAACATCCCCACATTGCCAGAGAGGGAGATCACCGTGTCAGATCATGTAAGGCCACCAAGCAGCCAGCAGACGGCACCAATCTACTACCAGTGGTTTACACTGGCCTGCAATCTGTCATCAGCTCCACCATGAGCTTGAGGAAGGGCTCTCTTCCCAGAGCCTATATTCGCCTGCAAACTTTACGCCCCAATGAATACTTGGTGCTTCATAGACATCTTATCTAAATGTACGATAACGTACATAATTTAATGGAGATAAATGCTGAATTCTGATTCCTTTACTCACAGTGACATAGCCGCAGACTATTTTTAATGAGTGTTCAGGTAAGCCACCACAGCACTCCAGGCACAGAAAACCAAGAAGAGGGAGGGATTTTTTCTTCACAGATCTTAGAAAGGGCATAAATGGAAGTAATCACTTTTCTGCATTGAAGCTTATCAAATAGAAATACCTCATCAGATACACACAAAATCACATACAGACTCCAGTGTAGCAGACTAAAATCAGAATTCCAGAACCTTTGAACTTGCTAGAAGAAATGTAGACAATACATATAAAAAACAATTTTCTTTTCTATAAAAAGCACTCTTCATTCTTATCATCTACATCTAAAAGTCATTTTTGTTGGTAACTTTAGGCAAGTTTAGTCAAATAAACTTTGTCTTTTTTTTCCCCCACTGAGAAAAGAAACATCTAAGATAATAGCACAAGCATACCTGAAAGGACATAACATAGAGGAAATTTTTCAGTGTGTTAACAATTTCAGTATGTCTTTCTTCTCCATGCAAATATTTGTCCAATTCATTTCACTGAAAGCTTTAGTTGTTCTCACTTTTTTCTAAAAGCCATCCACGTGAAGAGAAATCAGGAAGGACAAACAGTTTGAATTTTGGGGCCACAAAGTGGCCAGAGTTGTCTCTGGCAGCAAAATTTACTCTGCCTTTTTCTTCCACATCTCTCTCCTAGTATTATTTTTGTTGATTACTCATATAAAATTCCACAGGTCCATGTGAAAAAAAAATCTTTTTAGTAATAGTTCACTTCTTCCAAAAGATATTTTTATCTATTTCAGGACATCATCCGAGGTCCAATTCCAGGCACCTCAGATGGGACACATCATGGTACAATGCTGCCCTCTACAGATTTTAAGGGGAAACCGTTGCTGCCCTCTACAAGTGTTTGATTTTTATCATAGCACATGTAAAACCAAAAAGCAGCTCATCCTTCTCTTACTAGCCTTACCAGTTTATTCCTTCCATAGCACCTCGTCATTCCTTCCTAGCATACCTCTTTAGGTCAGACTACACTAAACAATAACAAAAGTCTTACAGGCTTCTTGGTTGGTTGTTTTTAAAGCCCGTTTCATTAAATTTTTCAGTTGTCCCTAAGAGACAATCCTATTTCCACTTCAGAAGCATCTGGCTTGGCTCCCTCAAACCTATTCAGAATGAACATATAGCAGAATCTAAGCTAGACTAAAAGCACATTCTTGCAAACTTCTGAAGCAAATCAATTAAATCCCTTTAAAATCACATTTACATTAAACACAATTCACCTACACAGACATGGGGAGTTGACAAGGGATTGCTTTGCAAACAGCTGGAACAAGTTAAGATGTTACTACCAGCAGCATTTCAAACCAACACAGCTGATTTTGCAATAAAGCAGATCAGAAGCTCTCACGTTATCTCCCAGCACAGCTCAGCTACAGACATCAGAACCACAGGCTGAAGCATAGTGAGAAAAAAATAGGCTCAGATTCAGAGGAAGCCCCTTGTTCCAGCTACTAAACTATATTGTTACCTAATTAAAAGGTGGGAGGGAAATTTCAATTTCTATTCACGTTTCCTGAGCCTTTGAATCACTCATATTTGGTCTTTTTTACTACAAGTTAAAATGTAGAGAAGCTGACTGTAGATGAAAGCTGGGATTCTCAACTGCAGCTATCAATGGAATGACAGAAAGGAAATACTGCAGTGAGTGATCTCCTGCACAGGTCTATGTGCAGGCCCATCAAAGGAAAAGAATAGAAGGGCACCAGATCACCACACCACACACAGATTTTCTACACCTGACCTCACTGCTCAGACCAGGGGACATAGCTGTGGCTACAAAGACAATTTTTTCACTTTCTCAGCTACAGCTGTTCTTTAGAGAGAGTTTATAGGCTATGTCAGTAGAGCCATCACCAGGCACCCTTTGCAAGTATTAATCCCATCTAATCTTTCAAAAGGATGAATATGCACCAATGTTTCGATTATGAGTCTCTATCTAACCCTTCTTAACCAAGGAAGGGAATAAGAAAAAAAGAAACACACTGGAACCACTTCAAACTATTCGAACCTAACTATATCTTGGGGTGCATCAAAAGAGGTGTGGCCAGCAGGTTGAGGGAGATAATTCTGCCCTTCTATTCCATTCTTGCAAGACCCTACCTGGAGTATTGTGTCCAGTTCTGGAATACCTACAGAAGAAGGATATGGAACTGCTGCAACGAGTCCATTTTCTGGGCTACAAAGCCTATCAGAGGGCTGCAACACCTTAACTATGAGGACAGGCTGAGACAGTTGGGGTTGTTCAACCAGGAGAAGACTCTGGGGAGACCTTATAGCGGCCTCCCAGTACCTGAAGGAGGCCTACAAGAAAGTTGGGGAGCAACTTTTTACAAGGGCATGTAGTGATAGGCCTTGAGCAGCCTGATCTAGTGAGAGTTGTCACTGCCCATGGCAAGGAGACTAGAACTGGATGATCTTTAAGGTCCCTAGTATGATTTCCTGTTAAGATCAACTTCAGAATCCTAAATTGTAAGTATTTTTCTTTCTTTCTCACAAGACCCACAAAACACTGCAGTAAACAAACCCCAATATTTATACTCAAACCAAATGATTATATTTAAAAAACAAATAAAATCTAGGTTTCTCATAGGCCTACTCCCTGTGCCACTTTCTCTTAACTGTAGGAATATTTTCAATGCCAATAACATGTCAATCACCCAGAACTATTATATTTTATCTTATTTGACAGTCTTTGATATTTAGAAACTGTTTAATCTAAGTAAAAAGTATGCTGATGTAGAAAAGTAACTCAGAAAACAAAGTTGGAAAGAGCTTATACTTTCATCATAAAAACATTCCCTTCCTTTTTTATTTTTTGTTGGAATCAATATTGAAATGAGATTCCTACAAGAAAATAGCTTTTTCAGGCACACTAAATATCCCTTGGATCAGCAGAATATTTAATCCCCTTGGATCAGGCACTTGGATTTTCTTAGAGCACGCTGAGATAACAGCATTCTGCTGTGTTCTGGCACCATAAAATCCTTGCTTATGAAAATAAAAGAAAAATATGGCCTCTCTGGGAACACATATCTCTAAATTACTTTTTTCCATAGTTTAAATAATGTAGTCTCAAAATCAATTTCTACACAGATATACCACATTCTCTTCATGAGTAATGGCAAAAGCTCTCCCACATCACTATTTTAAATGGGCCAAGTGTACATATACTCTTCAAAATTATGATCCTTTCACAGTCTTGGCTCAGACTCCAGCTCATGCTGGGCAAGTGCCAACCAGTAACTGGAGTCAAACCCCTCCAAGAGCACCATCTAGTGAAAAAAAGATAAAATAAACACATGCAAATTTAAACAGTTTTCACTGCATTCTGGAAACTAACAAAAGGCCAATTCTCTCCTAATCTCCCATTACAACTGCATTTAGGTATAGCTTTCATCAAGGCTCTTTGCCTTGTGAAGTGTGTTGACAAGTAGAGAAAGATTCAACTGCTAATTGTAAGCTTTCTGTCTAGAATTGAACACCACTTGGAACACATATAAAATTTCCCCTGCTTATTTTTCCAATGTTATGCTTGCAATTTTCTTATTGTTATGAAAACTAGAAGCATTTTTAAAATGCTTTAAAATTACTGATAACATAACATTTTCTAATCCCTCCGCTGTTAGTGGGATATTTATAAGACAAGCAGCTCCAGAAAAAAAAAGGATATAATATGTACATATACTCTCAACAAACTTTATAGCTTTTTTTTTCATATAATCATAACATCTTATACCTATTTACAAGAAGGGCCAGAGGGAGGATCCAGTAAACTACAGGCCTGCCAGTCTGACCTCAAGGAAGGTTATGGAACACGTCATCTTGAGTTCTATCACACAGCACACGCAGGGCAACTGGGTGATCAGGCCTTCTCAGCATGGGTTTATGAAAGGCAGGTCCTGCCAAACTAACCTGGTCACCTCTTGTGACAAGGTGACCCACCTGATGGATGAGGGAAAGGCTGTGGATGTAGCGTACATGGACATTAGTAAAGCCTTTCTACTTAAGAAACTGGCTTCCACTAACCTTGACAGGTGCACCGTCTACTGGGTTAAAAACTGTCTGGATTGATGGGCCCAAAGAGTAGTGGAGAATGAAGCTAAATCCAGCTGGAGGCCTGTCACAAGTGGTGTTCCCCAGGGCTCAGTGCTTGGTCTAGTTGCTGTTCAATATCTTTGCCAATGACCTGGACGAGGGGATTGAGCATATCCTTATCAAGTTTGTGGATGACACTAAACTGGGAGGAAGTGTCGATCTACTGGAGGGTAGGGAGGCTTTACAGAGAGATCTGAACAGGCTGGATCAATGGGATGAGGTTTAACAAGATCAAGTGCAGGACTCTGCACATAATCCCCATGCAGTGCTAAAGACTTGGGGAAGAGTGGCTGAAAAGCTGCCTGGCAGAGAAAGATCTGGATGTGTTGGTCAACAGCTGACTGAACATGAGCCAGCAGCGTGCCCAGGTGGCCAAGAAAGCCAGTAATGTCTTGGCTGCTATCAGAAAGAGCAGGACCAGGGAAGCAATCCTGTCCTTGTGCTCAGCACTGGTGAGACCGCACCTCGAATACTGTGTTCAGTTTTGGGCTCCTCACTACAAGAAAGACATTAAGGTACTGGAGCGTGTGCAGAGAACATTGACGAAACTGGTGAAGGGGCTGGAGAATAAGTCTTACAAGGAGCGGCTGAGGGGACTGGGGTTGTTTAGTCTGGAGAAGAGGAGGCAGAGGAGTGGCGTTTTTGCTCTCTATAACTACCTAAAAGGAGGTTGTAGTGAGGTGGCTGTTGGTCTCTTCTCCCAAGCGATAGGTAATAGGACAAGAGGGAATGGCCTTAAGCTGTGTCAGGGGAAGTTTGGATTGAACTTGAGGAATAATTTCTTCACAGAAAGGATTATCAAGCAGTGGCACAGGCTGCCCAGGGAGATGATTGAGTTACCATCCCTGGAGTAATTTAAAAGGCAGGTAGAATAAGTGTTTGGGGATATGATTTAGTAGTGAACAGGTATGGTTGGAACTGATGATCTCTAAGGTCTTTTCCAACCTAATGATTCTATGATCTTGCAGGACTATATTATTGAACCATTAAATTGTTTTTCATGATAAAAAGGCACACTCATCTTCCATCTGTTGTGACCAGTCTTGCTGGTTTCAAATAGACTCTCTGCTCACATTGTACAGGTGCTTAGATCTTTCACAGGATCAGAGTGAAATGCTTTAGCTGCATCTTGGAAATAAAGCAGCATAGCTCTTAATTGTGAGTGTTTTCAAGGGTCTTGTATGAATAGCTTTTCAGTCAGGAGGAACAGATTCTGTACTTTTTGCAACAAGCATCTTTAATGCCCTACAACTCACAAGTGGGACGTAGAAGGGATTCTGTAACAACAGCAGCTTGCGATAAAACACACATTTTTACAGTTATTCCATTCCATTTCCAAGATGAATCAGACTTACAGTGTCCATGCACAAAGCTCATCTAATCAAACTTGCTCAACGAGGCTGTTCAGCTCAGCATACCCACATGCTAACTCTGTCTTTCTAGACATTCAGCAGAATATAGTAATTTCTTGCATTTCCAGACCTATGGCTGCCTGGTCAAAGCCTTCCTTCTCAAAAATACAAGTAGTCCATAAATCTCAATTAGGCAAAATTTCAAAGCACATTTGGTGCAACTAACTATCTCAGCCTTATATTTGATGCACTACAAAGCATAATCTGTTTAAAAGAATTCTATTCCACATAGGGAATCATATCTAAGTAAAAGGCAATCTGCTTTTAACAAAGCTTCCATAATTTTCCTTTTGGAATGCAGATACAGAAAGGTGGACTCAATTTTATAATCACCAAAGGAAAGGAGTTCAAAGGTCTCAAAGTTTTACTTTCATTATTTTAATCTCTCAGAGCACAGAGTACGCCAGTATAACACAAATTCCATCGAATGACTTGATGTTTCACAAACTTCAGATTCTACATGGCCAAAGATTGCTTGCTTCTCAATGTCCCAGTTCAGCCCAGGCAGAAAAGCCTTCTTCCAGATTCCCATACTCCTTCTGGGAGGCTGTTTGACAATCAACTTTTTTGCCCTTCTGTGCCCAGCTACAATGACAATGTTACAGAGCTGTACTATCTGGCTCCAAATTGTTGGGTATAACTAGAAGTCCCTCAACAAACACAAATAAGAAACTAATTCCTACTACAAAGCAGTAGAAAGAGTGCTCTCCTAAGCTTCAATAAGTCTTCTTACACTATCATTTGAGTTTGGAAGCTTGCACTGTGTTTTATACTGTTTTGGTTCTATAATGCCTGTATTCTTTCTTTTACAGTTTCTATTTAACAAGTCATCTGTGATTAACTCCTTACTTAAGAATTCATAAAATCATATAATGTTTTGGGTTGGAAGGGACCTTAAAGATCATCTAGATCCAACCCTTAGCCATGGGCAGGGACACCTCCCACCAGACCAGGCTGCTCAAGGTCCCATCCAGCCTGGCCTTGAATGCCCTTCACGGAGGGGGCAGCCACAACCTCCCTGGGCAACCTGTTTCTGAGCTTCACCACCCTCATCATGAAGAATTTCTTCCTAATGTCTAATCTAGATCTCCCCCTTCCAATTTAAAGCCACTCCCTCTTGTCCTATTCCCCCATATGCCTTTGTAAAAAGTTGTTCCCCAGCTTTCTTGCAGGCCTCCTCCAGGTACTGGGAGGCCGCTATAAAGCCTCCCCAGAGTCTTTTCCAGGTTGAACAACCCCAACTGTCTCCTTATAGCCTCTCTCAGCCTGTCCTCATATGGAAGGTGCTCCAGCCCTCGAATCATCCTTATAGACCTCCTCTGGACCCGTTCCAACAGTTCCATATCCAGATTCCAGAACTGGACACACTACTCTTTCCAGAACTGGACACAATACTCTTGCAAGAATGGAATAGAGGGGCAGAATTACCTCCCTCAACCTGCTGGCCATACTTCTTTTGATGCAACCCAGGATATTGTTTAGAGAAGTGATTCTGCGCCTCTATTCCTCCCTTGTGAGACCTCATCTGGAGTACTGTGTCCAGTTCTGGAATCCTCAATGTAAGAAGGATATGGAACTGTTGGAACGGGTCCAGAGGAGGGCTATAAGGATGATTCGAGGGCTGGAGCACCTTCCATATGAAGACAGGCTGAGAGAGTTGGGCATGTTCAGCCTGGAGAAGAGAAAGCTATGAGGCTTTTACAGCTGCATCCAGCGACGGGACAGTGAGTTCTTTGGTGGGGTGGCCATTAAAAGGCGAGGGGGGGGGGTAGGCTTCCCTGAGCGGGGAACAGCCTAAAAAACTCGATAGGGGGTCGGCGCTGGGCTCCTGGGCAGCGGCCGCTCCCGCGCGGTGCCTGACGGGAGGGGGCGGTCCCGGAAGCTACCGCGGGGGATTTAAACGGCCCGTAGGGAGCAGGGAGGGCGCAGAGAGGGGCTGGAACACGGCCAGGAGGGACTGAGAACCAAGGTGGCTACCTGTCAGAAGATTAAGGCTGCACCAAGCATGATGGAAGCTGCCGCGCAGATGGAGCCCCTGTGGGCACATGCAGCTACCCAGACCCTGGGCTGCAGACAGTGCCCCCCTCCCACACCAGCTCATGCCTGGGAGGAGGTAAAGAGGCTGAGGACCATCAGGCAGTGTGAGAGGGAGATAGACCAGTGGAGTAGTGCCCTCTCACTCATTCAGCAGCCTGCTGGAGCTGGTATGTCCAAACACCATCCACCTGCTACCTGCAAGGTTGGGGGAACAAGAGATGGGGAACGGCAGCAAGTTCCTGCCAGACAAAGGAAACCTGCTTCCCTCAACCAGACAGCAAAACCCCAGATCCCACTGGTGAACAAGTACCATGTGCTGCAGGTGGAATCCTGTCCTGAGAATGAGGATGATGGCTCCTACAGCCTAGAATCTTTCCCTTGGCCGCACCATCCTCAGAAAAAGATAAAAACATCCTCCATTAAGAGGAAGAGGAGGGTGATTGTTGTAGGGCACTCCTCCTAAAAGGAACAGAGGGATCCATTTGCAGACCAGACCCGCTCCACAGAGGGGTCTGCTGCTTACCAGGGGCATCAGTGAAGGAGGTAGTTAGAAAACTTCCTTCCCTCATGCAAGGGACAGACTACTATCCGAGGATAGTAGTCCAAACTGGTAATGATGATTTAGTTAACAAAAAGACCAAAGCCATCAAGAAAGACTTCAGGGCCACTGGGAAAATGATGGAGGGCTCTGGGGCTCAGATAGTATTCTGCTCCATCCCCAGGCTAAACAGAGAGAACCTGGAAGTCAGGAAGAAGAATTTGATTAATGCCTGGCTCTGAGCCTGGTGTGAGGAAAGGGGCTTTGGCTTCTTTGATCATGGGGTGGCTCACGCACCCCCAGATTCTGCTGCTAAGAATGGGACATGTGGGTCTCCTAAGGGGGCTAAGAACTTAGCTAAGCTCGTTAACAGAGCTTTAAACTTGATGTGAAGAGGGAGAGGATTGAGACCAGGCTAGACAGGAACGAGCCTGGACATGGGGAACTAGTGATTCCAAGAGGGTGTGCTGGAGAGGACCACCAGTACAGCACCACACAGAAAGTGGGGGAGAACACACCTTGGGGTGATAAGGGAGATACAGGCACTCTGGTACAAGCTACTCCAGTTACCAGGCAATTGGGAATGAACTCTGTTCCCTCCAAGAGGACTGAAGGCTCAGCAACTCAGCTGAAGTGCATTTACACCAATGCTCACAGCATGGGTAATAAGAAGGAAAAGCTGGAAGCTGTTGTAGGGCAAGGAGCCTATGATGTTGTTGCCATCACGGAAATGTGGTGGGATGACTCATATAACTGGAGTACAGATATGGTGGGGTACAAACTCTTCAGGCAGGATAGGAAGGGAAGGAGAGGAGGCAGGGTAGCCCTCTTTGTAAGGGAGGACTTGGATGCTGTTGAAATGGATTGTGGCGATGAGGAGACTGAGTGCCTGTGGGTTAAAATCAGAGGAGCCCATAACAAGGTAGATTTTGTGATGAGAGTCTGTTACAGGCTACCCAGCCAAGGAGAACCAGCTGACGAGCTCTTCTATAAACAGCTGGGGTTAGTCTCTAGATCAGTGCCTCTCATTCTTGTGGGAGACATCAATCTTCCTGATATCTGCTGGAAGTACAATAGAGCAGAAAGGAAGCAGTCTAGGAGGTTCCTGGAGTGCATGGAAGACAACTTCCTTGCACAGCTGGTGAACGAACCAACACGGGAAGGTGCCCTCCTGGACCTGCTGTTTGTGAACAGAGAAGGCCTTGTGGGGGATGTGGCAGTAGGAGGACGCCTAGGACTAAACGATCATGAGATGATAGGGTTTTCTGTTCTAGGTGAAGTGAAGAGGGTGGTTAGCAAGACAGTAGCATTTAATTTCCAGAGGGCACACTTTGAACTCTTCAGAAGGCTGGTTGGCAAAGTCTCATGGGAGACAGTGCTTAAGGGCAAGGGAGCCCACAAGGGCTGGGAGCTCTTCAAAAAGGAGATCCTAGCAGCTCAGGAGAAAGCCATCCCCATGTTCAAGGAAAAAAGCCAGCTGGGGAAAAAAACAGCTTGGTTGAACAGGGAGATCTTGAGTGATATCAAGAAGAAGAGGAATGTTTATGGGCTCTGGAAGAGGGGACAGGCCTCTTGGGTGGATTACAGGAGGGAAGTGAGATTCTGTAGAGAAAAAACTTAGAAGGGCAAAGGCTCAACGAGAAATCAGATTGGCAAAGTCTGTGAAAGATAACAAAAAATCTTTCTATAAATATATAAATAATAAAAGGAGGACTAGGGAGACCATACAGTCCTTGTTGGACGCAGAAGGAGCAACAGTGACAGAGGATGAGGAAAAGGCTGAGGTACTTAATGCCTTCTTTGTCTCAGTCTTTAATTGTAAAGAAAGTGGTTCCATCTGTGTACAAACCCCGGAGCTAGAGGAGCAAAATGAGGCTCCCATGGTCCAAGAGGAGGTGGTCAGAGCCCTGCTAGCCCGACTAGAAACCCACAAGTCTATGGGGCCAGATGGGATTCACCTGAGGGTACTGAAGGAGCTGGCAGATGTGCTGGCCAAACCCCTTTCCATCATCTTCCAACAGTCCTGGAAGACTGGGGAAGTTCCACTGGACTGGAGGCTGGCTGATGTTGTGCCCATCTACAAGAAAGGTTACAGGGATGTTCCAGGGAACTACAGGCCTGTCAGTCTGACCTCAGTGCCAGGGAAAGTCATGGAACAGGTGATCTTGAGTGCTATCATGAAGCATGTGCAAGAGAACCGGGTGATCAGGCCAAGTCAACACAGGTGCATGAAAGGCAGGTCTTGCCAAACTAACCTGATCGCCTTCTATGACAAAGTGGCTCGGCTGCTGGACAAGGGAAAGGCTGCGGATGGCTTCCTGGACCTCAGTAAAGCCTTTGGCACAGTTTCTCACAGCATTCTGCTACAGAAACTGTCAGCCTCTGGCCTGGACAGGTGCACACTCTCCTGGGTGGAAAACTTGTTGGATGGCCGGGCGCAGAGGGTGGTGGTAAATGGTGTTAAATCCAGCTGGAGGCCAGTTACAAGTGGGGTTCCCCAGGGCTCAGTGCTGAGTCCAGCCCTGTTCAATGTCTTTATCAATGACCTGGATGAAGGCATTGAGTGCTCCCTTAGCAGGAGTGCTCCCTTGTTTGCAGACAACACTAAACTGGGTGGAAGTGTGGATCTACTGGAGGGTAGGGAGGCTCTGCAAAGGGATCTAAACAGGCTGGACTGCTGGGAAGAGACCAATGGCATGAGGTTTAACATGGCCAAATGCCGGGTCCTGCACCAGGGGCACAACAAGCCTATGCAGTGTTACAGCCTAGGAGAAGTCTGTCTAGAAAGCTGCCTGGAGGAGAAGGACCTGGGGGTGTTGGTTAACAGCCGACTGAACATGAGCCAGCAGTGTGCCCAGGTGGCCAAGAAGGACAATGGCATCTTGGCTTGTATCCAAAACGGTATGACCAGCAGGTCCAGGGAGATTATTCTGCCTCTGTACTCGGCACTGGTGAGACCGCTCCTTGAATCCTGTGTTCAGTTCTGGGCCCCTCACCACAAGAAGGATGTTGAGGCTCTGGAGCGAGTCCAGAGAAGAGCAACGAAGCTGGTGAAGGGGCTGGAGAACAGGCCTTATGAGGAGCGGCGGAGAGAGCTGGAGTTGTTTAGCCTGGAGAAGAGGAGGCTGAGAAGAGACCTCATTGCTCTCTATAACTACCTGAAAGGAGGTTGTAGAGAGGAGGGTGCTGGCCTCTTCTGCCAAGTGACAGGGGACAGGACAAGAGGGAACACCCACAAGCTCCGCCAGGGGAGATTTAGGCTGGACATTAGGAAAAAAATTTTTCATGGAAAGGGTCATTGGGCACTGGAACAGGCTGCCCAGGGAGGTGGTTGATTCACCTTCCCTGGAGGTGTTTAAGGCACAGGTGGACGAGGTGTTAAGGGGCATGGTTTAGTGTTTGATAGGAGTGGTTGGACTCGGTGATCCGGTGGGTCTCTTCCAACCTGGTTATTCTACGATTCTATGATCTTATAGCGACATTCCAGTACCTGAAAGGAGCCTACAAGAAAGCTGGAGAGGGACTATTCATAAAGGCTTGTTGTGATAGGACAAGGGGGAATGACTATAAACTGTAGAGGGGTAGATTTAGATTAGACATTAGGAAGAATTTCTTCATCATGAGAGTAGTGAGATACTGGATTAGGTTACCAAGGCAGGTTGTGGCTGCCCCATCCCTGGAGGGTTTTAAGGCCAAGTCAGATGGGGCCTTGGGTAACATTAACTAGTGGGATGTCCCTGTCCATGACAGGGGAGTTGGAAGTAGATGATCTTTAAGGTCCCTTCCAACCCTAACTATTCTATGATTCAATATAGATTCAGCCTTCTGGGCTGCAAACACACATTGCCACCTCATGTCAAACTTCTCACCAACCAGCACCCCCAAGTCCTTCTCCACAGGGCTGCTCTCAATCACATCATCCCCCATTGTGTACTGAAATCAAGGACTGTCCTTGATTTCAGTACCTTGTAGGACCTTGCACTTGGCCTTGTTGAACCTCTCGAGGTTCTCAGAGGCCCACTTCTGCAGCCTGTCCAGGTCCCTCTGGATGACATCCTATCCTTCTGGTGTGACAACTGCACCACTCAAGTTGGTGTCATCTGCAGTCTTGCTGAGGGTGCACTCAATCTCACTGTCTATATCATCAATGAAAATATTAAACAGCACTGGTCCCAGTACAGACCCCAGAGGGACACAACAGGTCACAGATCTCCATCTGGACATCGACCCATTGACCACTATTCTGCTCTCTGAATGCCACCATCCAACCCATTCCTTATCCATTGAACATTTGATCCATCCAATCTGTATCTCTCCATTTTAAAGAGAAGGATGTTGTGGGGGACCATGTCAAAGGCTTTGTAGAAGAGGAGATATATTACATCCATTGCTTTTCCCACGTCCACTGATGTAATTTCCCCATCACAGAAAGCCACCAGGTTAGTCAGGCAGGAATTGCCCTTGGCGAAGCCATGCTGGCTGCCTCTAATCACCTCCCTGTCCTCCATGTGCTTTAGCACAGCTTCAGGGAAGATCTGTTACATGATCTTCCCAGGCACAGAGGTGAGGCTGACAGGTCAGTAGTTCCCAGGGTTGTCTTTTCTACCCTTTTTTAAAATGGGCATAATATTGCTTTTCTTCCAGTCACCACATTCCAGTCACTCATTCAATTACATCTAATTTTGACAGTCTGTTATCATGTATTAGAGTGGAAGTAAAACCCTAAATTAAGAACAGAATAGGAAACCCTACTGGGTAGACACCAACAGGAACCAGAATCTGCATTTGTATTGGTGCTGCCAAGTGCTACAACTCCTTTGAAATCCCACCAAAACTGGGTAGAGCAGAGAGCATATTGGCCCGTCTACTGGTTTGGACCAATGTGTCACCGGAACACCCTTGAATTTCTTGAAAATTACCACAGTTAATCCTTTAAGAAAACAATATCAAAACATGCCAATACTGAACAAACAAAAAACCTCTGAATTCTCAAGAAACCACAATAGTAGGATTTCAATGTTAAAAATTAACCATAGTTTTTCTGATAATGCAGAACAGGAACACTGATTCATGCTACTTACAAAGCAAGGTAAAACAAATAGAATAGTATGAACACCCAATATGTACTGTATATTTAATACATTGAATGTAATCCTGAATGAATGAGTTACAAACAGACAGACAATACATACTCCATGTGGCATGAACAAAAACTATGAGTTCCATGATTTTGGAGGGCTGGTGAATGAAACATCACTGGTTATGTTATCACTAGACATTACTTCACTGAAAAAACACACATGTCCAATATCATGATATTGCAAAGATGTTAAATTCACAAGTTAAATTCACTGTAGAAACTGGCAGAAGTACCCAAAACTACTCGTCATGGATTAAAAAAAACCACAAAACAGAAACACAAGCAAGCAACAAAAAATATCAGCTTAAGTCTGCACAAAAAGAAAACTCCAAACCACAAACCAGAAAAAGTACTGGATGCAGCAGAGATACACGTAAAGACTCTCTTAGACAGCAATCAATTATAATGTTACACCTAGGAGTTAAAATATCTTACAAATTAGTTAAAAATAATACACCAGGTGTGAAGATACCTTCAACAGAAATAGTGTGATTGACACTAAATTTAATATACTATATTCTTATTCTTACTGTATAGTATAAACTTTAGCAATTGAATAGATAAATTGACAAAATTTATAATAATTATGGGATCTTTAAGTGAATTTTTTCATGTTAATATTGATATCATACATAATAACAGTATTATCAGTGTACTGTTACAAGACCTATTTTGAGCAAACTTTTAAATTGCTATTCAGCATTTTCTCAATAAAGTGAGTGTTTTCACAATTAAAATAATGGTCAAACAGAGAGAAATAAATGATTTAGCAAGGGATATCCCTCCACTAAGGTACAACAAATCCATAATTTTTTTGTACCTTTAAAATCATGCCTCTCCAACTTCAAAACAAAGGATCTTTGATGAAATCTAATCTGGCAGGACAGTAGCACACTTGGAAAATTTCTTGATACATACCTGTTGCAGCACTAGTGTACAATAAACAAAAGGTAACTCTGTTTTCTCTACTCAAGGATAAGTGCATTGGACAAGAAGAGCAAGCTGTCTTAACTCTAAAGTCAATGAAAACACACGAGTTTTCTGCTGTGAAAACAAGCTGGATCTGGTATCAAGTGAAAGAAAGGACTTCCACTTGCTTTTCTTCCCCTCTATGGCCAGGCATCTGGTCTCTAGTATGGCAGAAAAATGGATTAACCTGAGCAATATGAGGGATTTGAGCCTGTGTGTGTTGGACGCAACACAGATGCCCTTAGTATAGGACCTATAGGGCAAAATCTGGGTTTTTTGTTACCATGACTTTTTGTGGCTTTACAGAGTCATTAGGGAAAAGCAGAAAAGCCTCTTGTCAAGTAAACCACTAGGAACATTCTGCTTGATATGGTATTAGCTCAGGAAATTAGAATTTGCACATGAGGAACAAGCTCACATCAATCACATTAACGTCCACATACATACCATCCAAAACAATGTCCCTGTTGCAAGAGCTGCATACTGTTCAATCGTAGAAAGCACACTGAAGATAAGGCATATCAGCACAATAAGGAAGCTGTAAATGAAGAAAAAAAAATAAGAATAACATAATGCAGTCTAGTTAGAACCTAGAGTGAGACAGATAATTATGCCATTACAAATTATCTGTATGCACAGAAACATCATTGGTGCTGGATTACCTTAAAACACAGTGGGTAGCTTTTGAATGAAATTATGTTGGATCATTTATTTCTCTTCAGATAATGTGTTTTTGGGTTGGACATCATCACGCAAAACTGCACAAGAACAGAACTGCACTTTAGCCTACCTCTAAGACTTCTTTCCTAGCCCCTCAGGAGAACAACAGTCCTTGGTTTTTCCCATTCTAAGAGCTACTACAGCTGAATGACCATGATACAACACTCCTAACGTGTTTCAAGTATTTGCCCTTTTCCTCTTTCAAATTCTATTGAGCGGTAAAGAGAAATCCCAACTAAGCCAGAGCTTAACAGACTTTACCCACACTGTCTTTTGTAGCCAGTCCTCAAAAGGCCCAAGATAAACAAAATCTGACATTTGTCACCTGAAAGACAACATAAAACTGGTTCAATTTTTAAATAAAACAAAATTTCAATGCAATTATTAGACAGTGGGAATACATGGGTTTGTTTTCCAGTCCCCACTGCACGAGTGATTTTTTACAGAGGGAGTCCTAGTTCCAAAGTAAGATTCAGGACAGTTAGGGAGTTGTACCAAATTCAGCTCAGCTGCTTGTAGCTCCCAGCAAGCCTCTTCCCTTTGCTGGGGAGCAAGGCTGCCTAGTCCCACAGCCTCTGACTTGAAACCCCTTCCCTGAGCAGCTTTATCTGTGCTCATCATCCCACAGGACTGCTGTTTGCCTTAAAGGAATTTAATGCATATAGGAAGCAAAGACCCAAACTGGATGCTATCCACTACATACTACGCATAGGCAGCTTCCAGTTCCCAAACAACTGCATGTTTCTTTTTAAAAGATGACATGAGCAATGAAGACTTAAAACATTCACTTATAATACATAGAGTTAGTTGTTAAGGGATATTTTTCACAGTTCTGTTGAGACAAGGAACGCCAGTCCCTTGCACTTGGCATAAAAGTGCTGCAACTTCCAGTAACTAAATCACCCTTCCTCACAGATCTGTACAATGTTTAATCAGTTTTTTCCTTGGAAAAACAACAGCACAAAAGAATTGATACAATGAATAAAACTGAACTGGAGAAATATTAAAATAGGACACCAGTGGCTGCAAATTGGTATGGCTCAGCTGAAGTCACCCAGAGCCTTTACTTTTTTCACATAACTGAGAACTCCACTGAGTGGAACTTATGAAAGGCCAAGCACTCAAGGAAAGGAAAATATGCCAAGGCTGACATTATAAGCTAGACTGCCTGATGATCACTTTAAAATACAGTGCATTAAAGTCCAGTGAACACAAGGACAAATGATATCATAAAAACACATTAAAAATCATGGAAGGGAAGTTTGCGGGTACTTCGGTACAAAAATCAAATTATTAAGTGTTAATGAATTGAAGTTAATAGGATAAAGATTATCACATACCAACACAAACATACGCATAAGGAAATGCTTTTACCAAAGTAAAGTAGCAGTATGTGGGTGTTTTCGATTTATCTCTAAAATCTTCACATTTCATCTTGTATGTGTAATTTTGGTCACTCTTAAATAGAAGTAAGGTATGCAGACAAGGCATGGAAATGTAAAGATGAGCCAGTAATTTGAAACATAACATAAATACTCCTCAAGCGTCCAGCCCTTCTATCTGCAATATTTCCACAATTCTTTAAGACCAATACACACGACAACATGAACAAAAACTGGTTCAGTTACACAGACGTAGTTAAGGGTCTCTGGATAAAAATTCCAACATACACGGAAGTACCAGTTCAAAGCAAACAACAAGTTGGATGGGATGGTGTAAACCGTCTGAATACACCTTGAGCAGTAACAATTAATACTTATCCTATGCCTCAGTAGTAGCAAACTTGTTAAAAGTGTTAACTCGGCCAATACATAAAACCACAAGAGGGCACCAAAGCAAAGACTATCCCGTTTCTGTAATTTTTTTTTTTTTCCCAAAACATAACTAATGAGAACCTAATAAGGATTAAAGGTGAAAGTTTCTGTGCTTAAGTAACAGGAAGGTAAACTTAAGATAAATAGTTTGCCAAATCTCTTTGCTTATTACTATTAGCAAAATTGAAGGCTCATATAAGAACTGCATCAAGTGCCAGTCACCTTCTTCTATGGGTTTTCATGCACATGGATACATTTCTTTTTTTTTTTCAAACCCAGAAAAACTCTTGAAATTTATTGTTGTGGTCCTTCCAATTTGAAGCACCACACAACTTCACACCCACAAATACACATTATGTCAATCAAAACAGAGATGTTCAGTCAGATATTGCTGCTTCTCGTGCGTTTCTTTGACATTACAGGGAAGATGACCACAAGCCTCACTAGGACAGCCATGCCGGTGGAGCAGCACAGCTGCTACTGGTTTATCCAGTTGCATCAGCCACTCTAGAACACTTTTCTAAGCATATAGACCCCTGATGATTTCACCTCCTGTACCTGGGCAGAACAAACGTTCACTACTGCATCTGCCCTAATAATTCCAGTATAATACCTTTTTTCCTCTAAAGGGGAGACAGACAGCAGAACACTGAATTTTCTTTAACTCCAGCAGTCAGAAAAGGGCTAGTCTCTTGGAAACCATCAATCTTTTATCCCCTGAAACCTGTTGCTTGTTTACCCTATATGCACAAACGTGACTAACTTCAAGAAAGGAAGCAAAGCAATGAGGAGTTCAGGTTTTCATCAGCTCTGATCTAACTTAAGATTGTGGGGCCAAGCAAGCGCTGGCAATATTATGTTATACTGCCTGCCCCAGGTTACGAACTGGCATCTGCCTGCATGTAGATAAATCACAGATACTGCAGCAGTAGATGCAGTCAATAATACTTGTCTTTGTGGTTAACTCATATCTAAGAGAGCTATGTTTCTTCTAACATCAAGAATTTTGCAAGTATCTGGTCATCCTGTACTTCTGGATGTGAAGCCACTATTATAACAGTGTGGACACTACCAGTTACAAAATGGCAGATGTTTTCAGCAGACCAGGACAGGGGGACCTGTTTCCTCTCAGCCAGCCAGCATTGTTTTTACTAGAAGACAGTTTCTGTGGTTCTTTTCAACTCAGTTTTTACAGACGCTGTATACCTGATGGAGTCATACACAGATGTGGAACTATCGAAGTGTGTATGAAACAACATCAGCATTCAGCCCTCCAGTAACATGTCAAGCCCATGTACATTCAGGTCTGTGTATGTCCTTGGGATGTGTGCCTATGCTATACTACCCATTAAAGACAAAAGTACAAGTCACATGAGACAGCATGTGCACAGATGTGTATATGTGGGCAAACATAACATGAGTAATACAATTCAGCTTGCTTCATGAACTCAGCAAGATGATTCAGATACTTTTTTATCTGAAACAGGTTTAAGAAGGAAAGAATCATAAAGCTGACAAGTAAACACGATCAGTTGCTATATAGGCTATACTTTACAATATATAGGAAATATATAAGAGCTAAAGGTGGATTTAATGGTTCCTGACTATTCCAGACTTTATTTAAACTTTCAGAACAGATTCAGATTTAGGGCTTTTTTACTGACCTCAGTGGTAGCTGCAGAAACGTGACACATTACACGTAGCTCTCAGTACTTTGCAGCATTTAGCCCTGAGCTGCTGCTTTTTATCCTGTACTTAACTATGGTTTCAGAACATGAGCATGTCTTTTTTTGTGAGTTGAAACAATGTGTGGAATGAACAATGTGAGAAACAATTAACCACTTACTGAGAGATAACAATGCTCATTTAGTAAATATCACAGGTAGGAGACCTAGTAAAGGTTTATAAAATATGGCCAGTGATACAATCAGGAACACTTAAAAAAAAAGTTCATAAGACAAGCTATAAGTACCCACTCACTAGATTATATTAGTATCATGCACACGCAGCTGTCAACATCAAAACCAGTATTAAAATGTGGGTAGATTTTATTCCTTGCAGCGTTCCTTACATACTCTCAGGGAGAGTCTTTCCTTTAACTTCAAAAAAGCTGGTATTAGCTGAAACCTCAAAAACATTTAATAGACAGGAAGATACAAAGTTCAGTTCAGTTTATATAAATCCAACTTGAGAGGACAGCCAGTGTCACACAACAGATGGCTTAAGTATGGTCTTTACTTTCGAACAACTCTTATTCATTACAGTTATTAATCTTGAAAGCATCCAGCTATCAGTGCCTTTACATACAGGGAAGCCCTTTTACCTTCTAACTGCTGGAGCTTTTTTTTTTTTTGCATGAGATCAGTGGCTAGTTGAAGCTCATTCTCCCCATCTACTCAAGAAAATGACTGAAATTGAAAAATAAATATTCTGTAATTTTTTTAAAAAATAGTATTTGAGGTTCTTCTATGTTTTTGGTAACATTCTACCCAGGTCTTGTTCTTAAACCTCTGCCTGCACCTTACTTTTGGGCAACTGGATTGTCTTTCTTCGAATGTAAAGATTTGTTCAATTACATGCACAATCAATCACCAACTGTGCAACGTCCTCACCAACCCTGTATCTCAGGGGGTGGGTTTGGATTTTTATTTTGCAGGGTTTGTTTGTTTTTACAGAGTACATAACTTTTTGCCATTTAGCTTTTAACTGTGACAGATTTCATAAGTAAACAAAGTAATATGAACAAAGTTTAACCTCTTCTAAGCATGCAGCCTTAGAATAGGATGGATTTGGAATGAATGATGTGAGTTACAGATTAAATATGGGCAGACTCTTATCTTGACCATCATAATTTGCAAACTGTAAAACTGCTGCGTATCAGTTCATGTTACTTCATTAAAACATATGACAGATCATTATTTCATCTTTCATCTCCATGGCTTACACATACTAATGCTTACTTTGTGTTCACAGTCTCAAAAGGTCAATGATATCATAAAAGAATATTTTCACGCAGCTTTCCAAGCAACAAGAAGTTACTGCAATGAGGATTTAGATAAACAACTTCAGGTAAGGCACACACTGAAGAGGGGATAGCTTTTTTACTTTGCCACATATTCTGTCCCATTCCAGGCCAAAGAAGTCATTCTTTATTTAATTTTCATCAGGAAAATCCTGATGGAAATTCTGAACAGATTTAGATTACTACAAGTCAACGAAAACCCTAACATGCAGTACTGTACAGTCACTTCCACGTTGAGGATTCATACTGATCCATATCAAGTATTTTCCTACTGCATCTAGGCACCAGGTCTTTCTTTTCTTTCATTCAAAGCATTTTGGGATTTCTTAAGGGAAAAAAAAAATCTAATAAAGGAAGAAGAAGTTAGAAGGGGAATGGGTAGAACTTACCAAATTGAGGACAGTTGACAATAAAAGAGAGAAAAAGTTGAGTCCTCCAGAAGCCCCTTACTCCTCATCCATGCAGGACTCTTGCCTCTTTTGAACCCTTTCTTACTCCTAGGGATGCATCACTCTTGAGCCTGGAGAACGAAGCACTTGAATGCTGCCCAGCTCTCTTGGACAATCCCTAACTTCTAGGGCCTCATCCCACAGGATTCCTCCAAGTAAGTCTTTGAAGAGGCTAAAGTTAGCTCTTCTAAAGTCCAGATTTGTAATCCTGCTTACTGCCCTGCAACTACCACACAGGATCCTGAACTCCATCATCTCATGGCCAGTACAGCCAAGGCTGCCCCAACTTTCACATCACCAACCAGACCTTCTTTGTTTGTTGGTACAAGGTCCAGCAACACTCCTTTTCTCATCAGCTCCTCCACCACTTGCATCAAGAAGTTGTCATCAACGCTCCGTAGGGCTCTCTTGGACCGCATGTGCCTAGCTGTGTTATCTTTCCAGCAAATATCCACATAGTTGAAGTCCCCCATGAAAATCAGGGCCTGCGATCATAGAGCTACTTCCAGATGCCTGCAGAAGGCCTCATGGACCTCCTTTTCCTAATCAGTTGGTCTGTAGTAGACACCCACAACAATGTCCCCCACATTAGCTTGATTCTTACCCATAACCTCTCAACTCATTCCTCGTTGACACCTAGGCCGAGCATGATACACTCCTGTCATTCCCTTATATAAGGAGCAACCTTGCCTTGCTGGCCTGTTTTTCTAAAAAGCATGCAGCTGCCCATGACAGCATTCCAGTCACACAAGCTATCCCATCATCTCTCTGTGACCACAATAAAGTTATAGCCCTGTGACTGCACACAGACCTGTAGTTGTTCTTGTTTGTTCCCCATGCTGCAAGCATTGGTGCACAACTATTTCAGAGAACTAATGAGCATTCAGGTTTCCCTGGAGCGGTGGAAGAGGATCCCCCATAGCCATATACACCCTTGAGATGGTCTATATTCTGGTTCTTATCATGGGAAACAGGTAAGGGACATTTTTCACTGCCTTGGTTGGCCTGGCTTATTTCCCAGTTGGATGTGAAGGCATAAGCATTGCCATTTTGGACCCTATCCCCAAGTCCACTGAATGAAAATTGTGTAATAATTGCATTAGCTGTGCTGCCTAACCAGTTTACCTAATCTGCTTAAGAGAGAATCATTTAACTTCTGAAAATATATAAATTTCAATTTCAGCCTCGAACCATTAAATAGGGCAAAGTATGAAAAAAATAATAAAAAAATCACTGTCTCAAGGAGTTAGAAAAGACCAGCAGCCTACAAAAATCATGGCTGAAGATGGAACAAGTTAAAAAAAAATCTTGTTCTGGTAACAAAAAAAAAAAAAAAAAAAAAAGGAAAAAAGAAGGGTGGGGGTTTAAATCTCTGGCCATGCAGGGTCTTTGCATAGTTTTCTTCTAAAGATTTGTCTTATCTTTTTCTGTTTTGTTTTTGAAGCAAGGGAAGGAAGGAAGGAGTACAGCCCCTTCCCATCTACCAGCCTCTCTGCGTATGAGGATGGCCAGCAGAAGGGGAAGTATATTTGCATTCATGCAGAGAAGCATGATTCCCTCCAGGAACTGGCTACAACAGTTTCCTGTGCAACACACGCTTCCTCTCTGTTATGCCCCAGACAGGTCAAGCTAGTAGACAGATCATTGTCCTCAGTTGTCACTTGCCATCAAAAATCCTTCAACAGACAAAGTGTGAATTCTGTGTTTGTGTTAGCTTCGGTCTATAAGATGGAGCTTCCTGTCAATATGTATTTGTTCCAACTGTAAGGCAAAGTATAGTTGGTGCTTCCTGAAGGAAACAATGGCATCATTTGTAACCAGCTCCTTGAATCCTTGTCAAAGAAATACTGTCTTCTAGCTCCCGCGTGAGGAAGCGGTTTTATTGTACAAGAAAGACCATATACAACACAGGGATGTCTGATACTAAGAAAAACAGGTTAGCTATACACCTAAATAAGCAAGGCTTCTATTATACTTACATGGCTCTTCTGGGAGATTAGAGTCTGTAAAAATAATTTAAATTATGGGCAGTGTATCAAAGCACAAAGGACATAATGAATCAAAAGTCCTTTAGGATACAATATCAGAATTATTGCAGGAAAGCCCTGTAAGGTCTTGGGAAAGAGTATGATTGCAGTAGAAATGCAAACCAGACGTCAAGATGCTTCAAGAGTAAAGGTTAACTTCTTACAAAAAGCAATGTCATTGCATTCTGCAAGAAATTAATGGTTCCTTTGAGAATATGCATGGCTGAACAGGAAAAAGATGATAGGTACTATGCAAGAAACTGGAAAAAGTAAATGCTACATTTAAAACAAGTGTATGACCCAAGAGATGTAAACCATTGGGTGAACCATTGGACTGGATTCACCAGGACTCCTCAAATGGTTCATAACAATCTTTCAATGCACCTGATCATTAACATGCAACCCCACTGCAACATGGCAACTGTCAAAGTGTACATGCAAAACTGGGTAATGTTGTCACCCAATACTACAAATCAAAATAATTTTGCAGTTCTTTTCACATGCACTTCAGAGGCTTAGCAATAGAAAAGGAGGTCATTAGGTTTTTTACTTGAAGACTAGAAAAGTACAGTGAATATACTGTAAAAATAATAGAATATTTTCTCTTATTCTTGTGGTCTGATGAAAGACTACAAAGCAGGAGAGAAAATGTAATTTCCACAGCTTATTTTGCTTGCAATATCCCTTCCTCATTTTTTGTCGCTCTAAATTAACATTAAGAAACCAGCACAGTTCTGTGTGCTCTCTTCATCCTCCACATTCAGGTTTGCCTAAGTCCTGTAGCACCCCATCATTCAAAGCAAAACCCATCATACAGCAGCATGTTCCAAAATACATCCACCACTGTGCTCTCATTGCCTGCAACTTTAAGACACCACCCATCTCAAGATGAGCATCAATGCCAAATTCAGCCTATACTCAGTCTAGACATACATGCAAGGATAAGTAGACTCGAACCACAGCTTTTCAGCTGCCCACGCCAAGTCATTTGTTGGTGGCAGAACAAGCAAGAGAACACACAGCATGCCTCAAAGAACCCTCAAAGCATTTGAGACTAAATCCCCCTTAAAGTGTGCTGCAGTCGGAGTGGGGGGGCATATCTGCCTTATTTTACAGAAAAGGCAGATTTAGGCAAAACCAAATATGAGTTGCAAACATGGGCTTAGGACAATACACCACTGCCAAAAGCAAACTGTTTGTGCATATTGCAATCGAGGACCTCCCTTTTTATCTTCCAGTTCCGAATAGCTTTTCATTTTAATGATATGGTGGTGGGGGGAGATAGGAGAGGGGTACATTCTAGAAATTGAGTGCCACAATACCAGTAAAACTTGTTTTCTAGGTGGAGTTTTATGCAGCTGTGAGGGCTCACTACATCACTAGTCTACTTTTTTTCTAACAGCAGACACAAGGCAGCAGACATAAAATAATTTAGTATCCAGATACTAAAATAAAAATACTAAAAGCTCTCTGAGACTTTATAAAACTCAGTTTCAGAAAAATTGCCAAGCATAGACTATTGCTGTTATCAAATCTAAATTAAATAAATCTTTACAAATAAAATATTGTACTTTCTTTAATAAATAAGCTTTAAATTACATTCATGAAATGCACAGTATTTCTTTAAACAGGCAACTGTATTTACTCCTAATGACTTCTCTTGCTTAAGCTGGCTGGATGCTATTCTGATAGCTACATCTGATAGAGCATTTTCAAGCAGTGCACATATTACCCTTCATTCTCCCCCACCCTCCCCACCTTCCACCCCCCCCCATTTATTTTCATCACAGCAGTACAGCTATAGATCACTTTCCCTCCGCAACTGAAGACCAAGGGACATTGTATTATGCCTCCTAAAGCAAATGCATCTTATAATACTGTAAAGAAACTAGACTTCGTCAGCATTTCAGCTCACATAATTGCTTGCTTAGTAATCAGCTTCTGGATATTTCAAGTAGCCAAGAATGCTCTCCTACCCTACAGAAGCAAAACAAAGCAGAAGAAAGGAAATGTTGCCTCCTCACCTGAGGAGAGAGGGGCACGATCCCACTATGTTGTACAACTGATTACTAGTGCACATCAACTTGCATATCAATTCCATTGCAGCACAAATCAGGACTGTAAGATTCTGTAAGTTCTGTAAAGAAATACCCATGCTGCTAGTTCAATAAAACCCCTCCATGACAAGAAAACAATATTGACATTTTGACAACACCCTTTATCTTTCGTTGTGAATAGAAACAGTGACAGGGGCTAAAAAGCCACACATACATAAATATACAAATTGGAGGGAAGTAATCATAACTTGAAATACTGACCCGGACAGATGCTTTATTTAATTTATTCCAAATATCAAAAAGCAATACCAGGCCTGAACAACTCTGGCCTGCCCCCTTCACTTGATCCCCCAAATGCCTTTGTGCGCTCTTTTCTCCTGTGCTTGAAAGGCACTTTCATCAGTGCTGGTAAGTAAGATGAAGACCGTGAGAAAGATCTGATAGGTGGATAACTACTTTCACCACCATTTACATTAATTATCCTTAGATAGAGTTGACAGATGCTTTCACAGAAATCAGTATTGCCACCTTCTTTTGAGCTTCTCCACATTCTTTTCTCTGCTGCATAGTTCTACGGGTGGAGAATGTGCTGGTTTGGGCTGGAATAGAGTTAATTTTCTTCAAACTAGTATGAGGCTGCGTTTTACATTTGTGCTGGAAACACTGTTGATAGTACAGGGATGTTTCAGTTACTGTAGATCAGCACTTACAGATCCAAGGCATTTTCTGCTTCTCACATCACCTCACCAGCAAGGAGGCAATGCAGAAGAAGTTCGGAGGGGACACAGCTGGGACAAGTGACCCCAGCTGACCAACGGAATATTCCACACCATATGCTGTTATGGTTAGCATATAAACATGAGGAAAGAAGAAGGAAGGGGGAGACATTTGGAGCTGTGGCATTTTGTCTTCCCAGGTAACCATTGCATGTGATGGAGCCCCGCTTTCCTGGAACAGGCCAAACACCTGCCTGCCATTGGGAAGTAGCCCTTGTTTGGCTTTGCTTGCACGCACAGCTTTTCCTCTACTTATTATACCGTCTTTATGTCAACCCACAAGATTTTTCACTTTTACTTTTCTAATTCTCTACTCCATCCCACCAGGGGAAGGTGAGTGAGCAGCTACGTGGTGCTTAGCTGCTGGTTGAGGTTAAACCATGACAGGTTATTGGGAGGAGAAACATGGTACCCTTAATGCAACACAGCTTAGAAACAAGGAATAAAAACTACATGCCAGGTTAACACTCCTCCTGTGAAACCAGAGGAACTTGGCAGTTAGATATATTTCCATTTCCAGAGAGGATGAAGTGTTTGGTGATGGAAGAGACATAATGCTTGGAAGCTACGGCAACTTGACTTTCTTGTTTGCTTTGAGCATTATGGAAATTTCAAGAGCCCTTGAGGGAAAAGAATGAAAAGAGTCTAGAAAGTGTCAGGCATCTTTTACCTTTAGAATGACAGAAACTTTCTGTAAATGCAAAAATCTCTATATATAATGTTCCACGAAACACATAAATGTCCAGTATTCCTTTTCCTCAAAAAATCCTAAATAGATTAAATGCCCAAATGCAATCCATGCTGTGCTTTAAGAGTTTTAGCTTCATGAACTAATCGCATAATAGACAGCTTCCCAGGCTAAAAATTATGAGGATAATTAGTTCAATCATTCCATCAGCTGTTAGCTGTTTGTGGAAATTCCAATTGCCTATCACTGGGCTAAAAATTCTGCTGTATCATTTGAATGTGCATTAAAATCATTCAAGATTTTAATCTATAAATTGATTTTACCCTTTCAGGAAATATATCTTGCAAATCTACACAACATCCTCACAGACACTGGCATATTTGTTAATACTTTTATAAAGCAAAGTATCAAAAAAAAAGTATTTTCCTTAAAGTGCAAAAAAACGCTTGACCAGGGTCAACTGCTCTTGTTAACTGCCACCACTAACCATTTGTAATACAAGGGTAGGTTGCTGGCATCAGTATATCAGAAAATCTTAAGTTCAGTGCAAAACTACAAGAAATTTAATACTTGAGCATATCAGTAGCATTTCTCCAAAATCTATTTG
Organism: Clamator glandarius; assembly: GCA_033459285.1. Taxonomy (NCBI): domain Eukaryota; kingdom Metazoa; phylum Chordata; class Aves; order Cuculiformes; family Cuculidae; genus Clamator; species Clamator glandarius. The sequence goes on from JAUNZM010000125.1 coordinate 1,596,035, forward strand.
ACAACCCACAGCAGCAGCTGTGGTTTTGTGACCATAGCAAGATGAGTGACCATAGCAAACCCGGATGGACAGAGAAAAGTAGAATCTGTTAAAATTAGCTGATAAGGGTGGTAGAAAATTAGGCAAACTCTCAAGCATTAAATGGAACACTTTGAACTTATCCAACTTTTCCAGACACATCCACGAGCCCATGTGTTGAACAGAAAAAAACTGGATGAAATTCTAATAGGATACTAAAGGAAAGAAATACAATTAAGAAAGAAAAAAAAAGAGAAACATTTAAAGAAAAACTGTTCAAGAAAATTACCATTGGTTCCAACGCCTGCATACAAGTGACATTACAAGGTGCTTTAGTGTCCAAAACAACCAAGTTTCAAAATGTGAGTTCAAACTTGTACATTCAACGTCAAAAGAACTTCCTTGTAAGAGAAGTTAATGTGAAGTTATGCATCTCACACCTTTGCTCACATGCTGAACCTTACAGGAAGTGTTCCAATTCAGGAATACGGTGGCTCTACATGATATAACAAAAAAAAAAATCAACTATTAACCTATTAACCAGACACACACAACCCTGCTGTGTTCACAGTATTGGCCTCACAACTGAAGCTGCCACACACACACTGTATTTTGCCTCTTCCACAAACATTTCTGTAGCTGGAACTTTAAGAGACTTGCCTACTATAATGATCAGAAAGTTTGGTTATAAAATGCGTATTCTAGATTATAAATATTAGTATGTTAATTTAGACTGTTTTCCAAACCAGCACCAATTAAAAGCATACTTACTCTAACATTATGCAAGAAAAACATATCAGCATCATTGCTGGCTTCAGGTGTCCAAACATCATGACTTCAACTCTAAAAACCTTGAGGCATCTAAACATTTCTGGGACTTGTCTTTCAACACTGCTGAAGATAGAAAGCCTACTTGCTTTGTAGTGAAATCTCAAGTTTTCAGTCAAGTAACTTCATGAGTAAGGTTTTATCAAAATTAATTAATGAAAAAAAGATTTGAGAGATGGTAATATTTTGAGGCACATCTGAAGATAGGCCATAGCCTTGGAATTGGAAAGCTAACACAGTCCCTATAAAGTCAGGCACACAATACCAACTTCTCTCCATAAGGATCCAGCAAATGCTTTGCTATAAATGCTATTTTTCAATTGTAAATGAGTCCTTGCATTCAGAATTCCAATGGATAGCTTTTATGGATTTTTTTAACTTTTGCTGCTAGTCCTGCGACCTCCGCAGTCATGGAAAAGGTCAGTACACTCATGCAGACAAACTGCTTGGGCTATCCATCATTCTAGCTGCAAAGCGATCAAAAGAACAGAGCAAAAAAAGCCTTGGATGGAAACTCCCTCTGAACCGTGCTATGCTATTCTGGCTCCCTGAACTTAAAAAGAAATTTTCCTAAGCTGCATCATTTTAGGACTATGATTTGACACTGTCCTTTAACAAGTAGTTAGTCCAATCTGAATTTAATTGGACATTGAGCATTTGATTAAATGCTTGCTGAATTTAAGCTTTGTTCAGGGCAGATTCCAGCTCAAATGCGTATCTTCATTGGAAACCGCAGTGGAGCTTAGCCATGAAATTTACATTAGGATCATTAACATCTTCCAATATTTCTCTGAATTCTGATATATCATTGAATAAGACAGTATGAGGAAGCAAGGGTGCAGTGCACATGAGACAGTACACTGCACAGTTTATGACTCAAATGGTAACATAGACATAAAATGTTCTATTACACGCTCCTACTAAGGCTTTCAAACTATACATAGAAAGAGTTTGCTAACAGCATGGAATATACTTCTGAAAACACTGATACTGGTCAGAAAAAGGCAAAAAACAATCTTAATTCTTCAGCACATTGACTTGAATAATAAATGAAATTCCAGTCAGTTGTTAGCATTGCAAGGCCTGACATTATTCATAAAAGTTTGGCTATGAACTTGTTTAAGTTGTGTAGAAGAAAGCATGTAGTACATCTGCAACATTAAGAAGTCAAAAATACTAAATTGCTCAAATTTAGGACCCTTTTTTTAAAGGGTTCTATCCCATTTAATCTTTATAAATAGCAGAACTTTTAGGGCATTAAACAGTAGTGCATATTATTTCAATTCCTGCACATTTCTTTTTAAAGTTACAATATTTCTAAGTAGGTATTTAGTTTTATGTGTGGTCCTCTGCAATGAATAATAATCCTAAACACAAATTTGTAACACAAAACTAAGTGCAGGGGTGCAAGCCTTTATGAGAGGCAGATCTTGAAGATCTTCCCTCCAGGAAGTTACCATTTCATGGCTAAACCACCAGGAAACGCAAAATGATGACTTTCTGTCAAAGTTCAGTGCTCTAGAGATTAAGCTGCCATTTCAAGTGTATGCTTAGGAAATGTCAGTAAAATGTATCGATATGATCTGCCAACATATTAAGAACATCCATTTGAATAACATACAGCCTCATGGCAAAATTATGCTCTAAGATAAAATACTAGACATATGAAAAAAGTATTAACAACACCACAGCAGCATCCAAGCACACTGCAGGGTTAAATTCACCCACCTATGTGACACTGCAGTAGATGCATCTCCTTCTATGTGCATAACCAGCTGCCAGTCACAATATTCAAAAAGATACTCTTCGGTAGCCATTCACTTCATGGGATTTATTAATTCTACCTGTTTAGCATTCAAATATGGGAATTCATTGCTTAGAACTACATCCTGTAGATTCTGGTGGCAATACAGTGAGGGGAAAAAAGCAGAGATCAAAGCTAAAGAGAGAACCATGGTACCATAGAATCACCCATCAAAAACACTGAACCTTTTTCTTTGTTTTTTAATAAAAAAAAGATTTGTGTGGTTATAATGAAAGCTGTTAAAAGCAGTCTGATGTTTTGAAGGCATTTCTGTAAGTGCATTGTAATTAAACCTTTACACTTCACATGCATCAAGTAAAATTATTCCATGTAAGGATCCAATTTCCACTTATGTTCATCATCCAGGAGCTCAGCCATGACTCTTTCAAATAGATTTTCAGTTTAAAGCACCGATCCCTTTTAAATGTGTTGTTCAAGCAACAAATCATAGTTGCTTTTGACCACTCAATCTCTAGTAAATTAATAAACTACAAAATCAGTCAAGTAGAAGATTTAGTGTCCTTATTCTATGCTTATCAATAAATTTTACAATAGTAAAAAAGGTAAGATTTATATTGCCCAGATACAAATGTAACTTCATTTTTAATGGATTTTTTTCAGAACAGACTACAAAAGTCCTATAGAGTTCAGAATTTCAGGCCAGGCCACGGTGACTTTTCTCCTTTAAAAAGCTTAGGTAGTACTATGTTTTGTTTCCTTGAAGTCCACAGGCGCAACTGGAGACAGAGGTTTTACTCTTTCTGTTTATCAAAGTCAACACCCAACTCCACAGGTGGGAAAGATACCTTAGGCATGAGAACTTGGCGTTCATTTATTTAATAATTGATGTTGTTTTAAAGAATGCAAAGCGCTTTGAAAGCCGCAGAAGGCTGAGGAACACTAGGCATGCCAAACAGCTTTATAATAAATGTCAGCAGTACAGTGTGAGCCTGAAGGACATGGTTTGATTATAGACGTTATTGAAATGGCACCTGTGCCATTGGAGAATACTTTCCTATGCAGTTTCACCTTCATCAGTACAAACAAAAGCATTGTTCTACTTGGAAAGTCTTTGGCAGCAGATTTGGGAAAATAACAAAGTATCTCTAATGTGCATAGCACATAACATTTGTTACATAATCTAATGAACCAGAATTAATTTCTTGACCAGCCAACAGGATACACTTAATTAAAAAGAAAAAAAAAAAAGAAAGTGGAAGGGAGTTTTCTTAATCTATGTACTCCTTTTTTCGCTTCTCCAATCAAATGTCTTGGTAGAGTCCTACTCTAGGAAGTCTGCATGTGACTAACACATGAAGCAACATTGAATGCCAGAAACTGGATACCAGTGTAAGCCTCTGGCCTTTATATTTCTTAGATATTGCTTATATTTGTCTTAATATTTCTTAGAGAAATGCAGTAGACAGTCAAAATCTCTGTCACTTTCTGCTACTTTTTTATTTTTATTGCTACAACCAACAAAAATATAAGTAAATAAATAAATACATCCTTTTCAGTACAATTCTGGCTCCAGAATGTGAGCTGAGAAAAACCTAGCATTGCAGATAATGGAATATGGGACACATTAGCAAACAAAATATTTCTGTTTGACAGTAAAGTCATGAACTCCCTCAGCAAAAGATTAACAAAACCCTCCAATTCTTCTGTACAGAGAGAAGCTTCTTTATTTGAAACAACTGAACTTTTAAAACTGATCCACGAAGTTTTGTGCCTTGCTTAAGTTGCCACAGATACATATTTCTTGTTCACCTCAGCCACATAAGCATGAGTTAAAGTATCATCATCACTTTCACAGCAGACTTCCAGAAACAGGCTCCTTTTAACATATAATAATCACTTGTTTGAAAATTTATTTCTTTTTGAGACTGACTCCATTCCATAAAAGTAAATTGTCTGATAAATTGTTGCTGTTACCCATCATGATTAAGAGATAGGAGCACAGGAACAGTCTGAGGATGGAAATCATCAGAAGTCAAGCACTCATAAGAGTCAGAGAAAAGAAGGCTAAGTGGACCAATGAAGTCTGCCTGAAGTAACACAAGCATGGGAGAAACAAGGCTTCTGAGAGAATACTCCAGCAGATGGCCCCAAAGCAGCAGCAAGCTTTCTCTGAATAGCTCATGGACAACCAGTGTCATTCCCAGTACTTCTCTGCACACACTGCGAAAGCAAGCTGAAGTGCCAACCCCAGTTAGGTCTGCTGGTACTGAGGTATTTGAGAAGGCACCCTGGTTTTATTAAAATGAGTGAAAACTATATTATATTTACATATTTTTAAGAACACAGATTAATATACAAAACTGATCAAAAGTTGTGATTACTTAACTGGACATTTAATTTGTCAATTTAAATTTTCTATGCACAACATTTCCTGTTTTTTATCCTTCCTCATCCTGGCTTAGTTGATACAAGACAAGCCATTATTTGTAAGAAAAAAGCCTTTCCTCTTACCTTTTTTCCATAAAAATGGAAATTTTCCATTTCAGAAAAAAAATGAGGATTACCTACATTAAGTTATCTTAAATGCTTTAAACTGAAATGTTTTTCAATGGATATCCTGATCCTGCCCTTTCTAAGTCATTAAATATTGTTTCAATGTGACAAAAATCACATGGTTAAAGTACTGCACAGCTTTTCAAAAGCATCATCCATCATGATTAAAAAACTTCAAATCATTGTAACAAGAATTTTAGGCATTTTCCAGTATTAACAGGTCAGAAAGAGGGTACTGCAGTTATTTCATAACATGTCATTAGTCTCACACTTCCAAGGCTAGTTATGTCAAAGCCATTTTAAGAAACTTGGTAACCGTTTCTTCTACAAAAATATCTGAAAGGCACATGCTTAAAAGTAACACATTCTAGTTAAAAATTACTGCATTCTGAAATGGGACTTTCAAGTCTCTTATGAAAACATCTTAGATCTATTCCTTCAGAAAATTTGTTTCATTAATCACAAGTGGAAACCAAACTGGCCTTCCTCTCTTCAGGAAGGCATGCTTGGTCCCCGCACAGCTATGCTGATTAATGAACTTGTTGTCTAAGAAAATAAAAATATTAAAAAGAAAGACTTTCTAACTTTTGACTGTCTGGTTCATCATCTCTATCTCCTTCAGGCAGACAAGCCTGTGACAGGATAAACAAGAACACTGTACATATATCTACTCAGCCTGGTATTCCTGCTTACATTATAGCCACTACCACTTGTTTTCACTTGTTTTATTATTGCTGCACCACAAGGCGACTTGTAAAGGAATTTTCTTAACAATCAGCCTGTAGTTCATTCAAAGTAGAAAACACTATTAGCTATTTACCGGTAACCTCTCTATCTGCACTTATGATTATAGAGAACTTCAGAGCTATCGAAGCAACTAACACACTTTAAGGATGCCCACCTTTTCAAAGTGGTGACAAGACAGGTCTGCTTCTAGTTGAATGTACACTAGGAGACATCCCATTTCATGGCCTTCCCTAATTGGTACTTTAAAGAAATCCAGTACTATCTAGTTCTCTTACTCTATTTTCTCCCAAAATTCCACCATCTTCTTATTTGTCACCTATCAACTAGTCACACATTAAAGTTTAGTACTTCAAAAATAGCTTACAAACCAAGAAATTAAAGTTCTGCATAACTTCTACCCTAATATACTTCATTTTTCCAGGTAGTTTTCTTGCACTTACAGATTGACCTTTACTGAAAGCATACTGCATACTATATATTGCCAGTTTGCAGGCACAAAGCACATTCCTTGCTCAGGTTAACACTTAAAAAAAAAAAAAAAAAGTGAATGCAAATTATCACTGCAGTGAGCTATGTAGCAATTATTGTCTTCATTTGCTAGCATAGAAAAACGAACAGCAGAGAGATTAAGTGACTTCTACAAGGTCATACAGCAAGTCCAGTGCAGAGCTGAAGATAGATTTCCAAGGACCTGGCTTCATAGTGAGTTTCACATAGCTAAATTTCCACATGCTGTCTGGGCCAGCTCTTCTCACGTAAGAGACCAGCAGGCAGCCTCCTGTCTTTGCCTGGCATGGCTTACATTTAAGTCAGCATTGATCAGCCAGTCACCAATTTCAGGGTGGGCACCATCAAGCCTGGGCCTAGACACTGAAGAAGATGTTCCCTGCCAGTTCAGCAGGGACAAAGGCAGCTTCATCCCAACTAGTTCACAACCATCGGCTTGCTGGCCATTTACCCTGGTGCCCAGTGCTAAACACCCAGATGTTCAGTAATGTCAAGGGGGAAAGCCTGAAGAACTGGGACGACCCTCAAGAAAGACCCTGACCCAGACCTTATGCACCCTTGGTAACCTCTTCTCCCTGTCTTCTAGGAAAGGACACCATATGGGGCAGGGCAGCCCCTGCATTTCCCCTCAGCAAAGGGCACAGAACCCACCTGGGGTCTAAGGGAATAAAGGAGACATAAGGACTGAAACTGCTTCAGCCACACCAAACATTCCCACTCTCATTTTTAATATCCATCTCTGTATTTTCCTTTCCTACAATAAACATTACTGAGACTCCCTACAATGTAACATCGATTATAGGTTGTGGCTTCCCATCAGAAACTGCATAACTACTTTGTAATGACATATAGGATAAAAAACGTGACAATATATGTATTCTTTAAAATAGTAAGAAATCTGAATCTTTTGGAGGAGTCTTACAGAAAGTTGCTCGTATGCATGACGAGAAAATGTTTGCTTGATAATTTCACTTGAAGAAATGAAAGCAGAACACAAGGTTAATAAGAGTCTCTAAGCTTGTCTTTTGACATTGAGAAAATGACACAGTGGATAAGATGAGGGCTTCAAAAATAAATTCATGTAGCTTATATCTGAGTCAAACTGAAAGGGAGAGACCACTGGTACCGCTAATAGAACTGCAAAAGGGCAAAATCATCTGAATAAAAACAAGAAAGAAAAAAAGTGCTTTATAGCAGCATCATGTATGTTTACAAGCAGAGCAAGGCTGCATTTGACAAAGATAAAACAAAGCAATAATTCATATACAAGAGGATATTAATATAGATGAGTTTTACATGCCAAAAGGGACACAAAACACTGTCTCTCTCTCTTTACTTAGACTAGAAAATGCTCAAGGTATAGACGAATACAAAGACTTAAGAGTCCATACTGAAGATAGAACCCCATGTTACAAGCTTGAGCATTAGGGAAGAATCCATATTTCCTATCAATATTTGGAAAGAAAACTGTGAGGCACTGTAATCTGATTTTTGCTTACTAAATATTTTGAGATATAGCTAACAAAGGGCTGAAACACACCATTCTCTAAAGAAGCCTTTTCCTTTCCATTAACCTCCCACATACAAGAGTGTATTAATTTTGCACACATACTGTGCAAATCCATTGTTTGATTCAAGATTTTGCATAAGCAAAGACAAGACCTCTTCTTACACAGTGATGACGAGTCACATATTTACAGGAGACACAGACACAGATCCCTTTGTACCACTCAATCACTGCAGCAAGACAAGTCCTCACATGAACATTCTGCATTGGGATAAAGTAATTTCTACCAACTATACGGTAGTCAACATCCATTGGGGCTTTTATTTGCTGTTTTTCAACCTGCGTGATCTTTCAAATGTTACTGTGGGTAAATCTTCCAGTACTTTTTTCTGGCCTTGTTAACACCATAACAGGTTGTGAAACCACGCAATGAGAAAGGCATCTGAGCAGTGGTCAAGTCCAAAGAGATACAGAGTACCGAGACCTTCAAATCTGTATCAAGTAAACAAGAAATCAAGAGGAGGTATGAGATATGAAAGGTGTTTTATTTCAAGTAAATGACAGGAAAATTTAGGCTTTCCTATTTTATTTTAGGAGAAAGGGAACAAAGAAGGAGAGAAGCTAAAGCAATGACTTCATTTCAGGTATTTTACCTTAGTCAGTAATAAAATCATCTCCAACCAAAGCCACAGTAATGTGCACATCATACAGAGAGAGACTGGTTGACTTGTAATCATATCAGTGTATGAAAATATAGTATTCTAAGTTTTTACAACATCACAAAGTACCAACACAGAATATTTATCCACCATCTTGTCTTTACTCAGAAGTAAGTTTAAGGCTTAGATTTGCTGTTTTTTTAAGGACAGAAGGAAAGCAGGATTAAAGACTTCAGCCATTCCATTCACTCCATCAAAGATTAAGCTTTCTACAAAATTACTGTATACCTCTTAAATCATAGTTCAAATTATGTTGAAGTGAACTTCTCAGTTCCATGAGCTACCATTTATGAATCGGTGTCTGAAGAAAAAGTTCTTTCTTCAGCTGCAGACCTCCAGTCTTAGAAGGTGAAAGATAGTCGATTGCTGGAACTGCATGAAACCTGAAAGGGAAAGCACAGCATACCCACATGCAGGCATACAATTGCATTTTGTATTGCATTTCCTTTAGAAACCGAGAGATTATCTTAGTCCCTGAAATTGCAGAATGTCCTTAAAGTTTTATCTCTTGTGGTCTATCATCACATCACCCTGAACACACTTGGTATCACCCATCCTGGAAAGAAGACAGGGCCACGCCAATTTACCGCTTGGACCAGAGACAGCTTGTGAATACTAGGTGCCATAAGCTCAAAGATCGCCTGCAGTTAACACCTGGATGCAACATCAAGGGCAGCCAGAAGAGCTTCTACTGCTACATTAGTAGCAGAAGACTAAACAAGGTAAATACAGGCTTATTGCTGAATGGAGTGGGTGATTTAGTAGCAGTAGAGACAGATACGGCTAAGGCACTCAATGCCCTCTTTGCTTCAGTGTCCACCAGCAAGATCTCCCTGTCCTGTCCTCCTTGAACCCTGCACCTATGCACAGAGATACTACCAGGAAGAAATCAGAATCTAGCTAGGGGTGACTTGAGAGAACTCATCTTACCCAAGACCATGGGACCAGACAGGGTGCATCTGATGGTGCTGAGAGAGCTAGATTGTGTCACTGTGCTTTATCATTCTGGTGCTAATGGAAGTGGGGCAAGGAGTCACCTCACAACTGGAGAAAAGTAGATGCAGCACTCATCTTCAAAACAGTCAAAAAAGAATATAGCAGAGACTTTTCTCTATGCAACAGCTTGAGTTGGAAAAGTCACAGCCTACACCATTATTTTCACTGTGCTGCTGTATCTAAGAATGCCACAGACTGAGCACTCTTACTCAACTCTACTGGAACTTCACCCTCAAAAGCTATATCCACCAAGCCACAGACACAAGGGCAAGGAGCCAACACTGGAGCAATCAGGAAAAAGGAAATCCCTTGCATCACAAGACACATCTGCCTGAAACCATCTGGAAATTGACTCTTCAGGATATAAAGTTCACAGCATACTTTCTCAAGAAAGCCAGGCAAAAAAGATTCACAAGTTTCCTGAGCTTTGACCCAGAACAGACTCAAACATCCTTCTCTGGTTCGATATAGTTCAGAGGAAGATTTACGTGAGAGGTAAAAATTTTCCACTCTAAGACAGCTTCTTTCTCATCCTTCTTCAACCAGTCCCACTTAATTTACTTATTTCCAAAAGGATGAAATCCTGTTATTTCATATCTGTGAGATAATACAGTGAACAACAAAGAACTTCACAAAAAACAAAAATCAAGGAGAAAGATGTAACAGCTCTTCTCTTCAAATCAGAGGTCTGGAGGAATATCACAAGTACCTTATCAGCCAGCATGCAATCAGGAAGACTGTCTGCCTGGCATAAGCCTGCTGGTATTTTTCATCATCTAACCTTTTTTAGCATGAAAGGTGTAGAGATTTCATAATAAGAGACTGATGATACCAGTAGAATCATACAAAATACTAGTAAACTTTTCCCATAGGTTTCAGGAGTTGGAAAAGTGGCTTTTATTTCCACCACCAGTTAAATCCTTGCATTAATGAGTCCATTAGATTTGGCTTAAGAACAAAGCCATCTGTGCTTTTACCACTGTTCACAAGCCCAACACAAATTAGCAGAAAGTTATAATTCTCATTCCCCTGTTCCTCCTGTGTGAAACAGCATATCAGCCCTCATAGGGATCAGATAAGAAAAAATATGCATTAATTTTGTCGGAAATGGCTTGATATTTTTCTTGAGAGGCATCATTTGTTGATCACAACCCATCACAATAGCTGCTATAAGTTTAAGAGTGGGAAAAAAAAAAGATTAGGCTTAAAAATTAAACTTCACTTCAGACCAAAGAAAATAGAGTCAACATAATGTGCTTTAATCAGCAGGCCTAGAAAATTGCCCTGAAGGTAAACAGGACTGACTTACAAGCCAGTATGCAAGGGTTAAATACATTGCATCAAGAACTCCCTCATTACCAATTATCCTTCCAGAAAAGATCAGCCTGCTATACTGTCAGGTCACAAATGTCCAAATACACAGTCCTTCAGCAGCAGCAGATAATTTTCTTTTCTCCCTCACCCATTTTCCAGTTTTCTAACCTCACTTTTTTCCTTTTTCTCCTGCTCTGTCACTGCCACAAAGGAACAAGTAAGCATGGAAGAGTGACCAAATGAAAATACTTTTCATGGCCCATTTAGGTAATTTTAAAAACAGAGAAGCAGAAATTTTCAGAAAGGGAAATTTTCAGGTTGATAGGACGTTTGCAGTGTGTTTTAGCTCTCCAACAGCATTTGTTAGATTTAGGAAGTCTTCAAGCCAGATTAGAAAATGCAGATATAGTCCAGGGGAGTGCACTCAATTGTTCATCATATCTCTGGAAACAATACCCAGTATATCTGGGGAATCAATGGAACTTTCAGGCAATCCAAAATAATAAATTTTGTTTGGGCTCTTTCATTGCACTTCTAACTCTAAGCAAAACAGATAAGCAAATGCTCCACCAAACCGATCAATGTAAAGTGAGTTTCTCTTTTACACAATCAGCTGCAAAGGCACTGCATGTACAGGGGCTCAGAGAAGAATGGGCTCAACTCTACACAGATGTAGCACAGTCCCAAACAGAAAGACACAGCAACCATGGATTACTCCATGGAATACTGGCAGCTGTAGTAGGCTCTTAGTTGTGCAGATGCAAATGGCAAATGATATAGTGCACACCATACTTATAGGGTCAAAGGGAGACAAAAAACCTCTAAGACCACAGAGCAGTGTAATGCAAGAGCACACCCATTTGTAGAATGTCACACACATTTATTCCTCGGAGGTATGTTGGCAGCACTCAGTAATAATTGAGTTTAGGTGAGCAAACACCAGATGAACAACCTGTCCTATCATCATGCGCTATTGTTCACGCACAGTTCTTCCTAACACCATTTAAATACATAACGTGGAAACTCTTGACGCAAACAGCCTTTGTTTCTTCTGCAAGTTTTGTACCATTAACTCATTAACAATAAATATTTAAAGTGCAGCTCATAACATTGTTTCCCCTAGACCACTTTGCTGCTGTTATTAAGATGCCGCTTTCAAACTTGTGTTTTATCTGAATGGCTTTTTACCAGCAGTTCCCTAATAAGCCAAGGAAGCAAGTCCAACACATCCAAGGTCACTGTTTGTATGTCAGATTGCACTGATGGTTATATCTCTTGCAGTTTTCCACCTTGAGAGGGCAGGAAACTAGAGGTCTTCTGGGTAATCAAGTGCACATGTAGAAACAATAAAATACACCCATAAAAAGATGAGTGCCAAGCTCATTAATACAGTCTGCTTTGCCAAAAATGGCAGCTAGCTCTAAGTGTTCTTAGGTACCTTTTGCCCAAATTTTTTTTAAAGTGCTACAGAGGTGCAAACAATCAATGCCCCTAGAAGATATCACAGCAAAAAGCAGAAAAATGTCATCTGAAACTTTCAGTGTATGACTGTTATTGGCACGCATTGTATTTTTTCCTCTTTCCTGGAATATTATGTTTAACATAACACAAGATGGATAATGAAGCCTACTCTTTGTTGTCATTTCTGCATAATACTTGTTAAACAACAGGTGTTACGAACAGGTTATTCTGAACAACAGAGATGACAAATGAAGAAGAAAGCAGAATCTTTTTCATGGAAAGTTTATCAATTTCTCATGTAGCTGCTTTTCCAAGGCCCCATTTCGTCATTGCTTTCATCTGAAAAAACATCCACTCTTAAACTGCGATAAATTATTTGCAACAACAGAGGCCAATAAGGAAGCACAGGGACTCCGCTGAACCAGACATCCTACAAACACACCAAGGACAGAAAGACACTGTCTCTTCTGAGGAATCCTGGAGTCCCAAGAAAAGAAACAAAACTGCAAAGCAGTGTGGGGGACTGAAAAGCAACATCACAATATTTCCTGGGTACTGGTGGGACTTCAGTGTGTCATCAAGACCTCTTCTAGGCATCACAGGACAAAAGGCACAACAAAGATACTTGATCAATAAAGTAGCCTTGGGAAGATAATACATTTAACATCCTCCTCCTTTCAAGAAACTATGAGGAATTTATAATTGGTGATCTCCCCTCAAAAATATTCCAAATATAAATATCTAAAAACCCTAGAAAAAGGTCTTTATAGTTTTAAGTTTTTCTTAGAGATTGTTTTGGGGTTCCTTCTATTAGCTCTAAGATACAAGAACTTAACTTGAATGCATAATCAAAATTTTTCAGAGAGAGGAATACAAGTACATGCAACTTACCTAAGGATGATTTTCACTTTATTGATGCTGCTGAAAATTTTTCCTTTGAATTTTCAATCATTAGCATGCATTTATTTTGAGTTTAAATTGACGGTGCTGAACAAAACATTTCTCATTCCAAATTAAGGGTTTCTTAGTCACTAATTGTACTAAGTACTAATTGTACTAAGTACTAATTGATTTCTCATTTGCCTGGTTTGAGGATTCTTAAGATAGACTTTTATTATCTTATACTTTCAGTCATCTAATGAAAAAGTTTGAGGAGTTTTGAGTTATTAACTTGTTTTCAATCCTCCTTTTACAAGTATCACTTATTTCATTACTATGAAAAAAATAGGAGCAATTACATGGAAGCTATCCCATGCTAAACTTCTTCAGAAGCATAACGTTCTTTAGGTCTGATCACACCGCCCAGGCTAACAGCATTTCTACATGCTTTCCCTTTTCTCTTCCAACGTACCCTCTGCCAAAACAAAATGGATACTGAAAAAAAACAAGAAAAAAAATACAGGCCAAACATAAAATTTAGTGTCACTGGCCCCGGTTTTGTGTTGCTTTTGAGAAATAAAACCAAAAACCCTTTTCAATATTCTGAATTGTTATTCAACATCAGCAAGACCGTCTTTACATGAGACTCCGTAAGATGTTTTAGTTCTAAGTACCTGAAGAATACATAACCATGGCTATTCAGCTTAGATTATTTCAATATAAGTTTTCTTCCTCCCTGAAACTTTGTTATCTCACCTACTGTAAACCCACCCTGAAACTACATTTGAACATAACAATTTTCCATGACTCTAAACAAATGGGAAAAATAAATTAAGCCTGAATATTGTGGAATGATAGGTTACCTGTCCACATCTTAACTGTCCAGACTTAAATCAACAAAATTAATGATTTGATTCCCAGTGCAGTCTGGCAAGAAAAATCAGAATTGTCTAAATATTTTGTATATATATTAGAGAAGTCATTAATAATTCCATCATATAGGTACATTTGTGTATCAGTGAATGCAGGGGTGAATGCAGGAGTGGGTTTTCTAGGGGGTTGGTTTGTTGTTCTTTTGGGTTTTATATTCAGTATTTTGTGTTTGTCTGGTTTTACAGCATTCAAGTAGCAATGAAAATGGCAGAAAAATCCATTAAAACTCTGTCCATTACAGACAATGTGTTATTTATATTTTAGAGATAAAAGCAGAGCTTCCTGTAGCATATTAAATTACTAAAAGTTCATTTGTTATCACCACCTGAAGCTTTGCCAATCCAAAAGCATACCAGAAACTGAACCACTGGTCATGATGGTGCCCTGGTGAATATTTGCATCAGGCACCACAGAAGATATAGCCTTATGAATGACAGGTTCATGGATCTGATCTACAGCGCACACATTGAGTTCCAAAACCACTTTTAGTTTGACCCCAAAGGAAGCACATCGTTTTCTTCTGTTCCTGGGCACTTTCACACAAAGCATAGTATAGGTTCACACAGGACTTGAACACTGTTTTCACACAGGAGGAACTGATGATAGTACTACTAGTGATTAAGTGGTTTATACATTGATAATTAATTTAGACTAAGGCTGTGCAACTGCAATACAGCACTGCAATAACATATGAGTGAGAACCGCAGTTCTCATTCAAGTAGCTCAAGAATCTGGAATAAAGATGCCTTTGGATTTTAAGGCACAGTAATGAAAACAGCGAAGTATATTTTAGCTTAGAATGCTTTTAAGTGTGTGTAAACAGGAGAGAAGAGAAGATAATTATTAAACTCAATAATAGGTTCACTGCAATTAGTTGGGAATTGCATGCATATGCAAATATATTTGACTGGTAGCACAGAAATTTACAGCACTAAATTCAAGTTGGCTTAAGGAAACTCTATGCCAGCCAGCACAAAGTTAGCTGCATGCTTACCCATGCTGGCTTCTAAATATGCAATACAGACACCTTACAGCAGTACATATACAATATACAATCACCACAACATAAATAAACAGTCATTGTAATATAGGGACAGAGATGTCGTAAAGATTTCTAAAAGATATACAAGCAAATAAACAAAATTTAATTATGGGTTCAGGGTTTCTTTAAGTTTAACCTTGGTGGAATATTTTTCTTAGAGGAGGGGTTAGTTTGATTTTGAGGCCTCTTATTTACTGAAACTTTAGACTTACCAAATAGATGGTTCCCGCCAGCTGCCTGAAAACCACATAGTGGATTCATAAAAGCCTGTGTCACACTCTTGAAATCACGGCTTGTAAATGGCTTGAGAGCTAGAGGATTATAAAAGAATGTAGATAGCAGTCTTCAGGTGTGGTAGCTCCATTCAGCAAACACCAAGGAGGCTTTCCAAGATTTTACACTCCTGCCTCAGTGCCCAACCACACACCAGAACATACTTTAAGCTGTGGAAACATGTACTGGAAGAGTAAAGGAATAGGGAAAAGCAAGTAACCCCCAGACTCTTACTGCAGTTATCTGGCCAACAATGTTTGAGAGAGCTTGAAGTGCTCTTCAAACAAGGATATCTAGACTTAATAACCCTCTTGTTGGGTTAACTTTGCCACCACATCAAAAACATATCTGTAACTTCACTGTTTTAGTATTGATATCGCAGAAACATCTACCTCTTCTTCACCCTGCATTTTTCCTCAGTTTTCTATCTCTTGTTTTTCCCCAAGATATACAGTCATTGAGCAAACATGCTTTTGGCAGGCCCACATGGAAGACCAACAGGTCAAGACAGAAAACAAATGAGAGCGCATCTTATCAGAGGATAGAGTATATCTGAGTACTCTCTGAATGAAAACTTATACAGTGGCTTTCGGTTACTTTTTAAAAAAAAAAATACTCAATATTTAAAATACTGTATCACACCAAAAAAGTCACAAGGAAGAGTCACACCTACATGCAAGAATTAAAACTGAAATACAAATTACCACAACAGGAAAAAACCAAATCACTGAAAGCAAAATAGATTGTCATACATAACACTCCCTGGCTTCAGCTCTCTGGGCTGGCTCCAAGCAAGGTCGTTTTCATAAATATCTTCCATTAATGTCTTCTGGTTGCTTACAGCACCTTCCATGCACTGCACTCTGTTTTGAACCAGGATGTGTCCCACCCTTAGAAAAGACAAAGCTGTGCTTGAGGATTGCAAAACAGGAGCAATTACGTGGTGGCTATCCCATGCTACGTTTCATCAGGAGACTTCAGTATGATGCATATTATTTATTGTTTGCATTAGCCTAGCCCCAAACAACCTCTGCCATGAAGCACTGTGGTTTGGTGGTAAATGCTGTGTGCACACACGCACCAAAAACCAAACAAGAGATGGCACCCAGGCAGCAAAGTTGTTTAAAAGATCATTGCATCTATTGAGCATTAAAGTCTACTTGTCAGAGTTCAGTTTGACACCAGAGCTTATGAGTAGTTCAGAAAGTATTTGGCTGTCAAGCTGTTGACACTACAGAATTGCTGTACTGGTTATTTTATGTTAATTACATAGCAGAGATCTGGCATCTTTATTAAAAAAGACTGTTTCGTGAGTAACAAGAACTGGTTGCTCTGAAAAAAAAAAAAACCAGCAAATCTATTCTCTGGCTAGAATTGTGAACGCTTAGAAAGATTTTACTGAAAAGGTAAACACCTGCTATTTTGTGTCAGAAAAATAAAAGCTAACACACATACAAGGGAACAGTAAAAGAAAAATCCAGATAAGAAGTGAAAAAACATACACGTCCTATACCTTTAAACAAAGGCCGAAGTACTGTAATGCTGCCAGCCTACTCTGAATTAACAGACTTGAACCAGTGACCCCTCAAAAAACTGACTGATTTCACTTTCTGCTTCTGTTCAATCACATGCAGGTAGCCAGCTGGCAATAGCTCTAGTAAGAGTGCTCCTTTCCATAAGCAAAGTGAAGAGATATCAATAGTTCAGCATTTTATAGGCCAAGACAGTTTCAACTACGACATTCCTCATGTAGGAGGAAAGAAACCCCACAAAATTAAAAAAAAACCCAAACCACCACACTAAAACCTTGGCAACCAGCAGTCAGTAGGAAAAGTAGTTTCTTTCCATTTCAAGCATGGGCAGAGTTTAACACAGTAAGTAAACAACTCCTCTAGCTTCTCACTGTTGCTTTTTCAAATCTAATACACAACTGCTCTCCCAAAAAGCTGAGACACAAAAAAGGAGAAACAAAAATCTTGAAGGAAAAAACAATTTCAAATGAAGACAGATATACATAAAAATAGAGGAAACAGAGAAATTATGTTTGTATGGTACTTCAAAGACCAGACACTGAAACAGCACATTTGTAGGCATGCACATTTCTCAGACTTAATGGTATCTATTATCTGCATGTAAATATGTGTCACCAAAATAAAGATGCCCTTGGTATCACCTCTTTTAGGTGTCAACAGGACTGTTCTACACATTACTTTCCACCCCTTCCCATTTTTTTCTACATGTCTTTTAGCAAGACAGTTGCAAGTAAATTGCCTATCAAAACAACCAGCTGCCTTGACCATCTCAACAAAAGGGAGGAAGCATTAAATGCAAACAGCCACACTCATGGTGCTAAAATTGGTTGTTTCTGGTCAAGTCTCACTGCAAAGCTGCTACAGAGAATGAGTGAACACAGGTCTCATTTCAAGTCAGTGAGAGATGTTCCAACATATCATCCCTATCCACATGTAAAAATCCCACCTACATACCACACCGATTACCCTGGGACACAGCTGCTATATAAAGGGTAGAGCTGAGATCAGAGAGGTGGCTTTTATTGCAGCTACTCCTGATTAACTAACTGCTGACAACCTGCTCCTTGGCCGCTGCCCTGAAGTACACATTTTTTTTCATATCAGCTTCTTGTTTGAAAGTTGTAGTTCCAGAGTAATTTTCAAACTAAAATCACAGGGGTTTTCTTATTACTATTTTGTATAAAAGTGGATCAGGTGTGTTTTCAATTGCATTTAAAATATTTACTTGGTATTTCAAAAACCTGTGCATCTAACATTTTCTACTGATCGAGTTGCAGACCCGTGTGGCAAAATGCCTGCTCAAATACAAGTATCTGGCTTCAAAAAAAAGTAAAGACATCTCTCATGAGCAAAACTATCTACAAACGTTGATGCAACTGTTCGAAGTGACTTAATCTCTGGCCCAGTAGCTTAAAGGTGGCATGAATTTTGCTTTTAAGAATGTGGCAAAAATATAGGACCATTCAGTGAACATTAACTTCAAAGTTTCTATTTTTATATAAATGCATAAGCATTAATGCAATGTTTAAAAATGCAAGGTCAAGTAATACAGAACTTAATTTCAGCAGCAGCGTATCTGTTTTTTTTCCCAGTTAAATGTATTAGCTAGGAAAGAAGTTCAAAAACACATAAATTGAACATTTTAACATTGCACTATGCACCTTCAGTCAATCTTTTCTTAAGATGTCATTTTGCACTTTTTTACCTGTTGAATTCAATCGTTCAATATGAGTTCTTCCTGAAAACAAAGTATTTCTGTTGAATTCAATCTTACATTAAGCACAATATTGTTTGCCTGAAACACCTCTCTAACACAGTGAAAAACAGAGCTAATAGCAAATGACGTTAAACAAAAGGCAACTCTCCACTGCCCAGCAATTAAAATTGATAAGAAGCCTGTGTTCTTCAGGACTTCTTTTCAAGTTTAACAGCAAACCCTGGAATTGCCAGCCACTGAAGGTTTTTATGACTTTGCTTTTTATGAATGCACAGAATAACAGATAAGCGCTTTTGTGAACTTGGCTGGTGTTTGCCCATGAACAAGACTGTTGACTGGTGGGTTATTTCTGTGAAAGATGCCAGCAGCAGCCAAGGACAGACTGGGACATTCCAGCACTTGTCAGAGAGGTGCCAATTTCCCCCTAAATCAAACACCACTATGACTTTACAGAGCAACAGCAGTGCTGATAACAGCTTTAGACTTGGATGCCAAGGGAGAGAGCAGTTAGATTGTGTTACTCACTACAGCTAGAACTAGTAGCCTACAACTTCACTTTAGCCTGTGGGTCAGGGAGGAAGAAGGATCAAATGTGACCAACGATACAAAAGTCAGTGAGTCTCTGATGCTACTCCATAAGCACATATTCTGGAGCAAAAGCAAAGCACTCTAACATACTAGTGCGATACCAGGGTAGGGTAAACTTAGAAGTACAGACTGGCTACCCATTTGTACTGTGACTTTATCTTAAAGCAATCAATATTCCTACAGTACTGGATACTGTAAAGACATACAAGGCATGAAGATCCCTGCCTTAGAAGATTATGATATAGTACATCGTGTTAATGTCTACTCAGTCGGGCATAGTTACTACCTTTGCTAGTGACTATCTATGCTAATAGGTCCTGCTTCTCAGAGGCTTTGCTAGCACAGGCGCAATCCAACACTGTTGCAACACTCTAGCTTTTGGGCTAGAACCAACCAACTGGCAGTTGGCACAAGTGCAGGGTTTGCATGGATATTTCCTCTACCTTAATGTCCAACACAGGTTTATCCAGCCTGATCTAGTAGCCACAGCTTAATTATATTTACATTTAGATCTAGCAGAGCAGTAGAGAGACATCTTCTAAAAGCACCTGGACTCGTGTCAAACTTCTTAGAGGTATGAAGTGGAGAGAAAGCTACAGCCAGTCAAGCTCATTGTTTCATTCAGGTCTATGGGGTGTTGATAGAGCTAGTCTCTTCCTCTCCTTTTCTGTAAACAAAGCGATACAAAGCAGCTAATAAAGCTAACTCAGAGGAGTTGAAAGGAAGAAGTAAATTTACATGCGTTCCTCATTGCTTAGTGTCCAGCCTATCTTACTCCTTTTCATTTCATATATTCGAATTTAGTTCAGCTCATTCATATAAAAAAAGTCACATTTACACTTTGAATATGAAAGTGCATGTTACCTGGCTTTCCCATGTCTATTTGTCTTCCTTGCATTGCAATAGGAACATTTTACCTCTAAGTATCCTGTAAAACAGGGAAAAGTGAAGAAACTACTTTCACCAACATGGCCTCTTCTAACTATATAGGAGTACCACTTATTCAAAGCAGAGACCAATTAGTAAACGTCTTTTAAAAGATATATCCTATAATACTAGTTCTATTTATTTATCTATTAGCAGGTGCTAATCTCAGTGGTAGAGCCAAATTTTATTCTGGTTAATCATTTACTACCTACAGGACACTTTACCCCAACTGGATTTGATTTCTGCTTTCGGTTCCTGTCCTACTTTCACACAGTGTTCCCATGGCTGTGGCATTTCACAGTAACTGTTGACTAAAATTCAGCAGAATACAGCCTCTTCTACACACCACAGGGTTTGAGCATTTGGGAGGGGACAATGACAATGAAGTCTGCGTAACAAACAGATGCAGTGTTTGAGAGAGATACTGCAATTCCAATGAATCCATAGAGCACTTCATTTTAGCAGCCAGATGGAAACATCTTAGGTTGCACTGCTTATGGAGAGCAGAGGAAACCAGAGATATACATGGCTGTTATTCTCCTAACATTGCAAGACTCCCTTTTTTCCTTCCTTCTGAAACTGTGTTGATCCTGAAGCCAGGTGCAATCAGTACACCTCACAGCTAATGGCAGTTGAGAGATTGGACCAAACTCTCTATTACCGGGTTTTGGATCATTAAGTAAAGAATTTCCAATGAGGCTGTGTTGGTTCTTTTTTTCCCCTCTAAACAGGTGACAACTGAAACATGAGGAGCTCATAAAAATATACCTTTTAACAGTGGATATATAATTGATAAAAACAAATATGAGACATGACTAAATAAATATTTAGCATCAGCTGAATTACCACCACATACAGTAAAACTTGAGTTTAATGTTTTGCCTAGAGTTCCCATTTGCAGAAAAAGACAGAATGAAGGCATCAGTCTACATAAGAGTGATTTTCTGCAATGTGCTTAGTAACACTTTACATGTTTATACACTCAATCTGGAACATCTTGTAGGTTATTACACAGAGATTTACCTGACAAAGAACCAGAGCAAAAATCCATTATTATTTCTTGATTCAGCAGTGGCAACAGATTTCTTTTTCTTTTATTAAGTATCCAGATGACATTTTTGCCTTTGCCTCCCTAAGTTCTCATTGATAAAATTTTCAATTTTGGGCAATATCTAATTAAAAACATCCAGAAAGTTTAAAGGGGCGAAAGGAGGAATTATGAAGTTAAAATCCAATTGATATTCTTTGTTTTTATTTTTTAAATGGGAACAAAAAAATTCATTTTAAATACTTTGAACATCCACTTGTGGGTTTTTTTTGCCCCCAAATTTAAGCAGAAAGTAGAAGAGGTTACTAAACAGTAATGAGAGCTCTTAGAAATACATAAACTACACATACAATTCATCTACTACAGGTGTACAGGCACACCACCATAAGCTGAGTAACACTGCGGATTTGACATAGTTGGCAAGTGAGCCCATAGGACGTTCCCTCTACTCAGGACACAAGTATAACTGACAAAAGCTTTATCTTTGCTTTCAACTCCCTACCGAATACAGAAATAAGCACAAACAAATTCTTGGGGGAAAGCTGGAAAGAGAGTGGACAGTGGAATACCGGTATCTTAGAAGTCTTCAGCTGACACTGGATAACGCTGTCACACATTGTTAGAAATAGTTATCAACATACACTTTCAACTAGCAACTTCCACACATCGAGTCCCTACTCATAGGCAAAATTCAGAGTCCTTCAGATCAACAATAACTGCAGAATGGCTCACTGAAGGCATGGTATAACATTACTGAAACAAACAGAACTTGATAAAGGTATGGACACTACTCCAGGTCACCATTCAACAGTTCACAAAAAATGAGGCATTGAGATAATCAGGTACGTTGAAGTCTGGAGAACATTTTGACAACAGAAAGACTTCTTTTCTGCAGTCTTGTGAAAGATCTTAACATACTGTATTAACTCTGACTCTGCAGAGAGATTATACTCTTCAATTTCTTTCAGCTTCACAAAAAACAGCCTCAAGGATTATTAAGAAGGCGTGAGTTTATGTGTCATGAAGCATTATACAAGTGCATGCCACCACATATCTGTGACAACCAGGCAGCACCTGGCTACAGCAACTTCTGTATGTAGGTACATCTCAGCTGGAGAAGGACTGGCCACTAGCGATTCAAAGGTCACATCAGTTAAACCTAGTGACTGTGAGGAGAGAGTGATTTTGTCACCTGTTCACCTCTTACAATGCAACACTTCTTGCTGAGTAAGCTGTCTTGTTGACAATCCCATCAACAGCTGAATTTCACAGACACCATTGCTACAGTTAATACCTTAGAGATGGCTCATTCACTAACAGAAGACCTAAAAATATTTAAAAAGCCATATGCCTTCAGAAAAAAAAAAGTACTGCTCATGAAACAATCTGCTGGTAAAATGGGACTTAAAGGCTGAGAGACATAAAATACCATTGTTATGGATCTTCAATGACATGGCTATCACCCATCACCTGTGCATGAGATCATTCGGCTTTGTTAAGTCCTAAATGGGTTAATACCTCCTTTCACACCAAAATTAGAAAGTTCTTGCAACAAAACCTATTGACATTGAGATATAGGAGAATCTATTCAAGTGCTGCAAGGTCAAAAAGTTGCCCAACTTCCAGGACATTTTCCTTTCACAGTGTGGATGCAGAATCCTGGATAGCTGCCCCACAGCAGGACCAATTACACTTAGATGAACCTTGACAAATATTCATACAGCCTACACTTAAAGCCTTCCTGGGAGGAGATTCTATAGCCTTTCCAGGTAATACAGCTGTTCTGTAATCCCTCTCATACAATAGCAGAAATTCAGAGTATGCTTTAAAGACCATTACTTCTTATCTTATTCACTTGAACATGAGTAACACTGTTTTCCTCCTACCTAGGGCAGTGGTTTTTTGGAGACATCAAGCCATGCACTTTCCATTCTCCCACTGGTACTAATTTTGCTAAGCCACCTTTCCTCAGATCATGATATCATGATTTCTGGCCTTATTTTTCCCCAGAAAGTTTTCTTTCTGTTGGTTACATCTTTGCTGAAATACAGTACTCACAATTTCCATTTCCTATTCACACAGTACCAGTTTCACCAACAAACCACGTTCATAAGCAAACAAAGGAAGTATCAAGAATCTGATAAAGATATATATGGCAGCATCTGGTTTTCCTCTGGCCAGAAATCTTTTTCCTCCATCAGTTTGAAACTAAATTGACAGATTATTTGGTTGGCAAATCCACATTGACTGCTAACATATGTTGTATAAACTAACAGACTGATTTCCTCAAGGTTCACAGCAGAACCCTCAAGAGAAGAATCAAATGGCAGTTTGCATACATTATTTCAGTAACGACAAACACAGACCAGATGTAGGTTTCCTGAAATGAACATCATTTGAAGAGAAAGGAGTTGATATAAATTTCCTCAAAAAAAGGAGACCACTTCAGTAGAGGCAAGTATCAAAGTCTGCCTGAATGTGTGCACTATTTTATATAAGAGACATAAGCTAGTGTCTCTTGACTTCTATAGATACAATCAACTAAAAATTTCTAGAGATTATGCTCTTCTCACAGCACATCACATTTTTGCAGTCTGCTCAATTTCTCAGTCTCACTTTAAAATGAGACTTGATGGACATACGTATTATATTAAAGCCCCACAAAACAATTGCCACAGAAGTCATGAAGAGATGACCTCGGTGTCTGACAGAGTGCAAAAAGCAATTCACATGCCCAAGAAGGGTTAGCATTAACACAACACAGCTACACCCTTGCATTAGTTGCAAAACCTGTAGATTCTGAAGGGCTTGTTTTTAATCCTTCAGCATTATTGTAGCATTTTTCTCATTTTTACAGTTCAAATACATATTTGTCCAAATAAGATCATGTCATAACAGCAATAAAAGCTACGAAAAGCTGTCTTGAATAAACGGAATGACAAAGGATGTTGTAAGACTAACTTGGATGTCTGTGCCTGTCATACTTTATATACTCTTGAGAAAGGGAGCTCAGACTGTTTAGCACTAGGATGCTGGATGACCTGTTGACATAGAAAACATCAAGGAAGCAGGCTTATTTTGTGTGAAGCGTTCATATAACCCATTACAGATACTTTCTGGGTCACGGATAAGATAAGAGCATACATTCACTTGAAGTTTACTAACACTATGGATAAAGCAATACATAGTTATTTATATACTCATTGTCAGGTTTCATAGAATCATAGAAAAACCAGGTTGGAAGAGACCCACCAGATCATCGAGTCCAACCATTCCTATCAAACACTAAACCATGCCCCTTAACAACTCGTCCACTCGTGCCTTAAACACCTCCAGGGAAGGTGAATCAACCACCTCCCTGGGCAGCCTGTTCCAGTGCCCAATCACCCTTTCCGTGAAAAATTTTTTCCTGATGTCCAGCCTAAATCTCCCCTGGCGGAGCTTGTTGCCATTCCCTATCATCTTGTCCCCTGTCACTTGGCAGAAGAGGCCAGAACCCTCCTCTCCACAACCTCCCCTCAGGTAGTTATAGAAAGCAATGAGGTCTCCTCTCAGCCTCCTCTTCTCCAGGCTAAACACCCCCAGCTCTCTCCGCCGTTCCTCATAAGGCCTGTTCTCCAGCCCCTTCACCAGCTTCATTGCTCTTCTCTGGACTCGCTCCAGAGCCTCAACATCCTTCTTGTGGTGAGGGGCCCAGAACTCAACACAGGATTCAAGGAGCAGTCTCACCAGTGCCGAGTACAGGGGGAGAATAACCTCCCTGGACCTGCTGGTCACGCCGTTCCTGATACAAGCCAAGATGCCATTGGCCTTTTTGGCCACCTGGGCACACTGCTGGCTCATGTTCAGTCGGCTGTCAACCAACACCCCCAGGTCCTTCTCCTCCAGGCAGCTTTCTAGACAGACTTCTCCTAGGCTGTAACACTGCATAGGCTTGTTGTGCCCCAAGTGCAGGACCTGGCATTTGGCCTTGTTAAACCTCACGCCGTTGGTCTCAGCCCAGCAGTCCAGCCTGTTCAGATCCCTTTGCAGAGCCTCCCGACCCTCCAGCAGATCCACACTTCCACCCAGTTTAGTGTCGTCTGCAAACTTGCTAAGGGTGCACTCGATGCCTTCACCCAGGTCATTGATAAAGACATTGAACAGGGCTGGACCCAGCACTGAGCCCTGGGGAACACCACTTGTCACTGGCCTCCAGCTGGATTTAACACCATTTACCACCACCCTCTGGGCCCGGCCAGCCAACCAGTTTTCCACCCAGGAGAATGCGCACCTGTCCAGGCCAGAGGTGACAGTTTCCGTAGCAAAATGCTGTGAGAAACTAGGTCAAAGGCTTTACTGACGTCCAGGAAGATACATCCACAGCCTTGTCCAGCAGCCGAGCCACTTTGTCATAGAAGGCGATCAGGTTAGTTTGGCAAGACCTGCCTTTCATGCACCCCTGTTGACTGGGCCTGATCACCCGGTTCTCTTGCACGTGCTTCTTGATAGCACTCAAGATCACCTGTTCCATGACTTCCCCTGGCATTGAGGTCAGACTGACAGGCCTGCAGTTCCCTGGATCCTCCCTGCGACCCTTCTTGTAGATGTTTGACCACATTTCAACAGAGTGAATAACAAACAAATAAATTAATCTCAACTTGATCTGCTTAGCAACAATATTAGGGAAAACAAATTCAAGACGTATTTGCTGAAGTCTGTAAAAGATAGATAAAGCCTTTGTTCTACAGAGTATAACCACCACTGATTTTTAACATGATCAGCACAGGGAAGTTTTTTTTTTTCTTTTTTAAGCTACAGGATGGAAGATCTTTCTTCTTGTCTCTGTCCCCGATCTTCATTGCCCTGCACATATAATTGGGCAGAGGCATTTGAAGGGTGTAGCAATGAGATTAGTACCAGCATCTATTTCCTGCATCCATTCTCCTTTGCTCTACTTGTTGACACTCTTAGAGATGAGGCATCTTCAGCTCTGGCCCCTGGTGCCCTCAAGGGTTATTGTCAAAAAGAACAGTCTATTTATTTCTAGCCAAGAATTTCTCATTGGGATAGCTGGGGGATAGCTGCTGCAGGAACAAACATATCCTTTGAAAATAATTTCTTACTTCAAAGGAGGAAGATACTTTCACTACAAAGACTGCAGCCTTTGTTGTACTAAGGATGAGAAAGAGTTCTGTAATCTATACAACCAGTACCGTGCCTCTGCTATTAAACCTAGTGTCTTTGGAAAGAATCCAGGGACGTAACCCAATGGATGATCTACACTGTGTTCTCAAACTGTGTCTCAATTTTCTTCCTATTGTCCCCAATAGTCACATTGCAGAGGAAAAAAACATTGCTAAAATTGAGAAAAAGCTAAATGTATCCCCAAGAATTCAAGGGGGTACATTTCCACAGGAGACTAGAGACTTCTAAGCACCAGAGTTACAGATAACCAAGTCAGTGTAATCTTGTGCCAGTTCAAGACTACTGCCCAACAGTGAGAAACTTATTGCAAGCATGAGCCTGTTCTGGTCTAAATAGAGAGGACAAGTGTGTGTTCTTGCCCAGCCTAGAATACATGCAAGTAGAGAAGGACAGAGGGAAGACCATTTATTTCTATAACAAAACTACTGGCGAAATGGTGAAAAACCCAGGCATATCAGTTACAGGATTTAACTTATTTACTACAAGCAAGAGTGAACAGCCACATGCATAAAGTAAAAGTTCACGCAGAATTAACACTGTAAGATGCTTAGTCTTCCAGAAAAAAATACTCTACTTTAAATAAAATAATTTTAAGTGAGTTCTACACATCCCATGAGCAATGTCTGACATTTCATTTTAATTGTCATAATTTTGGAGATGTGTGTTCGAGTCTTTGTCTGTACTAGTTGCTCTCACCAGAAAGAAAATACTTATTTGCATAACAAAGTTGAACAAATGTTGATCATTTCTTGCAGAATCAAAATGGAAATTAGTTTAAGAAATATATTACACACCCCTACTACTGCAAAAGAAAATGTATTCTATATATTTTTTTTCAGGAGATGTCAGAGTAAAGCTAATAGATGAACAAGAGCCCAAACTGTTAGGATAAACAAAGATACAGATTTTATACTATTTCAAGATCTTAGCTAAACAGAATAGTGTATTCTTCATTTGAAGTAAGCACTCGTCAAATTGTATTAAATAAACATTTACTTTTTAAATAACCTCAGCAGAAAAAGAGAAGGGATTTTACAGTTAGGAGTAAAATCTTCCAGTTTTCTATTACAAGTATGATAAAATTGTATTATAAAATGAGATATCATAAATCCACTGACATTAACACAACATGCATGAGATTTACATTCCTATCAAAAATTTTAATAAGAAGTTCAAAGATCAGGATCAACATCTGCAGAAACAGAAGAAAATTACAAGGATCCAGAAACCCTGTTCTAGGTTTATTTTAGCTTGGTTACATTTTTCATAACATATTAACATATTGGATTGATTGTGAAGAACATATGAGGAAAAACTAAGACCACCTACTCTAAGCACATTGCTAGGAATATCTAAGGGCCATCCAACAATTTGCAGTATAACTTCCTATTATCAGTAGTTTATAGCTTTCAAAATAATAAAATTGCACACACACAGAGGCACATCTGTTCCTTAAACTCAAAAATTATTCAGCCAGTTTTGAGAAAACGTGTGTTCACTAACTTACACTACTGACAATTTTGACACTAACACAGTTCAGAGTCAAAACTTGCTTTTGTCATAGTGGCTGTCCTAAGCTTTAAGAAATCTTCAGCTTCTCCCATGCCTGCCTACTTTTTTATTGTAATTTTCCAGATTTTAAGCTTTCTGTTGTAAAGTGTGGCTGTTAAGGAAGGAAACTACCATTTAAGAAGCAAGGTACAGTATTTTTCCTTTTTTTGTGGGCTTTGTTGTTGTTTTGGTTTGGGCTTTTTAAAGAAAAGAACACCACAACAAGTACTTGCACTATACCTACACGGTTACCTAGGCCCTTCTTCACACTCTGTGAAATTTCTTACAGCTTCTTGAACACAGAAAACAGCTGTTACTTAACTGTTTTGTATAATAAATTGGGAAAAAGAAGAAAACTCTATATGTTCTCAGATACTGATTATGTCACTGGCAGCCAAAGAAAACTCTGATTTAAAGCAGCTTTAGAATTTCCTGCTTAAAAAAAAAAAAAGATGCTGTCTAAAAACATACAGTGACATTAAATTTGACTACTGAAGCACTGAAAACTTCGTTATTAAGACCCATACATATAAATACATACACACACACACAAATATATTTCTGGTAGGAGGTAAAATAGAGTAGCTACAACCATTATAGAAGGTTGCAAATACACGTGCTCACCCATTATCATTACTGGTATTGCCTTGGTTCTCACAGGCCATTATGCCAGATGAAGCATGACTGCATAAGGAGGGCCAGTACCTGACCTAAAAACTCACTAATCTACATATCCTTCTGTAACTGAGCCTACCTATCCGGCTTCTTTGCATCTGGCAACTTCCCAACACATTTGAAACTTGTGTTGGACCTCCTGGTGGCAGGCAGAAAACACCTTGCCCTCAACTAGACTCTATTTTCCATCTGGAACTAAATGAGCAAGTGTTCACAGCTTTTGTGTTCAGTCACTAATGCACATTAAACAACCTATTAACACACAAAATTAATGAAGTACTGCCAAGTTTAAAGTCAGCAAAGCAATGCACCCATGTGCAGTTACCCACAGCACATGTGGCACTGTTGTTTGTAATGCAT
The DNA here is from genome assembly GCA_033459285.1 of Clamator glandarius. NCBI lineage: Eukaryota > Metazoa > Chordata > Aves > Cuculiformes > Cuculidae > Clamator > Clamator glandarius. The sequence goes on from JAUNZM010000125.1 coordinate 1,625,162, forward strand.
CCAGTGCTCAGGCATTTGGAGCTCAGCCTAATTAGTTCACTGCAATTGAATCTCAACTCTAGCCTTGATTCAGCTGCAATGAAGTTTTTAAAAGAAGCCTATCTACACAGCCTTGCACATTTTTTCCCTGGCACTTGAAGAGCCAGGGAAAAGAAGCGTGCCAGAAATGCCCAACCAACCATTTGACAGAGACAGAAATGTGAATACTGCACTTACTAGTTTTCTTAAGATCATTGACATGCAACTCTTAAAGGCAGAATAATTCTTTTACTGGAGGAAAGCAGACACTGGAGAAGGATTTGAAATGCTACACTGGAAGGATGATGGGAAAAGACAGAAGGCCTAGACCCAGGAAAGCTTGACCAAATTTTATACATTTCTAACTTTCATGTGTGCGTTCCATAGAGTTGCTTCTCCACCAAGCATTAGTGTACAGAGGTTTACAGCCTTCTGCTTCCACCAGTCATTCAAAACCTAAACATAAGTAAAATTGCAAAGTCTTTTATGCCCCCTCAGAATACCCTCTCCTCACACAGCTTTTGTGTCTGCCTGTGGTCCACAGGTCAAGATGAAACTCAAGGGTTTGGGTTTTTTTTCAAGAAGCTAACCATATTATGCTATGCTTTTCAGAATAAAAGTTGTATTTCTGTAATTATTGCCAGAGATACCACGTGCCTTTAAAAGGCATTTTAATTAGAAGACACTCAGCTTTTCACATTCCTTCCCCTTCAACAATTAAAATACATTTCCACGATCATATCTATGCAGCAGACATTTAATGTGACAAATGATGATGGTTTAATAAAAGTGATTTCCACACATTAACTGCTAGTAGTTAACATTGAGAAGACCTAGTTTCCAATGCTGCCTTCATTTCTGATGACAGTCAATTACTAAGTAAACTTGGAAATTTTTTTCTTTCATTTTTGGCCAATTATGCTGTTATGAGTATCTGCATTTCTTATCCTGGGGACTCTTGCTGTCCCACTGGGAAAGAGAAATAGGGACCCCTCTTAACCAGTAATTATGTTGTCACTCCTGAGGTTTTCTCGGCACAGACTGGTATTGGTCTCAGTTACAAGACAGCCAGATAGCCCTCCACAAAAATGAAACAGCTGTCTAGTTACAGACTGGGAAACACAGCACATGGCAAGAGTAGAAGCTGTATTCTGGCCAACACAAATACTATCTCAAATCACAGAAGTCCTAAAGAAGCATCTTCATGCAATATTGTAGCTAAGGGGTCACATCCAGCAGGGAAGGAGGAAGCAGCAATCCTTTAAGTCAGTTCTCCACCTCACCTGTACCCAAAACCTGCCAAGACTCAAAACTTCAGTATCTGGCTGATGAGTAAACAGGGCTGACTCTGCAACAGCAAGTCCTAAACATCAGCACGCTGTCTTACGTGTACGATCAGCTCCCATAACGGCACAGGCAAAAGGCCTTCCCTCCTTTCTGAGAATACATAAAGCTAGCTTTCCAATCCCTATTTGTCTCAGATAAAGATGTTACCAGGCATAATCATAGAAACATAGTATTACATTACAATAACGTTCCCTCTGCTGCAAATCAAATGCTAGTCTTGCAGTAGGAGAGGTCGAGGAGGCTACAAATATCACCTTCTTTCCACTTCATTTTTCCCAGCTGTAGTCCTTGAGCCACTGCACAGCTATAACACACCATGCTCTTGAAAACCTGAAGTGACAAAGTGGCAGGTTCCTATTGTTACAACTGTATTTAACATGAAAGGATGGGAGTACTGTGCTCCAGAAATATAAATTAATAAATGCTGGTTGCAAACAAAAGGAGCTCATAGGCAAGTCATACAGAAGTAAAGCAAACATTTGTCTACATCAGCCCCTATATGGCAACAAGCATAATTTTCCTCTCAAAAATACCAAAATGAGGGAGTCAATTCGCTCTCAACTAAACAATCTCAGTCTTGACAAGACAAAAAGCTAAAACGTGGATATTCCTGCAATTAATGGCAGCAGAAAGAATATGACTATAATCAAATTATTTTCCTTCCACTTAGAAAATCATTTTCTTGAAGATTTAAATCTCCTTTTCAAAATAGAAGTAATAACCTAGAAGTTTCACTCCAAGCCATAAAAATCTCCAAACTTCTCAGTGTGTATGTTCAAAACAGTACTTTCTATGTTCTGCCCCTTTTTTCACTCAATTTACTCAGTCTGAAAGAAAACTTAGTCATGTGTGAGCACATGCAAACACTAATTATTTTATGGGTATTTTGCTGTCCTCAACAGTTTACACACTGAGTACGAACCAGCAGGTTTAGAAGTATGTTTGCAGTACATTTGGAAACATGACAAAAATGGGCTTTTAAGTTTGAGTTATGCTTCTTCCTCACAGTATTGTATGTAAACAGCATTATGTAAACACTGCATTGACTTTAACAATTGATTACTCTAAGTTCTGATACACACGCAACTGGAATATTCTATCTACCCTTGCTTCTTATCTCTGCATACGTACACATGCAGCCACACTTCTGAGAGTCTGCCTGCTTCCAGAGATCAGTCTCCCAAATATCAGCCACTGGCCAGTCCAAGCTTATGTAAACATCTTGGGATTCAAACAAACTCAATGACAATCATTGCTGATTAAACCAAAAGCCTACAAAGGGAAAGCAAATTAAACCAGGTACACGCATACAAAGATAAGATAGAAGCTGATTATCTCACATGGCAACAAAGGAGAGTTGCCATACCGGAACAGACCAATGGTCCATCAGTTTCCAAACTGTTCCTTCTGGTAACGGTCAACACTTCAAAGGACGTGGGCAGTCAGCTGTTGCCAGAAGTCATATTTGCCATACTGAGAACAAGAAAAATCACCAGAAAGCTCACAACTTAAATTTCTTCAGACACAATTTAAGATGTTTTATTTTAAACTACATAAAAAGAGTAAGAAGAAGCTCTTCCCTCACACAAATAATTTTTTTCTGAAGATTTCACTTATTCTCTCAAGTCATTTCCAACACTGGGACAGAGTTTCAGGATTTCAGCTAGCCACTATAAGGACAGATTTTAAGCTTCTTTTGTCTCACCACCTCTCACATAGCTTGAAAGCTTGATTCATTACAGCCACAGAACAATTCACCTCTCAAAGCCACTACACCAAGGCGCACTACTAGGAAAAGTGTGATAAGATGCCCTAGCTCCGAAGGTCATTGAGAACGGTGGCACTCAGTCCTCACTTCTGACACCCAAGGGGCAGTTTGTGGCTCCAGCAGGACATTACCATGCATGCAGATATACCACAGGGCAAGCTCACTCTTGCAAAATCCAAGCATCCAAGCAGCCACCAAGTGTGTTTGCAGAAGCCATGGGTGTAAATCTTAGCTATGGAGCACCATTTATTTGCACTGGTAGAATTAAGTATACATATAACTATATAGAATCATAGAATGGTTTGAGTTGGAAGGGACCTTAAAGATCATCCAGTTCCAGCCCCCCTGCCACGGGCAGGGACACCTCCCACTAGATCAGGCTGCTCAAGGCCCCATCCAACCTGGCCTTAAGAACTTCCAAGGAGGCGGCACCTACAACTGCCCTGGGCAGCCTGTTCCAGTGCCTCACCACCCTCATTGTGAAGAATTTCCTCCTTATGTCTAGTCTAAATCTGCACCTCTCCAATTTAAAGCTATTCCCCCTCCTCCTATCACCACATGCCTTTGTAAACAGTCCCTCCTCAGCTTTCTTGTAGCCCTTTCACATGAAGGCTGCTTCAAGGTCTCTTCAGAGCCTCCTCTTCTCCAGGCTGAACAACCCCAACTCTCTCAGCCTGTCCTCATATGGGAGGTGCTCCAGCCCTCTGATCGTCTTTGTAGCCCTCCTCTGGACTCGTTCCAAGAATTCCGTCTCCTTCTTATGTTGAGAGTTCCAGAACTGAACACAGTACTCCAGGTGGGGTCTCACAAGAGGAGTAGAGGGGCAGAATCACCTCAACCTGCTGACCACGCTTCTTTTGATGCAGCCCAGGATACGGTTGGCCTTCTGGCTGCGAGCACACATTGCTGGCTCATGTCAAGGTTCTCATCAATCAGCATCCCCAAGTCCTTCTCTGCAGGCCTGCTCTTAATAACATCAACCCCCATCCTGTATTGAAACTGGGGATTGCCCCAACCCAGGTGTAGGTCCTCATGAGTTTCATACAGGCCCACTTCTCCAGCTTGTCCTAGTCCCTCTGAGGGATACATATACTTCATATATTTAAATGAAGTACAACACAACATCAAACCAAGTCATGTAGCTGAAACAGAAGTTTCCATAATCAGAAGTGATCTGTGCAGATTTCAACGTATTTAATCAGCAGCTGTGATATCCAATTATCCTGGAATGCCGAAAACATCAACAGGAGAGAAACAATATACACCTTGCATCTTGAAAAACAGGTATTTGCACTGCCTTTTTAAAGAAATAACAATTCATAAGTAAACAGGTCATGGGCCTGACCTAGTGCAGCAACCCTCTGCTACTGCACCAGATTCCACCCTTTAAATCAACGAGTACAAGAAGGGTTTTTCTGCACACCAAAACATACAGCAATCTAAACAATACAAAACCAACATAGAATCTCTGGATTAAAGTTTGGTGTTCAACTTCCCTTTTCTAAACAATAGAACATAAAATTCAGGCAAATCAGTTCTGAATATCAGTTCTTAGCTATTAGTCTTCTAGATACCACTGACTAAGATCCCCAAGCAGGAAAAGGGTGTGACAGGCAATCAGTACATGTAACTTTAATCGTTTGATTAACGGTGTTTCAGCAATCAGTCAGAGATACAGGTCCAGAACAAGTTACACTGACACTTCCAGGAGTTGCTTCCAAATTTAATCATTTTAGCTCATAATTATGAACACAGCCACACACTCTACACAACACAGAACACTGCAACTGATAGAGAATGAAGAAGCCGACAGTCCTTGCTGATCACATATTTGGGCTAGATCTTGGCTAGAACTCTCTACTCAGCTCTGGTCTTTATGACCTGATGTAACACTGCTCCTGTTCCCTTTCTGTCCTCTCTGAACTTTTAAGGTAGCAACTGAGACTTCCCAGGAAGTTTAAAACCCCCAGAACAAAGCAGGTTAGACAACAGAGGGAGCCACAAAGAGGCAACAGGCAAAGACGTCAGTGTGTTAAGCTCATTTTGGCAGGAGAGATGACCATCAGGGTCCTTGCACTTCACAAGGTAAAACTCAGGTCAGCTTTCTAGGAATGTCCGTTTGTGTGCTGACCACAAAAAATCAAGTTACTTCCTCCCATGGGAGAGAAGTATATACATGACAATGTGAGGTGGGAGTGTAGGAGGATGTCTTATAATTCTGAGTCCTTCTCAGCTGTCAGCTCATCACTTGGTTATAAGTGCCTGCAAAAAAAAGCCAGAAAATCAAGTGCAAAAGTCAAATCCCTTCTTCACTCTGGAGTACAGGCTGAGCCACAACAGCTTCTCTGGATCAGATAAACTGTCTGCCTTGTCAGTTGATTCTGGTAACAAACTTCTGCTTTGTAGCAACTATTAATTACCAATACTCAGCACCTGGCTGGCAGGGGCTGTACTCGAAGAGACCGTTCCTTGGTGCAGCAGAAAGCAAGTATCCCAGGAAATTGCTTTAGGAGCCTAGGAAGCAAGAGAGCTGGAGACATACAGACCAAAGATCACTAACCTAAAACGTTATTTTAGGCACAAATAGCACAGACTTATCTACTACAGAAATAAGAAGCCAGGATGAATGAGAACAGTACAGATTCAATTCCCTCTGCTGATAGAAATCGGATTTAGGCTGCCTACACACGTGGTACTTGCAGATTGCCTTTTGAGGAACGTGTTAGGATGTTAGCAGCTCTTCCATCTCTTCAAAGTCCTCAGAAAAGGAATTTGCACAATGCTTAGTAAGAGGGCTGAGAATATTTCCTGACACTGTCATTCGACGTTGCATCAGAAAAGTCTTCTGGAAAAAGGGGAAATGCTGGGGCTAAGCTTACACAAGTGTGGATTGAGGGAAGAGGCAGGCAATGACCTCTGATACATGTTACCATCTCTTTCCTAAAATAGAATTACAAAATCTTAATTCTTGGCATAGACAGAATTAATCCACACAATTAATACTTGCAAAATAAAAGTTAAAATTCAGGCTAGAACTGTAGGTAAATAAAGAGCTCTAACAAGTATTTTTCAGGATTTTCCTAGACTCACTATTAAGGTTTAGAGAATATTAGTTATAATATTGAACACAACTTGCTGTCCCTTCTACATATAATCTGCAACTCCTGAAAAATTTCAGATATTGTAAAAGATGTCTGCCTAAAACTCCTTTTTTGGAGGGGGTGGGGAGGAACTTCTATTCCTGAAAGTGTCTTTACATTGTTTCAGCCACAAATATTAGGCACTCCATAATTACAGCCATTACCTGTTTTGTCATCTAATAGCATTATCATAACACTAAAGAGAATGAAGCCCATAATTATCTCAGTAGCTACACACAATTAAATACATTCACATGACAGCTCTTTTCCCTCCATTAAAATAAAGTTGGTTCCACTGACCTGGCTACCCTAAAGACTCCAGAATCCTCAAGTGTGGAATATAAACACACAGTCCTCAACTCACGTAAAATAATAGTTAATTAGAATTTAAAATCAGAAGACAATAATTAGATCACAAAAACTGATTTTTATCAAATTCTTTTGTCTTAGGTTTTTGACCATAAAACGTCTTTACCTCTATCTTTAGCTGTTACAGTAAGTACAAATATGTAGTGCATATATATACATATACCTGTTTATGCATGCATACAACAAACAGACGACACGATTCTGCTTGACCTTTCAACCTACATTTAACACACGCAGATTGCTCAAGGGTCACACAAGCCTTCCGCAATTAAAAGGCATTAATTTCTGAGGCACTTGTTGAGATGCTTGTGCACCATAGACCTACCACCTGCTGGCTCAGGGTGGATGGTGCGTGCTCCGTAGTAAATATTATACCCAGAGTAGTTTTCAACTTGCCTGCAGCTAAGCAGCTCTAACCTCAACAAACGTCGTCGTCCTCCTTCCTGTCTAAAAATAACAGTGGTGGCATTTGTACCTGATAGGACAAGGAGCTACGAGCAAGGGGCAATAAAAGAGGAAAGGGAAAGGAGCATAGCCTGTCTCTCACTCTCCTCCCACAGGGCTGCAACGCTGGTAACACACCTGTTCAGTCAGAAACAGGTGCTGTGCAGTGAGCTAGAGAATCGGGAGTCACTGCATTTAAAAATGACTGAAGAACGGATGCCCCTGTTAGCTACTTCATTTCCATGCTCAGAATGAACAACTTATTTCAACTCCCAGGGCAACTTTCTGAAGAAGATCGCCTGAAGCCAGCTCCTGCTGAATCTGATGGAGATACCTGAGAGCTCCTGAGTGGAAAAGCATTTCTGTTCAAAACAAGAGAAACCTTCCCCTGCAGTAGGACTTTTTGGTTGTTGCTTTGCTCCAGACCTGTGAAAAAATACCACCTCAGAAGACCATATCTCCAAGATGTTCAAGCCTCAATCCCTGAGAGCCGCTGGCACCACCGGGAGCCGGTGTCCCCACCATAACAGGAACCCTGTGCGGAGCGGGGCAAGGGCTCTGTACTGAAATAAAACTCTCTGAGATTCGTTCTGGAGTTTTAGAAAGACAGCATCCTTCATCAGGCCTGGGCAACACGAGGGAGCTACCTCCACCATCCGTGTGCAGCGACAAAAGAGCCAGTTACAGAATGCATCTCCCACTTACATACATACATATATATTTTCCCAGAAATCTTATTCTATTACTTTCCAATTTTAACGTTATTATGAAACTCTGCAACAGTCAAAACTCTTGCTAATTTTGAGCTGGGTCCAGCTCTGCCTGACCTTGCCTTTGAGAGAGGAGGAAACTCTAAATTTAGAGAGGCGATTACAGAGAGACACCTATTCAGCGCAGATGATGTGAACACAAGACGTTATCTTCAAAGAATGAACAGGGTCTGGAAGAAAAATACCGCTCTAAAGAACACGTGCCGTCGGAGGGACGTTCTGTCTAACTTCCAACGAGCTCAAACGAAATTTAAATCGAAAACCTTCAGCTTTTTCTCACGGCAGCCGCTCCTCGCCCGGTACTCACACGGTGAAGTGGTACACGAAGCACTTCCAGCCCGTGGGGCGCTCCAAGAAGTTGTAGACCCTGCCCTGGACGCCGCTGCGGCTGAGCAGGGGCTTGCGGAGGCTGTAGATGGAGACGCGGGGGTCGAGGCTGACCGGGGGCCGCGGGCACTCGGCGCTCACCACCACCACCTCGGCCCCGGGGCGCGGCGGCCGGTCCCGCTCGGGCACTCGCCCGCCCTGCCCGGCGGAGAGCGGCGAGTAGTGCGCGCCGGGGGTGCTCTCGGCCAGCTCCAGCGCCGAGGGCTTCTTGCACAGCGTCACGCTGCCCTTCCTGGGCAGCGACAGCCGGCCCAGGCTCCGGCTCTTCGGCTCGCCGGGGGGCGAACTGGACGACATGGCCGGGGCGGCTCGCCGAGTGCCGGAGCCGCGCTGCCCGCGGAGCCGCGGGACGGAGCTCTCTCTCCCGCCGCCGCTGGCCCGGCCCCGGGGGGCGGTGCCCGGCCCGCGGCGGGGACTGGGAGCGGCGGCGGGGGCGCTGCCCGGCTGGGGGCGCTGCGGGAGCCGGGGAGACCGCGGGGCTGCGCTCTCCTAGCGGGGACCCGAGGCGTCCTAGGGCTGCGCAGGAGACGTGCTATCTCAGCGGGAGCTGGGACTGCACCGGGGCTGTGCTCTCCTAGGGGAGAGCCAAGGGGTCCTAGGGCTGCACCGGGGCTGTGCTCTCCTAGGGGGGAGCCAAGTTGTCCTAGGGCTGTGCTGGGGCTGTGCTCTCCTAAGGGGGAGCCAAGTTGTCCTAGGGCTGTGCTCTCCTAAGGGGGAGCCAAGTTGTCCTAGGGCTGTGCTGGGGCTGTGCTCTCCTAGGGGGGAGCCAAGGGGTCCTGGGGCTGCAGCGGGGCTGTGCTCTCCTAGGGGGGGGCCAAGTTGTCCTAGGGCTGTGCTGGGGCTGTGCTCTCCTAAGGGGGAGCCAAGGTTTGCTAGGGCTGCACTGGGGCTGCGCTATCCTAGCGGAGAGCCGGGGCTGCACCTAGGCTGTGCTCTCCTGGGGGAAGCTGTGCTTTCCCAGCAGGGAGACGGGGCAGCACCGGAGCTGCACCCTGCCTGAGGGGAGCCGGGCGTCCCTGCCGCCCCAGGGCTGCATCAGAGCCCTGCAGTATCAGCCGGGGCTGCACCGGAGCCGTGCTGTCCTGGCAGGGAAACGGGACGTCCTAGAGGCTGCACCGGGGCTGCGCCGTCCCCATCGGGGAGCCGGGGCTCCCTTGCCGCCCCAGGGCTGCATCAGAGCTCGGCTGTATCAGCCGGAGCCGGGGCCGCCCCGAGCTGCGCTGCCCCTGCCGCCCCAGGGCTGCATCAGCCGCGGTGCCGTGCCCGGAGCCCCCGGGCTGGGCAGCGAATCCTGGCTGGAGTCCGGGTCCCTCTCCGTGTCAGCCTGTTTTTCACCCAGCTCCTTGTCGCCAACACTGAGGTGATGGAGCAGGGGCCAGGGAGAAGCCTGCCAGCTCCCCAAAAGCCCAGCAGGCTTTCCAACCTTCTCGGACCACTCCGCACATATAGGTTCAGAAAGGTCCCTCAAGTGTTTCCGTGGCCAGTGGCTTGAGTCCCTGGGGAGAAGAGGAGGCTGAGGGGAGACCTCATTCCCTTTTACAACTACCTGAAAGAAGGTTGTGGAGAGGAGGGTGCTGGCCTCTTCTCCTAGGTGACAGGGGACAGGACAAGAGGGAATGACCTCAAGCTCCACCAGGGGAGATTTAGGCTGGACATTACAAAAAAATTTTTCACAGAAAGGGTCATTGCCCACTGGAACAGGGAGGTGGTTGAGTCACCTTCCCTGGAGGTGTTTAAGGGAGGGGTGGATGAGGTGCTCAGGGACATGGTTTAGTGTTTGACGGGAATGGTTGGACTCTATGATCCAGTAGGTCTTTTCCAACCGAGTGATTCTATGAACCCCTTACCTCAGATTTAGGATGTGTGGCTCGGCCAATCTTAGCGATGTTTCAGCATCTGGGAGTGTCACAGCCCCGCTGAGAGACAGAATGTGGCCAGGGTTAGGATCCTTTTTAATATGAGAGCCTGGCCAAGGGGTCCTGCAGTCCTTGGTGTAACATAAGGGAGCAAAGAGCTGAGTAATTAAGCAAATTGTGAAGTACAATAAACATGGGTCTGCAGGCTTGTGTCCTCTAGAAGTTGAGTATCTCGCCAATACTAAAACCGTTTTGCCTTTGTGGGAGGGTGCACGTGTTTGGCCATTAATAACAAGTTGTTTTAAGAGTTTGGATCATTTTCCGCACAACTGGAGTAGGTTATAACTTACTTAACTGTGGCCTGAATCAATTTGTCATGTTAATAAGAGCCGTTGTTGCACTAATTAGTTAATATGCTCTATTCCCAGAGCAAAGGAGAAGGGTGTTCTTTGGTCTGAAATGCTTTTTTTTTTTTTTTTTTTCACTTCTGGCCCAAAATAGAACATAACAAGTAGGAGCTATGTTGAGTTCATGGTTGATACTGGTACTAGGACAAGAATGTTGTGGGAAGATAAGGTGCTAAATAAAGTTAAACAAAAACAACCTTGCTAATTGCAATTCCATTCAAATGTCAGGGTGCACATATGATAGGGGAACTGGGCAAGATCCTTCATGAGCAAGACAGTAGGCTCTTGTAAAGTACTAATTTAGACTCGTGAGGGACCTGGCCCCTTTTTAGGAATACCAAACCAGTTAAAAAGCATTTGCAAAACTTGGTTTTAAACTAAGAGCACACTAACAAGGCTTCCTCTCCCACCACCAGAACAAAACGAACAAATTAGCTTAATAAAAACAGCATTTCAAAGGAAACTTCTACTGCATGTGGTCAAAATAGAGCCAGATTTCTCTCTATTTTGAGAAACTGTTCTTTTTTTAAGTCTTGATGTTGAAGTTAACAAACGTGTTTCCATATGTAAGCATTATACTTTATTTTAAAGACCAACATTTTGATTGGGTTACACAGGACCTTCTCCTGGAGCCAGCTGTAAAACGTCATTTACAGAGTTCAGCAAAAGAATATGCTGTATTTAAACACATTTTGTTGTTTTTCAGAAACTGTTTTCAGAATCTTTAAAAAATGTCATGGCATTATGCTATCATTTATCTATTGGTAAACCAAAGAGAGAATAGAACCCCCAGTAGATCTGAATTTAAGAATACGGCATTTTTGTATTACTTATTCAATTTCCTTCCAAAAAAATAGTTTGAGAGGCATTACGTACTTAAATAGTTAAGCAGGGAAGAAAATTATCAACTAAATTTGATCCTCAGTGATCAGGGAGGAACTGTTCCAAGCGACTAGTTGGGTTTTTTTTCAATAATTTTCTTATTGAAAAACAAGAACTGTCTCAAATATATTCTACAGCCCAACACAGTGAACTGTTTTTCAGATCAGAAATACTTTCATAAGGTTTTGTGTTGAACCACTAATGCTGGCTAAATCTGTCAAAGTATCATCACAAATAAAGGAATTTAAAAATATTTAAAATTAGTGTTTAGGTATTATCTGAACATTTTTTTCCCTGAAGTCTAGAAATTAATCAAAATCCAATTTTTTAATGTGTTAGTGATGGATGGATGATGCTTATTCTATATAGTAAAAGTAATTTTGTTAGATGATTCCCAGCTAGTTCTTGTTATTGAATGCTAAAACATTTGTCTGGCATAAGTGAAGGCAAGAGCATATTTAAATAAAAGTTTCAAATAGATGACTTTTTAGTGACAAGAATACAAGGAATGATAATCTTTAATATATATTAAGTTACTAAAACTGTGTTATAATTTACAATATTTTCAAGATTAATACTTTAACATAGTAATGGCAGTTCCTGTTTTTCCCCTTACTAAGAAGCCACATCTTTTTATTTAGTCATGTTCATTTTACAATACAACAAAATTGTTTAAGTAGATGAGAAAAAGAAATCCAAAGAGTATGGTGTATACATGGAAGAGCTAAAAAAGGGAAGAGGAGGCAGATGAGTGTTAAAATTTGTTTGTGAAACCAGATAGATAGACTTTGATAGTGAAGAGAGTAGGAAAATATATTGGATAAAGAGGATATTTTAAATATTTAAATATCTTTTAAATATTAAATATTTTAAGTATTAAGGTGAAACTACTACACTGAATTGTTTCTCAGAACAATAATGATCTAATCTACTATGAATATTTACAGAACTGTGGCAAAATGGGTACCAGTAATATTTGCTATTCCACAGTTTGCAAGCACTGTTTTAAATCTTTGTCTTTAAGAGGATTCTGATTCTAGACATGAGGCATGGTAAGTCACTAAAGCATGACAGAAATACACCAACGGAGCTGATGGTAAAGCTCCCAATTCTACTCATTTAATCACAGCAGGACTACTAAATCATTTCTGAAAATCCCACCATTTGGCTACAGTAGATCAGAAATGCTTGTACCAGCTTGGGGCTGTGTATTTTTATGGCTGTTGTTTTACATGCATTGTCAAATTACTCTTTTGTGCCTGTAGTATTAAAATCATACTGCTAAATCACTGCTGAAAGTTTACAAGGTGGAATCGTGTAGCCAGTTATAAAGAGATGCCTTGATCTTTTATGTGATTACTTCCCTGTGGAAACTAAGACTCCAACAAACATTAAGTATCTGAGTGTTCTCTGTTTTCTGGAAGCCCTTAACACTTAACACTGCAATTACAGGTTACACCAGTTCTCCACTGCCATGGAATTCATCTTGTTTGCTGTTAGATTACTTTGGGGGGATGTTTTTTGTTTGGTTGGGGTTTTTGTGTATTTTTTTAAAATGACACTTCCCTTTTCTGCCCAGCTACAGTAGAGGACACGTTAAAGAACTTTTCTCAAGGACAGGAAAAATTAATGAATTTTTGGATTATTTTTCTTGAATTAGAGCAAATAATTTGTGGCATTCCATTTCCTGGAGAGTCCACAGTTTAAGAGTCAGTAGGACACTTTAAAAAAATAGCCAGCAATGAAGGTAAATCTGACAGACCTGAACTGAGAATAAAGTCATATAATGTTTATACACTTTCATTTAGAAATAACTGTATGACAATAAATTTTGAAATATTCTCTATCAAATAAAAATTCTGTTCAGAGGCATGTCACAACTTTAAACATATTCCTATTAAAAGCTGCAAAAAAACCAAGCTTGAAAACACAACAGTAACATATTGAAGAACTAAGTCTCAGCCTTATGATTCAAAGCAGAGAGAGGGAAAGTGAGAAGAGATAGAAGAGTTTTGTTCATTTTTTTTCATTTTGGGAAGACTATGGCTTAGCCATTTCAGTATGGAGATAGGGAGATCTATGTAAGTTTTCATTCGTTTGTGAAGCTACAATTAAGAATGGTTTTCTGAGTACTTGTACATATTTTTCATTAGACACCTTGGTAATCTTAATTACCATTCTCTTTAGTTGATCACAATCTGTTAATATACTACTGATATGCTTTTATGCCAGCTTAACTTTAGTTTTCAAGTTTAAGCAAAAACTTTGTTACAGGCTCTTGAATACATCCATTCCTGTTATGTATAAACCCAACAGATATTCCCTGATGGCAGGCATTGCTAGTAAAAAAAATTAGGCAGCACACGAGTAGAAACTGCAGATACAGAGGGCATAAATCCTTTGAAATTGAAGTATGCCCCAAAAGCCTGATCATTAAGACAAAGATCTGATAACAACTTTGTCCTACTCCACTAGAGCCTGTGGTCACATAGGAGCGTGGCTGGGAAGAATCCTTGTGTTAGTTTAACTCACATTTTCCTTCAAGTAAATTCATTCCAGTTTCCTTGATCATAAAGTTTCCATGCATAAGTTATTCTGAAAGATTGAGGTCCTAAATGTTTACTTGTTTTAGAGTGGGAGTTCAGGGCAGAGCACTTGGAGGGTTCACCGTAAGAAGGAAAAAGTGGTACTTCAAAGGTAGCTGAACTGCTCTGCTGCATCATATCTTGTAAATATCCCACTCAACACTTGTTTTCTTACTCCCAACCTACTGGCAAATCTTGAACAAAGTGCCAATAAGAAAAATAAAAATCTAAAACTTGTGAAAAACTGATAAAACTAAGAGGGGATAACTTTAGGAGATCTCGGTTATGATTTCTGTCATGCATACAAATTCTGCACACATGCCTATGTATTCTCTCTTTTAGCCTATTTCAGCAGTTGCCCCTGGTGTCTCATCCATCCTTGTTCTTTGATGTGGTTAATTATTCAGAAATTTTCATAACTGAAAAAGGATTCCTCTGAGACTCTCTCCAAAAGAGAAAACTAAAAAGGTTGACCAAGTGCTGCAGCATTTATTTTCATCATTAAGACAGATGTGTTTTATTTTAATCTCAGAAACCTGTGAGACTCAACAGGCAGTTAATTACTCACATGCCATACAGGATACAGTGTGCATATCCTTACACACACAAAGGTTTTGAAGGGCAGTGACTAATGACATTCCTCAAATGAAGAGATTGTTGTGTTATCTTCTTGCGTCAAAAGAAAATTCTCCTCTTGCATTAGTCACAACCCCTCTCTTTGTTAGACTAAAATCAGTATCAAGTAACGCCCTTAAAAAAAAGATCCAAATAAATAAACTGAACTTCTGAAATTCTGAAATCCCCCTCAAATTTTTGCTCTATAGTTATGTAGGGAGGGAGTCTGTGCTGAGTAAAAGGATGTTCTGGTATTCCAGGAAGGGTTTCACTCTTAAGAGCTGAAGCAAGTGAAGAAATCATTAGTTATCACTAAATCTCTTCCTGGTCAAGGAACATTTTCTGCCTGCAACTGTGTTAATCTGTAACATAGAATATCCTACTTCACACCTATGGAATGATATGGGATAAGTAATCCTGCTTCAGCAGGACCCACTTCGCAACTCACTTTTGATGTCTGGAGTCATCAATCTGCCAGTTAAGTGTAACTGTGGTTGATCATCTTTTAATTGCAGGTATCACTAGAAAACTTCAGTGGGAGGTTATATATGTACAATGCAAGGAATGTACTGCTGACTCTGTGGCAGAAGCAAAGATTTTTCAAACGATGATTCATCAAACAGCTTTCTAATGCCTCAGGGAAAAAAAAAAAAAAAAAAGAAAAAAAAACCAAACAAACCAACCCACACCACAAAGAATAATAGAAAAGGTACAGGCAATGCTTCCTCCCCTGCCACTACACCTTTCCTCAGCAACCTCTCAATGCAAACAAAATGGAAACTAGGAAACTCAGAGGATTGTTACACAGGTCTCCTGTGGTCTATCAACTCTGCCAAACTGGAATTTCAGGTTGCTTTCGTCTCACAAAATAAGAGTTTTAAGTTCCTCAAGTATCATTCTAACAGGTAAACCTAAACAATGTAATATGGCATAATTTAAGGTCCTGCAAAAATTCTTTTCATATATTCCAAAATTGAGATTTGATGACAAATTGTAGTCTCATCTCTGACCACTTGCGAATTGGGTTAAGCGCAGTTCTTGTCTTTGTGCCCTCACCTTTAGCGTCTCAGAAGGACAGTTGCTTATATTAGCAGGATTTCACATTTTACAGTAGCTATGTTTGAGCTAAAGCTTCTTGCATTTGTGCTCTGCAGAACCCTCAAACTTAGTGAAGAACACCACAACTTCTTGCATACTACTGCAGAAGTATAAAAGGGAAGACAAGACCTCCCTTGTCACTCCCCTGACTGATTACAATTTACAAATCCGGTGATCCAAGTGGTAGCATAACTACTTTTTAGAAAAGACTTGCACACATGATGAGGCACTAACATTTGTTAATTAGGCTATTAAACGGCTGTTAAAATTTGAAATAAGTTGAAGGCTCTGATAAAGTACCATTCAGTGAGAATCTCAACTTATTGGTAGCAGACTATCCACACCACATCTAAACTCTACTTGTCTCAGAATATCTGAAAAGAGAACAACTTGTATTTGCTTTATACTCCTCAAAAAGAGCAAAATGTAACCTTCCTGCTAAATTAGAAGTCTTGAAAGTGGATGGGCTAACCTCATTACTTCAGTGAAGTAAGTGAGGAAAGAACACTCCAAACTCATATCCTTGCAAGAGAACAGTCGGTTTTTTCTTGAAAAAAAAAAAGGTCAAAAGTATTAAATAATTAGTTAATCCATATTTCTCATTCTTTCAGAGGGCATCAGAAATAAGCGACAATTAGTTTGACCTGCAAATCTTTTTGGTTTTTCTTTAAAGACACATACTCCTTCAAAATAGCCTTTGCAAATGCGTTTGCAAACTCTGTTCCTGGAGGTCCCCCTAGTGGGAAAAGTATCAAGTTTATCTCGTGTGGCTTAATAGGCCACAGGAGTTTTGCTACATTTTTTCTGATACTAGATAAATATCTCCTTGACATTGAGAATTCTCCTTTCTAAATAAACTGGAAGTGAAGCAAAAGTATTTGTCACATTGAGAAAAAGTAAAAATAACTGGCACATTAAAGATTAGGAAGATAATTCATACAATTAGGAAATTATGTGCTACTGCCTGCAAGATTGCTCAACTTCACTACTCAATCACAATCACAGTTGGTTTTGTTTTTATTTTTACAGGTCTATTTTAAGACAAGAAGAGGTAATGCTTGATTGTGTCAGAATGTTCTTTGACACAAAGTCTTTTACTTGAGAAGTCTGTCTTCTTCAGGTCTGACCATTTAATAATCGGATGTGTAAACCTCTTCTTGGGATATATGCATTTTTAAAGATAAGTTGATTGAGACTCCCAAATTCCCAGAATCATCTACAAAAACTGGAGGCAGTGTCATTTATTCATTGTTATTTTCTCCCCACGCCTAATAGAGAAACACTGTCCCTGAAGGGTACTTCCCTAGATCTCCCCTTCACTGCTGAGAGGAGCTTCTAGCCCCTTTTTCCCTCTTTCACCCAAGGAACTCTGCTTAATTCATCACTATCTCCACTTTCAAGTGCACTTGTTTAAAATTAATCTGCCACAGACATGCACACCAGTTCCTCCTGCAGAGCTAGCTGGTCACAGCCTGACTGGTCTTCAGTGGAACATGATGCCTTATTACATTTACATAAATGGCAACAACAGAATAGTTCATTAAAGTGTTAAATTTTAATCTAGGGAGGAAACAGGACAAAGTAGCTTATAGAAATCATTCTATTTCTGAATACAGGAGACCTGTTACTCTACAGAGAAGGTGGTTCAGTGATTTCCTTTGGTGCAACAAACTCAAAAATACAACTTATTTACCTATCTGCTACAAACTGGTTCACTACATGGTAATTTGATGCGTCTGAGGATCTGACCTTAGCATCTTTTCAGTACTGATATATATGGTCTTTGCAGGGTCTTCTCAGCTGATCTCCCTGTCCAGTTTTTACATGGTATCGTAGGGTACGCTTACCAGCAGGTGAATCTGTCTGTACTACTTGTAAAACAATGTTGTCTCCTGCACTAATCATTTAGGACACCCTAAATTCTGATGACAGGGTAGAGACTGTGTGACTATTTTCTAAGAAGGCATGTTTCCCATTGAAAACATGTCTATGATCTGGCTTCTGTTAATAAGCAAGACAAATACTTGAAAGATAATAGCATAATATTTGACATTTACCATTACAAGTAACAACACATGAAAATTAAACCCTAATACACTTAGTAGCTTGATGGATAGCTATCAATGCAAAAGGAAAAAAGAAAACGAAGAAAAACAGGCTAGACTTTAACTTGGTGCATTACTCAGTTTTACAAAATAAATAATTATCAAAGAGAGCACCAAATTCCTGTAAGTATATTGACTTTAAGAAAGTATTTTCAGTCCTCATTAAAGAGGAATGTTCCAGTCTCTAACCTTAAACTTGAATGATCTGAGTTCAGCTCCCAGTTCTCCCACAGACTTCCTGTGTGACCTCTGGTGTGTCATAGTTCTTATTTGTGCCTTGAGTACTTAATTTGTAAATGGGATAATACTCTGTCCTCCTTGGTATCTGTGATGATACCTGTTAAGCACCTGTATTTGCTTAACAGGTAGAGGAAAAATAGGATTAATCAGTATAAAGGTAGAGATGCTTTGGAGCACCATATAGTGTTCTGGTGTAGAGAGAGAACTAATAACACTAGGCTTTTACATCGAGACATCATGTTTTGGGTGGAAACATAAAACTTGAATGAATGTTTTAACTGCTGCTGACACCAAACTGAGATTCTTGGTTTGCCTTGCATTTGCCATTGCTGTGAAACTTGACTATGTGAACAGACACAGAAATGGACATAACCTGCCTTATAAGCCATATAGTAGCAAACTTAGTTGTCACTAGTAACACTGATGCTTTAAGTTACAGGCCAACCTTTGTACAAGTTAAACACAGCCTATCATCACATCAGTGGCTGGGGTTAATAATCAAAGGAGGAGAAATGGGATTTCTGTTGAGGATGCAGCAACTCAAATCTTACATTAGAACACATTGTTCGACTCAATGAACATCCAAATGAAAGTTTCACCTAGTAGGTAGCAAGTCATTGCACGTACACTAGCAGAGTGAGCAAGACAGCAGGGAATGGCTGGATAGATGGTGTCATGAAATTGCAGTATAGGAGGCACATTCAGCAGCAGTCTCAAGCGTCTGTAAGTTAGTAATCAATTATGAGTCTTCATACCGAATCATTATTTCCTTCTTAGCAGATTGACATGAAGGCTGGAAAGCTACCAGGAGAGAAGACAGATCCACAGGTGTGACAACTGGTCAGAGTGGCCAGCAAGGTGTATTAGAACTCTTCAGAAAAGGTAATGAAACTTCCTAGGAAAATAGTTAATAATAAAAACATCTGCTTTGAGCAGAAGGGAGAACATGCAAGAAAAAAGGTTTGCCTGACAGAATACTGTAGTTCGAATAGTGCTTAGAAAGATGAAAATATTTAGCATTTCAACAGAAAAGACAATTGCAGAAGAAAGTCCAGGGAGGGCTGAGATGACTTGCTCAGAGAAGAGCAAGTACGTGAAGAATTTTGCCTCAGAACCAGTATTGCTTCTTAATTGTATATCAAGTTAAGGAAACCACTCAATTTACATTAGAGAGAACTTTAGCTTGAGCTTTGACTTTCACTGTCTCAGCACCAAGTGCTTTCTGGCAAAACTGTCGGTCAAATATGTAAGAAAATGGCCAGTGCTTTCAACACCATACGTTACAATCTAGTTCAGCTATTAGAGAATGTTTATTGATTACGGTCTTGCTTATTTTCAGATTTTTATATTTCAAGCAACTGTCACTGTTGTAAAAAAGACTGAAGAGAAAGAACTTTTTTATGACTGTTATGTAATAGAATTTAACACAATTATATTACTAGAAATGTAAGCATCAACATAAACATGGATGGTTTAAAATAGTGATACATGAATATATAAGGAAATTTTAAAGCAATCCAGAATAATTACACAGGTCATCATGGGAGAAAAAAAATCTGCTGTTCTCTTGAACTATTTGGGTGTCTGACTGTTTTATGCCATTTCGTATTCTAATCAAAGGGCATCTCAGAGATACATTGTCCAAAGGTTTTAGAAACAAAACACAAAGGAATCCAGACATGCAGAAGAAAGGCAAATTTAAAGCCTATGAAAATAGCAAAATCTGTATTGACGACACTGTATTTATGGCATACATCAAATCATGCCAAAAACTCAAAGCCCTGATGCAAACATATAGGAGTTTTGCCACTTATTTTAATAGTGAAGAACAAAAATGTTTGAAGAAACACATTATTATGATCATAAAAAAAGTTTAAAAGCTAAGGTGTATCTTTTTTTGGCTTCTTCAAAGTAGCTTTGATTCACTGCAGTCAACTGAGCTGCAATAATTTATACCAAATGAGGTCTGTTATGTATCAGGAAAGCCCTACAAGTTACCTAATGAATCATGGTAATGCAACTTTTGTACTCTATATACTGAATAAATCTCTTAAATGAATTCACTTTTAGGGTTGACATAGTGTGCATGAAAATTCAAAGCTATCAGTGAAGAAAAGTAGACAGTGTTTGTTTGGAAATCTAAATCATTAAGAGAATACTTCTACTGCACACGTGCTCTGGAAAATCTGTTAAAGATTGCTGTAGCTATGGAAAGTGCATGACTCTGCTCAAAGAGAATGAAGCATTAGATATTGATGCAATTACTCAACATCCAACTTATTGCAATAATTTGAACAGTTAATTTAGAAAATACGTTCGCAGCTGAAGTCTATCCCTGCAGGCTGTCTTTTTCTGATAACTCTGTGCTCCACTACTGCTGCAGAAAAATGCTTATTTGCATCTCCATCTGTTTCACAGGGCTTATTTTCATCCCAGAGAAGAGCTATCATTATCCACTCGCAATGTTTACATTGATTGTCAGAGGGACAGGTGTGCAGAGTAATCTGCTGATGTCTTCCTCTCCCCAAACAGGAATAGGGAGCAGCAGCAAATAGTGTTGGTAACAACAGCAACCTCAATGCAACTCAGCCCTGCAGATGGGTGGTCATGATTGCTTGCAAAGGACAGCCACAGCAGGTAGGATCTCTAACTATATTGTTTAAATTAAGAAATGCTTATGATTCAACCAAAAGGAGATCATTATTTCACATTTTCTTTCCCCTTCATCATCTGTGAGTAATCAGCAGTGATATAAAACAGTTATTGCAAATCTTTCTTCCTTTTGCATAATGAAGTATATGTAAAACTTTCAGATCTTCTCTGTCAGGAGTTTCACAAGCTATCTGTTGTTGTCCTTTGTTTATGTTCTAGATAGCTTTCTGTAGTGTGTTGGTTTTTTTTTTCATTTAGTACTTTAGTTTTCTTACAGAAGTAGTAGATCATTTACTGTGCTTTTTGTGTTCTGCAATCAAATATGTGCAATGATCTCAATTCAGTTATCGATGACCTGGTGGGTGTCTTCCAACCTGGCGATTCTATGATTGTGCTGTCCACTGTTTAGACAATCTTTTAGCCTGCACTGGAAATAACACTTTGAATCTTCTTGGGGTCGTGCATGTCGCTGATCCTTGGCTACTGTTTTGGCCTGATATTAGCAGACAGTAGAACTGCAAGCAGTTTTCTACTATACAGCTGTTTCTGAGACAGCAAAGTACAAAGGTTGGACCTATGGCTTCTACTCTCCTGGACTGCAAGTTTCTACTCTACAGAGTTCTTCTACCAGCCCTGCAAGTTTAGGACGTGAGCACACACTGACATAGCTGTACACTGTTCTGCTCTGTTTCCCTCTTTCATGCATTTACTGTTCTCTCCTCATCCTCAGCCCTGGAAGGCAATTCCCAGAATCATCTTGGGGCACAGATGAGGTCTTCAGCTCTGTGTCTATTTTTATACTTACTTTTCTAAACTTTTCAGGTAACTTTTATTTGACAAGATTTCATTCAGATCAGGAGATAATCTGAATATGACATGACAAAGTTGAGATAGAAAAGCCCTCTGTATTTGAAGGTTTCTGATAAAATGCGGTCAACTGCCTGTAAAATAACATTCAGACAGGATCACAGGTAACACATCCAGAAATGCTGACAAGCCAGAGTTTGGCTAATTTTATTCTTCATTAATTCTTCATCTGGGAAAGCATGAAGCATCTTCTCCTAGTAAGTTTTAAAAAATAAAATAAAATAATAAAGGTGAAAGTCATTCATGTCTTTGGTAAATTTTTTGAACTTTGTAGAATTCTTTCTATTCTAATGGATATCTCAAGGGAAGTGTTCATGTAAAAAAAATTATGTACATGCATTCTCAAAGCACTAGGTCTATTATCTTCAAAACAGTTTTATTTTTAAGACCTTCACAGAAGTAAACAAAATGTCTGCTAATTAGTATCATCCCAGATGAGTATGTCGCCTGCTTCAGTTTTATATTGAATATTATTCAACATTTTATGCTACATATGTTTTTGTTTCAGCAATATTATAATCATAGCCAATGTGGAATAGGACATATCATAATGACAATAACAGTTATGCATCTCTATAGCTACATATTAACTTTGCACTTTGGTAGCCAATAATAATTCCGTAGAGTTTCAATTTTTAGCTGTTCTTATGAGACGTATAGGGAGTGGAAATGTGAGTTTTTAATCTTTTCTAGTCTTGCATTCTATAATTAGCTAAAAGTTACATGCTTATCTGTGTGAGTTTTGGGTTTTTTTAAACAAAAGTAAGTAGCACTGTTATGTCCTCAATACATAGCTCCACCCTCCTATCATTGTGAAAGCTTTACCCCAGCTATGTTATGATTTAACATTATAGCAAGAAATATTAATAGGAATTCTGTTAAAATTTCACATATGAACACCTCTGACAACATAGTAACTACTGAAGTGCTCTTAGTTCTTGCCTCCTGCAGAGCCCCACGTGGTGATATAACCTACAAAGAGATGTCTCATGGATCATCTATGAAGACTTTTAACTTCCTGGGATGAAAAGTTTTGATTACTTCAGCTCAGAGTGGTCAATTTAAACTTCTATTCACTTGCCTAAGGAAACCTGTGACAGCACCATAAATGTACACTGTGTAAGTATATTCCTAGTTTTATTTAACTACTCATTGAATTTTGCTTTATCTTGATCCTATAGCATACTTGGAGTAATTGGGACTTCTTAAAATCTCTTTTTGCGACAGAAGAAAATTCATCACCTCTTTTATCTTTAGCATATTAAGAACCTCATTGCCTAGAAAAGAGCCTGTCTGTAAAGATATTTAGCAAGACATCCCATTAAAGTTGTGGTACATTCAAGCGCTAAAATCTTGTCCCCACATAGCACCGTGTATTTGAGGTCTGTAGCTACATTGCTACTATGATAAATCAGTATTTTGCACTTCCAGAAGCAATAACATCTCTTCTGTGAAATGTGCATCTATCCACCTCTCTGTACAGTTCCATGTATAGAAACTGGATTGAAATAGTGGGGGTTTTTATTTGTTTTCATTTATTTCCTCTCCATCACAGCACCTTGAATCTACAGGTATTAAAACCCTCCAAAGCCCCCAAACCACTCAACCTTGTATTACACATTGTAGGAAGATCAGGGAAGCATCTCCTGTAATAGCAAGTTTGTTCTGCAATTGTTCTTTTAAGGACCAAATGATGCTGGGTGAGGCAGAAGTCAGATTAACACAACTCAAAGTTTGGCTGTTGAAGAGGAAGAGGTATTTCTAGAATAGTCAGGAGGCATACAAGGCTTAATGGGCTTGTTGGCTGGTTTGACCATAAATTTAAACAGATCTTGATTAAATACAACAAGCAAAAAAAAATACTGCCTAAGAGAGGAAATCAATTATAGCTTACTTACATCCATCTCAGTAAAATTCATCTGTGATGTACAAGTCAGTTTGGTCAGTGATAGAGCAAACCTTTAGAAAAGAACCAGGAAATTATTATAAATACTCTTGTTCATTTCTTCGCCTCCAACTTTCATCTCAATAAAATTCAGAGGTTGTAAGCAAGAAAGAAAAAAAACAAACAACTGACCAGGGCAACATTTTGAATGTGTATAAACAGCAAGTGTAGGGAAGAATTCTGTTTCTCTCCAACAGTATGTCAACCTCCGTCAAGCACAGAATCTGCCAAGTTTAAAGATCTACCTCTTACTTATACTCACTGTAATAACCAATAACTGCTGGCAGAATTGTTGCAGACATAGGTAGAGCATGTGCATATGGGGAAGGAACAGAGGCTTTTAGTACACTGTAAATTTAACAGACTTGGAATCCCTGTGCCAGCACAGGCCTCGTGCATGCAGAGATGTTGAGCATCCCAGACATTTAAGAATAAGTGAGGTCCCTCTTTCTCTTATACACTGAAACAGTCCTTAACAGTTTAGGTCAACCATTTTCTACTATACACCACGTTAAGACACTTTTCTTCTGCACCTTGCAGTTTTATAATCTCCTCATTCATTTTGATCTGATATGAACCTCTCTGACAAGTAATGTGAGGAAAACTGTCAAAGAACAAATTGTCTATGATTTGCTGTAACTGTGGGTTAAAAATCAGTACTACCCAGGTGAAAAAAAGAAAGGTCAGGGTTCCTATAGGATAGACATGCAGGGCTTGCTATGTGCAAGAGATCCAAATTGCTGAAAAACGATTTTAAAAATACATCATAGTGCATTCAGTGGGTCTGATTTCTAAATGTGCAACACAGCCCAGTGAACTCCGGTGCTTAAACAGAAGGGGTTTTGAAATTCACAACCACATCCAAACACAACTTCAGTTTTGTAGTTAATCGCAGAATCATAGCATTACCAGGTTGGAAAAGACCTCTTGGACAATCAAATCCAACCATTCCTGTCTGCCAATAAACCATGTACCCGAGAACCTTGTCTACTTATCTTTTAAATACTTTCAGGGATGGTGACTCAACCACCTCCATGGGCAGACTGTTCCAGTGCCCTATGACCCTTTCTGTGAAAAAATCTTTTTCTGATATTCAGTCTGAACTTCCCTTGGCAGAGCTTGAGGCCATTCCCCTTTGTCCTGTCCCATGTTACTTGGTAGAAGAGGCCAGCAGCCTCCTCTTTACAATCTCCTTTCAGGTAGTTGTAGAGAGCAATAAGGTTTCCCCTCAGCCTCCTCTTCTCCAGGCTAAACAACCCCAGTTTCCTCAGCTGCTCCTCTTAAGACTCATTCTCCAGCCCCTTCACCAGCTTTGTTGCTCTTCTCTGGACTCGCTCCAGAGCCTCAACATCCTTCTTGTGGTGAGGGACCCAGAATTGAACACAGTATTTGAGGTGCGGTCTCACCAGTGCCAACTACAGGAGCAGAATAACCTCCGTGGAAAAGACAGAGAGATTCATGTCTTAAGAAAAAAACTTAGAACAGTTGATGAACAATTTTGCTAGTACCATTTTTGCACAATGCAATAAGTTCAAAATTGTGTCTACAGTTTTGTTATATTTAAGAAACAAAACAGACTAAGTTATTTTCCTAAAGTTTGGAATTCTCAAAGTACACTTTGTATATGTTATATGCAAAAGAGATTCTTTGTTTTGAATATACTTCCCCTTGGAGCTTACAAAATTTGCGTAAAACACTGAACAAGCACTTAGAAATAGGAGATGATGAAAGTCATCCCACAAGGAAACATTGAGAAGTGGAATTTTTCCCCTGTAAGAATTGCTCTTTTCTATAAAAGAATGCATGGCTACAGGCATGAAATTACAAAAAAAAAAAATAATATTGCACACACAACAAACTTGAGAAGAGGTAAAGAATATTTTAGCACAGCTTGTGAAGTGGAATTTGTAAAGATTGCTACATAGCATAAAGCTAGCGCCTAGCTTTGTAAAATCAGCTGTTGGCATCAAAGAAACATGCGTGAATTTTTTCAGATTCTAAAAGTATGATAAGTTAAGATATTAATGAATGAAAAATACTAGCTGATCTGTGTAAACCCACACCAGACTATTTTAAGCCTTTCTGATTCTCAAGTAGTAGTCCTTTTTGTTTTCAAGTACTTCTGCTTTCAGTCGTATTCATTGTATCCTTTGCTTTCAATAGTACTCATGTGCCAGTATCCACCTACAATCCAGCTTCAACTAAAATTTTCAGGTATGGTTTTGATTGCCTTATCTGAATGTTGCCTTTCCCGAAATGCTTTTTTTTTTTCTTAATTGAAAATATTCCCACATTCTTGTATTTCCTTTCAGCATGAACTAAGGCTGTGGTTTTGCAATACATTACTTTCAGAACTTTGCGTGTCATGCTGTTTACCACATTAGTGAACTGATTCTGCTGAAAAATGACCTGGAAAAACCAAGTCCTTTTTAAGTGAACTCAATCTGATTCACTGTGAGGTCACACAAAGACTTGTGTTGGCACAGCTTCAAAGCAGCTTACCATGCTGTGGGAACAGGCCAGTGAAGGTCTAGGACCATTTGAAGATAGTGTCACCCTACCCCCACACCCTATATATTAATGCAATGTGCTATGTAGGCAGGGCCAATTGCTTTATTTCAGTCAAGCAGTGTGGCTCTGTGTTTTCTCATCTGTCCCATCTGTGCCTTCCATTTTTTACTTCCCCACTGTCTATATTTGTCTTTTATCATCTCTTTATCCACTCAGGTTTTGCCCTCAGAATAAATCCCTTTGTATGAAATTCAGTAACTGATATCCGTATGCAAATTTCTGCAAATTCACCAGAAGTACACTATTCAAACAGCCTCTGGTGCCCTTTACTGCATTAAGCAGATGAAGGCAGAAACAAAATACCAATATTTGCATTATCATTTTGCATGTTCATTTGTTAAAGGCTTGGTGCTAACCCCATCCAAAGCAAAGCACAATCCACTCTCCTAGAAACTAATGGAAAGGCTCATGTGAATACTTATTTGCCTTGCATCCTTGTGTCCTGGCAACTACAGGGATGATCAACCTCCAGCGGCATATCCTAGAAATGTTAAAACAAAGCCCATCCTGATTCAGTAACAAAGCTCTCTTCCCACACAGCTTTTGATAGCTTGCTGTTGATGATGGGGTTTTTGCAATATTTTTTTCCTCCTCCAAAATTTGTTCTGATTATTGACTATGCACAGATACAGTAAAGAGAAAAATTACTTGAAATAACGTTCTATAGCAACTGCTGTACTAGAAAGGACAACACTAATGTTTTTGAAAGCTTCTAGTGGGGCCAATTTACATAAGTATATCCAAAAACTTAACTCAAACTTCTGTTTTGCTGCTAGGCCTCTTCTATGCTTTGCTACTTTGTGTGATTTTACTTCAAGTTCCTTGTTTCTATTAATGTTTGCTCCTGTCTGGCCCTGTGTCTGCAAACTCGAAGTCTCTGGTTAGTGAACACATTCCAAAGGTTGCTGTCAACATCAACTAACCTCTCTGTCCTAGTCAAAGTATGGAGAAACCTTCCCTTCCCATAGTTTATTTGCTGTGTACTGGTTGCATCCCACCAACTCTCATCTCTGGCAGTGAACAACTTTTCTAAGCCCTCTTGTCCTGTGCTCTCTTCTTGTGAGAGAAGTGTAGAGTGCTACAGTTCAAGTTGTACATGTTGTATGACAGTCACTTTTCTTTTATTCCCTGTTTCTATTTGTGCAATTCTCAGAGATTTATTTGCTACAGGCATGACAAAGCCATATGCAGAACAGCTGGTCGTGATTTGTGCTGGTGTATTTAATCATCCCTAAGTATTTATGCTTTATTTAGAAATTCCTTGGTAATTATAGCAGATGATTCTGCTTTGTCATTAGGCTGTGATGCAGAAATGTTTCATACATCGTTATCAGAGTTTGAATATGCTAATTCCTGACAAAAATTTTCCAAAATTATAACATAAATATAGGCAGAATATTGTGTATAATTGCACATAGGTATACATACATCAGTCTCTCACAGATATCTTTTTCTCATATATTTATATTCTCAGGGCGTGTTTAGATATTTTTCCCTTCCTGAATTCTAGTTAATGACTTCTCATACCTTTTCTTCTACATTGCATTTACATTTGATTAAAGTACTGGGTTTGTTTTTTTACACTTAAATGTAAACACCAGTTAAAATCCATCCAGTTTATCTTTGAAGCACATACTGAAATTCAATGGGAATTTTGTGGTCTTTACCTTGCCCTTCACTTTTCTGTTTAGTTTGAGGGGGTTTGTTTGGTTTTGCTTGTTTGGTTTTTTTTATTCTGATCCTCATAATCCGCTCTGTTCTTCATATTTATTATGTTTTAATTCAAAATGGAAATGAAAATGTGGCTACTACTGGAAGCAAATAATTCTTTTTGCACTGTTGCTGGCACTGACCTTGTAAACTCACTGATGCAATTTTTCTTGAGTGAGTACTTGCACTAAAGTCAGTAGGAACATTTCCAGTAGTAAAGTTACATAAGTGTGCGTGTATCTTGAGGATCAGAGCTGCAGACGCATATCCAGCTCTCAGGGTTGCACTAACATGCAGGTTAAGGTCAAGTTCTTTGGGTCACGATGTACAGACCTCATCACAATGGAGGACTGTAGCCTGGTTGCTTTACTTGTTCCCTAAGGTATAAGAGTTTCATTCTTTCCAAGGAAAGTGGTTATCCAAGTGTGGTTACTATTGTATCCCTGGGCAGCCTTGTTACCATTCTACTCTGCCACAAACATAAAAAGCACATCTTCCCTGCTGTCCTTTTGGCCTGGTAATCTATGACATTCTCCTTTACCCTTCCTGAGGGCTTCTCCAGTTTTGGTTACACAATTCTAGTTTGCTGAAGCTTTCCTTCTCTTTCAGCCGAGGGTGTCTGTTCTTGTTGCTCCAGTTCAAATCTTCTCCAGCTGGTCTGTAATTCCCTTGGAACCTGGCACCCAAACTCAAATGGCATATTGCAGATAAAGCTACAGCTCAGTGACTTCATGCAGGCTATCTTGTTTGTTCCGTCTTACACAGCATTTCTCTTTTGCAAGAACAGCACAGCATTGCTCACTTACATTTACTTTGCTTGTAACCCTCAGATCCTTTCCAACAGGACTGCAATTTAACCAGTGGTATCCCATTATGTGTGTTGGGTGTTAATTGCTCCTGCTTCATCAAAGTTCATTGTATTTGTCTTAGTTGTAGTTTCCCCCTTAATATTCACTGCACTATTGCCACTAGTCCTCTCTCTTTTCTCCAATAGTTAAGGCTCACTTTTCATTAAGATTGCAAGCTTACCCTGTACCTGTAAGGGCACAGCAATTGGTGTAGTTTTCTCTAGCTCCACATGAAAGCTTCTTTTAAAAGTTTAACAACTAATGGATTCTCTCCATTTACTGCTGAAGGGTTGGGGTGAGTGGAAGGGCTTTGTGACCAATTTAACCTCAGCAATACTGGGCCAACGGTATTACTATATTTAATCATTTCACCCGCATATTCAGATGTACTCCTTGAGTGGGTGGAGGAATCTGATAGTGATTAAAAGTCAGGGTGTGTCCCAGCCTGCTGATCAGCATACTAGTACGAGGGAGAATTCTTACTGCTGCCAAGTCCTGAGAGTTAATAACTACCATACACCTACTCTTAATCAAACCATTACCCTTAAGGACAACAATTGAGGTCAAGGCATCCCTTTACTGGGCCCATTTTCACAAGATATGTTTGAAAGGCTCGGTTTTTACATCTCTTCCTTCTGTAGACACAGCCTAACCCTCATTAAAATCTCAAGGAAAGATGAAAGGAACCCACGTGCTTGTCACCCACCTCGAGGTGACCCATCTGTCATTTGTTACCACACAAGGCAGAAAAGATGCACATTCAGAGTGGGCTAAGTGGCAGAGACAATTCCTTGGAAGAGCCTTGAAAGAGTAAGATAAGTCATAGGGGGAAAAAAGAGGCTAGGAAGAGAAGCATGGCAGAAAAGGCGTGAGGAACAAGAGACAGGAGGGAGAACAGTCCAGAAAGATGTACACAAGTATCAAAATGTTTTTCTGTGGTTCTGATCTCATTGCTTTTTCTGGATAAATCCTTCAGGAAAGAATCTCTGTAGGGAGATATGTATATCTATATCTAGATATATATCCCCCTTTTAGAGTTCCCTTACAGCCATTGCAACTGTCCCCCTGAAGTTATACCTCCCTGCCAGTTTCCTACATCCCAGAAATCTAGAATGCCCAAATAAGAAGTTGGGACCATCTAATATTAAAAACTAAACAGGTCAAACTCCAGCATCTCAAGGACTGGTTGTACAAGGCTACAGCTCCCACTTATGAGGTTAAAGAAATAATGATTCATGAGACTGGCTGACACTTGGAATTAATTAATCAGGCCATTCCTAATGTAAAGACATTGACTCACATTTCCAGATGTGGGTGGAACTGGCAATTGTCTTTTCCTCATAATTGTCTTAACTTGCTTTGCTAGTCAGAAATAGTTTTCTAGGTTAAATTTCAAATCTGGTAATCATTAGAGGTACATTCTTTCCATAGATTTTTGTATTTACAGTCAATCTAGGACAGAATTTGACCTACTATCTTAATTATGTAGCAGCAGCCTTGATAGAAGAATCTATACTTAAGTCTGAACCAGAAATTAGGATTGCTTGTTGCTTGATATTTACCTCTGCAAACAACATTTAAAATATGAATGCACAAACTGGAACAGACAAGGTTCTTGTTGCTTTTTTACCCCCTGCCCCTTAAGTATTTCTAGTTGCTTGCCTTTAAATAATCTTTTCATCAAATTTGATACAATGGCATTCTCACAGACAATAGAAGGAAAAAACCTTTAAATATTAGGATAAAAAAGCTGGAATTTTCTAAAACTAAATTTTATAGAACTTTTAACAAAAAAACAGTATATAGAAAGGAAGAAAATTATGAAGTACTGGTCATTCTCCATTGATTTTTCATCCAGCTGTCTTCATATCTTTGAAATCTTTGCTTTCCTTTTTACCTTTTCTCTCATGCAAAAAGTGCTTAGGCCATGCTCCTCTTTCTGGCTATCTACCTGTTTTTTTTTTCCCAAGAAATGGGCTTATTCCAGGCTCTTGCAATTAACCAGTACTCTGTGATGGAAGCTGACTGAAGTGGAATGCCATGACTTTGACCACAAAGATTTGACCCCATTGCTGTGACCTGATATATCTGCCATCCAGTACAGCCTAAAGTCTCAAAGCAATAGCCCCAAAACCACTAGAGACCTATGTGAAAGTGGGAACCAAGCAGAACAAGACTGAATTAAACCCAGGAGAAAGGCACGCCAAAAACACCTGTAATTATACTACACAGTTTGTTAAGACACGCCTGTTTTGCTTGTTAGAGGACACTGGGTGAGATGTCCACATGGCTTTTAAGAACAGAAGTCTTAACAATCCATCAGGAGATGACAGAGCTGAATACATCTTCTTCTGGATATGTATTCAAATATTAGAGAAGTAATGCAGTCTGTATGGTACCTGACCAGTATTTAGTGAAGCTCCACTGCAGTGCAGTGGTGGTAAGACAACACACAGTACTTAAAAAGATCCATGCAGTATTCTGAGATTTTTCCCATGACAGTCAGTGGTTGCACTTCAGTAGATGTGACTGCTATAGGGGAAGACAAGGGAACATTTAACGTGGTCAGCCTCTGTGCTTAAGAAACACATCTGCAAATCTTGACCAGGAGGGTTTTTTTCCTGGAGATTTTGCAATATTCATAATACAAAAAAACCCTGGGTGTTATTTTTTTCTGCTTGTATAGTATTTTTATAGCAGCCTTTACAGTCTTCTTTCCCATCACTTTAAATACCAAAGCAACACTTCCTTGCTCTGTTGGCACAACTGGGTGGAACATGGCACTGATGTGAAATACTTGCACTTGTACACTACTACAATCATGCTGAAAATCACAGTATTTATTCCTTGGAAGTCAAACAACAGGCAGAAGATAAAGCATGAAAAAATGACCAGGTATCAAAAAAAATTAAAGGGAAAAAAAAACTACTTGGCATTACTCATTGTCTTTGTCTGTAAAAGCTCCTGAAAGCTGCATGCAGAAAATTAGGAAATATTACTCCATAATAGCCCAGGATCTCTAGTGTAGATTTAGCTCCGCATAGGGCTACACTATATTCTTGCATAGATGCAATTCAGAATGCTGCATGATTATTTTTACTTATTTTGCTATTCTGTTAGTCCCACATCTCTGCTTTTGATGCTAAAATACTTCCTGGCTTAGAATATGAACACAAGACAGCTGCAGAAAATCATAACAAATTCCATTTAGCTTTGTATCCCATCACCAACAACAGCCTGTGGGGATGCTGAAGAAGTGGTATAAGAACAGGGTAGAAAAATTAAGTAATACTTCTTCAGCTCTCAATCTGTAATGTCATGGTTCAGAGACTGCTGGATTAAAAAAAAGAAGAAAAGACTAAGGGAGGAGCAGTGCTCTGTGTGGTGCAGGTTATCAGATACTTTCCTCACTTTCCAGTCTTCTAAATCTTTGTGAACAAAGCTACTGTATCAGAATTCCTAAACTAAAAATTGAATAACGTGCTATTTCTAGAGAAAAATAACTATCCATGTGCAAGAATATCTCAACGTCTTTCTTCCGAAACAGAAGTAATTGAAAACCACGTGATCAAATTTTGCAAGCTAGGATCTAGAAGTAGACTTAAAATCTATGGCCTATTTATGAGGCCAAATGAACCATCAGATGGCTTCATAAATTGCTATCTATTCCAAGTGTGTGCAAATATAAAGAAATGTGTACCATCTAGGACATTGATGAATGATGACTAAATGTACCTTGTGAATTCAATCCTGAATAATTTTTTCTAATAAAATCACTTGTTCTGTCAGCAGGTTCCAAAAAGTTGTTTCTGTACTTTAGAATAGTCAAAATGTGTTATTATGAATCTGTATAAACTATTTTTTCCCCATTATCCTGTGTTCTATGCTCATAGGAGATAAAGCTGATTTTCTAGTGGAAAAGTGGATGCAAACAAAAAGGTGGGCTTTGCTGTGTGTAGCATTATTGATAATCCAAAAGGAGTTCTTTTAGGAAAGACTCTTAGCCAGGCTAGTCCGATATCCTAGTGTTCAGAATAAACACTTGATTGTCCCTAGAAGTGACTGGCATGCAGGCAGAGAGAACATAATCTTTAAAGCAGTGTTCTCTGTCAGAAGTTTGCAGATGGATACAGTGTGTGGAATAGCTGAAGGGGAAACAAATCATGAGAGTGTCCATAACCATAAGAGCAAAAGGCAACTCCAAACCATGTTTTCACAGCAAATATAAAAGAAAAAAAGAAAATGCAGAGGCAGCAGTAGTGAAGCAGTCAGGATACAGGCTCCCAAAGGACTTCCCATCCCACAGGAACTTTTGGAAGGCTTGCACTCTCTACTTGAGCATCCTAATAGACCCACAAGAGACTCGCTAGTTTGACCTACTTTTAAGTCCACAGCAAATCTCTTGGACTAGGAAATAAGCATTAATGCAGGGTTGATTACCATTGCTGGCTTAGTATCACAAGGATTTTTAAAGGACTTAAATATGTACTTAAATATGCAGATGAAGGCACAGAGGAGAGTGTTATTCCATTGCTTTTGTTTTGAAAAATAAAAACAAAGTAAGGCACGCAAGTTGAAATCTGTGTTTTTCAAATCATAATTATATCAGTTCAAAGTGGAGTGTAGGAAAAACAAGTAGACCTTTTTGGTGCCTCTTGTAATGCAGAAGAACTACTCTTGTTATATGACCTTTGTTCTAGGACAGATTACTCACCATCATTCCTGTAGATACATACTGAGAAAACCACCTGCTTTTTTTGAACTGTTTATTCTTTATAACTACAGCTTGGCCTTAAATACTTCATCCTATGAATAAATAGCCTATTCCTACAGCAAAGAAAGACTAAACCTCTCCTAAAGTATCTTCAGACGAACACAATGTCATCATATATTTACTGCTCATGTTGCATAGTATAAGTCATATAAGTCATAGTAGCATGATGCGTATCAACATCAAGAAACCATGACTCATACCCTTACTGACACGGCTCTGCTCCTGCTTGCAATAGTTTGTGGCTGACGTTCCTCTTACTGTCTTGCAGAATTAGGGTCACCTTTGGGCTCCAAGATATCCCTTGTGACCTTTGACATATTGCAGGATCTTGCAGTTTGCAACTCAGTTTTCTATCTGCTAAACAAGAGTCAGGAGAGCCTTACTTCTTCGTGCCTTTTTATAATTTAGGTTACATGGCTCTGTGGTTTATCTGCCTCCTCCTGCATATGACATCCAGCATTTGATAAAAATACTTCCAACCTTAGTCAAATCTTACAAGCATAACAGTAACAGAATAAAATCTCAGCTAGATGTAAATTAATGGATTTAAACAGTTTCTCATTTTCCAGTTTTCTATCATCTTGGTGAATGTCTTGGTCTACTGGCAATCACCTTACAAATCCAATGGAGGAAATGGAAACCAAGCTCTGCAGTGGTGACAAAGAGGAAGCTTTAAAAAGAGAACTGCCATACTGTATAGGAGAAATAGACTTCACAGCTTCTGGGAAGAAACGTGGAAAGGTACAGCACTGAGAAGTTTCCAGCCTTTAATACTATTACTATTGTTCAGCTGTTACTTTATAGCATTAGACGTAGAGACTGTAATAGTGAGGATCAACGTGCCACAGTGCAAGGCACCACATTGTACTCAAAGCAGGGACCATACAAGTTATTTAAAATGAGGCCTATTTATATATGGAAGTCAATCACTTGACTTGCACTGACATACTACAAGTACAGTTGATCATTTTTTCCTTTTTTATTTAAAAAAATAAACCCACACATTTTTATTTAAAAAAACCCCTTCCTTCATTTTGTATAATTTCCCTGGTTTAGTCTCTTTCAGCCAAAAATTTATCACTATACATTTCAACATTTTAAACATACTTCTGAGCATTTTCAAGACCCTCCTTAAGGTTCTCTCTCTCTCTGTTCTGCTAATACGCAGAGAAGTATGTACACAGAGACCCACCTCCTCACTAGTCCCTTGCACACACTACTGTGAGAGTAGAAGGAATTCTTAGGATCAGAAATCTGCCTTAACATTGTTTTATAGCACAGTCTTAAGCACAAAGCCAGAATATACACAGAACAGGAAGAAGTGATAGATTCATGTAACTTGTTCTTGAAAAACAGACATGAAACCAAGTAAATATTTCACCCAATGATGAAAGAATTACTCAAGAAATTTGTTGGCTTTGTTAGACTGCCATGGACCTGAAGGCAGTTCAAGAAGAATAGCAGCATTAGAGAAGAGAATGATATGTCAGTCTGCAACACAGAATTAGTCCATGAAACTTACCCAATTAGAATGATGACAATTATACAGAAGCCTGCTAAATTCATCTTGGTATTTAATTCTCTGTCAGATATTGCTGAAATAATTTTTTCTCGAGTAACCTAATTGATGATAAATTTCTCTGTACATTCACAATGAGTAATCTCTCTACTATATCCTACGATCCATTTTTATTCAGTGAAGTTTTTTTGTTTTGTTTGTTGAAGTTTATTAAGGTGCCGTGTACCATTCATCCTGGAGTTATATTTGAAGTTATGCTCAATAAATGGAAGCTACCTGCTCCCAATTTAGTTGTCTCTTTAGTAGGAGAAGAAGAAAATTTCCAGATGAAGCCTTGGCTACGGGACACCTTAAAAAAAGGACTTACAAAAGCAGCTCAAAGCACAGGTTAGTGCTTTAGACTTCAAAGAAGGAATTTGTGTCCCTGCTGGATTTTCACACCTAGCATCCAGAGACCTTTAAATGTCAGTGGGCCAGCTCACATGATTATTTTTGGAAGTTCAGAGTTTTGCTGAATGCTACCTACAACCTGTAATTAAATGGTTTTTAAAATGAAAGATACTGTATTGGAAACAGAAGAAAAAAGGTATTTCAAAAAAATTACTCTAAGCAACCATTCCTGAAATGTAAAGTTACCTGAGGTTGTTCCCTCAGAGATGACACTAGAAAGATAGCATGAGATGGGAACAAATACATTGCCCTCTTTACTGCTGTAGCAAAATAATTCTTAAGAGAGCATGTCAATTTGACTTCAACAAGAGTAAAAAAGAGGAAAGAAGGCATTAAGCACCTTAGTCTTTTCCTCATCCTTTGTCACTATGTTTCACCCCCCATCTAATAAAGGATGGACATTCTCCTGGGCCCTCCTTTTGCTGCTAATATATTTATAGAAACATTCATTTTCTTCAAATCTAAGAGTTGAACAGACTTTGTTAGTAAAACAGTTTATGATTAGACTCAAGTTTAAACAAAAATGTGTTTGTAATATATAACAAAAAATGCATAACACAGAGCAGAAAATAAGTCATCACACTTTCTCCCTAGCTTCTCCCACGAATGACAAGTGCCATGAAAGCAGTTAAAACCAAAATGAAACAAGCCAGTGTTTGGGAACATACATGGAAGTGGCTTTCATTTTAGATGATATTTTTTCCCCTACAAAATGAAATGAAAAATCTGTAACCATTTCACAGCAAGCTTTTGGTTTACCTTCACTGGTTCAGACAAGATTGTAACAGTTTTACTTCTTATAATGGAACAGCCAAGCACCAAAGCTCTTTTTGGTATTTTGGTACCACACAGATATTCATGGAACAGATCCTCCTAGAAGCTATGCTAAAGCACATGGAGGATGGGGAATTGATTAATGGCAGCCAGCACGGCTTCACTAGGGGCAAATCCTGTATGATCAACATAGTGGCTTTCTATGATGGGGTTAACAACAGCAGTGAACACGGGTAAACCGACAGATGTGATCAATCTGGACTTCTGTAAAGCCTTTGACACAGTCCCCCACAACATCCTTTTCTATAAATTGGAGAGATATGGATTTGATGGGTGTACGGTATGGTGGATAAGAAACTGGTTGGATGATCATATTCAGAGGGTAGTGGTCAATGGCTTGAAGTCCAGATGGAGATCTATGACAAATGTTGTCCCTCAGGGGTCCATACAGGGACCAGTGTTGTTTAATAACTTCATCAATGTTATTGACAGCAAGACTCAATGCACCCTCAGCAAGTTTGCACATGACACCAAGCTGAGTGGTGTAGCTGCCACACTGGAAGGATGGGATGTCATCCAGAGGGACCTGGACAGACTGGAGAAGTGGGCCTGTGAGACCCTCATGAGGTTCAACAAAGCCAAGTGCAAGGTCCTACACCTGGGCTGGGGCAGTCTCTGATTTCAGTACACGATGGTGTAATTGAGAGCTGACCTGCAGAGAAGGACTTAAGGGTGCTGGTTGATGAGAAGCTTGACATGAGCCAGCTCACAGCCCAGAAGGCCAACTGTATCCTGGCCTGCATCAAAAGAAGCATGGCCAGCAATTCAAGGGAGGTGATTCTGCCCCTCTGTTCCTCTCCTGTGAGACCTCATCTGAAGTACTGTGTCCAGTTCTGGAATCCTCAACATAAGAAGTATATGGGACTGTTGGAATGGGTCCAGAGGAGGGCTACAAAGATGATCAGAGGGCTGGAGCACCTCCCATACAAGGACAGGCTAAGGGAGTTGGGTTTGTTCAGCCTGGAGAAGAGAAGGCTCCAAAGAGACCTTAGAGCGACCTTCCAGTACCTGAAAGGGGTCCCCAAGAAATCTGGGGAGGGACTGTTCACCAAGACTCGTAGTGATAGGACCAGGGGCAATGGATATGAACTGGAGAGGGGCAGATTTAGACTAGGCATAAGGAGGAATTTCTTCACTGTGAGAGTGGTGAGGCACGGGCACAGGTTGCCAAGGGAAGCCATGGGTGCCCCATCCCTGGAGGTGTTCAAGGCCAGGTTGGATGGGGCCTTGGGCAGCCTAATCTAGTGGGAAGTGTCTCTGCCCATGGCAGGTGTGTTGGAACTAGATGATCTTTCAGGTCCCTTCCAAATCTAACTATTCTATGATTCTCTATCTCCAGCTGCTTTCCATACTTAAAACTGGATAGATTTCCAGTTCCTTTATATTACATATTTGAAAAAGTTTGGTTAGCTGTTTACCTAAGGTTCTGCAAAGTCTTTGTTACCATAACGTCACTTCTGTAAATCCTACTCTCCTGAAAATCTCACCCTCTAACAAACACAAGAGAAATAGAGCAAAGGGATGGGGTGGAGGAATTGTTGGCTTCAACTGAGAGGACTAAATAGTTGTAAGCAATAACCTGGTAGCAGAAGAGGTTGGGCATAACGTGCTTCATCTAGTGTTCTTTCTCGTGCAACAGACCTACTTGGTATAGTGATGTTTCTGCTCATATTTGAACAGTATGCAACTGGGCACAGCATTCTTGACATGTCTATTGACATCAGAGTAAAGGTGGCACCATTGTGTCACATGGTATGTGAAGCACATCTGCTTGGGCCTATAATTTCTTCTTGTCTCCCTTATTAAAGCCTCACATACTTTGTATGTATTTTAATTCTGAGTGCTACAGTCCATCAAGACCTGTCTATGGTTTACCTGTGTAAAAAAACCCAAAAACCTTAAGTCCAGTACTGCAAGTAATGTTACTTGACACACAAATGTGTTCAATTATAAAGAAATTATCTATTTTTTAAAAATAATTTCAGGTGCTTGGATTTTCACCAGTGCTTTGCGTGTGGGAATAACAAGACACTTAGTGCAAGCAGTCCGAGATCATGCACTGGCTAGTACTTCATCCAAAGTAAGAGTGATTGCCATAGGAATAACTTCACTCAGAAAAATTCAGTGCAAAGAAATTCTGGACAACACAAAGGTATTTCCCGCTTATTCTACGCTTGTGGCAGGATTGTTCAGAATCATAGAATAACCAGGTTGGAAGAGACTCACGGGTTCATCGAGTCCAACCATTCCTATCAAACACTAAACCATGCCCCTCAGCGCCTCATCCACCTGTGCCTTAAACACCTCCAGGGAAGGTGAATCAACCACCTCCCTGGGCAGCCTGTTCCAGTGCCCAATGACCCTTTCCTTGAAAAATTTTTTCCTAATGTCCAGCCTAAATCTTCCCTGACAGAGCTTGAGGCCATTCCCTCTCATCCTGTCCCCTGCCACTTGGGAGAAGAGGCCAGCTCCCTTCTGTCTACAACCTCCCTTCAGATAGTTATAGAGAGCAATGAGGTCTCTCCTCAGCCTCCTCTTCTCCAGGCTAAACAGCCCCAGCTCTCTCAGCCGCTCCTCATAAGATTTGTTCTCCAGCCCCTTCACCAGCTTTGTTGCTCTTCTCTGGACTCGCTTCAGAGCCTCAACATCAGAAGCAAGCTGCACCTTTACAAAATCTGGAAGTAGTAGGAAGAACAATGTTGATCTAATTTAAAAACAAAAATGAAGTTTAATATGTTTTTTTGGGGGGGAAACAGAATTAGAGAAGGGAGAATTGTTAGATACTAACGATTCCATGCCCTGTGCGCTCAGTATACTTCGCAGCAATTCTGCAAGTATCCAGCAGGTGCCAGCATTGGACATTAGCTCAGCAACCAGAGTAAGGATGAACATCAGGAAAAAATCATGCGTCATAAGGTACCTATAAAGTACCTTTAATAATTGTTTCCCTTGTCACCTTACTGCAGAAGCACTTCCTCCAAGCTATTTCATAAATAATGCGAAAATTATATTTTCTAGTATGGAACACAAGCCATAAATATTTCAAGACCAAATTTTCTTAAATAGTCATTAAATCAGTGTCTAATATACAAAAAACTACTCCATGCAGGCCAAAAATACTACTGATGTGGGATTTTATCTAGCTATTGGAAGCTCTAGGGACTTCACAATTCATGTCAAAGCAATCAAAGATTGGGGGAAAAAAAACCACAAATCACCAAAAACCCAAACAAAATCCAATGAAAACAAAACCAAACTAAAATAATTTTAAAAACATTTCATCCAACAAAACAGTTGCTGGAAATGTCAAGACAAGTTGATACTGCATTGACCTGGACCTGGAGTAAAAAGCTTATGGCATGACCTTCCTGTTACTGGATAGACTGTCTGACCTAAGCAGAATATTAGAATAATAAAGTAGGTGTGTGATAAAAATTAATGACAGTTTCTCTCTGCTAGTTTACTTCCTTGCAGAAGCTAAGAAAAAGGCAACAAACACAGCCCTTTGAACTTGCACCTAGTTCTTCTCTTGGTTAGGCAAGCAAGTACTAGCTAGCAGCTGGGAGATTGCCAGAAAATATCAGCAATTTATTGTGATAAAGCTTCACCTTTTTCCATCCTTTTTGCCAGTGACAGCTACCTGTGTGCTCTACAAGGTGGGACCCTTTAGCTGGAAGATTTCAACCTATTTGTGTGACTGAACTGATCTGAAAGAATCTCAGAGGAAAGAATTCAGATCGTTTGTGAATTTTGTTCAGGAAAGTTGCTTCTGCAAGTGCAAACTATTTCACCTCCTCTCCAGGCTCAGTGATCAAAATGCATCTGGATCTTTCCTAACCAGCAGCTACAAAACAAACGCACTGGTTTTTTATTGCATTAGATTTCCACCCCACCCCCTTAACTAATGCTTAAATTCTTTGTCAAGGAATGT
The DNA here is from genome assembly GCA_033459285.1 of Clamator glandarius. Lineage (NCBI taxonomy): Eukaryota > Metazoa > Chordata > Aves > Cuculiformes > Cuculidae > Clamator > Clamator glandarius. Next base: position 1,665,294 of record JAUNZM010000125.1, read on the forward strand.
TTCACGTAGAGCGTTCCTGACCTTATTACATCTGCCATTGCTTCCACCCAAAGACATTCTGGATTTTAGCCAGTAACTAGTAAGACAAAGGAACTTTATCAGGGCTGTTGATCTAAACTAAGTTCTCATTATACTCGGCACTAACACAAGCAGCTTGTTGTATAAAATAGAGCTAACAATTCACCCAACAAGGAGAAAAACAAGCCCTGAAATCAGTGGATCCCTCCCATCTCTTCTGTGTTAATGGTATGCTTTAAACGTAATTGAAAGATCACTTCCACGTTTTCAGAGATTAAATAGGAAAAGCCCCCAAGGCCTTCTTCAATTTGTTTTTGTACCTCTGGGTCCTAATCAAAGGCAATTTTTGGCAAGGAGTTTCAGTGTTACATGGCAGCAGAATATAGGCAGCCCTCTGTCAAAACATAATTTGAAGGCAAATTAATTGTATAAAGAAGCTTTCCCCAGCAATGGGAAGACAGAGAAAAAGATGTAAAAAGAAAAAGCTGTGGCATTTGCTCTTTGTAAAGGACATGCAAATTTGCTGCTTTTTTCCTGGAATGGTGTCATAGGAAAACACCTGATGATAGCCTTTTTTCACCTTGCTTTGTAGATTTCTCTTATCCTCTTTGACTGTGTGCAGCTTCATTTCAGAAAGCCACTTAGGGGTTTGCTATGCAGCATGCTCAGCCCTTCTACCCAGGGCGTGAAGGAGCTTGTCCTCTGGGCAACTTAATGTTTTTATTCATTAGTAATGCTGCTATGAGCTCCTGGTGATATGTTCACTGCCTCTCCAACACTAGCCTTAGCCTTGGCTGTGGAGAAGAACTGGATTACTCTTGGGCTGGACTTCCCCCAGCATTCAGCTGAGCACCTGCTCCTCCTAGCAGATACTGCCAAAAGCTAAATTAAGAAAAGTTCTGCATAAGATCTGGCTCTTATGAACTGGAACACAAACTGAACAGAACTGGAATGTGTCTCTGCCATGCCTTAAATACAGCTAGGATACTTGCATAGCAACATGCTATGCCTAGAAAGGCTTTAACACCCGTGTCCATAAAATTAGTGGTAGGAAAATGCAACACACGGGCAAAATAGCCAAGCTGACAGTCTGAGTTTTGTTCATAAATCTAAGGCTGTAGGAATTGGAAAAGAGGTATGATAGAAGGAAATGCAGATTTTAAACAGTTGCTTTTATCTGGCTCACTTGCAAGAGGACTGATTATGAAGATGAAAAAGAATAATAATAGGGCATCAACAGCCTGGCTTGTAACTGGGAAGGATATATCAAAGTGGATGTACAACAAAGGGAGAGAAAGTTTCGCGTTTTTTTCTAAAGGAAGTAAGCGGAGCTCAAAAAATTGTGTGCATGGAAGACAACATGTAGCACAATCCTTAGAATAAAAGACTGTAGCAGGGGCTTTGTCTTACCTAGACAGTGATTTTATGGGAAAACAAACAAACAAACAAACAATTTCAAGTTACAACATCCCTCACCAAAAATGGAAGGCAATAAGAAGGCACTTTCTAAAGTCTACTTGTCACTCACTTTTAGAATGCAATCTCCAAACTGAGACTAACTGTTAGACTTCATATAACCCTGTCAATTAAATACAGCTGCATTTAAAGAGACATGGACATGCAAGAGGCTCACTTATCTGCTGGGCTAAACATGGACAAAACACCACTGAAATAAGTATATTTGCCCCTGTTTATACTGGCTGAGACTTTAGCCCTGCAAGACATTACAGTTCCATCCACAATCATCAAGTCTCATGGCCCCTTTCCATTTGTTGAAGAAATATTTCTAAAACCTCTGAATGAATGCCTGTATTCCATAGATGATGACTGATGTCACTATGTTTTGCAGAGCCCAAGAGAAAAATTTCAGGCATTTCAGCTTTTAGCCCTGTCAAATCTGGCACCTTTCAGAAGGAACATAATTTTCTTCTTTGTCCTTCTCAAAAACTATATCCAAGCCTCTCAAAGGTGGTGCACTATGTCATAATGTAGGCAATACAAAAACATAGATGAAGCCCATAAAAACATGGACTGTTTTTTATAGACAACACTAACTTCTCTCCTCTTCTCTCTAGAATGAAAGTCTTGTACACTACCAATCAGATGATAATATCCAAGGCCCATTGTCTTCCCTGGACCACAACCATTCCCATTTTATTTTGGTGGATCATGCAACACCAAATGAGCCAGATGGAACCACTAAGCTACGTCTCACCTTGGAAAAATATATTTCAGAACAGCGTACTGGATATGGTGGTAAGTACACTATACATAGGCATGCTAACTTGAATAGTACTGATATTACAGTGATGCTTGTGGGCCCCTGGCTTTATCAAAGGCAGGTCCAATTCTCAAATTAGACAATCATTTACATAGGCAAGATCAAGTAAACACATTTGTCATTATGTAAGAGGCAGAACTAAGGTGACTTCTGAAGCTGAGAACAATGCTCTTTGAACCAAAAATCCTGACTTAAATGTGGCTCAAAGCTGGTCATCAAAGCATAGCTCAAATTGCCTTAAAATACAACAAACTGAAAATAAATCCAGCATTAAGTGCCTTAGCCAGCTGCTCTAAGAGATTAACGTTCATTGTTGTATACTTTTATTCTCTCTCACACACAGGGTCTTGAATTGCTCCAACACTGGAAGAAAAGACGTGTTCCAAAGCCTTCTGAAATATTTTAAGCCATATTTATTTCAGGATAAAATCTTATCCTGGGTAAACAATGTAGCATCTAATGGCCATCTAAGTCTATGTGACCTTTGTTTACAATGAGAACTGAGTACTGGGCAGGCCTCCTGTTGCTATTTGTGGAAAGAATTCAGTTGTAGTACTAATACAATTACTTTTACCTTTCCTTTGTTTACATAATATCTGCAGTGCTAGCACAGCTGAAACAGAAGGGAGACCTCACTTACTTGCACTTGTTTGCACTAATGGAATATTCAATTATATAGCCCATAATATGGTTGCACAAATGTACCTGAAAGCACAAATGCACCCAGAGAACGCTTATCTGGTGACTTAGGAAAGACCACAGGTGGGCTGTAATGGTAGGCTGAGGTTGCAATGCCTGGAGATAGAAACTAGCCTCTTTCTGCTTGCAAACCAAATCCTTTTGAACAAATCTCAGTGGAACAATTTTCTGTCAAAAACTGCCTATTCATTTGACAAATTTCACTGGAACATATTGAATTCAGCAATATCATCTATAAACAAAACCAATGTTATTCATTTAAGCTCATTTATATTCAAGCTGAGCAAAGGTCTGTGACTTTACTTAAACACTTTAATAAAGTAAGGCAGAATTTTTCTATTTAAAAGAAGAAACCCAAGTGATTCAGAGGAAATGTTTGATATGCTGAATTATTCTTTGCAATTAAGGACTTCTCACCTTCAAGTCAGAATCTACTCCCCTCCCATATTTTGAGGAACCTGTAGTCACAGAGGTCACTCTTCAAACTAGAGCATCACCATATAGAGGTATGGTAGTGCTATACTATTCACTAAAGCAAATGAATTTTGCCCAACCATGTCCTGGCTACAGCTCTACTCTACTTTATCTCAGTAGATGCCCCAGAACAGATCCAACAGGTAGCAAATGACTATTTGTACAGTGCTCTGGGAGACCTACAAAGGGAAACATCAAAAAATTGTTTTAACCAAAATGCTTTCTATCTTCTAACTGAAAGAGGCATTCATCTCATGATAAGTTCAGCATTTATAGAATAAACCACGTAGAAATAAATGGACCCCTGTGGGTCTCCTTGGAGGACGGCTAAGGACAGGGATGCCTACACTATTTCTTCCCTTGCTGCAGTGACAGAAGTTAAATATTTCATTAGCATTTCTTTTAAATTTATGAGATTATGTTATTAATAATCACCACAACAGATTGTACTGAAGGAAATTAAGTTTTTTAGGCAGAATAGCAAAGAGTATATGCTTCCTATGAACTCCTGGAGTGTGCCCATAGAAGAGTGATGAAGCTAGTGAAGGGGCTGGAGAACAAGACTTAAGTGGAGAGGCTGACAGAATTGGGGTTGTTTAGCCTGGAGAAGAGGAGACTGAGGGGAGATTTTATCACTGTCTACAACTACGTAAAAGGAGGTTGTAGAGAGGTGGGTATTGGTCTCTTTTCCCAGGAGATAGGGAATGGCCTTAAGCTGTGTCAAGGGAAGTTTTGATTGGACATGTGGAAAAATTTTTCACAGAAAGGGTTATGGAGCACTGGCAGAGGCTGCCCAAGAAGGTGGTTGAGTCACCATCCCTGGAGGTATTATGAAGCTGGTAGATGAACTGCCTAGGGATATGATTTAGCAGTGGACATGTATAGTTGGAGTTGAAGATCTCAAAGATCTTTTCCAACCTAATGATTCTATACCTGACTCATCTCATCCTACCTGCTCTACATTGTCAGTGTCTTGGTATTCTTAAATCCTCATTATATCAGGCTTTTCTTCTGTATTCCAGTGCACCTTCTTGCACATGCATAACACTTGGGACAAATTGACAGCTTTCCATGTCTAACTGTGTCTTAATATAAATAGTGGTAGCTGCCTTTCTGAAAACCTAATAATCAATAACTTAACAATGCTATTTCATGTAGAAGTGCCAACACCATATTTTGCAGCCGAGTTGTATTGAGGTGAGAACAGACTAGACTTCTTGCCAAGGATCATGCAGGATATGTGAGGCAAAGGTGCCTTCATCCTGAATCTTAGACTAGATCTTATCTGCTAGGTCACAGATTTATTTTCTTCTTTTACCACTTTGTTCTAACATCACCTGCATTCTGCAGGCTCATATTCTGGGAGAATAATAGAATCACCAGGTTGGAAAAGACCTCTTGGATCATTGAGTCCAACCATGTTTTGGTATGTACCAAAACAGCACATAACAGAATTAATATCAAGGGGTCAGCAGAAGCACCGTAGTTTTATAAAAGCTGTTAACTTTATCAAAATGAAACTATCTGTTTCACAGGAACTGGTAGCATTGAGATCCCTGTGCTTTGTCTACTGGTAAATGGAGGACCAAGCACACTTGAGGTAAGAAACAGTTTGCAACATTAGGAAAATAAACTAACAGATGCTAAGTAACTAATGGAAAATTCATCTGGATGACAGGCACAGCTATTGGCACTTTACATGAAGTAAGAATTCATATGTATACACCATTAAGAACTGAATTCTGTTAATGCTAATTTTACCAATACTTGTTTAGGAGAAATATTTCCTTTTGAATAGGCACCAGGTGATCATTAAAGCTTTCATTGCCAGCTTGTACAGTGGGAAGAAGGAATCCAAACCCAAAACAAACCCTCAGAAGCCAGCTCTAAATCTTGCTAAGCAGAAATACTGTGCTGTGCTGTTACTTGAGATCACATAGAAAGATCAGTTTAATCACCCAGTACTGTTCAGCAACAGTAAAACAGCTGTCTGTGTCACAGAAGTCAAGAGGATGTATGTGACTGTGTTTGCTAGATATGCCATTTAAAATTATAGTGACCTAATTTCACTGGGCAAAACACATTGTTGGATAGCAAACTAGAGTGGTCTGCTAACAGTCCCATATCTTTTAAGTAAAGGATCAGTTTTGATTTTTTTCCTGAGTAGTTCTACAACTTAAAGAACTTGTTAACTAGGAGATACTATTTATACTTTAACAGATATTTTATTTTGCTACTTTATAGCAGTCTTGTATGTCCACATGACATTTTATTTATAATATTCTCAGATGAAAAGTAATATTCTACAGTACTTGTAGAATGACATTTAACCATAATTTAAAGTTTCCAGATAATGAGACTCTGCCACACAAGCTGGTAACCTCTTTCAGAATGACTCATTTCTAGTGACGTTTTCTAGTTTCAATTTCCAGTCTCTGTATCTTGGCATCCTGTTGTCAGCTGGACTGAGACACACACAGGTATTAGAAATCTTGCTGATTAAACTAAGGTTGTGTCACCTCTCGAGCTTTCTTTCTAGAAGCCAAATATGGTGTTGAAGCTAAAATTAGGTGTTGAAAAACCACATATCACAACCGATGAATCCTCTTTTCAAAGTTTAGTGAACAAAGTGACTAACAATAAAGTAACAATAAATCTAACAATAGTTAGATTCTTAGCATCTCATTCGTGTCTTTCATAACTACTGAGTAAGAAACAGATGGGCAGCAAATAGACATTACTGCAATTATGTTGCCATGCCCTCTGTTTTCTTCTCTCAACAACTTGACTGACTCATTTTAATTGCACAAGTAATAGAATTATCAGCCTTTAACTCTTGTAGTTGCTATGCTTTTGCCTGTGTCCCAATGTTTTATTCCCACAGGCAAATTCCTGATTTTCAGACTATAACGCCATGTTTAGCAGCTAAAGATATTGATGAGAATTTCTGCATACTGCCCGTCTTGCACTTGACTATGATGAAATAAAAACTACAGGAGAAAAAAAAAGTTTAATTCATTGTTTGTCCAAATCAGATTGCTTAGTTCGCCCGCAGATGTGTCCTGAAAAGTAGCCCAGTCAGGGGCCTGTACACAGATGACCTGCTACAGTATCAGAAAAAATCTGAATAGTTTAGAGGAGTCTGAACTGATTCCATAGAGAATCTGGTTTAGGTACACATTTATTCCTAGCATACAAGAAATCCTTCTTTTGAATAACATTTTGTCTCCATATGCTTATTCTAATTATGTACTTTTTAAACGACAGAGAATTTGCAGCGGTTTGGAAAATTCTGCTCCCTGGCTCATCTTGGCAGGGTCTGGAGGTACAGCTGACATCTTAGCTGCATTCATGAATGACCCGCAGCTTGTCACACCAGAAGCTGTTGAAAAGCAATTTAAGGAGAAATTCCCTGCAGAAAGCTTCTTGGGGAAGGACATTCTCCAGTGGACAGCAATAGTGAGAGCATATGTTTGATAATTACATGCATTGTGTTGACAAGATCTCACTTACCATTTCTAGCTTCAGTAGCCCACACAGTACAAATATGACAAGAAGTTGCCCACAAGTTTTGGATACTCCAGTGCTCCAACACTAGTGTCATAGAATACTTCTCTATGATTAAAATAAAGTGCTTAGTTGATAAAACAAACTGCTTCAACCTAGTGAATCAGCTAAACACTTAGGGCTCTGTTTGTCTTCAATTACTTTCACAAGTAACTGCCAGCACCCAAGAACCCCATAGAGAGAGAACATGAAGCATTATTTGTACCCCACAGCTGTGGAGTTTGTGCAGCTGTGACAGAAGAGACTTAATTCATGGCCTACAGCTGTTAAATGGAAATCTAATTGTGGATAAGCATGCATAAATTAAAAAGAATTGAAGAGTGTTTAGCTATCATCCTATCTTCACTTATGTGTGTTCTTACAAAGAATGACACAACATATTCACAGAGTTTCCTTACTCTTTGTCTTGAGGCACTTTTGCTGGACTTAAACCACTATGCATAATTGTTTAAGAAACAAAAGAAAAACAACCCACTTCGTCATTGTCTTTATGTGAAGATTGAAGAGCACTGTGTGCCTGAGATAAACTCGACCTGACCCACTATTTATTCTTTACAGTCCCTGCCATAATCCTCAGCTTTAAACGTTCCACGTATTAATTCCATTAGGGGGAAGTTTGCCAGATGACTAACACAGGGGGCTGGAAGGGCATCTAGAAGCAATATTGCCAGATGCCCATAAAGTCTCAGTGCAGCTGCAGAGCAAGAAAGAGAACACAATAAACAGAGAAGCAGAAGGAAAGAGTCCTGTAAATATCAATATTTGATGACTTTTACTCAAAGCAAATTTAGAGACTGCTTTTAAATAAACAACTCTGACAGTCAAACTTAAATGTCAAAACAGGAAAACGTAGAACAAAACTAGTGGTATGCTGTCCACAGCATGACTATGAGTCAAATAAGACTGTGAGTTAAGGAAGGAACTTTTAACCAAAGCACTATTCTGGTTCTCAGGATATTCAAGTTCTGTTCTTCGTAGACTGCTATGTGATTCTGGAAAAGGCAGGAGCTTCCTCCTTGCCTTATTTATACATGTGAAACTAACAATGTTTGTCTTTTTGCCAAACACCAACTTTAAGATTAGAATATAAGTTCTTTGGGTGTGAGTGTGGGTGATCTCCACTAGGCTCTTAGGCATTAATATATAGCAGTAGAACAAGAGGTAAAATTATTTTTGTTTCAACTCTCAATAGATTCAGAACATCATTTCACACCAACATCTTCTGACTCTACACAACTTTGAGCAAGACGATTCAGGAGAACTAGACACAGTCATTTTAAAAGCTCTGGTAAAAGGTAAGAAAAATAACCACAGCACAATATCTTACTTGTCTTATTTGACCTCTGTGGCATAAATGTATTTTAATCTTGTCCAGAGCAAGTTCAGATGGCTGTTGGATTCAATTTCATTTCTGATGCAGATTTCTTATGCTTACTTATTGACAAATGAACTGTGGCCATTACCATAGCTCTTGTAACCTTGCTTTAAAATAGTGTTTGCTTTTTAAAGTTGTGCCATTGTATAGCACTATTTTAATCACTCCTTCATTTCACTACTTGTTTCTCTTAGTAGTAGAAGTTACAAAAGAACTGAAATAAACTAGAGCAGGTATTCCAATTACAAGCCATTTAAAAACAAACCAAAACAAAATAAAACCCCAAAACACATGTACATCTGAGCTGCCTCAGTTCCAGAAACAACACTTTTCTCCTATAAGAAATCTTCACTGTATCTTCTGAAAGAAGACATTACTTGCTTTGCTACGCATTTGAGTTTGTGTTAACCTAATTGTTTGTGTTAGCCTAAATATAGCATAGGGGGAAAAAGACAGTCTATTCCTAACATGCCAATTGAAACAAGACAAAACCAATAGCCAGTTCTGTTCCCTCCTTTCTGCAAGCCAGGGCCTCTCTTAAAATCCTGCACATATTTAAACTAAATGTTTTAGGATTCAGCTAGCAAAAAATATTTTATTAGTATTTCTTAAGTTAGGAAAAAAGTGCTGTGAAAAGTTCTTGTTTAAGCAACCCACAGATCTGTGACAGATGAAGGAGAGCTTGTATTAAAATTACCAATGTTATATGAAATTAAATATAACAAGTATAAAGTACGGAGTTAATTTGCATTTCCTATTTTTGCCAGCCTGTAAAAGTCACAGTCAGGAGGCTAAGGAATACCTGGATGAACTGAAGCTGGCAGTGGCCTGGGATAGAGTGGACATAGCTAAAAGTGAAATATTCAATGGGGACGTGGAGTGGAAGGTACCAGGTTTTATTGCCTTAGAGGACAACTGGTGTATAATCCAATGTGTACAGGACACAAACATCCTGATAGAAGGTTTCAGCTTTTAACACTACTTTTTAACTTGCATTCTCCACTAAGAGATTGTGCAGTGGTAATATGCTTCCTTAGGCTGTTTGTCTTTCTGGTCCCCTATATGATAATGGCTTAAAGATACACAAATCATCATGGTCGCTTTCTTGATCTCTTCAGGGGCAAGAATCTTTCCTCTCCTTCTGTAGACCTTTAAAACAAACAAACCTGAGCTTACAAAGCAAAAGAAGCATGCAGATATTAATGTTAGAAGATGGTAGGAAGAATGTCACTGTTTTCAGCTGATGTATAAACAGTGTGGTGGGTACCTAACATCATAACTGCCACAGCATGCTGTTTATGTTGATATTTTAACACTAATGCTTATGCTGCTCTTTTGTCATGGAGAAATTAAGTGATTTCTACCTTTTTCTCATTATACCCACTGTTGACCTAGTGGAACAATGAGTGTGTTACATTTTACCTCATGTTAAATCTTACCTCCCTCCTCATCCATTCATTATTACCCCAAAACACTTTTTTTCCCCCCTCTTTTTTCTTTTCTCCTCCATTAATCTAGTCCTGTGACCTGGAGGAAGTGATGATGGATGCTCTAGTCAATGATAAACCAGAATTTGTAAAATTATTTATTGACAACGGGGTTAACATATCCGAGTTCCTGACATACAGTCGTCTGCAGATACTCTACTGTTCCATTTCTCAGAAATGTCTCCTTTATGAGCTTCTACTGAAGAAACATGAAGAAAGCAAGCTGACCTTGTCGGGGCTTACTGGTCAACAGCAAAAGGAGATTTGCCCACTCTTCACTCTCAGTGAGGTCTCTAGAGTTCTCAAAGATTTTCTCCATGATGCATGCAAAGGTTTCTATCAAGACTTCAGATGTGGAGGCAGAAAGAAATCTGTGAGTTACAACTTTCCATCATAGTCCTGCTCCCCTGCGATTTAAAATTTGAAAAATTTTAACTATGTCTAGCCTTTAGGGGTGGGGCAGGAAAGGGAAGGGATGATGAGAGAAACATTGACTTCAGTTTCTCATCCCTGTTTTCAACTCATGACTATTACAGCTAAAATGCTGTGATCTTTTTAATTTCAAAATTAAAAAGGAAAATAAAGGAATTTCTAAGATAGACTGCTTTTGGTTCCTATTTCTCCCCCTCTGCATGTGGGGTTTTATGCAAGGTTTTAATGCATGTTGAACTAATGCTAAGATATGACCTGTTACAGGACCTGTAGAGGCCCCTGTAACTCACACTCTTCCAGCTCAACTTCCAGGAACCATTCCTCATTCTAGCAGGATGCACACAGAGAACAGCTTGATTTTATTAGCCTCATGTGTAAGAACAGATTCAATGAAAGCTGTATGAGGAATATGAAGAAATAGGATTAGGTTTATTAAGGAGAAATCTGGCACAAAAATAGCTGTCTGCCTTTCTCATACAGAATTGCAAGCAGAAGTGCTTGAAATACAACATTTTCCAGGAGAAAGACAGGCAGGTGATGGCCATTTTCAATTCCAGGTCTCATATGGAAATCTTTGCATGTAAAACTTCCCATATTTATACTGTTTAGGAGCAGACAGGATATTTAAGAATGTGCAGTGCATGATATTTGCCCTTAGGTCATTGCAGTCTTATTATTGAGTGACAAAACACAAAGGAAGAGATTAAAATGACCCCATGAAGTGGCCCTGACAATCACCCTGGCCAAGACATAACGATAACATGTGAGTGGTACCACTGTGGAATGTTTATAGTGCACTGTCCACAATTGTGCTATAGATATATAGTCGTTTTTGCATTTCAACATGTATTTATCGTTGAAACTCGTAAGTACCGAAAGTTGTTGCAAAAGCATTGGCAATAAGTCTGGACACATTATTTCAAAACAGAAAGGCACAGAGAAATTTTACCAATATCAGAGTTTTAGACAAACTAAATAATCAAGCCTTTTGATATTTGCCAAGTTCTTGTTTCATCATTAAAACTCTTTGTAATAAAAGATAAATTAAAAAAAAAAAATCTCTTTCAAGAGCTTCAATCACTTTAGCTTTGATAAAGTCCAGCTAAATTAATTAGTAGTATGACAAGATAAGTTTGAATCTAGTCAGGGTTTCTTTGTTCACAAGGACAGACAATTTGGGACAATACCTTTGAAGTCATTAAGCAGACTCCAGACTTTATAAAATTTATAGGAATAAGGATTTGCCACCAAAATCCAACTTAATTTTGTGAGATTTGGCAGTAATTGACCTAAAGCCAAGTGCTGTAAATAGGGCCCAAGTCAGATACCAGATCACACTGCCTACTAGTTTTTTTCCTTTGAAAGCTTCCTCCCATGGCTGCCACCTGTGGCTCAATCCCATGATCACTGACAACAGAGAGACTATCACAGTATTCTGCTGCTAAGTTACGTGTCTTACTTCAAGTTAAGAAATTGTGGCTAACAAGACTGATGAAACTTTTGGGATATATTTGTCTCCTGGAAAGTTTTCTGTGTAATTTCATTGATTAAATTGCTCAAAAAACCAAACCACCGATAACTCAAAAAAAATAACATCAAGATAAAGTTGAACAGAATCCCATCATTTAAGTGATTTAAAAAATATATCCTCACAAAAACTTTTTTTATTAAAAAAACCCACTCTGGCTGCTTCTAATTAACACAATAGATATAAAGGTAGTTTTAAAATACACTTAAAACTCTAAGCTTTACCGAAGTTGCCATACTTCCTCTGGGGAGCTTTTTATCAAATACTAAAGGAATAAGCAGTGTTCTACTTAAAATACTCCATGTACAAGGGAGAGGTTTCTCAAAGGAAAGACTACAAAGAGGGCATTGATGCACTCTATTCTTGTCCCATAAGGGGCCGTGGTGAGATTTTCGTTCTGCTGAAGTAAAATATGTTTTGTTCCCTTTTGTCTGAAACTACGTCCTCTGTGGTGGCAGTTCAACAGAATACAACATAACTGAAGGCAAGCTCAGATTAGTTAATCACAGGTTTGTCTTGTATGATATTACACACCAGTGGTAAAACCCTGGCGTTAATGAAGTCCACGAGAGCCATACCATCAACTTCAATGGAGTCACGGTTTCATCCAGAATGTTCTCACAGATATTGAGTTATATTGGAGACACAAACACCCTTTGATTTAGTAAAGAATGAACTAATTACCTCTCAGTCCTACTGAAAAGAAAAATCAAAAGAACATGAAGGAGCTGGCAAGGCCAAGAGCAGCTTAGATCATGTCATTTGCATGTAATGAGACTCCAAAGCAGGTTTAAATTTCTATAAAACTTATTTCAGGATAAAACGAATACAAAGCGACTACCTGGGCCCTTGGATATGAATCAGAAAAGTGAAAATCCTTGGAGGGATTTGTTTGTATGGGCAGTACTTCAAAACCGGCACAAGATGGCAAACTATTTCTGGGCTATGGTAAGCTTTGTGCTGTAGCTGCTTCAGGTGAAATATTGGCATATTTCAAGCATGTGGGGTGTTTCTTGCCCAGCCTTGCAGCTCAGATGACAGATAGGTTTGTTTCTAAAATACGAGATGTGGCATTTATAGGGCCTTTCATCTCCACATGACTCATGCCAGCAGTGGGCAGAGGGGCTGATATTGCAGGAGAGCAGAGCAGGTGTAAATCATTTCAGCCTGAAACACTTCTGAGTAACTCCAGCTGCAGAGCTGACCTTCCTCTCCCTTGCTGTTGATGACTCACCACTCAGGCTCAGGTTTTGTTCTCTCTACAATAGATCAGTTGTTGGGGTTCTAGCTCCATGAAGAGGGAAGGCAGTGCAATCCAATTGAGTATCTTTAGCTTACGTGCTTTCTGTGGAGGGAACAAGAGCAGCACAGTTTCAATGGCTGTTCTTCGAGCTGGCATAATTGGCTCCTGTTTCACAAGCCTCCACAACTGTTGCCCTGTCTCGTACATCTGCAGCGCAGTCCATGGCTTCCCTCCCCCCCACCAGAGACAGACACTGCTATCAAGCTCCATCCCTGAGCTTCCAGACAGCTGCATCTGGCACAGCGCGGGGGCAAAGGGAGTCATGGACAGGAAAAAACTGCAGCACAGCTCTTCAGCCTGTGAGTGTGTGTGTGCGAGCGAGCAGGCACAGCTGCACCTTGCAGGGCCTTGTGTCTGTGGAGCCCTATTATCAGAAGGCACATTTCTCTGCCATGTGCCACTTTCTGCCTCTGCCACACGTGCTCCCTCCCTTCCCAGACGTCCTTTTGCAGGGTCTCAAGCATAGCCATGCTTGAGGTGTCTTGGCACTTCGAGACCATTTTGCTCTATTTCCATAACGCATCCTTCCCGTTTCAGTCTCTGACTGCTACCCCAAATCAGGTCCTCTAAGGTCAATGAAATCTAGAAATCTCTAGCTTTATAAGGCACAAGAACTACCAGTATATGTTTTCAGTTCTCAAATACCACTAAAACTGCCATTCTAGTTGACATTTTTGACTATAAAGTCTGTATTTAAGGGAAGATTCTTTGAGGGGAAACATGTATGACATTTTATTTTTGTTACACGTGTCCTTCGGTGAAGTCTCCCTAGTTCAGCAATGCCCTCTACTGTATGGTAACAGCAGCACCCCTTTGAATTCCGCAGGGCCAGGAGGGTGTAGCTTCAGCCCTGGCAGCCTGCAAGATCCTTAAAGAGATGTCCCGCCTGGAGACAGAAACCGAAGTGGCACGTATCATGAAAGAGGCTAAGTATGAGCAGCTTGCTGTTGGTAAGTAACAGCACCTTTTTAACAGCATTAAAAATTTAAGAAGTGACTGCCATTGGAAGGCAAGCAAGTGAAAAAAATACTGTTTCAGTTTTAAAAGGTCAGCTGTCATGAATAATTTAACAACCCTGTGCACAGGCAGTCCCAAACAGTCAAATACCACAGAAGAAAGGCTTAACACCCAATCATTTTGGAAAAAAACAGTGTTTCAAGACTGGATACATAGAAGAAATTACTCTCCTGCTGCATGTTGGTATCTCAAATGTCTGACCTTAGTACAAAGTGTGTTACAGTGATGGGTAAGATAGAATAACTGAAACACTTACAGGTTCACAGCAGCCTGGTTTTCCTGCAATATCAAGCTTGCTCTGTAAGGGCCACTAGAGCAACAAGTTTTAAGATTTGTCTCCGATGCTAAAAATAATTTGAGATTACCTCACCCAGAAGAGGGCTGCAAAACTGCAATGAGGCTTAGGCTGGTTTCACAGCGGACAAGCCAACCCTCCCTGCCGCAGTAAGCATTCAAACATCTGCAGTGCTAGAATTCCTCCCCTTGTGTGGTTTAAAAGCAGATGTCTGCACACAAGCTTCTCTGCTGATCCATCTTCAATCAAATCCATGCCTGAAGGCAGCACTGGTGTGAATAGAGGGCTTTAAAGTACACTGCATGTGGAAATGCAGAGGTTTTTTCTGTCCCCTTAGATCTAGTACATCAAGCAGCTGAAGGCTCATGCAGACATTGCTACATTATTTATACAGAGACCACATATTCCTCTCTTCACAAAGGGTCATTATTATTTACAAAAAATAAAAGTCAGCTTCCTCTATAATCACAAAGCTCGAGTAATTTAGTCATGGAATTACAGGGCCTAATCCAATACACAGAAATCTGCTTCTTGGCTTTGGTGAGTATTAGATCAGATGATCAATTTTAATTTCTGGTCCAGATAGCACTGTTCGTACTAAGTAGAGCAAACATTGAATAAGACTGATAAATACCAAACCAAGCCCATATACCAGCTTATTCTAAGTTAACTTGATGCTTCCCCAGCCCTCAGAGTCTAAGAACAAGGTGGAGACTGGCCTAGGGAAGGTACTGGGAGAATCAAGTGAATGAGCAGAATGAAGCAGGCACAAGAAGTCAGGTTTTGACTAAAGAGAACCCCCTGATTTTTTGGACAGTTTATCCTAGTTTCTGAGGTCCAGGACCAGCTTCTCTGGTAACAGAATTATGCCACAACACTTACAAAGTCTAATATTATTTTACGTCAAATAGGCATGTCTTAAAACCAAGGATATGTTAGCTACAAGCCAAAGCAGGTCTGGTCCTTCTGCTTGTTCTGTTCAGTCAAGTGGGGGCAGTGTAGCAACTCAGCCTTCAAAGCGTAAGAAGATAACCCAAGACATTCAGTTTTGCTTGATATTGCCTGAAGCTCCACATGAGGCAACAACAGATGCAGGAGCATAACAAATATTGACATGTTTCCAAGAAGTTTCTTATGCTGCTCTAGAAGTACAGAGAAAGAAAAAATTCTCCTCAGATCAAACAATAGGAGAAAAAGCCAAACCTCAAACCTATCAGAGGGCCCAGGCTAAGAAGGGAGCATAAAGATAGGAAAAGGTAAAAGAAAGGTACTGCGGTATTTACTTCATACATTTCTGCAAATAATGAGAATTTTAAAACTACAGTGATTTTTTTTTTTGCGCAGTCAAAGGTTTTCTCTGCCTTCTGCTCCAACACATGCATACACATGCATAAAGCCATAGCAAGTTACTCTTGTGCTCAGCATCGTTCCTATCTCCCTCCCATGCGTCTCAGCTCTCTCAGTCTCTTTTCAACTAATTCAGCCTTGCAGAAGTCTCTGGTGCCACAAGGAGCATCTGGAACTGCTCAAGCTTTGCTGCCACTGTGCTGAACCCTACACACATCTATGATTTTTTTATTATTATTTTTTCTCTTAAAATTACAAGAACTGTTTGTCTATGTTTCCTTCATTTGACAGAACTGTTTAATGAATGCTACCACAACAGTGAAGAGAGAGCGTTTGCTCTGTTGGTGAGGAAAAATCAGTACTGGAGCAAAACCACCTGCCTTCAGCTGGCTACAGAAGCAGATGCAAAGTCTTTCTTTGCACATGATGGTGTCCAGGTAAGTTTTACACACCCTTTCCTCACCACCTTAACCCCCGAGACCTTTAAACATGATGTTTGGCACAGAAGAGGACAGTAAAGCAACTGAACAACCTCATGAAACATATTCTCCCAAATGACATTCTGCAAAGAGGGGACTCTTCCCTCTCCCTAGAACTGTATGAAGCAAACTTTATATCACGTTCTTGACAAAGTAACTCAGGTTCCCCCTTCACCTCCCTTGTGTCCAGTTGGTCCATGGGACCAGTGGACTGAGAAGGTTTAGCTCTTATTCCTTCCTCTGCTTTTATTTCCTTCTTTGCTCACAGAGAAGCATCAGGAAAGTACTTAAAATCTGCCTGAGGCGTACTGAAGCTGTTCCAAGATGTGAGGTAACTCCTTGTTCAGATTCAAGGAAGAGCTCACTGATAAATCACTACTCTGCTTTGTCCTCACAACCCAAGTTCTTTCTGTGTTCACAAAGCTATACTAAGAGTGATGGTGCTTTTAGCTCCCAGTGTCTGACTTGCACTTTCTTTGTACTATAGATGTTGCTTAATTCCTCTTGACTTCCTATTCTTTCCACTGCGCTCTTCGCAACTCTGCATACTCAACAACATCTGCAGAAAAACACACACAGCACCCATTTGCTCTGCAGCTCTGCCTGCTCTTTAGGTTTCCAGAGCATTAACTCTCATAGGAGCCACAGAACACAGGTGCACTTCATCTGCATGTATGTTTTTGTGATATCAAATCCATCTCTCGTTTTCTTGACTTTCAGGCCTTCCTGACAAAAATATGGTGGGGAGACATGTCTACAAGCACACAGATCCTGAAGTTAATTTGTGGTTTCTGGTGTCCTATCCTAATCTACACAAATTTAATAGCATTCAGGTACAAACATAACTATTTGGGTGCAAGAGATAAGTAGAGGATGAAAAATAAGCCATAAAAATATCCAGACTTGCAATTACTCACCTAAGTTATAAAACCAGTATTACTGCCTCAGGGCATCAACAGAAGGACTGCACCACTATTAAGCAAACCATTTTTCTATGATACCAAGTGATTTGTGTCTCCTGTACTAGAACCTATTCTAATACTTAAAAGATCAATGCCATGGTTTCACATAAATGACTTCCATTTTACAAAGCCCACAGAAACGCCTGCTGGAATTCCATCAGCTCCAGATTCTACATAGTAATGTGTAGATTATCTTCAGGCATAGTACCACCTATTTCTAGGTTTGGAGATGCTTAGTTCAAACCCTGGTATCTTAACCAGAACAACAGCCATCATCGAGAAGTATTATTAGCCACAAGTCTTGGTTATCATAAGTCAAACTTAAAACCACAGGCTTTACAGGAAATAATTAGGAATTTCAAATTCAATGTCTTCTGAGATCTCTTTGTAAGTCTTCTACAGGCATTGCTTTGGAGATTGTTGTTTTCAGCTTTTTGTCACAGTAAAGATGCCTGAAATTGCAGGTTTTCTTAAAAAAGAAAAAAAAAGAAAAAAAAAGAAAAAAAACAAACAAAAAAACCCAAAGAAAACCAGAAAAGAAAAAAAAAAAGTATCAAAGTCAGTCAAGCAGTCATAAGAAACCAGGAACTGAAACTTTAAGAAAACCTCCTAATATTGTGAGAATCATATACAAATCATCAGAATTGGCATTATGGAATAATGTGCTAATATGAAGTATATGTTTCTTAACTGTTAAAACTACTTATAAAGAAAGAGGAGAACTCATTTGGCTTTGCCGATTTAAGACACTTCTTCTACCAGTGTCACTAAAGATGACATTCTTGTTATAGTGTCTGCCAGATTCACAAATTTAAGTAATTTAATTTGAAATTTGGCAAAATTTTCATGGAAAAGTTTAAATTATCAAAGTAAGCCTTTCCAGATTTGTTCTTTTGAGGACTTTTTTTGCCTCCTTTCCCTGGAAATACAAAAGTTTGCACCATGTGCCCTACAGCTTCTGGCATTTCCTCTCTTAATTGCTACTAAGAGTTACCAGGAACAGGGCATTGAAGTATTGCCTTCTAGGAGTGAAGTGTTTATTTCTGCCAAAATTCTAAGTAATTTGAGGGAACTGAGCATCCTGCTCCATTTTTGCGAAGCATGCCAATTATCACTTCCGTGAATCTTGTGGGGGACTTCAGCCTTCTCCTTAGAAATAAACAGAATTTGCAGAGGTAAGGATTGTATGTTGACAGCTTCTCAGTAAAGCGAGTCCACAGTAAGTAAGTACATGTCAGCAGGTTTGTACGAATGTCAGTTTTGGAGTGAAAAATTGCTAACCATCATCTTTCAACTAATTAGTTTATTTCCCTACAGTGAAGAAACACAATCAAAGAATGAGCCAGAGCCATTTAGAGAGCTGGACAGTTTAGAAACAGAAAGGACTTTGTTGTTTTCCAAGGAAGAAGATAGGTAAGTTTAAAAACATTAGTTACTATGACTTCTGTGACAACAATTGAAAAGTACACTTCTTGTGAACTTCTTGTGCATTAGTGACCAGCTAATGATCTAAGGAGTTGAAGGATGAAGAAAACCATTACTCTTCAGAAAGTGCTGTGCCCTCTTATTACTGCTGTTGTTGCTCTCTAAAAGGAACATATACAATAAACAGAGATATAACAGGAATATATATTTTAAGGGTAGACAACTTCACTTGTTCTGAGCAGGTAATTTCTACAGAACCAGGAATCTGCTTAATACCTGGAAATCAGAAAGCATTTCCTGCGATTCCCTTCAACTTGTTATAGCTGATAAACGTTGGGTTTAGGAACTAAACCCCTATGAAAAAATCACTGAGCTGAGCAGAAAGAAGGATCTCAGCAAAACCTGACATTATTTGAGGGCCTCACTACATATTTTCCTACAAACATATTGACAGAATTACTTGCAAGCATCTGTACTTGGGAATTTTATATTAAGTCAGCTTCCCAACATACTAGTGCTCTTCATTTCTGTTTTTAAAGAAAGGCACTAAGGAACCTGAAGTACAATGACAAACGTAAGAGTTAGAAGGAGCACAGTTTGATAACTGAGCACAAAGATTTTGTCAGTTGCTCATGGTCATTCTTTGATCTGTGATTCAGAACTTCTGAATCTCACTCTATACTTCTGCTACACAATCACTGAAACCTAGGAGGCCACAAGGACTTAAGTTAGGATAGGAAGACTTTTGATTTGTGCAAGGTCCTCTTAATGTCTAAATAATGCTAAATAGCTTTTCAATGATTTAAAGAGAACTTCAGAAATATCTGAATGAGAAATAGGTTGTGAGGAAGCATCATCCACAGTATGAAGTGGTAGACCATGTCAGAATTATTTGGTTCTATTTTTACATCTCACATTTCACCACCAGTATATTAGACAAAATCATTAGTTCTTCTCTTTTCATCCCTAACCTGTACAATAAGTGTACAAACATGTGCCTCTTGGGAACTATTTGTAAATTATGCCATAAAGCACTTTTATATCCTGAGTGAAGTGGGGTTTGGTCATTACACTGTGAGTTCCAATTGCTATTATCTTACCATTTTCTTTTAACAAAAGAGGCTCCCTCCCAGATCTATTTCAGCATCTTACAGTAAAGCTGCAGTTATCTGTTTATGATATTAGCCTATTACCATGGGAATGTTATCTTATGATGTCATACACTGAGAGGTAGGATAGAATCTGGCACATAAAAAAGACTGGCTGTAAAAAAGAAACAAATAATTAGCAAGAATGTCAGGGAAAATTAAAAAACAGTGAAGAGTATTACTTATTTTTTGTGAGATGAAACTGAAAACATACCCTTGTGTGCACATCCTTCATTAGAAATCACACCTCTCAGAGTCAGAATCGCAAAATTAAAGACCCAATAACAATGCTGGCTTACACAGGAGACCTATTTATGTGAAAGAAAAGCCTCACACTAGGATCAGATTGCTATCAAATACAAGGAATTTGCATTTTCTGCACAGGATAGGTTCCATTACCAATAGGTGGCACTTCACATTCCAAAACACAGCAAAAACAACTGTAGATGTACAGGTCAAATTTCCCTTCAGTTACCAAAATACTTGTGTTAATTCCTATCTTAATAAATAATTTGTGTGTCTTTTTTTTTCCTAGTAGGCTTCAATATTACTTTATCTGCTATTTACTCTAACTTAATTGCAAAGGGCAAGATATCAGCACTTACAGTTGTATAAAGAACTAAAATATTCCTTCAATGGTTCTGTCAGACTTCAGCAAGGACAGTCAAAACACACATGATTCAGCACTCTTGAGAAGGGGTCAAAAAGGCGAACTGTTTAAACTCACAGCATCAACAAGAACTTCTGCATACAAACACTGCCAGAAACTTTTAGAGGCAAAATAGTTAAGAACTGACTCACAAACTACATTGGCTATCTGCTTTTCATTCATATTATTTAGGATAATGAGGAATAATTAGTCCACTTTCCCCCTCTCCTTTTGTATTTTCACCATGTTTGTACTAAATGCAGGAACATAATGAAGTTACCAATCAAATTAACAGAGGAAGAACATGCACTTATTAAGTCAGATATGACTTTGTTTTTCAAATCTTCATTTGTACTTGAAATATTAGTGCCATGGTAATGTGATTGCTCTGACTTTTACAGCCTTCTTCCTTGCCACTCCCAGTATATGTTTGTTGTTTACAAAAAGCTTTATATAGGATAATACTGACCCTGTTCCCATGAGTTAATTTTAGGAAAACATCACCAAGCCTGTATTTTTTTTTTTGTTTTGCAGAGGAAATGGTAAACCAGAAAAGCATAACTCTTCTGAAAACACAGCGTGGGCAACATTTATCTTTACTCGGTGGAGAAAATTCTGGAGTGCCCCTGTAACTGTTTTTATGGGGAACGTCATAATGTACTTCGCTTTTCTGTTTCTATTTACTTATGTCCTTTTACTAGACTTTAAGCCACCCCCACCTGAAGGTCCATCTGCTAAAGAAATTGTACTTTACTTCTGGGTTTTTACCCTGGTTTTGGAAGAGATCCGACAGGTCAGTAACCTACAACATCTTAGCAATAATAGTACAGTAAAACTCACTCTCTCTCTCTCTCTCACACTCATTCATTCATTCACACTCTCTCTCTCTCGCTCACACACTGTCTCTCCAGCATATAAACCTGTGAGTTGCTACGATTCACTTTGTATGAAGTGTTCCTCTTTCATGCCCCAGAACTAGATCCTCCTGCTTCAAATAATGAAGTTACATTCTACACCTGGGAACACAGCAGAGAACTCTTGTCCTTTATTTAAAAACTCCCCAGAGACCTTTGTCTCTACTGGGGAGTGTTTAAATAAACCAAGTAAATGAATTCAAATTATTTGTGTTTTTCATAAAATAATTCTTAACTCAAAACATTAGCAGATATCTTCCTGGTTTGCTTTTCATAAAAACCAAAAATACCCCAAACCAAAACAAACAAAAACTTCCCCATTGCTCTCCCATTTACTGGTTCTGGAATGTCCTCAAATCAACTGAAATGATGTGTGAACAATGGTGTTAGTGTTTTGCCAATTGTGAGTGCATAAAGCTGTTCTGTTTAGACACAAAAACCCGGTTATAAACATTTACCCTGGAAGAACACATTGGTGTTCATTATTTAAGCAGCAGGAGCAGGGAAGGAGATCCCAGTTTGTTACAATTTATTTGAAATTATGCAGCAAGACCATAATCAGAACAGAACGTGGAAAATATTTGGATCGAAGAATATTTCATGATAAACCTGTAAAATGTGAAGAGTGCCAGGCTAAAACACAATTACTAAAGCAGATTCTTTGCCTAGATAATCAAATGTGCACTCATTAACAATTCTGGTATACAAACATAAAAACTGTTCATGCTGTTTAAACAGCAATGTCTTGAAACTAAATTTTAAACGGACGTTGTATTGTTTAGCAACCCAAATGCCAACAAAAAACTTAAATTAGGCCTCAAATGTACTTAAGGCTGGTATCACAAGAATAAAAAGATTTGATTTTTTTATATATTGTTCAGCCAACTTTTGTGCTTTAAGACAGTAAAGTAAACTTATATTTTCAAGCTTTTTTTTTTTTTCCTGTTGCACTAGGAATTCGGTTTTGCTCTTGACAATGAAAGACTAAAAGGAAACATATTTTGTTAAGAGTCACAATGAAATAACGAAACTGCAAACAGATAACCACTCATGATTATTTTTCTTTTTCAGAGTTTCTATACAGATGAAGACTCAAATTTAATAAAAAAATTTAAACTGTATGTGGAGGACAACTGGAATAAATGTGATATGGTGACCATCTTCCTCTTTATAATTGGGATAATCTGCAGGTATAGATGTGTTCCATGTGATGTAGTCAGCATCAGTAGCGAGGGCTGTGTATGTCAACTGACAGGAGAGTCTCGTGCACATGAGGACAAGCTCTGATGTTTATTTTTGCAAGCTTTGAGATATGTTTCTGCCCTAAAAGCCTCCACAATTCTGTTGTATCATGGAAGTTGCTCCAGAGACCACAAAAAACATACTAGTATATTCGAACACATGTACAGAAAAGCTCTGCTTTTTATTGTTGTTGTTTTGGGCGATTCCTTTTGCTGAAGGTATTATTTTTTATTAATAAATATCATTTAATCCAAGACAGAGAATACAGTGTCCCTTCACCTTTTGGCTATTTTTCATCAATGTACAGACTTCATGTTACATTCCTCTTACAGGCTTATGCAACCACAGCACTGAAGCACTTGCCTTTTCCTAACTAGGCTATGCCTGGAAACTGAGTGTAATATTCAAGACAATACTTCTCAGCAGCAGTTAATGAGATCTGATATTTTGTTTCATGTGTTCTGCAGGATGCTGAACTCTACTTTTCAAGCTGGCCGCACAATACTTGCCATTGATTTTATGGTGTTTACACTTAGACTTATACATATTTTTGCCATTCACAAACAACTTGGACCAAAGATCATAATTGTGGAAAGGATGGTAAGTGTACAGTCTCTCTCAAATAAATACTTGTGCTTTCTAAAAAATGGAGAGTAGGAAATCTTTTCTTTACAAAGTTTATAATCTATCTTGATTTTTATGCCTTGTCATTTTGCAGGTATTCACTTATTTATCATGCATATTGGATGCAATAAGTTTGACATAGATACCTACAAAGAGCTCTGTATTGTAATAAGTCAATCCCAATTTACTAATTCTTGTACCTTGCCTAATCATTTCTCCTCAGATCTGGCAAAGGAAGAGTAGAGTGTCTTTGACTTAACAGCTCTTCCTTCTGCTTTATAAGCTGAGTGTGTTCAGAGCAAAGACCTCAGACAGATGACAGGCAATTTACAGAAGTGCAGGGCATTTACTGAATTATTCTGTTTTGCCTGGGGAAAGAGATTGCTATTTGCAAGAAATGTGAAAAAAAAATCTGTGAAGAGGGATAGCAGCAAGTTTCTCACAGTTGTTCTTATTTGTACTTTGTATCTCCGAGTTACAATGAAAACATATTAGTACTTTGTGAGTATATGTTGGAAGATGTTGATAAAAGATTATTATTTATTAGCACTCTTCTGCAGGAAACGAGACATTAGGACTGCGGTTACTGTGTTTGGGTATGCATTGATATGTTGAAGTAGCTTTTTATGTAGGCATGTTAATCCTCTGGGCCAATTAGCTCACGGTAACTGATTAATAGGAGTTCATCTAATTTTAACTGCTATTATAGAATCTACAAATATTTGATTTGTGACTCACAGCAGAGCTCAGTAAAAGCCCTACAGTATAAACAACCCTATATATTGAATAAACATCACTACCAAGTAGCAAAAGGGTAAACGGCAAATAAATACTTGTTCTTGAACACTGTCTAGCTTACAGCATTAGCAGATATTTGTTGTAAGAGAAGTCTGATCTTTAGCTACTGGAACTCTAACATGATGTTTCCTTGGAGTAACAAAAGGGTAAATGGCAAATAAATACTTGTTCTTGAACGCTGCCTAGCTTACAGCATTAGCAGACGTTTGTTGTAAGAGAAGTCTGATCTTTAGCTCCTAACCTCTCCTTGATGCATACCAAGCTAATCCAGGGCCTTGAACAAAGATAGTGATGTGTCTGCTATGTTGGCATCTGAAGTCATATGAGATAACACACAGATTAAGAAGATGCAAAAAAGAGCATTAACATCAGCCTAGACAAAGTCATAAACCAGGACCTTTCATCTTACCCCCATCCAAGCCAATGCCTCAGCTTTGGTAGATCAACCTTGCATCAAGTGAAAGAACAATGGAAGTTACTTCAGTAAATGGTAGCCTCTTGAAAAGTCCATCAAGTGAGTTCAAGCACGATCATTTACCTTAAACAGAGAAGGAGTCCAAGATTTTCTGTTATTGTCTTTCTCCTTCTTAACCTTCCTACAGAACTGCTGCAAAGAGGCTGGTAGCTACTAAAATGGCATTTCAATAGCATAACGATGCACATTCACAGAGACTGCAGATTGGAAAAAAAAACCCCGAAACTTGCGACTTTTAACTAGTCCTGCAGCATGGCTAGATTTTAAATTATCCAGAAAACAAAATAGATTTGTTGAAGTCAGAGAGACATCAGTTATGCCTTGCCTGGGTTTAGATATCATCTTTTTTAACAGAACTCCAAGTAACACCCTAGAGGTCTGAAATGCCTATGCTTTCACGTAACTGCAAAATCCAATAATGTAATTGAAATGAATCTACAGCCTCTAATGAACTCTGTCAGAATAGATGAGAAGACGATGAAGTGTTCCTCTTCCACCAGGGAAAAATTATTGCACTTGAAATATATATTAGCGCTTTTTTCAAAAAGTGTTCTAGGATTCAATTACTTCTGCTTCTATGGAGAAACACAATATTTAAAAGCAGGAAGTCCTGAAAACAATCCCTCTGATGCATTACTTCAGTTGAAAATCTCAAGAAAGAAGCTACCTGATCCTTGCAGCCTTCAATATCTGCTGTATCTGTGGTTCAGTGTTCATCAACGAATACCGACTGTTACCAGGATTCACTGCTGCAGCAATTCACAACAAAGCAGTTGATAGTACTGTGACATCTCACAGAAAATCTGCATTTAAAAGGTACAATGAGATTCCCTTAAGAAATAAAATGTGTTTCATTTTTAAATGTTAAATGATTGAGAAGGAATGTTTTAATATAAAACATGTCTTTATCTAATTGAGCTGTTAAAGAAAAATGCCGATTACAGGCTAAGAACAATGCGACAACAACAAGGTCAAGAGGGAAATTCTGTGCATGAAACTGTACTCTATTCCACCCTCTTTAATCTAAACAAGTTTGTAAAGAAACAGAAATGTTTGAGCTGTTTTCATGCAGAAAGACTACCATTCTTAGACTATACTATTGGAGTCACCTCTACTCCTCTTCTCCCCTCCCCCCCTCTTTTTCAGATGAAGGATGTTTTCTTCTTTCTGTTTTTCTTGAGTGTGTGGCTCATCGCCTACGGTGTTACAACTCAAGCTCTACTTCATCCTGATGACAGCCGAGTGGAATGGATATTCAGAAGGGTGCTTTATCGTCCCTACCTTCAGATATTTGGCCAGATTCCACTGGATGAAATAGACAGTGAGGAAATTTCTTTCCCTACTAGCCTGGTCACTTTTGAATGCACAGTTCTGAACAGAGCACGGAATTCCTTCCCAGTATTGCTTGTTGTTGGTTTTTTTTAATCTTTGATCTACAGGCCAACATTTTCACATTACTATGACATAAATAGTGTATTTTTAAAGATAGTGTACATTGTGAAATTACATTAGAGCATAAGGGTTGGCCTTATTTAGTCAAGCTGTTTGAAATATTCATACGAGGATTTGCAGTTTTAAAGGTTGGCATACCTTATTTCACTTCAATTCATTTCCACTCATGTTAACCTAGATTCAGATAACCCTGTGTAAACTGAAATAATAACACCTCCATACATTTTGGCAGTATTTTAATGTGACAGTGTTAAAGCAGTACAGCTCTGCCAATAAGCAAACACTTATGTGTTAGAATAAATATTCCTCTAGAGTGTTTGTTGATTCTGGAGGTAAAGCTGTCCAAATCAAATAAAGCTAGTAATAGCAAATGTGCAACATTGCGAACAAACCAACTTAAAAATAATCACAAGACATGGAAATACATGGACATAGAAGTTCAAAGGTTACATTTCTGATAGTTAAGCAAGTAAAATACAAAACAGTTCATCTCCCAAAGAAGTCTGAAGTAATACCACAGTTTTAGCTGGAATAACAGTGCTAAACGGCAGTGGCAAACTGAAGCAGGATTCAAACTTGAATTAATATAGATGGAACCAAAAAAATCCCAGACACAGAACAGCAAGCATCCTTTCTTGTTCACTCTGCTTAGTAAGAAAAAGCATATGCCTTAGAAAACCCAAAGAAGTCTGAACAAGGTGAGAGATCAGAGGTGCAATTTATCTCACTTAACTTTAAATCCCATGCACAGCACAACCAGCCACTCTTACTTCTATTAAAGTAATTGCAGAGAAAACTTATTTTTGGAATAAGATATATCTTATTTCAAAATAGGTCAAATGTAGTATTGCCTAGAAGTGTGTGTTTCTTTCCACTGAGACTCCACAAGGTGTTATCACCTGAATGAAAATCTAGTTAGAATACAGAAAAAAAAGACATGAATGATTTTTCAACTGCAAGAGTTTGCTCAGCATCTCAAGCAGTCAATAAACTGTCCTTTTATGGTTGAGTCTTGTATTTACAAACCTGCTAGTAGTCAACAAGGGCAGTGCCAGAATACTACCACAATATTGGAGTTAAGCTTTTAATGACTATAAAATATTCAGAACAATATTGTGCTGCAGTTTATATGCAGCCAAGATTAAATCACATTTTAGTAATCAACATCATCATTGTCCTTGATTTCTAGTTTAACAGCAGAGGTACTAACTATAGACATTCATCCATGTCACCAATTGTTAATAAAGACAAGTTTAGAGATATAATTAATTTCTTGTTTGCATTGAAATAGCTATTAATTCAAACCTCGGGAACAATTTGTGGGTCTTGCCATTTTTTGTAGAAATTCAGAAATTTTGCTCAACAAAATGCAGAACTTTTGTCTCCATCCTAAGAAATACATGTGACAGTAGGGTTTGTCAAAACTATTCCGTTATTTCTCTGTCTTCCCTTGCAGCATCACGAATGTATCCCAGGAACTGCACATATAATCCACTGCAGATTTTGCAGGAGAACTCCCCTTCATGTCCTAATAGCTATGCCAACTGGCTTGTCATACTTCTGTTGGTCATCTTCCTACTAGTCACAAATGTTCTCCTTATGAATCTCCTGATTGCGATGTTTAGGTAAGAGTGAATTCAGTACGTATCAAGTCAGGGGCTGCAAAAGCTTAACTGAATGCGTATCTTTACTATATTACTTTTGGAATACTCTAGTAATT
Organism: Clamator glandarius; assembly: GCA_033459285.1. Taxonomy (NCBI): domain Eukaryota; kingdom Metazoa; phylum Chordata; class Aves; order Cuculiformes; family Cuculidae; genus Clamator; species Clamator glandarius. Next base: position 1,693,005 of record JAUNZM010000125.1, read on the forward strand.
TTCCTAATTAATATTGTTAGGGGATTAAGAGGTAGACTTCTGTGATCATATAGTTCTTCAGTTCTCATCATCCTCACTCTAGCCACATCAAAGACAGGAAAAAAGGAAGTCTGTTTTAGTGCTAAAAATTGAATTAAACACGCATAGAAGGGTCTGGATACCTGTCTGTGCTGCAGCACAAGTCTGTAGGTGCAAAGCAGCTGTAAACTTGCCAGACTTAACAGCGGATAATCTGCACGTAGGAGGAAATGCTTGATGTCAACACAGTTAATAACAATATATTTGGTTCAAGAACCGACATGTCATGTTTGCTGATCTTGCCTGAATGAAGTGGATTTACCTTTCTTTTAAAAAAAGCCACTGTGCATTTTTTAACATTTGAAGTCAGCAACTGCAATTATTTTAAAATCTAAGAATTTGCACAAATTTTGTATTAAATTAACACTACCTCCTGGGTTTGCTGTTCCTTTTTGAAAGCAAACGTGGGACTAAATTTTGTAATAATAAGCTTTAGCTTTCTGCAGTAAAAACAGTTATATACTTTTTTTTGCTCCCCCAATTACAGTTACACTTTTCAAGTTGTTCAGGGCAATGCAGACATCTTCTGGAAAATTCAGCGCTACAACCTGATTATTGAATATCATGGCCGGCCTGCCTTAGCACCACCATTTATCATTATTAGCCACATAACTCTAGTTCTCAGAAGAATCTTCAACAAAATGGAACATAAAAAAGAACATTTGGGTGAGTTATTAACAATCATCTAGCAAATGGAGGCCTTGACACTCTACCAGGACATGTTGCATAGGCAAAAGAGAAGAGCAGTTAAGATTTCCTTGAGCCAAGATTAACAATTTATTTTTAACAGAGTTTAATGAGTACAGACAAAAAATTAAACCTTGCAATGTATCCTCTACTATTAACAGATTCCTACCATGTGCTCCTTTACGCACCATAGTTATTATAACAAAGATATTGATATAAAACTGGTTAAAGGGATTTGATTTCTGAAGGGATAGCAATGGGTAGGTTTAATGAATAGTTACTTAATTTGCCCCTGAATTTTAGTAATTATTAAGTATGAACAACTCTAAAGACATATACCAAGTCTAAAAATCTAGTAGGATCAGTGGTATTTTCCAATATAGAGACATAGAGAGAAACGGAGTGTGCTTAGAGAAATGGTGGCAAGTTAAAAGTTATAGTCAAAAATGCAGATGAAGCTCAGCTAATTACAGAAGGCATTTGAGCACTTTCTATAGTGAAGGCAAACTTGGCCCATCTAGTTTAATAGTGTCTGATAATAAGCCTATTTACTCCTCATGCGCAGGCTGATAATGGGCTTTGGAATAGAACTGTTGTCAGACTGGACTATTTCAGAGCCCTTGGGGTAAGCTCCCTTTCATGCACACCCCTTCCAGCTATCAAAGCACACTGCTGGAGGTTCTTCTAAAAGAGGGAATTTTTTTTTTTCCTTAAGAAAGCAAGTACTCGACTGCTCCAGTTCTAGATTCAGTGATGTGTGCAGCATGCAGCAACCGTGCCCTTTTACCACTGTTCAGGAAGATTGTATACTGCATTCAAAATATGCTCATGAAATTGAGGCCTGTTGTTGGCTGGGATGCTTAACAACAACAACAGGCTTAATACTTCAAGGTGAAGGAATTTATTCGTTTTTTCATTCCTATTTATAATTGTTCTAATAAAGAAGCTTAAATGATAAAGTGCATCTGAACATAAAGCTCTGCTCATTAAATACATTGGGGTTAAACATGTAAGAAGTGCTGTAAGGACGTAAAAATTTTAAATGGAATCACATAAAATCGGTCTGTGCTGTCCCTTGGGAAACTCAGGAGTCATATCCAACTGCAAAAAAATTCTATTGCCTTCCATTACAAGAAAAAAAGAAGTAGAAACCACATATTTTACATTGCATTTTCATAATATGACACACCTGCAATGGCAAGACTTGATTTTTCTTTAGCATAGCAGCCTTACTATAATAAGAGAAAGGGGAATAAAATTTAATTTTTAATTTCTTTTTTCCTACAGAAAGAGATCTTCCAGGCAGCCTAGATCAAAAAATCATAACATGGGAGCTAGTACAAAAAGAAAATTATCTTGGAAACCTTGAACAAGAAAGGAAAGAAAGCACTGAAGAAAGGCTGAAGGCCACATCCAATAAGTATGTTATTCTGAACCTCAATGCGTGTACCTTGCAAGTCTTCAGCTTTGAATGAGATAATCAGTCAGGTGCTTGTAAAGCTTATATGAAGAGTTCAACTAGAATGCAGTTAGGAAAAACGCAGTGTATGAAAAATGTGAGAAGCCAGCATCACCACAATATTAGAAGAGTTTTTGGTACTTGTGGTCATGTTCAATTACAGGCCTGTAAGCTCCAGCCAAATCTGCAGTCAAGCTCAATGAAAATAATTCATTAAGGAATGGTGGAAGAATAGTTCTTTTGCTATAATGCAGTGCATGCACTTCCATCCCCTGTAGGAATACAACACAGAATTTTGAATCGAACTTTTGAATTGCTTAGACTTTTGAGTGGGAGTTTAAGATATCTTGAATTGCCCCTAGCCCACAGATGCAGAACAGCTATTTACAACTTTATGGCACACTTTAGTTTTCCACAAGAAATTAATGATGTTGGCTCTAAAGCTGTATTTAATTAACTGTGTCACCGTTTAAGTACTTTTCTTAAATATCTCCCCACTAGGAATATCACTTAAATTGGTTTTATGGCCTAAAGATAGAAGTGCTAATTTATTATTCAGAGGTTTACTCTGGATGAGTAAATGTTTACTTTGTGTCTTTAAGTGAGACACAAAGTAGTTATATGGAGGGAAAACACAAACATCTAAGACAATACTGAAAGGGAGACAAAGAAGTCTTCTTTAAAGAAGCTTTTAAGACCTGTTTCAGCTGCTTCCTCTTATGATAAAACTGATTTCAAATAGAGGCACAATGGGTGTAAGAGTTATCATAATAAGAAAGTTCCATGGAGATGTTCTTTAGCTATTTTTCTTTCTGTGCTGTCTTTCAAAACAAACCTCCAGCTACTTAACTCATGGAGTAGCTGGAGCCCAGATGAGCATACTTGAGTATCTTCTTGGAAAACTCTCTTCTCCCTCTTATCTACACAGACCCTTAATTCATAACAATTTAGAATTACTATGTTGGTTTGAACTTTATTCTCATGAGCAGGTCACTGACAAATGCTAGGAATGGGACCACAGTTACTGAGTCTGAGCAATAAATATGTGTATAATTGCTTCCAAACAAAGGGCACAATTATACTCTTTCTATCTTCAACGATGGTATAATACATTGTATATGAAGTTACTCCTTGGAGGGGAAAAGTCAGAATCAGTCCAGTTTCACAATATTTCAGATATAGCAGGGCCAGAAAAGAGACTGTAAAAAGTGGGTTCACATGAACACCACTGAAACTGTGGCATTTTATCTGTGCCCTTAGGTGGTAGCAGTGTGTATTTGAGATCTTATGAAGCCCTCAGAGTGTGATTCTTTGAACTTTGCATTGAACCCATGCCAAAATGCATTAGATGCATCCAGCAGCAGCTTTTTGACACAGACCTGAACAGAACATAACCTGTTAGAGGGAAACATTGAAATAGGAGTTAGGACAGATTGTGATTTGAGGAGCCTATGGAGAATCAGATGCTAAGAATAACTGATGAGAGAACAGGTAAAGGATGCAGAAAGCATGTAGACAATACAATGATTTGGAGGCATTGTGTGGAAGTTCTCTACACAGTCTCTTCAGACTGCATGGAAAATGGGATTTGAATGTCAAAATAGTTTCCAAAAATGAAACCTCTTGAAAAAATTTTAAGTGGCTTATCTCTACTGTGCTGATGGAAGAAATATTGTGGCCTCACTTCTCACACCAGGATCAGTCTACATTTGGTACAGGTGGGACACGAGTGCCTGGAGAGACAGAATTGCACCTAAGGCTCCTTTCTGCTCTCCTTGATTTCTACAGTGGCTGGGGTTAAGTGGCCCTCACCAGATGCTGAACAGCTGCTGCAATCTGTTGTCACAGTTTAGCCCCACACAGCCAAATTCAACAGCTAAAACTGTGCAGCTGAGCCTCTAAAATCCCTTCCCTCTCCACATGGAAACAAGCGGGGGAAATGTGAGTAAAAACATGTTTTGGAAACCAAAACTACAGCTTTAATGAAATTATAATGATAATAATGAAAATAATTAGGAAGTAATAAAAAAATATACGAATACATGAGATTGTGCCCTCACCCCTCAATGACTATACATGACCACAAATACCGTAGAGCAGCCACGAGGGAATGGGTCTGTGGCCAGGAGGGAGCTGGACTCAGGAAATGGATTCAGGATCAAGAGCAACCAGACAAATGAGGTCCTCCCTGGACATCAGCCATCACAGAACAGTGTGAGACACTCGTGACCTCTCAATTTTATACCAAGTATGACATATATGGGATGGAATACCCTCTTGGTCAGTTTAGGATCACCTGCCCTATTCACCCCACTTCCACCAGCTTGAGGACACCCTTGGTTAAGTGTGAGCATTGGCCTTTTTGCATACCAATGTCATGTGTTATTGTTTTAGAGAACACTGTCTCAAAAAACATGCAGTTAACTTTCAGAAAAATTAAGTTACTTACAGCAAGTGAGTTAGTCACAAAAATGACTCTAATTTACCTCAAACTACAACATCCTTATAAGCTTATAATCAGTCCCTGGGCAACAATTGCATGAGGGTGTCCCAGAAATGCTGCTCTGTTCAAGAAATCTTTGCAGGAACACCTCAAAGGGACAAGACTTTTAGGAGGTTCTGGGATGTCTCAGCAGCACAGAACTGCCAGCGAGGGGTCATGGCTCTACTAAGTTATGTGGGGTTTGTGTTTTAGAATTTCTTCTGAGGCCTTTCTTTTTTTCTCACTGTGGCTGCTTTGTTTCCACAGGGTGGATAATTTGTCTAAATATTTTAGTGTATTGAAAGAACAAGAAAAGCGGTTTAAAGTTATGGAAGCCCAGGTAAGTAATATTTTTACAGACATTTATATCAGCTTTAGGGTTTCACCATGTTTCCCTCATTTAATGGTGGTTTGGCAGATCATATTTAGGAATAAAGGGTAGGAGAAATGGACTGGTATTATGATTTCACTTTCCTTATCTTTTTCTCTTTATCTTTTTCTCTTTAGTGATATACAAATACAAACATTTCTGATCTCTGGTAGAAGGGAGAAACAGGAATACAGCATTGCTTTTTCTCTTTGGTAGTCTACTTGAGAAGTGTTCATTTCCCTAATTAACAATGCTTCTAGAGGGAAATACTACATCTTCCACCCCTCCTCCATTCTTCTCCTTCACCCCACCTTTCCTTTCTTTAAAACTGGCAACCTTGAAAATATGTGTATTCTGCCTGATGTGACCTAGACTAATCTTCTTGGACATCAGTCTTTCTAATTTTCTTAGATACCAGTTACCAAAGGAAATGTCTAACATACAAATGTAAAACAGAAATAATAGCAGGAAACCCTGTTATGAGCTTTTGATGACAAACCCTTGAAATATAAACATTTTTAAACAGTCTGAAAATGCTCAGCATTACCGTATGCTATGCAGCACTACTGCTATTGTTTTCTTTGTCCCTAGAACTCTCCAGTGTAATTCTGGTCTTGCTGAAAGTTCCTCATCTTAATATTCTCATTGCAGTTTCCCTTCTCTTTCTTACCCATTTTATGGTTTCCTGAAAAATGTCATGCTATTCAATGAACAATGGTGACATGAAATACAGGTCCACAGGAATACACAAGAAATGCTTTAATAAGTTGGTGCCAGCTTGAGATAATCCAATATACTCACAAAAAAAAGGGGAAGTAATTTAATAGCAATCTTCCTCCAAGACAATTCAATTATTTCTTAAAAAATTAAAAGATAAAAAAAATTGTGCTCTCTGATGCTGTTTCAGCCTGCTGCCTAGATTGCTTTCCTGCAAATTTAAGAATGTATAAAGTACTAAGACAATTTTCTGATGTATAAATACTACCTGTTTTGTAGATTTCCTACTGTACAGCTGTTGTCTCTTCAGTGGAAGAGGTTTTAATGAAAACTAACCTCTTGTGCAACCAACATGCTCCACAATATACACGTAAGTATTGAAAAAAATAACAAAAAAGCTAATCAATACAGCTGAACAACTGAGTTAAAAAAAGCTGAGGGAAAAAAAAAAAGATTGGAAAAGAACCATATAAGGAGGTACAAAGGAGTATATCTAGAAGTAATGGGAATATAAACAAGGAACAGAATATTCATACTTTAGAAATAAATATACTTGGCAAAGGTAATTTTTTCAAAGGTTTGTGGAAAGGACTCACTTTACTGGAGCTAGAATCACCTCACACAACTTTAAGCATGTAACTAAGCATCTATTTGCTAAGGTTTCCTGAGAGGATTGTGTCTTGGGGGTTTCTTTAGTCAATGAGATAGTATTGGTATTACTAAAACATTTAATATGGATAACAACAGTCACTGAAAAAAAAAAATTAATAAATGGAGCAAGCTTCCTACTTTGTTTTAATCAACATGGCTCCTTTGCTTTCAGAGCTGTAACTTGTCCTGTGCCTTGGGCTCCATTGTTTGGAGGTTAAAACATTGGAAGCAAAACCAGACTATTTCTCAGCCACTGCAGGATAGCAAAAACAAAGAAAGGCTTTGAGTTGTCTTCTTAGTGATCCATTTCAGTGTTTGCCTATTTCTATCACTTACACAAAAAGCTTTCCAAAAACCATTAACTTAACATATATTTACTATATGGGAAAAGAAGCAGCTGGAAACTTGGCAAAGTCCAAGACCTCTGATCACTCAGACTAGAACCAACCTCAGACTTGACTTAATTCCACTAGATGCTTAAAAACCATATATGTAAATTCCTTCATTATCAATATCCCAGTAAGAAAAAACATCCTATAATATCTTCCTCAGACATTTTAATACTGTAACTGCATAAAAATCAGGAACTTAAATAGCTGAAAAAGAAAGGAAACCATTTTTATCAGTAGCTGAGAAAATACTAAATAGTAGAATCTATGGTATCTTTTTACTTTGTATTTCTCAAAATTTCAAAGTTTCTTAAGCAATTACTATTACATGTCCTTTGTCCTAAGCATTTTAAACAAACACATGGATTTTACAATCCTAGTAGGTGTGATGAACGCCAACACAGAAGTGCCTTTGCCAGAAAGCAGCGAAACAGAAGAGCAAGCAGATCAGTTCAAGACCAACAAGACATACATCGATAATTAGATTTTATTCTCATTTCTTTAGATTAAACCTTTTCTCCTGCTGAACCATAGAAGTAAAAACCTAGTCTTATGAAGGCCCCTGGCCCAGCTCCCAGAAATTTATGCCAAGCCCTGTCAATGTTTGACACTACAGAGAATTTCTTGGTCTTCCTCCTTAAATTTCTTGGGCTTTCTCCCCTCCTGAACATCTATCGCTTGGTCCTTTCTCCAAAACTCCATTCTGCAAATTGCACTAAAAGTTTTCTCCTCCAGAATGACTCTATTGCCTTACCTTCCAAATACTGCCTTTTGTCCTCCAAATACCATATCCTCAATCTAACATTATCATTGCTATTTCCACGTTTCTCTGTTGAAGGGTGACCATATACACCCTAAAACCCAAGCCACTTCCTTGGCCGAGGAAGCAATCTCATATTTCTGAGTTGCTTAGAAAGGATATCAAGAAATAGTTTCCATAGGAAAGGCCCTGGGATACAGAACTATTGCAATCCGTACAGTTCCTGGAGTTCTTACAACCCTTAAGTGATCGCACTCACCATCATCTCTTCCCATGCTGGCTTCTGTATTCTTTTGCTGGCATTCCTTAGTGAGGGCTCCTCACTAATTCCCAGTGTCTTGCAGTTTCCAACCACAAAGCAGGCAAATGTCCGGCAGTCAGACCCCCGGCCTCTGTTATTCACTTTTTTGTTTTAATGCCAGATCACGGCTGCTGTCAGCTTGCTGCTACTCAAGGAGACTTTGCCATTGTGCATCACACCATGTGGAACACCACATCTACATCTATGTGGGTTTCTGATTTCATTTTACTTTTATCTCTCAAAAGTATGGATGGAGGGGAGGGGAGGCGTGTGTGTGTGAAAATTCACTTAGAGATTTTAAAGAATGTGTAGCAAGAATTTTCCTACAAACTAGGAATTTTTACTGTATTTTTTTTCTGTACTTAAACCAGCATGTATGCTTTTAGCATACAAAAGTTAGCTGGCTGTGTTATAATTTTGTGTGAAAAGAGATACCAATAAAACAAATATTACTACTGCCTTTAAAAGGAAATTTCTTTGGTATAGAAAGAGCAGCAGAAGCGGGAAGTATTGGGTTGTGGTCTTTCTTAAACTGATAAGCTTCAACTGAACTTAATTTCCTTATGCATTTCCTTACTGTTTCTATGCAACATAAAGGTAGGTTGCTCAAAAGCTTTCTCTGTTACCAGAAACATAAATAAAAATAAATCTCAGATCTGATGGAAATACATTTTCTACATGAGAATTTTATCAATAGATATTCATCTTATTATGAGGTCTTCACAAAATAGGCATTCGTCCAGTTTATTCAGCTGTGCCCTAGACCAGTGATCCCACAAACAGTGATGGAATTTTGGTACTGTCCTACCTGTTCTTCACCCTAGGCAAGAAAAGTTACAAAACCAGTAAGTTTGTACTCAGCTACATTTTTAATTAGGAAGTAATGCAAAGCTTGCAACCAGCATGACCTGCTCTTGGCAGCAGCTTCTATCCTGAAATGGCTACTATTTTAATTGTGATCAACACATTGATCAACCACTGGGAACTGAAATATATCCATTTGGGACTGTTGTGTCCCACTCACATGCATTGGAATAACTGATGTATTTAGCAATGGCACATTACTTGACTCAAACTGTATACTCATGAGAAAATACATTCTGCTTCTAAAATTAAAAGGTGAACTTTGAAAGATGAAGCAATATTATTCATTTCGCATTTTTTTCAGTTTCTGCTGCCAAATGACACAACTGTTCAATCACAAATATCCAAATTACCTGGTTAATTTAGAACACTGGCAAAAAAATGTCAGTCCAAACTGACCAGAACTAATTTGAGTTTCAAATAATATAACCTTTCAAAGAATTTAATTCTTCAACCTTATTTATAAAGTTTATTAACATTCTGTGTGAAAAACTACTATATTTGACACTTGTTACAATGTGATTCATCCTATCAGCTTATTCTCTATATACTGCAAATGACTGAAAATGTTAAAGATGTGAATTTTAGAATCTAAAATATAAGACTTGAGGGAGAAATGACAAGCTTAGAGTAACATTCTAGAAAATTTTCTGGACAATTCTCAAACCAAATAAACCAAGTATTTATTAAAACTCCTATAGCCGCACTAATCAGCATGGTGCAGAGAGATCACAGAATCACAAGGTTGGAAAAGACTCACAGGATCATCGAGTCCAACTATTCCTGTCAATCAATAAACCGTGTTCCTCAGCACCTCATCTACCTGTCTTTTAAACACCTCCAGGGAAGGTGAATCTACCACCTCCCTGGGCAGCCTGTCCCAGTGCCCAGTGACCCTTTCTGTGAAAATTTTTTTCCTGATGTCAAGCCTGAATCTCCCCTGGCAGAGCTTGAGGCCATTCCCTCTTGTCCTGTCCTCTTGTCACTTGGGAGAAGAGGCCAGCTACCTCCTCTCCACAACCTCCTTTCAGGTAGCTGTAGAGAGCAATAAGGTCTCCCCTCAGCCTCCTCTTCTCCAGGCCAAACTCCAGCTCTCTCAGTAGCTCCTTGTAAGACTTATTCTCCAGCCACTTCACCAGCTTCATCGATCAAATGAAGAAATCAAGCTCCAAGTGAAAGTTTATTGAATCCCAAAGAACATAAAAGTATCCAGATCTGGTATAAACAACTCATTCCCACCAAACCCACACACAGAATCAATGTGGAAAGAGCATCACCTTGAAAGGATATACAAATGTACAGGCCAAGAATCGTGACATCACGTCATACCAAAAAGAGGAAAAGCTGCTGCCCAACTTAACTAAAGCTGTTGCGAGTTCTGATCTACACTCAGAGGGGCAAGATTTTGCTAAAGCCATCCTTAGTGCACCTTCACCTAGATGTATCCAGGATGGAAACATTATGTTTTTTAAAATCTTCATCATGTAACACTAAATAAGGTAAATATTAAGCCAATCTTAAAATATATTGATTTTGCCAGCTCCCTCCTCGGTCCTCCAAACTCTTAATTGGGCTCTCTCAATGGCAAAGAGAGAAGGACGTATTTAAAAAAAAAATAAAGGTTTTCCTCTGTAGGACAAAAAAATCACGTCTAGGGGAACATAAGATTTTATTTTTATTTTAAAAATCTCTGTGTAATAAGCTTACCATCTTTGTTCCAGAATTCTACAGGATTTGGGAACAGCTCTAAATCTGGGGGTTAGTATGAAGCCTTGCAGACTTTTAGCCAACACATCTGTTTCTTTGGTGCTCAAGGCTAATTCAACTCCAGAGGAAGCCCCAAGGAGCTGCTCAAGCAAATGAAGCACACCTTATTCTCACTTGCTAGGGTGCTACTATCCTGTACCAAGACTTCTCATGAACAAAAAGTCTGAAATGTATTTTAGGTAGCTTAATGTCTAACAATATAAAATGTTCTTGGTGACTATGATGCAAACTGTTAGTCAAAAACCTATCACATGGCTTCCAGACCACAAAAAATAAAAGTCGGAGAAAAATCCAAACATATCCAAAGACAATACAAGTCCTTGGATGTCTCCATTGTGCTTCATCATTCAGGACTCTTCCTCCTCCCCTTCATCATCTACTTTAGGTCGGAAATTTTTCCTATTCTTCTTCTTACTGCAATGGAATCCAACTGTTTCCACCAATGGCTCTTCACCTCCAACACTAAACTTTGCGCTAAGCTTACCTTCTGTATTCAGGTACCCAGCCATCATGCACTCCTCCTCCTCTGCTGCTGCCTTTCCACTTCCACTATCTAAGTGACCCAGTTCTACCTTATCCTCCTCCCTCAAGTCATCAGTCTTCTTAAGAGATTTTCCCTTCAGATCTGTTTTCATGTGTTTCTTATCATCCTCTCCTGATGATGTTTTCTTTTCCAGTCCATCAACACCCCTTTTTATCGGTTTAGTGAAGACAATCCTCCCAGCTCCACAGCTGGAAGGGTCCTGGTTGAAGTATGGCGTGTAGCTATCTTGGGTAGCTGAGCTTCGTTCCTCCCCTCTTCTCTTCAAACCCTCTAGAAATTCCATGGCCACTGCCCTGTTAGTCTTGTCTGTAGACTCTGAAACTCCATCTAGGCTGTATTTGGTCCAGCGCTCTGGGTGTGCCACATAGTCAGGCACTGCAGGAGAGGTTTTGGGAGCCTGCACTGGTTTGGCTTGCTTTCCCAGGCTTTCTGGAATCATGTTACTTGAAACTGTGGTTGGAGGCAATGGACGTTTAAACCTCCCATCAACAACATTATCTTCTGGCAGTGAGGGCACAGACAGCTTGGCTGCCTCTTCCAGGCAATCAAAAATGCTCTGGCTTCGGAGAGAGAATGTAGAACTCATGCCTCTCAGATGGAACGGCTGGACAGAAGATCTATGACTGCTGCTTGAAGAGTCAGGGGCCTCCCCTGATCCTTCATCTACAGATGCCTCCTCAGGAGATATTGTATCAACTTCTGCTTCATCCACTAACCCCAAATCATCAGAATCAGAATCACTGAGCGACACTGTGTCTGAGGGCAGAACTCCTTCGTAGTCTGTGGCACCACTAGTCACTATCCCCAGAAAGGGTTCACCTGCATCCTGATCTCCCATCTTTGAACTGTTGCTCCACTGAGGTCTTTGATGTAGGCCCAGGAACAGCTAAAAATGCAGTTTCCCAAACGCCCATCGAGTTTAATGCCTAGAATACAAAGGAGCATAAAAAGTTAACTGTGAAATGAGAACCAAGTATGAGACTATCACTCTGTGCCATGCTAAATAATTTTTACTGCAATATCACAGGCAGCTGTACATACTTAAGGGATTCCTAAGCAATTTTGCTTGAAAAAAACTGTTTAAGGAATGAATGTGCATTAAAATTAAACACTTACACAAGACTCAATACAAGAATACGAAGAAATGAAAAATAGTATTGTACATCAAATTTCATTAAAGGTTAGAGCAGGTCCAGTAACTAAAAGATGAGTATAAAGTTTCTAAGCAAATCTGAATACCCCATAACTATCTTGCACATTTTCCAAGAGACAGCAATGACCTCTCCAAATTACACCTGCATTTATCATACTGTATAAATTCACAGAAACACATCCTAATCTCTCAGATTTTCCTTTGGTTATTATGATCCTTTACTGCATTAGCCACTTACCTCCTGTCCCAATAACCATCATGTTCTGTCTGTTACGTCACACATCTGATGGCAACAGAGTAGGACTCAGAACTGCACTTAAACGGTTTATTTATTACCTAGAATGTTACAATTCTAAGTCAAGGATATAAGCTGAATTCTAAACTAACATTAATATCCTATAAGGGGTTGTGAGGGATGAAGTGACATTGACGCCGGTGGGGTGTCTCAGACCAGCTGAGAGGGAGCTCCAACTATGGCTTGCTCCGCTTACTCCCTTATGGTCCATTCATGTGTGGGTCTAGAGTGATAACATGTGGGGTGGCAGTTGGACCAGATCTTATCTTCTTCATCTCTCATCAGTGGAGCAGTTAATAAGGGACACAGCGGGTTGTTTCCACCTGGCCTTGCTGGTGCAGCCCCTACCAACTTGGACTCGAAAACTCCAAGGTTATTTCTAACACACAGAACTTATGGTCTCTGTATTGTTAAGTGATCTAAGTATAATATATACTGATTTCAATTAATAAAACTTATTAATACTTCTGCTTTCAGAATCACTTCTGATTCTTTGTTCTATGGGTATGATGTCACGTCAGTGTAACTCTGCCGTATGCGTCTGCTTGCTCTGATATGTGGGAGGGTGACCATGGGCCAGTCTGGTCATCTTGGTAGGGAACAACTAGTGGAGGCATAACAGCTACAGGTTTTTTTCCCCACTTATCCTTGCTGCACACATAGGCTTGGATATGACCATCAGCATGGAATGACCATCAGACCTTCGTCTTGCTCCTCTCCTTCCCACGGGTCAGAAAGCCAGTAGCCATCTTCAGCAGTTCAAAGGGGAGTAATATGTCACTGTATTAAAGGACACTCTGACCGATGGAGGTCAGTGGCAGAGAAGCCATAAAAATATCAGGGCTGCAGTTTCAGGAGTGACATAAAATACAAACTCCACTCCTTCCTTGGGTTTAAGCTCTTATGTCATTACTAGATTCCAGGAATCATAAAAGGAGCCAGCTCAAGATATCAATCCCCCTAGATTAAGATAACTAATCACACATGCCATGCTTGTGCATGGAAACACAGGGAGGGTGCAACCAACAGTCCACAAGAGCTGGCACTTCAGTCAATAAAAGACAATTGAAGCCCAACTCCCAGCAACAGCTAGAATACCTGATTTGCTCTGTTACCTGCTTGAAGGGAACCTTGTAGAACTAAGGCAGCTGATGATCATGCTACCATTTGCCAGGCAACCAGAAACAGAGTTGGCAATCACTCACTTCAGCTTGCAAAAACATGAATTACAGAAACAGTTCTAATATACTACCATTATAGAATTAGCTCAACTACCTAAACATAGGTTCTTCTGAAGCGATGCAATAAACAGACACGGCAAGTCTGTTAGTCACTCACTTTCTCTTGAGACCGAATCAGCTTCCCCTCCTGAGGGTCAGTTAAAGCCACCAAAGACCTCAGCACTTCCACCCTAGAAAATAAACATTTCCATCAAGATACTGGAAATGTAGTTTTAAAATGAGTTTTAAAAATAATTCTTTCCCTCTGAGTCATCCAAAGCTGCAGAACTGAATTCTAAATCTGACACAAACTCATGTTAGTATAAAAGTCTGCAGATATTCCTGCTTTTTTGGCAAAAGAACAACCATGTAGCTGAGTAAGGCAGGCACCAAAATATTCACTCGTTCTCCATAGTCATACTGCTAACTTTATTCTGTAGAAGAGTAGAGAGTTCTTTTTTTAAAAAACAACAAATGCTGTAATCTTAATGTGCAGCAAACCCTTACTAAATTAACAGAATTAAATGCAGCTGAGAAAATATAAAAATAAGTCACGCGCTGAACGCAAGTACTAAATTCTACAAAAAAAGACCACGAGTTCTGTTTTCAAAGAAAGGTCATATTCACAGCTAGGGCCAGATTTTCACTAGGCATTAAAACAGAGAAACTTCTGTAAAATTCAATAGGCCAGGTGCTACATTCCATGTAAAGTTTGGCTGTCTTTGGCAAAAGGGATCTGATAAATGCTTTTGGGAACATTGCCCTCAGTGTAACCCCTGAATGGGAAATAATAATCTGAAAATCATACATCTTTCTGCTTAGTTTTATAACACATAGAAGTAATGACCACAAGCCAAAAGAAACATTAACACACATAACTGACTACCAAAACAGCTGTTTTCAGATGGCAGAATAAGTGCTCATCACAGGTTGTGAATCAGGGCATCTCATGCCTGAGGGCAGTTACACAGAAAGGAAACAGTTTCACAGAATCATAGAATGGTTTTGTTTCAAAAGGACCTTTACAGGCCACCTACTCCAACCTCCCTGCAGGAGTAAGCACATCTTTAACTAGATCGGGTTGCTCAGAGCCACATCCAGCCTGCCCATTAATGTTTCCTAAGATGTTTTAGCCTTAATAGTATTAGCAGACAAACATACTGACCCTTATGGCACACCAGACTCACAGGTTTGTTACGGTGACGTGATCACAGCATAACTCTGATAGGATGTTGTCTCTTTGGATGGGAAGGACCCCACTAAACTCTTCCATCCTGTTCTTACTCAAACAGCCTGCGTGCCCTCTTGCAGCCTGTGAGGAAAACAGAGGCCCCAGTCACTCCAAACCACAAGCCAGGAGTGCACTCGCATCGCAGAGACAGCGCTGCAGCAAAGCCCGCCAGCAATCCCCTGCCAACCACCGTGCAGTCCTTCAGCATGGCGCCCACGGGCCTGCCCGCCCGCGGGAGAGGGCAGCAACCCCCGGCGCACCAGGGAGCCCCCGACCCCGGGACGGGGAGCCCGTGGCAGAGCCCAGGGCCCTGCCCAGGATCACAGGGGCCGCCCCAGCCCCTCGCCCTCCCGGGCCCAGCTGCCTTCCTCAGGCCGCGCTCTTGTTACACACGCCTCCCGCCTCGCAGGCCTCCGCACCCCCGGGTGCTGCCGCCCTCCTCCAGCCCCCACAGCTTCCCCTGGCGACACAGAGCCGCCCCTCCCTCTCAGCGCCACGCACCGTGGGGAAGGGGAAGAAGGAAAGCACCTCGTACCCCGCCACGCCACGGGCCCCCGCGCCTCCGCCTTCCCGCCGCTCCCGGCAGCCCCGCGCGGGGAGCGACGGGACATCGAGTCCTCTGCGGGTGTCGCCAGGCGACGGAGAGCGGCGGAGGGACTACAACTCCCAGCATGCAGAGCAGCACGGGAAGGGCGGGAAGCGCGGCTTTGCATCCTGGGAGTTGTAGGCGCCCGCTGTTCCCTCGGGCTGCAGGGGCGTGGGGATAACAAGCACCGTCCCGCCCGGCCGCGTTGCTGCCTCTGGTACAAGAGGCAGTTGCTGTTACAAAAAGAGGAATGTTTTTTTATTTAAGATAAAGCAGAGTTGAAGTTTCACCCAAGCAATTGTATTTTCTGAAAGTTAGACAGAATGTCTCCCTGACGGTGTGTTTTTTTTTTTTTTTTTAAACAGTGTGTGAGAAACACTTATTTACTGGTAAAATACTGAAAAGGACAAAATCTTTGAAGCCAAGACAATAATATTTTTATTTTGGCATTTCTAAATAAGGCATTCCATCTTACAAAAGCAGTGGGTATACATACTAGTTTTAGGCAAAGAACAGTGTAAGTCCTCAAAGAATGTTTATTTTTTTAGGTTATCCAACCATGTCTGGAGACTCTCTTCAGGTTATCTCTTGACCTAAGGCAACTAAATCCCTAAATCAGGAGCATGATTTAGGGATTGGTGGGAATGGTTGGACTCGACGATCCAGTGGGTCTCTTCCAACCTGGTTATTCTGTGATTCTGTGAACTACATCCTACAAGATAATTAAGCATATTAATAAATTCTTGGAAGGCTAAGAGAGTGTTTATTCTATCAGGTTATTTATCCATGTCTGGAGATTGCATATTATTTCTTGATACAAGACAGATTTATATGACAAGATAATACTCCAGAACCAATCTTAGGGAGTTCATTTGCCGTTTTTTTCAGTGTCCCGTGTGTGGGGATGAGGGGAGTGGGGCCGCCTGGTGCCAGGAGGGTTCGGCGGATGCCGCGTGCTGAGTGGCTGGAACCATCCCAGCCAGCGGGGCTGCTTTCCTCATCAGGAAAACAGGGCTTGGCCGCAAGGAGCACTTTAGAGGAAGCGTCTGGATCTTATTTAGTTTTGTTTTGAACTTGTACGTCTTTATTTTCTAACCAGAAAACCCCAAGTCACTTAGGGCATAAAACCACTGTCCATCCAAAAAAAAAAGTTTCCATTTTCTGTCCCAGAAGAACATTTTTTGTGTATGCGTCAAGCGGAATTCTGTTTGAAAACGTTTTCTTGGTGTTGGCTAAAGATGCCTTGATTTCCTCCCCTCCCCCTTCTTTCAGTGAAAACTTTACATTTGCAGCAGCAATACATCTCCCAAGTGGCTTCAATATTTAGTTTGTTTACTCTGTGTTAAGGAAAAAAGAAAAGGCAAGGTTTGCTGTGCTGTGGGCTGCACCAGCATGTGAGCCTGCAGTCTGCAGGTCTCATCTCTACCCCTTCTGCAGGCTCAGGCTCTCTTACTGCCTCTCATGGCCCCAGCTCTTCATCCTTAAATTGAATTAATGCTTGCAAAAGTCCTGAGCCTCTAAAGCTCACGCCTTTACCACTTCAGATCACCAAGCTCTGAGGGATTTCCTATAAGGCTTGAGAATAAGAAAAGCTCATCTTTTGCATCATTTTGCAACAAGAAATTACCATGTAGCCTCATTTTCTCTGATTTTAGTGGTACTTCAATTTTCGCCCTATGGCATAGCAGCTCTGTGTTGTCGATGGTTGCAACAGAGGTAAGGCTGCACTCACCACCAAGGAGAATTCCCTGGATCCTTTCACACAGGGCCTCACTGTGAGTCACCCATAGTATAAACTGCAGCCACTTCATTTGCATTGTCAGTTTTTAAGTATATACTTTTGCCTGCTGGAGCATTGCTGACCATGGTAATTTATGAGACAAGAGCCGTGTTTGGAATACATCTGGCAGCAATGATGAGGCTAGTGTAAAATGTCTTCCATCTGGCCAGAGTCCTGGTGTAGTTTTAAAGCAACAGCTCTAGAGGTCTTTCTCCATTTAGTGCTCCTATTTTTTTAAATATATGCACATAGGGTGTTACAGTCACAGGCATTCTAATGGGTTTGCAGCTGGAGGGAAGAAGAAAGGAAAGCATAAACCTTCTGGTAAGCAAGCAGCAACAGATAGGAGAAGGGTAGTAACCAGGCAAAGGGAGCCAAGAACAAACCACAGGTGAAGGCTACTGGTGCTGTGTAACAGAGTCTAGGGTGTTGGGGGCACACCAGGAGTGAGCCTCTGAGGGTAGTAAGGAATGAGCAAGGAAAGTATGTGGAGTGAGCGGTGGCATATCCCACTGTAAGTCTGGAGACAAGCAGAGTGTGCCATGGACTGGTACAAACAATGGTGCTTTTTTGTTTTAAACCCTGCTTAAGTGTTGGATTAGTAGCTCAGATGGGCAGAAGAAGGCAACACCACCTCCATTTTCTGTGGACACGGGTGCTCTCGGAGACAAACCCCATTCTGCCATTTCAGAGGCCACAAATTCTTGGGGTTGGCCTGGTTGCTGTGTATGTTGATGACCAAGGTCACCCTCAGAAGATGACTGTACTCTTTTTCTCCTTCGTGTCTTTTTGCAGATTTAGCATAACACACTGTGGAGGACTGGGGATGAACTACTTTTTCTCCAGTGCAAAGAACAAGACAGTTTGCAGCAGTGGGTCTACTACTGGCTGCCCAGGGAGGTGCTTGATTCACCTTCCCTGGAGGTGTTTAAGGCGCGGGCAGACGAGGTGCTAAGAGGCATGGTCTAGTGTTTGATGGGAATGGTTGGATTCGATGATCCGGTGGGTCTCTTCCAACCTGGTTATTCTATGATTCTACTAGCGTGTTGGAATTTTTACTATTGCTTGGTGACAGCTGAAATAAAAATAATGAGTCAGACTCTGAAGATGAACAGATGGTAAGGTGTTTACCCCTTGCCGGCATGAACTAAGGTGGCTTGAAAGGTGGTGGGAGTCTGGAAGGCAGATCTGAGCTGCAGTGCAGGACATCGTCCAAGCAAGCAGGCTGCATCCCATACATGGGCTCTGAGGGGCTGGCTCTTTCACAGAGACAGCCGCAAGTATCTGCAGGAAACCAGCATGTCCCTGCATGTGGGGGCGGTGTGTGTGAACGCATACCAGCCTCAGCCCCATTACTGGGTTCTGGATGCTCCTTTCTTGCAAAGAAATCTGTTGTTCAGCCCCCATCCGGTAACAGTTTCTGTTGCTCACTAGCAGGCTCCTTCTCCTGCAACTGAGAAGCCTGGGGTAGGCATCTGGCAGGGACCTTTCCTCGTGGCTATAGGAAAACATCAGGCAATTCCCTAGCAACTGCCCAGATCTTGCAAGTCAGAGTAACTGGATGCATTTTCAATGTGTCCTGTATCGGGCAGGAGTATGGAAGTTAATCTGCTGTGGCTATGTGCAGCTGATGCCAGAGCTCTTGAGGAGAGGTGGGAAAGGAAAGAAGTATTTTTCTGCAGGCAAAAGGCAAAAACACAGTAGTGACAACTGCATGCTTCTCTGCCGGGAGAATGCAGTCACACCACGTCAGAATGGGTACAGGCTGAAGGAAATAATTCCAGTTGCCCTCTCCCTTTTGCTGGAAGGTCTACAAGTAGCTTTGAAATCCCCTGCAGCCTGACTTCCCAGGATGCATTCCTTGACAGTGCATCTCTTCGACATCAAGCTTTGCTCACCTGTTTTACTTTGCACCTTTGTTTGGTCCTGACTCACCTGTTAGCAGGTTTATTGTAGCATTGTTTACTCATGTGGATGCTTTTCCTCCCTAAAGCCGCTGCATAGAAATAGTTGCTGTGGAATGAATTTTAATGCAGAGCGGATATAAGGGTCTCTATCAACTTGATTCTTCACAATAACAATGTTATTGTCAGTGTGGAGAGGACTTGCAGGGAGAACCTACAACTCCTTTTCTGTTAGAAATACTGCATGTGTGGGAAGGAGGTGAAGTCATTTGAGAGTAAAATTTATACTGTGCAATTATCTGAAATTTTAAAAGAAACAAAAACAGTTGGAGGGCTCTGTTCATTTCAATTTGGCTACAGAATATCTGTACTAAAAAAAGCCCCACCTTTTTCCTTATTCTTGCTTTGTTTTATTCCTTTCCAGTTATTGGTCCCAGTATGCCTGATACTACCAGCAGCAGCAAAGGGCTGAAAGAGATCATCAGAAGCAGCTGAGGGCCTTGAAGATGACGTGAAGGAAAAAACAAAAACCACAAAATCCTAAAACTCCCCAAACCTATTCTTAGAACATGACCTGTAGGGCCTTCATTAACCAACATAATTTTGTAGCCAACAAGGGCTTGGCATTTAACCCCATAATTCTTGCTGCAGGAAATCGTACCAGTTTACTTGCTGACAGCAGGCAGAGTGTTGTGTGTGTGTTGTCTTGCCTGGCTGAACACAAACATGTCTTCAATACGCAGCAAAGCTATGTTCTAACATGAAGGAATGCCCTAGTGAATTGGGGCCAAGAAACACCTTTTTTTTTGAAAGAAAAAAGGAAGTGATTAAATTCTAATTAGAAATGTTACTTGCAACTACTAGCATGTGAGCTGGGCCATCTAAACCCAGTAGAGAAATGCCTTGCAGCCCACATTGGCATGTCTGGCTGCAAAGTTTATGTACCCCCTAACGTATCGGCAAGTGTGAAAACAATGTGGGTTTCAGTTATGCAGCAGTTTTAGCTGTTTTCTGTTTGCTCCTGGTCGCTGCGCTCTGAAGTGCAGGCTGCCTGCATCAGACCAGCTGCCAGAGATGGGCTGAAGTGCTCACACTGGAACAGTGTGGAACAGTGTGTCTTTGCTTCTGTGCCCTCCTGCTTAGGTTATGCTCAGTGCAAGGTAATCTGATGCTCCCGAGGCTGAAACTGAGAGAGGAGTGGTCAGACAAAAATACACAGATTAACACCACGACTCTAGTTCAACTGCACAACGTGGTACTTATGGGATTTAGGGTTTCTCGCCTGTAACTATACCACTTAAACAGGAACTGGTGAGGAAGTAAATTGTTTGCCTCCCCCCCTACCACCCACTGATGGCAGATGTTACCTCACTGAGGGCTCTATTTCCACACTTGCCTCCTCTCCCCTGCAGCCACAGCCTCCCAGCCTTACCAGTAAATAAAGTTGTTGAAGTATTCTACTTTTTTTTTTTTTTTCTTTTTTTTTCCGAACAGTCTCCTCTATTGTCAGCAGCTTGCCCTGGAGATGTAACTCCCTCCTCCCTCCCAACTGAAAGGGCCATGCTGCCATGTCCAGCAAAGGAAACAGCAGCTCAGAGCAGGAACGTGAGCACAACCGCTATCAAACTCATCCTTCACCACCAAGCCTGGCAAGCGGACCTGGCAGGTGAAGGGAGGGTGCAGCTAGGATCCAGCAGTGAGGGAGCTTTCCTTCACGGAAACCTCCACCATAAACAGCTCTCACATGGGAGAGCTGGCTGTTTTTTTCCTCTCCTGTGGGAACGTTGCAAATCTTGGTTACAGTTTCGACAACCTCTTATTAGGGAATGGACATAAGCAATTCATACCTATTAGTTCCATCTGTCTTAATAGGAAACAATTACGCACACTGCTACTTACAACTCAAACAGCCCAGAAAAGACTTATAAAATAGAGCTTGCCAAAGCAAAACATATTTCCCAAAGCATCTCTTTAGAAACAGTCTACAGTCTGGGAGGGTGGAAGAAAAGAATCCTACTGGAAAAAATCCTAACTTGGTGTAGTTCAGAAAACTTGACACTTGTATCTTCATTTTGTGAAAAGTCCCATTTCACAGTCCTATTCCTAGGAATCACAAGTCCACAGTCTCCAGTAACTTTCCAAGTCCTTCAGACCCCTGAAGAAAAATGTTTAAAAGAAGCATAAACCAGGGTTGTCATGGCAATATGAGAAGAAGTGGGCTCCAACAGTTCCACCCACCCCTTTCCCTCAATGTTTTATCCATGTGGCCTCACATGATCCTACATGACAGGACTGCCGTTTTCCAAGAATAACCCATGTCTTCATTTAACAGCATCTTAAAGGGGCCCGGTTTGCCCAGTTCTCTCCCAGTATCTCAGCACAAGCATCACGCACAACTCATTTGTTTCGAGCCCATCAGAGTTAACACTCAGGACTGTGCTGCAAACAGAGGGAACCGTGTTTAGCCAGGAAGGTTTAAGATCCCAGCTATGTTTCCAGGCTGAGGTCCCAAGACACACACCCTGGATGCCAAGTATGCACCGTACTCTGCCAGTTTGTTTCCACTATCATTTTTCCTCTTGTTGAACACCGAGTCTGACAGTGACTCATATCAGCTTAATCCTAGCTCCACAGAGGCAGGAATAATGTTGTTCCCATCTGGAGCAACAACACAGCATCACAATACTAATGTTTTAAGACATAAAGGAAAGAGCATCACGTTCATGGGAAACCACCTAGCAGGTCAGCTAAGGACTTTTGCTTGAATAGAAGAACAAGACAAGCCTGTTCCCTTGGACAACGTGGCAGAAATCTGTACATGATGGAAAGAAACAAGATCTGACAACACGTCATTAAAAATCCACTAACAAGGGCTTTTACTTTTTGTCTTTCTTTTTTATTGTTTTTAAATAGTACTTTTTTTTTCTTTCCAGAAGTCATTATGTTCAACTCCACTAACATTCAGGTAAACAAGTGAAAGAACAACAGATGGGCATGATCTTGTAGCACGGCACAGCCGCTGGGAACAGGGCTGGCCTTCCTTTGCGGCAGATGAACATCGCTCTCCCTCACCTGGCATTCCATCCCTCTTTGTACCGGCACAGGACACAGCTAGTAGCCACCACAGGACATTCCTGCTTGAAATGCAGCCAAGAAAGTCCAATAAAGGGCAAAGAAAGGCAGGCAGTTGTGGGATCGCAGCACTTGGCCTCCTCCAGCAGGGCTCCTCTCTGATGGTGTGGATGGCAGGCAGTGGCAGCAACAGTGGTATTACCAGACCGCCCACACACACCCGACCAGCCCCCAACCAAATGGCAGCAGAGGGCATTTTGGGCCACTTTCCATCAGTTTAGGAGAAGCCCCTTGAGTGTGCACAATATCGCCACTGCAGCCCCTTGAATTTCAGCACAGTCACCCTGTTTTGCAATCAACACCCTGTTCCGCTCTCCCACAGCTGTGTCTCCCTTCACTTGAGGGGAGACACAACCGCAGCAGCTACAGTTGCCAGCGACCAACCTTTTTGCCTTCTCTAAGCACCGTTCTGGATGTGTCCCCAGCCTGCCTGCAGGCCCCCCTCTCAGAGGCTGGAAAAACCCATGCTGTTGAAGCCTGGTTCATGAAGCATACTGGTGTTAAGGTTAACTGGTTGTAAAACTGCAGTGGTTCATCACACTATGAGAAATGTTTATTAAATTGATTTCTGTTTCATTTCTTTAAAAAAAAAACAAACAAAAGAGGCAGAAAGAAGTTAAACACACTGATTTGTGGCATGCTCCACAGTATGACAAAATCTCAAGCATTCAGTTAAGCTGACAGCGGCTCTGTTTGACCTTTAAATATGGTCTTTGAAATTAGACCTGGAGAGTTGACTCCCCTCTTCCCCACTAGCCTCTCTCCTCCCTCCCATCTCACAGCCATTTTCTCAGCTGTCACTGGCTCCTGGAGGATACTTCCCTGGAGAGGTTCATATTTACAGTCCACAATTTCATCCTTTGTTTTTTGGCGGTGCAGAGTGGAGCAGGACAGAGCACACTACACACAGAAATGCACACACACAAAGGAGAGCATCTGAGGGGTCCTTCCTAGTGTCTTCTCCTTCACCTCAGCTAGCTTTGGAACCGATCAGCTGGCAGAAAAGCCCTGTCACTTTTGGATCCTGAGTGCTTGCAACAGGATGAGTCCCCTTAGCCTTTCACAGCTCCCTCTCTGGTTTGACATAGGCCTAGCTTCACAAGAGGCCAGACTGGGAGACACCTGAGTGGGTTGTTTTTTCTGTGAGGGTTTCTCAGCTACTTCTTTGTTCTTTAGCGTGACAATTCCTCTCTGTCGCTCTTCTCCCAGAGCTGATGACTCTTGCTACAGCTGATGGCCATGCCATCCAACGTGAGGACTCTCAGATAGTAACTCTAAAGAAAGCAATACCCACTCTCCCTGCATAACTCCTCCTGCCCCCTCCCACAACCTTCCCAGTCCCTGGCTGCTTCCCTCCTAAGGCACCTTTCCTGCAGCAGCTGCAGGGAGAGGAGGCGGTCTGCAGAGCTGCTGCTGGAGCTCCCCACAGTGACAAGCCACCTCCAAAATGAGCCAGAGAGTAAATGGTAGCCCATGCGGGACATAGTCAGAACAAACATTTAGCTTGTCTTCCTCCCACAGCTGTCAGACTCCCTCTCCAAGCTCCACTTTCTCCCAATCGGTCCTGCATGGGGAAACCCAGACCCCTAAAGCCACTATGTCCAAGGACACACCTGAACTGCCTTGACATCTAGTCCATCTTCAAACAGAGCTCCAGCTACTTACACAGCGTCAACTGAATACTGAACAATATAAAAAAAAAAAGTATAAGAAAATAAAACAGAATTGAAATGCTTAATGGCATATTTATACATATTTATCAACAGTCAACAAAAAAGGCGGCAAGTTACACATCCATTCTGTATGCTAACAATCCCAATGCACATATATGTAAACACACATGCTTGGTTGATACATATACATATAGCCACATAACAGAGTAGATGACCTGAAGGAGCTACGCTGGGGAGCAGGGGAAGGGGTTGCCTACTGGAAAACCTTGTTTCATTCTCGATGTGCACAATGTGGACATTCAGGGCAGTGTTGCTTTAAGGCTGTTTCTAAGGCTGAATCTTTTCTTGTCCGACCCCTCAATCTGAAGTTCTGTTGAAGCACTTCTTCCTCTTACCCAGCACAACTTGATATATATTTTTATATATATATATATTTACCTATATACTTTTTAAAGGCCCTATATACTAAAAGGCAGGAGAAAAAAAGGCGGGAGTGAAAGAGGTGAAAAGGGTCCAAATGGATCAATTTGCCCCAGTGCAGGAATTTCTTATCTCGTGGTTGCAAAGGACACAGCAGGCACGTGCAGTGTACAAGGTATGAGTTTAAAACAATCACAGGTCTCCCTCCCTATCTAATCTGCAGCTCTTCATTGCAACAAAAGGAGAGAGCAAAATACTTGAAGAAACAGAATTATTCCTGAAGTGGGGAAGGTGATCACTAGGTTCAACTCCTCCCCTTACCTACTTCAAAGGGGTAAAAAGCTGAGATACACTATCATTTCCAGCTCAAGTACCCATACAGCTAAGGAAAAGGCTTTGCTTAAAAATATATATCTATAGAACTATACATATAGATCAATCTTTTTAGAGATACTCTGATTTTATCTCATAGGTCCTGGGTCACTCTTCCCCCCCATGTACACAGTAACTGAGTGGCATACAACAATAGAAGCCACATACATCAAACTGGCAATCAAAGCTTATCAGGTCACAAGAAAGTGTTTCAACCCATGTGATCTAAAATCCTGAATTCCCTTGCTCTAATAAGCTGATCTCCTGCCATTGATGTAACTGGAAGCTGAAGATCTTAAAAATGAACATTTTTTTTTTCCCAAAAAATCAGATTGTGACACTTTCCCAGCAACATTACAGTGTGTGACAATATGTTATAAGTCAGGGAAATTTCATTAAACAAGACTGTGATGCAAAGATGAAATTTGACACATGTATGCATATGGCTGGGAACCCCCAAGCATCACCCTGCAATACATAAATGCAGGATTTCTAAGGTTAAGGACATTTAATTTTTTTTTAAGAAGTGTTCTACGAGTCTATGATTCTTTTTTGCAATATCATTTGTATGCAAGCATTAGCTTAACAGTGGAAACTTATTAGTACAGAAGTAAACTCTCCCAAAAACATATCTCTATAAAGAAACATTGAAAGAGGTTCAAAAAGTGACTTGATTTTCAGTTTGCTATACTGACAAACTGGGACTAAAATTCACTCCCAGCTACTGATGCTTTAATGTAACAAATCAATGGACATGAGCCACTTTAGTAAGTTACAGTCCCAAGAAAGAAACCACAAAACCAAAAAGCCAAAACTCTTCAAAGAGTAAGAAAGAAAATTTAAGCATGACTTCTGTTAAGGACTGATCTACCAATACAAACAGGTCAGAGAGGAAAACCGTGCCAGTGTTTCCCCTGGGACACATTGTACCTAGGTGACTAGGGCTGTTTCCCCTCCTCCCTCCCCACCTTTCGACGGTCAGCCAGGCTTCCTTATGGAAAGCTTGGAAACATCAGGGAGTTGGGTTGATGGTAGGAAAAAATACGAGTACAAATGAACAAAAATGCTAAATCCTGCTTAAGCACCCAATTATGTCTATTAAAAAAAAAAACGCCTGTGTTGAAAAAGAGGACAATAAACAAGGCAAAGTTTTCTGATAACAGGCTCCAGCCTTCTCCTCTGTACATCTTCCGCTGTTATTTCTGAGTTACAAGGGGTGGGGAAGGGGGAGGAAGGGATTGATCTCCTGCTGCAGCAGCTTTCCCCATCACACAAAACTGATGTGTAACTAACTCAGCCACAAAGGTACAGGAAAGTTTTATTTGTTAAAAAAAAGTACTTCAAAATAAAAATGATAAGTACTGTATGGTAATATTGGAAGTATTTATATACATAGTTTTCTTTGTCTTTTGTTGAAATGTCTCCTGGTCACTTGGTGGCACTTGGGGTCCCCTCTAGAGTCGTCCACCCTGCTCCTCCCTTCCCCTTCCCAGCTCTCACGGCTCAGTAGACAGAGCTGTTCCTTATGCCACAGCACAGCACCATGCTCAGGATCATTTCAAAGATCTGTGGGGAGACACAAGGCCACCGGTGACACACTCTCCTGTATGATTCATGAGCTCCCCCCAAGTCCTGAGGTTCCCTACTTCATGTAAACACTCTCACATCAAAGATAAGGGCAGAGATGCTAAGTTTTTGCTGCTATTTTCACTAGGAGTTGGTCAGTTTGGGACAGGATATTCTCCCCTCTCTTTCTGACAGCAGAAGCTTTCTGACATTGCAAGCCGCCTGGCTACCAGCTACGCAGCACATGCTTCGACATCCCTGTGGCGCTACCACTCAGCCTTTACGCAGGCACTGTTTTACCAGCCCATGCGACCAACAACTTACTGGGGAGTAAATCCACCACAGCAAAGAAAGCAAACCCCTTCCCACTGCAGACTCCAGTGACAAAATACAGTGGCCTGAGAAACAAGTGGTATTGGAGGCAGCGAGGGGACTTGACAATGTTCTGCCCTTTTGGGTGGGATTGCAGGTGCTCCTGCTCCTGTGCTCACCAGGTGCCTGCCCTATCATTCCTAACCCCAGGGTGATGACAAAGCCCTCGGTCTCGCCACATCCCAGAGCAGCAGAGTTTCAGAGAGCTGGAGCTGCACACTCAGCCACAGGAGCATCTGGAGGAGAGGGATGGATCCAGCCCAGCTGTAAAAGGATTGGGACACCTCAAGGAAGCTTTTCCCCACACCACAACAGCAGGGCACTGTGCAGTCACACTTACCATGATCACAGCAACCACAATGGCAGCGATACCGATCAGGTACAGCTTCCCGGAGAACAGCTCGTCAATTTTTTTGTGGCAGTTCGAGACCTGAAGCAGAGAAGCACACCAGTCAGACATCCTGCTTTTCTCTCACCTGCCTTCAGCACCCAGAAAAGCAGGCCTGCTTTTCCCCAGTCCTGCTCACATTCCTGGGTCCTGGCTCTAAGACTTCCCACCAGGCTTCACCCCTCCATGCTCGCCAGCCCTCTCCAGCAGGAATAGGAGAGGAAAGGCCTTCATGAGCCTCCCACATCCACCTATGCCATCCCCAAATAAACAAAATCTCTACCCTTTACTTAATTCCCAATAAATCCCCAAATTTCCCTAGCAGACAAGTTCCCTCACAGGATCTCCACTGAGTGAAGTCAAGTCATGCCTACCTCTAGAAAGGTTTTCAGGACGTTGTCCTTCTTTGGGCAGAGATCATTAGACCAGAGGGGAGTGAAAGTTGCTCCTACATTATCAGGACCACAGCAGTCCAACTACAGAGAGAGAGAGAGGGGAAAAAAACCACAATAAAAAACAGCATTAGCAGACAGCAAACACTCATGCAGTGCTCTCCCCACTGTTAAATATCCTTGAAGACATCCAATACTGAGGAGGGTTCTTAGAGGGGGAAACAAAGGAGGGGAAACAACTCTCCAAATGAATTTTTTTCTTTCCATGCAATGCAGCTGCTCCTACAGTAGTCCCAAACAGGTCTGGCATTGGTATCCTGGAGGAGAACAGATATTGTTTCCTGCTGAACAGATATTGGAGGAGAGTGAACCCAACTGTTTGAGCAGATGAAGTATCGTCATTAGTTCCTCAGGGCAACATTTTTCTTCCATTGAATTTTACTTAATTGAAGGTGCTGAGGTAAATGAAAAGCAACTGAACTACAGCTCAGACCAGACTTCCCAGCACAGCGGGAAGGATAGAATATTGAAGAAGGTACAGCTTTGTTTCTTGACATGCAAGATCAAACTCGATGGGCTAAGACCTGCATGTAGCATCATCTGCTTTAGACTCTGCTCTTCCTTTTCATTTTCCTGACCCTCACTTTTGAGTCTCCTTCCTCCCACATTCTCATTTCATCTGGCTGCAAGAAACTCCTATGGAGAGGAGACTTTTACATAGGGCTTGGAAAGTATGCAGCAAAATCTCTGTGCTGAGAATCCATTTGATCTAGTTTGGTCCTATGCATCAAAAAATCTGGTGTTGCCTCCATTCCCTGCCTGAGGACTTGTAGTTCAACTTACTTCCTCTGCCTCGCAGGGGAGGATCAGTGTATTCACAGTAACAGTCACTCCTCACCACTTACCCACCGACAAACTGCATGCAGAAGTTACTGGGTGTAATCTGCAGCACGCAGGATCCTAACAATCAGCAGCTGCTTTGGCCACCTGCACATAGCCTAAGCAGAGGGTGCAGCGAAACCATCTTACCGTTTCATGAAAGGTCTTCACGACAGCTCTCCCATTGTTTGCCTCTGATTCTGCCAGGAGTGCTTGTTGAAACGCTTGATCATAGAACTGCTTCACATCTTTGGCAATCTAGGAAGGACAGAGGAAAAATTCCCTTTCAAACAGAGCAGAAGGAGGAAACCCATCCAGCAGATATGCCTGAAGGGGATGGGTTCCCTCTGATGGTACTCACAGATAGTTAAGTAGTTTTTAAATTATTTGCACAGGCGAGTGAAAAAAGGCCTGTCTTTCACAGGGCTTAAGTCCTTTCACAGAATAACCAGGTTGGAAGAGACCCACTGGATCGTCGAGTCCAACCATTCCCACCAATCCCTAAATCATGCTCCTAAGTACCTCACCTACCCTAACCTTAAACACCTCCAGGGACGGTGACTCAACCACCTCCCTTGGCAGACTGTTCCAATGCCTAACCACCCTCTCCATGAAGAACTTTTTCCTAATCTCAAGCCTAAATCTCCCCTGGTGGAGCTTGAGGCCATTCCCTCTCGTCCTGTCCCCTGTCACTTGGGAGAAGAGGCCAGCACCCTCCTCTCCACAACCTCCCTTCAGGTAGTTGTAGAGAGTAATAAGGTCTCCCCTCAGCCTCCTCTTCTCCAGGCTAAACAACCCCAGCTCTCTCAGTCGCTCCTCATAAGATTTGTTCTCCAGCCCCTTCACCAGCTTTGTTGCTCTTCTCTAGACTCGCTTCAGAGCCACAACATCCTTCTTGTGGTGAGGGGCCCAGAACTGAACACAGTACTCGAGGTGCGGTCTCACCAGTGCCGAGTACAGGGGGAGAATAACCTCCATGGACCTGCTGGTTACGCCGTTCCTGATACAAGCCAAGATGCCATTGGCCTTCTTGGCCTCCTGGGCACACTGCTGGCTCATGTTCAGTCGGTTGTCAACCAGCACCCCCAGGTCCTTCTCCTCCTGGCAGCTTTCCAGCCAGGCTTCTCCTAGTCTGTACCTCTGCTTAGGGTTGTTTTGCCCCAGGTGCAGGACCCGGCATTTGGCCTTGTTAAACCTCATGCCGTTGGTCTCAGCCCAGCAGTCCAGCCTGTTCAGGTCCCTTTGCAGAGGGGTCCTTTCAGCCATAGCTTGTTAAGAGCAGCAAGTTTCAAGAACCTCATCCACCAGCCAGAAGGTTCCAAGCAACACAATCAAAGTGCTCTGTGAGCTCTCTCTAGCAGCCAAAAGCAGCCAAGCCCTGGGGGTGAACTGCGAAAGCTGAGATAGTCTCCTACCTGCCTGGCTTTGCTGTTGTGCTCTGGGATGCAAAACCAGCTTGTTCTGAACCACCTAACACATGGAGACAAAGCAAGCAGGCAACACATTTCCCACTGAGGTTGCAGAGGCAGGAGATACCGGGGAAATCAAGAGGAGGTGGGTGCGCGAGGCCATCTGTAGGTATGGGCACTGTGGCTTACTGTCTGGCTCGGAAGGAATAGCAGGAATTTGGGAATGATCACACACTAAAGCCTAGATAGGTGGCTCATTTGTGTCAGGAAGCTTGGGTGCTTTCAAATGGATGTCAAACTTTGACAGGCTCCCTACCTGGGGTTTGGCACCCCCATCCTGTAAACAGTTATATAAGAAGTGTCACCTGCACTTTAGCCCTGCCACCTGGTCTGGTAAACTGCAGCCACCCAGAGGGGCTTGCTCCACAATGCAAAAAACCTCCTTGCTTTCAGGGAAACTGGCCTTGCGGCTTCTCCTCTAACACCCTCCAATAATATGGGAGACGGAAGGAGGACATGCAAGAGAAGCAAAAGAAAAACAGAATATAAGCAAATACAAAAGGGAAAAACACTTTCTAGAACATCTGCTCTTGGCAGAGCAGGCTGGATTAGCACACACAAAAAAAGAAACTGTAGCAAGCAGTAAACTGATTTCAATCAATTTTCCCAGCATTTTTCCATCATTGCTCAAAAAAAGTTTGCTTTGGAGGACGATATTCTCCAATCAAACCATTTGATTCTGGTACAAGGGAAAAAATAAAATAATAATCCTACTTCTGGCCTCCCCCTTCTGTATCTAAATCATCTCCAAGAAGGCAATCTGAGGGAGCAACTACCTTCAACTTTGTGGAAGAGCATCCTGTGCCCATGTGATAGGAGATGACTTCCAAGGGGCTGCAAATTCAGGTAGAATAGAGCCCCTGGTCACAGCAGCTCGAAGTGGCTGGGTTCATTCAGTGCTTTCCTCCCACCACATCACTCCCAAGATGCCCCCGACTGAGGTGGGGAAAACCTAGCTACCTGCCTTGTCAGCAGGGACTTTCAAACCGTCCATTTGCCACCAAGGCTGCAAAAGCAGCTGAGGCAAACAGGCTGCCACCATTCATTTTAAACTACAAAATGGATTTTAAGTGGCTGAGGTCATCACTCTCGTATTGGCAAATCCTAAACTTAATGCTTTACACTCTGATGACCAAGTGCATGGAGAGCAACAGCTATGGTGTCTCTTCTTACTCAGGCTTTACTTTTTTTGGTGTCTGTTTAGTCACACATCTTGGACTCTTCAGGGTTCACAAACCAACATCTGCAGGAGGCACAGCCCCTCTGCAAAGGTTTAATTAGCTTGCCAAAGTTGCTAGGAAACAGCACCCTGCCTGCATAATAATACATTTAGGCACTGAGGAGTTTATTCCAGTGAAGTCATGCTCTCCCCAGTGAATGACTACAAGGGTGTTCCCATTCATAGCTGAGCTGGTCATCTGTGGCCTACATGCACGTGAAAGCTGAGCAGGCTACCACCTGCTTACGCAACCAGCTTACGTCTCTCAGGAACACAATTCCTGCTCTGCCAGAGTCTAACCTTGGCTTTAAGCACAGACAGTCCCCTTCTCTCCTCCAAGCCCTCAGTGGCTGAGTGTTCAGCCCCAGCTTGCTGCAGCATGGCCATAGTTCCCACATATTGATAGTTTTGCTCTTTGAGATCGAATTCTAGATGTGTGCAAGCACATATAATTGTAGGGGAGGGAAGGCAAACAGCAAGTGAAGGTGAAAAGCTGCAGTTTTCAGTTCTGCCCTTTATCTAATCCCCTCCACCCCGACGATCTTATCTGAGCAGTCCCTAGCAGTTGCCTAGGACAAGCACGTGACTTGTAGCCCTTATGCATGCACAGCATATTGATCAGCAGCAAGCGCACTCCTGGCAGATGAACAGCCCGAAGCGGGTTACATCATACTGGCAAAGAGCAGGAAGCACCAAGCAATCCCATTAATGCAGACATAGGCTCTCCATGAATGGCACTCTCTTTGGGGACATGTGGCTGGCCTTGCTCTTTGCTCTTTTGGCACTTAGGACGTGCAGGTGGCTTTCCTTCACGACTTCATATGTGAATCAGCTCACACTGTGACTGACAGCGTGGCAGGAAAAAGAGATGCAAGGAAGACAGGGTTATTTTCATTCCAGTCATTGCACTACATACTGTAAAGGGTAGCTGCTACTATCACGTGTTCACATTTAAAGTTCATCAACCAGGACAATAGGAGTTATGTGAACTGCCCAGGTCACACAGCTAATCCAAGCCCCTGTGATTCATCCTGGGTTCAGCTCACGAGCTGAACAGCTCAGGTTGGGATCTGCTACAGTTCTGACCCAGTCTAACAGTCCCACCAAAAAGCAGCTTTCAGAGTTGTCTTACTTGGTCTTTGTTGACAAATCCCCAAATTCCAGCTGCAACTTCACAGGCAAACAGGATCACCAAGCAAGTGAAGAACTGCAAAGACAAATCAAGAGAAGGACACTTAATGTATCTGGCTACAGGAAAAAGCAGCAGTTACGTGGGCACAAGTGTGGAGTGGCACTTCTACCAACAGAGGAGATCAAAGCAAGGTGTCACTTGACTTCAAACCATTTTATATCTCATACATGTGCTTAGCCCAAACATATTTTCCTATAATCCACTGGATGCCAGCCCACATCCAGACTTCCCACCGGGATGGCTGAGTGGGTCTCGGCACAGCCTGTCCCATACAGGGAACAGCAGGGATGAGGGTGCCCTGTGCGCCACAAGACACATTGCTCTTCATGCCTTGCATCCTCCTTATCACACAGACAAGCTTCTTGTTCTGCCACAGATGCTCTTAGGATGGGATTTGGCAGTGCAGGGTTAAAAGCACATTTCAGCTGCTGAGGAGCTGTGGGGCGTCAGGGTGTGATTTATGGCTAGTTCTCTTGGCATCCAAAGCCCTGCAAGGCTACTGCAGTTTTTTGCATAAACACTAGCACTGATGTTTTCCCACAGTCCAACCCTGTTTGTGCAATCCCAGCACTCCTCCCTGCCATTTCCCCAAAGCCTCTCTCCATCTTTTTGTTCAGATACCACGAACACATTGTGACAGTCGGTCTGTTAAACTGGGAGAGGGAAGCCATAATGCTTCATATGTCAGAATCAAGTGACAAGGCACAGACAGGCACATTCACTCCCCACAGCCAGCATTACCTCCATGACAACATCATCCATAGTGACTTCTTCCTGGGAAAAGTCCCAGACTGGGAAAGTTGCCATATAAGTAAAGAAGCAAAAGAGGTAAATGCAGTTACAGGAAGACAAAATCACAGTATGGAGTTCAGCAATAGGCCCTGGATCGTGGGCAGTTTGTTCCAGACAGATTCAGGACATTCTCTTCAACAACAGAGGATACAGGAGTCTCCAGAATAATGCTATGACCTGGTCCTTGTGTGCAAGAGCAAAGGGTTATAAGCAAAATGGAAACAGGACTATACACCCGACAGCAGGAAAGGATTTCCAACATCCTTGTCCAGTTCCTGAACAACCAACTCCTATTTAAACACCTATCTATTCCTGATTCTCCAGGAACATTTTTGGGAGACTGGGTTCCACATCCCCCCAAGAAACTGCATCACCCTGAACTGTGGGTGTGACGCCAGTGTAACTCTCTGGTTAAGCACTAGGGCTCACTCTTGCAGGGGTTACTCTCCAGTGAAGGATGTCTTGTTTCTCTCAGTTTTGGAGGCACAACTTCTTGCAGACTCAGTTCCGCAAGCTGCCTGCAAAACACCAGAGATTCAGCTTGACACTATGGGCACATGGCAGCATTCCCGGACAGGGAGTCAGATGTGCCCTTCCCAGACAGATAAGTCCACTCCATGCTGAGTGCCTCCCTCTTCCCTTCCTCTAGTCTTGCCACTCAGCTTCCATGCCATCTTCAGCACAGGATTTTTCAAACACGGAGCTTCCTGGTACTTTCTCCTTTTGCAATAAGCCTATAGGCACTCTACTAGCTGGCTGCAGAAGAGGGGAATGCAGCTGCTTCTCTCCAACACCCTATAGAAGCTGCCTGGAACTGTCTTTGGAGCATGATGGAAGCCTTGGCGAGTGGAAAGCATCATCATGAGGTATCTCCAGCCTTTTCTTAGCAACTCAAGGTGTGAGCAATCATGGGCAGCACATAGCATCTACAGCTGCTAATTTCAGTAGAAGCAGACGGTCTCCCTGTCAGGCCTCAGGTATGTTGTACCATCTGCCCTTCTAATCCTCTTTCCAACTTCAGAAGAGAGCGAGGGGTAATTCAGATTCTGTAATCACTTGTGTTGACAAAAAAACATAATCCAAAGCTGCCAGATCTTGCTACAACAACCCCTGTCAGATTTGTGGATGGGCTCCTCCTATTCGCAGCAGCAGTGATAATACTTGCAAACTCCTACAGCAGCTCTCATCCACCAATGTTCACAAGTGCTTTATAAAAGCTGGTGAGAAGCACCTCCGCCTTATTGGGAAACAAAAGGAACTAGAGGTGAAGCCATCTGCAAGAGCGAGGGAAAGGAGCTCCATTTCCCTCTGTCCCAGTTGAATCCACACCATGGGTCACTACATCACCAAGAATCTTCCAGCCCAATGAAGCCAAGTGCTGGAAAGTTCTTCCAGTTTTATTTTAAATGCTTTTTTTTAAAAAAAAATGTTTTATCCCTTCCCTTTTTTTTTACTTTTGCATTGAATTTAAAGTTGAACCAGATGTGAGCACTTGCTTTAAATAAATGGGTCTCCATTACCCCCAAGGCAAAGGCTTTTGGTGTGGCTACAGTTTATACAATTAAGCTCATCCTGTGCCAGGAATCCTAAGCTGCTGCCTCACATCAAGGATGTCTTTAGCACTTCAGTAATGGATTTTTCAGGATGTACCTAGACATCCTTACTAAGATATTACGGGAAATCTTTGCTGTTTCCTTGTCCAAACAGATAAAAATAGTAGATGATTCCTTAAAAGAACTGGAATCATCACAGGCAGCCTTGAAATGGAACGAAAGAGAAAGCTGTAGGGGACAGCAGGTGAGAAGTTTAATGTGTGGCTGGTAAGACAGTCAGGCCGTAGAGGGGAAAAAAAATATGGGGATGTTCCACTTATAACAGAGAAAATTAATCTCCAAGAATCCTAATATTCACACCTCTTCTGCTGTGCTGTTGGCTTCAGCTTCTGTCCTGAAGCCAGGCACAAGCAGGAGCTTACACTGTGCCTGCCAGCTTAACTGGAGCTCTAGCATGTCAGGCAGAGATGTCCTCAGCCCAACAGTGCTGTTTTGCTCCTTGCAGAGGTCATCTAG
The DNA here is from genome assembly GCA_033459285.1 of Clamator glandarius. Lineage (NCBI taxonomy): Eukaryota > Metazoa > Chordata > Aves > Cuculiformes > Cuculidae > Clamator > Clamator glandarius. The sequence continues at coordinate 1,728,178 of JAUNZM010000125.1, forward strand.
TTTCCATCAATGTGCTCACACATTCTCCCAGCCCCGTTTTTCGCAAAAGACTCCAGCAAGGGAGGCACAACTGTGTGCTGCCCACAGGGACATGTCAAGGACATCACGGTGACAAGTGGCATCCAAAGCTTTGTGCCTCTTACCGTTCCCAGAAGGCACTGAGACTCCTGAATAGCACCATAGCATCCCAGGAACCCCACGAACATCATGACAGCTCCAACTGCAATCAGGATGTAGATTCCTACAAGGGAGAGTGAGAGGCAAACATGTTACCACAGAGCTTTGTACAGCAGCACTGTTCCAGTCCCTGGTCAGACACGTTTGTTCCCTAGGGCAGCTAATTAGCCGTGTGCAGAATTAAGGCCTAGGAGATATGAGCAGAAGTAGTGACACACATAGCAGAACAACACAACACGCATTAGTCAGACCTCTAAGTATTTGAACGTGCTAACACCGAAACTTAACAACCATATTACCCTCTAAATCAGAAGAAAAACAGAGAGCAGTAATAGGTGGAGGATGTAGCAGCCAACACAAAGGCTTTCCAGCATCCTCAAAGCTGCAGTACAGGAGTTCCCACGGCATACGCATTGTTTTAAATATTTAAGAAGAGAGATGAAAATCATTAGCATATCTTAAAATGAATGATAAGTCATATGGCTTATTTGTATTAAACATTACACAAATATTTATCCAGCTAACATTTTAAAGACAGACAAGCCACAAAAATAAGGAAAAAGAACTGCTTAAACATCTAATCTAATATAATCTGGCATTTGTTTGTTACAGGTTCTTTACAGAGAAGAAGATTTTTTTTACTTCAACTTAAATTTGCATGGTCAACTTAGTCCATAAACTAGTTCAAAGCTTGGAAAGTAAGCACTGAGGGGGGAGGAGGGGGCTCAGAAAACAGAGAAATTAAAAGTTTATTCATCCAGGAAACCAGAGGTTAGCTTAGCTTGGAGGTCAGGTATGCTGCTGCTGGTGATCACCACGGTCTCACCAACCACGAGACTGGCCAGACCATGGTGACTACAAAGCCAAATATTACAAGCTCAGTTATATTTGTTTCTTTTCCTGAAAGCACACCCTTCTCCTGATGTATCCCATACATTTAGGGCACCTTTTTGTTAATATTCTCAAGTACTGTGGTCTGTAAGTGAATCCTACTTTCCATCCAAAAGCAATCTGACACACGCAAAAAAATAATCAGAGAAATAACTACAAATGAGGCAAGACTGCAGTCACCATTTTTAACTGACAACAAAGTCGGGGGCGGTGGGGATCAGGATGAGAATAAATGTACATGGGGCATCCCAGAGGCAGCAGCAATACAGTGCATCTTTCTAGTGCTTGGGAGACTTCCCTTCAATTAAACATTCTCTTTTTGCTAAAAGTCAAAATGTTTTTATAGTTATTTATCAGTCTGTCAACTCCCCTTTAAGAGCAGCGCTGAAGTATAAACAGAGCTCAAGATTACAACTCCTTGTACATGCCTGTTGCATTTAATTTTTTTCTTCTTATCTTTTAAACAATATTTTGATAATTGAAGTGCTAGGTCTAAAGGCACTGAGAGCAGAGCTAAGCCAGTTAAACCCTTCACGAAAAAAAACCAGATACATAGTACCAGTACCAACTTGTTTAGAGCCCCTCTCTTATGGATACATAAAACTTGGGAAAGGTTCAACTTTGGCTGCTCCTTCCTTTTAAAACAAAAGCCACCAGCACCCAAACCACGCAAGCACCAAAACAAGGGCCAACTAGGCAAGAGGCGGCATGGGAAATACCGCCCAGCAGTCCCGGCCCAGGGACCCTCTGGACAGCATTTCTCACCAGCAGAATGCTTGCACAATGCTTCCCGCTATATTTAGGTGCCGCAGGAGGGAGGAAGGCAGCTGCAGGGGAAGCGCCGGCACAATGGAGCACACTGACCCTGCAGGAAGCCCCTCTTCACAAAACCTGAGGGGCTTTGCAGCCGGTGACATCAACATCCTTGCAGCAACACTGCCCGCAGGAGGAGGAAAAAAGCACGAGTTATACCTCCTGATACATCTCAACAGGCAACTGGGTTGCTGAAGCTCCATAAGAGGGAATGGGATACCTCCTTGCTTGAAGGTGTGAAGAAAGGGGAAAAGCAAGGAAAAGAAACTCTCCAGGAGTTTCTTGGAAAGGATAGGAGAGTTTATTGGAAAGGACAACCCAGCAGTTAAAGTTGGCTTGCCTGAAGTAGAATCACGTGATTTTATCTTAGTGGCTGGAGATGATGCGGGGTGGAGGGACCAGTGGTGGCAGCAAGGCAGAGAGCAAATATGGTGAGCAGCGGGCTGGAGGCACATGGGGAAGAAAGGTCCCAAAGGGTCTAGGGGTGATGGGAAGGCATGAACTCATCCTATAAAATGAAGGCTCCCTGCTGGATGCCTGCCAAACTCTGAAGAGATTAATGGAGATCTTCAGACACTGCATAACTGTTGTTTCAAGAAGAACAACATAGGAATAGCAGTCTCTCAAAAAAAAAGGGCTGCTGCTTGTCATCTGCTAATGCTCAAGAACCATCCCTCACTGCTCCAGCTTAGTACCAGTGATGATGCTGGTTTAGCTTTTCAACCCAAACTGCATCACATTTTTCCATCTTACAGCCTCAGGTGGCTCCACTGGAGAGTCTGCATCACAGATCCCTCTAGGAAAAGCAACTTTGCTCATCCTGGAGCGCAGCAGCTTCTGACTTCTCCTCCCATTAGGTGAAGAGAGAAAAGACAAAGCTGGGCTGGAGGCAAGTATTTCAGCGTCTGAGAAGTCACCATGCTAACCAACCTGGCAGATGGGTAACAACCAGATGCAGTACATCTGGAGACCAAGCAGCATGATGCCACAGGGACCTCAATGACCAGGTCACTCCCATAGATGGAGAGATTTTATTCTCAAATTCTTCAAAATAAATACTGAAGGCAATTTCCCTGCTGAAAAAATATAGCCAGGAGTTCAAAAAAACCACAAAGCAACCCAGCTAGGAAGGGACCTCAAAAGATCACCTAGTCAAACTCTTTATAAGAAAGGGAACCTAGATAAGACTATCTAGCACTCTGTACAGTTACATCTTGAAAAATCAAGTGATGGGCACCCAACCACGACCTAGGGGAAGCTGTTCCACTGAATGATTGTTCTCACTGTATTAAAATGTCTTTCTTAAATTGAGATCATCAGGAAAACTTTAAGACCCACTGGTGGCTAGGAAGGTTTCATTCTGTAAACCAGGGAGAAAAAAGCACAGTGAGAATGTCAACTGATGGAGGAGACTAAGAGGGAACAGAGACATTTGCTGTTTTATAGAAGTCTTTTGGAGGCCTCTGTTCTTTCTTCTTGCTGGGATTTGTGCAGCTTCAGAAAAACCAAACCCAAACCTGATCCACTGAACTCCCACCCCAGACAAGCTGTGGAGATCTTGGACCGACAAGTGAGATCCTTGTTTCCCACTTCTCTCCCCATCCATGTTTCACCAACACCTCACCTGAGCCAGCACTGCCATCAAGCAAGCAAACAGCAAGAAGTAAAGGAGGGAAGGGAAGAAGACACACATCGCATGTGGCTTCCTGACTGGAGCCCAGCAGATGCAACTGTTGGGGTGGGAGCAGCAGGAACACACAGCCAGGCAGGGGAGAGGGTGATGATGACCGGTCTGAAATCAGAGGACCACAAAAACCCTGGAAGAGTTCTGGGATAAAGGCCAGCTTCATTCCCAGCCACAAACAGGCAGCCCTTTTGGAGTCACCTTTTGTTTCCGAGAGCCAGAGAAGTACAGTCGCCTAGAAGGCATCAAAGCAGGACTCTGCTCTGGAGTTTATTTAAAAACAAGCACAAAAATTTAATGCAACAATAGGGTCTTGTACAATGAATGGTAGTGGTGGCTCTCCACAGAAATGCCACACTGAAGGCTGCTAAAGCAAACGAAGGCAACCAAAGCACCCAACCACATGCTTTGGATGGTGTTTGTTTTCCCATCCATTCCCTCAAGAAATGGGACTGGTGGGGGTTCTCTACCTCCAGACAGGGTGTCAGGCAGCTGGGGAGCTATTTCACAGCAATCATAGGCCAGATGGAAATGACCAAGCCCTTTTCCCAGAAAGCTGCCTGATATGGCTTAGGTTTCGTTCCTGGCAGATGGCAAGGATGATGACCAACGTGGTTTTGCACTCTGTGTTTATAAGCAAGGCACCTGTTGTCCCCATGATGAATGGCACATTATGCACTAAGTCAGAGGAGACTTCCACCAGCACAAGCTTCCTTACTATGTAAGCATCAGAGAGGGGGTTAACTCCTGCTAGCCTGTCTTTGATGAGAAATTTCACCAAAGCAGTATTCCCTCCTCCAGGACTCCATCCAAACTGGCACAATTCTGCATGAGCAAGGCTTCATCTGCTTTTCACATGGCACTTCCCATTTGTATTGCAGCTTTCTCAGACATTTTAAAACAAGAAATGCTGTTTCCCATAAACAAAAAATAAAATCAGAGAGGTATAAAATGCAAACTGCAGTGCCTACAGTAGTGCTGCACCCTCCAACAGCAGCAGCAGACAACCCTGGGAACAGCTACAGTTGCAGCAACAGGTACAGCAAGCAAATAGTTTATAGGTGTTCATGGTATCAACATGCCTCCACATCCCTGAGCAATCCTACAGTGTGGTTTCTAACCCTACGGTACAGTTCTCTGATAGGACAGCAGCAAACAAGATCACTAAAGCTGCCATGTAAAACCACTCACTCACAAAAACAAGCCATGAGCCACAGGACCCGTATCTTGGAGTTGGGTAAGTCAAGGAGGACTCACAGAGATGAGTGGTGTCAATACTGCCTGGAAAACTCTATCGCCTTTTGATATGGAGCCTTAAAACAGAAAGCTTTAGTAAAGAGAGCCAGCCATAGCTTCACCTCATTGTTACAGAGAGACTCAGGGTCCTGTTTGAATTCAAAGCAGGAGCACAGCAACTGTGATATGACCTCTTTGCTCAAGAGCATCAGGGAGTGATGCATCAGAAAAAGCAGCAGCAGTAGACCAGACATTATCCTCCCTTCCCTGTTACAAGCAGAGCACATGCTGCTTGGGCCCTGGGAACCTCCTATAGCTTTAGCCGCATGGTAAGCCCCCAGACATGAGACCCAGGGGACTGATAATCATTGAGCACTTCTCTCTGGACAGTGCTAGGTGGGAAAGAAAAAACACAGCCAAGAGGCCGGCTTAGCTCCCAGCTCACACAGATGATACCTCCATGGAGGGCCCCTGCCTACAGGCCAGGTAGGAAGGGGATACTCAGTTTGGGGAGCAGGTAAGGGAGAGAAAAGGGCAGTATCAAATGGCAGTAATTACTCTAGCATTAAAGCAGCATAGCTGGTGCCTGCAAGGTTGTAAAACCCATGTCCCAACCTCCTGAGAAGTAAGAAAACAACTAGAAAAAACAGACTTTTAAAAAAGGAAAATAATGAAAAACAAATATAAGGAAGAACAAGCACAGCAAGAGTCCTCCTAAAACAAACAGGGAGTTGGCCAGCCCTGGCCAGCCCTCCTCCTGTGCCCCACCATACCCATCAGAGATGCTGTGCAGCTCCAGGCATGGGCATTCCTGGGCAGCATTCTACCTCTCCCCATTTTGCATCTCTTCTGGCAGCTTTAACTTATTAAGCTCACGGAATCCAGTCTCTTCCCCCAGGTCACCATGGCAATGTTTCCAAAAGACAAAAAGAAAGGTCTCCCCCCCAACATCACACCACACTTCCCAGGAAGCCCAGGCGATTCTCCAAGCTGTGTCTGCCCTCCTCACGGGATGAAGTTTAAAAAGGAGCTGAGAGCAGAGGGGAAGAGTAATTTTTGTGTTTATTATCCTGACAGAAAGGCTCTCTTTGCACAGCCAAGAGTTTTGCAAGCATCTGAGGAAGGCAGGGCAGTGCCTACCCTGCCAGGGCTTCCTGGCCTGGAGGTGCTGAATACCACAGGGCTTGCCACCACCCCTGCTGCAGAGAAGGGTAGGACCATCAGACAGTGATGGGAAGGAGATTCCACCCTACCCAACATGACCAGCCCTGGAAGAACACCCCCTCTGTCGCCAAAAAAAAAAGGACCATAATGTAATTCCTTGCAATTTGAGGGGAAGATACAGGCAGGGAGTGGAAACTCCCCCAGGATGGGGTAGGGGTGGGAAAGGAGTGGCTGCACCAGCCAGCCCGTGAAGAAGGGTCTCCTTGACACTTCTGTCCAGCTGCCTGATGGAACTGGCCCAGCAGAACTGACGGTGCATTCTTGGAAGCGGAGTGAGAGGGGGTGGTGGAAAATGAGAGGATTTGCTGGAAGATGACGACTGGGAAGCCCCTCCATTCCTCTCCACTCGCTCTCCCAAGGAAAACATTGCAGTTCTGTGGCTGCTAATGACTTCCAGATGGAGGAAGTGTCACAAAGCATGAAGAGCTCTCCTGGGCTCACGTGGCTCACACAGGAAGATGAAAGGCTATACAGGCTGCTCTTGTATGCAAGAACAAGGCACAAAGGAAGCAAAGGACACAACTCTGTCAGAAAAGCAAAGGGGAGATGGAGAAAGCCCCCAAAACATCCTCATGTGTGCATACTTGTACCCAAACACTCCGCATAGACATGCCACAGTCAGATTTCTTTGCTTCTGCCTACCTAGGAGACACTGGAAGATAACTTAAATTTTGTAACATTAGCATACACACGAGAGCTGGGAGGAGGTCTACCGCATGTCTTCAGGAGTGGAGTGGATGATGGTGGTACAGCACAGGAGACCCAGGCTGGAAAACACTGGCCCATCCTCTGCTTCCCCAGCCTACAACACTTCTGGAGACCTCCATGTGCCCTGGAGTCCCACCCACTGACAGAGCCCAAAAGCCATTGGAAGATCTCTTATAGGCTTTGCATGCCTAAACAGGTGGCAGGTTTTCAAAGAAAAACGGTCAAGGGTATAGGTTTATAAGGCTCTGATGAGCAAGAAGCCACCTTTGGCACAGGTCACAGTGGCAATGCCAACAGTAGGGGAGAAAAGAGGAGGACAACTACATTATTTGTTGTTGGATAGATCTGAACTGAAAATAATCTCATGGTACCAGTTTATGGACTCACATCACAACCAATTTTAGCCTGCACATTAAATGAACCACAAGAGTTGGTCAAAACTAAGGCAGACTGAATTATAATTAAATACAAGTTGCTTTTTGAATAGAGATTGAATTCTATGGTACAAATACAAAAAAAGGACTGTTTCTATGATCAGATTTGTAGTGTAACACAGTTACTTAGAGGGAAGTACTGACAAAGTGTTTTGCCTCAAAACTACTACTTTTAAAAGAATTTCAGTATTATTGAAGGAGTTGATCTGACAGTAATTAGAAGAAAATCTAGAGCCAGTAACTATAAGCTTTTTTTCCTTTAAGTGACCAATTAAATTGCCCTTAGCTGTAGACAGGCTTATTTCAGAGAGAGAAAAACACATGTATTCCTATTTTAAAAAATCAAAATCCACAGATAATTTATTTTTTAAATAATCCACTTTACTCACTGCGGTTCAAGGCAACCTTGGTTTCCACTTGCAAGCATGCAAAACTGGCCACAGCTCATGTATCTACAGGCAAATCACTGACACATGGAGCCTTGAACAAGTAGAACACAAATAGGTGAGAGAAAAATCCAGTGCTGAACCAGCTGTGTGCATTCGCAAGGATCACTGCAGCACCTCATGCCAAAATTGGAGGTGTTTTTTTTCATGAGTGTTTATTACAGGAACTGGAGACCACAAGTTTAGCAAAAGATTTGCTGTTGAGCCTAACCCAGTGATATACAGAAGTTGGCACAACCTTTAAAAGATACATAATATTTCTAGAGGGATAGGGACAAGAATGGAAGTAGGAACAGAAACCAAGAAATCCCCATTGCTCACAGCACGTTCACACGCACAGCTGGTTTCCAGAGCCTTTGCAACTCAACAGAGTTGTAAAGGTAGTGGGCAAGCCCTGGGAGGCTCAGACAGGTGTCCTGATCCCTACCCATATATGCACTGCTGCTGAGCAGTCTCTCCTCTCTGTGAGGGTCAGCCTCATCCTGAAACCAGAAAAGCCTCACAGCTACTTCCAAACATCTGCAGGACACTCATGAAAGCTTCCCAGCAATGGATGTCACACTGACTTCAAGAACAAGAGTAAAGATGCATGCAACTGCAGCTCAACTCAGACACGTACTCATTTGTGAGAAAGACTTCAAAGTCTCCCTGTGCTATCTTGGCCTGTTTTTTCGAGCTCAGTTTGTGTGAAGAGCTGCTTGAACTGATTTCCAGGCAGAAATCATTACCCTGGATTGTCTTTGTAAGGAGCAGGATGGTGAAGAGAGTCTGTGATTCACCTCATTAGAGAGTCTGTGTTCCTGCTAGCCAGTCTCCCCACCAGCACTACTGCAGCACACTCTGATTGAGTTAAAATTAGCCTGAAGCCACTGCTGTCCCCTCCTAGTCTCCCACAGGCTTTGCTCACTGGCCTCCTTGGGAGCTGGATCCACAATCATCAGCCTGATTGCTAGGGAAAAAAAAAAAAAACAAAACCAAAAAAAACCAAACCAAACAAAAAAAACCCCACAAAACCCCCTAAACCTGTTGCCTTTCTTTTGGGGCAGCAATACCCAGCAGGACAGTGGGGAATGGCAGCAGCAGCCTCGGTGGCCAAGTCTAACCCATCACTGCATGCCTGTCAGAAACCTTACACTCCACCCAAGGAGCACTGGTGCCCTTGTGCTCTGGGGAGTAGACATTGGCCAGCAGAAAATTTACTAATAAAACATGAAAAAAATAAACAGAAGGAAACCCAATCCCCTCCTCATCCCCAAAGCAGCACGGAAAACCACACCCCAGCTCTGGATGCCTTTGCACCCTTCCTCATGCCTGGCCCTGCTCCCAGGGCCGAGCTAATTAGAACCACGGGTCGTGTTGCCCTGTCACTTTCTGTGAGAAGCTGGAGACAGATTTCCTATTTTGGATCTGGTGAGGGAGCGCGAAGCCCCGACAATCCAGCTGCCACACTCCACTCCTCATCAGGCAGCTCCAAGGGAAGCACAGGAAAGGTGCACAGTGATGCTGCCAGTGCACAGGCAGTCAAGCAAGGAGGGGAAAGTGAAATCCAGGGGTGGGGATTTAAGGCAAACAAAACTCGAAGCTTTTATCCCCATACTGCTGAAACCTTTTTGCTTGCAGTGGCCATCTCTGGGCATAACATAACCAAATCCTTGAAGGACAGGGATCCTGGCTTTCCCCTCTCACATTATCTTCCATATTATCCCACTGAGATAGGGCAAAAGCCATGAGTCCTGTATCAAATGCCTCTTCGAGATCCCCACAGGCTCTTAAAACCAATGACACCGCAGCACCAACTTACTGTGGCAAAACTGGACTGCTCCAGTTTGTACTGGTATCCACAGAGAGGGACCAGCTCAGCCTTTTCCCACGGGCTCCAACAGCTCACTGGATCAGAATTTCTTTTTAAAAAATGGTACTTTATATATATATGGTCAATAGACATCTAAGAAGTTGTTAACAAGTTGCTAACATCCAACCTATCCATGCTGCTAGCTATCCTGAAGGAAGTTTTCTGACTTATTACCAACACCCTGTCCAGCTTCCAGACATGCAGGGCATTCAGACAGTGTTAGGCTAGGATGAGAGGCAAGAAGGATTCTATTTCAACTACAAATAAAGCAAATTAATATATATTGATCACAAGCCTAGCTCAGATAAAGAACAAATATGTTCTTTTACAGTCATGAAAGCATGAAAGTACAGCACTCCAGCTATCCCCATCCATGGCATCACTTGGTCTTCAAAGCACTGGAGAAATTAACCCATCATTTGCTGGAGCTTTGGGTCCATAGCCAAAATGGAAGTGCCAAAAGCCAAGACTGCAACAAGTGGTTAGGATCAGATGGCTTGCAAGCCATGCTGAGGAAAAGCACATGAACAAGAGCTCATTTAATACTCTCCCAAGCAAGCCCACAAAACAACTCATTAGATGCAGTGCCAAAGCACTAGGGACAGTACTGCTTCCAAGACACACCAGCCCCAGGACCTCCCTCCTCACAGGCTGGACAGGTGAGCCCCGCTGGGGCTGCAGAAGCAGCTGCTGCAGCAGTGCAGCTACAGGGGAAGCTCAGAGCAAGGACTGCTCTGTTCCTCCTGCTCCCGTGAATGTCTGGACCCTTTCCTTTCCAAGCATTTCTTTCCTTCACTGACAGCAGACTCTGCAGTGGGGCCCAGGGGAAGCTTGATCCACCAAAGAGAGCTGCAAACAAGAGACCTGAGCTTGCCAAAGTGAATACCTGCCTTATTTCTGGGGAGAGATTAAGCCTCACAGAAGGCTGAAGGTGGGCAAGCATTGCACTGGGTATGGGGGTAGCTGTGCTCCTCCTCACATCCTCTCTTTCCCACTTTCCCAATGCCATCAAATTCCCACATACTGACCAGCTATGTTAATAATTTTTGCTCTCCTGTAACACACAGACATCCTGGGAAAACAGCCTTTAACAAAGCAGTTCCAACTTTAGGGCACGGGAAAGGACACAGAGAAAAAGCAAGCGACACCGAAGCACCATTTTCCCACTCTGCCTCTTCACCAAGTATAAACCCTACAGTGTAAGTCTTCCTCCTCTGACAGTTTTGATTGCTTCCCCCCTGTCCTGCAGCACAGCCTGGGCAGTCTTTAAAAGGCTCCTGACAGATCCCAGGACCAGTGCTCTGCGCCAGACATCAAAAATTGGTTTGCAAGAGGGGAAAAAAACTCAGCTCTGGAGGCCAATACCAGAGAGATTTCCGCTCCTGAAGTGGGAACATTGTGTGCATGTTGGATGCCAGAGGAGAAAAAGGAGGGAGTGTCAGTTATAGGGGGTGGAAACAAGACAGGGAGCAGGGGGAAGCAAAAAGAAATCCCAGCCTTCAGACTCTAAAGGGATGGCTGGGATAGGCAGCAGCTGAAAGAAATGTTCTGCTGTTACTACTGCATGGAAATTACAGCTGTCAGAAAGAATTCAGGCCGATCTGTTGCTGAATACTGAACTTTAAAAAGACAGCTACCCTCAAAGCACAGGCCGTTCATTGGTGTCAAAAAGCCAGTGCTGTAGTGGGACCCATGGTCCATTCCCCATAGTCTTCTAAACAGCAAAGGTTGACAAAGATGAAACAAAAAGGGGTGGAAGAGCAATAAATGTCCAAGAAATGGGAGGGGGGGAGGCTTGGCCCCCATGCTCCAGCTTCCCCCTGATTTTGGGAGAAATGCGTTAACTAGGGAGACACCAGCTGTTGGCTCCTGGACGGAAGGAGATGTTTAGGCTTGTTGTTGGAAAGGAAAAATAGATTAACTTCTTAGGAGTTTCCTTTCCTCTTTTTAAAACTGAAAATCTACAAAGGGGAAATGTAAATACAGCTCTGCGTGTGAGGCGGGAGGGGGGAAGAGAGTAAGAGAAGAGAACCCACTGCTATTTACAGCAAGAGCATCTAGTGTAACCAGATACAGCCTGGGAGAGGACTTGAGCTAGCCACTTCATGGGCAAGCACAGAAAATCCTTTCCAGAAGGTAATTTCAGCTACAGGTGAGAGCAGGACATTGGATTAGATGGGTCCTCACCCCAGAACTGGCAGTTCAAGCTGGGCCCTGCCTTGCAGCCAGACCCTCCTGCAAGCTGCTTCCTGTTTCCCATGAACGATCATTGGAAAATAGGGCAAAAATATGGGTTTTCACCTTCCAGCAAGCCAGCATGCTGTCAATTTAATAGAAATCATATTAAGTTTAATCAGAACACACAGAGGCTTCACCTGACCCTCCTGGAGAACATGAGTCATGAGCTTATTGAGCTTCAATTTCTACTGCCAACCACTCCATTGGCTATTTCTACATCCCTTTGGATAGGAAATGAGACATACTTCCAAGTCCCTCCTCTTCCCAAACATGCTCCATGGGAGATTGCAGCAGAGAACAGCACTGGAGAAAACCTGCTGCACCATGATACATCTTTTTTGTGCTTTTAGCCACCATAACTTTGGACTCTGTGTCTGAGCCATAGCCAACATTTAGTGAACACTTTGGTTGGCACAGCAGAGGATATTTTGGGGAGTACAGGAGGAGCAGGAGGTATTTTCAGTTTGATGTCCTTGCTGCCCAGCCAGAGCTTTCCACCGTTCTTCTGGGCACAGTGCAGTCCACTCTGGGGCATGATGCCCACACAATAACACCAGCATCCCCCAGACCTACTTACCAACGTAGAAGGTGTTGGGGGCCTGCTTGTCCCCCAGCTGCAGGTAGAGGATATTCGTTGTCTGCGAGTCATGCCGGAGCCACAGGGCCACTCCCAGGATGATGCCTCCAGCCAGCTGGGGAGAAAGGAGTAGGCATTACCCACTGCTCTGACTGCACTGGATGTGGAGCAGCAGTTTTCACGTGTGAGCAGAAAGCTTGCTTTTCAGCTTTCTGCAAATTCTTAATTACTCCTGTCATGTGCATGAGCATCCTTCCTAACTATCATCCCACTCCTGCAACACCCTTTGCACCTCATTCCATGTGAGCCACACAATCTTGCCCAATTTATAAGAATACCTCTCATTCTGGGGATGTGCAAAGCCCCTTCCAGCTCCTGCAGGTGATTTCTTTCATAAAAGCTATTTCAGAACTCTACTAAAATGGAAGGCTTGGCCTTACCCAAGAAGCACAAGACGTGCAACTGAGGCATTTAGGAGAGCTTTTCAACACAAGTAATGATCGGCCCCAATAACTCCATTTTCCCAACAGGCTATTATCACCCCATTTCACTTCTCTGTGACATACAAACAGGGGTTTGGGTTTTGTTTGATCTGCTAAGAACTGAGTAAGAAGGATGGGGAAACTGTGCCTCAGAAATTAGGGAAAGCGTCAGCTCTGCCCCCAATCTTGCATTCACATTACATGCCACCCAGAGTCAGGCTCCCAATCTGAGCAGACCAAGTGGGACAGAGCTTTCTGCACCCCTAAAAGTGGCTCTGCTTCACCGGAGACTTGTCCAACCAATATGACACCAAAAGGCAGCAAAACTACTAGTTATGCAGAGCAGGAGCAGAGATGTTGTGGCTTCGAACTGCTGCCACGCCTGCTCAAAGGGGATTCAAAATGTCTCCAACCCCTCTGGAACACACTCTTCATGACATCCATATCTTGAGCTTAACACAGTGTTTAGAAGCATACTGATGACAAAGAAAACACACACAGTAGGACTTGGTAACATTTCCAGTGGCATCTTTGAGTTGTATCCCATCACTCTTCCTCCCTGCCAGTTTCAGGAATGTCCCACATCAGGAGGGTACAGACCAGGATTTGCACTGGCTGCCCTCACAACGCTGGTTGATTTAATATCATATCTTCTTCCAAGGTGTCCCATGAGCACAGGAACCCCTGTGGCTGTCACTTCCACTGCTCAGTTCTCTGCACGTGTAATCTCATAACACAATAGAGAGAAACTTGAACGCCTGTCTCCATGGGTGGGCTGTGAGCTGGGACCACGCTCACCCAGCACATACAGCTTTCCTCAATGTCCTAATACAGAGACTGAAGCAGGACAAAGCCTTTGGTTCAGGCCAGGGCACAGTCACACTGCTTTTGGAGGCTATCGTGAAGATGCTTGACAGAGCTGAGCAGCTCTGTGAGCTGATGAGGCTGAAATCACTGCCTTGCCCGTGCTGGCATCCAGCAGAAAAGCACCTCCACACATACACACACGTGTGCGTGCAGCCATGCGTGATGGAGCCCCAAGCCAAGGGTTAAAACATGCTTCAAACATGGGAGGAGTTATTCTGCCTACAGAGCATCAACTCAGCATACCATTGGAATATTTATGTCCAAGTAACGGGAAGTTTTATGACTGACTTCCTCACTGTTTTCTTTTCCAGGGAGTGGTAGCGAATGGCAGTGGAGAACGGGAGCAGATCAGGGGCACAGGAGCAGGAAAGGTGTCACTAAGAGGAACTCAAGCCAAAACATTTCCATCAGGACTCACTGTGCTCTGCATGACACCTACCCTTCCATTTGAAACCATAAGAGATTGGGGGGAGACATAAATACACATGTAATAACCAAAATTCTCTTAAGAATTCAATATCACTGTTACAAAATTTGGAAGCCCTTGTTCAAACGTCAATTTAATTGTGAGTGCCCTAAATCCTTGAAGCAATTCATCTTAGAAAAAGGAAGATAACTACCAAGTAGTACAGAAGCAGGAATACTTTTTTTCAAACATCTTCTTTTCAAAAGGGTGAGAGTCAGGTCAGCTACAAGCGTGAGATGCACCAAGGTCACATTAAGAAAAAAGTTTGTTCAGTAAAAGTGCAGTGTCTTCAGTCATGCAAGCACAGCAAAGCCTTAGTGAATGCACACAGGCTAAGATTTGCAAGACAGGCTGTCGGTGGGAATCCAGCTTTTCCCCCTGGGAGGTCAGCTGGTGGTTTTCCTCCTTTCTGACTTCTGCAAATCCTAGCCAAGAGATCTGTGCAAAACTCAGAGGGCAAGCTGACCTGGAGGCTTTTCCACTCAGCTGGAGGGAGAAAACCCCCACTAGTTCCCTGGAGTTGGAAGGGATGATTTTAGAAGCCTTTCCCCTCTTTTGCCATCACAATGATCAGCTTTAACACTTCTCCTGCAGCAATGAATGCAACTTCCCCACAGGCACAGTCCCTCATCCCTCTCATGCTTGGGAGGGCCCAAGTTTCTCTAAACACTGGCTACAGAGAAAAGTCATGAAAGCCAGTCCATGCTCAAATCCAATTCCAAATAAGGCAGCTCGTGGCTTCACAGAAAGTTACCCAAATCCAGCCAGGCATGGCTTGTTCATTGCCTGAGGACATAACAAAGCTTATGTTTATCCTCTTGGGTGAGGGAGAATGTCCTCAGATTAATCAATGCCACTCAAAGTAGAGGTCTCTTAGTGACTCTCGGAGGAGAAGAGATCCCAAGGAATATTTGGTTTTCTGTGCTGGCAGGGAGAGACGAAGAAAAGGCTGCAGACCTTTTTGGCTTGGTTTTCCCTCTGCAAGGAAATGTTGCTCTGCTCTGAGTGCACCCGTTAGTACCCACCCTAGCACCCTCTGCCACCTACAGCGAGGCTGGAGTGACACCAGCATAAGGAGGAGCAGCAGCTGCTTTCAAACCAAACTCACCCTAAAATGCTCGACAAAGACTCAAACGCAGGCTGCAAGCTAGCCTCAAAATATTTCCTCATCATTTGTGAGTGTCAGCTGAAGAGATAGAGCCTCTTTCAACTCAAATCCACTGCAGCGGTGAGGTCTGCCTGCATCAGCCAGCCGAACCACCTCCAGGTGTTCCTGGTTTCAGTCTGAATGTGCCCCACGAACAGACCATGTTCCTCCCGCACTGCCTGACTCCATTTGCTTTTTAAACAGAGCACGGTGGATCGCCGAATGGAAGCTGTAATTCAACAGCAGCTGGGTTTCTTAAGAGAAAGCAACATTCACTTACTAATGAAAACAGGGTTTAAGCTACATTGAATAACTTTTTCCATTAAAACCATACATACTTCCACCACCAAGATGCACCAGAAATAATTAAAGCATTTTTCTTCACAAAGGAGAGATGACAAGAGGGAGAAAACCTCATCAGCTTGCTACAGTAATGCCACTTTCCAGGGCACCTTGGCTGGCATAATCTCATTTTTAATAGAACAGCTTGTTCCAAATATAATCTTGGTATTTTCTTCCCTCTCCATCCTATAACTGCTGCTGTTTGCCAACATGACAGCCAGAAGAGCTCTAACCACCGACAGCAGCAACATGCTCATCTCTAGGCTGTATATGTTCGAATATTAAATATTCCTGCTTTTTCCATTGTATACATCTGATCTCATGCAGGTTACTCCATTGCTTTTCACACGCCCAGCTAGTCAGATGGTAGCATCACAGAAGCTGGTGCTGTCACATCACAGATCTACCTCAAGTGCCCAGCACAGCTCTCTATTTAAATTTTTGAGGACTGCTTTAACAAAAGAAATAACCTAAAAGCTGCAGCTTCAGCAACACTGCCACTGTGCTGCTCCTAGCTGACCTCTCAAGCTGGCCGTTCCCCTACCAGTGCAAAGGCATTTGCAGAGGTGCACAATCAGTGCTCCTCAGGACAGGGCTGACCCTGGAGATCACGCTCCAAGCAGATGGCTGGCACAGCAGAGGTGGTGCAGTAGGCTCCAGCCGTTTCCTCTTTACAGCTATTTTCCAGCTTTCAGAGATTTATTGCTTCTTTCACAGACAGACAGACTTTTCCAGCTGGATCCTGCCTGCCCAAGGCTTACTTTTCACAGGGACCCTGTACTCCTTCGGTGTGGCGGGGGCAAGTCCCCATCAGATACTGCCTAGGAAGAAAGCAGCCCCGCCAAGAGGTGATGGGATGGTACCCCACATGATGGGATATCACTGTGTGAGCATCACGATGATGGTGGGTGTGTGGCCCCAGTTTACAACCCCATCCACCGTGCATATAATGGGACTTGCTCCTGGACTGAGCCTCACTGACCCGTATGCCATTAACCCTAAAATTTTGCAGATCCAACTATTTGCAGCTCAGTCATCCCTCCTCTCCTTGAGAAATTCCTGTGTTTTAGGGGTGCAAGGATTGGCTCCATTCTCCTCCTTAATGCAGGTCACCCTGTATCCACACTGCCCTCACCTTCACCTGCTGCTCCACAGACACTCACATACACCAGGATGTGCCTCACCTCCCAGTCCCTTCCGCTGCCTGACCCCCCTTTCCTCCACCCCTCTCCAAAATAGGTTTCCTAGTGGAGAGAAGGAAGAGAAGGAAGTAGTCCTGGCTATAGGGCAGCTTGACAGGCATGTCAAAGCAAAGCAGACATCCTGCAGCTCAAGCCGGCGGAGGAGGGAAGCAAAGGTGCCAGCAGTTTCACAATGATGTATTTTTAGCAACACTTCTTCCCGTGGCCATGGTCGGTCCTGCCGCTGGGACACTGCTTCCCAACCCACATGAGCCCAAGGGCCAGGAAAAGCTCCTGCCTTGCTGCAAAAACACTGTTGGCTGAGTCCATGCTGCAATGCCTGTGAACTAGCACTGATACTAACGAGAAGCAGGATGCTGCCAAGAATGCCTAAGGGATTGTAGCCATTTTATGATTCAGGTAGTTGATTGGAGAATTTTAACAGTTTTTCATGCTACACAGGCTTGTGGCTTCCCTTACACCACCTGGAAGCTGAGCCATTTGGGGGTCCCCATTCAGGTTCCCCACAGCTCCTCTCCAGCACAATCTGCAAAGCAGCAAGATGGAGTAAAACTGTATCTGCCTCCTTTTTGATGTCAGGAACTCATGTACAAGAAGATTAAATGCCTTGCCAAGGCTGAAGCATCTTGCAACACAAGAAACCCCTGGCACAGCCAGGAATGAAATGCTAATTTAGGATCAAATGCTTTGCTCCCAGGTAATTTGTTGGTCTCTAGGTGGAGCAGCAGATATATTTTCCATTCTATGAATGTAAATAATGAACATCACTTTGTCACTGCACCTAGCATGAGTGGGGAAAAAAGCCAGGGGCAAGAGATTCCTAGCATGATGGAAATTACCTTCAGAAAGGCAACACAAACCCCTGTAAGATGCGTGCTAGGACCTTATAGGTTTTGCACTACCAACTTGAGGATCGAGGCAGTCAGGAAAGGAACACATGACCATTGGTGGCCAATGTAAATGTCCAGGCAGTGTCAAGCCAGCTTACATCCTACGCCTCGCTCCCTGATAAGCGGAAGCTGAATTTCTTTTCCACCACAAATAGATGCGCTCTGCAGAAGTGCTGAAAGTACTTATGGTCCAGCAGGGAACTGAAAGCTGAATGACAGCTCACGAACCCAGGAACTTCAGTTTGATACTACAATGTTCATGTTACAACGGCAAGATTTTATGCAAAAAAAAAGTTAACTTAAAATTTAAAGGCAAGAAGTGCTACAGATTGCCCCCCACACTGCTTGTCAGGGTGCACTGTTGGATGCCCTGGAGCACCAACATGTCAGGACCCCGTAAGACTTTTTTGGCAGGATGTAAGCAGGGGAAGTGACTTAAATCAGACAAACATGGTTGCAATTTGACAGCCAAAACCCATAAAAGCTTCTCCACTGAGCGTGGCACTAAAAAACTACAGCAACAGATAGGACTCTTCTTGGAAAGCACAGGTGAGGTCTTTCTGCTACCTTACACAGCAACTGCACTCAATAGCTATCAGAAGTCAGCCTGAAAG
The DNA here is from genome assembly GCA_033459285.1 of Clamator glandarius. Lineage (NCBI taxonomy): Eukaryota > Metazoa > Chordata > Aves > Cuculiformes > Cuculidae > Clamator > Clamator glandarius. Next base: position 1,746,468 of record JAUNZM010000125.1, read on the forward strand.
TTTGCAGGCAAGATCTGCGCAGGAACTGCAGAAAAAGTATTTGGGAAGAGCCTGGTGCTCTGCAGGCAGGAGGAGAAAGGCAGCCTGCAAGCCTATGCTCCGTTCCCAGTGGCGCAGCCACAACCAACTTCTAGCACCCGCTATTAATATAGCTGCTGGCCAGGGTGAAATTCTCCACTGGTGCCTATAGTTACCAACCCCAAAACACTGCAGGGCTTTCAAAACAAACTCCACAGGACTACTCCCAGATGAACATTGTGCCAGAGGCCAAATAAAGGCTGATGAATAGGAAGAGAGCAGGAATCTGACACTGAAATCCAGGAGCAGGGTTCTTGGGCAGAGGCATCGAGCCTGAAGGTTGCGCCTCACCTGCCACAGCCTTATCCCCACGCCAGACAAGTATTGGTATACAATGACATCTACCAGCCAAATTTAATCGTGCACGGTGGAGAGGAAAACAATTTCAGATATTACATTAATTTGGCCCTATATCTAAGCATTTAAGTACAATGGTGATATAACTGCTTCCCATTTTTAATAAGATAGTGAAAGGCACCTGTATGGTACAGGATTAAAGTGTTTCTCAAGGCATCATGTATGGGTTAACGCTCTTGCAGGAGATTAGCATTACTGTGGCTGATATAATAACCTTAGCTAAACTGAGCAATCCTTTGTCCAGCCACCAGTGATCCTCTCTCCTTGGCACTGCAGTCCAGCCCGTTAACCGAAATTAGGTACCCCCACAGAGCAGGGCACCAAGCTCTTCAAAAGACATGCTTAAATAACCTTCTGCATGCAGACGCTTCCAAAGAGGTTTCACAGGTGATGGCTGGACTGTGTTCACTTGGCAGAAAACCCAGAAACACATCCAGGGAGTCATCAGCAGGAAAACTTCGGTCCCAGTACTGACACTCCTCAGAAAACCCCTCCCCTTCAATTCCACAACAGGCATTAAATAGCAACAGGGTCAAACACACATGGAAATGCATCTGCCTGCACACTGTCCCAAGATAGCAAACCCAAACTAGGTGGAAGAAGCCAGCAGCACCTCCTCACAGGGCTCTCTGCGACTCCCAGGGAGACCAATAACCCAATCAGCCCTACACTCTGCAGTGGAGCAGCCTACTAGCTGCTATAACTAATAGCGTTTTAGTAGCACTCAGTGCAAATATGTGCCTGAACTAAAATGCAAGCTGCTTTGTGAGACCAGGCAGTTATTTTGAAATCATGCTCCGGAGCTGCATGCTACATGAACCATCAGCTCTTCTACCTTCCATTTAAACCTGTGAATAGCGGTAGCTCGCCACCCTCCTCGTCACATCAAGAGATTTACAAGGCCTTCAGCAGTTGTCACTACAGGACCAGCACCGCAGAGAGCTGCCATATCCTCCCACCATCATTTCTCACCACCGAAGCCAAATATCTTCATGTACGTTTTGCAGTCTCCAGGGGACAGCCAACAGATGTTCCAGCACTGCACAAGAAAACACTCAACTCCTCCACCCCTTCCCATCATTACTATTGAGACAGGACTTTCATTTCCAACTTCTCTCTGCTCTTGCCCTCCCCTTTGCACCCTGACTGCACCACATCCCTTCAACACAAGCAAGAGAAGAGAGTTACGTGATGCCTGGAAAATGGCAGTAGAAGCAAGCTCTTCCTTTTAATTAGACACCTTTCTAGTAGGGCAGTCAGCAGTGTTCTAGACCTGGAAGGCTGCCATAGGCTGTATTAGCTAATAAGCTGGGCAATTCTTCTCTAAGCATGCCAATTTCTCCTTGGTTATGTTTAATTACATTTTAAAATAGCTCTCTGGTCTCTCCAGGGACACTTTGCAGCAGCGGTCAGTTCAGCCCCATGCACTGAGCTCTGCTGTTGGATTTGGATAATTCAGGGAAGCCATCAAACTCTGGCCATCTACTGAGAGAGGGATGGAGAAGCAGCTCCACCCAGCCATGTGCTCATGTCAGCCCTGCTCTGGGCTACAGGCTGAGCTGGGACTGCCATCACACCAGTAACAGGTATCATCTATGCTCCCTTTCGCAGGTCAGGGAAGCAGAGCATCTCCTTGCCACCAGGTGCCCTAAGGTTTCAGGACAGCTCTACAGCACAGAAAAGCTTGTCTTATCAACCCTGTGTTTTACAGCTAGGTGATGTCCCCAGGCTGCCTCCACTGCTTCAGTCAGCAGATGCCACTGCGGAACACGTGGGGATCCCTGCTGTCCCAGGATGGGCACCCACTGGTATATGCAGCCTGCGCACCTCTGCTGCTCCCTCCTTGAGAGCCACCCTGGACCAAGCACATAACCCTGGCATCTTCTCAAAAATGCATGCACAAAAGAAAAACAAATCAAGAAATAAAAAGAAACACCTCGGGCACAGAGGGCTGCCAAGGTGCCCCAGGGAGCTGAAAGTGGGGCCACCTTCCTCTTTTGCTTTTCTCCCATGCGCTGCCAGGGGAAAAAGAGCGGGGGGGCAGGGAAGCCAGAGAGATGTCAATTTATTTACAATCTGGCAGGACAGCAGGACTACTTTAAAAAGTTATTAGTTTCTTTCTTATTTGTTAACACTGTTAAGGCTGAGAATTGCTTCCTTTCTTCCTCTTGGGCACTGAAACAAACTCCTGTGCAGCACAATGCAGCATATGCCAAATTCTGGGCTCTGTCTCCTGCTTATCTTCAACAGTGCCTGACATCGGCTGGGCACGAGGCAAATGATAACAAAATGAGCACGAGGAAACCAGCAGCCCTTGCATGCTAACCAGCTGGCAGGACCACAAGGCTGCGAGAGCCCCATCTCACATCTTACTGGGGTCAGAGCCGGAGCCTTGACACAACCAACCTGCAGTAAAGGTGCTCAGCACCATGTCCCGCATTCAAGCGCTATCCTGTAAGAAGGGTCTTCATGCTACAGTGGTAACCAAGGCATCCCTTCCCAGCTGGGGATACAAAGTTAGCTGCTAACTGTTTGTGTGATGATAAACCTAAAAATTCCCTCCTGACTATTGGTTTAAGAAACAATCAAAAGAGCTTGAAAACTCTAAGGCCTGGTGTTCAACCACTCTTCAGCTGGCCAGCCTTGCAAAAAAACATCATTAATTCTAATAAAGCCCAGGCTTCGCATCCTCACCAAAGGTGGCCCGAGGAGAGTGGCTAAGGGTGAAGCCAGCACTAGGGAGGTGTTATGGGGAGCTAGTGGGTCTCAGCTCCTTGAGAGGAGCTGGACCATCTCCTCCCACTGCCATCAGGCTTCCTCCAATAGGTAGAGCAAGGCATCAGAAACTCTGACAAGGAAGTTATTCCTCTTGGAAGCATTTGTCTATTTTTTTCTTCACTGTTTTGCAAGCACACACTGAGGCGAGCAAATAAGCTTGTTCAGGAGCTGCAGCTGCGCAAAGACCACTGCATCCTTCCTGCCACCCAAGAGACCCTTCCTCCCTCACATCCACACCCAGCAGGTCCAGCAACAAGAATGGCAGGAAACTGGGACCAGAAGGGAGGAAAAAGTGTGCTAACTGAGGAGGAACAACACTTCAGAGATGAGCCCACCTGTCCCCATCCTGCCATTCTAAGGGTGGAGGAAGAGGTTAAAATCCACCACACACACACACCCCCCTCCAGGGCTGTCCTGCATTCATCTTGCTGCTGGCAAAACATCAGGTATCAATTAACACTGCTGTAGTCAGAGCTCAGTCAGCATTATACCCAGAAACAAGGCAAAGAGGCCTGAAATGAGGCCAGATTTGACATCACTTGCTCCCAAGCAACAGTAAACCTTGTACTCTCCCCACAAGAGCTTCACCTCGCTCCCCAGGAAGAAGGCAGCAGGTGGAGCCTCCAGCGGGGGTGTCAAGGCACAGTTTGCTCTAGAAGGCATTTCTCCGCTTCCCTCCTTACTGCAAGCAAACATCAAGAAAACCCCCAGATTCTCATCAGCAGAGCAGAGTGTCAGACAAGTGGCACATCCTGAGCGCACAGCCAGTGCTCGGCAAGCAGAGCCTCAGCTCCTCAGGGTGGGGCTGGGCTTGCTTGCAAGAAAAACAGCATTTTGGAGAATGGAAAACAGCCTATTTTAAAAATACAAAAAGCAGCCTGCTCGGGCACATTTCATTGCTCCTGGACACAGGGTGGGGGAGACACTGTTTCTTGTCGTGCCAGCCCCTCGCTGCTGGAGGGAGCTTCTATCTGGGGCGACACCGGTTTGCAGGGAAACCGGGACAGGGTGCTTTTTGCTAAATTAGCTGCACGTCTGGACGGATTAGGTCATGAGAAACTTTCTCAGGAAAGGCAGCCGCTCCAGACTGGGTAAAACACGCATCCTAAAATAACTTCCCAGGCGGGGGATGCAGGGCTCCCCAGCTCGGGCACGACCCAGAGCGGGGCGTCGAGGACGGGGTGCCAGGGGTGCCAAGCGCCGTCTGCTCCCTGACGGCTCCTGGGGCGGGGGGAGCAAAACCAGCCCCGATCGCCCGTGGTTTTTGACCCCTCTCCCTCTCCCTTTCGGCTCCTCTGCGGTGGAGGCTGAGCCAGCGCCTCTCCTCCCTCCGCCTGGCAGCATCCCTGCCTCTCCCTGCCTCCCCGGCTGAGAAGCGCAGCCCCGCGGCAACAGGGGTCCGGGCGACGCCCCCCGCCCTTCCCCGAGACGTGTAGGACCATCTCTCTCTATATATATCTAGGTACGTATGAGCAACTACGCACATAAAATAAAGCAAAGGATAAACTGACATCCCCTAAAAAATGCAAGCCCTAAGGCACAACCCAGGCAGCGAGTCTTAACGCCAGGCGGGGGGAGAAGAGGTTAGAACCAGGCGCAGGCACACGAGCCATATTGCAGCCCCGGCCCCCCCGCGCCAGCTCCCCGCGGCTCACCCAGAAGATGAAGTTGAAGACGAAGAGGAGGTATTTGATGCACTTGGTGCAGCCTTCCACCCCCATGGCGGCGCAAGCAGCGAGCTCCCCGCTCCCTCTGCGGCCGGGCCGGGCTGGGCTGGGGCTGGGGCGGCAGCGGCGCGGGCGGAGAGAGGCGGGACCGCCCCCCGCTCGCAGCGCCGCCCGCTCGGGGGCGGCAACCACCGCGCCGCCCGCTCCGGGCCGGGGGCTGCTCCCCACTTCTGCCTTTCCTTGCCTTTTGCTTTTTCTTTTTTTCTTTCTTTTTTTCCCCTTTTTTCCTTTCTTTGTTATTACCTCTCCCTTTTCTTCCTCATTTTCTTTTTCTTATTTCTTTTTATTTTATTCTTTTTCTTTTTTCTCCTTCTTTTTTTCCTACTTCATCTCCTTTTTCTTTTTCTCCTTTTTATTCTCCTTTTTATATTTTCCTTCTACACCTTTCTCCTTTCTCTTCCTTTTTCTTTCTCCTTTCTTTTTTCTTCTTCTTTCTTCTTCATTCTTCTTTCTTCTATCTTCTTTCTTTTTTCTTTTTTCTTTTTCCTTTTTTCTTTTCTCTTTTTTGTTTTCTTTTTCCTTTTTTCTTTTCTCTTTTTTCTTTTTGTTTTTCATTTTTCTTCATTTTCCCCTTTTCCCTCTCCCCCCTTTTCCCTCTCGCTTCTTTCCCTTGCCTCCTTTTTTCATTCCCTCCTTTTTTCCTTTTTTTTCTATTCACCTCTTTCTTTTATTTTTGTTTTTGTGTGTGTGTGTTTTTGTTTGTGTATTTCCCCCCTTTTTTCAGAACAAAAAGTTTCCTACACACAAGCAGCAGCCACAGGATGTGCTGAGGTGCTGTAGCAACACCATCTCCTAAACTTGACCACCTTCCCTTAAACCTCACCACCGTCCCCTAAACCTCACCAGGCAGCCAAGGGTGGGGGAGAAACTGCTGTGAAGGAATGCGGGGTGCGGCAGGTTTAGTATTTCTATATAAAGAAGTTTTACGGTTCATCAATGTGGGGAACCCCTCACTAAAAGAAAAAAAGAGAAAGAAAAAAGTATTTCTACATTAAAACTTGAAGTTTGAAGTCAGAGAAGCGTTTTCTCATTTGTTCTTCCCCCTATACCCCTATTTTATCTGAACTTTTTTTTCCTGAAGCTTGTGGCCTTATTTTCGCAAGAAATTGCAGGAGGTCCAGTAGAACCACTCAGGATGTTTTCTCTCAGTTAATGGGTCACATGAGCATCTAGAGGGCTTCAGGACTGCCCACCAAAAAAGGCTGGGGTCACATGTGTTAGACATTTTAGTTAAGTTTTAGTTAAAAAATTCCCAAAGCTGTGCAACAGAAGCACAATGAAATTTCCCAGCCTTTTAGGTGGAACCCACTTTAACCCACTTACTCGTCTCTAGCCACATTATCATAGTGTAAGAGGGCTTCTGGTAAAGGCAGAAGCCAGCAGCTCCAGCAAAGGTTAGAACTTTACCACGCTAATAATGAACTCGGTGCCCACCTGCAGCGTTGTGGAAGCCTGCCCACTTTCTGCCTGGGCACTTTCTTCCAGTAAAAGCATTTCAGGAAGCAGCTTCTGAGCCAAACATTTTCACACTCAATGGAGTCTTCCCTGCCATATGTTCCATAAGCAAGAGTGTGCTGTTAGCTAAGCACATTTTCTATACGTGTATGCTGAAAATGATTCAACTTCTTCCAAAATCATCCCATTGCCCTCAGGGATGAGCCGGTTCAGGATTCTATAAATGTTCATCAAACCTTTCTTTGCCCCTCAGTGACAGCCCACAGTGCTCCAGTGCAGCAGGGACTGGTGATGAGTAAAAGTCAGCCCCATTCCCCTATTACTTATGCTGAGCGCATCCCTGATTGCAGGTTTGCCTTGGATGTATAAACCTTTTGTCTCTAAGCCATGTTCACTCATCCAGCCTTACCAATGAAGCTAGAGGTTCATGAGGCTATTTGTGCATGTAACTGCTATCCCAAATTATCAGTATGACCCATCTGGTTACGGCAATAGCTATAATCCTGTGAGGCTCCTGCTCATCAATCCAAACCATAATAGCAGGATCCCAAAGCTGCTCACTTGCTACACTTGCTACATAATAGCACACCACGACACCTTTTTTTTTTTTTTGTGCATCCTCCTCCTTTCCAATTACAAATATTAAACCAAAAATAATACCCCACCCCCCCTAACCAAAAGGGGAATTTGAAGACAGGGAGCTACATGAACCAAGAAGCCTCTTGTACGCTTAGATGTCTGTTCCAGAAAAACACCCAGAAGAGCCGCTTGGACAATCTGTGTGAGGGAGAGGAAGGAACCAGCTGCAGACTGATAAGACCTTCAGCAGCAGCAGCCCTGGAAGCTGCAAAGAAAAATGACTCTCAAATCAATTTTTGTGCACTGGCAACCTCAGCTGCAATCACTGCCACAAAGTTGGCATTGAAAATACTTGTAGTGAGTTCAGGATGGCGCAGGGTTTTTTGCCGCTGCTGCTTTCTTTTCTTACTTTCTGCCTATCTTTTTACCTTTTCTGCTGGGAAGTGAAAAAAGTGGAAAATTAGAAATACACCCTCTCAGTTCTGTTTCTATGACCTTCCTCCAAGCTGTGTTGGAACCACATGCTGCTCTGGGCTTAGGTACAGATGTAGCTGTTGCTGGGGAGGCAGGGACACAGCCCCATCATCTCCTGCATTGAGTAGTTTCCAACCAGTCTAAACTGAATTCACTCATCTGGTCACACCAACAAAGTCCTCTCCAAAACTTAGAAGTGGAAAGGGATTTCAAGCTTTGTTGATGTATTTTTTTAAGTAGCTCAGCTAGGTACATGTGAAAACTTTGACCTTAATGTACAAGAAGAATAAAAACACCATTGTGGCACCATCAGGATAACACATACTGTCCCCTGAGGTTACGTGTGATTTCAGATGTTACATATCCGTTTGTCATGCTGTACTACTTGCTATGCAGCCCATAAACTACAAAAACTGTTTTTCAAAGACTCTCAGTGGTATTTCTTTATGAAATGCTGCTGTATAAATAACTAAAATTAATTTGTGCTAATCCAGTTCATGTACCGGTGTCACATGCTGGTATCGAGTGTAAGCTCTATGAATAGGGCTGATGGCTTCCCTCTTTAGGAGAACAGGCTCAGTTCGAGCGCTCAGCAGTGTGCTGGGCTGATGCATAGTCTTGTACAGTGCAGGCAGCTGCAGGCAGGGCTGTGAAGCAGCTACCTACCTCCCAAGACTTCATCACTGAAAAAAAAAAATTTAAACTCTAAAATGGAAAAAAAAAAAAGCCCCAAACCCCCATATATAAAAAAAAAATCCTCCTGGCCTAGAGCAGTCATTTGAATTTGCTTTTATACTGACTTTAATAAACAGATTTGCAAAAAATACCCCAGACCCAGAAGATAGAGGAATGAACACTGAGTGCCTCTCCTCTCTCCTGCTTCACTCTGCCTGCAGATCCCTGTGCCTGCTCTGCAAATTCACCCAAAGCATCGTGACAGCACTGGAGGGGGTGTGTTTGCCTCGCAGTCTTGGCAGGGGCACGTGGCAAGCAGAGACCTGTAGCTGTGCCTGAAGTTGCTGCTTCTAATAAACCCAACAAATGTTTCTCATCTGCACAGTCTGTATTTCTGCCATCTTTAAATATTTATGTCAACGTATCTGTGGTGATGGGCCAGGTTATATAAAGGGGAGAAGGGGAGCGAGGGAAGGACAGCATTGGCTCCCACCAGAGTTACAACAGAGGGAGAGCAAACCCGAGGGGGATTCCCCATCCCACACAGGGGCTCCCCCTCTTAGCTGTTTGAGAGTTTGGAAGGTGAACATTCATTTTTCTCATGGCATCAAAGAGGGCCAAGCTGCAGCCAGGCTTAGCTACGCCTTGTGAGATGCTGTGTGAGAGAGCAAGAGCCCAGCCTCTCGATGCAGAGATCTATTGTATAACCAATGTATAATTCATTAGTAGATGAATAAAGACTGGAGTAGCTTACTGCTGATGTAATCAAGCTAAAAAGAAAGCCATCATGTCCACAAGCAAGCTGGTGCAAGGGTTAAACAATAGCACTTAGTGATGCTGGGGGGAGTGAGGGGGGATTTTGCTTTAGGATAATATAAGCAACCCAGCTAGCCCTCTGTGCAATGCAGGGATATGCATCTTCCTGGCAAAAATCCTGGGAGGGACTTTTCCTTTTCACTTGCCAAAGCACAGAGGAATAGTACCAGGTAGACAGGAGAGTATTAGTTGTAGGTGGGCACCTCCAGGCTCCACATAAAATGTTTCTACCAAGATGTGCTGATTCCTGGCAATCTGAGTGACTGCCCTCTATCTCTTCCACACAAAGAGTTGTGCATTGTTTTTTTTTTCTCTCACATCTCTCCTGGCAGGGGTAGATAGGCAGATTGCCTTCAGGCATTAATTTGCTTGATGAACCCCAAAACAATGGGTGACTAGAGATAGCATTGGATTTGTGCTGGGGCTGGGACGGACGCCGTGGTGGGGAGCAGAGCAGCCTCACTGGCAGGTCGGCAACTGGTCACCAGTTGGGCAGTGAAAGCTGTCAAACACACACCGCCTGTGATTTTCCGAAACAGCCTCCAAGGCCACTCTGGGGCTCACCCTCCTTGCTCCTGTGCTCTCCCTCACCATCCCACCTGGTGCAACAGCTCCCAGCAGGCAGGGCCAGTGCTTGCTGACCGTTGTTCAGCCTCTCAGAAGAGAAACTATGTGGTTAAGAAAAAGAAACCCTTTTCACCGCACTACAGCATTTTACCAAACAAGAGAACTACAATGATGTGTCATGTGAAAATTGTAGTGCGTGTGCATGATCCGACCCTGTATTCAAAGCAGCTTCTGACCTTACCTACCTTCAGCTATACTGGCAGAGATCTCCTGCATGGAGCACCTATAACCTCTGGCAGCTTTTCTAGAGGAGGATTATAGCCTGCTTTTGCAAACACATTGCTTCTGCATCTGATTAAAAAAACGTTTAGCAACTATTTCTTTAAAAATATTTTGTAGGTCTTCGGCCCAAACCCGCAGCTTTGCCTTGGCGGGAGATGGCTTCCTTAACACCCCAGCACTGCAAAGGTGCACCCACATTTGCCAACTTGTAAAGCCTTGGAAGCAATTGCTCAGCAGTATATCCTTTAGGAGCTTGCTGTAGGCATGACCCAGAGCTGCACAATCAAGCAGGTGTTGCATGAGGAAGTTGTATTTTGACGGCAGTGGGAACTGGCAGACAAGCAGTCAATAGAACAGGAACAAGCAAACTATTTTGGAGCTAAGCCAGCACACTATGACGCTGAAAGATTCCCACCCTCCTCACAACTGAATCCCTCTAGAGAGTCAGTAAATTGCTTAACCTGTGCTTTTCCCAAGTGCTCTGAGCTCCTCATTTTTTTTTCTGGGTACTGAAAAACCCAATTCACACCTTTAGCTGCTGTGCAAAGCTCTGCCCTTCTCACCTGCAGTTTGCACAAGATGTACATTGGAAAAGTGGCATCTGCTCCCTTTAGAGCAGGTACTGGGAAAGCTCCCCTGGCTGTTAAGCAAGCTGTGGTTGGGCCACCCAGAGGCACCCGGTGAGCCCCACGTAAAGCCTCTGGGGAAATTAATGCTCCCACTGGCAGAGCAGAGTGTGGGCAGTGCAGGACGGAGTGCAGCACAAAAGGCTTCTTGCTGCTGCCATGGGCTGACGCTCCCCAGCTCCCCAGGTAACCACCTGGCCTTAAGATGCTCCCTGTTCCTGCATCCTCAGATAAAACCAGAGGTTTGTCTAAAATAAAAGAGTAATGCATGAGCACAAGGTAACATATACCTAGAAAAGCCAAACTATGGTTGCCCAGGTGACCTTAGCAGAACTAATTGATAATTGCTGGAGCTTAATTGACAATTAATTGGAGCCAATTCACAGTTAAATATTTAACTTTGCACCTTTAGTTTCTCTCTAATATTTTTTTTCTTGCTCTTGCCTGTGCCTACATAATTCCTATCAGAGTTTGAGTGTTGACATGCTTTTAACAGCCAGCTTCTACTTGCACAGGTCCGGAGGAGGCTTGGAGGGTCTGCAGGGGTTTCCTAGCCTGGCTTCTGGCTTTGCATCCCCACTGCTTGACTCCATGCTCTGGTTCTCACAAAATCTCCCTCTTGCTTTTCTCAATACTGGGTAAATCTTGGCAGCTCTTATAAATAGGTTCCTGGGGTTTTGCTCCAGTTGCACAAGAACTGTACAATTTCCCTATAGTGAGCAGCAAATTAAGAACTGGTAAGCACCAGCAGATCGATTGCAGGACAGGGATTTTCTTTTGGTATTCATGTAAAAAAAACACTTGACATCTGTTGGCCTTGTAGCTTGTGAGCCATCCCTGTGTTCTGCCATTTCTATGACACTGCCTTTTTCTGCAACATGTTTCTAAAAACTGAACAGTTAAAGGCATCTGCTTTCCTTCTTCTGAAAATAACAGTAGGACGCCCTTGAAGGGTGGCAGGAGCTCCTGCTGTTATTCACAGCATGATCTCTAGCAGAAGATTGTGCCTAGCCAGACACTGCTCTACCACCCATAAAAGATGTTATGGTGACTCTAGCAGCAGGTGAAATGAGAATAAAGAACACAAGATGGCTAATGCATGCACACAGAACAAGGGTTTGGGTTTTTTTTGTTATATTTGTTGGGGTATTTTCTATCCCCAAAATTACCTAAATGCCACAGCTGGCTATCAGAGGAAGGAAAAGGACTTCGAGCTCTCTGAGACAACAAATTGCATTCTTCCAGTTTGCAGCTTGTTGAGAAGAAGTTGTTACTTTCCAGGCTAATTAAGTCTTTATGAGATGGTTCAATGCAGGTCACATTCTCATCCCTGCCACAAGCAGCAGAAATCATTACAGAGATGTGAAAACAGCGGCTACATACACCTATATGGCCAGTGCTTGAAAGGTGCCTGCTTATCTTGTTGAAGTTTCAGTGGTGACCAAAGAAGGAGGAAAACCAAAAGCTATAGCAGCCCAGGTGGCAAAGCTTTAACAGCTTTCTGCTAGTTGATGATGCTTAGGCAGGTAACCCACACCAATAACAGAGACTCCACTGACTAGCTCCATCTCCAATGTTTTTTTGACCTGGCAGATGATCATCAGTTGTCCAGCCCACACAGAGCAGTGGTCAAGATCTAACTATCTAGTGTTTAAAAAAGTGAAACCATAAATATGTCTTACACGTGAATACTCTGGTCCCTATTGCTTAATTGTGTCCTTAAGCCTTCTTTCTGCCCCTGCTTGCATTACTCCTCATGAGGTGCATGCCTGCTGCCGCAGCAGCTGGACAAAGGTAAAAAGAGGCTGATGAGTGGCTCCTTTTCCTGAAAAGGACCAATGCCGTCCTCTCCCTCCTGAGCGCTCAGGCATGCTGTTGGGGCAGGCAAGCACCAGCTGCCTGGGGAATATCTCTTCCCAGCACATAAAGAACTACTGAGGGCCTTCCATGATGCAATCCCCTGAGCAATGCAGGCAGCCACATGTGTGGCAGAAAAAGAAAAGGAATGACGGCCTTTTGCAAGAAATTAATCTTTATTGAAGCAACCATGAGTCACATCAGCTGCCAGCTGGCCTGAGGAATAACAATAGCCATGGCCTGGACAATAGTAGCTGGAACTCACAAGGGAGATTGTCTCTCTCCAGAAAGAAATACACTTAATAGTATATATCTACATATAAGTGAATCTTTCCCCACAGCTAGAAAGTTGATATGTTGGCAAGTACATATAATCACTAAATCCCTGCTAGACCAAGGCATGTTGGTGACTGCCAGGAGGTAGCTTGAGTAGTACTCTGCAGCAGTTTGAACTTGATTCTGCTTCCAGTGAAGTTAATGGTGAAGCTCCACTGGTTCCAAGGGAGCCAGATGGGGAGCGATAGACCTTCCCTACCACTACTGCAATTCTTTTCAGTGCAAGATATTTGAAGCCATGTTAAAATGCTAAGCAGGTGCTGTAGGCTGCACTTCTGTTCTTGTATGTTTAGCAGCTCCTGCCTCAGGGCCAAGACCCATCCTGAACATCAACATGTGAGTTTCCACATTTATTTCAATAAAAAATTGCTACATACTGTTTTTCATGGCTAAAAGCCACAACGAAGGAGAGGGCTGAAAGCTGTTGTTGGTTCAACAGACATTTCACATAGCCATATTATTTGCAGCAGGTTTTCCAGCGGGTGCTAAATCTATTGCAATGATGAATTTCAGCTCAGAAGCAGTTCTGCCTCCTTGCAACAAGGGCAAAACACAGCAGGGAGTCATCATTTGAGCTAGACTGAGAGCTAGCTTCTTCAGTTGGTTGAGACTTTTAAAATTTCTGTTTATTGTTATTGATAAGGTAATGTAAAGAGGATGTGGAGCTGGACATTGTATTGTTTGATCTGGCTGGAGATCAATCCTGTTCTCTTATAGATTTAAACTTCAGTCTTGTGTGTATATGTAATATCAAAGTCCTTTCGTATCGCACAACAGTACAGTGGGTTAGTAAAGCTGGGTAAACACAGTGCTAAGGCTGTAAGTCGAACAAGCCATTGTGAAATCCGTGTGGCATCAAGCTCTAAGAGGCTGACTAAATCATAAGAATTAAAAAAGAATGATGTATTGCATGAGCAGGGAAGAATAACAGCGGCATATATCCTTATGATGGTCATTCGTTTCATGCACTGATTTCTGATTTTTTTCCTGATCTCTGATTTCCCTTGAAAGTAGGATTAAAACAGCTGATGATTGTTGCATGCCTACATACTTGAGCATGATCAGAAATGTACCCCAAGTCAATGACTGTAAGTGTCCAGGCTGGCAGAGCGTATTTGTCAACAGTGATGACACACTTGGTGTCCACATATTTGCTGATAGCATAGGATCGGTCCCTGGCTGTGATCCAAATCCATCTTCCTAGAAACCTGACATCTTTGGCGGTCACAGGGAACTGCTCAGATGCCAGTGTAAAAGAAGTTTGATTCAATGCTGTGATTTTTGCTAGGCTTTTCTCTCTGTTTTTTGTCATAAGGGGCTGTTTGTGTCCTGCCTGTGGAGCTATAGCCCATACATCCCCTGGCAAGGCAATCTGCATCTCTGAGCCCAGGTATCTTAGTCCTTGTACGCTTTCAGCAAAGGTATGGGACTGCTCCTCCACAGAGCATCATCCATTCTGATCAGCCTGGAAATGAACGACAGCTTGTAGTGCAGGATGGGGAAAAGTGTGACATGTCTCATTGCTTGCCTCCACGCAATGCCTGCCTGAGGGGTTTTGTGGGTGGCTTCAGACATCTTCCTGCATCAAGAGCTGGCTCTACCTGGAAGAGTTGCCCAAGTGGCGGGTTTCTACCTTCCTCGCAGGATGTATTTGCCTTTCCGGTCCAGGTTGCTGCTGAAATGGATGGAGAACCAGAGGAATGAAGTCAGGATCATCCCATAAACCTAAAAGGAAATAAACAAGACACAAAAACACTCAAGTGCTGAACTGATTATGATACTCTAGTTGTGCAAATAACTTATCATAAATGGTGCCTGTTAGTCTACCTGGCACTTCTGAACTTATATACCAGATGTCACATTTTTCTTGAGAGTGGTTTTCAGCAAAATAATGAACATCAAATCCAATATGGGAGAAAAAACAACCCCCCAACATGTGGTTAAAGCATCTGACTGGAATTAACATAGTACGTCTCAAAACCAGTCCTAAAAATACCAAGAAATGAGATGAAACCAGGGAATTCAGAATTCAAGTTCCTCCCACAAAGCAGTCCTCTATGTAAACAAACATAAAATACAAACCTCATGTGCTGCTTGGAGTAAAAACCCAACAAAACAAAAAGCTCACAAAACCCAACCCCCACCCCATGCACATGCACAGTTTTGAGTGCAGATAACAGTATACTTCCTCTGTATTGTGATATCCTGCCTGGAATATCAAACATCAGGATTTACATAGGCAACATAACAAAGGTAAGGCTGCTGTGGGAAGGATAACCAGGGCTGCAACAACATGCTTTTTCCTAAAAGTCTGCCTTAACATGCAATTCCCTTTGATAGCAGCTTGATCTGGGAACATGTGTATATTGTTGGCCAAGGGACACTGACATCAGAGCAGCTATAGCCCTCGTTGCACGCTTCCTGTGCATCCCGCCATCACAATAGTGAACTGTGCAGAGAGATTTCCTCTCATATGTACTTCAAAGACATATGTCTTATCTGGCTGTAGCATCAAGCTATGAAGAAAAGATATATATAAGAATGCTCCCACTTTTGTCTGAATATAGCTGTAGTGAAATTCCTCTTATGCTTGAGAAAAAGTAGAAAGCAATACTGCATATTCACACACAACTTTACACTTATAGCTCCATAGAAATGCATGACTGTTTTCCTATTTTCCTACTAGCAGTATAAAATACAGAAGTATTTGTTCCTCTGAGCTTTTTCTTTAATGGAGAAATGTCTTCTAATCCATAACTGTGCTAAAGCAGACATAAGTAGTAAAACAATCTCCAAATACACATTCAGTCAGGAAAGGTTGCCCCAGCTGGGGAGCAGCATGGAAATATCACAGCAGACCAACCTCCCTTCATGGTGAAGAAACTAGTCTCCTGGCATGTACTGTTTTCTGGCGTGCTTCACCACATGCATTGGGCCCTTGTGAAGAGGTTATTACAGCAATACATCTCTGCCAAGAAGTGGGTGAGCACATGGGCAGGCTTGTTTTAATTTGCAGTGCTCTCCAGCACTGAAAAGACTGTCTACATGCAGCCACTGAGACCCGTAGCCACGGAAGGACACACTGCTCTCACAGCATTTCATTTTTTCTCTTGTTCTTCCCCAAAACAAGACTCAAAAATTTAGTACAGACCTTTCTACCCAAACCATACTCTAAAGATGGTCCTACCCCCCTGTAAGATCCTCTTTCACAAAATCACAGAATCACAGAATGACCAGGTTGGAAGAGACCCACTGGATCGTCGAGTCCAACCATTCCCACCAATCCCTAAATCATACTCCTAAGCACCTCGTCTACCTTAACCTTAAATACCTCCAGTGATGGTGACTCAACCACCTCCCTTGGCAGACTGTTCCAATGCCTAACCACCCTCTCCGTGAAGAATTTTTTCCTAATCTCAAGCCTAAATCTCCCCTGGCGGAGCTTGAGGCCATTCCCTCTTGTCCTGTCCCCTGTCACTTGGGAGAAGAGGCCAGCTCCCTCCTCTCCACAACCTCCCTTCAGGTAGTTGTAGAGAGTAATAAGGTCTCCCCTCAGCCTCCTCTTCTCCAGGCTGAACAACTCCAGCTCTCTCAGCCTCTCCTCATAAGATTTGTTCTCCAGCCCCTTCACCAGCTTTGTTGCTCTTCTCTGGACTCGCTCCAGAGCCACAACATCCCTCTTGTGGTGAGGGGCCCAGAACTGAACACAGTACTCGAGGTGCGGTCTCACCAGTGCTGAGTACAGGGGGAGAATAACCTCCCTGGACCTGCTGGTCACGCCGTTCCTGATACAAGCCAAGATGCCATTGGCCTTCTTGGCCACCTGGGCACACTGCTGACTCATGTTCAGTCGGTTGTCAACCAGCACCCCCAGGTCCTTCTCCTGGCAGCTTTCCAGCCAGGTCTCTCCTAGTTTGTACCTCTGCTTAGGGCTGTTGTGCCCCAAGTGCAGGACTTGGCATTTGGCCTTGTTAAACCTCATGCCGTTGGTCTCAGCCCAGCAGTCCAGCCTGTTCAGATCCTTTCAAAGTCAGCACACAGGAGCCCAAACAACATGCTCTACTCCTCTCCTTTCGCAGGAGCTCCTTTTGAGCCTGAGCTCCCCCACCCAGATGCCCCTTACTGGGTTTGTCAGTGGTTACTAACAGAGCAAGACCTTCCCTTTCTGCACAGCTCTTCAGCTCTGCTGCTGGTGTTTGGTAGCTTTAAAGAGCTTCCAGGTCTGGCCACACAAAGTGATTTCCTAGGCTGGGCTGGAGGCAGTCAGCAAGCCCTGAGCAAAGAAAGGCAGCAAGTTTTCTAAAATATGGAGCTTTTGCTGGATCTCCTTTTCCACAGTTACTGCCAGCTTCCCAACTGGCCCGCTAGCCCTATATCAAGCAACATGGACTCTCTCTTGCAGGAGAAGATGCGTAGTCAAGCCAAGATGGATGCTCCCCACTCTGAGTTGCCACGCCTAGTTTGGGCAGAAAAAACATGCAGTGAGCCTATTCCAGCAAGAAAACTCCTCTGGCATCAGCCTGGCCAGGACATGTCCTGTCCCTTTCTTAATTTCCATGGTAGAGTATACCACTGCTTATTTCTCTGCTGCCGATCTCCAAAATAATCTGAAATCCTAGCTTCTGGGAGCTAATTTAGGATATGCCTCCTTTGCTGGAGCTTGCTTTTAAGGGCCAAAATGAGAAGGAACAGACATAGCTACCGTGAAGCCGATGGTGACACCCAGGAGCACGGAAACAAAGTCCATGTGCTTCTTCAGGAAGTCCTGAATCTCTCGCAGGCAGTCCTGGAAGGAGAGAGACACCCCTTGCAGCACAGCACCGGTCAGTAGGGGACTTTGTCCCCCCAACAGTACTGCCATGACCCCAAACAGAAGCAGAAGCAAGGGAAAGATGCAGCACTGCGTGGCTGGGTTGTTTTATTGGCAGCTCTCCTTTTTTCTGCTGCTTGCTGCAACTTGGGAAAATATACTTGCAGTATATTTTCTATTACTACAATACACCTATGATTTTCTTCGTATGATATGTCTCAGATTGTGAGGGGTGTGTGTGCGCACAGGTAAGTATGGTCATGCAAAAGCTTTTTTCTTTCCACCTGCTTGAAAATGGAAAGAGGGAAATGAAATTATGGTAAAGCAGAGCACACCATAATACTAAATATATTCCCCAAAGATACTAATGAACAGTTAATTTTTTTAAGGTGTCACAAGCATTAATATACATTAGCCTTAAGCATGCCAGTGGCCCCATGAAAATCCAGAAGGTGCTAGCCAAGAGAGCCATTTTGAACACACAAGAGCATGCCCTTGATAAAGCAATTTGCAGAGTGAGATAGGAGTGCTCAAAGCCAGGAGGGAAGGCAGTGCAGCTACCACACCCTGCATTTCCTTGGGTTGCAAAATGCATCCCCCCACCCACCTCCCCGAGTGGGAGCAGAGTTGGACCCTTGGAGATGTACTGCTCCTAGAGGCAGCACTTTGCAATGCTGCCCCACAGGCTTGACGCATTACTTGCATGTTATGGCATCCTGTTTCCACTTGACATCTTTGCCTAAAAACGGTGTTTTTATATAGCTGTAGCAACATAGTTTTGTTTTTTCCTGGGGACTATATATATTGATGCTGGCAGCTTTAGCTGCTTCAGCTGATTTGGCTACTCCAGTGGAAGAAAAATAATCATACAATAGATTTGCTCAGAGAGTATGAAGTCTGTGTTGCAGCTTCAGTGCAGAAGCAGTCTAATACTGGTGACCTCTTCATCAGCCTCACTGACATACTGCTAAGGGGAGGAATGAAATGCACTTGATGAAGCTACTGCTGGGCATCATTATCTTGCTTCATGAGTCTCTCATTTTAATACCTGTTTAATGCCCTGGGGAAAAAGAATTACAGCAAATTCCACATGTGCTGTTAGCAGGACACTTTTTAAGCCTCAGAAACTAGTGTCATATGGAAAAGTTCAGAGGTATTTTTGAGGTCAGATACATGCCCATGATACCTCACACTCTCTGCACGTGCAGGAGACAAGGAAAAAGCTGGAGCAAAGAAACAAGTGGCAAAATCAAGCATTTTGAAGGATCTTTAGGGCTGGAGAGGAAACTGCATCTGTAGGTCTGAGACCTGCTGATCCATCCAAGCTCCTCCAATGGGTGAGATGCCTCCTTACTGAAACAACAAAAGTCTCCAAAAACAAACCCCAACCCACAGCAACCCACAGCGTGAAAAAAACCACACATCACTTAAACACCAGTGAGGTTTTAACTAGTGAGCAGCGCTACAACTCAACTGTGGGCTAGAAGAAACCTTTCCATTACCTGTTCCATATTGTGCGCCTGGCCAGGTGGGCACATCTTGTGCTCAACGTCGGTTGTGCCCCCAAATGGAGAGCGCTTCCCACAGCACAGGAACTGGAAGAGAAGGAGAAGTCCTCCAGCTGTCTGCCAGGGCTTTCCCCTTGCCACCAGCTGCTGCAGCAGGAGGTGCCGGTGATGGGCCACTCTTCCTCCCTGTGTCCCATGCAGGGCTATACAGCCAGGGCTGCAAGGAGCAAAGTGTATTAGGCATGCAGTAGACAACTGAAGCAGTGAAGATTAAACTTAGAGATGGTGGATGTATCTGGCCCCGAACTTGCCCATGCTCTTCAAGGAGTGCTGCCTGGGACTGGCTTCAAGCTATCCCTCTGTGATCACACCAGCTTTCACAGTGGCTACTCTAGAAAACCCAAGGGTGCACAGACTTAAGTTTCCAGTGTTTCTAATGGGCTAGGAGGTACCTATCAGCACCCACTGTGGAGCTGATTTCCTACATCTAGCGTGAACTGGTCAGCTCAGAGCTCTAGTAGGAGGAAAAAACCAAACAGTGCAAGGTTTGTTTCTCTGTCAATTAAAGTTCTTATAATAAACAACTGAATGATTCTCTTTGCCAAGTGTGACCCTGGGTGTGCTGTTCCACAACCCTGTAAACCAAGCACTACCATGCCTGGTCATGGCTCTGAAGGCCAACACTGTTGTTGCAATGAACCCTTTTCTGCATTTTGAGAAGCATGGATGAAAACAGCTTTGGAAAGTACTGTTATGATAATTTGAGAAAACACAGAAGGATAAAGGGAGTTGCATGGGAGGTGTCTGGAAACAAGCAAGGGGAACTGGCCTGCCCATCCAGCCCTGCTGTTTGACATGAATTCGCTACCCAAACAGGCCCTACTGTTCAAGTAGATGGCATCTCCTTATCTCCTTCACTCAGTGGGGACTCTGGAGTTTCTCACAATGGGGGACATCCTCGCTCATCTCTTGTGGCTTTGAGGGCAAGCATCCTCCCTGCGCTCTGGGCAAACACCCTTGCTCACTTGAGCTACAGAGAAGTCCCCTGTGCCAATACCATCCTGGGTGGTGGTTTTGGGGAGCTTTCTAGCAGTCTCCGGCATTGCAAGAGGCCATGTAGCCTCCAATACTCTTCAGCCATAACCTCAAGGGTTAACGGAAATAACCAAGTCCAAATATTTTTGCTGGACAATGTGGAGTTCCCCCTCTCTCTCTACCTGACCAGGGATACCAAGGAGGTGTATATCCACTTTCTCATACCACAGATAAGGAGAGGCAGAGGGCCTGTGGAGACAGACAATATATATATATATATACACCAGCTATAATGTAGAAACTTTGAAGACCTTGCACAAAAGTAATGCTCAGGTGGGTGGACCTTTCCTCTTGTTGATAATCTCAATGGTCAAACCTGGGAAATGAAGAGTAGGAAGGGAGCAGCAGACTTCACAACAGGCTGAAGGACTTGGCTCCTGAAACCAGCGCTGCAGCATCCATGAGGCAGACCACAGGTGTCAACCCCAGCCTGCCAAAACTACCAGGAAGATATCCCAGTGCAAGTTTTTCTGCTAAGACTGAAAGGCAACTTACTGCTTCGTGGATGGCTGTCAGCTCATGCCTCCTGAAGCTGGAGACATTCCTCCTCACCTCCTCATACACGAGATCATACACATCCATCACGCTGTCTTCCACCTGTGATGAAAGCAGAGATCTGTAAGTGGAATAAACTGTCTGTGGTTGTTTCTGGAGAGAAAGATGCTCCTCTCATGTTTCCCCTAAGGTCTCCCAGAAATAGTGAGACAAATAGCACAGCTATTATAAATGACCACCATTGAGCAGCAGGAGCTGGTGTACGATCCACCATGCACCAAGCAGCACGCAGAGCACAGCGAGCCCCATGAGAGAGGCTGTGATGCTGTACTTGTATTGCCTTCTGCTATGCATGATCTCTTTGGCACCACACCAGAGTCTCAGCAGCTGATAGCTGGAGCTTTTTGGCCAGTTCTAGGTTTAGCGTCAGAGAAGAACTCTGGTGCCTGTGATCAGTGAGCCTGCAAGTCCCCCTGCCAGGCAGAGGTGACTACCACCTCCCTGCCCTGATGAGTGACTGAGGACAGGCACATATGACCATGAGATGCTACAAAAAGGGTGAGCAAGAAGTTCCTCCAAACAGAGCCAAAAAAATAACAGAGTGATTCAGTGGTGAATCAGATCCTAAATATTTACCAAATGTGTGAGAACTCGCAGCTTGGCAGATCCGAGCCAACTCCTGCTCGGGTTTCAAAGGGAAAAAATATGACAACTGCCTTCAGTGCCTGAAGTGAAAACCTTTCTTCCTTTTGTTTTCCCTCACTTACTTACCAGCATTGATCCAACCAGATCTTTGCTTTCAGGAGGGAAAATCGATAGGCAAGACAGATGTAGTGGGTGGCCGCACAGGGAGGGACAAGCACTCCTGGAGCAGAGCTGTCTCTCAGCAAGACTTTTCAGCTCAGTCTTGTGGGGCTATGTTTGGAAATTACTCTAGGGGGGAAAAAAACCCCAACACTATGTGCCTGGGGATGAAACTGGGGTCATTTGAGGTGATTACAACCACCACTGCAATATTGCTCTACTCTGCCTGGCTGTCCAGAATGCAAGCAACTAATGGAGGCTGATAACCAGAGGAGGGGAGAGAGGAAGGTTGAGAAGATTACTTGTGTCCAATTCAGCTCTTTGCCACCAGGAATAGAGTTTAAAGGCTCATTTTGGAAGATTTTCCATGGCTATCAGCATAGGATGTAAGTGGAAGAGCTTGGAGTTTTCTTTGCATTTATTTGCAGTAAAGCCGCCGTCCCCCTAGGATGCCTCATCACCTATCATGGAGCAATCAGTAGGTGAGGCAGAGTAATCTTGATTTAACAAGAGAAGTCAGATGACAGACAGGGAATGGATATTCTGAGTCAAGGGAAAAAAAATCCTCCTTAGCAAGGTTCATGATGCTGAGCTGCCCCACACAGGTGAGGAGGGAGGATGCCAACTTGTCACCCCCATGCCTCAGAGTGCATCAAGCAGGTCGGATACAGAGGTAAGACAAGATCTCTAGCAGATTTGTGCACCATACTTCGGCTGAGCAAACCTTAAACAATAAAAAAGAAAACACCCAAGCTTTTCAAATTTCTTGTAGGCCATGAAATAGCTTTCTAGCAGCTGCAATTCAATAAATGGATTAAGTAAAAAAGGGTCCATTTCCACTGAAAAATTGGACTAAGAATAGTTAAAAATAGAATAATCTTTTGACCTCCCCTTGTGGCCTTGTTCCTGAGGGAGGAAGGAAGGAAGGAACAACAGAGTAGCCAGCTTCTTAACCTAAGAGATTATTACGTTTTGAATACTCCAATCCCAGTATAAGATGCAGGAATAAAACCTATTTTGTGTTGTGAATACATACATATGTGTCTTGTTAAGATGATGGTGCTGCATGTGCAATTTTTGCCTTTTCATATTTATCACTATGATTAGGATGCTGTGTTTCCCTTCAAAAAGCCCAAATTTCAATGACTTATAAAAAAAAAAAAAAAAAGAGGCTAGGGAGGGTTGCCAAGCAAGTTGCCAGGTTCAAGCAGGGGTTCAAGGGTTAAAAGCAATCCAGAAGTTTAACATTAAAGGTCTACTGGACATCAGGCCGGTAAATGCTGGGACAGGTATTTTTAAGCCCCCTGCCTTGCCTGGGCACATTTCCAAAAACCTCACAAAATATTCCTTTGAATGCACTGAGTTTTGGGCCAGATCTGGCTATTAACTTAATTCAAAGTAAGAAGGCACTTTGTCCAGTGATGTTTCATCTGCAAAGTCCACCACAGGTTTCCTGGCAGTACTGTAGGCTCCGACCACAGCACCAGAACACAATTCACTATGCAGGGAAGCCAATGCTCATTAGTGTTTTGTCCCGATAATAAGCCTCAGGGTTCAGCTGAGGTTGATGTACACCTCAGTGGCTTCTCAGGTGGTCACGTTGTACTAAGTAACCTGGGAGGAGGGCAGATGTGCTGCCCAGATGTTGGCAGTTGCTGGCTGCTGGTCGTAGCCTGCTGCAGCCACCAAAATGGCAAGCTCCTGCCAGCTGCATGAAACGATGAGAGGATCGTTTTCATAGAATAATCAAATCACTAGGTTGGAAGAGATCCACTAGATCATCGAGTCCAACCATTCCTATCAAACACTAAACTATGCCCCTTAGAACCTCATCCACTCGTCCCTTAAACACCTCCAGGGAAGGTGACTCAACCACCTCTCTGAGCAGCCTCTGCCAGTGCCCAGTGACCCTTTCCATAAAAATTTTTTTCCTGATGTCAAGCCTGAACCTCCCCTGGCAGAACTTGAGGCCATTCCCATTTGACCAAGAGAGGTCCTGCTTTATGCAGTGGTGCAAATCTGCATCTTCCTCATCATTTTATGTACCACACAATGACATTAAATATTGAGACTGAGGCTGTTTGAAGGAAAAGAGTGGCTAGGAAAGAACTGAAGGAACAAGACTGCCATTAACAAAACTATTACAGAAAATTATTCCAACTGTTGGAAACAGCAAGGGAAGAAACCATGAGCAATCATCATTTCACAGCCACCTTGACTACAGTGATGGTGATAATGATTAGAGTAATCTCCAGGTAAATAAAAACTACTGAAGACTTCAATTGCACCCTGTTTCTCAGTTTGCTTGTAAGCTGACTTCTCATTTATTTACGGTTTTTTTTCTTTTCATCAAGCAGCCTCCAAGGACTGAAAGCACAAAGGATTAAGTGTAAAATGTTTTATAGCGATAATTTCCTTTTAGAGTGTGTGTCTGGGCAAGCCTAAGAGTACAATTTGCTGATTAGTCATTCTCAGCATTTCTATCTAGCAATTATATCCAGCACTTACATCCAGCTATTATCTGAACACACTATCCAGGTCCTGGTAAGGCAATATCAAACTACAAAAACATTTTTAAAGGGTGAAGTGACTGTAGTTCCTCCACATCATCTTTCTGATTTTTTTTCTACTATCATTTGATTTTATATGGAAAAATTGCTGCCTTTAAAATGTGTCAGTCTGTTTTCAAAGATTATTGTAGAGACCTTTCTCATTTTAAATATTTCAGAGGTAGGTATAAAGTACTAAATCTCAATATTTATCATTGGCTGTTTCCTTTTGTGGAGGAGGTTCTGCTACAGAGCATATGAGAGGTCTGGTTTAACAAGATGTACAAGAGCAAAGTGATAGCACTAACAAACTATCATCTTAGTAATATTTCTGCCTGGCATGGGGTTACGTTTATACTCAGAGCTGCAGCCAAACTCCGAAGTGCTGGTCATGCATAGTAGTGTCTATGCAGCTTTGAATGGCATGCTAACTTCTGCACGCCTAAAGATACAAAAAGTAAAATCTAAAAGCATGAGACAAAGTTAACCAGGTAGTTTCATGACCTTTCCTTAATTGCAACATTATTTTATCCAGCAGACACAAGTTCATCCCATCTTTTGATCTGGGACTTAACATACTGTTTGGGCTCTGGTTTTCCTTGATATTTGTTTGCAGCAGGAAAAGGACAAAGCAATATTCACTGTGTCTGAGAAAGAAGCCGGGAAAAGAAATTGGTTTCTAGAAATATCTGCCACGATTCCTTTAAGAGCTCTTGCTGTTTGAGGAAGGAACCTAAAATTTGGAGGCAAAGTCTGCTTTGCAGCAAAGCTTTGGCTTTGCCATCCATTCTGCTTCCACTGAATCGTAAGCCAAAAAGAAATCCCTCTTCGCATGGTCATAGCACTCAGTCTGTCAGAGCCTTTCTGTCCTCTGTAGTGATGGGGAGGGTGATGTGGAACAGCCAGTCCTAATCCAAGGCAGGAAGGGGCTTAGAGGGCCTTGGAGGTTTCTAAGACCTTCTTGAGTTGGCAGCAGTCCCATAGGCTGGACAGAGGGACATCCAGACATCCCTTCCCACTGCTGCCACTGGTTTTATGTAGTAACTATCTGAGTCCTTCTATTGTCTCTTATCTCCAGGGGCCAGCCTGACAAAAAGATAAATGGCCCGGCAGTGCTGCTGGCTGCTCCCTTTGTCCAGGTGCTGGGATGTGATGGGACTGCTCAAGGCTTTAGAATTAGTGCTTAGAAAAGGTGACGGGGAAGGGAGGAATGAATGAACATTTAGACCGGTGGAAAAGCATATTGTTTGTGTAAAGTCAAATGCTAAAAAAACCCAAGTGACAGGGGACTGGACAAGGGGGAATGGCCTCAAGCTCCACCAGGGGAGGTTCAGGCTGGGCATTAGGAAAAAACTTTTCACCAGAAGGGTCATTAGGCACTGGCAGAGGCTGCCCAGGGAGGGGCTTGAGTCACCTTCCTTGGAGGTGTTTAAGGCACGGGTGGATGAGGTGCGGAGGGACATGGTTTAGTGATTTATAGGAATGGTTGGACTTCATGATCCGGTGGGTCTTTTCCAACCTGGTGATTCTATGATTCTATGATTCTATACCGAAGAACAAGAATGCAGCACTGCTTTGTGCCTTCTGAACAGATTCCCAGTGCAACACTTCACTAACTGGCAACTTTCAGTCAATTGCCTCAAAAAAATTTTGCTTTTCTATTTCTTACACAAGTGTTGGGGGAAAAATACTAAAAATAATTAGGGTGCTTGCTTTCACAGTTAAGTCACAGGACACCTTTTGAGTTTAAGGGATTATGCTGATAGTGTTAATAACATGCTTTAAGAAAACTGCAGCTGTGTCCCATCCCTTAACTCAAACAGTAGTTAGTACATAATGTACCAATACAGCTGGAGAAGAGAAAGTCTGCCTGCTTTCAAAAAGGTTTCTTATTGAAAGGTCTTACGCTCTCCCCCCAACATTAGCATCATCATGGTCAGGTGAATTTTCGTGTACCTAGTAACATGCTGTGATTCACTGCTGGAGTTGTATTTCTAGATGATGGTCTCCTTTGCAAAGAAACTGCACTTACAAGCTTCCTCAATAAAAAACACCAAGAGCTGAAGATGAAGATGGCTTATCACTTAACTCCAGGTTAAGTGATATGGAGGTCACACCTTACAGTCATTCTTTTCCTGGAATATGCTGTGTGAAATGTTCCAGCTCTAAATTAGCCAAATAATTGCTGCCTCCCATTTCTGTCTGCATTCCTTAATGAAACATTCATTTAGCAATGATATTGATGGGCTGTTGGATACAACAAATAGAGAATCAACGCTGAGACTGATGTGGCTGACGCCAGCTGACTCAATAGAGTAGCATTTTTCACTTAAAAGATAGAATGAATTTTGAGATTTTTTTTATCATCCTCTAAATCCTTTATCCTCCAAGAAGTGGAATTTATGACTGTAGGAAGGCATTTACCCTAAGCCATTGGTGTTCTTGCCCTTGGCTGATAAGAAACTAGAGCAAATGTCAGTCTTACCTCCTTCAAGAAGAAAACTGACATTTTTCACTTGTGTTATATATCATGGATAATTTATACCTGTAATTGGATTTGGAGCAGAAAGATCAGATGAGGAGGTCAGCCTTCAGTTCCTGATCCCTTTGCAAGACAGAAGAATCAATGAATCCCCCTCCTGCCAAGGCAAACTGAGCTAGTTGCTTCAAGGTGTGTTGGATAACTAATCCAGACCCATACTAAGAAGAAGAGTCTGACACCTACTCAGTGAGTTGTCTTTGCAAAAGCTGTTGGCCAAAAATCTCTCTGAAGTGCTGGAGCTCAAGAAGAACATAGGGAAAGTAGATGTCAAGATTGTCTCAAAGACAAACACACCACCCTCCCTTCTGCTTATCAAGGAATGCTCTTGACATGACAGAGGAGGAAGGCAAACAGAAGGAGGATTCCCCTCTCCTGTGGCTCTTAGTGCCTTTGAGGTACCAAACTGAGCACACAAGCCACAGACTCAGAAGAAACTGCAGCCTCAGCACTTCATGGTCATTCAGCATTACCAGGAGGGATGTACTTACTACCATCATTCAGAAATATCCCTTCAACAGCAGCTACTGCAGAATCTCTCACTTAGCTACAAATTGCTAGTTAGTCAGTTAAGATGTAAAACTGGAATAACGTGGTTGACCCACTTGAAATCCCTCCTTGATCCATTAAGAAAACCACCTCTGCATTTCACTATTTTGGTCTTCCCTTTCCTTCCCCACACACAGAAATGCACATGTTCACAGCGTGCTGGGAGAGCAGAGGAAACCGCTTACATTTGGATAAAGCAACAATGCAACTGCAGTGAAACAGAGAGGGAAAACTTCTATGGATGCTTTAGCCAGGTTGCAGAGCAACTTCCATCATGTGGACTGAGCACATGGTAAGATGGGCTCCCCCATGCCATGCTTGACCAAGACTTCATTGCTGTATCCAGCAGAGTCCTTACAACTTGCTGCAGCTTTATATTTCCTTAATAGCATGCCAGGTCCCCTCCCCTCGAGCCTTCCTGAAGTCCATCAGTTCTAGCTGTTGAAATACATCCAGTGCTGCAAACCAAAGCAGCCATTGAGGCTTTCTGTGGAAAACTGCAGGACTTAAGAATGTGCTGCTCTGACTGCTGTTAGTCTCTGGAACCACTGGTGCAAGAAAAGCAAGATCCAGATGAGGCTCTTAGCTAAATGGTTTTCAGCTTTTCTTTCCAGTATATATAAATATATATATTATATACACATATATACACACACGCATATGTATATAACCTTCTTTAGTAACTCATGCACTTCCTCCCACTTTATGACATGAAATTGAGTGGTGTAGTTGTCACACCAGAAGGATGGGATGTCATCCAGAAGAACCTAGACAGGCTGGAGAAGTAGATCTGTGAGAACCTCATGAGGTTCAACAAGGCCAAGTACAAGGTCCTACACCTGGGTCAGGGCAATCTGCAGTTTCAATACAGGGTATGATGTGATTGAGAGCAGCCCTGCAGAGAGTGACGAGGGGTGTGCTGGTTGATGAGAAGCTCAATATGAGCCAGCAACGTACGCTTGCAGCCCAGAAGGCCAACCATATCCTGGGCTACATCAAAAGAAGCGTGGCCAGCAGGTCAGGAGAGGTGATTCTGCCCCTCCACTCCTCTCTTGTGAGACCTCATCTGGAATATTGTGTCCAGTTCTAGAATATGTAACATAAGAAGGCTATGGAACTGTTGGAACGGGTCCAGAGGAGGGCGACAAAGATGATCAGAGGGATGGAGCACCTCAAGGACAGGCTGAGAGACTTGGGCTTGTTCAGCCTGGAGAAGAGAAGGCTCCAAGAAGAACCTACAGTGACCTTCCAGTACTTGAAGCAGGCCTACAAGAAAGCTGGGGAGGGACATTTTACAAAGGCTTGTAGTGATAGAATTAGGGCAAATGGCTTTAAATTGGAGAGATGAAGATTTAGACTAGACATTAGAAGAAATTTCTTCACTATGAGGGTGGTAAAGCACTGGCACAGGTTGATCAGGGAAGCTGTGGATGCCCCCTCCCTAGGTACATTCAAGACCAGGTTGGATGGGGCTTTGAGCAGTCTGATCTAGTGGCAGCTCTCCCTGTCCATGGCAGAAGTGTTGGAACTAGATGATCTTTAAGGTCCCTTCCAGCTCAAAACATTCTGTGATTCTATGATAAACCTCCAAGATCACCTCTGTGCTACTTGGATGCAGCCAGAAGCATCACTCTTTGACATGACAGAGCACCAGATGTTTTACAGAGAAGGACAGAAAACCTAGGCAAGCAATTAATCAACAGCAACAAAATTTTCCCCTAAATCCTCCAGATCTGAGCCTGCATCCCTTGTAAATAACAACAGCTTCAGTGTATCAAGGTCCTCTTGTCTCCTGGTTTTTTTTTTTTGTTTCCTTTTTGTTTACTTGTTTTTTTAAACAAACTCGAAGCATCGAAGTCCATTTTATAACAAAACTGCAAACTCAATATGCTGCCAAGAGCCCACACCAACCCTTTTTGCTCCCTTCACTCAGACACACAACACAGCAATTTATGAACCTTCCAATGCCGCGGTCAAATTATCTCAGCCATCACCACTCTCTTGCCTGTAGTACTTGAAACCACTGCCAGGCAAGACTGCTTCCCAGCACAAAGTATTGAAAGACACAGAAAGCAGTTTTATCTTTAAAAAGTTACATCAACAGTAGAGCCAGACCCAGGGCAACACTGTCAGCTGTGAGCTGGTGGTGGCTGCTTTTCTGCAGTGAGCATCCTACAGCTATGGTAAGGCTGGAGGTGCAACAGTGACAGTAGCCGTCTGAGTGGCCTTGGGTACCACAGCTGGTGCTGCTGGGGACAGGAGCACCAGCTAACACTATGCCATGGCAAGTGGCAGAAGAAGGGCTGTGTGGGTTCAGCATCAGCGCAGTGATAAATTATAAAACCCATGAGTACAAACACCTGTGTGGCATGTCAGACAAAGGACAGCAGAACCTCACTGTGGGGAGTGGGCTGTTACTGTGTGATGAGAATATAAACACCAGGAAAGTCAGTATGTTTAAAAACACTAAGGAAAGGGGAGGGGCCTCCCCTCTTTTTGTTTGTTTGTTTGTTTGTTTGTTTGTTTCTTCATAGAATTCTGAGACTGGGAAAATCTCAGTGCTTGCTTTAAAGTGCTTATGCCTGACAGAACAACAGCAAGTGCAAGGGGGATACTAGCTTATTCACAGTGTTCTGGCAGCCAAATCACTGCTTTTTGAAAATACACTTGAAAGACTCCCATGAGTGTCTACAGTCCTGATCCAGCCCCAGTGAATCAGAAAACAAAAGGAAATTATCTGTGTGCTTTGGGTTTGGTTTCAGGCAGCACCTGAACACACCTTCTTGTGTTTAGATCCCATTAAAATCTCTAGGACTTAAGATTGCCTTTAAGAATTACCTTCAGATGAGACAAACTGGACCCTGTAAGAGTTTGCTCCAACACACATCGCTAGTGGGAGTGACAGACACACTCTAGAAACACACTCTAGAAAAAACAGATGTTCCTTGCCACTGGAAGGATTTCTACAATCCCACTTAAGAAATTACCTAAGAAGTGCTGAGTCAGTCCTGCATACCTACAGAAATGAGCAATGCATGTGCTTGTGCTGGTTTTGAGCATGCAAAGACAGGATTTGCCTCCTGGGGATGCAGGCAATGTTGTATCTGGCATTGCAAAGGTGCTGGTCATGAGGAAGAGCTGCAGGAAGACCAGCACTGATCATACATGCAGGGATGGGATCAGGGAATCTGCTCTGTTCAAGAACAAGCCCTGAGTGCAGAAATGCTCATTATTTAAGAGATGTAACTGTTAACCCCAGCTTAAAACCCCAGGCCCTGTTAGAAAACCTCCACCTTGAGAGAAACCACCTTGCTTACTCACAAAGAATAAAAGACTTTGTTTCCCCATCCCAGTATGAGGAGGGGACAACAAACAGTTTCATCTGAAGAAAGTTTCAAGCAGAGCAACACTGCAGGAGAATCAGAGTGTGCATAGGTGGTTTGTGTTCCCCATCCCATAAAAAGCTTAATCCTCATGTTTATCCTCTGAGTACATGCAATGCAGTGCAGAGAGGCTAATGCTTTTCTGTGCATGTGGAGCCAAAACCCACTGGTCACACCTCTTTCCAAAATCACCTAGCAACTTGAAAGATCATGTAAAAATTAAGAGATTGTCATACTATTGCTGCTAGTGCAAACTAAGTGACGTTTCTATCCAAAAGATGTGGAAAATTTGGCCTTTATGCCAGAAGTATGGGCAACTATTTGCACCAGTGTTTAGTTTCAAATTTTCCCCTGACTTGGGACATCATAATTTAATCAGTTTTAAACTAATGTTTACCTTCAAATAAATCTCTGTGACTAAAAAGCTTGTTCTGCTGCAAAACTCCTTTCAAGTTGCAGCGATTTTATTTTGGCCAATTCCCCCTGCAATCCTGACCAGTTTACGGGGCCGGTATCACAGGGCTGCTGGGAGACAAACAGAAGAGGATGATGTAACACTGAAACTCCTTTGGCCTCTTTCACAGCAGGGCCCAGAAAGAAACCTCAAACTTTATTTTGTGGTGGCTAGCAAGGGTGTCAAAAGTCTTTTATACTGCAGCTTGAGAGGCTACCATTTCCTCCAGCCTCTCCAAGCAAGTTTTTAAAGCAGCAGTTAATGGATGAGGAGAGAAGGAAAGCTGGGGAGAAGCAGGAAGAAGAGGAGGCAGCAGGCAGCAGGCTTCCCCACCAGCTGTGCTAGATGTGACATATGTCTCTCCTATGTCCTTCTCTGCATCCCGGGTGCCAGCTGTATGACTAAAAGATCTCATCTGAACAGGCAGCTGTTTGTGGTAAAGGAACTGCCATAAAAAAAACTTTGGAAAACAAGACTCAGCTCTTTGACTTCAAGAATCAGGACTTCCTAATGTGGTGCATCAAAGGTGCTTGTATAGACGTCATCCTCCCTGCCTTCTTTTGTACATTTTTTTCTAATTCACTTTGCATCATTACTGCTGATCCTCAGACAGGAGACCAGATGGTCCATAGGGAGGGAAACCAAACATTCTTCTCCTTTTGTGGAGACCCTTGTCTTCACTAGGTTGAACATGGAAAGGAATGGCCTCTCTCAGGAGATTTGAGCCAGGCAGAAAAGCTCACTAGAGCTTCACAGGGGCTTGGAGGCTGGGCTGGGGTGCTTCTGGAGCCACGGGCTTGAAAGTGTGATGTGACAGTTGTGAAGGAGGAGTGCTGGGCACGGCATGAGCGAATGGGGCTCCAGAACAAGCCAAGCTAGAATAATACTGAAGCATGAACAACTTATCTCTACAGCTAGCAGGAGAAAAGGTCCTTCAACAACCTCCAGATTATAAATATTTTTGTTTCAGACTTTCCTTTGAGCAGGTGAGCTGCCCAGAGAAGTTTTCACACCTCTGCAAGTGACTGTGACGCTTTTTCTGTTAGCGCTGTTGCCTAAGAGGCAAAGTGTTTCTTTGTAAACTGGGGACAGACCCTAATGGAAAAGCTACATTGTACATGATGGCAAGATAGGGAGGGGATGTGGAATGTTACACTCACTTCTTTATTCTTCTTCATTTTGTTCACCATTTCTTTGAAGAACCTACCAAGAAAATTCATTTTGTGAATGAACAGCTTATTAGGTCCTCATTAAAAGTACTTTAACACAGATGGATGTAAAGCAGCTTGAGAATATAATATGGAAGAAGTTTGGACTCCACAAAACCCATTCTTTGGCCATGGATGGGTCAATAGAGCAGGAATAATTGCAATGCTGAACAGAAGGATAAGCGTTCTATAGTAAAGCATGATAAACCTCAGATTTATATTTTTTGCACGTGTGGTATGTGTTATTTTAAGATTAAAGACAGGCGACACCAAGTCTATCTAGGATGTGGGTAACTTGAAACTAGAACACTGAAAGAATTCATTCAGCAGCTACAGAAGGTCACAAAAGTGGAAAAGAATGAGAAAGAAATTAGAAGATTCCCATTTTGTTTACAGCACCCATGTCTGAGAATATAGAATGTTTACAAATAACTCTTCTTTTTTCTCCTGTCCTACACAGATTCTCCATGAGAAGTACTGTAAATGGGTCTCTAAAGGAGTCACAGAAGCAAAAAGGGCATCTTGCTTCCATCACATTCAAACAACATTTCTATCTATTGCCTCTTGACAAGAACCATCATAACAATTTTCAACAGCTTTTCCATTTTAGATGATTTTCTGTAAGAATGGGCCCCTTTATGAAGAAAATTTAGAACTTTTACAAGTATTCTCATCATTTTTAAATCAAAAAGAGTAAACCACTGAAAGCATCTGCTGTGGTTTGGTGCAGGAGGGACCTCCCATGTCCTGGTTGGCAGTGGGAGAGGAAGGCTCCACTTTTAATGTTGCCTGCATTTTGCACCTCACCCATGGGGAAGGAGAGGATGGGATCTACCAGTGCCAGCTGCCAGCTGGCATTTCCAAACAGAATGGGCTGATTTTCTGTCTGGCTTTTTACTAGCAGGTCAAGGTATTTTGCACAGGAAAAATGCAAATTTTTGGTTCAGCTATGAATGCAGGGGCAGTAGAGCTCTCGGTGCTCTCAGAGGGACTGCTTCTGGCACTTATAATGTGTAATTCATCCATATTCAGTTTTATATCTTCAATTTCTATCCCTTTTTCGGTAGCTGTGTACATCCCTTCAGGCTTACAAGACACCTGTAAATTTGGCTGAGTTTGTTTCCTACCACCAACCCCCCGCATATTACTGCAATTAACTATTTCTGATAGTACTGATGCACAGTAGGCTGGGGGAAGACACCTGCTTTAATTTTGCTCTTCACTTTGAGAAAGTCAGACAAATAAAGTACTTGATAATGACACTTCAGGAGCATTCCCCCTGCTCCATTTCATTTTCTGGACTACCTGTCTTTTTGCCCTGGATGTGCAGTCACCCCTACATTTTTCTCACTGGTGAGATAGTTACCTTCCTTTAAAATGAAACTGCATTTTCATGTTTTGTAAGTGACACCCATAACTAAATCTTTCCTCATTTATAGTCTCTGTTTCTCTTTACATTTTAGAAAGCAAAGAAACCCAAGATGATCTCTAATAGTATTGTAATTTTTTTGTTATTGGAAACACTGCTGATTTTATTTACACAGAAAGTAAACATTTTACAACTCCCTCACTTTGCTTAGTTGAAACTGTTTTACTTAAAGAAACCAAACATACTACTCAAAGCCAAAAAAAGGAAAATAGTTTGAACTAAAGACAGATATAGTGATGAAGAGATATACAGAGACAGTAATTCTTTAAATATTTTCAGCAAAATATTTTTTTGGATGACATATCCGTGTATTAAACCAATACTTAACTTTTTCCTGCAGCCTTTTTACATCCTACTCCATGTTTGTAGATCAAAAAGTATAACTACATAGTCTATTTGGATAATGCAATTTCACAAGACCAACCAGACACACTTTCTTGTGCCATTTCTCTTCTACTAACACAGCTTTTGTTTCAATCTCTCACTACAAACTTTTGCAGAAGTAGGAGAAAACTGTGCTCAAGACCTCCCTTCTGTGTTGGTCATGAAAACAAAATTATTTCCAAATTAAATTGTTAGTGTGAAAATAAAAAATTCTGATAATATTGCCTTAAACCAGGGAAAATACATGTAGGAAGTGTGGAAAGACTCTCTTTCAAGAATTTCTTAGCTCTGGCAGAATCTGCTTCAGCCAGGTTAGTGTAGAGATAAAAGATGCTCCTGTGCCATCAGCACTCACCCTAACATTTCCAGAGCAGCTGGACAAATTCATGGATAAAAAATGCACTGAGATCATTAATGGCAGAGGCACCAGAAGGGGCCACCAGCAGGCACCTGAGCCACAAGATAATGGCATCTGAAAAAACACTGCTTTGTGCTCCCTGGGTTTTTAGGCTCCTACCTCAGCTAACAGCAGGGCTGCCTGTTTGAGCATGGGTACTTTGGTATGAGCCAGCATAGTCATCTGCATACTTCAAAGGATTTTCAAGTGTTGTGGCCACTGGTTAGCTCTGGACAAATTCCCAGCAAAGCAGGACCTTGGCCCTCCCCTTCACCTTGACTTTGCCTTTTAGACTTCTGCTTCCAAAATGAATAGATTTTAATTTTTGCACAGGACACCAAAACATTATGGGACAGGGCTTCTTATACCCAAGAAGTGCAATACTAGCATGGATCAAGTCTCAGGGGCTTTGATGGAGCACAGAACAAAATCCCTTCTAATGCTCTTTTCCTGACACCCTGATCTTCAATCCCCCACAAACTCTGTAACCCTAAAGAGATGGGCATGCAGCATCAACATGACCCTAATCCATTGGGATGACGTTTCATGTCACACATATTGTTATTTCTGGCCAAAGCATTGCAGGTTGTGGCACATGCCTGGGGCTAGGGAGGAGCAAACTGGAGACAGGGACCAATGCACTCCATGAAATGTCTATCAAAGTCCCAAACACTTACCTGCATTACTGCTAGATAATTTGGATATTTGCCTAAAGTGTCTGCTTTCTGCTTTAAAAACAAAGAAGTTTGAAACAAAGAAGTTGGGCAGCCTGATCTAGAGGGAGATGTCCCTGCCCATGGCAGAGGGGTTGGAATTAGATGATCTTTAAGGTCTCTTCCAACCTAAACTATTCTAAGATTCAACAATAAGTCATGATTTTTTTCACACCTATGTCTCTTAAAATAGTTTGTGGGTTTTTCATTTTCACTGTGAGGATGCAGGAAGGGGAATGAAGCAACAAATTCCTCTGAATGAGAAGAGGAATAAGTACATAAAAAGTAGATTATGTCAGATTAGGAAAGAGTTAAAAAAAGATTTACTACTTTAGGCTGCTAAGTATTAAGTTCAATTTCTGCTTTCAAAGCAGCCTGCTATCCAGCCCCATGGCATCCTAGCCCCTGGCTAAGGGTTCCCACTGCAAAATGAAGGGCTGTCTCTTAGCAACTCTGCATGCCTTGGCTTGATTTCCCCAGCACCTTGCATCTCCAACACCACTTACCACACCACCAGTAAGCTCTAGGCTAACAACTTAAATCCCAATTTTCTGGTAGATTAGAACTCATATGATATTCTCTTTCTGGCCCAGTGTGACAATGACCCAAAGTACCATTTTTCACACTAGTGTTTTCACTGTACCTGCCACTGCTCTTGTATAAAGCGTCCTAAGTGACATTAGCAGGAATTGAAGCTGGCTGGAAATTACTTCTCAAAAGTCAAGCATCTCAACTGAAACAAAACATAACTCCCTTGAAAACAAACAAACAAACAAAACACCAAAGCTATTTAAAATGAGACTTGCATTTTGTTTTGCCTTCAGGACAAAGTGTTTGCCCTTTGTGAGGGTTTCCATGGCTTCTCCCTTCAGATGACCCAGTTGGAGAGGCAGCTAATAAAGGCAGCCTCATTCTTACAAAGGATGCATGCAACAGACCATGCATCTGATAGACCTCAGCATGGATGGCTTAATTACCACCAGATGTCCCTTCTATGGGAGAAATCATTCCTACGAAAAAATCTCCATCTGATGAGATGTTAGTGGTATTTCCTAGCAGCCAATGCTTACCTCCATGCTGTGAATGTATCTCCAGAAGGCAGCTGGGATCAATCCGCAAAAGGCCAGAGCAAAACAGAAAAATCCCTAAGGATAAAGAGGAAAAACACCATCAGTTACAGCATGGAGAAGGGGAATATCCATTTGAAAACACCATCAGGACATATTCAATATGCTCATTTGAGCAAGTTTAGTTAAAGTTAGAGCTAAACATCACCTTCTTTAAACATCCCTCATAATGTTAATTACTTAAAGGAAATTAGATGGATAATAACATGATTGTCCATCAAGAGCCCTTCAATTGCACTGTGGCCATTCGAAGAGGTTGACCAAAAAATCACCAGCCTCCCATGGAGCAGTTAACCTATTCTGCCCAAATTCACCTGGGGTAGGGAGGGGGAGAAAAACATCATGTTTACAGTTTGTGCCCTTTACTCCAGTGGGACTGTGGCTCAGAATGGCTCCTCCTTACTCACAGGATTCAGTTAACCTCATTTAAAACATGGTTATCAGTTTTAAAGATGGGAAGCTCCACACAAATATTTCATAAGGATGCAAGTAACTGGGAGGGAAAGCAGCCTGCTCTGGAAAAGGAGCTGGACTTTACCCTGTTGGCAAGGTGGCAAGTCACTTTCCTGAAACCAGCACCATCCTAGTTAGACAAAAGGATGACAGAAATGTAATCAAGGCCAGCAACTGACCCTGAAATATCTAAACAATAACAACAATGACGCAGGAGGTGGCTTAACTTCTGTCTACTTCCCTAGGCTGGCAGGGCTGGAATTAAGATATGTAGTCTCTTTATTTGAACAAATCTGATCCAAAAAACCCCCACCCTAATGTACACAGTGCTTGCCTGTTGTGACAGCTGGACTGAAGTATTTAATTCATACTAAAAAAGAATAATAAATGGAAGAAAAAAGGTGCCTGTATAGCGTTGGAAGGCCAAATGGGCTCATCAAATATGAATCCACAGCTTAGTCTTGGAATGGCAAAAGATGATGAATTAGCACCAGTGGAAAATTATTGCCCTTAGAAGTTCTTCTGTGAACCAGTCCCCCTTCCAACAAAAAGTTATGTAGCAGGGGAAAATTACCTAACTGACTGCAGTTTCTTTTGGTTTCTATATTTTTTTATGTTTTAGCAGTATGATGTAGCTGAAATAACTTTAAAAAGATTAATTTTTTCAGGAAAGCTTACCAAATTCAAGCTTAAGGAGAGGAAGAAGCATGTTGTTGCTACCAATTCTACTCATCAAAAACCTTCTGCTTAAAAAATAGGGTTTAAAAAAAATAAAAGCCCCAACTCTTTCATGTGCAGCAAGAAAGGAAAATGTGGTACTTTAAATTCTGGAAATGAACAAGAACACACCAATGAACTGTCTTTTGCTGGTTCTTGTCTGTTTGCTGCCTGCTGTGTTTCTCTGCTTGCGGCAGGACGATGCCCTGCCTGGGGTCTTGCTCCAGGGACAAAGCTGCCATTGGCATTTCCCCACTCTTTTGGGGCTTCCTTGTTTCAGGCTCTACATCAGACATCAGGGAAAACCATGGTATGGCTCTTACGAAAAAGTTTAAATTATGTATGTCTGATCTCTCCTTTTCTTTTATGTTTTTGGCAGCTGCCTGGCCTTATTGGTGAGATCACTTGCTGCCTTGCCAGAAGCTGAAATGGGATAATGGGAGAAATAGGACCAAAAAGAAGAGGAAAGTCTGATCAAACACTAATGTGACAAGGAGCATGCAAGTAACGAAGATGGGGAAGAGCATGCAGGGCCAAATGACACAGACCAAAGCACG
Organism: Clamator glandarius; assembly: GCA_033459285.1. NCBI lineage: Eukaryota > Metazoa > Chordata > Aves > Cuculiformes > Cuculidae > Clamator > Clamator glandarius. The sequence continues at coordinate 1,784,246 of JAUNZM010000125.1, forward strand.
GCATGACCAAGCCCAGACCCAGCTAGGGTGGGTGGTTTATTCTCTGCAGGTACAGCACAAACTGGAGGTGGGATGAGAAAAGGTTACATGGGCAATTCAGGTTGCTCCTCACTAAGACCACACCCTGCATTTTGTGCCTCCTCCAACAACTTTCCCCCACAAATAAACAGCATAATAAAAACAACTTTTTCATGAATATCAAACTCAACAAAAAGAGAAAAAGGAGAAAATTACGGCAGATGAAAAAACAGCACTGGTAGCAATGTGAAAGCTTTTCTGCACACTGTTCAAGTAAGGGTTCAGTTGAGAGGACCCACCATAAACCTGTAGAATGAGAACTACAGCATGCCAGTGATACCACCTAGATTTCTGCCCCCCGTTGCTCTCCCTTTCTTCCCCCACCATCTCCAGCACTTACAACATCTCTCTGGGGCCAGAAACCCCAGCAGATTAAAATCCTTCTCCTCTTCTCTTCCTCAGCTTCACCCCACATCTCAGTTCTTCACCTACAGTATCAATTCTCCCTTTATTTCTGTCTAGCTTCTCTGGGAATACAAAGGTGTAGTCCCTCAGGAAACTCCCCCTCCATCCAGCCAGTGTGGAGCAATTACACAGCTCCGAGAACAACTTATAAATGAATTATAGGCTGCTTTTTCCCTTCCCAGACAAAAGGCTTTTGGAGGAGCAATTTTCTAATTACATTAGAAGACATTTGGAGGAAAAAAGAAAAAGCCAATGCATAGTCTGCATACAAAATACGGAAGGATGGAGGCTGATTCACCATCTCCCAGACCCTTGGAACTCCTCGGAGCTGGCTGTGGGCTGATGCTTGCTCCCTTTGCAGGAGGCAGCCGCATCAGCCCCGTGGAGGGTTGTCATCAGACAAACATCAGTTGCTCTTTTACAAATGACCTTGTTTCCATCCTTGCTGTGAGGAACAATTTGTCTTTGCGAGACTTGGCGACATCTGCAGAAACAGTGTCTTGTCCATTGGCAAGTGTACCTTTTAATTCACCTTTATGATGTTTTCACTTTGGTTAAAGGAGTCTACATTGGATGAGTGAGGGATCCCTTAGCTCAGACTGGATTTGGCAGCTCAGCCAAACCCCTGCACACCTAATGAGGGAGCCAATCTGTTCCCTGCCCAGCTCCAGCTGTGGTTTTTTGCAGCTGTGGCCATTGCAATGGCCAGCTCCCTGACAGACTTCACAGTCGAGGGGTGGGGAAGCTAATTTCAGATTGCATACATCAAGTTGCATCTCTCCCTCCCTGATCCAGTTCATCTAAAAGCAAGCAACGTTTTTGCCTTTCCACATAGCAAACATGAGCCAGTGATATCAGTCCAAAGGAGGAATTTGTCCTCAGCTCCAGCTGAGCACATCAACTCCGCCTGCACCTGCTCCCCAGAGAAGGTGCACAGATGCCTTGCATAGGAGTGCCGCAGCACAAGGGAGAGCACAGGAGGCAGATTTATTGTGAAATGAAGATGCTGAAGTGTGCTGCAGTGTTATTCTACACACTTGCCTAAAATGATACTCCTGGGAATAGTAAAGCAAGTAGCCTGTGCTGTGCGCTGGCCCTACTGACACATCACACTCAGTGAAAAAGTGGGTTATGTTGAGCTGAGGCTTTTTTCTGCAGAAATTTTTTGGAACCAGTGCTTGGAACTAGTGCTCCATCCTGAGCACAAACTTTGCTCGAGACAAGTGGTTTTTAGGCTGGAAAGCTCAGATGTAAGAATTTCAGCTGGGATATTCTGGTTGGCATATTGCTTCCTGTTTGTTTTGATTTAATTTTTTTCTCCCTGCTCTCCATTTGAACAACACCAGCATGTGGTGCCTTCAACTCCACCAGAGTCAGAGTCTTTCCTTTGTACAAACAGTAGCAAACCCACAGTTCTCCTTCCTTCTCCTCTCCCTCAACAGTGACATGGCCCTCAGGGGCCATGAGAAAAGCAGGATGTTTCCATTCAGGACTGAGCGCACAAGGGACTGTGGATCACCAAAAAGCACAGTCTGCCAGAACTGGAAGACAGTCAATAAATCTGTTACTACACTTCCCATTTAAGAGGGGCTTTGGGGACAATATTCCAATAGAACATATTTTTTTTTTGTCCTTAAGTTCTCAGTTACTCACTAGAAACCAAATTCCTCACAAGCATCAGTGGCACGTCTGGTCAAGTGCAGCTACAAGAGAAGTTCCTGAGATACATGTGCTTTAACAAATACGAGCTGTTCTGGTTTCAAACACTGGTCTACATTCTGGTTAGCATTTCCCTAAGGTGGACCAAGTGGCATTATGGTCGATTAGCTACATCGACACAGACATCCCTCGAGTGTGGCTTGGTTTCCTATACAGCCACAGATCACAGAATCATAGAATCACAGAATAACCAGGTTGGAAGAGACCCACTGGATCATCGAGTCCAACCATTCCCCAATCCCTAAATCATGCTCCTAAGCACCTCGTCCACCCTAACCTTAAACACCTCCAGGGACGGTGACTCAACCACCTCCCTGGGCAGACCGTTCCAATGCCTAACCACCCTCTCCGTGAAGAACTTTTTCCTAATCTCAAGCCTAAATCTCCCCTGTTGGAGCTTGAGGCCATTCCCTCTCGTCCTGTCCCCTGTCACTTGGGAGAAGAGGCCAGCACCCTCCTCTCCACAACCTCCCTTCAGGTAGTTGTAGAGAGCAATGAGGTCTCCCCTCAGCCTCCTCTTCTCCAGGCTGAACAACCCCAGCTCTCTCAGCCGCTCCTCATAAGATTTGTTCTCCAGATATCAGGCACCAATGCTCTGTTGCCTTCTGTCTTTGATTGAAGAGTAAAGTAAACGGCCTTTGAAACAAGACTCATGCTTTTCAGGGCAGGAGAAGTCCTTTAAAATCAATAGCGGAGGGAGGTGGGAAATCCTCTCTATTAACAACCAGAATCAAAATACAAGCTGGGCGGCTGAACGCTCGTGCCAGCTGAAGGCCTGGCGGGCAGGACACAGCGTCACCAGCAAGCTGCAGAGCCCCACAGGGCTGACCCTGCTCCTCCCTGCGGTCACATCACCTCGCAAACAGCAGGGGCTAGAGCTCCCCTGTTGCTTTTCTTGCTTGCAGATCAGAGATTAAACGTGAGCTTTGCTAAGGGGTCGGGACTGCGGGAAAACAAGCAGGGGGCGGGCCTTGCCGTAAAACACAGAACGGCGGGGAGGGAGGGGCTGTTTATAGGGATAAACCCTACGTGGTTTAAGATGTTGACGAGCGGCTTGAACAAGGAGGAGCGGAGAATCGGGTTGCTGGTGAGCAGCTCTTAGGTCTTTCCCACGTCCCCTGTTAATTTCTGAAGGACTGGGGAGAGGGGAGCCGAGAGCTGGGAGAGGGAAAGGGGAAGCGTGGGGGGGACAGCGGGAGACCGGCGCCCCCCAGTGGCGGATCATAGAATCATCGAATCACTATGTTGGGAAAAACCCACCGGATCATCGAGTCCAACCATTCCTATCAAACACTAAACCGTGCCCCTTAGCACCTCATCTACCCGTCTCTTAAACACCTCCAGGGAAGGTGACTCAACCACCTCCCTAGGCAGCCTGTTCCAGTGCCCAATGACCCTTTCAGTGAAAAATTTTTTCCTAATGTCCAGCCTGAACCTCCCCTGGCCGAGCTTGAGGCCATTCCCTCTCGTCCTGTCCCCTGTCACTTGGGAGAAGAGGCCAGCTCCCTCCTCTCCACAACCTCCTTTAAGGCAGTTTTAGAGAGCAATGAGGTCTCCCCTCAGCCTCCTCTTCTCCAGGCTGAACAACCCCAGCTCTCTCAGCTGCTCCTCTTAAGACCTGTTCTCCAGCCTCCTCACAAGCTTCGTTGCTCTTCTCTGGACTTGATTGAGCAGTGCGGCTGATGCTGGTGAAGCCTCGCTCCGTGTGAGCTGCCCCTCTCCCTCATGCTGTTGGAGATGACGGAAACGGAATTTAAAAGCAACCAAAGGTCACCCTGTGCAGAGGGAAGAGTAGGATAGATGCCTCACTGCTGCAGCAGTGGGGAAAACACCTCACAGTCTTTTTCCCACATGGAGATGTATTTATCAATGTTCAATGTCTTTATCAATGACCTGGATAAAGGCATTGAGTGCACCCTTAGCAAGTTTGTGGATGACACTAAGCTGAGTGGAAGTGTGGATCTGCTGGAGGGTAGGGAGGCTCTGCAAAGGGACCTGAACAGGCTGGACCTCTGGGCTGAGACCAATGGTACGAGGTTTAACACGGCCAAATGCTGGGTCCTGCACTTGGGGCGCAACAACCCTATGCAGTGCTACAGACTAGAAGAAGTCTGGCTAGGAAGCTGCCCAGAGGAGAAAGACCTGGGGGTGTTGTTTGACAGATGACTGAACATGAGCCAGCAGTGTGCCCAGGTGGCCAAGAAGGCCAATGGCATCTTGGCTTGTATCAGAAATGGCATGACCAGCAGGTCCAGGGAGGTTATTCTCCCTCTGTACTCTGCACTGGTGAGACTTCTCCTTGAATCCTGTGTTCATTTCTGGGCCCCTCACCACAAGAAAGATGTTGTGGCTCTGGAGCGAGTCCAGAGAAGAGCAACGAAGCTGGTGAAGGGGCTGGAGAAGAGGCCTTATGAGAAGCGGCTGAGAGAGCTGGGGTTATTTAGCCTAGAGAAGAGGAGGGTGAGAGGAGACCTCATTGCTCTCTACAACTACCTGAAAGGAGGTTGTGGAGAGGAGAGTTCTGGCCTCTTCTCCCAAGTGACAGGGGACAGGACGAGAGGGAATGGCCACAAGCTCCACCAGGGGAGGTTTAGGCTGAATGTTAGGAAAAAGATTTCATGGAAAGGGTCATTGGGCACTTGAACAGGCTGCCTAGGGAGGTGGTTGAGTCCCCTTCTCTGGAGGTGTTTAAGGGATGGGTGCATGAGGTGCTGAGGGTCATGGTTTAGTGTTTGATAGGAATGGTTGGACTCGATGATCTGGTGGGTCTTTTCCAATCTGGTGATTCTATGCTTCTATGATTCTATGATTCTATGATTCTATGAAATGATAGCATGTCCAGAGAGACAAAATGAAGGCAGTCACCTTCCTTAGAGAACCGAACTGTGAATGCTAAAGCAAAGCAAATAGGGAGCCTTAGGCACCACAGAGAGAAGTAAAAAGCTAGTCTGTGGTTTCTGTCATCCGGGGGTTTCTTTGGTGGCCAGAGCTTGGCCATGGTGTCCCAAACCATCTGGCCCCAGGGGAGCCCACAGGAGGCTGAAGGAAGGGACCTGCTCATCCTCATTCCCACAGCAATGGGAGAGGAGAACAGCATCAGGTGGCCCTCGGAGGAGAACGGTGATGCTGGAGTTCACTGGGTATGTTTTTCTTCAACTATCCCTTCAGGAAACGGCTGTAATTTGAACAGCCTCTCTTACCTGGCAGCATGTCCCAAACCATGCTGCACACTGAACAAGGCAACAAAATAAACATTACAGCAAAGTTCAATTGTATTTTCAGGCAGTCCTGACAATCTCCTCTAGCATGTACATACCCCATCTGTTTTTTTAGATGATGCACTAATTGCAACCACACACTAAAATATACTCAAGCAAAAGAGAAGGCAATTATACATACTCTGCTACCAGTATTCTTGGAAACTGTGTCATTCAGGCCCCTCTGAGCACCTCAGGCAGAGGAAAACTGTATTGAGAATGAGAAAACTTTAACTTCAGTGGCTGCTCTTCACTAAGTTTTAAAGGTGTCTGCTTCTCATTTCACCAACAATAGAACTTTCCCTGATTATATAGATCAGACAAATCTCTTGAAGCTAGTTTATGTATAACAGTAATGCAATTATTTCATATTAAGTAGGACTTTATGAGCAGCAACCTTCCTGTTAGCTCCTGTCCTTCATACAACACAGGGAAACATGCAGTGAGCAGCACTTTTTCTCTCATCCCTCCAGCCTTGCAGATGTTAGATGCTCCATTAAGACTAAGCCCTGTGTGCAGGCTGTGTTTTAAAATGGAGCAGAGCTCACAGTCCAGTTTCTAATGCTGACATGGTCTGGGCCCAAACAGGCACTTCATTGTAGATGACGGAGGGAAGAAAGTTTGCATTTCAGTTCTCATGGCACCCCTCCACCTTTTCCTTGCAGGCTGAAACTGAGGATACAGCCAAAGCCCCCATGCTTGCTTCCATGCTTTGTATGCCCTGTATGCCACTGTGGTGGATGTTTGCACCCAGGGGGAAAGGAGGGGAGCTAACTTTGCTGTTACAAGTCAGAGGAACAATTTGGGACAAAATTGCACTGCTAAGGTTTCCTCACTCAAATCATGTGTTGGGTCGGTGAGAAAAAGATATGCTGAGAATCATCATTGCTGCGGTTGCTTTGGCAGATAAGCTCCTGCCTTTGACCTTGCTCTGAAAGCTGCATACACAGCTCCTTGGCAAAAGAAATGAGGTGCAGAAGGATGCAGTCCTCAGTTGGAGCAGATCTACAGGGTCGTGCCTTTTAAAAAATGTCCCCTTTCAGCACAGGGTGGAGCAACAGGATGTCCTTCCCCAGGTATGTGTGCTCCCAGGCGCAAGGCAAAACAGCCCCCACCATCTCATTTCAAGGGTATCATCCCAAGGTTACAAAAAGCCCCTCTTGGGCAGTCCCTCCTGATACGCACCATGGCGATGAGGCACTGCGATTCCCGCACTGTGGCAGCACAGCTCAGCAGGGCTGCGAGGATCAGGGTCATGCTGAGGCAGATACCAAAGTAGAAAGCTGGAAGGAAGTCAGACATGGGAGTGCAGTCAGACACCAAGACTTCAAGGCTAACGGAGGCCTAGTCTGATGCTCTTGCCCAGAGAGTGGCCTAAAAGTGCATTTTGGGAAGATGGTGCAAGAGGACCATGTTACAGAACTCAATATGTTTTATAATTTGTAATTTACCCCCCATCTGCATGTGTTTTGCTTGTCTGGCAGAGCTGTAAACCTCTGAGTGGTTCCCACAGCTTCAGCTGGGCAAAGCACCCTGAAAAGTTGATAGTCCACCCAACAAACCACAAGCTGTCAATTATTTCAGCAGTCAGATAAGGATCCCCCTATTTGGGGGGGTGCTGACATGCAGCATATGTCCCACAGCCCCTATCTGGACGTTGTACACTGCTAATCTGCTGCAGCATGCACCCTCTGGTTTCCTCCTGGCTAAGGCAGAGTCGATACCCTGGGAAAGGGCTCAGGGACCACAGCACTGCAAAGGGCTTTGCAACCCTCACTCAGGGCTAACTGCGCTAACAGTGTAACACTTGGAAGCAAAGCAAGCATTGCTGGAGAGGAATGGCTAGAAAGGTAGAGCTTGCAAAAGCCAATCTATATAACCCCAGATCTGAGTAGGAAAGGGGGAGGACTGTACCTTAGCTCTGGGCTAACATAGTCTTTATACCTGCCTTGTTAAACTGAAATTGAGAACCAAGATGTAGAGCAAGCATGAGCATGTTTAAACCCAGAGTATAGCTTGGGAGAAGCAGCAGATGTGAGTGCAGCAGAAGCAATCAGAGTAAAGGCTGTTCTCAACTCTTTACACCAACCTCATGTCTGAGAGTTTGTATTTCTCCCTCGTGTAGGGAAGAACCCTCACATTCTCCCCAAAACTGGATGTTTCCATACAGTTATCTCCCAAACCTTAATTTTCTATGCTCTGCTTCAGCTCCTGTAGCAGTTGTGCTCCCTGTGCTCTCAGGGTCCTTCCAGCCCCACTGCACCTTTGGGTCCATCTTTGGCTGAGCTCCCCCTGAGTTTTCACTGCAGAACAGGGGAAGGATGAGGAGATGATGAATAAAGGGACAGGAGCAAATGCAGCAGCACTTGAGTATTCTGTGATCCTAGAGCACTCATGAGTGTCAGGCATGCAGGTTCAATACAGAAAAAAAGTGTCTGTGGGACTGTGTTAACCTTGCTGCATCCTGCAAAAGCCAGCCTCTGCCTCCTCCTACAATGCCTCTGCATTTCCTTCAACTGCTCTGGAAGATTTTGCAGCTCCTAGGTTCACCAAAAGTCTCACTGGGTTGTGACCACAATGTACCTGTGTAGTGGATGACCCTGTAGGAGTTGTTCTCCAGGGAGATGTCACTGATGAGGGTGAAATGGAGCCCGTAGTGGGTGACAGTGCTGAGCGTGGCAATGGACAGCCCCAATAGCTGGAAAAGAAAGTTTTTAGGAAAGGGTTAACAAGGCAGCGGCTGCTTCTGTGCACACGCAAAGCTTTGAGGTATTTCTTGGTACTCCTGAGTTCCACACAGATACAGAAAGCCTGATCATTAGGCCACCCCTAACTTCTAAGATAAGGTTTTGTCATTTTGTGCCTTTAAATATGATAACACAAGGCAGCTTTCCCTATGTCAAATGTGACAGTCTGGTGTCAACATAATCCCCATCGTATGACATTTTATTTCAGAGCAGACTAATGGCTATTGTTGGAGAGTTATAATTTTGGAGACTACATACACCCAAACTGTAGCATTTCCTGCTTATAAATAACCTAATTTGTGGCACCTACTGATCCTTCATGCTGTACACTACTGCACATCTCGATCCACTCCCAGCAAAATGCTAAGTGCAACACCAGTTAGCTCAGATTTCTGAGAAACACCAGTCTAAAATCCTCCTGACAGCAATAATGGGACTCTTGCCTTCCACAACGGTCGCGCCATAGCATGTCCTCTAAACACCTCTGTTACCAATATTCCTTTGATTTTCTCCAAATGAGATATTCTGCTGTTTGGTGGAGAGAACAATCTACAGCCACTACAGCCAGGGGTCCTAAATTTTAAAATCTGGACAAACTGTAAATTCCATGTGTGGTCCAAAATAAGGCATTATCTTATAATTGCACTGTTTCCAAGCCACCAACCCTTTTTGATTTAAATATAGATTATTATTATTTCTTTTTTAAACTTGCAAGTTTTGATGAACTAAAAAAGCAACAACCACGTACAACTTGAAAATGTCCAAAAGCATTCCCAAGTTTCTATTTCCCAGCAGCTCTAAACGCAGATGTCAAGAAGCTCCCTTTGAGTTTGCTTCAAGAACTGATAAAAAGGATCCCTAGAATAACTTTCATTTTGTGGTGTGGATCCACAGGTCTCTCACACACACTTCTATTGACATCTGTACTTCCCATCCTCACTGATATGACCACGCTCCCAGAAACAAATATGACTGCATGAAGTCCATCCTCCCTCTTTTGCTCCAAGAAGACAGAAACAAGTAACTTTTTTTGCTAAAAAACACCCATTCTGCCAGCAGCAACCTTTCTTTTCTCTCTTCAGGCAGAAACTGGATTGTGAAAGACCTGCAGTGAAGTGACATCCCTGATAAACCAGAATTCTATCAGTGGAGGGGGAACGATGCTGGTGGCCAGCGATAACCGTCCAGGGTGCAACGATAACTCAGGCAGTTAGCTTTGCTTGCCCTCCACCCGTGAAAAACAGAACGTGGGAAAACCTGACCCTTTCCGAACAGAGACAGAAAAGGCAACAGTTCACCCCAATTCCACAGAGATCCCGCCAAACCCGCCTGCTCACCATGACACAGAGGCTGGTAGCCAGTAGCTGGCATTTGGTGGTCCTTATCCCGCACCTCATGGTTGCTTGTCCCCAGTGAGAGATGGCAGTTGGTCCCTCCAGCTCTTGATAAAGCCTGGGTTTCTACCAAAGGGAGGCATGGCCACAGCAGGGCCTCTCGGGAAGTGTAGTCCCCACCACGTGCCAATGCACCTCTTCCTGTCTGATTATTAAATTCTGTTTAGAACAGCCACCTTCTGCCTGGGCTCTCAGTATGCAGCCAGCTGAGAAAGGAGGAAAGGCAGACAGAAAAACAGACTTTCGCAGAGTTTGGAGCATAGATCCTTCAAAAGTTTTGAAACTGTTCAATTAAGATTCAATATCTAAACATCCTGGTTTTTGCTTTACACTGGGATGCAGTTTTGCTTAATGAACGTGTCGCTAACTATTTTTGTTTTAATCTGCATTAATAGTATCTTGGGAAAAACTTTAGGAATATCTTATTTAGAAAAAAATATCCTGTTGTTTAAAGAAAATGTCAAAATCCTCAAACAGATCTGAATTTAAAATGAATTCTCATTTTAAAAAGACCACATGGCAATAACCTTTGGCTGAGACTATGAAAACTTTTATTTGCAAGATAAGAGAAAGAAATCCCTTTGGCAGTATTTTATCCAGGAAAATGGCTGTTTACATATATACATTATATACAACCCTCTGCTCAGGAGACCCTCACCTCATGGACATTTTTTACTCTCTCCTTTCCCCTCTCCCCATGGACTTAAAGATACAGAAGACTCATGTGATTTCTGGTCTTCAAAACCAGCTGCCTGCTGGATGCATACTTCCTGAAAGTATATTGCAAAGAAGCTTCAAAAACAATCTAGCCAAAAGAGACTAAATTATTGAGTGCCATAATCATCCCTAGTTTTGGAGCTAGGCCAGAGGAAAGTAAGTGAAACAGAATAATGGAAAATAGCTGCACTCTCCCCAGGTGGCAAAGAAGTGGAAGAAAAAGGTAAAAACATCTCATATCAGTAACTCTAGCTACAGAAAAATTACAAAGAGGAAAGAGGAGAGGAGTGAAAAAAGGAAGAAAGATGCATTCTGCAGAGCAAAGAGAAGCAAGAGAAAGTGAGTTGCACAAAGCAATGTGCACAGGAAAAAGCGTGTCATGATTTTCTGACTACATCACTAGCTTTCTTGCAAGATTTCCTGCAAAACATCCTGATTGCAAACTCTGGGGACACAAATGAAAGCTGCAACAGCCATTTCTTGAAAGAGGTGTCCTCCATGTCTCATAGGTCCCTTCCCTGGTGCCCAGTGGCAGACGCTGATGTACCCATGTGCACACAGAGAGCTTTCTACTGTAGCCACCAGCTGGAATCCACCTGAGAAAGATCAACAGACAGACAGCAGGGAAGGAGAGCAGGAGGGAGAAGACTGTAGAGAGAAGGCAACAGGCTGGAGAAGCAGTCAGTGCTCAGCCCCACACGTCCAGCCACAGGAACCAGACACAATCTGCAGCACTGCACAATCCCTGGGAACAGGAGTGCAGCTGCAAGGTGACCATGTCTGCATGGTCCCTATCACGTGCCAGGTGGGGAAAGTGCCTCACAAAACACTGCAGTAGAGTTAGGACTGTATCCAAATGCAGTTGTCATTTCTTCAGGTGCTACATGACAGACAGTTGTGTTTCCACCTGCATTTTCAACAGGGAGGCACGGGTATAAAGGCAGCAGGGTTGGTCCACAGGTAGGGTTACAGGTTAAATATGCTAGGGTTGCAAGAAGGTTTGAAGCACTGCTTTGTGGGTAAAACCAGCTACAGAAGCCTGACCAAGAGAATGGTGAATTAGAAACCAGGGTGCAGCCATAGTGCACGCTGTGAGCACCCTTGGAACTCCTTTCACAGCAAGGGACGTGAGAAAAACCATGTAGCCCATCTTCATTTTCACCTAGAATCCAATTTCCTTCCCCAACTCTTAACTAGCTACCGAAGACCTGCGCAAAGGCAGATCTCACACTAGAGGTCCCCACAGGCCAGCAGAAAACCTTCCCAAAGTTCTGGATGATTCAAGTAGGCTTTCTGAATGGAATAGCCAGGCAGCTCCTTTCCCGGTTCCCCGAAGGTCTCCTCTGTCCGTGCAGGAACGTCACACCTCACTGCATGACCACCTGAGACGTCAAAAAATCATCATCATCTACACCCCTTGGAAGTGCTCCCAGTCTCTCCATAATAGATGCTTTACCACCTTATGTCTCCAGCCATAAATACAGGCACTTTCTCTGCCTTACCAAGCTCTCAAAGCAGGTCTGTAATTTTAAACACCTGGGTTTAAACAGATGTTTCCTTCGGTTTGTCTGTGAATTCCTGTTCCTGGGTAGTTTGTCCATGTCCTCAGATGTTTCAGATGTTTTTCCCACCTCCTCTACTCAGTGCTATGCATTCATGCCTTCTCCCTCAACGGTTACCTGCTCTGGCACTGTGCTGGATTTGGGGGTGGAAGCTTTTTCTCCTGTTTCTCCTTCCTTCATCTTATCCTCTATCCCATATTGGTATGGCTTGGAAGATTTTGTTTGAGGCAGAACATACATGAATTTCTAAAATAAATAGTAGGAGCATTAGTAGACCTTGGGCATTAAGAAGGCTCTGAGGGAGGCACATTCAGCACATGCAAGAGGACTACTGAAGTAACCACCAGTGGAGTACACATGTCCATCTTACCTATGGCTGTCAAAATGGGGGTCTTCACAATACTTCATTTTCCCCAGGATTAAACGGCCTCTGGGTGCCCTTTCATTGTTATAGTCCTGCCTCAGCAACTCTCTGCCCAGGTAGCCCTGGTAGGAAGTAGTGTCCCCTCAGCCCATTCCCAGCAGGAAGAGAGGCAGAGCTGGAGGCACTCACAACTGGTGCACAGCCTGGACAGCAGCTTGTCTTTTCCGGCAAGACTCAGTCTCCTGTCCACCCTGCCAGGTTTTATCAGTTGGTCCCCTTTGCAAAAGTACAACTTATCACTTTCAAACACAGTGCGAAACCACAGGTGACCACAGCTCCCATCTGCGGCTTTCTCCCTTATCTCCGATTATCGACTGGAGCACAGGAAGAGTGTAATGAGGCTGAAAATACCCCTGGAAGCCCAGGTGCCCACTTCCTCTAGCCTTGTGGCAGCTTGCAGCCTTCTGTTAGGCTGTGACAATACATACCAGCATAACCTGCATGGGTGTCAGAAGGATGTGCCACCTTATCCAGAAGGAAAAGATTGATTTAAAAAGGGAACAAGGCCAGATCATATTTTTTGTAGAGGTAAAAGTCTCCAACCTTCTTCTGAGCTGGAGGGAAATGCTGCCCACACTTTCAGATGGATGTCCTAAAAGAACTAGGGGATTTGGTGTGTTGATGCTGCATGGGGTGAACTTGGGAGACTAAACATAAATGGAAGAGGCTGAATGCATGCTAGTGCTTTCTCACCATCCACTTTCCAGGTTCTTGCTCCATCAGTCCAGCCACCAATGACACAGCAGCGGACACAGCCGCAGCTGCTTGGACCCCAGCCAAGCAGCAGGTAAGAGAAACCTCCCCTTTGGCTTTGGGGTGCTGCTACTCATGATCCCATGAACAGATGGGCTGGAGGCAGGGAAGAGGAGGTTGCCTCAGGAGGCAAAACTATACCCATCATCCAGGCAGGATGCATTTGCACCAGGTCCCTGCTGCCTCTCTATGGCAGCCCACACCATCACTAGAGAAAATACTTCTCCATGGTAGAAAATAACTCCAAATGTGCAAGATTCACAAGCATCAGTGGCTCAGCCCATTCAGTCCCTCAGCTACAGACCATAACATGGCTATATTCCCCATAGAGCTTGCTTGCATATAGAACATGCCCATATCAAACCACACCGAAGCCATATGAATGATGAGGAGCCAGGGAGACCTCACAGGACGAGTCTGCCTTCCCAAGTGCATCACAAGGATGCACTGTAAAGGCTGCTTAGCACTCATATAGCACAGACGCACAAACAAAGCTAAAACTCAATTTTTAAACCCAGGGCTGTCTCTTTTCAAGAAGGGAAGGGGAGGAGAAAAGGAGTAGGTGCTAGGTTTTGCCAAGCTTCAGATGCACCATGCAACTGCACTGTGAAAGGAAACAAGGCTGGCAGAAGGCTGCCTTTGAAGAAAAAAAAATGGAAGCAAATCATAAAATCACCAAAGAACTTTTTTATTTATTATTAGTTCTAAAGTATGTTTCAGAAACCCTCATGTGATTTCCAAGCATTTTGAAATTAACCATAGGTGACCAAAAACATGTCAGAAGAGTTATTAAAAGAAGTTCATCAAGTACAAGATCACATGCAAAAGGAGCATAAACTGAAGACAGGGAGTTCCTCTGAAATAATAAACTCAAATAAACGTCTTTCCTGCCTTGAAAGTGAAACAATAGCACTCATACCTCTAAAGTACACCCCCGTACTTAAACAAAATTATTTTCCACATGATATCTAATTGCAGACTATAACTGGCGTGAAGCCAGCTGTGCTAGTGATAGACTTAGACACAACTCTAGCTCTGCTCCCACAAAACCAGCACAAGTGGAGCCCAGCCTGGCAAGGAGGGGTTCACCTGCTCTAGGGAGAATGGGACTCCTTGACTGCCTCTCACCATTTATTTCCTGCATTTGCTTTGTCGAGTCCTATCACAATGGGACTTCTATTCTTTTCACTGAGGTCCAGAAAATTTTGACAAAAAAAATGCCAGAAGCTCATGTCAGCTGCTGGTAATGCATAGGTCACGGCAGGACTGACCAAGCACCTCATCTGCTGTGCTTCCACCAACATGTGGGCCAAGACAGGTGACAGCATTTTGCCCTCACCTCAGGCAGACATAAGAAATAACACACAGCATCAGGGCTTGGAGGCTCTTCACTGCGGAGTCACCCTCTCTCTCCCAGCAGAGTTCACCCACCTTGCACCACAATGGCTAAAGACACACAGAGATGCGAAGTGTCCACACCAACCACGTATATATCATATCTGCCTTACCTGTGCCAGGAGAGAATTTCTTCTCCCCACCCTCTGGGGATGGGTAGCACACTGCCGGATGCTCTCTCTCCCCAGATTATGATCAGGAAGTTGATTGTGAACACAGACAGTGTTTAATGATGTCTTATTCTACTGGGTCTTAAATAGTCATTAACTTTATGAAGAGATTTCAAATAAGATTACAATTCTGAGTTTGTGAGATATACCTACCTTCAAACTATTGGAAAACCAGTTGTATTTTAAGAAAACAATTGCTTTGTGCTGTGCTTAGGCCCAGACCCAGCAGCCACATCTGGCTGGAAACGTGCATTGCCATCAGCAGCCCTGAAGCCAATTTGGCCAAGTCAAGTTTGTCGTCTAGCTGCGTGTGGACCCACTGGGGCTAGAAGCTGCATGTTGTCCCTTGAGACTGGATTTACCGGTGTCTGAGCAGTGCATTATTAATGAAAAAAAAATTCCCAGTAGTTATTTTTGTAAGATAAAAATCCAGTTATTACTCTTGAGAGTGGCTCTTTGACACAGAAGGTTTTCTCCTGAACAGCTTCAAAGACAGCAGCTTCCTCTTTCCTGCAAGAAAGGCTTGCATCATAAATTAGAGACAAGGTAATAAAAGAACATTGATATTAGTCTCCTGCAGTAATGGCCTTTCTGTCTAAGCCACTGCTGCTAGTAAGGGAAAGGTAAACCCCCTGTGCTATTCAAGCCAGCTTTGTAGATTCTGAAGAGAAGTGTCAACATTAAGTGGCTTGAGCTGAGCAAGCTACCCTATGACCACTCACACACAAGCATGTTTATACACCCAAGCAGCTTCCCAGGAACCCACCAGGCCAAATGCTCCTGCCCGCGCTGCACACCATGTGCTGCTCCTCTTGAGCCAAACCCTTCAGACGAGCTGCATGGCAGGTCTATGACACAGCCAAGAAGATCTCAAAAGCCACCAAACTTGGCTGCTAGGCCTGATGTGTGCATGAGCAGGATTTCCAGACAAACAAAACACTCATAGGCTCCTTCTCATCACTTCAGGAATTTCAACCTGGCTGCCTGAGACATTGCAAAGGGGGTTGCTCCTCCAACCCACTGCAACTGATTCCTGTGAAAAACCTTCCTCTTCCAATGTGGTGGAACTTTGCTGCTCTCTAAATACCCCACACATTGAAAAATGTCCTCTCCGTGTCACACCTAGAAATCTTGGATGGCTCTTTGTATTACTGGTTTTGGCTTAGACACACCCTAAGAGCAGCACCAGAACAATCCAGGGTGGCCAGGGGGATACAGATTCTTGCTGTAGAAATGACACCTTGCAGCAGAGCCTCACTGGCACCTACCTGTGTGGTGACAGCTCTGCTGTGAGTACACACACATCCATGTCACCAGGTTGCTGCCAGAGACCTGGCTTTGAGCATCTTCCTGGGAAGAGGTTAAGTTCCCTGCCAAAAAAAGAGGCCCCATAACTAAACTACCCCACACTTTCCTGGCTGCACACCTCTGGGTAGAAGACCCTGCAGAAGACAATTAGCAGTCTTCTTATCCCAATTAACAGCTGCTGCTCAGGTGGGTAAGCACCCTTCACCTCCAGCAGACAGTCACACGCAGGGGCTACATAAGCACTAGTTCAGTGGCTGGCACAAGGCACAAGGCAGAAAGGGCCTGAGCCATCCCCAGTGAAGCCAGTGAAAGGGTCTGTCAGAGATGTTTCAACATCACACAGCTTTTTTGGTTTGGTAATTTGTTTTTTTTAAAGCCTGGGCAGGAGCAAAGCCCCAAGAGGAGCACATCCTGCAAGCCGTGCTGCAGCAAAGAGCAGACGGCAGCCCCTGGGCAGCGGGTGCACCTAACACTGCCTCCATCCACCCTGTTTATTTAGCCAAACACCATGCAAGTTATTTCTCACCACAAGTTCCCCGGATACCAAGAACCAGCTCCTCTGTCTACTCATTAAATTCAGCTATGCAAAAGCACCTTACCCTGCTGCTCTTCCTCCCCAGAGCTGGAAGCAAGGCTTGCTTGATGAACAGCCAAGAAGGACTGCTTGCCACAGTCAAGTGAAGCCTGGGAGCAACCCCAAGCCACAAAAGCTTTGCACTTCTCTTCTCTCTGTGACGTTATCCTTGAAACTCTCATTTAAGCTTGCAAAGCTGGCTTGTAGAAAATGGCCTTTGTAAGGTCACTTATGTAACTGCTACGAATTTTATTTCTTTTTATTAGCACGTGTTAGCAAAGTGGGGCCCTGGTGTATCACTTGGCTTTGCCAAAGTAGCACCAGCCAGCAGCCAGAATCATAGAATCGCCAGGTTGGAAAAGAGCTTTGAGATCAAGCCCAACCATACCTGTTAACTACTAAATCATATCCCTAAGCACTTCATCCACCTGCCTTTTAAATACCTCCAGGCATGGTGACTCAACCAACTTCCCGGGCAGCCCGTTCCAGTGTCGGATAACCTTTTCGGTGAAGAAATTTTTCCTAATGTCCAGTCTGAACCTTCCTATGCTCAGCTTGAGGCCATTCCTTCTTGTCCTGTCACTTGGGCAAAGAGATCAGCACCCACTTCTCCTCTATAACTTCCTTTCCGGTAGTTGCAGAGCGCGATAAGGTCTCCCCTCAGCCTCCTCTTCTCCAGGCTGAACAACCCCAGCTCCTCATAAGATTCGCTCTCCACACTCTCCAATCCCGGGGCTGCGGCACCCACAAGGTGTCCGGTTTGGGTGGGGAAATGTCACGTTTGGGACAGGAGCCGGGGCTGGCACCGCACTGGGGTACTATTACTATTATAATAGTAATAATAAAAGAAGCGGAATTAAAGGCAAAAACTGCAAAACGAGGGACGGGAGCGCGCACCCCCCTTCCCGCGAGGGGAAACGAGGTGGGGCGGGGAAGCCCTGGACGGGGCCGGCAGAGCCACGCGCCGGGCGCGCGCGGGGGCGGGGGCGCGCGCGGCGGGGGGGGGGGGGGGGGGGGGGGCGGCGTCGGCCTCGGGCGCGCGTGGCGGGGAGTGCGCGCGGGGCGGAGGGCGGGGGGGATGCCGCGCGGCGCGGCGCGTGCGGCCGGCGGGGGCTCGCGAGCGGCGGCGCGTTGATAAGGGCCGCCCGGCGGCGGCGCGCGCCGCAGAGGCGCGGAGCGGCGGGAAAAGGAGGGGGGGGGGGGGAATAAACACCGGCATCCCGCTTTCCCCCCCCTCCTCGCCGCGCGCTGCCCACCCCTCCTCCGTACGTCGAGGGTTTTCATTTCGTATTCCAATTTTCGGTCTCTTTTTTTTTTTTATTATTATTATTTTATTTTTTTATTATTTCAAGTTTTTCCGCCCGGCGATGAACGGCGGGGCCGCGCCGCCGCCCCCCGCCGCCCCCCGCGGCCGCCGTCGTCCCGCCTCCCCCGAGCTGCTGCGCTGCAAGCGCCGCCTGTCCCTGTCCGCCCTGCCGGGCAGCGGCGCGGCGGCCGCCGTGGCGCGGCGGAACGAGCGGGAGCGCAACCGCGTGCGGCTGGTGAACCTGGGCTTCGCCGCGCTCCGGCAGCACGTCCCGCACGGCGCCGCCAGCAAGAAGATGAGCAAAGTGGAGACGCTGCGCTCCGCCGTCGAGTACATCCGCGCCCTGCAGCGCCTGCTGGACGAGCACGACGCCGCCGCCGCCGCCGCCGCCTTCCCCGACGGCCGCGGGGAGGGAGGCGGCGGCTACTCCTCCGCCTCGCCCTCCTTGGGCTCCTCGGCGCCCGGCTCGCCTTGCTCCTCCGAGGAGAGCGGCTACGACGCGACGCTCGGCCCCGAGGAGCGGGAGCTGCTGGACTTCACCAGCTGGCTCGGGAGCTACTGACCCGGCGGAAGGTGAGCGGCGGCCGGCCGGGACGGGACCGGGCGCCGCCTCTCCCTGGCCCCGGGGCGGCTCTTGGCTCTCGGCTCCCTCGGCTCCTCGTGCCGGTGCGGCCGCCGTCTTCGGGCTGTGGAAAGCGCGACGGTGTCGGCGACTGTCGGGGCCCCGCTACAGCCTCCCGGGCAGCGGCTCCGCCTGCAGCCGCCGGCGAAGAGGAGACCCGGGCGACCCCGCTGCCCCACCGCTGCCTCCCGGCGTCGCTTCGGAGGGGTTGGAGGAAAAAAAAAACCACAAAAAGAGAAATTAAAACCACTTGATGCTTCCTTGTTTCTGGAGAGTGGGAATTTTTTATCATGTCAGATTCTATTTTATATGTAACTTGAACTGCCTATGGGAACACTGGTGTATGAAGACTTATTTTTGTATGAGAAAGCTTAGAGGAGAGGGGTGAGGAGATGGGTCTATTTTTAGCAAGTCCTATTCCCTTGTTCTTGAATACTGCCGGCTAGAATGTTTTGGGAACATACACAGTTTAGATTAAAAAGTGGGTTGTTTTTGTCTCTCTGAACACTTTAGTAAAAGACTGTACATCTATGTTGCGTCTTAACGTGGTGTCCAAGTTCGTCTGGTGTGAAGGTCCACTTCTCTGAAAACTGAAGTTGTTTTTTTTTTTTTTTTAAAAAAAAAGGATGTATTGAAGGCATTTTTGTATGCACTTGCTAGGATTTCTTAAGTTGTACATATGCAGTTTTTAAGAGTATCATATTTTATGTAAATTTACTTTATAAATAAAAACCTATTTATAAATGGCCTCACGCCTCTTAAGATGCATGTATTGGCCAGAAATGCTTAAGGTAACTGCTGACTGAGAGGATGGGAGAGGGAAGTAATGAGGGATAGAGCAGAGCAGTAGTTCTCCAGGACTAGGTTTGTATGTGCAGAAGGGAAGAAGGAGCACGCTCCACTCTTTTTTCTAACCTCATTCAAGTTTTTATGAACTCAACTGCAAGTACCACAGAAATGATGTATGGGGACCTGCAGGTGTGTATAGGAAGGAAGGCAGGTTCAGTGCCAGTAAGTCCTTTCCAGGGCATGCAAAAGCTGCTGCAGGCTGTGCTGCCCTTGCCCACAGTTATGGGAGGTAAGGAAAGGAACCAGTATCTGTAGTTTGTTTCTCCTGGTGACTACTCTCAGGAGTTGCACTGGGATGCCTTTATGCAGGAGAGCTGCATCTCCAAGAACAGTGTTGACATTTAGAACTCACACATAAGTAAATGTCCTACTCTAACTTAAGCTGCATGTAGATATACTTTATCTAAACGAAATAAGCAAACATGCTGAATTTGCTTCTTAGAAACTATTGTCAGAGACTCCTGAGCTCCATCTGCTACTTTTGGGCTAATGCTGAAGACCTGCTTTAGTGGAGGTGAGCCAGAGGTAAGACATATTCAGAGGTAAGACAAACTGCTATGACACAAAACAAAGTGAAGGCATGAAAAGCCACAGCAGAGGCTGTTAGTCCCCTTACATAGCTGTAGTGCGTGTTACTAGTCAAATGGAGCAGAATGGGCTGGCCTATAGAATATGCTGAGCAAACATAAAGCAGAAAGGGTTATTATAATTGACCTACTTTGCAGGCACTGTGTGTATAATCTGTCTGCTGTGTTAGTACTGGGAAGGTAGAAGTTTTAGAGGTATATGATCATTCAGCAGTCCTAAATTCAATAACTGCAGTGGGTGCTCTGAAACCCAGATCTGTAAGTGTATTGCACATGTATAATTTGATTTGAAGAGAAAAAAAACCATGGGAAATGCAGGTTCTAGCAGCAAGTAGCATTTAGGAGCCTGCAAACGAGGAATAGTTATTGTGCTTCAAGTTCATTCCTTAATCAAAGTTGGTCTAATAAACATGGCCTTTGAAAGGCTCTGGGAATTGAAGTGCTTAGTAAATTCCTTGCAAAGGTTTTGCTCTGTATGGCTCTTTGACAGCCCCACATATAGGAGTGAGAACTGTAAGCTGACCTGGGTGTTAAGTGATCTGCTACACTTCACTGCAGCAGATATGGCTGGTGGGGTGGTGGAGTGACATGGTACATTTCCCCCATCGGGGCTTAGGGTCTTCATCTTTACAGATGACCTCCAAAAATTCCATCAGGCATAAATCCATGCAGATTCCCACATACTTGTTCTCAGCCTAAACCAGCAGTTCCATCTTTTCCAAGCAATTTAGAAAAACTAGGACTGCTCTTTCTTTTTGCACAAGTGTCCTGTTATAGCAAAATGCATTAGTTTAGAGAGTTTTACTGCTGTTGGCTGGGTGTTTGTTTTCCTTCTTTAGTAGTGCTAATCATTTTTGGTTTTCTAAAAGCAATATTTAGCTCTCAGTCAAGTAAATCCCATCATCATTAATAGGTTCACCAGATCACCTAAGATACCATTATGGCAACATTAAAGCAGCATCAACTACTCCTGTATAAGCAAGAAATTAGCTGTGAACAGTTTTCACTTAAGCGATATTAATATTCAGTGAAGGAGAAGGAAGAGCTTAGTCAGCATCACAAGTTACCTTAATGCTATCAGCCAGTGTTTCAGTAGAAATTAAACGCGAAGAAATCAGGAACGTACAATTTACTTTGAAAAAATCAAGGTGGTCATGAGTCTTCAAACTCTTGAAGGAAAATAATGCACAGGGAGAAGGATGCCTGTTTTAGAAACACAAGATGGACAGGGGGACTTATTTTCTTCTTTTCCCAGCCATGGTGACCACAAGTGACTAGCAGGTTCTCAGATCAAGCTGCTAAGGAGGCTACATTAGAGAGGAGGATATTGAATCGTTCTGCCCTTTTAAGCAAGCGTTAGGGAGGATGCAAGATAGGTTCTTCGTGGCAGTTGCAGAAACAGCAGGTACCTTCAGCCAGCCCATCTCACTCATGTTCTCTTCAAATGCAACATCCTGAAGACTGCTTGGCCCGAGCTGAGGAGATTCCTGATATAAAAGTTCACACCTAGACCTCTCAGCTCCATTTATGTAAAACACTACCAGAGTACAGATTTGGAAATGAAAGCCCTCTGACCATGAGAATCACCTATAAGCAGCAAGGGTAACACCAGGTCTGCCTCCTTACCCAGATGCTTCTCCTGCCTAGAGTAGCCACTTCACATGACTGTGGGACTTTCAGTGTTCACATCAGCTGCCATGAACCAAGAGCTGCTGTGGGAGCTTCCAGGAAGACTGGATGCCTGCCTAAACTGCTACTCAAACCACTTGTGGCAGGCATGGGGAATTTCTCCAGAGAGCATATCATTTTTCTTTAGATATATAAGTAGAAATTCAGTGCCCAGAATGGAAACTTTAGGTCCTCTGGAAACACAAACCCAGCCCTAAGTACAGGGCTGCTGAGGAGTCAGATTCAGGACACAAGAAATATGCTGAGGAATTCTGAGTATTAAGGGAAGGAAAAAAAAAGAAAAAAAAAAAAGGCTGCAGCAAGGCAAGGTTGCCAGGAGGCACAGGCTTATCAATATGCAGCTACAAAACGCACTTCTATAAATCTCTCATATCTACATCCACTGGTGGATTTTCATTTTCCTGTGCAGCTTTTCACAAGTTATGGACACATCTAATGAAGCAGAAACAAGTAGCAGGATGGTGTTAGGATTAGCTGCCTCACTCCCTGGGCTGAAAGAACTCTTCAATGTTCAGCCATATTCTCTTCCTTTGGCATTTTAAGTTGCTCAGGCTGAAGCTTTTCTTCTCACCTAAAGCACATAAAACCTAGCACATGGTGAAAATAGTTCCTCACAGTGAACCATGAAATTAGAGTGTCCAGGGAAGGTGTGGATGCCCTGTCCCTGGAGGTGTTCAAAGCCAGGTTGGATAGGGCCTTGAGCAGCCTGATCTAGTGGTAGGTGTCCAGGGTGGGGGAGTTGGAACTGGATAATCTCTAAGGTCACTTCCAACCCAAACCATTCTATGATTCTATGATTCTATGATTCTATGATTCTATGATTCTATGATTATTGCACTGTAGCATTTAAATTATGTTCTCACCCTCCATAGGCAACCTCCAGTTCAGTTCCCTGGTTACACTCTTTCCAAATTTCCTTACATGTTACCAAAAAAGTAATTTTGTAGGAAAGGGCTATACATCCTGCTTGAAGACTCCCGCAGCATGAGGAGGAGGAAATACTACAAAGCAGGTGTGAGGGTATCCTCCAGCATCTCCCGGGTGGAGTGGCGTTGCTGGTCCTTCTATGCAGCAGAGCCCCAGCACTGCAGGATCTCCAGGAGATCCCTGCCTCAAAGAATGCAAAGAGATTAGAGTCCAATGGAAGAGGACTTTCTCCTGTTCCTACTACCACATGGTATCACCAGAAAATTCCAGCTTTACCACAGATCCTCCTGCAGAGAATGGCCAACGGTCGGTTTCAATTTACAACTCACTTTTATATTAATACCTCCTAAAGATCTTGTTACAGACCAGGTACGGCAGGCAGTGAGGTGGGTTTCTGTGTATTAGCATACTTCTGCCGCCCTCCTCCTGTCTGCAGGGAGCAGCTGCCAGGAAAATACTTGTCTTGCCAGCCTTTGGTGTGTGTACGAAGGCTTTTTGACTGCCATGGTTTGTGGGCAGATGACTGTGTGCTAAGACAAGTCCTGAGGTCATTTCACTCTTTTCATGCAGGTCACAGAACAGCCGTCTAACAATAACAATTTTCAGTCATTTCTTATCTGGATTGGATATGGGCCAGGAGCGTGGGAGTGTGCATAGTTAAGAGAGAAGGGCAGCCCCTTGCGTAGTCAACAACAAGTAGAGCTGGCCTTGCTTTGCTCAGTTTGGGCATCAGCCAGCAAGTGTTCAGTTTTCTTCCCAGAAACTACCATCAATGAAGCATTAGCCAAAGGTGTATCTGGGAGTAACAGTACTAACAATATGAAAGCAGCATCATCCATAATCACAAGTTACTGTTGCATGACTGAGAGAGCTGGGGTTGTTTAGCCTTGAGAAGAGGAGGCTGAGGGGAGACCTTATTACTCTCTACAACTACCTGAAGGG
The DNA here is from genome assembly GCA_033459285.1 of Clamator glandarius. Classification (NCBI taxonomy): domain Eukaryota; kingdom Metazoa; phylum Chordata; class Aves; order Cuculiformes; family Cuculidae; genus Clamator; species Clamator glandarius. Next base: position 1,807,671 of record JAUNZM010000125.1, read on the forward strand.
AGGTTGTGGAGAGGAGGGTGCTGGCCTCTTCTCCCAAGTGACAGGGGACAGGACGAGAGGGAATGGCCTCAAGCTCCGCCAGGGGAGATTCAGGCTTGAGATTAGGAAAAAATTCTTCACAGAGAGGGTGGTTAGGCATTGGAACAGGCTGCCCAGGGAGGTGGTTGAGTCACCGTCCCTGGAGGTGTTTAAGGTGAGGGTGGATGAGGTACTTAGGAGCATGGTTTAGGGATTGGTGGGAATAGTTGGACTTGATGATCCAGTGGGTCTCTTCCAACCTGGTCATTCTGTGATTCTGTGATCTTTAAGAGGCTATCAGGCAGTGTAACAAATGACTTAAAATCCTGGGAAGCCTATGAACCCCTGGCTTCTTTTGAGCTTTGTGCACAACATGGCAGACATGAACAAAGGAGCTCTGCCTGGTGCTTCCAGCGCATCCCTTGGGACCTCACCACAGGTCTTTTCAAGATGGTCTCTGGGGCTTTCTGTGTCGAACACAGGAGCAGATGCTCCTGTAGCTCAGTCTGCAAGCATGGAGAAGTTTTACACTTACCAGTGATAAGTCTTTCTGTTATATCCAAGTAATTTCTTCCAGCTATTATTTTCCCGTAATAAAGATCTGCTGAGGAAGAGGCTAAAGCTAGTACAAGAACAGGAGAAGTGATGTAGCTAAGGCACTTCCCATTAAGAGAGGCTGCTTTGCACCTCTGCTGTCACCATCATCAAAAGGGAAAAACTGAAGGAGAACATCAGCATCCTTAGCTTAGGGAAAGTATGGCAAAACCAACAGAGACTGGAATTCCCACTGTATTTTAAATGGAGTTACTCCTTTGTTCTTGAGAGCCTACAATCAGCTGGAGATCATTGCTCAGATCAGGATGAATAAATTCTCATTTTCTGCAGAGTGCTCCCTGCCCACTCCCTCCAGCTATCTCCTCTCTTTTGTCCCAGGGAACAGGAAGGTGGCAAAAGAATAAGTGAAGTGACCCCCACGAGTGCTAGCATGGCTGTGCTGCATACAGGTGAGAGAACCTCAGAGAAACCCCAACCAGCTGGTAGGTTCCAACACCAGCATCCACACACAATGAGCAGGAAAAACACCAAGACAAGGCAGTCATTTATTGTCTGCCTACTTATTACTTACTTACTGCATTGTTGTTTTAAAACGGAGGAGAAATAAACAGTCATGTAGGGGAACATGGAAATGAAAAGGCGAAATGTGCAAGAAAGCAGTTAGCAGTACAAGGCATAATGCATTAAATAAGAGCAATAAACACAGGGAGACAACGGTAAGTATTAGGGTTTGACCCCCCAACCCTATAAATGCTTCTGTTTATGGGTAGATGTTAGTAAGATCAGAGGTATAAACACCAGAACTAGAGAAACTTCTGGTAAGACAATTATTTGGCTGCAGGGACTAGGGAAGTGCTTTAAGTCTGACCTACAAGCATCCACCTTGCTGCTGGAGAAGCCTCAGTTCTCTCTTCTCTTGATCTCCTTTGTCTCCTGGCCTCAGCCCCACCACTTAAAGCCTGCAGTACAATAGTTACCCCTCCACCAGACCCAGTAAATTGTGCTTGCTTTTTAAGTTGTTTGTGTTTGTTTTTTTAAAGGGGAAGAAAAACCAACAGAGGCATGATAGCCCCAAGGGGAGTTTTCTGTTAAAGTCACTGCCAAAAGAATGACCAATTTGTAAATGAAATGTTGACATTTTTATAACACAGCAAATACCTTTCCTTTGAGTGAAGCACTTCAGGATTTTTTTTTTTTTAAGATGAATTTTGTGAGGATATTATACCCTAGTGAGAAGGGTTGCGATACTGTAACACCTTTTCTCTTTCTCTCTGTTTCCTAGTTTCACACACACAATTCCTTTAAGGCTCCACAAAGGACTCGGAGTCCATTTAGCAGGGCTATGCAATGAAAGACCAGGTGAAACCTACTAGGTAAATAAAAGTCTAGGTTAGATATATTAGTAAATATTATCACCCTCTTACCAGCACAGTACCTGCAAAGACCTCCTCAGAGGCTGCTGGATCTCACATACCTGGTACCAGCCTGCCTCTGGCATGGGTTTGCTCATATCAAGGGGAAGCCTACTGGTGTTGATGGAATTGGTTACTCCTCTTGGTGAAGTACCTGCATGCGCTGCCCTGGAAAGGGGGTTCTGTACTGACCAGCCAGTCTCTGTCACCGCTTTTTGTCTCCAAGCAGGCACCTGGCACCGGGGAAACTGGGAAATGGAAAAGGTGAAATGTGCTTTAAGCACCTTGGAGTTTGCAGAGTGCATTGTATTTGAGTCTTATTTGAATGGAAGCAAAGATGGGGACTGGGTCTCTGTGTGCCCTGACATGCTTTTGCATTGTCTCCTTGCCTGATTCCCCCAAACCCCATCTCCAGCAGCACAGATGGTTGTCCTGCAGGCTGCATCCTGGCATGGTGCTTGAACCTGGGATGTTACTGAGATAGTTTATGCTCTTCGGTCTTTGGTCTTGCTAGAGGACAGCCAATAAAAAGAGGTAAAAGCAGAAAGGCTTTTGAAGTGGGGAGATCACAAAGCTCATTTAGGACACATACACCACCAGAAAAACCCCAACCACAGACAGTAATAACTTCAAACCAGTGCTGACTGGAGTAGAAAACAGCAATGTACTGGCAGAAAAACTAGCACCTAAGCCAAGTTTAGACGTGGTATAAGCTGAATTTGACTCCATTTATGATGCTGAAGAGAGTTAATTGTTGCCGGCAGGCAAGTCTTGCCATGAAAGAAAGGTACATGACTTGTTAAAGGGACGTCTGAGCGCTCTTTCATGTCCAACAGAAATCATAATCGACTCCCTCTGTGCAGCAAAACCCACTGGAGAAAGCAATGCCCATCCCATAGTCTATTGGGCCTGAGCTACACGGACAGGACACCTGGTGGGATCTAGGGTGTAGATCAGGGGCTACACTTGGTGTGTGTGTGGCAGGAATCACTTGGAGCTGGACAAAGAGCAGAGAACGAGGACTTCTGAGGCTGCTGAGGGCACAGGCTGAGGCGGGGGGTAAGGCAGGCTGCCTGCAAGTTGTTTGCTTCTGCTGCGTTTGGGGACAGAAATGGGGACCATTCCTTGCAAGTGAACCAAATAGCCACCTGCACTATGCTGCCACTTTCCCATCCCAACTTCTCACCACTGTTGGTCCTGATCCAATGATGGTGTTGATGCACCATTGCATCCCTGCATCCTTGTACAGGATACGATAATGAGGTCTTGTGGCTGCTCCCTTCAGCCATTGTAGAAAGCACTTTGTACAGAGACAGCAAGGATCAGCTCAGGTATCACTGGAGGAGCTTAGCATAGGTTACTTCATCCTCCTAAATAGCCGTGCTGCATGGCTGGATTAGTCTTGGCTCTGGAGTGAGCTTCTGCATAGCGGGGCAGTGGGTCACAACACACGCCTACTTGAACACAGGCAGTCTTACCAGCTGAATAGCTCTTTTCCAGCAAATTGTTACAAGCCAGAAAAGTTAAGATAAGTGCAAAGTAAATTTCTTGTGTTAATTTATTTGTGGTAACAATTTTGCCCATTTAGATTTGTTTTGTTCTGTTTAAATAAAATAAGTGAGTTGAGACTTCTGTTGGAGTATTATAATAATTCACATTGCTTGTTAGCACTCAACAAAGCAAGTAATGAACTTCCAACTATATTCCGAGCTGAGCATTATGGAGGCTGTTAGTTTGCCAGAGCTGATTAAGTTATTTGTTGAAAATAAATTAAGTGGAGAATTTGTTGCTGCTTTCTTTCCTCTGATAATTTATTGTCTGAATTGAGATTCTTTTTTCCCATATAGTTTTCTTCTTCAGTAAAAAAGCAGATGCCATGAAAAAGAAGCATTTTAAAAGTGCAGCATTTGGGTTAAAAAAATAATCCAATTGGGGAGATGTTTGATGGAATGACTTTTAGTTCTAAAATGTTAAACTTTTTATGGAAATGTCCAAAGTTCTGCATGGGCAAATGTACAACAGACCATTTGCTAAAGCAAAGACTCCACTTTGGGTCAACATGTTTTAAAAATTCCAGTTTTCTGGGAATTTTTAAGCATCTCTTAATTATAGCATCAAAGTCCAGTGATGACATCTGGGCTAACAAAAGTCCTGGCTCTGTCTTTATTTTAACAAATTTTTAGCAAGTCCATCTTGGAAAAAGTTGTGTGGCCAGCTGAAAACCGGCAAACTGGAAGAAATAATGTGTGTGGTAGGGTTTTGGCTTTGTTTGCTGGCATTGTGTCTTGACTTGAGGAAGTACGACTTTAGACCTCCTTCCCTACTGAGGGGCTAGAAATGACAAGGAGACTGACGCCAGGAATGAGCATGGGCATGTAAGGGGCAATGCCCTAGCCTGCAGCTGCCCCCACAGCAAGAAATTGCCCCCAGCAAACCCTGTAAGAGCAGATGGGAGCATCTGTAGAGGTGTGGATACATGGGACAGCTTGTTCCTAAACTCCTCAAGACGTGGATGTAGCCTTTATCCTCCCACTTTATGCTCCTGAAGCGTCTCAGAGGGCAGGGATCTGCCCAGGATACAGCCCTGCTTTAAGTTTTGCAGCATGCAGCTTGAACCAGGGACCTAAAAAACGTGCTGAAACACAGATGTCATGGCTCGTGTATGCACGGGGTCTCCTCATAGCCTACCTGACCCTGTTTTTCTCTGCTGCTACTTTTGGTATTCCCCTCCCCACCACCACTTAAACTTAACCTTGCATCATGTATCACCCCACTTTCTTTCTTGGTGTATTCACTATTGGAGAAACAGCTGGAAGTGGGAGGTGGAGCAGGAGAGTTAAGGAAAAGAAAGGGGAAAAAAAAGAGAAGAAAGTGTGAGGCTGGGGAGTGAAAGAGAGGGGAAGAAGGGCTTGAAAGGGCTGGGAGGGCAGCGGCAGGCTGGCCCCCGGCCAACCTGCATTGTGCCTGGCTCTATCCATCTAAATAAAGGGACTGTTCTGACTTGGGCCCCAGCTGGGAGCGGCTTTGTTGCCCTTCGGGTTTTGATGTCATTCCCTCCCCCTGTTTGTTCCTCCCCCTCTCCCCTCTCTTCATTCAGACTGCATCAAAGTGCCCCTGTTTCCCTGAGCCTTTCCGCCCTCTCCCTGGAGGCACAATGTCCATTTTGTGACCAGCACCCAGGTGACCTTTTCTACCTCCTTATCCCCATTTTTTTTTGCACCCAGGTGCAAACAAACCCTAGAGCAAAGGAGAGATGGAAAGTAGAAAGTGGGAGGGAATGTGCCTGCAGGGAAAGGGTGGCCCTGGGGCAGATGAACACTTTTGCCCCTCCACTTGCCCTGGTGAGGCATGAGTGGCACAGGGGACACGAGCATGTGGATGTTATTATGGGGTAACACGTGCCAGGGGGTTGATCAACCTGCTCAGCCTGCTGCTGTGAGCCAAGGGCTGTAGAGAGCTTTTGCAGATTTGGCTACAAAAGAGAGCACATCCTCTTTCCCATCTTATATAAATGCCCATAACAGATGGCGCTGCATGAGGGGACAGAACCAGGTTCAGGTTTGGGTGGCTGAGGGAACTCAGGCATGGGTGTATAGGCCTTTGAGGGGCAAGTAATAGAATCATAGAATAGTCTGGGTTGGAAGGGATCTTAAAGATCATCCAGTTCCAAACCCCGTGCCATGGGCAGGGACACCTCCCACTAGATCAGGCTGCCCAGAGCCCCATCCAGCCTGGCCTTGAACACCTCCAGTGATGGGACAGCCACAGCTTCCCTGGGCAACCTGTGCCAGTGCCTCACCACTCCCATAGTGAAGAAATTCTTCCTTATGTCTACTCTAAATCTGCCCCTCTCTAGTTCATACTCATTGCCCCTTGTCCTATCGCTACAAGCCTTGGTAAACAGTGCCTCCCTAGATTTCTTGGGGGGGCCCTTTCAGGTACTGGAAGGTCGCTCTAAGTTCTTCTTGGAGGCTTCTCTTCTCCAGGATGAACTAACCCAACTCTCTCAGCCTGTCCTCATTGTAGAGCACCGCTCCAGCCCTCTGATCATCTTTGCAGCCCTCCTCTGGACCCATTCCAACAGCTTCACAACCTTCTTACATTGAGGATTCCAGAACTGGACATAATACTCCAGATGAGGACTCACAAGAAAGGAACAGAGGGGCAAAATCACCTCCTTCAACCTGCTGGCCTCATTTCATTTGTCCAGCCACAGCCACACACTGCGATGATGGTGTTCGCTGGGGGGATCCCTCACCCTCCACCCCTCCTGCCACATTTTCTGGTCTGGGCATAGCAAGAGCCTACCAACAGCTTCTCATGCTATGCCTGTGGGCTGCTCTCTTCCCTTTTGGCTTTTCTCCTCACACGCTTGTTTCTCTCTGGTTCCTGCTGGTTTATCAGTCATTACTGGCCTCTTCTCACTTTGGAGGACCTCAGTCACCTGCTGAGGCTTTGGCTCTGCACAGCCACCTTTGCTGGCTGCAAGGGACGGCACTGCAATAAGTCCCTTCAGTGAGAACCAGAAAGAGTCCCAACACTCTTTTTTTTTTTTCCTTCTCAGGTCACCTGAGAAACACACCCTTGTCCTAGGCAGCTAGGTGCAGCAGGGAGCCTTGCTTTCCCACTTACGAGGCAAGGATGAGTTTGCCTATCGGAAGCTGAACCCTCCATCAGGAGTAATAGCATAGCATTAGATGTGGCAAAGGAGGTTGTCTTGTTTACAAGTGTTTCTCATGGGTTTATTTTTCTCCTAGAACAGGGTTTAAGCCACTATCACGCTGGGCTTTCCAGGCATATTACTTTTAAAGCTAGTGAAGGTATTTAGAAATGATACTCTGGGTCTGGATTAGCTCTGCGTCAAACAGTCAGCCTTTTTCTCCAGGGTACTTAACAGACATCAAGATCTCAAAGAGATGTATAACACCTGTGCCCTAGAGTTTTTATGGTGGGTATTTTATTTTAGAAAACCACAAGCAACTCTTTGCTTTGAACCCTGTATTTTCCAGCCCTCCAGCCCAGAGTGTGTCCGTGAACAACCACAAATGCACAGTGGCAAGATACAGTGTTCCAGCTATGTAATCCCAGCAAAAGCCCTTATTCTACGCATTTGATCCTCTCAGGCCTTGATATTCAAGTGGCCATGCCTCTGCTGAGATGTGCTCCAGCTGTGCATGCTGGCTGCCCGGGAAGACAGAGGCGGGCACATGAACACCTCCTGTCCCCAGAGGGCAGATGAGGACATATGAGTGCTACAGACTAGGAGAAGTCTGTCTAGAAAGCTGCCTGGAGGAGAGGGACCTGGGGGTGTTGGTTGACAGCCAACTGAACATGAGCCAGCAGTGTGCCCAGGTGGCCAAGAAGGCCAATGGCACCTTGGCTTGTATCAGAAATGGTGTGACCAGCTGGTCCAGGGAGATTATTCTCCCTCTGTACTCAGCACTGGTGAGACCGCACCTCGAGTACTGTGTTCATTTCTGGGCCCCTCACCACAAGAAGGATGTTGAGGCTCTGGAGCGAGTCCAGAGAAGAGCAACAAAGCTGGTGAAGGGGCTGGAGAACAGGCCTTATGAGGAGCGACTGAGAGAGCTGGGGTTGTTTATCCTGGAGAAAAGGAGGCTGAGAGGAGACCTCATTGCTTTCTATAACTACCTGAAAGGAGGTTGTAGAGAGGAGGGAGCTGGCCTCTTCTCCCAAATGACAGGGGACAGGACAAGAGGGAATGGCCTCAAGCTCTGCCAGGGGAGATTTAGGCTGGACATAAGGAAAAATTTTATCACAGAAAGGGTCATTTGGCACTGGGACAGGCAGCCCAGGGAGGTGGTTGATTCACCTTCCCTGGAGGTGTTTAAGGCACAGGTGGACGAGGTGCTAAGGGGCATGGTTTAGTGTTTGATAGGAATGGTTGGACTTGATGATCTGGTGGGTCTCTTCCAACCCGGTTATTCTATGATTCTATGAGTGGGGTTGACTGGCTCATCCCAGATAAGCATCTGGCTCATTTCTCTTCATCATCTTTATTTGTAAAGGGAGAGCTCAGATCCATGCAGTGCCTCAGGTTGTACAAACCGGAGGAGAACTCTCTACCCCAAAGTCCTTGTCTCTGTGCATTTTAGAACCTGTGTTTGCTGCCCATGGTGATACAGTCAGATCCTAAATTAGCCTCTTATGACCTGAATTTAATTTAGACCCAGAAAATCCCCTGCTTTCAGATGTTTCTGGTTACACAATAATCCTGGCTTTCCTTCTCAGAGGAGTGAAATGGTAATATTTTGAAACTCCTTGTTGGTTCATGTTTGCATATAAATGCTGATTTTATCTTTTCTGTACACAAAGCTGTTTTACAATAATGTTACCGTTGAAACATGCACCCAGGATGGCAAAACAACCCTGACTTAGAGATGTTTCCAGGCTCAAGGACCATTCCTCCCAACACACACAGAAGCCGCCCACTCAGAGATGCCCAGCCCACCCTCATCTCAGCTGATGCAGTTCAACAGGCAGATTTCGTAAGGCAGGAGTAAGATTCAGAAGTAAAGATGTCGATTCACCCAGGCTGCCCAAGCTGGTGAGCCAGCCCAAGTGTAGTTTCCTAATGGAGACCTGAGTTTTTCCATACACCCTTGTGAGCTGTGGATCAGGCTGGAAGTGTTCAGACACACTCCAAGAAGGCTGTTTATCAGGGACCTATATTACTTATCTTTTTTTAATGCTATTCTTCACAGGGAATGTAATTCAGATTAAAATAATGCCTTAGTAAGTAAGGGAGCTACTGGTGATCAACTCTCTGGGAAAAATCTCTTATGCTCATTGTGAAAGAACTAAATATAGTCCTGGACAGGAACAAAGAGAAGGGAAGATGTGCTGCTGGGAGGAGATAACTGTCATTGATTAAATTAATTCAGCATAATTCCTGAATGAGAGACCGACCTGGGAATCAGAGATGGCTATACTTAAAAACCAACCATGTCCTCAATCCTGACAGCCTTAATTGTGGACAGAACTGTAAAATCAAAGAAAACCACATTTACTGATGAATTCCTCTCTCTCAGTGAGTGTTGCAGAAACTCCGTTTGAAAGTCAACAGCCTCTGGTGAAAGAGGCACTCTTGGGTTCAATGAGAAAGGACAAAAATCCAGCCCAAATAGCTTCCTTCAGCCACTGAGGAGTGTGGTGTCTACTTTAAATTACTCATTTGACTAGTCATCCACTTTAATAGTCCACAAAGACAGAGGCGTTTTCTGAAAGCAATTCATGCTACTTGCTGTACTATGACTGTTTGACATGGGATCAACTGCCTCTGAGTGATGCTCATCCCTCCTAATGGCTGAAGGCAGGTCTGTGGTGAGTAAACATTTCCAGTAGTAACCAGCTTTAGGTGGTCACAGTAGATGAATTGCCTCATGCTCTACATACATGAGCACTCATGGAGACTGAGGCACTTTCCCCATCCAAGAAATCATCTCTGAAATGACACATATTCAGCTCAAAGTGCACTGAAGTCCAGGTTGCGGTAGCTTTCAGTGGCCTCTGCGTCACTTCTGCAGCAACACATCTGAAGCAGTGTCAGAAATTATTGCTGATGGTCACTTTACCTGATCTACAACACGGACCAGACTAAAAAAGTCTGCAAACCTCATGCACTGGCCAACAAGCCTTCATCTTTAAGTGACATTAAGTGTGTGCAGCAAAAGCGGGTAACATGTTTTGCATGTCCTAGCAGTCATATGGGATTCAAATGCTACTGCCTTTGACACTGCAAGAACAAAACATGAAAACGTCACACAGCTATCTCCTGTGAAGCAATCTAAAAGGCGAACTTGCAGGATATTTATGTTAGAAACCACGTTTTCATTCTTGTTTCTTTGGACAAGAGGCTTAAGAGAAGGACTGCACGCATTCTTGAGTGTCTAATTCCTATGGCCAAGGCCAGGGATGCATCAGGAGGTGGAACGAAGAAGACAATTGAGAAATATCAGATCACTTAGTAGCATAAGCTGTCCTGTAGCCCATGTCAGAAGCAATTGCTGTGGGACAATTAAATCACCCCAAGTCTCCTGTCACAGCTGTCCGGGCATGGGTCATTCCTCTGCATACCTCACAGCTTGCTTCTGTGGTATAACAGGTTACACTGCAGTGTGTCAAGCCCTGCTACAAGACCTCGATACTATTTGCCATCAAGTAGTTAACACTGGTGGAAATTTTATTACTTCAGACAAAGCCTCAATCTGTTCAGAAACATGAGCATCAATTAGGACCAGAGTTAAAGAAAAAGTATAATAAATTGTTGGAAATTATAGAAAAGTCACCCTATCTAAATGTATTCCATCTCTAAATGGAGTCACTCACTCACACAAACTCTTCATCTGACCCTACTTGAGTGGCTTTTACTGCCTTCATTATTCCTGTAAGAACCTCAGATAGATTTAGGTCCATAAAGAAGATGAAAACTCTATTATTGTCTTAAGCCTGCAAGACAAGCCCAACCCTACCTTGCCCTGAGCCCTCCTCCTTGCCAGCATACCAAATTCCGATCCTGCACCAAAAGCCACAGGGAATTTCAAAGGGCTGGAGAGACCTTCCTCTCTGCCTCTGCTTGTGTCCTTTGCATCACAGGAGGGCACGTATATCCACACAGTGAGTGTGGAGACAGATACACTTCTCTGCATTCAAAGAAACTCTATCATACACATTGTGTGTGGGCGAACAGATGTGGAGGCTGTATGGTGGCTGAGTGTCAGTGCTCCCATCCTGGTACCCTCCCAACAGCACACAACACCCTCACCCCTGGTGCCCCTGAGTTACCTCCAGCCTCTCTGGGCAGTGATTAATAGTGCCCATCAATCAGGCACTGCTACTATGAATGCGGCAAGCAGTTTGCGATTAACCTTGGGGAACCTTGATCCCTTCCCCAAAACCCCTCTGGAGCCCCCTGCTGAGATTATTGGTGTGAAATGAGGCAGATTTTATATATAAGGGCCCTGGAGAATAGCTCTCCTGGTCTTTTCATATTGAAATGGCGAGGTCTCAATTGCTCCTTTGAAGTTTGTTCTGCAGGGGTTAAAAAAAATCCCAAACCCCAGTGTTTTGCTTCAATAATGCAGGAGGGAACTAGGATTGGGACAGTTGGGGTTAGTGGCAGTGGTGATGCCAAAAGGCTTCAGCTCTTCTGCCTTGTGCAGGACATGAGATTTGTTTAGAGAAGAGAAAGTGTAAAACCATGGGGCGATTACCATAGGGGACAGATTTCCACTTGACGTCTTGCTGTTTTTCCTCCTGTCTGGGTACTATCAGGTGACCTAGTCTCTGCTAGTGCTGTACCAACATGGGATGAAATATAGTTCTTGCTTTTAAGGAAATTACGGCAATGGTTTCTTATATGGTTTATTACAGTGCCATTTAGTGGCTTCAGCTGGCATTATTCACCTCTGCCACTGGAGAGGGGTAGAAAGGGAATGTGCTCCCATTTCTGCCTGTGCCAAGTGCTTGGGGCTGCTCAGCTGACCCCAGGCTGATCTCCTTGCAAATGTCAGTGTGGCTTACCCCCACACTGCATAGAATCACAGAATCATAGAATCGTAGAATCACCAGTTTGGAAAAGACCCACTGGATCATCGAGTCCAACAATTCCTATCCATCACTAAACCATGCCTCTCAGCACCTCGTCCACCCATCCCTTAAACACCTGCAGGGAAAGTGGCTCAACCACCTCCCTGCGCAGTCTGTCCCAGTGCCAAATGACCCTTTCCATGAAAAAGTTTTTCTTAATGTCCAGCCTAAGCCTCCCCTGGTGGAGCTTGAGGCCATTCCCTCTTGTCCTGTCCCCTGTCACGTGGCAGAAGAGGCCAGCAACCTGCTCTCCACAACCTCCTTTCAGGTAGTTATAGAGAGCAATGAGGTCTCCTCTACTCCAGGCTAAACACCCTCAGCTCTCTCAGTCGCTCCTCATAAGGCCTGTTCTCCAGCCCCTTCACCAGCTTCGTTGCTCTTCTCCGGACTTGCTCCAGAGCCTCACCTCGTGTGCTGTTGGGACAGACATAGAGTACTTTTATGAAAGCAAGCCTCCCATGATTTTTTTTCAGGTTTCTGGGTAGAATGGAGCCACTGCCCTGAGCTCAGCCCAGCCTCAGCAGTGTGCACAGGGCTCCCAGGTGCTGCAGCTTGGCCTGCTGCAGCAAGCTGAGGAGGAAAATCCAACCAGACTATTTGAACTACACCTGCACTGAACACCCAGTGTTTTGCTGCTGTGTTCCATGTTAATGCAGGACATTTTCTATTTGAAGGTGTTCAGTGCCAAAATCTACAATTCTAAGTGAGAGGGTTTGCACACCTGCCTGCCTGCATTGTCGTGGCTCATTGCTGGGTTTTGCATTTCTCAGGCAGGCAGGGCTGTTGGTTCGGAGCAAGCACTCAGTGGGTAACGCGCTGGCTGCAGCAGGGAAGTGTATGAAACAGCCAGGACTTCCAGTAGGGACCAACTCAGGGCTTGTAATCCCAGGAAGGAAGCTCTGGTGGGAGAGATCATGTCCTGGCAGGTGGGATGCACTTCTTTCCAACAGTCCTTAGAACTCCCTCATTTGCTTATAATTAACAAGAGGCTTTGTTGGTAAGAAATAAAGCTGTACATGCTCTCATTAGAGGTACATGGGGCCTTTTTTGGTCTTGCCCCTTGCTGATAAGTATGCAAATTACCAAACAAACTGCAATTAGTAGCCAAATCCCTTTCAAGAAACAGCCCTGTGCTTCAGCATTTCTGAACAGGGCTTTACTGAATATTTGTCTCATGTTTCAATGGACATTATGAATATTTTGATATATATGTTTATATATGCAGTCCTGCATGCATGCAAATGCTTGTGCATCTACTCAGTATTTTCATGCTCAGGAGGAGGGAAGGCTCACTTCGCTCAGGGATTTTGTGGGAGCGACTTGAGTCAGCATCAGTTCAGGGGACAGCCTCCAATATTATCCTGTTTCATCTTCTCTGGCCAACCCATCCTTTCTTGGACTGTAGGTGCTTCAGGGGGACCATGGAGCTGTTCCTTGTGAGTGCTGGGGGGGAGTGGGCTGACTCGTCTGCCGAAGAGGCTGGAAAAGCAAGGCAGAGTCTCGCCATGGCACCCAGGGAAGTAGGGTGAGGCGGGGAGGGTGCACAGGTATTAAGATCTCCCTTCAAATGTTATTAAATAATATTTTGCTGCTGCAGCATGACAGGTGTGGAGGCCAGGCAGGTAAATACAGCCTGGAGCAGGGCAGGCTGCCAAGTCTGTTTCCTTACATAAATCTCTGCACTTCAAGGTATGCAATTAATCCTGGCTCCAGCCTCTGTTCACCACAGACCTTCTTTGTACACATGATGTATTAATCACCAGAAAGGACTTTTGCACCTCTGCTATCATTCCTGCTTTGTAGACTGCTGCAAAGATCTTCCAGGATCAGCAGACACCCAAGGACATGGTGGCAGATGTGGGTTGGTGATGGCATCTCACATGTGAAGGCAGAGAGTGAGCACGTGTATGTGTGTGGGTACATACATGTGCAAGTGTGTGTACCTCTCTGTCGCACTGTGGCATGCTGCAGCCCATCTGACACTGATTCTGCCAGCAGATCCTCTGTTCCACTTTCCCTAGAGACAATGAATGTTAATAAGTAACATCTCCCCACCCTGAGTTTTACAGGAGCGATTACAAGAAGTTCTCATTAAAAATCCAAGAGGAGAGCAGATCCCCATCAGGAAGCCTGAGCCTGCAAGAGCCTGCATGTACATCTGCACCCCTGATGTACTCAGGTGTCCGGACGAGCCACAGCCCTATCTCCTCTATCTCAATGGAGGCAGAGGGCACGGCTGGCAGATCCGTGGAGCCCGTCCGCCCGCACATCGATCCCCAGCACCCCTGTCCTGGCCTCATTTTGGCAAGCCCAAACCTTTTATGCTGCCCAAGGTGAATTCTGCTGGGAAATGCCTCCGGAGCCACTGCAGTGTCTACCTTAGACTGAAAGTCTATCATAGGCAGGCAGCTCAAGTGCCAAGAGCCCTCTGTCTTCCCCTACAGTCCCCATTTTTCCCTCCACAATGCACGTTGTGTATGTTTTACATGTCTTTTTGAACAGGCAGCAACAGGACTTTGGTTATTACATGCTCACCTGGTGGCACCAGCTCTGATGGCCCCTCTGGTCCCTATTTCCCCAACAAGCCCTGCAGCAGAATAGGGCATTTCTTGGAGGCTCAAAGCATTAGGGTGATGGTAGGATGAGGCTAAGCAAGAGAAACTTGAGCACTGGCCTTTCTTGCCTGTTTGTCCTGCCACCCTTTCAGCTGTTGATGCTGCCTGGAGTCTCAGCACAGCTGTCCCTCCACTCTCCTCCTTTTGTTTCCTCCTTCACAATTACCTCAGAAAGGACTCCAGGACCTTGAAATTATGTGGCTTGCTGCTGGCAGGTAATGGCTCAAGAAACTTTCACTGCAATGGCAACAATTGCAGCTAGGGTTGAGTCAGTGGGGAGGGATTTGGAGGAAAGCAGAGGGGGAGGGAAGCAGATGGCCAGTGTGGCTCAGCATGTACCCAGAGTGCTTCTATCTCCAAGGCCTTGTAAAGATTATACATGCGCTTCTTCAAAGCGGCAGAGATTGGAGTGTGGGGCAGGCGAATGCCCATCCTGTTCCTGTTGGGGTCATATAAGCCCACAGGGATGCCTTTCCACCCGATCTGCTTGCAAGAGGTCAAGGGCTGAGCCTTCAGCTGCCCAGATAAGTAGGTTGGGGTGGGGTGGGGTGGGAGGGAGTTGTGAGCAAAGCTGGACCTCCTTGTGTGCACCCAGCTGTCTTAGCTTGGGGTTTGGTGAGTCCTGTGCAATATTCCCAGCAGGAAATACATTTGCACAGGGTGGCAGGTCTCCTGCTCTGGAGACTTTATCCCAATGTTGCTCAGAGCCCCTCAGAAACACAGCTGTCACCACAGGGTGAAGACTCAACACCTAGCGCTTGTGGCTCCCCAGTTATACTTGAAGTCTTCTCGAACATCACCATTCGGTGCCTGGTTTACGCTAGGCAGGCTCTGCAGCCTGCAGGTAACCCCCTGCTCTTGAATTTGCAGCGCCTCCCTGCAGTACTGTGCTCCTTAGAGGAGCCATGTATGGCATACAAAACTGCATCCCCTTGTTCCCGGGAGATGCCAGCGTATCAGTTCAAGACATGCATTAAGTTATGACCCTCTTTCTAAGCCTGCTTGCCCTAAAGTTTTCCACTTTCTTGTTTTTCCTTTGGTTCTAATGCTTGTCACTAGATTTACTGAGCCTTTATTCCTTGCATAGTGAAGATAGCTACTGGTCTTTTCTAGCTGCCATTTGTCTTGCTGTAGCCTTTATCTCAGGTGATGGGGACCCTGCAAGATGCTGGTTCAAAGTTGCTCAGAAGGATCTTGAGTGAAAAAGAGACTTTCACATTTGCACAGCAAAGACTTGCCCACTCCAGTCATGGGAGACAAAGCTCTGCAAAAGCAGAGCACCAACAAATTAGCCACTCACTCCAAGATAAAGCTGCTGAAGACTGTTGATAATTAAATGATGAGACTGTTTTTGTTTTGGCATGTTTATTAATTATGATGATGACTATTTGCACTTTATATTGCAGTAATGCCTGCAGGTCTGAATTAGCAGCGTAGAGTCACTGTGCTGTCCAGTAAGCAAACACACAGGCAGGCAGAGTCCGTGCCCTTAAGAGTTTATCCACGAAAACACATGAGCTCAATGCAGCTTTTCAGCCCAATCTTGACAAATCACCCACAAACTGTTCTTTGCACCTCAGAAGGCACCCAAACTGCCCTACTTTGAGCAGCCAGGGCCAGAGGTGTGTCCATGGATCTTGTTCTGGGAACCACGCTGGATCATTTCTGCCATGGGGCTACTAGTTGGAAGCCAGTGTGGTGGAGACCTGCAGAGCTCACCAAGTGACTGGGAACAAGGTCCACAAAGGACACTGAGTTACTACTTGACCTATTTTTGCCAGAGTCACTAGTAGCAAAGGTTTGTCTCTTCAATGCAATGTTTTCTCCCCTCAGGCTATTTTTCACTGGATTGTGATGCAGAGGTCACAGAGAGGGAGAAGTAGGAAAAAATGAGAAAGAAAAAGGAAAAATCAAAGAGGCGTTACCTTCTAGGCCCTGCAAGCATTGTAAAGTTTGGGACCTATTTCCCTCTCACCAAGGGAGCCTTTTCTCTTTCCAAATGAGGCTGAAACAGGAGCAGAGAGTAGGAGTGGATGCAAAGGCATCACAGCAGTGCAAGCACGGTCCTCTGCAGCAATCCATCACCACTGGTTTTAATACAGCACAGAGTGACAGGGAACACTTTGCAGTGGAGAGAATGGAGATGTTGCTTTCTTGCAGGGCAGGATGTAGCAAAGGGATAAGCAAGTGAAGACCCACAGCTTTGTAACTCTGGGCAATGGCAATGGGTGACAGCTCCTATAGCCTCTGAGGGTTGAAATAGCAATCCCAGAGCTTGGTGGGTGGCAGAGGTCAGAGCTACTGCTGCTCTAATTTTCTGGACATCACTAATGAAACTGGAAGTGTTTCCTGTATCTGCCATCCATCACCTCTGCAAAGGAAGGCAAGCCCTTGTCTGGCACCCTTGAACAGTGATGTAGAATTGCGGTTGAATTGCCAAGATCCTACATTTCTGGCCACATTTTCCCATGTCTTCCAGCTTCCCAATGAGTTGCTGCTATTTAAAAAGCAGGTGCAGGCTTTCATGGTGCTCCCGGGACTGCGGAGGGCACTGGAGCTATGCAAGCATCTGCAAGTCCTGCTGCTGCCGCCCTC
Organism: Clamator glandarius; assembly: GCA_033459285.1. Taxonomy (NCBI): domain Eukaryota; kingdom Metazoa; phylum Chordata; class Aves; order Cuculiformes; family Cuculidae; genus Clamator; species Clamator glandarius. The sequence goes on from JAUNZM010000125.1 coordinate 1,824,475, forward strand.
CCTGGGGGACTGCCTGGGTGCTCCTCACCTTCCCTCTCCTCCATCAGGGTCAGGCCTTCTGCTCCAGGACCTCTCTGTCCCACAGGGGCCTCACCACCACCTTTGGCCAACTCTTCAAATCAGAGCTGAGAGGAAGATGTTATCAGCCTGTACCTTAAGTTTCTCTAGAATAAAGAGCTGAAAAGCCCTGGGCAACTGTCTAGTGAGGCTGTCTTGAAAAAAAAAACAACCCTGAAAATAGGTATTTTTTATTTATCTTAATATTAGGAAGAAGAATACAGCATTCCCTGTGCCCCAGCTTTTGAACAACTTCCTTGCAACTGGAGAAGAAAGGGGTGTAGATACTGTGTTAGCTGGGATCTGTGGAGGATGGGGCTAAGGAGGAGCCCTCAGGGCCCCTGAGAACAGGGCAGATGGGTGTCTCTGCACTCAATCATTGCGCATCTCTACATCCCCAGGTCCTCCGGTAGAGACAGAGTTGGAGGTCCCTCACCAAGTCCTGGGCAATAGCTAGGAATCTCAGGAGCAAGTGGAGTAAGAGTATGCTTGCTCTCCCTCTCCTTTGCCTCCCTTTGTCATGCTAATGAAGGGTTTGTTTTTTCTTTTGATGTCTCCCTCCTCCAGCCCCAAATAAGGCACTCCTTGCCTTGTATCCCTTCTCCCATCACCTGAGCTTTTCAAGTGCATCTTCTTTACCCATGCCCGGCTCTGTACCACTGGCCAGGAGCAGGAAGATCACTCCTGCTGACTCCCTTGTGCTGCCATCAGGTTCAACCTGTTCAATTAGTGGTGCCCCAGGCACAGCAGGTTCCAGCTTTCTCTTTCTGCTTCATTTAATTTGAACACATGCACCTCTCCCTCCCTCCTCCTCCCTGCTTGCTTCGAGGCCCCGGGCTCTACACTATGAAAAGCACAAGGCAGGGCATCACTTACACACCTGGAATATGTTGCAACAAGCCCAGCAGCCTTTTACAAGGAAGTCTTTGGCCCCAGTGATGAGTTATAAAGTCCTTTGCAGAGCTGCCTTTCTTGAGTAAAAACACACTCAGCTAAAACCCATCTACCAGTTTCCATTGCTCCTTGGTTTTCTATCCTGCTTTCTTCATTTTCAGGGCTGTTAACATTCTGTCATGCACAAGTGGAGAGCCAACCATGCACGCATGTCCACAAACAACATACGCGTCGAGAGAAGGACTAGTTGAGGCTGCTTACTGAGTTTTTTTCGTATTTTCAAAAGGAAGCTACTATTGCAGCTTTTGCTACTTCACTTGCTTGCCTGATTGTGGAGAGCCTTGTAGTAGGCACATCTCTCACATCATCCTGGCGTTAGCATGGAGATACCTAAAGAACGTGCAGGATGGTTGCTCAAAAGCATAGATCTGACTTGTCCAGCTGTCTGACCCAAGGATTAAAGCCTCCTCCCGTGGGATGCAGCCCAGAGGAGACTTCTGCTCCTTCCAAGGCTGGAGGGAAGACCCTGAAAACCTCACAACATTAACAGCTTCTCCTCCCAGAAAACATCAACCCTTGAGGCCTACGTAAATATGCATATGGATGAATGCACATACTTTATGTATGTAATGTACCTCTCCTGGCATTGCAGATCCCGTGTTGCAGGCTCAGTCCCTGTCTCTGTTGCATTGTCACTCATGGTTATAGAGGAGTCTGAGTCTTGCCATTTCCTTCTGTGTGTGCACATGGGTCGGCACAGAAGCTTCTGTTCCCTGCTGTGACCACCCAAGGAGTTGGGAGTTGTGATGTGGCAGCTGCCTGCCTTCTTGGTCTCTCTCCCAGGCATTATAGCTGCCTTCCAGCATCTTAGTCTGAAAGTGAACTGATCTACTCAGCAAGAAATATTTCTGCATTGCAACCAGCCTATTTCAAAACCCGGCACTCTGCAAAAAGAGGGTGAGGATTGCAGGAGTAAGGCTACACAAACAATGGGAGACATTGCTGGCTCTGGCATAAGGAGGGATGCTGTGCCTATGTGCAGTGTTGGAGCAGCACCGCTCTTGCCAAGGGATATCTAATAGTGGTGGATGGAAGCACTGGATGCTTTGTGTGAGCAACACGACCTGACAAGCCATGCACTGCTGCCAGGGGCTTTGCTCTGCCGCAAGGATGTTCAGAAGCACCAGGCTGAAGGAGGTGACTTTGAGCATCTGAGCTGTGCAGTAAATATCCCCTGTGAAAGCACAGCTCAATGTGCTCTGGGATAGGTACAAAATGAAACTTAGAGCTAAAATAAAGAAAAGAATCTGACCTGTGAGACTGCATGTTTGGGTCCTGCCCAGCACCGGCAGGAAGGAACCAGGTTGCTGCCAGTGGCTTGAGAGCCATTTCCCTGCCTGCAAGCCTGCCTGAGGTCCTTGACTGAGCAGAGGTGGCACTTGAGGCTCACAGCGTGAGTTCTTCACTTAGCTGCTGGCCACCCAGTGGCATGCAGGGTGTTTGCCCTTGCTGCCTGAATGGTTGGAATATTTCTGCCATGATAAACCTGCTTGAGGTGTCTGACTCCATTCAGCAAGGTAAATGGCACTTCCAAAATCAACACAGTTAGACCCATTTTGCTGGTAGAAATGCTGACTGCTAGACCAACAACAGCAACAGCAGGGACAATGATTTGACTATAATGAAGTGACTGAAAGTGATTTGGCCTGTCATTTTGAGATGAAGATTTAAACATCTCGCTTACTACAGACCCAGCTGGAAGTATTACGTTATTCTATGCAAATCTCCACTGCCATTACACCTAGCTGTCCTGCTCACATGATGGCTATATATTGCAAAGCACGAAATCCTGCATGTCTCATTTTGTGCTGGGCAATTTCTCCATGTGATTTCTTAATGCCTCGGAGTTTATTCTGCTATGTACCATTTTTTCTACTGATCAACTTAAACAGTTGTTTGTTTGCTTATTTTGCAGGTAGAGAAATATTTAGCTGATCTATGCTGCTGCAACTGTTTATCCAGAGCACTCTTCATCATTCATCAGAACTCAGCAACTGGGTGGAACAAGAGCTGAGCCCAGCAACTGCTGCTTGGGAGCCTGATGGAGGATCCGAGTGGACAGAGATGCCATTCAAGGTCATCTTCTCCCTGTAAGTGGGTCTTGGTGATGTTTGCTGAGCATTTTGTAACGGACTATTTCAGACAGGGAACTGCTGGAAGCCCCCATCTGCACTGCAAGGAGGAGCACAGGCTGCTACTGAACAGAGCCATCCCCAACATGTGGGATGAAATTTTGATGGAGGTGAAGTCAGTGGGAATTTTTATGACCGTTAACAGCTCCTTGCCTTTTTCTTTTTTATTTTTTTAAAAGGAGTGTATTTATGCCTTTTGTCTCAATCTTTTGCAGCCTTCTAACACTGCCTCAAACCTGTTTTGGCTGCTCTCTGTTTTGAAATGATGAGGAGACTGCCATAAATGCTCTATAATCTGTCTCACCTGGGTGACTCACTCTGAAATGTCACGGGCTGGCGGCAGTGGCTCCGTGGTCCTGAGGGTGACTCAGAGTGAGAACTAGGCAGGGATGGACGGGAGTGAGAGGTGCAGGCGTCCTCCTGAAGCCTCACATCCATCTGCCTGGTGGGAGCAACGGGTAGAAATGTGCACCCAAGCGAGCACATCTGAAAGGCAAGAAAAGCGTTTAATTCAGGCGCATGGGTGATTTTCCTTTGGTAAATCCTGGGGTTGCTATGCATAACTCTCAGGAAGATGACACAGCCAGCTACCTAATTTTTCATGCATTTTTCCATTAAAAAGGCACGTTTTTAAGATAATTTGAAGAAAACAGGCTGTGCTTATTCCATTGACCCCATGCTATCTCTTTATAAACATTGCTGAAACATTTCTATGGCTGAGATGTGTAACAAAGGCGAGTGAAAAACGCTGCGGAGCCACAGCTGGGATTTTTCATGCTCCAGGGAGAAACAAGCATCCTGCATCCCTCTGAAGATTTTGGTTGAACCTAGCCTGCTTGTTTCCACCTCCTTCCCCTCTTTTTCACCAGCAGCAACCCACACTGGTGCTCCCCAAGCTAGAGAAGGGGTTGAGAAGGGTGCTGTTGATGCAGGGCAGGCACTTGAGGAAGAGGAAGGGCAGGAAGAACGAGAAGAGAGCAGGCAGTGAGAGAGAGAAGGGTGGAAGGGGTCTGTTGGGCAAGGCAGGGGTCCGGTGTGGAGCAGAGGGGATGGGGAGCCACCGCTTGCACAGGAAAGAGGCTTTTCAGATGGAAATGGTGGGGTCAGCAGCAGCCCTTGGACAATGGCCCCTTTTGCTCCCCTCCTCTCCAGCCACAAAGAAATGGAGGGATGCTGCTGGAGGAGCCCCTCTCCTGCACTCCCCCAGCCTGGGGCAGAGCGAGGGGCTGAGCCCTGCCGGGGCTCTTGCCACTTTGCAGGTTGCAGCAAGGTTTGTCACCCAGGGCCCGCGGGGCACGAAAACTGGCTGGAGGAATGCTAACAAGATGAGGGGAGGGAAGCGGGAGGGGAAAAAGGGGAGAGAGAGAAAAGCCAAAAGATTTCAACACAAATAATCCTCAAGGAGTGTTCTGTAAACAAAACGGAGGGCATCGTGCCAGGAGCACCTGCCTCTCCGCATTGACATTAATTGTTTGGGGAAGGAGTTGGAAAAAAAAATTCCTCTTGCCGCGTGTGTGCCTGTGTGCCTGTGCCCCAAGCAGCTGGGGAGGGGAGCCAGCACAGGCTGCGTCGTGGTGGGTGCTACACGCCTGTGGAGGAAGAAGGGGTTGCAATGCTAGGTGCAGGGAATGCGAGTGAGTTTGTGGGTGCTGTGTCAAAGCCAGCCCTTGCACCCAAACCCAGCAGAGGCCATCTCTGCATCTAGTCTGCGTTCCCCGTGTTGCTTCATTCCTGGATGACAGATGAGGATCTGCATGTTTTCTAAAGTTCTTGGTGGCTTAAACATCTTAGCATCTTGTACCACTCTTGGTTCCTGCTATTATTTTCACTCCATGTACCATGTGTAATCCTTTGCTGAGTGCTGCCAGACTCCTGACCTCACGGCTCTCCTGCATTGCCAAGTTCCTTGGGCACAAGTTTTTTCCTGTCCTGGAGGTGGGTGTAAAGGAGCTGGAAGGTGCCTGCACCCACACAAACAGTGGAGAAGGATTAGACTGTGCATGAACAAGTTCCTAATCATCTGGTTTGGAAATCTGGTGAACCACCTCACCCCTTCCGGCAGGGAGTCACTCTCTGGGTCTCAAGCGCGTGGCACCTCTGGCAAGAAGCATCAGCACTTGCAGGGGCTCAAGGCTGGATAATGTTGTGCCAGCCTTCACTGAAGAGCAATCTGTTTCTCATGAGCGTGGCTCCAGGGACCTAAAGCATTGACACACCAGTGTACACTGGTAGGTTGAAATCTAAGGGCACCAGTTATGCCCTGCATCTCCAAGCAACAAAAATCTAGGAGCTGCTTCATCCCTTGTAGCTAGGAAGGATATCAAGGCACTCGGGGTTACGTGGTGGCAGCAAGGATGTGGGTGGCTGAATGTGATGCAAATGCAGATGGGGTGCAGGGCAAAATCCTTGTCCTTTGGGTGTATCTGAGACTGCCAGAGCTGCCTCCAGGGCACCTCTTGTCTCTCTGCTTACACAAATAAAGCTTGCCTGAGGCACACAGCAGGCCCAAGCAAAGCAATCAAGAAATCATCTGCTGGTGTTGATGGATTTGTTAGCTGATATAAACGGTTTACTGGTTTAATCTGAACACTGTGGGGCTGATTACAACTTGCTAAAGAGCTTTCCTGGCTATTACATTCAAAGATCTTCTTGCAGATGCAGCTAATACCAGTGAAGGGCTGGCAGCTATTGCTTGTTTGCTGCTCTACCTTGGAGCTGGTCTGCATGACTGAATTTTGCAGGCGTTGCTCAATTGCCATGAAGCAGCACATAAAACTCACTGCATTTTTTCATCTTATGCATGCAGAAAAGTCTGAGTAGCCTGTGTCGCTGGAGGTGGCAAAGCGTCTAAGGAGTCTGGTTTGGCAACACAATCTGAAAAGTGACCAGCCAAGGCCTTGTGTTGGGCAACAATTGTTTATTTCCTCATGAGAGGGAAATCTGCAGCAAAAATATATTCCTAGTAGCATCACTCACCTTAGAGTTATGTGTCTCAGCAGAGTGCAGGGAGCAACACAGTGCTCTGTTGGTGTTACTTTAGCCTGAGGTTTGTGCATTGATAGGTCTGTGATGCTGGAGGAGAGCTGCTGGAGTAAAGTCAGCTGTCTCCTGCCCCTTGCTTCAAAACTAGGTTTTGTTATTTTATGGCCAAGATTTCAGTTTCTTATCTCTAATTTTGTTCTTTTGGTAGTCACCCATCCTTACTTAGGACGCTCACTTTCTTGGCTTACTCCTCAGTCTGCCTAAACTTTTTTCTCTCTCACTTAATGTCCTCCTTTGTGCAACTTAAAAGCGCCTCTCCCTATCACAGAATCACTAGGTTGGAAAAGACCCACTGGATCATCGAGTCCAACCACATCCCTTCACTCCTCTTCCAGGGATGGCCATCCTACCAGTGCCCTGGCACTAGATGCTCCCCAATGAATTGCCTGTCCCCAGGCAGGCAGAGATCATACTCACATGCCAACAGCAGGAACCCAAGCAGAGCTGCAAACCCCCACAAAGGATGAGGAAACCTGCAGTTTTGAGGGGGGACAGTGGAAGGCCTCCTCCTTCCCCCCATCCCACCCACTCCCAGTTTAACCATTAACAGGCTGGCTGGCCCCACCGAGACAATGGTCTGTTTGTTTAGCACCAATGGAGCTCGTATCGGGGGCCTGGCAAATTTATCAAAGTGGAGTGATTAGCTCTATTAGAGAAGGGATTTGTGTAAACAAAAAGACAGGTGCAAAGAGATGATTCCAGCTGGCAAAGGCTTCACAGAGCTTGAAGCATATTAGTGGCAATAAAACTTCTTCCAGGAAACAAAAGTCAGACCAGAGAAAGCGTGTGTTTTTTTAAGTTATTTGGCTGGCCCTCACAACCACTGGCCTCTACAACAGCTCATCCTCCCTGGCCTTTAGTCCCCACATCACTCACTGCTCTCCTGACTTTGCAAGTCTCTCCAGTCTTCATAGGTCCGCTCCACCCTGGGTGGGCGGAGGATGGGTTGCAACACTGGTGCATGGTAGCATAGGGTCTCCCTTGGGGACAAGGAACTTGTCATCCTTGAGCTAGATGATGGACACCACTTTGTAGTGGGAAGGCTAAAGCTCGTCCTGCTGTTCCAGCAGTCTTCTTTCCTTCATCTGGGAAGTTTCTCTTCATCCTCACCACAGCTGCATCATGCTGCAGTCATATTGTACCCCTATGGTCCTATCCATCATCAGCAAAGATGTTTGTCATTTGCTTCATCTATACAATGTGGCTTGTTACAAGCCTGGTGCCAGCCTCTGCAAGAAGGGAGGAAAGTGGAACTCAAAAAAAATGCACAGATCTTGACTTATCTTGAGAGCCTTCTTTGGAAACAGAAGTGGAAAGCCCTACTGACAGCGTTAATACCATAAGCTACTAATTCAAAATATATGTTTCCACTGCATTTACTAATTTACTGTAATAACTGCTCTGAAATTACTGTTCAGTTTAGACCACCGAGACAGGGAGACCTACAGACTAGAAGAAGTCTGTCTAGAAAGCTGCCTGGAGGAGAAGGACCTGGGGGTGTTGGTTGACAGCCAACTGAACATGAGCCAGCAGTGTGCCCAGGTGGCCAAAAAGGCCAATAGCATCTTGGCTTATATCCAAAACGGCGTGACCAGCAGGTCCAGGGAGGTTATTCTCCCTCTGTACTCAGCACTGGTGAGACTGCACCTCGAATCCTGTATTCATTTCTGGGCCCCTCACCACAAGAAGGATGTTGAGGCTCTGGAGCGAGTCCAGAGAAGAGCAACGAAGCTGGTGAAGGGGCTGGAGAGCAGGCCTTATGAGGAACGTCTGAGAGAGCTGGGGTTGTTTATCCTGGAGAAGAGGAGGCTGAGAGGAGACCTCATTGCTCTCTACAACTACCTAAAAGGAGGTTGTGGAGAGGAGGGAGCTGGCCTCTTCTCCCAAGTGACAGGGGACAGGACGAGAGGGAATGGCCACAAGCTCTGCCAGGGGAGATTTAGGCTGGACATTTGGAAAAAATTTTATCACAGAAAGGGTCATTGGGCACTGGAACAGGCTGCCCAGGGAGGTGGTTGAGTTAACTTCCCTGGAGGTGTTTAAGGCACAGGTGGACAAGGTGCTAAGGGGCATGGTTTAGTGTTTGATAGGAATGGTTGGACTTGATGATCTGGTGGGTCTCTTCCAACCTGGTTATTCTATGATTCTATGATTCTATGACCAGAATTTTCTTTTATCCTCATTTTATCATTTTTATCTCCATTGCCAAAGTGAATAAAGATTGCTCATAAGAAACACTTCAAGGCAGAGCATGCAGCTTTTCCAGGCCAGATCTTTGACGCATTGCTAAGTAGTAGCTGAAGTTTTAATTGTAAAAGGTTCAATGAGTTCAATCAAAAAAAAAAGGTTCAATCAAAGAAACAGGAGAAACCTCACCATGGTCTGATTTCATATCTCAGCAAAACTGAGCAAGGAACGATTCAGAGAAGAGAAAATTGACACCCTCAACTGCAGTTCTTTGTCATGGCAGAGGATTGCTAACACGAGGCTGTCATTTTTTTTCTTCTGCAATAATTTTTTCTGCAGTAATAGATATATTTTATGATTCTTACCCAAGGGTCAAATAATGGAGATAGTCGAGAATGGAAAGAAAACTGGGCTCATGAAAATTCATGCAATTATTTCTTGGCAAGTCATTGCTACTATCTTGCTTTTGGGTCAGGAGAATGCAGAAATGCTGTTGGCTGGGCAGAGACTTTGCAAACCTGGGCTGCCAGCTGTCCTGCACACCCCACCAAGGAGTCTGAACACAACACACCCCAGTAAAGAAATGGCATGAAGGCAGAGCTGGGGTCTCCCCTGGTCTGCCCTCCTGGGCTACGCTTTGCCAAGGGGGTCTTTTGTTGCACCATCAGTCAAAACCTTAGTTTGCACAAAGGCAGGAAGTGAAATGGAGGAGAAGGCAAATGAGTTGTTCTCTCTATGGCTTCTCAACAGAAAAGATCAAGTTTACTCTGCCACGTAATCAAATCCATGCAAATGCTAGGTCAGCTGTGTCTAATGGTGGCTGTTTCATAGAGGGACAAGGCACTGTTTACTGAAATGTGGAATGGCACCTGTACATTACAACCTATGGATGACCCATCAGCAACCCCAAGAATTGCATTTTGCATTGCCTGGATGTCACAGAACACAATGGTTAGACAAAAGGACAGTGGGAATCCTGAAAGTGAGTCATGGCTGGCATCGTTCTGGGTGGACCTGGACTAACTGAGACAATGCAGTGGCCCTGTGCAGCCTGTGCTGATACCCAGCAATGCAACCTACAGACTGGTTATGTCTTATTCTGAGTGCAGCTCATGCATGTTATCTCCATCTCCCTGTTCCCCTAAGGGGTTTTGAGAGTCTGTGGGTGCAAGCAAGCTGGTAGCCTATGCATCCACATGGTGAAAGATGGGACTCAGGACCAAACCAGTTTCTCACTACAGTCAGAGGAGTCTCAGCCCAGGATGGCCCTCAGTCTATGGTCCTGCTGCAATGTGTTACTCATTTTGCCCTTCTATGCCAGACACCAGCAAAAATGTGTTTCACACTTTTTCTAGGAATAGAGCAGTGCCAACCTGCAGATGCCTTGTTTCTGGGTCCCCTATTTGTATTTTAGCCCTCCTCAGGCAAAGGCAAACTACAACGTGGAGACTGGGGCTGGTGCAGTCTTTCTTCTTAGAAGCCATCCTGATGCATCCCAGCAGCATGGAGAGGCAGTGAGGCTTCCATAGACTTGCACACCTCTTGTCAGGAATATATACTTGTGTAGAGAGGTACAAGTGCTTCCTATTTGGTAAGTGCTCTTAAGAGCTGATTAGAGCTTGCAGACACCTGTAGAAATCCCTGGGAGGATGGAGAAGTAGCTGCCACCCTGAGCACTGCTACTTGGGATTAATTCGTGCTTTGTGGCATGTTTCTCTGATGAAGTAGCAGTGACCCTGGGGATTCATCCTGCACTCCCTGAGCCGCCAGCTGGCCCTTGCCCCATTCCTCCTGCAGGCAGGGCTGCTGCCTGGCAGAAGAACCTGCCCCTGGTTGTTTCATGGCCCCCAGTCCTGAGTTTCCATCAGAAAGGATCAGCTGTGATGTATAAGCTGCAGGCGGGTAACAAAGCAAATTAATACCTTTCTCTTCACTGCCTCAGAGGGGTGAGTGTCTCCTAGCATCCTAATGGTACCGTCAGGATTCGCTATAAGAAACAAGCCTAACAAGATCAACAACAACAAAAGCCAGTGCATGCCCAAAGGAGAACTGACAACACTGCTCATGTGCCATTGCTGGCTGTGAGAGCCCTTCAAGGAAGAACCTAGACCTCAGCCATCCCTAGGGATATTCACAGTCCTCCTTCTGGGAGGGCATCCTGAGTCCCAAAGGGTGCCAGCACTGCAGCTTTGTGATACAGAGGCGTTGGGCTGCTCTGAAACCCTCCTGCCAGGTACTCAGCACCTTTAGGAGGAAAGGCTTTAAAAAGTATTTATGTTTGAAGAAAGACATAGAAGTTAAGGGTTTCCTCACTATATTTTATTTGCTGGCTTATGAATCTGTGTTGACTCTTCAGATGGTTTCTAGGAGATGAGCATCAATGATTGCAATGGCCTGTGCTGGCCTTGATAAAAGCCTGTAGTAACTGTCCACCCTCACCTAGACCTTCATTTCCCTTGTCTTACTTACTAGGTATTTTCAAGCAGCTTTGCTTTACTCCTGCATATAAGCAGTCAACCTACAGAGAAAGACATGTGACAGAAAAGGAGCATTGCAGCCTGCAGAACTTTATGTCAGAGCACAGGATCAAGCCTACCAATGCAGCAGAGCACAGCTTCTGTTTAGAGAGGGTATGTTCCTGAGTTCCTCTTCTATGCCAAAAAATCACACTTACATGCATCACTTGGTACAGACATTGGACTGAAGAACCAAAGCTAATACATGGAGACAGCAGCTCCAGAGCTGAAGGCCACTGAAGAAGATGATCGTAGGGGTCTGCTGCGCAGCAGCAATGATGGGGACATTGTTTGGCTTTCATGGGTGTAAATGTGTCTGGGTGAAGTGGTGGTCCTTACCAAGGTTGTGGCCAGCCTGCCCTTGCTGCAGCATGAGTGCTTGGCCAGCTCCCTCATACTCAACAACCCAGAAAACCCTGTGGGCCGTTCTACGTCTGTCCTTCCTCCATGAGTGGCTGCAAACCCTTCCCATATACATCTGCTGTTGGCTTGCCGGCTTTATTTTTGCATTTTATTTTATTTTATTTTATTTTATTTTATTTTATTTTATTTTATTTTATTTTATTTTATTTTATTTTATTTTATTTTATTTTATTTTATTTTATTTTTTATTTTATTTTATTTTATTTTATTTTATTTTATTTTATTTTATTTTATTTTATTTTATTTTATTTTATTTTATTTATTTTATTTTATATTCCAGGCAGTTTTCCTATGGTTTGGTAGCATATACAGTAAACCCCGGCTTATGCCAGGGCAGGGGGGTCCCTCCAGTGAGGGCTTTCCTTGGACCATCTCCATGCTGTCCGTGGAACATTCCTCATCCCCTCTTTCCATAGAAGCATGCATGCCTTTTGTTACCTGCCAGGAAAGGGGAGGAACAGGATTGCTCAATTAACATGTATGTACCTTGGCAGGGCACCAGCCCGAATCACTGGCTCCACCCTGCCTTCCTTTCCTCATAGCCATATCGCTTCCCCCCCTCCTTCTTTGACATACCATTCCTTCTCTCTATCTGGGCTAATTTTCATCAGTCATTGCCCTGATGCTCTCCTGCTCTGACACGCTAGGAGTTTCAGTACAATTCCTGCGGCAGGTCATGTCATGTCCTCTCATGCCGGCTGCTTTACATGGATCCCTGCGGAGGCACTGCACAGCCTTGAGCAAGACTTCTTCTGCTCACAGTAATTTAGGGCGTCTTTCTTTATTGCTGGCTGTTCATCTCCCTGAGAGGAGGAGTCAGGGCTTTCAGTTTGCTTTGTAAAGCTGGCTGAAACATGGTGAAGGACAGAAACCAGCTAGCGTGTTCCAGCTTGTGCTCCTGCCTGTGTGATTTAGACACTGGGGGATGCAGATTTGTTATTTCTGGAATGTCAGAGAGTTTCACTTGGGGTGGTTTTTTGTTTGTTTTCTGGAAGAGGCCAACTGATACTCTGTTTATTGCCAGCACACTGTGCACTTTTGAGCAAAAGTGGTCTGCTTCCACAGTGCTCTCTGCTCCGTCTCTGCTGCTGCAAGAGGTACATAACTTCCCTCACCAGCCCATGTATATGGAGGAAGTGATGAGGCTCTAGCAAGGGAAGGCATCAATCTGTGCCATTTGTTCCTCCTTGCACTTCCTATTCTGTCCCGCTCTGTGGTCCCCTGCCCACCTTAATCTGGTCCTCCATCCCTCCAGGCCACACCAGCCCCCTTTCTCATTCTTCACTTGTGCTCTCTGTTTCCTTCCATGCTTCCTTGTTTGCTTCACATCTTTGTGGGGTTGCGCTTTATCATGTTAGGTGACACCTTGCCTTGTCACTTTGCAACTCAGTCATGCAACCCTCAGCATGGCACACAGAGAGGTGCCATTCTTATTGGTAAGCAGTCTGTGAAGATTCGCCCTCATGCTCTGCCCCCATCCACTCAAGGCTTGTCTTGCTGGTGGAGGAGAGTTTTGCGTAACACCGAATGGTGCATCGCATTGAGAAGTTGGTAACAGGGAAAATCCTGGAAAAGGGAAAACCTTGACAGGGAAAACTCTTGTGCAGGTGAAGGAGAAATACGAGACCCAGCATGAAGAGAAGCCTCCCACCTCTGGAATACACAGAGGTGAAACAACTCTTAGCAGGGGACACAGGAGCAAATTTGGAGGCTCACTAAAATGGAGCTGCTATCCCTGTGTCTGTAATTGCTCTGGCTGCTCAGTTAACAAGCAAAAGAGATTGTGCTGCCTTTGTGTTTACTTCTGGTATTGTTTCCCCGTGTAAGTCACAGGGCTGGGCAATGCCTGGTGTCATAGGCTATAATCTGCCGTCTTTGTGATTTGTTATATAGCGGTTACATGAGCTGATATTGCAGGGTGTTTTGAATACTAACAACGTGTTTGCATGTTATCTTTTGCCCTAAGTAATTGCAATGGACCTGACAGACAGTGCATAGTGAGAGAAGGCTGCTTCGAAGAGAGGAAATACTGTACAGAGAGGGGTGCAGGCATGGAGACAGGGACCTTCGGTAAGTTCCTAAAGGACTTCTGGAGACAAGCTGAGAAATGTAATCAAACCAAGTTATAAATATACTAGATCATAGCAGTCCCACTTTTAAATTACCAGATGTTTCTTTGAGTGTTACTACTTCTGGGTAGTGGACGAACTGTAGACATCTTCTTTCATTAAGGACTTTGAGTTTCTGATATGTGTGCCCTCTCTGACCTGAAGACTTTCTCCCTCTAAACATTTTAGCTCAGCTGAAACCTTCTACATTTAGGCTTTTTAAGGTTGTATCTCACCAATGACACGGAGCAGATTCGCTTGGGGCCCCTAGCCATCTCACCTGCTCAATCGGGGAAGGGAAGGAGCAGAGCAACAAGAGAGAGGACATCCCATTCCTGAAAAGCAATGCCTCCCCCCTCTTACTTCCACCCCAGCAACTCATGTTTACTATTATTTTAATTAACAATAAAAGAGGAAGAAGGAAGTTCTGAATCCAGGCATATAAAAATGCTTGTCCAAAAAGCAGAAAACAGTGTGAAATGAGTTCGAGGAACCAATTTCTTTTCCTGGTGACAGTTTTATCCCCTCCTGGAAAGAAAAAGGCAAGAGTGAAACATGTCTAGTGCAACCATTAAACCACTAAAAAGGCCAATTGGTTGCTTAAGAGATGGTCTTCAAATAAAGGTGGAACAGAGCTATGCTTGTTGCAGGACTGTTCCCCTATCTTTGCTCATAATGACTAAGATGCTTATCACACACTAACCCCAGAGCAAGTTACTGCTCTGCTAGAGCAACAATGATCCTAAATCTGGAGGTACTGTATGGTGGTGGCCTCTTTAGACCAGCAGTCCCAAATCTAGCCTGATGTAAGTGCATAGCTTGAGCCACTGGACCGGCCCTGAAGACCTTTTGGGAATTGTATCCAGTCTGGGCTGCAACCCCAGTGACAGGGACCCATTGAGTCCTGCTCCACTTGTGCCTACTTGAGTTTTGGCCAAGCCTGTGCAAGTGGCAGACTGACTTCCCCCCTCTCCTCCTCCGTGCCAGGTCCGTCTGCTCCCTATCCCTGTGCAACTGGCTACTGTCTGGCCCCTAAGATGCTGGGAGAGAGGAGGACGGCATTAGGCAAATATCCCCAACTTCTTAAGATTCCTGCCTAATGAGCACATTTGCTCCGTACTGCAGTTTTGCCCAGTATCAGTAATCTTATCAGGCTGAGCCTGCCTCTGCCACCTGCAAGCAGAGATATCAGGAGGTGGGGAGGGGGGTCATAAACCAGTTTGCTTTAAGTTCCTAGGCCCTAAAGTCAAGAACAAGTTTCAAAGTGAACTTATCATTTTATTTTTGTCATAAAAAAAAAAATAAAAGGGATAAAACACGACCGGCTTGCTTTATGATTCATTGATTGCAGATGTTTCCTGTTGGGTGGCCAGGGTGCTTGGCTTTCTGTTTGCCACTGCTGAAAGGCGAAGGTGCTTGGCACCATTCTGGGCACGTGTTGTGCGACTGTTGAGCCACTGAGCTTTGCATACCACCTCCCTGGGATCTGCTGGGTCCTACAGCTTCACCTCTCTACGTGCTTGCGTGCACATAAAAGGACTTTTGTATCTGTACTTGGGCTAAAGCCATGTTTCCAGAAAGGACTAGGTGAAGAAAACTAGGTGTGGTAAGATATGACTGCCCACTGTCACTTCAAGTGGGTTTTAAAATATTTTCTAGCCAACTGCTCAGACACGTTACTCATACCAGGTCCAGGCTAGACCCTGACCAGCAAAGAAGCAGAGGATTACATTTGACTTCACCTGTGGGCTCACCAAGTCCTGCAGCCTGAGAGCCTGGACACTGCCTAGGGGTCTGCTTGTGACTGCATTTTCTTTTTAGCCTGGCGCAGGCTCTATCACATCCAGGCACAAACCAATACAATGGCATTATCTTCATTGTTAAAGAACAGTCTTTAATAGTCAGGAAAGTTGTTCCCTGTGTGTACATATCCAGGAGCTAGAGGAGAAGGACAAAGCTGCCATGATCCAAGAGTAGGTGGTTAGAGACTTGCTTGCCCAATTAGACATTCACAAGTTTATGGGGCCAGATGGGACCCATTCAAGAGTATTGAGGAAGATGGCAGATGTGCTGGCCAAACCCCCTTTCCATCATCTTCCAGCAGTCCTGGAAGACTGGGGAAGTTCCACTGGACTGGAGACTGGCTGATGTTGTGCCCATCTACAAGAAGGATTGCAGGGAGGATCCAGGGAACTACAGGCCTGTCAGTCTGACCTCAGTGCCAGGGAAATTCATGAAACAGGTGATCTTGAGTGCTATCATGAAGCACATGCAAGAGAACCGGGTGATCAGGCCCAATCAACACAGGTTTACAAAAGGCAGGTCTTGCCAAACTAACCTGATTGCCTTCCATGACACAGTGACCTGACTACTGGATGGGGGAAAGGCTGTGGATGTAGGCTTCTTGGACTTGAGTAAAGCCTTTGATACAGCATTCTGCTTTGGAAACTGTCAGCCTCCTGCCTGGACAGGCGCACACTCTCCTGGGTGGAAAACTGGTTGGCTGGCCTGGCCCAGAGAGTGGTGGAGTTTACTCCAGCTGGAGGCCAGTTACAAGTGGGGTTCCCCAGGGCTGGGATGACACTAAACTGGGTGGAAGTGTCGATCTGCTGGAGGGTAGGGAGGCTTTGCAAAGGGATCTGAACAGGCTGGACTGCTGGGCTGAGACCAATGGTAGAAGGTTTAATAAGGCCAAGTGCCGGGTCCTGCACTTGGGGCACAACAACCCTGTGCAGTGCTACAGACTAAAAGCCTGGCTAGAAAGCTGCCTGGAGATGGACCTGGGGGTGTTGGTTTACAGCCAACTGAACATGAGCCAACAGTGTGCCCAGGTGGCCAAGAAGGCCAATGGCATCTTGGCTTGTATCAGAAATAGTGTGACGAGCAGGTCCAGGGAGGTTATTCTCCCTCTGTACTCAGCACTGGTGAGACTGCTCCTTGAATACTGTGTTCATTTCTGGGCCTCTCACCACAAGAAGGATGTTGAGGCTCTGGAGCGAGTCCAGAGAAGACCAACGAAGCTGGTGAAAGTGCTGGAGCAGCTGAGAGAACTGGGGTTATTTATCCTGGAGAAGAGGAGGCAGAGGGGAGACCTTATTGCTCTCTACAACTACCTGAAAGAAGATTGTGGAGGGGAGGGTGCTGGTCTATTCTCCCAAGTGTCAGGGGACAGGACAAGAGGGAATGGCCTCAAGCTTCACCAGGGGAGGTTCAGGCTGGACATCAGAAAAAAAAAATCATAGAAAGGGACACGGGGCACTGGGACAGGCTGCCCAGGGAGGTGGCTGAGTCACCTTCCCTGGAGGTGTTTAAAAGATGGACAGACAAGGTGCTCAGAGACGTGGTTTAGTGGCAGATAGGAATGGTTGGACTTGATGATCCTGGAGGTCTTTTTCAACCTAGTGATTCTGTGATTCTGTGAAATCCCAGAGAACACCTATGCTGGACACAATGCTGATGACATGAAAAATGTGATTTATCTCTCTTTTGACTGTTCACCCTATGGATACCAGCAGCATCACAACCAGGTACTGCCTACCTCCCTCATTAAGTATGCCATGCTCGTGTTAAAGGGGTGTAGATACATGGTAAATGGAAACAGTGCATACTTCCAAA
This sequence comes from Clamator glandarius, assembly GCA_033459285.1. NCBI lineage: Eukaryota > Metazoa > Chordata > Aves > Cuculiformes > Cuculidae > Clamator > Clamator glandarius. The sequence continues at coordinate 1,841,509 of JAUNZM010000125.1, forward strand.
CATATATTTGGCTAAGCAGCAAAGCTCAGCACTGTCCTGCAAAGCAACACAGCACATCTAAGTGCCTAGCATGCTGCCATTGAGGGCACTGCAGTATGCATGAGCACAAAAAATCATGTGCTTTGAGCTATGTAGTGGGGTGTACTTGAGTATGAGTGGTGGTGGGGCATGCAAAGCTGGATGAAAAAGCAGGCAGGGGATTTTTGGTATACAGCACTAACCACTGTCCTGTGCCTCTGCCTGGGCAGGCATGCCAGCGCTGAGGAGCCAGACTGCAGGTATGCTGGAGCACTTGCAACACCACTGCTTCATGTGTGTGTGGCTGAAGTGGCTGATGTGAATCAGGTTGAGAGCCAGTCTGATTTTGGAGATAGGGAGAGAGCCTTTTCATCTCAGGGATCACTGTGAGCAAGCTTCACATGCAGGCTTAGGTCTGGGAACAAACCCTTCACATGAACATATCACTGAGTTGTCTCAGAGTTGAGATTTGCATCCAAATGCTGTCTCACTATTTTTGAAGGGGAAAAAAAAAAATCTCTGAAACAGAAAAATGCAATGCTTTAAGGGTTGTTTTTTTTCTCCTCTTTCTTCCTTGCTAAGCCATAAGGATGTGGGGTAGCTGGAGGCGTAGCTAGTTCAGGATCTGTCAGCTCCCTAGCCCTACCCCACACTTTAAACAGGACAAACAGGTTATGACATTAAAGTTTCAAAACGAGGTGGGGGGGAGGTTATTTTTACGGGAGAGGTTAACGCAGGGGCACTCCTGGCCCCCAGAGAAGGGGACGAGATACTTTCAGGTCTGAAGCACAGATGCAACTTTTCCAAAATTGGAGCAGTCTCAGAATAAAACCAAACCAGCTCTGCCTACCCACCCGTCTCCTCCAGCAGCTCTGCAAAGCACTGTACCTTGGCAGGCGAAGGCTCAAAAACATGTCGCCTCAGGCGAGGCTGTATCTTGCCCTGATGCAAGCAACCCTGGCCAGGGCAGCCACTGCCAGCCTGAGGCCAGGTTTCATGCACCTGGTTGGGGAGAGCTTGAGCATCCAGCTGCGAAACAGCTGTGGGTGAAACTATGCTCCCCCTTGAGTACCATATGAAATAGCCCGAACATGGATACTCTTAAAAACAGAGCCTTTGCAAATGCTTCCCATCAAGTCTCTGCACCATTCCCAGCATCAGAGTGGAAGTGATGTTGGAAGATAATGGGAACAAACTGCATGTTGTGGGATGACTGTGGACAAACCCTGGGGCTGCAAGATGAGGGATCAAGGGGAAAAGAGGAGCCCTGGGAGGTCGGAAGGAAAGCTTTTGCCCCTGGGACTTGCACAACCAGCAATTTATGGAGGGTGAGAGGAAGGAAAACTGCTTTTTGGCTGCCCCATGGCCTGGGGAGCACTTCAGCTTGCACTGTGGAGTCTGGGGCACAGCAGGTAGACCTCCAAATTCAGGCTTCCCCAAAAGTCCCAGGGCATCAACCATCAATACAGTACAGAGTTGCCCTGGTGGACCAGCAAGCAGGTACTGGATGCCAAAGCACTTATTTGCAGGGTGCATTTCTATGCCTGCTCCAGTAATCCCAGAGCAATCTGCAAAAGAAACACGTTGTCACTAAAGGGTGTGAAAAATATTGGAGAGCATGGAAAAGTAATTTAAGAGACATTAACTGAGTCACAGATTGGGTGACATACCTAAAAGCAGCTGTAAAGGGAAGGACCTCTTTGGAGCCCAAAACACTCTCTAAGAGATGCCCTGGGAGTGGTGGTGTCCAAGCAGCCAGCTGGTGTTAGCACACAGCCAGAAGCTCAGGAACCACGTGCACTGCCTGTAAGCGAGGGAGAGGGGATAAAGAAGCTTTTTGGTGTAAGAGTAACCACTAAGTATACACATTTTGCAGGCTACAAGTACTTATAGTCCAGCAGCACCTGCACTGTACTAGTTTCCTTAAAACTGCTAGGAGCTTTCCCGTGGGATTTAATATACAACTTTACAAGAGAACATGATGTTTCTACCAGTTTATAGTGCAAAGGTGCATGGCATCAGGAAAGTAACTGGTGTGCATGGTCCCAGGACACTTTGGTGCTCAGGGCATGGGGTGTAGAGTGGGAAATCCCCAGGGACTCCTAACAGAAGCCCTAGAGGCTGGTCCCTCCCAGCTCTGACATAACTCCTATGCTCAATGGAGAAAGAGTATTTCTTAGTAAAGAGGTAGTGTGGTGGGGAGGGAAGTGCTGTGTATGGTTATCTCTTGTCTCAGCTTCACCATCCCTGGGAGCAGGATGCTGTGCATGCACCTGCTGAGCAACTCAAGAGACCCCAGCTGCCCTCAGTTCATGATGGTTGAAAGGGCAAGCAGAGAGAAAGTTGCCACCCTGCTTGAGCTCCTCCCGCTGCCCCCAGCTGATGGGTCCCCAGGCTCTGGGATGGTGACAACCTGATGATTTCCCTTCTCCTTTCATCTGCAAGTGTCACTACTTAGCACAGCCAAGAAACTGCCAAGCTCCCTGTCCCCCGTGGTTCTTCAGAGGGCACCCACCACAGCCTCTGTACCAGCTGGGAGGGAATGAGAGAAATGAGGGCAGAGCAGGGAGGAGGAAGGAGGTGACAGCAGTTGGGAACCCCCCATCTGCAAGCAGACCAGGCTTTCACTCCTAGCCATTGTGAGAACTTCCTCATGTATCTATATATTTCTTTTTCTTTATATAATTTCTTCTAGCTTCTGAAGCCCTCCAGTGCCAAGCTGTCATTTTGCTCTTTTAATTGTATTTGGAGCCTGTGTTTCTCTCTAGGCAAGTCTGCAAGCTGCTTCCAAGCTCTCTCAACGCTTAACCCTTTACAGTCTGAAAGACATGGTTAGATGTTTTCCTCCTTTCTAGAGAATGGATTCTTCCCTCCTTCCATCACTCTTTCAGGGGCCACTGAAGTTGGTGCTACAATTGCTTTTTATTTGCAGCAAGATCCCTGAGAAGGAGTGGGGAGAGCATTTGGAGAAGAAAAGAAATGCAGTCCTCAAGGAAACCCCCTTGTGACTCCTGGTTTAGATCAGCTCTAAGGCAAGAAGGCAGTAAAAACTAAATATTCTCAAATCTTTGCTATTCTCAGCAGCTTGCCAAAGGGGGACAAAGGGGTGAAATGGTGATGTGGAAGAGAAAGCTAAAACTGATTAACACATTTTCTGGTCGGCAGGCAGCAGTTACCAGAAGGCTCAAGGTGAGGTACCAAGCTTCCGAAATCTCCATGCTCCTTCAGCTGGGTTTGCTCTGGTGCAATCCGTACACTACCAGCAGAAATTTTTGAAGCCCAAAGGTCTGCTGGATTACCTGGAGGCATAAGCCCTTCCCAACAAACCTAGAGGGAAGGAGGTAGGATTCTATTTTAATACAGAAGATGCTTTTTTCATGCAGCATCCGCTTGAGCTATCTCTTGCAGTGGCAGTGAGCTGCTCTGGCACTTTTGCAAGTGTCAGGAAGTTCCTAAAAGAGAGGTATTTTAAATGCTGAAAGAACTGCCTCTTTCCAGATGGAAGGCAGGCAGGGAGGTAGCCCAGTTGCCTTTTGTGGAGGTAGCCTTTTGTGCAAGGAAGCAGCTGGTAGGTCAGCAGAGGCCACCCCTTGCCTTTTATATATCCACAGAGACCCTCGTCACTGTACAGAAGCAGATGACACACACCTGGAGCCAGTTGGGAGCAAAGCATCCTGCACCAATGATTCCCAGGCTAAGCTATTTATGTACTGCAGAAAGAAGGCTCCCAGGGACTTCAAGGGAGCTGCTGCAGTGCCTGGAAGATATTTCATGGGGTTTTTACCTGCTTCACTTTCCCCTTGCTCTTACCTTTCCCTTCTTTCTGCTATAGCTCTCCTCTGCACAGTGGTCTCTGCAATGGGGCACCTCTGAAACAAGAGGCCTTGCTGCATCTGCCTGGCAAAGTCCCATCCAGTGATTGTACCCGCAGTGATCTTTAGTGCTCCTCAGTCTTGCAAAAATGACAAACCTGGTTTTAGTCCCTTGCATGGATCAACCAGGGGGCTTATGCTACCATAAGCAGGGACAGTTAGTGAGGATGAGCGTGCTGCTTGGCTATAAACAGTGGCAGGAGGTGATGAGAAAGCTGGTGTACTGGTGTTGTGGGAGACCAGCTACAGGCCATTGTCTGTAAAAAACTCGGTGAGAACTGTAAAAAACTGTGAGATCCAGAATGGGTTTGCAGGGTTGGTAGATAGATTAATACTGTTATCCCTCATAGGACAGGAATTTGCCCTGTGGCAGATCCCAGCCTTTTACCCTGAAAGACGCGCATGCATCCAGCTACATAAAATGTAGCTGAGTTGAAGCCTTGCTTGGACTTGTGGCAGGGCTGGTACATGTGCCTGGGTCCCCAAACCACCACATGTTCATCTGTCGTGCAGCATCGCTACAGCCTCTGCTGCCTTCACACTTCTTTTAGTTGTGTCCCACATACTTCTCTGTGGATCTGAGAAGATTGCCTGCCCCTCTGACTCTAAAGTGAAAAGGTTCTGTTTACTTTTCATTATAATAATGAATGCTATTACTTTTATTACAGGGCTACCTAGAATCTACCTCTGAGGGATACATTAGAGAAGATGATGGTTAAACACATGGGATAGGACAGGCTCTGCCCTGCAGACTTGATAGCTGTTGGTGTATGTCTTCCTAGACTTGGAAATGTGCCAGTCGCTCTTCTAATTAACTGCAGGTGCCAATTTGGTAAAACCAAGTTGTTGAACATGGCTTTATGAACATGTCCGTCCTTTCAGATTCTGTTTCCCACTTCCCTGAAAGAGTTACAGATAAGAAGAACTCGTCAATGCTTGCCTGAGACTTTCCAAACCTGTTTATTCTGGTCTTGTCCTGGTCATCCAAAGGAAGCCCTGCTGGGATATGTTCCATTTGTAAATACATACAGCAAAAGCAGAGCCAGACCAATGGCTGTCTTTGCATCCCACCCATTTCTACAGAAAACCAAAGATATTATGTTTAATAAGAGTATTTTTAGTGAACCTCGAGTTGTGCTAGGGCTTTCTTTGTATGATTATTGGAGCCTAGTTGCATTGCCTGAGTTCTTTGCTCTCCCATAGAGAAGGCAAAAGAAAGGACCATGTGCCGGGAGCAGGGGGATGAAGGGGTCACTTTGTGGTGGAGACTCTTGGCTGTCCCTCACTGAGGAGCTGCATGTTCATTAGCTGGAGCTGATGCTATGCGGTGACCATTTGTCCCTTCTTCTGGGCATGTGACAAGGGAATTGCATGGTTCCTAGCAGGCCCTCTGCTTGGCAGAAAAGACTGTAACACCATTGCATTTGTGGCAAACTTGACGTAGTTTTCCTTCTGCTGCCTACCCCCTACCCTGCCACCTGACCTCCCTACTAGTTGCATTCTCATGAAACAGGGTGCACTTCCCCAGTAGCTCTAGCAGAAGAAATGCAAAGAGATGCAGAGAAGCTGCCAGTGCCTGCCACAGCCTGGTGAGCCTGTATACCTGCCAAAAATCGACAATTCTTCAAGTATCTAGACTGAAACTCGGAAATGCGGTAACCAAGAGGAACAAGGGTGCACGTGGCCGTAGCAGGGGCTGAGAAGTACGTTAGTGAGAGAGAAAAGCTCAGATCCTGCAGTGGTGACAATGTCATGGTGACTGGGCCCATGGTTAGACCTGACTGCTGGGATTGAGGGACAAACCTTTAATAAATCTTGAAAAATTCGAAGTGTCTTTAAAAAAATCCCTAAAACTTTGAGGCCAACAGTAGCCCTGGCACCTCTGTCAGTGTCCTGTAAGATAATTTGCCCATTTGAGCAGGTACCCAGCACATTTACAAAGCACCAGCCAGTCCCACTGTGTTGGCAGATAGAGCTGTTGTGGCCATGTAGCCCCAGGAGAGCAAAAACCAGCAATATCTATGTTCCAGGCAAAAGCTGTTTTTTCTTGGAGTTCATAGGGTAAAAGAGTGGGTTGCAAAGGGTCAGGAGCATCAAGAGAGGAAAGATGGTGCTGGGCATGGCTCATGGCTATCACTAAAGTGTCCTTCAGGGATGTGCCCAGGTCAGCACTGCTCTCCTGTGGTTGGCCAAGGGCAAGGCAGTTGCGCTCATCAGGGCAGTGCTAAGTCGTGTCAAAACCACAGTGAGAGTCTTACTCAGGGGGAATATGCTCGTGACAGCAAACAAGCAGGGATCAAGGGGTGGCAGAGACATAGACCTGGATACCTGTCTTTTAAGAACCTGAATTGCTGTGTGTCATGGCCTAGTCCCTTGAAACCATTCACCCCAAGAGAGGGGAGGTAGCCAGTATGCCAGATTGAATGCTAAAACCCCAACCTTCCCTTTTAGGGCCAATGGAGGACCTCTACTTCATCACTCTACTACCTTCTTGAACAACTTGTCACCTGTATATCACTCAACTTTCTGCAGTTCATAGAATCATAGAATAGTTTGGGTTGGAAGGGAACTTAAAGAGCATTCAGTTCCAACCCCCCTGCCATGGGCAGGGACACCTTCCACCAGACCAAGCTACTCAAAGCCCCATCCAACCTGGCCTTGAACACCTCCAGGAATGGGGCATCCACAACTTCCCTGGGCAACTTGTTCCAGTGCTTCACCACTCTCATCTTGAAGAAATTCCTCCTTATGTCTAGTCTAAATCTGCCCCTCTCCAGTTTATACCCATTCTCCCTCGTCCTATCACTACAAACCTTTGTAAACAGCCCCTTCCCAGCTTTCTTGTAGGCCCCTTTCAGGTATTGAAAGTTCACAATATGGTCTCCTCAGAGCCTTCTCTTCTCCAGGCTGAACAAGCTCAACTCTCTCAGCTTGTCCTCATTGTGGAGGTGCCTCAGCCCTCTGATCATCCTTGTAGTCCTCCTCTGGACCCATTCCAACAGCTCCATATACTTCCTATGTTGATCCCTACTGATCAGAAACAATGGGAGCCCAGCAAGAGCATGCGGTGCCCGGGTTGCGGCAGGAAACAGAGGGAGAAGAACTAGCTGAATTTTGTAGGATTTTTGGTTAAGTTGAAGTCAGATCAAAATTCCTCGGAGACTTTAAGGCAGATCATCACAAACAGGAGATTACTGTGAACCTCAGGAGACTGCCATAGGTTTAGCAATACTTTGTATTATATTTTAGAAGTCTGTCACTCTTGAAGTGAGAAACTCATTCCTTGCATTATTTTCTCTGTGAAAATAATTCTGAAAGTGCAAGCTGTGCCCTAGAGCGTTCACAGTATGTAAATTCAAAGGAAAAAAACACTGCCATGATTACTACACTTGTCTTGTAGTAAATTGTGAAATGCTTTGGGTGTAGGCTGGTAGGAGCCTGGAGAGGGGCTTTGCAGGTGGATTCTTACACCAACGGCACAAACTAGGAGGGAACTGGGGTTGTTTAGCCTTGAGGAGGCTGAGGGGAGATCTTATTGCTCTCTACAACTACCTGAAAGAAGGGTGTGAAGAGGAGGGAGCTGGCCTCTTCTGCCAAGTGAGAGGGGACAGGACAAGAGGGAATGGCCTCAAGCTCCGCCAGGGGATGCTCAGGCTGGACATCAGAAAAAAAATTTTCACAGAAAGGGTCATTGCGCACTGGAACAGATGCCCAGCGAGGTGGTTGAGTCACCTTCCCTGGAGGTGTTTAAAAGACGGATGGATGAGGTGCTCTGGGACGTGTTTTAGTGGCAGATAGGCATGGTTGGACTCGATATTCCTGGAGGTCTTTTCTAACCTAGTGATTCTGTGGTTCTGTAACAGCCGCCGCCTCCGAAGAAGAAGACTGAGATGTCATCCCTGCCTGGCCCTACTCCGCACGGTCCCTTACCGGCGAGGCTTCGTGCTAGTCCCTAGCGAGGCAGCGGCCGGACCGGGGCCCCGGATCCCTCAGCCCGGAGAGCGGCAGCGTGCAGGCCTGGGCCGCCGGCGAACCCACAGCGCCGCCCGGTGGCTGCCGCTGCCACCTCCCGGAGCTCTGGTCCCCCGCTTCACAGAATCACGGAGTTATTAGGCTCTTGTCCTGGAAGGCGAAGCACTGGTGAGACTGCACCTCGAATCCTGTGTTCAGTTCTGGGCCCCTCACCACAAGAAGGATGTTGAGGCTCTGGAGCGAGTCCAGAGAAGAGCAACGAAGCTGGTGAAGGGGCTGGAGAGCAGGCCTTATGAGGAGCGGCTGAGAGAGCTGGGGTTGTTCAGCCTGGAGAAGAGGAGGCTGAGGGGAGACCTCATTGCTCTCTATAACTACCTGAAAGGAGATTGTGGAGAGGAGGGTGCTGGCCTCTTCTGCCAAGTGACAGGGGACAGGACAAGAGGGAATAGCCTCAAGCTCTGCCAGGGGAGGTTCAGGCTGGATGTTAGGAAAAAATTTTTCATGGAAAGGGTCATTGGGCACTGGAACAGTCTGCCCAGGGAGGTGGTTGAGTTACCTTTCCTGGAGGTGTTTAAAAGATGATTGGATGAGGTGCTAAGCAGCATGGTTTAGTGTTTGATAGGAATGATTGGACTCGATGATCCAGTGGGTCTTTTCCAACCTGGTGATTCTGATTCCCCAGAGTCAGCCAGTCTTTGTCACACAGCAGCAGGACCCTCTCTGCTGTGAGGATGCTGAGGCGCATGGAATGGAGCAGACCAGTAGGGAGGGACAGGACTGAGACATCCCAACATTCACAGAATCATAGAATCATTTGGTTGGAATAGATCTTTGAGGTCATCGAGTCCAACCATACCTGTCCACTACTAAACCGTGTCCCTGACCATCTCGTCTGCCCATCTTTTAAGTACCTCCAGGGTTGGTGACTCCACCACCTCCCTGGGAAGCCTCTGCCAGCACCTGGTAAGCCTCACAGTGAAGAAATGTTTCCCAGTATCTTATCTGAACGTCTCCTGGTTCCACTTCCTCTCATCCTATCACTTGTTACTTGAAGGAAGAGACCAACACCCACCTCTCTAAAACCTCCTTTCAGGTAGTTGAAGACAGTGATAAGATCTCCCCTTAGCCTCCTTTCCTCTAGGCTGAACAATTCCCTTTTAATGCCACATTCGAGGCCACAAGACGATGACATCTCCCCTTGCCTCAGCATTTCCCTCCTGCCCATGCCCTGTCTGCCACAAATGCTCCTCTGCCTTTGTCCAGCTCCAACTGGGCAAAGTGTGTGAGGCCTGGGTGCTAGTGATGGAGCCCGAGAGCAGAGCACAGAACACTCACGCAGCAACCTTGGCCTCACAACAGGCTATCGGTACCCGCCAAGGGAATCAGCCCATAGGAGCAGGAGGGGTTTAGCAAAGGTCTCCCTGCTGCTGGGATGGCATCTTTCAACTCCTGCTCATTTCTCTGCACATTGCAGTCTTTCATAGTGCACTCTTCTAGAAAGTCACTTGTTTATCATGGCCATGTCCTTCCTGTTAGCTTCAGCCATGCAGAGATTATCTCTGTGTTGCAGAGATTATCCCTACCTATCCGTTTTCAATCTTAAACCACTCTACACAGAAAACTACAGTTCTCTCAGTATCCACTGCAGCATTCCCTGTCTGCAAACTTACTAGCAACCATCATTTTGTTTCAGGCCAATGGTTAAGATATCAAACAGTGTAGGCCAGAGAGGATGCCAACCATTTTCTTACCTAGTGTTTTTTGATGTGGGCTAGTTCTCCAAAGTTTTTATACTGCACATATAACCCTTCTTTGCATTTCACCTCATCTCCCTAAACAGAAAACTTTCAGCCTATCTTTTGGGGTACCTTAAATTAAGGTTACGTTATTTGAAAAGGCTTTGCCACAGGACTGCCCCAGAACAGCTCAGATGTGCTGCTGCCTACAAGGTGATGGTGCTATGAAGACTCAGCCTTGTACCAGGGCAGTAACACTGCCTTTTTTCCATAAAGAAATCACATTGTCCTGTTTTCCTGTGCCTCCCAATTCCAGCTGCCTCCGGTGTCACTGCAAAGTGCCACCAAAAAATCTATACTTCTTCAACACCGTGTGCATCACCCAAGAAAGGGCTAATAGGAGAGGCAGACCACTTGAGAGGCTGATCGATAGACCCACCTGATTTTGATGCTAGTTGTCTCGCAAAATTAAGTGCTGTCTAAACCCTCAATTACCCTTCCCTCGCTTCTCCTTGCCTCCTGACAACCACAGTGGTTAAGCCATCTTCAGCATCTATAAGTAAACCACTGCTTAATAAAAGGCTGCAAAATGCCAGCACATCCCAGAGCCACTTCAGGAGGTCACTATTTAATGCGGAAAAGAGAAGTGATGGAGGGAAACTGCCCCACATCTCCAGTTTTAAGGAAAACAGGGAAAACAGGGAACAAAGGGAAAAAAAGGGTTTAAGACATTTTAGAAACAGGTTCAGGTGAAGCTTGTGACCTGAGCTTTTCTGAAAATCAGGCCTAGATCAGTTCCTCCAATACAGGCAACTGAACTGAAGCCTTTTAGGATGATCTGGGTTTTGATCATGGAGAATGGGAGTAGAAAGGCTGCAAGCCCTGTCCCGTTGTGAGGAATACTTGGGTTTGGAGCTGTGTCTCCTGCTGACATATCCCAGGGCTGCAGGTGGGGCTGATTGAGAGGGAGTGGCAGGCACCTGTTCGCAGAGATTGTTGACAGTCACCCTGAAGTGAAGCAGGATCCGAACAAGAGGTTTTTAGCCTTTACGAGAGAGAAAGAGGGTCAGAAAACATGCTGTCATGAGCAGATGAGGGATAGGAGGCGTCTGTGGGCCGGGGCTGTAAGTCCAGCTGGAGTCAATGTGCTTGGCTTCCAGGAAATTCGGCAGAGGAGTGAGATTTCAGGCTCCCTCCTGTCATTCTCCACCCATTAAACAAATGAGTGTTTCCTGAAAGGAAGGTTGCTGTTCCAAGCCCCTGTTGTTTCAGGAAATCACTTCTTCCTTACGTACATCTCCTGGTAGAAGTGACTGGAAGAGGAGAGGAGCAGACCTGAGAGCTGCTGAGGTTTTGCAATCCTGCTTTAACACAGTCCACCCCAGGCCAAGTTTGCCTGAGTTGAGAAGCCACAGGAGCAGCTCTGGCTTCTGCCTCCTAGTGTTGAACTCGCCTGACTGACCACCAGCAACCTGTGCTGGAGCAAAGGAAAAGCTTTGGAAGAAGGGTAAGGAGAGGCTTGCAACATCAGACACATTTATGACCTATTTCCTTTGCAGTGAATCACAGTGCAGAATGGAGCTCAGAGGATGGTTTGGATTTCTCTTCTTCCCAGATGCACCTCTGCCCTGTATCAGAAACGGTGTGACCAGCAGGTCCAGGGAGGTTATTCTCCCTCTGTACTCGGCACTAGTGAGACCGCACCTCGAGTACTGTGTTCAGTTCTGGGCCCCTCACCACAAGAAGGATGTTGTGGCTCTGGAGTGAGTCCAGAGAAGAGCAACGAAGCTGGTGAAGGGGCTGGAGAACAAATCTTATGAGGAGCGACTGAGAGAGCTGGGGGTGTTTAGCCTGGAGAAGAGGAGGCTGAGGGGAGACCTTATTACTCTCTACAACTACCTGAAGGGAGGTTGTGGAGAGGAGGGTGCTGGCCTCTTCTGCCAAGTGACAGGGGACAGGACGCGAGGGAATGGCCTCAAGCTCCGCCAGGTGAGATTTAGGCTTGAGATAAGGAAAAAATTCTTCACAGAGAGGGTGGTTAGGCATTGGAACAGTCTGCCCAGGGAGGTGGTTGAGTCACCGTCCCTGGAGGTGTTTAAGGTTAGGATGGATGAGGTACTTAGGGGCATGATTTAGGGATTGGTGGGAATGGTTGGACTCGACGATCCAGTGGGTCTCTTCCAACCTGGTTATTCTGTGATTCTGTGAAATTGTCCTTAGGTAAATTTTTCCCACCAAACAGAGAAGTACATTGATCAGTTAGCAGCTGGAGGGAGGGAAACTCTATTTTTTCTTTCTTTTTTTTTTTGTTTGGGGTTTTTTTTTTCATTTTGGAGGTTTGTCAGGTGGGCTTTTCAAGGGGATCTTTTTCAAGAGCTACTCTTTTTTTTCCTTTCTATTCTTTTCATTGACAATCTCAGAACTGTAGAGTGATTGAGGTTGGAAAGATTCTTGAGTCCATCCGGTCCAGCCCTTTGCTCAGGCAGAGTAGCTGCATGGAGCATGGGTACAACCAGGGCCACCAAGGCCCCTAGGTCCTTCCATGCAAAGCAGCTTTCCGGCCAGCTGGCCTCCAGTATCATAGAATCGTAGAATCATAGAATAGTTTGGGTTGGAAGGGACCTTAAAGATTATCTAGTTACAACCCCCCTGCTGTGTGCAGGGACACCTCCCACTAGATCAGGCTGCCCAAAGTCCCATTCAACCTGCCCCTGAACACCTCCACGGATGGGGCATCCACAACTTCCCTTGGCAACCTGTTCCGGTATCTCACCACTCTCATCTTGAAGAAATTCTTCCTAATATCTAGTTTAAATCTGCCCTTCTCCAGTTTATACCCGTTCCCCCTCATCCTACCACTACAAGCCTTTGTAAACAGTCCCCCCTCCAGCTTTCTTGGGGGCCCCTTTCAGGTACTGGAAGGTCGCTATAAGATCTCCTCAGAGCCTTCTTTTCTCCTGGCTGAACAATCCCAGCTCTCTCAGCCTGTCCTCATTGTAGAGGTGCTCCAGCCCTCTGATCACCTTTGTAGCCCTCCTCTGGACCTGTTCCAACAGTCCCATATCCTTCTTATGTTGAGAATTTAAGAACTGGACACAATACTCCAGATGAGGTCTTACAAGAGAGGAATAGAGGTGTAGAATCACCTCCCTCAACCTGCTGGCCACGCTTCTTTTGATGCAGCCCAGGATATGGTTGGCATTCTGGGCTGCGAGCACACACTGCTGGCTCATGTTGAGCTTCTCATCAACCAGCACCCCCAAGTCCTTCTCTGCAGGGAAGCTCTCAATCATATCAGACCCTGGGCTGCAGACAGTGCCCCCCTCCCACACCAGCTCGTGCCTCTGTTACTGGCTCCACTTGTGAAAGTTGCACTCAAGTGGGGGAACTCCATTGTATGATGGAGGAGTTAAGGGAGGAGGTGAAGAGGCTGAGGACCATCAGGGAGTGTGAGAGGGAGATAGACCAGTGGAGTAGTGCCCTCTCACTCACTCAGCAGCCTGCTGGAGCTGGTACGTCCAAACACCACCCATCTGCTAACTGCAAGGTTGGGGGAACAAGAGATGGGGAATGGCAGCAAGTTCCTGCCAGACGAAGGAAACCTGCTGCCTTCAACCAGACAGCAAAACCCAAGATCCCACTGGTGAACAAGTACCATGTGCTGCAGGTGGAATCCAATCCTGAGGATGATGGCTCCCGCAGCCTAGAATCTTTCCCTAGGCCACATCATCCTCAGAAAAAGATAAAAACATCCTCCATTAAGAAGAGGAGGGTGATTGTTGTAAGGGACTCCCTCCTAAAAGGAACAGAGGGACCCATTTGCAGATCGAACCCGCTCCACAGAGAGGTCTGCTGCTTACCGGGGGCATCAGTGAAGGAGGTAGCTAGAACACTTCCTTCCCTGGTCCATGAGACAGACTACTATCCTCTGATAGTAGTCCAAACTGGTAATGATGATTTAGTAAGCAGAAAGACCAAAGCCGTCAAGAAATATTTCAGGGCCATTGGTGAAATGATGGAGGGCTCTGGGGCTCAAATAGTATTCTGCTCCATCCCCAGGCTAAATAGAGAGGACCTGGAAGTCAGGAAGAAGAATTCGATTAATGCCTGGCTCTGAGCCTGGTGTGAGGAAAGGGGCTTTGGCTTCTTTGATCATGAGGTGGCTCATGCACCCCCAGACTTTGTTGCTAAGGATGGGACATGTGAGTCTCCTAGGGTGGCTAAAGCCCTTTCTAAAACTAGCTAAGCTCATAAATCGAGCTTTAAACTAGATGTGAAGGAGGAGGGGATTGAGACCAGTCTAGACAGGAGTAAGCCTGGACGTGGGGCACTAGTGATTCAGAGAGGGTGTGCTGGAGAGGACCACCAGTACAGCACCACACAGAAAGTGGGGGAGAACACAGCTGAGGGTGGTAAGGGAGATACGGGCGCTCTGGTACAAGCTACTCCAGTTACCAGGCAATTGGGAACAAACTCTGTTCCCTCTGAGAGGGCTGAAGGCTCAGCAGCTCAGCTGAAGTGCATTTACACCAATGCACACAGCAGGGGTAATAAGAAGGAAGAGCTGGAAGCTGTTGGAGAGCAAGGAGCCTATGATGTCGTTGCCATCATGGGAACGTGGTGGGATGACTCATATAACTGGAGTACAGGTATGGTGGGGTATAAACTCTTCAGGCGGGATAGGAAGGGAAGGAGAGGAGGCAGGGTAGCCCTCCTTGTAAGGGAGGACTTGGACACTGTTAAGATGGATTGTAGCAATGAGGAGATTGAGTGCCTGTGGGTTAAAATCAGAGGAGCCCATAAGAAGGTAGATTTTGTGATAGGAGTCTGTTACAGGCCACCCAACCAAGGAGAACCAGCTGACGAGCTCTTCTGTAAACAGCTGGGGTTAATCTCTAGATCAGTGCCACTCGTTCTTGTGGGAGACATCAATCTTCCTGATATCTGCTGGAACTGCAATAGAGCAGAAGGGAAGCAGTCTAGGAGGTTCCTGGAGTGTGTGGAAGACAACTTCCTTGCACAGCTGGTGAATGAAGCAACAAGGGAAGGTGCCCTCCTGGACCTGCTGTTTGTGAACAGAGAAGGCCTTGTGGGGGATGTGGCAGTAGGAGGATGCCTAGGACTAAGCAATCATGAGATGACAGGGTTTTCTGTTCTAGACGAAGTGAAGAGGGTGGTTAGCAGGACAGTAGCATTAAATTTCCAGAGGGCACACTTTGAACTCTTCAGAAGGCTGGTTGGCAAAGTCTCATGGGAGACAGTACTTAAGGGCAAGGGAGCCCACAAGGGCTGGGAGCTCTTCAAAAAGGAGATCCTAGCAGCTCAGGAGAAAGCCATCCCCATGTTCTGAAAAAGAAGCCAGTAGGGGAAAAAACCAGCTTGGTTGAACAGTGAGATCTTGAGTGATATCAAGAAGAAGAGAAAAGTTTATGGGCTCTAGAAGAGGGGACAGGCCTCTTGGGTGGATTACAGGAGGGAAGTGGGATTGTGTAGAGAAAAAATCAGAAGGGCAAAGGCTCAACTAGAAATCAGATTGGCAAAGTCTGTGAAAGATAACAAAAATTCTTTCTATAAATATATGAATAATCAAAGGAGGACTAGGGAGACCATACAGTCCCTATTGGACGCAGAAGGAACAACAGTGACAGGGGATGAGGAAAAGGCTGAGGTACTTAATGCCTTCTTTGCCTCAGTCTTTAATTGTAAAGAAAGTGGTTCCATCTGTGTACAAACCCCGGAGCTAGAGGAGCAAAATGAGGCTCCCATGGTCCAAGAGGAGGTGGTCAGAGCCTTGCTAGCCCGACTAGACACCTACAAGTCTATGGGGCCAGATGGGATTCACCTGAGGGTATTGAAGGAGCTGGTGGATGTGCTGGCCAGACCCCTTTCCATGATCTTCCAACAGTCCTGGAAGACTGGGGAAGTTCCACTGGACTGGAGGCTGGTTGATGTTGTGCCCATCTACAAGAAGGTTCACAGGGATGTTCCAGGGAACTACAGGCCTGTCAGTCTGACCTCAATGCCAGGGAAAGTCATGGAATAGGTGATCTTGAGTGCTATCATGAAGCACATGCAAGAGAACCAGGTGATCAGGCCCAGTCAATACAGGTTTACAAAAGGCAGGTCTTGCCAAACTAACCTGATCGCTTTCTATGACAAAGTGACTCGGCTGCTGGACGAGGGAAATGCTGTAGATGTGATCTTCCTGGACTCAAGTAAAGCCTTTGACACAGTTTCTCACAGCATTCTGCTACGGAAACTGTCAGCCTCTGGCCTGGACAGGTGCACACTCTCCTGGGTGGAAAACTAGCTGATGGCCGGGCCCAGAGAGTGGTGGTAAATGGAGTTTACTCCAGCTGGAGGCCAGTGACAAGTGGGGTTCCCCAGGGCTCAGTGCTGGGTCCAGTCCTGTTCAATGTCTTTATCAATGTCTTTACCAATGAAGGCATTGAATGCACCCTTAGCAAGTTTGCAGACGACACTAAGCTGGGTGGAAGTGTGGATCTGCTGGAGGGTAGGGAGGCTCTGCAAAGGGATCTGAACAGGCTGGACCACTAGACAGAGACCAATGGCATGAGGTTTAACACGGCCAAATGCCGGGTCCTGCACTTGGGGCACAACAACTCTATGCAGTGCTACAGACTAGGAGAATTCTGGCTGGAAAGCTGACTGGAGGAGAGGGACCTGGGAGTGCTGGTCGACAGCCGACTGAACATGAGACAGCAGTGTGCCCAGGTGGCCAAGAAGGCCAATGGCATCTTGGCTTGTATCAGAAACGGTATGACCAGCAGGTCCAGGGAGGTTATTCTCCCTCTGTACTTGGCACTGGTGAGACCGCACCTCGAGTACTGTGTTCAGTTCTGGGCCCCTCACCACAAGAAAGATGTTGAGGCTCTGGAGTGAGTCCAGAGAAGAGCAACAAAGCTGGTGAAGGGGCTGGAGAACAGGCCTTATGAGGAGCGGCTGAGAGAACTGGGGTTGTTTAGCCTGGAGAAGAGGAGGGTGAGAGGAGACCTCATTGCTCTCTGTAACTACCTGAAGGGAGGTTGTAGAGAGGAGAGCACTGGCCTCTTCTCCCAAGTGACAGGGGACGGACAAAAAGAAATAGCCTCAAGCTCCACCAGGGGAGATTTGCGCTGGACATTAGGAAAAATTTTTTCACAGAAAGGGTCATTTGGCACTGGGACAGGCTGCCCAGGGAGGTGGTTGATTCACCTTCCCTGGAGGTGTTTAAGGCACGGGTGGGCAAGGTGCTGAGAGGCATGGTTTAGTGTTTGATAGGAATGGTTGGACTCGATGAGCCAGTGGGTCTCTTCCAACCTGGTTATTCTGTGATTCTATGATATACTGAAATTGGGGATTGCCCTGACCCAGATGCCCCGACCTTGCACTTAGCCTTGTTGAACCTCATGACGTTCTCACAGGGCCACTTCCCCAGCCTGTCTATGTCCCGCTGGATGACATCCTGTCCTTCAGGTGTGGAAACTAAACCACTCAGCTTGGTGTCATCTGCAGTCTTGCTGAGGGTGCACCCAATCTCACTGTCATTGTCATTGGTGAAGTTATTAAACAGCACTGGTCCCAGTACAGACCCCTGAGGGACACCACTTGTCATGGATCTCCATCTGGACTTCAAACTATTGACTGCTACTCTTTAAGTATGACCATCCAAGCAGTTTCTTATCCACTGAACAGTCCACTCATCAAATCCAGTTCTCTCCAATTTAGAGAGAAGGATGTTGTGCGGGACCATGGCAAAGGCTTTATAGCAGTCTAGATAGATCACATGCTTTGATTTACCTGTGTCGACTGCTTTGGTCACCCCATCATAGAAGGCCACTAAGTCAGTCATACAGGATTTGCCCCTGGTGAAGACATGCTGGCTGCCATTAATCACCTCCATGTGTTTTAGCATAGCTTCTAGGATGATCTGTTCCATGATCTTCCCAGGCCCAGAGGTGAGGCTGTCAGGTCAGTAGTTCCCAGGGTCTTGTGCACAGCTAGTGCACAGCCATACCCCAAGTTATGCTAGAAGAGAAGAGTGTGCTCTTTCTCCAGAGCTTTATTCTCAAAATGGCAATTAGCACTGGATTTATGCATTGAATCTCCCCTGCCTAGCAGTTAGAACTGCCACGAGGACACCCTAGGAGTGGAATCAAGTGCCCCAGGTTGGGTGGGACTATGAGATGGAGATAGAATGAGGTTTTCTGCCCACCTGAGGCCTGGTGTTACCTATATTGCCCCTGCCCTAGATGATGTCCTCGAGATCAAGGGCTCTGATGCAAGGAAGGCCTAGCACTGGAAAGGGGAATGACAAGGTTGGAATGATGACCCAAAGCAGACAGTGGAACAGCACAGCTCTGCACTGTTTGCTCACTTGGCTTCCCCCAGCAGTGATACAGTCCAGCACTGGCTCTGATCAAACAAGGGCTAAACGGCAACCTCCTACACGCACTGCTGGGGTTGAAAAGCAGCCCTGCGTCATGGGCCATGGGGAACAACAGGCAACTGCCTCTGTACCTGCCCTGCACTGCTTATCAGCAGGGAGGCAAGAGCATCTCCATTTAGGGATGTGTTTGCTTTGCCTGACTGCAGCAGTGTGATAGGGGCCATGATGAGACCTGGGGGCCCCTGCTGTGCCCCACTGCCAGAGGTAGATCTATAGATGTCTGTAGACGCAAGCAGACCCTTGCTCCCATCCCAGACCTCTACAAGGTCCAGCCCGTGGCCATGTGCCTACCTTCTCTGTGCTTCCAAATGTATTTGCACAGCTTAAATTTGTCCAGTTCACCCTACTGTAACTCCCACCATGGGGCATGGAAAAAATAAACCCTTACCACCTCCTAATCTCTTTGAAAAGCAGAGACAAATACTCGGATTTGAAAATCCCCAGTGCCAAGGTGAGGTCCTGCATGAGGTGCTGGGATTGCATTTCAGCCTTGGCCCCCTCAGCATCTCCCCTTGGCTCCCCCTCACACCATCCTCAGCAATTTCTTGGACATTTTCAGAAATAAACGGCTGACTAGCGGCAGGGCACTGGAAGGGCAGGTCTGGCTCAGTGCACACCATAGTGACAGGTTAACAGGCACATTGATCCCATTCCCATTTCTGACTGCTGGCAAGAAGAACGTAGCATCCTGCAGCTCCCAGAAACTGAGCCACATGGCAGCCTCCTTGAGCCTGTGTGTCCTAGGGCTGCCCTAGGGCATCCTCCAGGGCATGGATGGCTCACTTGGGATGACCCAAGCTTGGGGTTGGATGCCTGTTTTGTGTTGTTGTGAGTGGCTTACTTTTGCATTTTTGATACCCTTTGGATTGAAATGCACTGGGGATTCCAGTGGGGTATTGCTTACTTACTTGTAATGCTGTCCCTCACCTGACTGATGAACTGATGTTTCTACACTGATAGAAAGTCTTGATTAGTGCGTATTCTTCCCCAGTGCTGCTGCACTTTTGTCTCTTGGGAATCAAAAAGTTCCCTGAGCTTTCTTTAAGGTTCCTTTGTGGAGATGCTACTCAGCATCCCTATAAAACAATATCTATTTCGGTATGCAGAAAAGTACCATGAGATGCAATATGTAAGGACCTAGAGAGATAAATAGAGTGCAGTTGTGCTGGAGCCAGTGGGACAAGTCCTTTCATACATACAGTAGTAAATCTGCTGGTATGCTAAAGCTTGTGGTGAAAAAAAATTTGAGAAAGATGAAAATCCAGGGAAAGATGCTTGTTGTTTTAAATCATGGGAACCTTTGTTCATCCCAGTCATGCTAAATGACTGACTTGGGAAGCAGTGATTTGGTTACAGTCTTGAAGAGTGCTGGATGTGTAACAGCCAAACAAACCTTAGGAAAGTGTTAAGCTAACCTTCTGCCATCCCATTATCAAAAAGAAAAGAATAAAAAAGGAGATAATCCTTGTTTAAATATCACAAGCAGCAGCTGAGTCAGTGGGAGCTTTAGACTGGAAATGTCAGGGAGGAATTTAGATTTTTCAGAGCAGTTGCTGCTCTGCAATTATCATAAGTCACTTACAAGGACCCCTTGTCACTTGTTGCCCTCAACCATGCATCTGCAGGGAGAGGGAGCAGAGACAAAACACATGGCCCTACTGGGGACAGATAAGGGAAACAAACACCATCTCACTAAAGGCACAAGGTCCCTTCAGGCTATGGCCAGGCTTCTGCCACTGCGCAGGTCAGACGTAGGTAGAGGGAAAGGGGATGGGGAGCTGGGGGAAGGTAAATCCACTGGAGATGGGGGGAAGCAACATAAGAAAAAGGAAATTGCTGGAGAAAACTGTACACCAAGTACCACCAGAGGGGCATTTATTTGCTTCTGGCTATGTTTTGGGGGTAGGAATGGGAAGTGAGGCAGAACAATGAAGACTGGGAGGGGTTAGCCTCTTCTTCTTTGGTGCTTTTCCTCCTGTACCAGTGCACCTCGTTGCCATCTAGCACGTCCCTAATGTAAATTAAATAAGTGAAAGTAGTATTAACTCTCCTGAGCCAGGCACTGCCTGCACAAACAGGGAAAGGGGGAAAGGGCAGAGATGAACACTCAAAATACATAGTTTCCACCACATTAAGTGATGCAGAGAGATGCATTTTCCCAGCTGGTACACTCTGGAAGGCTAAAGATTTCCTCTGCAGGGATGGTGATTTCTTACCTTTCTCACTAAACATGTGAGGTTTCAAAGACTAGTCTTGGCCAGGTGCAAGGTAGGATGATCTTAGCCATGGTGTGCTGTCAGCAGTTCCTAAGGGTCTACCCTGCCTTCCTGGTGGGGAACAGTAGGTTCCCCTGCTCTGGCTTTATGCTTTATGAGATGAGTCATCACAGCCATACCATATGGGCTGGGCTGTGCCCATTAGTCTTACCCAGGCCTGTCTCTGTGTGTCCAGTGAACACAATCTTCAGGTGAGGCACCCATTCTCGTTAAAACACTCCAAGCAAAGGGAACATGGCTTTTCTGATGCCCATTGGGCTTGCCCACCATCATAATTAAGAATACACATCCTACTGCTGACTTCAACATTTCTTCCTTGCCTCACTTTCATCTACTGATATTTTTTGCTCTCTTCTCCACTAGATTAAAGCTTCTATACATGTAGAGAGCGGTCATCATTTGGAGGACAGGAAATGTAATCTTGTAGGCTCTGCTTTTCCATTGTGTCATCCCAGTAGTTTAATGGAAGAATTACTGAAGTTAAGCACATTGTACTAGTACAGATCTCAGACTCTTTTCTTTTCTTTACTTTCCATGACTGTGGATCAATAAAACATTGTTGTTACATCTTGAAGATCCAGAGGAGAAGCACAAGGCTTTGATGAGTCATCCTCTTAAGTCTGCTGGGTGGAATGAGCCTTGCCATGGATGATACATTTACATTTATTCTCTAATATGAGGAAAATATTTTCTCATGCTCTTTCTCCTATATTTACTTGATGACAATCTGTTAGGAATAACAGATGAGATCCTGAGCCAATCTGAATTAATAGGAAAACATTGGCTTCACTGTGAAATGCTGGTGACAATTTCCAATTCAGAACTGGTTGTTTCTCTGTAATACGTCTCATCCATTCAATGCTGAATGCAAAATGCTTTTTTGCCTATAAACAACACAATGAATAAACATTTGTATGAATACAATATTGTGACATTTTCAGAGGTCTGAGACCCTTTATGTGACTCCTAACGCTAAAATTACATCAGACCTTTTGTTTGACAGGCAGATGATTTTTATCCTCCAGTGCCTGAGGAGAGAAGGAACTGAATGGGTAAGAAGTCAGCAATTTTCTGTTCACATGGAAGTAGCACTGAGCTGCATTTCACTGGTCCACCTTGTTGACCTGGAGTTGCCATTACAGAAGATGACAAAGTGGGTAAAAGGAGGAGGAAGGAGATGTATCTATATCGAAGGAGTGACGTGTTCATGAAAAAAAGAAAGTAGTTTGCAAACACTGACAAAGCACTGATGGAAAATCCTTGGCTTCTAGTATCATTGGCTTCCGCAGCTAAAGCAGTGAATGGTGGATGTCCAGGAAACTGAGGGGAAAACAACACTCAGGTGAAAGGCACAAGAGCAGATGTGTGGTCCAAACCCACCCCAGTCGCACTGTGCAGTCTTGAAGTGCAGATCCTAACATTCACAGGGAACCGATGGCAATTTGTCAGAGTCCCTTCTTGTCCAGCACTGTCAGCTTTGGCGGAGCTAAGACCACACCAACACACAGTAATGTGTTTCCAGTCCTTCTGAAAGGGTGGTGAGAACTTGCTTTTAATCCCTCACCGTGGCTTGTCTTTCTGATGCCATGATGAGCTGGATATTATGTCTTACTCCATGGAGTGGGTAGATAAGCAAGAGGGTTAAGCACATCAGGCCAGATACTGTGGTCACTAGCACTAAGGAGACTTATCACCCCAAATCCCGCTTTCAAGAATGACTTCATACAGTAAGACTAGGACTTAATGAACTTGGCAATAAAATAGGGTCATGCCCCCAACTTTCTCTTTTCATCTAGAGAAAGAGTCTGAAGATCCAGATCACTGCAAAACTTTTCATGCCGGAACTTCCAAGGTTATGGAGAGAAAATATACAGTAGTATGAGTCCCTTTTCCACATACTTTCAATAACTCAAAGGCCTGATGAGCAATTAGACTACAGGTGAGAGGACTGAAAGGAGGTGAAAGCCTAATATTTCCATCCATTTCTTATCTGTTGCCCACAAATAACTTGTTCCTCACAGCTCAGAGTTATAGCAATTACCAGTCTCGAGGCAAAAGGCAGGAAACGAAGGCAATGAGTTAAACAACTTGCCCATGGCCATGCAATGAGCAGACAGAAAAGCAGTCCCATGTTTTCTGCACTGGTTATCAGCAATAGGATCAGTGCTGGACATTTGATATTTCTTGACATACTGTTTCTGATGTTTTCAACCAGTTGTTTACCTGCACAAACTTTTGGTTTTTCTTTTCAGAAAAGCAAATTCACTATTAAACCAAATCTTCAAAAATTAATTGTTGACCAATGAGAGGATATTTGATGGGTTTTGAGGCACAATTTGAGCAGCATGAGAACAAAATTTTGATTCTGAATGTGGAGATGGAAACAGAGCTGTCAGACCAGCCAGTCTCATGCTTCAAAATGGAGGGTGGGAGGTCATTTTTTGTGGGTAATCAGTAGGAAAATTCTCAGATTTAGGTAAAACCTGACCTGGCACACTGAAGTGTGAAAAATTGGACACAGAAGTTTGCATTTAGCTTCTGAGAGTACTGGCCTTGACCCTCAAGTCGTTGGTTTGCATCTGTAGGGCAGATCTATCCTGTACACTACATTCTGAAACTGACACACACCAAGGCAAGAAGGCACTGGAGGAGGTTGCACAGCTCTAGGAAAGTGTACCTTCTCTCACTGTTTTTCTTAATGTAATTGGCTTTTTTTATTTTGCCTTGGGATTTACCCACTGGCTGAAAGAACAGCCCCTGCACTAGGGCTTGCAATGTCCCAGTGGTCAGCTCTGCACCAGGAGGAATGGAGGGACAGGACCCTAAATCTGGCCTGTCCACCAGAACAAGTTGGAAGTTGCTAAACCTAATTTGATATGACAGACTTTTTCTCACAGGGTGGCAGGAAACATGTCACTGTTCTTACTGAAGAACTGGCACTTCGCTGGTGCTTGCAGCCCTCCCTTCTCCCATACTCATCACTTGTGGAAGGGCATGAGCATGAAAGTCATTGTTTTCTAGATAATAGGAGGCTGCAAATTTAAGAGGCAGATGTAGATTTTAATTATCTTTCTTTTCCCTCCTGCTGCTGCCCCAGTCCTAGGGAGAGTGCAATGACGTGGAGGCCTGAGGTATCATTATGGGTTATTAAACTCCTTTGTGGCACTCAGGGATGCTGAATGGAGCTGTGTAGGGAGAACAGAAAAAACCCATCTCTTGATGGAACTAGCTACCCCCTCCCGGTAATTGCTTCATGTGGCAGACTGCAATTATTCATGCTGTAGAGGGGAAGAGGGAGAGAGAGCAGATGGGTGGGGTAAAGAGCAACAGGGGGGGCTGAGCACCCTATGTGGCCATTAGGGTTGCTTTGGTTGTGATGGGAGATGGCAACTCGCCTTGACATCGGCATACACTGTGCCTTGTTTTGGGCCTCGGTGGGGCACTCACAGCATAAATACTGTCCCTACAGCTGCTTGGGCAACCAGAGAGACACCACCCCCTCACTAGGCTGGGCCACAACTGCCTCTGTCACCAAGTGTTCCTCGGACTTGTACCAAGACCACAGGCTCTTACATGGAGATCTCTCCATCTCCCATGATGAGGAATAGTAATTTGGGTTTTTCCTCTTGGTCTCCACACCCAACATGTTAAGGAATGCTGATTATTGCAAACAGTGTTTGAGGATGCACAAAGTGATGACATGAATTCATGTAAAGTAGATATTGCTTTTCTCTTTGCACTGCCTATCCTGAATCAAAATGCAGGTGAAATGACCCTCCGGAAGACCAGCATTAATGCCATTTCAGGATCTGCTTTACCCTTCAGAGAGGCACAGAAAGAGCTGCCCAGTTCATAGTGTTTGCTGTCACAGGAATAGTGATGTAACAGTGTCCAACAGTGTTTGCTGTTTCTGCTTTATGTCAGATTAATCCTTTAAAACACACAGCTGGATACACACGGCATCCACACACATTCAAAAATGGTCATATGGTTAGAGTGTGAGAAACAAAGCACTGGTGAACACCCATTCATCTATTGTGTTTCCTCCATAAATCTTTCTAAAGGCTCCTCATTAGCAAATCTGGTAGTCAAACATGACAAAAGCTGAGACAAGTCTGGCTTGGTTTCACCAAACAGGCTCACACCCCCTCAGAAGTCATTTCTGATATCAGCAGAACTTAAGCATGGACACAAACAGGTGGTTTATAGAGATGTAGACACGTGGAGAGATGGAAGTGTCTGAGCTGTGAGTGGTGTCCGAAAAGGTAGGACTTTTTCTGGAAAGGACACAGGTGGAAATTGTGTTAATGAGCCTTGCTCTGGATCAGCTTGGAAAAAGCAATGCCTGTCCTCTTGAAGCTACGCTGATAACACTACTCTGAAGGACATCTACATCCTGCCCACCTCTCTGCCCAACAAGGAAACCTGCTACCAGGGATTGGTGGGAATGGTTGGACTCAATGATCCGGTGGGTCTCTTCCAACCTGGTTATTCTGTGATTCTGTGATGAGATTTCTCCCTGTTCACCTCCCCTGTCAGCTCCTCCAGGACAGGAGAGCCAACCTGATTTTCCCACTCTTACCAGAGGAAGTCTTATCATCACCCATGACAACCTGAAAATTTTGCCCTTAGTTCCATGGAAAGCAGAACTTCGCTTTGCCTACTTAGAACCCTCATGCTAGAGAGTGTTCCCATGCAATGCAAGACTCTCATCACTAGGCAGTAATAGAGAGTGAGAGATTAGCAGGGCTTAAAGAAGAAAAGAGTTGTGCCTGTAATTTATCATCCATATAAAGAAGAGAGATTAAAAATCAAGTACTTTGGGATGAGAATCCTAAGTAGAAGAACTGATGAACATAAATAAAGTGCTCGGTTTCAAAAGGAAAGAAACAATACATAACAAGACAAAAGTGAAACAGAAAATGTATTCAAAGAAATTCCATCTGTTTGTACAATAGTCTTGAAAACTTGTCTGATGTTATCAGCATATTTTAAAACCATGATTTGTTTGAAGAGTCTTCATATGTGACCTCTGAATATGTCACGAACGGCTGAGCAACTCGTTCTGTATTTATTTAAGTTCTTAACAATTTTCTCAATTCTTTACATGAACTGTTATTTTAACACTATCCTTTCAGCAAATTGATTACAAATTTGGATAACTGGAACTTGCTTTGATGGATGATTTTAGGTTTATCATCCCTGGCAAACATTGGTCTAAATAGACCTTTAAATTAAGTCAGTTACCAAAAATTAAAGGTCTATCAAAATGATTTATCTTTCTGATTTTAAGATAAAAAAACAGTATGAAGGAAAATTAAAATATTCATTAGTATTTTGAAATTAAATCAATTAAATATTTTGAAATTTGGGGTTTTGGTCCTAAAATTAAATTCAAAACCAAAAAAAAAAAAAAAGCTGAAATTCCATATTTTATGTGCTGCTTTAAAGGCAGTGCAAAGAAGAGTTCATCCAAAGTTAAAATCAAAATTTTCTTTCATAAATATACTTGAATTCAATTCTTGTAAATCTCATCCTACTCAAGTCCCTTTTTCTTTCTCAAATTAAAGCCTAGTGAAGCTGCCTCAACCTTTGCAAGGCTGTCAATTGAAAATGAGCATATTGTAACAGTGTATCACACCATCAAAGTCTATGAATGGTTTTAATTAAACATTTCTTTAGTACTCAGCTTAACTACAGCTTTATGCCCCTCACTCCTTTGTAGCTTCATCCTAGAGTATCTTGTACCACCCTTACACAAAATGGCCTCATGTAGCTATTTAGCTGCACAAGACAACTTCTTGAGCACAGCCAAAAGGCATCTTCTTTGCTTTCTTTATATGTTTACTTTACTTGCATTAATGGAGCTACAGAATCCCTGGTGAGGGATCCTAATAGATATGTAACTTATTTTTGTGGCCTCTTTTCGAGTTGCTTCTTCTTCCTGCCAGCTGCCACAAATTATCCTCAGATTATCAGTATGGTCTTAGTTTGCTTTAAACTCATGTATTTCCATATGACACCTATTTCTTACATACAAGGAAGCACTGACAACAGAGTTGATTCAAGACACTGCTACAATCCAGGTCAGACATTTGCTTGTTTGAAGGAGCTGTTTCTGACAGTCTACTGATTTACTGCTTGCCTTTAATTGCCCCCCTATATAGAAAATAAGCTTAAAATGTGACAAAATCCAGTATTTTTACCCTTGGTTTCTGAAGAGGATCACATCTCTTGTGGGGTAAAAATCTGAATGAATTCTTGTCATTGACTTCTGGAAAACTGTCTGGAGTAGGCATCCCTGTTCAGCCTTTGTGGCTGTGAATGGGCTAAGACAGAAATTTTCCAGCATAGGAATGAGTATCATATTGCTTGGAAGTCCTGTCTATGAGATCTTTGAGAAAAGCTTTGCTTCCTTAAAGTCAAGACAGAATATAGAAATGTGAGATAGTGAGGGTGGCAATCTGCACGAGATCCAAATATTCTTTGAGTCAATGGAAAGATTAACTTCAGCAGAAACTGGGCTGGATTTTAAATTATTTCTGTCCTACATCCATCCTTAAAACACTTTGTTCCCTTACTTGGGAGGCAATCAATGCCTGAGCATGTCAGTGAGCATGATCATCAAAGACAGTCTTCACTCCTCAGGTGACAGTGGTCTCAGTGGCAGTACAAAGCAATGCCAATGATCTGTTCTGTGCACCTACTGGAAAAAAAATAACTCAAAAAAGTTGTGAAAAGGTACAGCTTGCAGTGAGCACTGCTGGGGTGCCTGGCCGAAATGGCAGTGTGGACCTGTGCATTCATCGCAGAATGGTGCTCCCTGCACTCCAGCTTGTTCAGCAACATCAAAAAAGTCAGCATTAGGAGTGTGCTAATTCATACCCCTCAGTAAAGGTGTCTTCAAGGCCACCCCACCCCAGCAGACAGACAAAAAAAAGTTTAGCTAGACAAACAGAAAGTTTAGGAGATATTAAAGGGACTAGGGATGAAATTAAAGCAAAAGCAAGGGCTGCTGGTGATGTGTAGAGACTGAGGAGAGAGGAATCTCTGTGACTGCTTAACTCATTCCTCTGGTTTTGACTGTAGCAAAAAACAGGGTGTTCTCAGCACCCGCAATAAGAGTTTAATAAGAGCTCCAATTGAGTTTAAATTATTTTTGGCTCACTACTGGACCAGATCTTTAAGTGCTGCCAGCTTCTCACTCCAGCTTCCACTTCTACCATCCTCTAGCCAGCTGGGGCTTCCCAAGCTGCCTTGTTGGGGTGAACTGTGTTAATCCTGCTCCCTGTTCCCTGCTCTTTGCTGGAGATGGCAAACATCAAGAGCTTTGTAGCCTCCAGGAGGTTAATGGGATGCTGATCCTCCAGGGCTTTTGGCACTGTGAAAATCATCAGCATACTGGCACGAACTCAGCTGTCCTGCCATGGGAAGGACAAGCCACCAATACTAACCATGTGCCTTTAGCAGACGTCTTCCAAACAACGCTGTGGTCAGTAGTAAGGTTGTGGGTAAACTCTTCACCAGTCGACCAGTGAAATGCCTCCAGCTTCCCTGCCACAGGGATCTGTGACTGCTGGTGGCCTGTCTCCTGTGTTACAGTGGCTCACATGAAGCAGGACCTGCTGTCATGGTCCCAGAGGTCCTCAGTCATTTTGTCTCTTACATATTATTGCAAGAAGAGCAAAGCTCTTGGGACGGCAGGATTGAGAGAGTTTTTTCTCCAGGTTATTTTCTTTTAAGACAGTTTCATCTCTGAGGACTTGGGGAGACACAATTCTGTAGTCCTGCTGTCAGCATTACATGGCCAAACCAAGACATTAAGTGGTGGGAGAGCATCAAAATGTACAGACTTTGCAGGGGCCAGGTGTCTGCAGGTGTGCATGCAAGAGCAGCCTCCAGTCCCACAGCTGCCTTTGGGGAATCAGTGTTATTTTCCTATTCATTTACTGCTTCAATGACAAGATAAAAGCAGGGGGAAAAGAGCTAGAGAGGTCTGAATCTCTTCCTTTGATTTTGTCCTTTCAGAGATCACAATATTTTCATTCAACTCCCAGTCTGGGAAGGCAAAGGTGTCGGACTGAAACATGGTGTGAGAGTGAACTCTGTCAAGAAGAATGAAGGGAAAAAACCAGAGTAGAAATCTTTTGGGTGCAGGCAAACAGGTGGGGGGAGTGACTAGTCTGTGAAGGCAGGGTGTCTGCAATCCTTGTAGCAATTAGATTTAATGGGACAGAAACGTTTCTCTCCTGCACGTTCCCTCCTCCTCTCAGCCCGAGGGGGAGAAAGGAGGGAGGTGGTGATAGGGAGGTGGAGGGGGGGAAGAGAAGATTTGAAAGAGTCTTTGACGTCAGCCCTGCCCTATAAAAACCTGGCAAGGAGCTGGGAAGCACAGAGCAGAGCTTCTGGAAGAGCAAAGATGCCAACCCCGAACATCTCCACTTCTGCAGCCAAAGGTTTCCGCAGGGCAGTGTCAGAGCTGGACTCCAAGCAAGCCGAGGCCATCATGGTAAGACAACCCTACCCCACTTCTTTCCCTCCCCATCCAAAAACTGCACAATCTCCTGTAGCTATAGGCAGAGGCAGGCAGGGATAGATGGATCAACACTGCCTTTGTGGGAGTTCCCTGACATGGGCACCTCCAGCCTCTAGGCTGGCAAAGGAAAATTACCAAAACAGTTCTCTCTACGTACTGGTAGATGTAAAATGCAAGCATTTAGGGGGCTGAAAGCTTGAACTAATGCAACACTCTCACGTCATCCCCCAACCAAAAGCAAGGTAAATAAACTATAGACCTAAGGCAGGAATAACAAGGAATCCCCAGTGTGAAAGGCAATTTGAAAATCGTAATGCTCTCCTGATTTCAAGGCAATAAACTGCGGAGATTTCACCTGTTCCAGCATAATGAAAAAATGTGTCTGTTATTTCAGACAACATACAAGGCACAGGCAATTTAATCAGTTTGTTCACTGCTGCTGGTTCACAGTTTAATTTTCTCTCAGCACATCCTTCCTCCGTTTTGGTTCCTAGCCCTTCCTTGATGTGGTCTCAGCCTGGGCTTAGCCCAGGGAATGCTGTAGATCTGTATGTCAGGGGAAGAAGAGAAAAATTTCCTGATGACCCGACAAGTGCCTTTAGAAAGCCAAGCCTGGCCAACCCATTGTACTGGCAGTAGGGACATCGACATTTAACCTCCTAATCCAAATGCCAGAGCAGGCAGAAGGAGGCTGGAGACTCACAGCATGGGACAGTTCTGTGGGTCAGAGATGTGATCAGGCTGTGGGTGATCCTGGAGGAGCCAGAGCAGCCGGTGGCAGTGGGTGTACTGGGAGGGAACCCCATCAGTGTACTTGGCAGGAAAAAATCTAGGAACTGAGCCTGTTTAGGCATCAGATATGTTTGGCAGATGTCTGCAGGGTGACTCCAGCACACTAGTTGTAGAGCTTCCTATTTTCTTTCCCTACTTCTTTTTCCCCCACTCTCCTCTTAACCGTATGTGGTGCTCTAACTTGGTAAAATCAGCCACTACACAAGCAGAAAGAGGTGTTTTGGAGAGTGGAGTGTACTGGAAAGGAAGGGAAACATTTAGGAGAAAGCAAGTAAGCTTGCTTTCTCTAATAAAAGAATATCAGGGAAGGATTCCCTCTATTACAACCATTTTCATTCTGGCAAAACAATGACCACTTAAGTGGTTCTTGAAAACCCAGTATTTTCCAGGCTGCTCATCAAATAAGTACGTAAGACACTCATTGCTGTCTGGAGAAGGATTGAATGTCTAGTTATTACACACTCTGGGTCACTGCTTTGTGTTTGACAGAAGAATTCAGGTTCACCAGGTGTGCTGGCAGGAGTGTGGCTACCTACCTGGTGTGAGTGGCTGCTCCAGCCTGGGGTGGACATAAAACCTCAGTCTGCCTTTGCATCCCTATTTGAAGGGAAATGCTCAGAAAAAAATTAAAAAACCCATAAAACTTATCCCTGTGAAGATTGTTTTGACAGTGGGCTGCATGAAAGGCTTTGTCCTTTGCTCTTACCTAGCAGAGGAGATCTCCACAATGCTGTCACTTATTTTGCTGACTTGTACCAGAGAAGAAGCATGACTCTGCATTTGAATGTGGCAGCGTATGTCTCAGTCTTTCGTGGTGTCAGCATGACCATGGGTGGTCGGCCACCCCGCCCCTGCCCAACACTGCACCAACTGTGGCAGGTCTGAAGTGTTCCCTTGCCATTACCCCCCAGTGACCAGCACTCTGCTGCAGAGGAAACTGTGCAAATTGGAGGGAAAAAAGACCTTTGCAATCCCAGAACTCATCTACTCTGGCAGGTATATCACATATCATCTGGGCCAGCCAAACATCAAGCTCACACTGTGGAAAATTTTTTTATGTTATCTAGTTTTCCTGTTGCTAATAGTTTTTACAAGACACCCTGGGGCTATAGCTGGAACAGGGCTTGGATACTGGTGCACAAGCAGAGCCAGGCAGCAGGGAGCAGCTGGAGATAAACCAGCAGGAAGGAGTACTCAGAAAAGCAGGAGTGGGATGTTGGTGTCCCCATGCTGCAGGGAGGGAAATAGCCTTTACAATCCTTCCTGCTTACTGCAAATAAAAATCTGGGAAAAAAACCCCAAATACTTTAACTCAGAGCACAGTGTTTTTTAATGACACTGCTTAGGCAGGACACACTGAGCTGCAGCACAAAGAAGGAAAAATGAACTAAACCTTCATAAGAGGTGAATGATCATATCAGACTAAGGCTCCAGTTAGGCAAATAAATGCTTTCCAAAATCAAATTAAACTTATTTCTATAGCTATATGTGCACTCAGGGAGATAGTTGGCAAGATGATTTGGAAATATCATGTAATGGCACCTTCCAAAGAAAGGAAGGCATTTATCACAAGAGATCGGTTTGGTTAGTTCATATCCCAGATTCCCAGTTTCCAGCAAAAGAAGGTAATACCCCAATGAGAGTAAATGTGAGAGGCAGAGTAAAGGATGATGAGATGCAGAATGTGCAGCCAGTCAGCCTCTACCCAGCAGAGGAGACAGCAGGCAGGCAGCCCCCTTCCAGTGCTCTTCTACAGGGCAAAAGTCAGCCTTTTTCTTCTTTTTCATTTTTTTATTAATTTATCCACACAAAACATGTCAACATGGAGCTAAGCAGCTTCCAGGACACCCTCAACAGGGACCAAAATACTCCTGCTCCTGCCTGCCAGGGGCCACCTGGTCCCAGCATGCAGATTTGACTGGTTGGGGCTGCCTCTCCCAGTGTAGCTTTCTGCACAGAACTTTTCACTGTTTAAACTCTTCCCAGCTGTATTTTAACCTGATTTACAACCTAAACATGGGGGTCTAATTTCCCTCCTCTCCACTCTAGAAGTAAACTCCTGCTGCACTTCTGTGTATTTGGCACAATGTGATGAAATATCCTTAGTTAACACACAACCTGGTTTGGGACCACTGCAGAGTCGGGTTACTGTGGCTAGCACAAGGCTGTTTGCCCTGCTTATTGCAGGCACTTTAAAGTAAACATTGGCTTAGCTTTAATCACAGTAGCAATATAAAACACACACTAAAAGTTAAGCACATCCTCATAAGCTTTAAAACTTATGGCTGAGGTTACTTATTAGAGGCCTTCCCTCTTTTGGCATAAATATCGTCAATTTAGACAAGCAGCAATACGCGCTTGTTTGCTAGAAGGCGTTTTTCTGTGCCACAAGAAAAAATGGAGTTGAGGAACAGCAAATATAATTTTAGAGGAGTATCTTTATTAAAAAGGGACCAGATAGAAGCATGTGGGCTGGTGCCTAGATGAGCAGCATTTTTCAGGCTGCATTTAAAATGTCAGCTTTACACCACTAAAGTATCCAAGAAGATTTTCACAGGAAGCATTAGTTACTGATGGTAGGCTTTGATAACCAGAAAGAAAATAGTCTTAATAGATGAACAGGCAATCTTTTTAAAAGGAAAGCTTTCTCCAAATTTTTCACAAAATAGGGAAGATACTGCTTGATTAGCATCTTTTCCAAACATTTTCAGTGCAATCAGAGAAAAATGGAGCTGGTCCCACTCTGTATGCAGGTGCTGGATGGTTTTATATGCTGTGCCTTCCTCAGTGCTGCCTCAGGTTTCTTGTAGCAGGTTCTGAGAGTTTGTCATCTGGTTCAGATATTGAACACAGAAAATAGGAAACAGCTGAGGTGCCTCTAACTGGAAATCTAGTTGTAAGAAGACCAACTACCAATAAGTTAGTATATGAGGTATCTTAACCACAAAAGAAACAGCAGTGATGGAAATAGTTTGTAGCTCACTACAAATATAAATCAGTGACCTAACATGACTCCAGACAGAGACTTGTAGCATTTTAGGTGCAATTCCAAGTAAAAGAATTTGCTGGAGTGTGTTGGGACAAAACAGATCTGCAGATCAGTGGAAGTAATTTATTTTCTGATGTATAAGGGTGTGGTTCTAGTTACACTTCAGTGGGCAAGTATCTCTTAATGTCAGAAGAAAACATCACATTGGAACCTGGGAGAAGTTTTGCTATGTTGCCCTGCCAATACACCTGCAAACAGTTAACTGGGCCAGGCCACAGCTGTGGGCTTCAGCTGTCCCTCACAGCCTATCTTTTTTCAGATGATTTCACATTTATCTAAGGCCTCTCCACTTGAGTTAATCAGACACCTGAAAACTGCATGAGATTGATTCTGATTTTTACTTTTTGAAGAATACTGAAAAATATTGCTAGGGAAGGTGAGGGCAGTCCACTCTCTCATCAGGCTTTAAGGATATTTTACACAGAGGTTTTCTAAAGCTCCACATTTCCAAAAGTTCAATTCTAAAGCCTCAGTCCTCATCACCAGAACTTCCTCTACAAAGTCAGGCAAGTCAGTCCCACTTTGCCCTTCTTCCTTGGCTGAGGCATATTTGTCACACCTCACCCAGCTATGCAGCCTCTGATCTCCTCTACAACTCTTTCAGAAGTGTTATTCATTTCTGTTCTGCCTTCAGTCTCCACGGTTCATTGGTAGACGTCAAAGCCTCATTGAAGATGCCAGGAAGGAAAGAGAGGCTGCAGCAGCAGCAGCAGCAGCTACTGATGACACGGAGTCTACAGAGACCATAGTCTTTGAGGAGAAGGATGGGAAAGCCATGCTGAACCTCTTCTTCATGCTCAAGGGATCCAAGACTTCACCACTGTCCCGTGTATTTAAAGTATTTGAGGTGAGTACCTAACCTATTTTACTGGACTGAAGTAATAAACTACATATTTTATGACTGTTCTGCAAGTCAGCTAAAGAAGACCCAGCTGAGGTCTGTCTACTGTCAGTTAATTGTCAGATCTCTGCACAAGTCATGCTTTGCTCATGTCCCTGTGTGCCCTCACTGTCCATCACTAGGAATGAGCCATACTTCTTTTTGGTAGGGCTGTTAAAATCTGAACTTAACTTTGCTTACTTTCTGGATCAAAAAACACAGTTTCACACTTACAATCCACACCCTTGTGGCTTGTAGCATACTTTTATGGCCCCTTCCACTGCTCAGCACTTCAACTTCATGTGCAGGGCTTTGATCCCACCTTCAAAACACATCGTATGTCTTATATGACTACAGACCAAACCTGCTTCACTTATGGGTCAAGGCTTGGGCAGTCTCTGAATGGCATTGCCACACTGATCCTTGGTCAAAGAGTTGCAGGAACAACTTTACTCTGGGTGTAAAACCAGCATATTGATTTCAAAATGAACTCCCTACTTCAGGGATGAATTTGATTCAGATGTTAAAGGTTCTGTTGATTCCCCCCAGATATGCACCCTTTATCTGGCTTTAATATCAAAGAAAACTGGTAACTAATTGATGCTTTTCCCCCTAGCGAGCAATATATCATTGCTTTATCTAGGATCTCAGTACCATGAATGGAAAGACTGAGATAAGTACTATTTAAACAGTAATCAAAATGCAACAATGTGCATTTATATAGTATATTTTCATCCAGAAGGATTCGAAAGTGTTTCGTAAACTGAGGATCTGTGATACATTTTATCTGTAGTAGTTTAATTTCATTGACTTCAGCAGGGAGAGGAGAGGACAATTTGTTCCTATTAATCAGTCACATGGGCTGTAAAGGGGCCTCTGGAGGTCACCAGTCCACCCTTCTGCTCAGAGCAGGTCCAGTCACAGCAGATTGTTTGAGGCCATGTTTGTTTCATTTTAAATATCACCAAAGCAGAGAATCCACAAGTTCCTTAGACTTCTTGAGCAGTGTTTGACTGCCTTCATGGTGAAAAGCTTTTTCTCTTTTCTTTTTTTTCTTCAATGTTCTTGCTTCCATCTTGATCCCATTGCCTTATGTCCTCCCACTGCATACTTCTGAGACAAACCTCTGTGTCTTTGCTTTACACCTTCCCACCATGTACTAGTAGACAGTGTTCTAATCTCTCCTGTCCCTTTACTTCTTAAGGCTAAACAAATCCAATTCTCTCAGTCTTTCCTCATATAATATTGTGCTCCAGCCCCTCTAAGCTTCTTGGCCTCCATCCAATATACCTGCTACAGCACATCAATGTCTTTCTTCTATGGGACGTGGTGCTCCAGATGTGATCTCCTTCATCCCAGACAGAGAGGAGGAATCACCTTGCTTGACCTGTTGCCTTCAGTCTTGTTATTGCAATTCAGATTGTGATTAGCCTTTCCCATCAGAAGGGCATGCTGCTAGGTCATATATTAATACATGCAATAATTATATAACATCCTGTTCACCAGGAAATACAACTAATTCTGGGGTAAATCCAGATTTCCAGCAAAATTATACAGCAACACCACTACCTCAAAACTGTAAATATATAAAGATGTGTTTGAGGGATAAGTATTTCCCTGAAATTATGGGGCATTCTAGCTATTCATTGCCCATGCCGTACTATCTCTGATAATCTTATGAAAATTGTTGAAGATCTTCAGCAATTACAAAACATCTTGCATCTCCTCTATGAGGACTGTTACAAGAAAATCTGTTTTCTCTAGATGACATACAGTTCTTGTCTCAAGACCAAAAAAATCCCTAAGTCAAACTTGTTGCCATGTGTGATGTCACCATCCTAGACATGTACAGCTGCCAGATAAGTCATGAGAAATAAATCGTTGTAATCTTCCAGATGCAACAAACTGCTTAGTGAGTATGAAACATGGAAGTGTACCAAGTACCATATTGTACTTGGTAGATTTTACATTACACTGCATTTAAAGTGTACAATTTAAACAATGTTTAAAATATCAAGCAAGAAGCAGGGGCAGCTTTTGTTAAAATATCATTTGTTTCTTCCTTGAGCAATTTACTTGCTGTGCTAGGAACTCTTCTGGGGAAAAAAAGGAAAAAACAAAAGGGGGGGAGGGGAGAGTTTTAAATATAATAAAAAGCCAAGCATGTCAAGCCACAACAGAAGAAGATTCATTTCCAAAATCCCTCTGGCAATGCAGGTAGAAGATATGAAAGCAGACGGGCATAATGACATTTGCTTCATCATGAACCAGGCTGCAGGGAAGCTGGTTTCGCTCTGCTGTATGTGTTACATGCAGCCAAAGCATAGCTAATGCAATCACAGCTGTCAGATTAATGCAAAGGTATTGATTGTTTAGGAGACAATGTAATAGTGAAGTTGGTAGGTACATTCAAAAACACAGTCCTCAATTTAATTTACCTGTGGCATTGCATCTGTTCCTTTTCATCTTTCTGCCTCTGATTAACAAAAGAAATGATGTCCCTTTCTCTACCAAAGATCTCGCAGATTCATTGGAAAGGTTGGGTCGTTACACAGAGATTTGTTCTTGAACCGCTAGTGTTCACTAAGCTAAAGAAAACGTCCACAAATTTAACAGGACTCTTTGGAAGAGTATAGACTCCACCTTGACTCCTTCTAAGTCTCCGAGGGAGGTCAGTTCTGATGAGTAGCTCAAATGATAACAGTTCTGATACTCAGCCCCAAATTAATGCTGCTGCAGACTGGGTGGGACTCGCCCCGCTGTTTCAGCACCATGGCCAGTGCCGCCCCAGCCGCCCTTTGGGCATCGCCGCCAACCCCTCCAAACCAGCAAAACCCTCCTGCGTCCTCGGTGGGAGATTAAAGGAAAGGGGGTCATGGGACACGGCATTTTGCCACATCATTTTCCCCTCTTGATATGATCCTCTTTGCCACTGTGGATGTCTTCCGTTGGTAGCTATTAACTAGTCTCACTGCTTGTCTGTTCAGAAGGAAAACCTGTGGAATTCATGAATAAGTGTGTTTATCCCAGTGGAGTGGGGCGGTGAAGAAGAAGGCAAGTGAGACTCCCTCCAAAGAGTTTCCATATGGGCATCTTTGGGAAGTACCAGCAGGTGTTTCAAGTGTTATTTAATGGTTTTGTTCTCATTTTCCATGTCCTAAAAGACATTTGAAGCTAAAATTCACCACCTGGAGACCAGGCTTAGCCGAAAGCCCCGTGAAGGGACTGCTGAACTGGAGTACTTCGTGCGCTGTGAAGTACACAGCTCTGACCTCAATACTTTCATTAGCTCCATCAAGAGGGTAGCAGAAGATGTGAGGACCACTAAGGAAGACAAATGTAAGGAACTTACAAACTGTTTCAGTTTTGTGGAAAGGCTGAACTGTAGAAACAGGGTGGAGACTGTTATTCCCAGAAAGGGGGAAGGGCTACTGTGTGCTCAACTTGAGCAAAACACTGCCTCTGGGACACTTGAATCCTGAAAGACACTTCCCTCCTTGGCCATTTCTCAACAGACTCCTGAGTCCATAGCCCATTCTTCTGGGCCAGATAAAAAAAAAAAAACACCAACAAAACCAAACCAGAAATAGAACATGGAGTTTCATGTTTTGTTCACACCTCTCCAACAAAGTACTCCATCCCTACTCCTGTTTGATATTACAATTGTAAGGTTGTTTACTACCTGTGTGTCAGGAACACTATACATATTCATCACTAAACTACCCATGACATCCTGTTCTAAGGAGAGGGTGATTCTTACTGTAAAATATCCCTAGAGGTTTGCAGTGATCACTCCTACAACCAGTTGAGCCTCTGTATTTATATTCAATGTAAAGCCTGGAATCTTTAAGCAATATCCAATTTTCATCTTCTTTAGTTTTGTCAAAAAATATTCTGTTGAGAGATAGGCATGGAAGTCATGAGATAGAGATAATGACATTAGACCTAACTCTAGAACAGGAGTGTGGAGGGTGTGGGACTACTTTCCAGAAGGCACAGCTGTGTCATGTGGTATAGCGTGTGCGCATTTTATACACCAAGTCAGATGTATGTTATTCAGCTTCACAATCCCTTCTTCATTTCTGCAGCTAGTTTTATCTTTCTCTTTCCCCACAGTTCACTGGTTTCCCAGAAAAATCTGCGAATTGGACAAGTGCCACCATTTGGTCACCAAGTTTGACCCTGACTTGGATCTGGATCACCCAGTGAGTTAGTCTTTTGGGGCACATCCTCACTTTGAAATCCTGAGCTTTCCTTCAGAAGCAGGGAGATGAAGAACACTTATTAGTGCAGCTGATCAGGGAACTATGGTGGAATCACCAGCATGAAAAAAAGTTCCTCCAGCCAATGATGAACTTCAGTGTGAAGTTTTAGTTACTGATTAAAACTCCTGTCTGTGTTCCTATCTGTCATCACAGGGCTACTCTGACCAAGTATATCGCCAGAGAAGGAAATCAATAGCAGAAATTGCTTTTCAGTATAAGCAGTAAGTATCTTTCCTAACATCCATGCAGGCATTATGCCATGTCAATACAACCTGTTGGGAAGTCGTTGTGCTACCTGCATGAGAATTCTTATGTTTTGTCTTCCCAGTCACCCTTGCCAGCTGTTTTTTTGTGTCTCTTCTCTATGTATTCCAGTTTGTTCTTCATTAAATAATGTCTGTGGACATTAATTCATACATTGATAAAACCAAAGTAAACCTCCGGCATGACAAAAACCACACATAATTCCTTCAGATCTCAGACTTCATTTCAAAATGTCACATCTCCTTTAGAATGACATCTAGTCTCAACTTCAGGGTTTCAAATGCTGTAAAAGCTACCATGAGCTGAGAAAATGTCTTTCAATGACTCATTATCTTAGCTGTGAAAAAATGTAGATTTTCTTTCTAAACTGAACTTTGGCAGCTTTAACTTTCACCCACTGGATCATTCTTGCCTTTCATCAGCTAGATTGAATTCTGCTATCAGATTTTTTCTTTTTCTTTTTTATTTTTTCGCTATGAGGGTTTTCATAGAATAAGTTGTTCACCTCTTTAATAAATGAAATAGATTCCAGTAATGGTCTCATCATTTTCTTATATAGATCTAAAACTATCTCTTGTACTCCTACTTAATACTCCTGTTCTGATATATACAGTGGTACCACTCAGTCTCTTCATCACAACATCAAACAGAGCTCTAATACTCAGCTGGGTTTGTGAAATATTTCCTAGATCCTATTTGGTAACACTGCCTTCCACTGTAGCATCTCCCCCTCCAAGCAAGACTTTAAAGATTTCTGTAGTGAGCCATGCTGAGAGTAGGCTATGGGAATTACACGGGTCACTGTCTTGAGCTACCCCTGCAACTGGTGTGATCCCAGCATGGCTTTCTGCTCTGCTAGGTTTCATGTTCTTTGCAGATTTTGCAAAGACAGTGGTGTTTTTATCCTGCACTAGTACTAAAAGCACTGAAAGTCACTGCGCCTGCAAGAGAGTCTTGAGGGACACAGGAGGAAATAGTTTCTAAGATGATGCATCCATTTAAGATGTTTTTTCCCAAATCTGATCTCCAGGTTAGCATTTATGAGCCACTGTGAGCATCCCTTCAGGCTGTTAATAGAACAATAACTATGTGTTATCACTGTAATATGTGAATACCTCATTCAAATTAAGAAGGAAATACAATGGTTGATTGTGATGCAGAAAAGGCAAAAGTGTCAGTCATCTTTGATTCCCACTTACATTAACATTAAGATCTTTTCTTGCCATCCTGAATCTTACTGAAAATACATTTTTCTGAAGTACAAATGCTTCTATTTTTTATTATTGATTGCTTTTATTTTTTATTATTGGTTGCTTTTATTTCCCAGGCACTGATTCATTCTTTGAACCACCATTTCCTTGCAGTTCAGGCACATGAAATTAACTTCTTTTCACACAAAGTTTCCATTTTTGCCAGTGGAAAACATTTTTTTTTCCTGAAAAGTATTATGCCTGCTAAGATTTTGCTCATCCCTTATTCATTTATAACCTAATATATACATTAATTCTTTTCTGTGTGTCCATGTATATGTTGCACCTGTACAAATGACCCAGTACCAAGGCTTTGTCTTCCCTGTCACACTTTTGTTTAGTTTAAAGAAGATTAATCAACATCATGCAGAGCTTCTCCAAAGTGTTCAAAGGGTGGAGGAGTCTGGTTTTCACTCTGCTGCCATCAATAACACTTCATTTGCCTTGCAGCGGGGACCCAATCCCTCGTGTGGAGTACACGGCAGAGGAGATCGCTACCTGGTGAGGGATGATTTAATCTATTAACTCCAGTGATTTATCAGTAGAGGCTGGGAATCAAAAAATAAATGTTAGGGTGTGACCTCTTGGAAATATATCAAGAGTGCAAGCATCCTACTTAATGGTTTGTTATAAAACCTGGTAACTCATAGCATGGTGTTTTATGATACGGATTGCACTCAGGTGTGGAAGCCGTCTCAAAAACTGTGATGCTCTGCTGCCTCCTCTCTTGGGGCTACACCAAGAGCACTTTCATGCTGCAGCCTTCAGGATTTACTCCAAAAGACCCTCCCAGGTAGATAAGTCAGAGTCCCACTTCTCCAACAGGACATGGATTAGAAGCAGCCTCCAAAAAAAGGCCAGTTACAGCTGCAGAAAGGAGCACGAGGCCCATGGTGATATCTGCAGGGTGCCTTGCTGGCTTCACTTAGGAAAACTCTTCCTTTGATTATGATTATTTCCAGGAGTGTCACTGCAGGACTTTTTATAAAATCCTCTGAACTTCAAGGTCAGAAGTGAGTCTGTGCAGATACAAATGCTGACTTTACAGTCTAAACTGAATGTATGTGTGTATGTTTAAATGCCTTGATCAATGCACACAGAACTTAACCTTAGTGGTGGAGAAAGGGTAAAGGACAAGAAATCTAGAGGCATTAATCCATGATAGTGTATAACCAGAGGGCAGGAGGCACACCAAGCCAGTGATCATCTGCCACCTCTCATCCTGAAGGAAGGAGGTGTACAGCACCCTGAAGAGTCTCTACCCCACCCATGCCTGCAAGGAATACCTTGAAGCTTTCAGTCTACTGGAGAAATTCTGTGGCTACAATGAGAACAACATCCCTCAGCTGGAGGAGGTCTCCCGCTTTCTGAAAGGTGTGTGCAAGCCTGGGGGACCTAGGCTGAGGGTCTGCCAAGTCTCCAGCATGGTAGTGGCCGCTATAACCAGGAAACATGGACCTGAAGGAGGAACATGTGAGCTAAGATTTGAGAGGAGAACTGGTGAAGGGTTTTGCGCTGCCCATAGAGTCAGGGGTAGACCCCAGGCAGAGGGAGCTGTAGGTAACCGTGGTGGGCTGCAGCTGAAGGTCAAATGATCCCATTGATCACCTAAAGAATAGATGTTGCTCCTTAGTAAGAGAAAAAAGATTAGGCTTGGCACAGCAGAAGCCCTGTAGTTTCTAGCACTGATGTTTTTACTGTCTGTGCTGGGAATACAGCTCATGGGCCATGCACACTCAAAAAGACAGTATGCATTGTTTCAGAGAGGACTGGCTTCCAGCTCCGGCCAGTGGCTGGCTTGCTATCGGCGCGGGATTTCCTCGCCAGCCTGGCCTTTCGTGTTTTCCAGTGCACACAGTACATCCGCCATGCATCCTCGCCCATGCACTCCCCTGAGCCGTGAGTATCACCTGGATGAGACAGTCTCCTCTGCCCGGACATCCCACCTGGCGGGCAATTAGCCTTTCTCTCTAACCAGCAAACTCTAGCTGCTGCTGACCACATTTTCCTCCTTTCTCCCTGGGCATTGGCAGGGATTGCTGTCATGAGCTGCTGGGACACGTTCCGATGCTTGCTGACAAGACATTTGCCCAGTTCTCTCAGGTAAGGTCTGCCTCACTGACCCCGCAAGGGCAGGGCATGAGGTGGGAACCCTAACTGACCCCAGTCTTGCCACCTAAACCCTTCTTGTTTTAGGATTTATTTACAAAACACAGTGACAGATTGAGAAACCTAATATAGAGTAAAAATACCTGATGCTGTAGAAAAGCATTTTTAGTCTGAGCATGGTGAAGCCCCAGCAGATGCATGGCAGTGCAGGACAACAATATGTTTTCTCAGGACAATAAGACAGAACAATGCATGCATAATGGCCCCAGATCAAATCTATCCTGATGCTCCCTCCTTCCCTTCTCTTCCCAGGACATTGGGCTGGCATCTCTGGGAGCAACTGATGAAGAAATTGAGAAACTTGCAACAGTAAGTTTTTCTCTTTACTGGATGGGGGCCCCAATTCCTCCAGTAGCACTGGCCCAGCATGTTCTTCCCAGAACTGCAGGCTCAGAGTCCCTACCTGTGCTGCTCCATCCGTGCTCTTTCACAATGACTGTGCAGAGCAGTGATCAGTTAAAGAGCAGAGCTTGCCTGCATATTAACCCAATTTCCTCAGGCACCAGAGTATCATCAAGCATCACATTTCTAACAGCAGCACTGCTGGGACTCATTGGGATGGGATTAAATTACATCCACTTCCTTTGACTCTCCCTTGGCAAAGTGACCCATCCAAGGGCACCAAATGGCAGCACTGTGCTGTGTCTGGGTGCACAGGGGACCAGCCCCAGGACACATTTTCTACCTGTCCCAGTCTGGCAGCAGCTTAGCTTAGCATTTTGCCCTGTCAGCAATGGGTGTAGGGTAAGGAGAGGGGAAAAATTGCCAGGTGCCCATTCCTCTTAACAACCACATCTTCTGGCCACAGGGCAGGGACTCAGAAGTGACAGGGAGATGAAGATGAAGAGCTGTGTCTGCTATGCAGTTTTATTTTTCCTTTCACAGCTTTACTGGTTTACAGTGGAATTTGGGCTCTGCAGACAGAATGGGATAGTTAAAGCCTATGGAGCTGGCCTCCTGTCTTCCTACGGGGAGCTCAT
The DNA here is from genome assembly GCA_033459285.1 of Clamator glandarius. Classification (NCBI taxonomy): domain Eukaryota; kingdom Metazoa; phylum Chordata; class Aves; order Cuculiformes; family Cuculidae; genus Clamator; species Clamator glandarius. Next base: position 1,884,017 of record JAUNZM010000125.1, read on the forward strand.
AGTAAGTCCCAGCATAACTTGCCTCTCTACTTGCTGTACAGCAAAAACCTTCTTCCTCTGCATAGCTTTAATGACTTTACCCGATCTGTTCTCCACCTCTGTCTATCATATACGAGCTCTACGGTCTTCTTAATTTTATGCTGACTTTCTTCTGTTGTGCCCATAGCACTCCTTGTCAGATGAACCAGAGGTGCGGGACTTTGACCCTGATGCTGCTGCTGTTCAGCCCTACCAGGACCAGAACTACCAGTCTGTATATTTTGTGTCTGAGAGTTTCAGCGATGCCAAAAATAAACTGAGGTAGGACTGAGCAGTGAAAGAGACCCAAACAGGAGGAAATTAAGCTGAAATATACTGAAACAGGGCTTGACACCATGGCTGCTTTCAGCTCCAGGTCTCAGATGTACTGTAGAAACTGCTGTCAGGCCTTTCAAAGTAAAGAGATTTTAAACCCTTTAACATCTGACTGATAGAGGAAAACTTTGCCTACACCTAGGGAGCCTGTTCACACACACTAGGCTGCTTTAAAAAAACAAAACAAAACAAAACAAACAGTTGTTTCTTAGTGAGTTATTTCCTTGCATTTAAAAAGGAAAAATACATCATATACACAGCTCAGATTAGGCTAAAGGGATTTTGACAGTGACAGGCACTGTAAATGATCCTCTTTAAAGATCTCAGAGACCACACATGCATTACTCTATAAGGTGAAAACACTAAAACTTTTTTTTTTCATTACTGGCAGCTTCCACCATGAACCTTATTATCAAGAAAAGCCTCTTTCTCATAAAGAAAACTTTCCACCAGTTTTCTAGGATGTACAGATGCCTCCCAGTGCCCTTCCAAGCACCCATGTTGTAGCTGTACGATTCAAAAAGGTGTCAAGTGAACACACCTGCTTTAGGGGGCAAGTTTCTAATCATTAGGAACTGTGCTATGAGTTATTGCTGCGGCTGAAGGCAATAATCAGTGAGGTGAGACAGTCGTAGCCCAGGAGGGCTCGAGGCATGAGCTAAGTTGTATCTTTTAAGAGGTGGATAATGTGAGTATGCGGAAAGCCCCTCTGTTTGCAATTGGTTTTGTTTCCCTGCAAGTACCAGCCTGCCGCTTGGCCCTATCTGGAGCTGGTGGTGTTTTCCCCCACCTCCTCAATTGAGGACTAGGCTTCCTCACTGCATCTGAGAAAGAAATGCGCCTTCCCGAGCCCTGCGCCAGAGCAGACCCACAGTAGCCACAAGAGGGTACCCTAAGCTAAGCAATTCAGGAGCGAAAGGGTGAGGCCTCAGCAGAGGCAAGGACCATGCCTGCTGCAAGTGCTGTTTGTCCCCACATCTTCCCAGGCCTTTCCAGCATAACATCATAACCTAAATATAGATTCAAAGTTCCATATTTACACAGCCACTAAAGAGAAACAAAGTGTACAAATCTTAGCATAGGAGATGAACACGAGTAGCTTTGGGGAAACCTTTACCTTGATTGGTTTTGCTTAAACATGTGCTTCTCCAATTGAATGGTAGCAACAAGGTCTTGTTCTTGAGAGGTACCAGGCAACGTCAGGCTTATCACTGAGATCTAGACTCCATTTGGCTTTGGATACAACAATGCAATTTTGCTCTGCTGCGTGACTCTGGTGACACTGTCCCCATTCCTTGTCCAGGATTGATCCACTGACTGTCATATCTAGCCTTAATAAGGCTTGCAGCTAGTTCCTCCCTCCTCAAGTAGTCTATAAATTAATGTCAGAGAAGATTTAGGAATGTGATACTGTAATACCACAGGCTTTCCCTGAAATTAGCTTCTCAATCTCCTTGACAATTTTGAAAAAAAAAAAAAGAAATGGAAGTAGAGGGTGTGTGATGATGGCCATGGAGGTGGCCAGTTCAGTGCACCCTCCAGTTGTGTGCAATAGCATGTGTTGAGTCCACAGAAACCTGCACTCAAACTCATGGTCTTCCTTGCTGAACAAAAGGAATCTGAACTTCTACTATAGCTCTATGGAGCAGGAAAGGTAGGAAACAGAGCTTTCATGATAACCCAGAAAATGTGCCTAAAGTAAGCACTAACCTGTTGTGATCTAAGTGACTGGTGATGGGTAGGAGGCAGACTCAGGACCCATTTCTTGTACCATTTCTTGTACCAAGCCCTCTACAACCTTTCTTTGCAGGAGCTATGCGGCACACATCAAGCGGCCCTTCTCAGTGAAATATGAGCCCTACACCCACAGCATCGAGCTTCTGGACAGCCCTCAGACGATCTGTCACTCCCTGGAGAGCGTAAGGGATGAGCTTCACTCTCTGATTAACGCGCTTAATGTTATCAGTTAATATGAGAACTGGCCTCTTTCCTTCCCCTCTTCCCCTGGCAGCCCCAGAATGGCCTGCTCCACCCTCACCTAATTCCCAGCTGATAGCTCCTGCCTGTCTTCTCTAAACACTTGCACCGCTGCCTGTCACCATGTGACCCCAACAGCTTTCCAGTTTTGTATGTAGGGCCAAGTCGGAGGAGGGCAGGGGGATGGACCCAAGGCCTGCTGGTGTCTCGGGTAGTTTTTCTACTGACGGCTGGAAGAGGCTTAGCACAGACCAAAAGCTTGGCTAAACTACAAAATTGAAGTCAAGAACTGTGTACTAGGCTCCTGGAAACAACAAAGAGGAGAAAAGCTGCTTTATTATTAAAAAAAAAAAAAAAGAAGAAGAGAGAAAAAAAGATTTTTTTTTTTTTCAGTTTGAGAGAATAAATTAGCTCCTTTTTTAGCTCCAAAGCAACTCTTATAGAAACTACATGAGGGACCCTTAATCCCCACCATCTTCTACAGTTTTGCAGCCCCATACATTTGAGAGATGAAGACGTGCTCTAGCTTTTCTGCCTGAACCAACCCTGTGAATTTTGCAATTTAAGCTCCCAGCCTCTCTTTATCTTCTCACACAGAGGGATGCTTGGGGATGAACTCCTGAGCTGCACCACCCCACAAGGCTGCAACAACCACTATAGCTCCCTTGAACTTCTAAACTGACTGAAGCCAGGAGCTGCCTGCCTGGCATACAGCAGCCCTGATCTACTTGCATCCTCCCCACCACAAGCACCATAAAGCAAGCCCTGGCTTCCCTGGACCAGAGTGTGGTCATCCCCTTCAAGCCCTCTTTTAAAAGCTCCCACGGCAGGGAGTGCTCAAGGTCCTAGCTGCCATTGTTCATAGCAGATAACAGTCACAGCTATTGACGTTCCTGCATGCTGATGGCCTTAGGCAGCCACTTGGTGTCCTGAGTTTATTGGTTTTGCAGACTGACTGAGTGGAGCCACTGGTGTCCCAAACTTTCCAGCCCTTGGGGAGATTTCACACATTTCTGCTTTTTCTGTCTGTTGCACAGGTACAGCATCAACTTATTCTTAGATATTCCAATATCACTGTCACCTGAAGTATCTCAGGTGTGAAACTAATGGTACTGCTGGCCATTGCTGAGAAAGGTAACATATGGTTAGGATGTTTCATCTGGCTTTCACTGTGATATTAATGGCTTAGTCTGACCCAAAGCTCTCAGTTTTCCTCCCCCTACTTTTGCCTTTCTTATCTTCTTGCAGGCTGTCTCATAACTTAGCAGTTTGCTCAGAAGTTTGGCCCAAGGTTATGCAGCTGTGCAGTATCAGAGCTGGGCTTGAGATGCGTGGAGGCAGCTCAACAGCTGTGGGGGACAGCAAAGGGGAGAATTACATGTAGTTGTTTGCATTATAACATTTCTGTACAGACTTTTACTATCGTTATCCACTATACATGATTTTTATAATTTCCTCTGTATAGAAATGCAAGGCTTAGCAATTAAGTTTTAGCTATTAGGTGTAAGTATCCTCCAATACTTATACATACCATTGCTTTCCAATGTTATTTTTACTGTAGCTCAGTCATAATAGTTTACAACTCATTACATTTTATCCCAGTTCAGACCTTCACATACATATGCTTAACCCCCAGCTCTCTCAAATTTTAACTACTTAGCTACTGAGAGCACTTAATCTCCCACCTGCTTCAATCCCTCCTTTTTGTTTCCTTTCTTTTTTTACTCCCTTCCTAAACTGTTTAAAAGACCACCACTGAAATCAGCTGTTCAACACCAGGGCTATCTGCTTCTCCTCAAGTTGTTCCTCCTCAGAGGACTGTCCCTCCCATAAATAAATAAAACTGAGTTCATGCAGTTATTGTAATTTTAGAACACTTTTTCCAAAGTTTCAGCTATGATTGCCCAATCTGGGTGGATCCAGATCTTGAGCTGTAATTCTCAAGGCTCCCTTAAGAGCTGTAACAATTTTTAATTTGGGTTCTTAAGTTATTACTATTAGATTAGGTAGCTGGGGAAAGCTATGCAAGACTAAGCCAGGTTAGGTCATAGGTTAGCTATCTAGCCATGAAAATTTTATTGGTGACTCCAGTAAAACCGGCTAAAGTAAAGAAAATAAGAGTTCCAAATAGGCAAGATGCAACAATGAACCCTACACAGTTAATCCACAGTTTATGGCCTTGTCAGCATTATCAATGCCATGTTACTGTCAGGTAACAGCAATGATATTGCAGGTTTCTGTTCCACCTCTCCTTTGGGAGACTCCAGCTCCTGGGCTAATGCCTGTGAGTACAGTGAGGATGCTGCAAACTGCCACAGCAAAGCCCGGCTCCTGATCAGGAGCAAGCAGGGAGTTTCCATGGAGGCATTTACTTTCTAGTCTGGCCTTGAAAGCTGTAAAGCTCTGTAGTTCTCCAAAGCACTTCACAATCATTACTTGCTTCATTAAATATCTAAAATTAATGCAATTTATAAAAAGACTACAGCTATTAAAATGGAGTGAAAATCCAAGTTAAAAACCCTTGCAACTTCAGGAGCCTTCAACTCCCCCGTCTTGCTTTAGAGTTTGCATTGCTGCTCTGTGACTCTGTCAGCTGTTGCTTATTTGAGGAGCTGTAGTAAAATCTGTTGCCTGACAAAAATAGAAAATAAGCAAAACTCGGAGCGTAAAACAGCCCTGTTAGTATGCAAGCATATAAACAGATCTACTATAGCCACACAGGAGGTAAACAACATGCAGCCTGCACCCCGTTGCTTCCAAGAGATGAAGTTGTGCTGGAGGACAGTTGTGAGTGCCAGGCTCAGGCTGAACAGGTGCCAGAGGTTCCTCTTTGGAGCATTTTGTGTGTCAAATTCATAGAATCATAAAATCATAGACTAGTTTGGGTTGGAAGGGACCTTAAAGATCATCTAGTTCCAACCCCCCTGACATGGGCAGGGACAGCTCCCACTAGATCAGGCTGCCCAAGGTCCCTTCCAAGCCAGCCTTGAACACCTCCAGGAATGGGGCAGCCACAACTTCCCTTGGCAGCCTGTTTCAGTGTCTCACTACTCTCGTAGTGAAGAAATGAATCCTTTTGTAATATCTTAGGGTCCTCAACACAGAGCCACCCAGGAATGGGCTATCCAAACAACACATGGTAGGGTTGTAAACCAGCCCCTGACCTGTTTCTTGAAGCTACTAATATCGAGGTTAACTTTTCAGCCCATTAGTTTGAATATGGTCCTACAATTTTCTTTAGTCTGTTTTCAATTGTCTGACTAATTTCTTTCTACCACACCGTAGGACTGCAGGTGGTAAGATATATACAGTCCTTGCTTAATGCCCAGGTTACCCTTTAAGGCTTGAGTTACTTCACTTGCAAAGCTCCCTCCTCCATCTCATCCTATCTCTGCTGATGTTCCATATCTATGTACAATTTCCTGTAGCAGCATTTTTACAGTTCCGACAGTTGTATTCCTTTTAGACAGAAGAACTTCAACTCACCATAGAAACACATTCATGGTGACAGAGATACCAATATCTTTCTTTAGTGTGTGACAGTTTTTCTGGATGATCCCTTTGCAGTATTTGTCAAGGTCCTTGATATAGCCAGTATAGTATAGTTAGTGGCTTTCTTTTATTAGTTCACTTCTGCAGCATTGCACATCTTATACAGTTTTTACTCATATCCTCTAAATCTTGCTTCATACGGGGCCAAATATAAACTCTTTGCACTCTTTTTAGAGTACTTTTTACTCTATTATGTAACTTACTACAGCAATCTAAGATTACTTGCTCTCATTCAGCCAGCCACACTATGTATCCCATCTTCTCTTTTAGCTGATTCCTGGTTGGGGCTGCAGTAAACAAACTTTGAGTCAATCTACTTGCCCACTAAATTGTTTCTCAGTATTGTTTTCTATCTTCCCATATACTACATATATTTTATTTCTACTCTTCTTCTGAGTTTGTAAAAGAGACCTCCTGTTTTCTTCATGGGTGTCTGATTCCGTGCTTGCCTTTGCCTTTCTCCCTATCATGCATCCAGTATTTTATTCTATTATCAGCATAGTGACTCTCTGTAGATAGACATTGTGCAGAGGTGTTTATGTCTTTTACCAGGATCCTGTAAGCTCCTTGGCATAATCCTTTCTCTAGTTTCCCCACCATTTGTTCCTTCATTACACTGATAGCAGCACCTTGGATTATTTTTCCTCCTTGATCAAATTTAGCATTCCCATGGGTGCACAATACCTTTGGTTTATTACTGGTTTCCCTTAAATAGGTATCCACTTTAACAGTCATTTCTTCTCATGCTTCAGAGGAGAGCATGAGTAGACTGGGGTACAACTGAACCACTCAAGGTGAAAGGCTCAAAGACCATCACAGCCCAGGCTCTAAGCAGACTTTATCATGGCCAGAGAAATATTGGTCCAATCCCTGGGGAGGACTCATGCTACTGGGTGTCCATTTCCCTTTACTATTTTTCTGTAACAGTACTGCTCCTGCAGAATCACCTCCTGTTAGAATTCTTATTACAAATAACTTTCCTTTGACTGGGAATCTTAGTGCAGGAGCTTTTCAAGCATCCTACTTCACATTAGATAAAGCGTCATCCTGCTCCTTGCTCTAGCTCCCTTGCCAATTCTTTTTCTTTTATCTCCATAATGCTCTGCTGGTACTTGCTAAGATGGATAAGCTGCCATAAGATATTAGCACAGATACAGATACGCTGCCATAAGAAATTAAAAACTCCCAGCGCCCTTCAGAGTTGGGACTGATTAGTGAGAGTCTTCATTTCACAGAAAACTTAACCTTTCTAGCATCTCTCCATGCTGTTTCACCAGTTCCATTTCCCAAGCAGTTAACTCAGGGCTGTGTTACTTTTGCCATATTGACTTTAAGTCCTATTTGGTCTATTAATTTTAAAACTTCTCTTCTTCTTCTTCTGTAGCTGCGATCATAGAATTGTAGAATGATTTTGATTGGAACGGACCATGAAGGTCATCTAGTCCAACGCTCCTGCAGTGAGCAGGTCCTGCAGATATCATTCACATAGGACAATTTCTTGTCTTTGTCCCGTGGATATCATCATTCAAACACTTGCCTAACACAAGCATGTGCAGCAGGGCAGGTGCTCGGCCCTGTGGGATGCAACTAAAGGTATATTGTTTTTCTCTTAATGTGAAAGCAATTCTGTAAATTGCTTCTTCCCCTGCATTTTGCCATATGGGAGTTTGCTGTGAATCACAGGGGTGCATTTGTGCCGCTAGCTCTCCTAATTCATCCGCTGTCCAAGGAGCCTGACTCAGCCTTGGCCCTGCCAGGGCCAATGGAGGCACCTGTGCTCTGTTGGGAGTGGGTGGCTGTTACATGGTATCGTGTCCTGCTGACACTGGAGTAGCTCCCCATCACATTAAAGACTCTCTATCTTCCTCAAGCTCATGGACTGACGATAATGCTGCCAGTTGCATCCTTGTCTTACCCTACTGCTGGGGAATTTGGTTTAATGTCCATGATGGCATGTTTAAGTGCTCATTAAGAAGGTGCCCAATGTGGAATTAATGAAAGCCAGTGAAGCACATGCTCTAATGAACTTACTGCTTAATACCCTCAACATTTGAAACAGTTTCTGTAAGTCCTATACTCTACTGTTGCACATTCTTTCAGTGGCTTCACACCTACAGCTACCTTTCTTGGTCACTTTTTTCATTGTAGCAGCTAGTTTGATCTACCATACCTGGCTGCCTTGGGACAGCACTTTTAGTGTTGGTGGGATATGGGACTATTTTCAACTTCTCTTTCTTTTCCCATTTCCCCATATAATCCTTGAAATTGTCTCCCTCTGATGGCTCCCAATCCAGTTTTCTTCACCACTTCCTGCAGCTACAGCAGTTATTTTTAATTTTTGCATCCCAATCTGCTTTTGCAAGTGTCTAATTTTAGCTTCACATTTACTATGATCAGGTCCCTTTTGAGCTCTCCCTTGCTCCCGGGTGAATCACTGCACTATCTATGTTAATCCCTCTCCCTACTTGTGCAGTTTTTCCTTCTCTTTTCCTAAATCAGTCTGATTTTCTAATTGCTACTGCACCTCCCTTTTGCCTTTTTGGGCCACTAGATGGTATTCCTTTTCTAACAACAAACTTGCTTCAAATCACTCAATAGACTCTCTTAAAGTTTTCCCACTGAAGCATCTGATATTCTGGTGTTGTCTTGGCTCAGCTGGCACAGATTATTGCTGCTTCCCATACCAGTCCCACTAATAGAAGCAGCATATCCTTAAGTCTCCCTTCATCTGCTCTCCTGTATTGGGGAACATTTGGTCTCTATCACCCATCAGCTTCCTGTGGGCTGGAGAGGCGCCTACAGCTCTTGCTGTAATCTCTGATATTGTTGGGATTTCCTGTAGCCCTCAAGTATTCCTGTTTGTAGGCATTTTTTTTGAGTCTTTTTACATTTTTCCCATGCTTTCAGTTTTGTCTTAAGGTGTTCCTTAAGAATTATGCACAAGGCTGGTCAATTCATAGAGTCGCCTTGAACAAGATATCTCAGAAGAAAAGACTTGGAGGATCTACCCAGTCACAGTCTCCACCACAAGATGTAATAAACGCCCTTTTCCTGACAATAGAGCAGATTTGTAGAACTACATGGTTGCTTAGAGCTAGGCATGAGCACATGTCCTCTAGGTGGGTCATGGGTGCCTTCATGCCATTTCTCCAAACCTTACAAAATGTGGCTGCACACTCTATAAAAAGTCACCTGGAGAAAGCTGCGATGATGGGTTAGCCCGGGTTAAACTCCTGTAGATGGAGGATGGGCTGATGAGGGAGGAATAAAGGAGAAAAGCCTACCTCTGAGACAGGCCCCGCTGCAACCTCTGGTATCTGCTTGTCCCAGTACCTCACTGAGTGGTCTCTTGCTGTTGTTGCTGCTTCTGCTGTGGGTGGATCTGTTGTCTGTCACTATGTGTAAAGAAATATGAAATGGAATTATTTTTCATTTTGGAATTGTGCTGCTGCTGACATGATATTAAGAATAAAAAATTATATATTTCTGGTCTAGCATCCTGAGTTTGGCTCCTGCGTCCTTCTGCTGTCCAGATTCAAGACTGTTATCTTGCCTGCATGCAGTACACAAAATCCGACCTGAGGCCTGTTATAACAGATCTATAACTGGTGCTCATGCAAAATGTTAACTCAGATGTGCAAAATCATCCCTTGTTTGCTAACAAGCTGATCTAAGCTTTTCTTTACCAGGTTATTACTGATTGCACAACTATATGTTGAATAGTAGTTGGGAGGTCTCTTCTAGGGGGCTTGCCTTCACTACATGGTTTCTCTTCCAGTATTTCTCACTATTTCTGTTCAATTCCAGTAATGCAGGCCATACAGGAACACCGGCATATGCACTGTGCCTGGTTTGTGGTCTGGTTTGCAATTAACCAGGCTATGAAACCTCAATCCTAAACATGTTGAACATCATACTAAGAGTAATTGGAGGTGGACCATGCTTGCTTAAGGACAGAGACTATTTTAGATGACCTAACGAGACTGCTGCATCCATGTTGTAGTGGTCGATGGGATATAGCATACCCAGGAACTGGAATGCACCCTGGAGACCAGATGAGATGGCCAAGGCCACATAAGTATTTCTTACTCCAGGGTTTTCCATATATTTAAGGTAACTAGCACCAGGCTTGGATTTTATGTAAAAACCAGATTTTTTTCTCTGGTTAAACCCCTTCCAGAATCATAGACAGAAGTGGATTAATATAGTGCCGGCACAAGTCTGGACCATGCATCCAGGCACTCCAGCACTATCTGAAACACTGTCTGAGATGGAGTTTCTTAATTTAGGACTTGTAAGGATACCCTGTATCTTTATAGAGCTTGTTAAAGTATTACAGCTGTAATGAATTCATCTTCATTATACACTTGGGAGGTAAAAGAGTACTCTTGTCCCTGTAAAAGGCTGACAGATAAAAGAAGGAAGAGAATCAGAGAGACTCAGACCAGGCACAGAGCCTGAAAAGTAATTACATGCCTAAACAGCTTTAGGAAGAAGTGTTTAAGTGGCAGATCTGGGGCTGGAACCTTTGTCAGCCCCCTCAGGACCAAATCTTTCTTCTTGTGATGTGAAGGTACAAATCAGAACTCTTCAATTATTTACAAATCCTATAGCTGCAGGTATGTGTGTACACATGCACTGCCCCCGCAGAGCTGGCAATTGATTCAGATAAGGCTGAAGCTAACCTGAGTTGTCATTTGTACTGCTAATTCAGCTCAAATCAGACTTGTTTTTCCCCAGTGACAATAAAAGGTATTACGCATCCCACTGCAAAGAATTTGTTTTCAATTTTCCTACACCTGTTCATTACAATGTTTGGGAGAACACTACGTTTTCTACAGGAACAACAATCTTTTAACCTTTTTCTGACATCGTTGAAAACAGAAAGTTTCTGAAGTGTCTTAGAATCGTAGAATCATTAAGTTGAAAAAGACCTTTGAGATCATCAACTCCAACTGTACCTGTCTAAATCATATTCCTAAGCACTTAATCTACAGACCTTTTAAATACCTCCAGGGATGGTGACTCAACCACCTCACTAGGCAGCCTGTTCCAGTGCTTGATAACCCTTTCTGTGAAGAAATTTTTCCTAATGTCCAATCTAAACTTCCTGTGGTGCAGCTTAAGGCCATTCCCTCTTGTCCTGTTACCTCTCACTTGGGAGAGGAGACCAACATCCACCTCTTTACAATCTCCATTTAGGTAGTTGTAGAGACTGACAAGGTCTCCCCTCAGCCTACTCTTCTCCAGGCTAAACACCACCACTTCCCTCAGCTTACCCTCAAAGACTTGTTCTCCAGCCCCTTCGCCTGTTTCTTCACTCTTCTCTGGACACGCTCCAGGACTTCAATGTCTTTCTTATAGCGAGGGATCCAAAACTGAAAATAGTAATTGAGTTGCAGCTGCAACAGTGCTGAGTACAAAGGCAGACTCACTTCCCTGGTCCTGCTAGTCACGCTGTTTCTGATACAAGCCAAGATGCCATTGGCCTTCTTGGCCACCTGGGCACACTGCTGGCTCATGTTCAGTCAGCTGTCAATCAACACCCCCAGGTCTTTCTGTGCCACTCTTCCCGAAGTCCGTAGCGCTGCATGGGGCTGTTGTGTCCCAAGTGCAGGACTCGGCATTTGGCCTTGTTAAACTTCATCCCACTGGCCTCAGCCCATCAATCCAGCCTGTTCAGATCCCTCTGCAGAGCCTCCCTGCCCTCCAGCAGATCAATGCTTCTTCCCAGTTTAGTGTTATCTGCAAACTTGCTAAGGGTACACTCATCCAGTTCATTGATAGATACTGAAAAGAACTGGACCCAGCACTGAGTCCTGGGGAACCCCACTTGTAACTGGCCTCCAACTGGATTTAGCTTCATTTAAAACTACTCTTTGGGCTTGGCCATCCAGACAGTTTTTTACTCAGCACAGCGTGCGCCTGTCCAGGCCAGTGGTAGCCAGTTTCTCAAACAGAATACTGTCAGAAACCATGTCAAAGGCTTTGCTGAAGTCCAGATGCACTACATCCACAGCCCTTCCCACATCCATCAAGTGGGTCACTTTGTCATAGGAGGCGATCAGGCTAGCTTGGCAGGACCTGCCTTTCATACCTGCCTACTTTCATGCTGGGTAGGCCTGATCACCTGGTTGTCCTGTGTGTGCTGTGAGGTAGCACTCAAGATAACCTGCTCCATGACCTTCCCTGGCACTGAGGTCAGACAGGTCTGTAGTTTCCTGGATCTTCTCTCTGGACCTTCTTGTAAATGGGTGTAACATCTGCCAGCCTCCAGTCCAGTGAAACTTCCCCAGTCAGCCAGGACTGCTGGTAGATGATGGGAAGATCTTGAAATGTGACCAGATTTCTTTTGGTTGTTTGGGGGGTTTTTTATTGTTTTTTTTTAACTGAATAGACAGACTTGCAAAGATTAGGTAAGGGATTTAAAGCCCCATGTGACTGCACCTCAATGTGCTACCATAGCCTTGCAGTGATCTCCTTGTATAGCTGGTACATTTGGCAGTGGCAGGTTAATAAAGTGAGACTTTGGAGATCAGATAATTGTTCAGACTTGCAAGTGCTATGCTTGAAATGGGGGTTTCTTCATGTCTCTGTTAATGAATTCACTTTGACAATCTTGTACATAGCGCATATGACCCAGGAGCAGATGCAGCACATGCACATGTTGACTTCTGTACTGCAAGCCTCCCAAAATCGTATACATCCCAACAGGAGCAGGACCCATCCAGACTGCTCATGCATCCCTGAATACTCTCCTATAGAGCTGTGGAGGGGTTTTGTCCAGATCTAAATTTCCAGCACACAGACTCCTAATCTAAACTAACCCTTGCAGCCCCAACCAGCCACTATCATGTGTTTCTGTATGTGATATTCAGAACTTCAGATTGTGTCGGAGAAACTGTTTTGAAACTCATGTAAAATACAGGTTTAAATTAGATCTTAACCACACTGATGCAAGACTGGACAGACTCAGTGGTGAGCTCCAGTGCCTGACGGGCTCAAGGCCCATCGTCACTGATTTTCCTGGAGGGATAATGATACAAAGACCATTTTTTCACTCCTAGCACTAGTACTACTTGGTCTTTTTGCAATTATTTTCTCTGGGCACAAGAGGTTGAATTGATCTACAAAATATTTGCAGGGATGGTGGAGGATTAAGTATCTTGCAGATACTTCAATACAACAGTTGTTAGCCAGGACTGCGGAGAGAAAAACAAGGTGGGGTAAGGGAGTTGTTCATTTTCCTTCAACTAAGGTCAGCCTTAAATAACAATCCCACCTCCCTTGGAGACGGAGGCAAGATAATAAGGACAAAAATGTCAGAGCAAAGCACTGGGCCCCTCTATTTACAGCAAAGGCCAAATCACTAACCAATAGATTGGAGCTTGCTTTCTAAACACCGATAAGCGGCAACTTTGAATTACCAGCTCCGGTTCCTCAGCTGCTGTAAATCAGCTTGACCTCGACTTCCCGCAGCACCCATGTGCTTCCCCCTGTCCAGGGGCTCTCAGGCAGGCGGAGGGAACTGCAGTGGTGGGCTCATTCCTCCTGGCCCCTTGAGATCCCTGTGCCTGGCTCCAAAAATCCCCCTGCCTCCCCCTCCACAGCCCCCTAACACTAACAAGACTTATCAGTAGGATTTACACTTCTTTGTCTAGGAACCCACAGGCAAGCCTATGGACTGGTTACTGGTGTGCATTCAAGTCCTTAAAGCAGATTTAACTGCTCAAGACAAGCCACTTACCCAGTGATAATTAATGATATTGGACCTGGAAGTCCCTATGCCCTGGCAGGAGGGATCAGAGCATTATACCCTGGGGTCTGGCTGACTGTCAGCAGGCAGGGAATCAGCCCTGATGCAAGTCCTCAGTGCCTCCTGGCCCCAGTGGGAGTGAGGAATAACCACGGCAGCCAGCAACAATGCTAGGGAGATGGAACCATTGGAGTGGACACCACTCACAAGAGCACTGGTGTGTTGGTTTTATTCACTGCCAGACGCTGTGTTAGGAAGGTCCTTTGACGCAGTGCCGCTTGGTAGAACACCAGCTCCCACAAGGGTGACACTGTGGGAGTGAGGGGGAAGGAGGAAGAAATCACAGAGCCTGTTTCAGGTCCCAACCTATCTGAAGGCATCTGAACTGCTAAAGCTCAGAGCACTTGGTGAAGACAAAGAACTGCATTGCATCTCAAGATGGCAAGACACATCTTCTGGATAAAAGTGGAGACTCAGGGCAGCAGCATCAGGGCAGCATTAGCCAAAATCTCCGAAAGCACCCTAATAGCAAAATAGAGGCTTTTAAAATAAAGATTATTCTAGAAAATGAGGTCTCAAACCTTTATATTTATTCTCAGCAAAAAGTGTCATGCAAGAATGAGTACATTGTTCCTCAATATCTTCTTACATTATCACTTGCAGCCCCTAATTTTATCATTAGGGAAACCATGGCAGATGTCCACAATACACACACAGCTGCAGAGATGAGCAGTGGCAGAAAATACAGAAATACGTGACACAGTGATTTATTTTCAAGCCATGGGACAACTATACAGCAGGGGATAAATCCAATCTGAGCCAGTGAAAACCATTTCTTCATTTTTTGGCATTTCTCTCTTTACTTCTTTGGTGCCTCCATTGATTATAGTACCCATTACATTCTGCTATAGCTCCTGCTCATGCTTTCCAGCACTGTGGCCAAGGACCAGGTCTTCTTGCTCGTTTTAACAAAGGCTTCTCCTGGTTATCCACGCCTTTGCTTTCCAAGTGGTGCCTGCTGTGGAAGCCGTAAAGGTGGCACCATGTGATTTGAGTGCCTACAATTGCAGACACTGGAGAAAATCCCTGATGGATTCAATGGCCTCATGGTTGTTTCCTAAGAACCAGGTCAAGATCCTCTTTCAGTGTTCTCCTGGACTTCCATGACATAAAGAAGGACAAGTGTGATATCAGTGCTGAAAATTTGTATTTTTTGGATTGGTGCTGATCAAGCTATTTTTCCACCACTTATCCACAATGTGAAAGTTATTTGCTACTTTTGTTGTTCATCAGTTGTCCTGCAGCAAGGTGTCATCGCCTCATCTAATGCTTCTCTATCTACACCAAGGATTACTTTTGGGCCATTAATAGCTACAGATTTCAACTTGTCGTCATTGATAAGCAAACTAATTTGTTCTGCTGCCTCTGCTAATAGCTATGTCTAGAAACTATTAGAAGCTTTTAGGTGCTATTTTCTCCTCTGCCTTCTCAAAAAATATATGGACAGTAATATTTTAATGGGGTTAAAAGATACATATGTGTTTTTTCCATCTATATTTATAACCTGCATATGCTCTTCCTAAGGTGGATGGGAGAAATTTTGGGAGCTTTATTCTAGAGATCATTAAATTTGTTCTGTTTTTCTTGGGTAGCTGTACTTGGAGAAGTACTGTACTTGGAGAAGCCAGGGGAGCTTGAGCAAGGTGCAGCCAAACCAATTTGTAGATTCCATGGTCCCAGGTGAGCTGGGGTGGCCAAAGGTCAGCATTTCTGTGCTGAGAGATGTGATGTGCTAGAGGGTAGCCAGAGGATTTGGGTTGCAGGAGGCATTTCTCAGAGACACAGCACACCTGGGAAACTCTCTTGTTCTCTAAGAGCTACTGGCTCTTTGGAGTTGCTCTCTGTAGCATGTTCTACCAGTAAACTGTATCTCCAGACATGTAGATGTAGTAATGACCCTCTCCACTGCTAGCAGCTAACCCAGAGGTGATGGAAACCAATGGGTCGGACCTTGTTGGTTGTGCTGGGCTCTGGGTTACACCCTCTGTTTTATGGACTGATCTATTGTGCTCTAAGCAGCAAGATAACATCCCTGGTCTGTAAGCGACTGGAATATTGAGAAATCTATGGTCTGGCAGGAGTACCTCCCATGGGCCTGGTGGCCAGCAGGGTGATGGGGATAGCTCACACACCCTGCACCCAGGCAGCCACCTGGATTAGTTCACAGAAGCAGCTGAGATTACTTATATCCCAGTGAGCAGTCTCCTTCCCTGCTTGCACAATGCCCCTTTTGAAGCAAGGGCATCTCTCATTGTGTGGCTCCAGATAAGCTGCAGAACCTCACCCTTTGCTATAGCATCCCCCTCTCCCTGCTGAGCCCGTGACTACTGCCCCACCTGCCACATATCTCTGCAAACATTGCAGGATTTGATTGTAAGCATTCCCATGTTTTAGTACCCTCCTCGGTTCCAGGTTCCCCACCTTTCATCTTGCACCACTGCCACTGGTGGGTAGCACACTGCTGTTCTACTGGTGCTTGGACATGCCAGTGGGAACACAGTTTCTGGAAACCACATGAAGACATAGAGCACCAAGGATGCTAGCCTTGCTGCCGGGGGCAGCAACCACTACGCTCTAGGGGGTCCCCATTTTCCCAAGCTGGGCAAAAAAATACAGTCTAGATCAAATGGCCCATGTCCTTGAACGCATTGTCTCAACTACCTATCCTCAGCTACTAGTGGCCATTCTGGGGCAGCTCCCAGGAGCTGGGCACCCCTAAAAGCCGCTCTTGGAGTTGTAGACCCATTTGGGTGCCTTGGTTTTTGTGGGTTGCTGTTGCAGCACAGGGGTTCATCAGCAAGCAGTGACTCGTCCAGTGATGTGTGTTTCACTAGCTGCTGAATTTGTGCTGTGATGCTCTCTGCTCTGCTTTTGGGACGACACACACCCAAGGACAAACAGAGCAGCCTCGGTGGCAGCTGCTGAGCTTGAGCACAGCAGTGGGGATGTAGGTGACATTTTGGGGTTCCCGGGTGCTCTCTGAGAACTCGCTCACTTCCAGACCTGAGCTTTGCTGTCAGTAGAACTTGCACAAACTTGTAATTGTTAACTAGTTCCTTTGTAGCAGGCTTATTATTTTTTCAGGACAGGGTTTGAAAATACTAGACATCTACGGTAGTAAAGAATTTATTGTGCTGGCAATAGACTGTAAAACTCGATTACATGACACTGGGGATTGCCTAGACCTCAATCCCACTGATGCAACTGCTTGGGGATGGGGGGATGTGAGTGAGAGAAGTGGTTTCAAGTCACGTCCAGAGGAGGTTTAGCATGAAGGGCAGGATCCAGGAGCAGCCCACTCCCACCCAGCCACTCCCCCCTTCAGCCAAATGAGACCGACATGGAGCTGAGGATCTAAGAGGGTCATGGGAGGCATGTGGAACTGAAACAATGGATGGACATTTGGCCTGTCACTACCCAATCACATGAAATTCATGGGGAAGCCCAACCTCGAAGGAATGAGCTGAGATTTTTCTGTAGAAAAAGATTTTTCATTGAGAAACGGGCTTCCCTGTTGGCTCCCTCTCTCAATCACTGCTGAAATGGGAGTTTTCCCTCTAAGACGAAACTTTAGTGGTTTGTATCCATTACATATCTGTTTACATCACTGCTAGCATTTTTCATATTTCAAAGGACCATTTATGGTAAGAAAATATGGTTTCCAATAAAAAATTAAAGTGATTATATTTTGTAAAAGAAAAAAAATATCATAGTAGGAAAATTTTGCAAAACTTTGGCCCATGCTGAACTTTGAGCCAGCATGAAATCTTTTTTCCTTCCAATAAATCTATAGGCTGGTTTCTGCACCCAAGCTACAGTGAGCTAAGAGGGATTCCTGAATGCTTGGGTACAGTCAGCCCTCCCCCTGCTGGGGCATCCTGCAGAAATGCCACAAGGATTTCAAAGCTACCTCTAGGATTTTGTTAGCCAAGGTTAAGAGAAGCAACAGAGTAATAACATGGCACGTACCACACAAAATAAAATAGCTTTTTTTGCTACATCAGTGGGGTAAGCCCTGGGGAAGGGGGAAGCCCAGCAGGGATGCTGCTCAGAAGGGAGAAGACAGCAGACAGAGGAGCCTCCTTACAAAGTCCCACTGTTCAAATGAACTCAGGTAACATTCAAAAGTGCAAGAAGGAAAGCCCTAAATGACAAATCTCAGCTTGTGACTAACCTGGGGAACACCCTGCTCTGGAGCCTTTACATGGTGACCACTGGACTGAGGTCCATCCAACTTCATGCAGTGTGGTGACAGCAGGAAAATGACTGCAAAGGAGAGCTGGAGAGTAACTCTGCAAGTCGTTCTCTTCTTGTGAGAGGCCAAGTGGGGGGTCCTTGCTCTGGGGGAACAGTGAATGGCCCAAGGCTTCTGCTCCTGGCCGTGACAACCTACTTCAAATGAGGTAAAATGCCAGGTTTCATCCTGCGTAGCTGCTAATTCTTCATCTTACCCTGACAGAAAGAAAAGGTCTGAGTAAGTGAATTCCCTGTACTCATATCTTGGTGAAACCTGAGACTCTCTTCATGGGTATACTACTAGGTCATTCAAGTACATCCAATATCATTTTTGAGGGGAAGGGAGACAGAGATAGTGTTGCACATCATGCAGAGATGCTATTAACTGTAGTTGAGCATCACAACCTGGATTTATTATCAGGAGGCCAAAAAGACCTACATGGCAAAGGATGTAACTGATAACCTGTCTCACATCCATTTGAGCAAATGAGTCCCTTCTTCATATGCTCATCAGAGATTTAGCCTTTCTCATGAGCCTTTTTGCAATCACAGCCGTTTAGCAAACATATGATACTTCACACTTAAAGCCATGATGGGGACATATAGGACTTCCTACCTCCTAGATGCTGATGGATGTAATTGCTTTGGCTACTCAAGAATCAAGGGTCTGGTTCAAGCCTCGAGGCATTCTGCTGATTTCAGTGAACTTCCTTCTGATTTATACCATGTAAGGAGAATAGGGTTTATTCAAAGTTAAACAAGCAGCAGAGTTCAAACAGTTTCAAATGTCTACTTTTTAGTGGTACTGAGCATTAATGGTCTTAAAATTTGAAGCAGTGGGAAGTTTGAAGGTCATTTCATTCCCAGCATTTCCCTTTTCAGGTAGAAATATCTATATATACGTATATGTATATATGCATGTATACATAAACACTTTAAGCAGAAAAAGGTACGAGCATGTTATTGGTGGCAGAAACCTTGAGCACAGAGCTATAAAAAAATAAAAAGGATGGGCTAATGTTGCAAAAGAGAGACAGTTAGATCTGTTGCCAAAATTAGATCCGTGAGAGCCAGTGGACCATGCCTGGCCAATCATTTCCTATTAAAAGTGAGTTTATGAGCCAGAATGGGGATCATCAGCTCTCTCCTGGTTTTCACTGGGATTAACTAGAAATGTTTTCTTGGTGTCCAAGACACAATTTTGGGCAAAGCCTCAGACGGAAGAGCTGAGATGCTCAGAGCTCTCACTCGCCAATGGCAGAGGTTGAGTCTCTGCTCTGCTTAATGCCAGACAGGAATTAGAAGCACATGAGGAGGGGACCTGCCTTTCAATGAGCAAAGGGGGAAAGTCTTATTTTTTCACATACGAAATTTCAAATGCTCTAACTCTGGCCCTGCACTGAAAAAACGCAGGTGTCACTCCCAGACCAAGCAGTGGACACATGTGTCTCACCGTGTGCCGCATGGTCCATGAGTGGGGATGTGGATAGCCTCAGCTCAGTAAAGTGTTTTCCTTCCTCTAACACCTGACAACTGTGTGGTCTCACAACTTGGTCCCATCGTTGCATACTTTCCAAGGTGACATTAATCAAACAAATTAACATGTTTGCCTTTAATCTTACATTCTAGAAACAGCTGTTGAGCTACCTCAATGCCAGCAGTGCTTATTGCCAGCATTAGTGTCATTAGTAATCATTGCAGCTGTAATAGCACCATTATCTCCTGCTAAAAGGGTCACTGATGGCTCAGGACAGAGCTTCAGGGAAGCAAAAACAGCTCGGATGAAATGAGATGGAAACTGCAAACTGTTGCTTCTACCTTAACTTGTATAAAGACCTGTTGATGCTATGTGGAGGGAAATTAATGTGCACAAGCAGCAAAAATTTTGGCTAGAGAGTCATCAAGGAGGTGGGGCTCATGCTAGATTTTCTATCACCTGGGCTAATGTAAAGCATATAAATATGGGAAAGAGAGAATGGGGATGTTACTACCAAGCAAACAGTTTTCATCTTTCAGAGCAAACTCCTCTCCCCTTCTTGCTGCCACTTTTTGGGTAAGTGATTGCTGCCCTTTTAGCATTTACCTGTTTTGCAGAGATGTTTTCTTAAATTCACAGCTAGTGGTGAAAAGTGTCTGCTCAACAGCCCAAGAAAGTGGTTCTTCTCAGGTCTTTGATCATGTTGTGTTGGTTTTGTGCCATCGTCATAAAGAGCAGTCCTTCCTCACTTGAAATAACTTTTCCTCTAAAGGTGTCAGCTCTCCTGGGTGCGTATGTTACAGGGCTCAGTGGGATGGCTCTTCCAGTCTAGTTTGGCCTTTTGTGGGAAGACAGCAAGGAGGCCAGATTTGATGTGAGGATAAGGATAGCGATAGACTTCTGGTTATATTATTATTAATTTACTCTAAGTCATAAAAACTGATGTAGAACTCTCTCCTTCCCCCTCAAGCTAGGACACCTTTAGAAGGTTCAACTACTTTGTATTCATTTTCATGCCAAAGGAGCTGAACGACGCAAGATACTTGATGACACCCTATTTTTTTCCTCTTAGACCTCCTTGTGTCTTCTCTCCCTCTTAACCCTAGGCCTCACCATGGCTCTCTGGATCCGATCACTGCCTCTCCTGGCCCTCCTTGCTCTTTCTGGCCCTGGGACTAGCCATGCTGTAGCCAACCAGCACCTCTGTGGCTCCCACTTGGTGGAGGCTCTCTACCTGGTGTGTGGAGAGCGAGGTTTCTTTTACTCCCCTAAAGCCCGACGGGACATTGAGCAGCCTCTAGGTAAGTCAGACTGACCTTGAACTCAGTTATATGCTATGCTATGCAAAAGGCAACAACCACCTATCTTTGTGACACCAGGAATGTCCTTGATGGGGAATGCCAGGAATACCTTAAACATACCAGCATCATCACATTGCCACTGAAAAGCTCTTCAGGTTAAAAAGGCAGATGGGAGGGCAAGCAGGGAAAGAGGATTCATGAGGCAAAAGGAATTGTGGCTGAAAGCTCAAACTTGGTTATTTCTTTGTGTGACCACTATACCAGCCTGGGACTGTTCATAGAAAATAAAAGTGGAAGGAACCCTGGAAGCTGCCTCCTGCCCCAAGGCAGAGTCAGTTGCTCATATCCTATTCTTGACCCATGCTTGTCTAGTATATTCATAAAAACCTCCAGTGAGGAAGCTTCTTCTGCTAACTGAAACTGCCCATTCCACTGCTTAACAGATCTTTTTTCTTGTGTGTTTCTTCCTAATATCTAATCTGAATATCCTTTTTTATAAATGGCTTCCTATCTTCTCCATAGTGGAATTGGGGAAGTGTGTACACCTTCTTTATGGCTGTTTTTCAAAATATTTGAAGACTGTTCCCATGTCTAGTTTTAACCTGCTATGAGCTAAATCCCCTCTGCGCTCCTCCACAACCTTCTTAGGTCATATGTTCTAGATCTCTCCATGTAAATTGTTCTGCTTCTAGTCCACATCCTTACTGACTGGTGATGCCTGAAGCACACAGGACCCCAGCTGTGACCTTGCCAGCGCCAAGCAGAGTGAGCAAACTGGAAGAATTATATTGCAAACTTTTCACACCATGTTCCTGGCTACATAAGTAGTTTGCATTTTTCAAAACAGCACTGATGATTGATAGCAATCCCTGTCTCTCTTGGATGTCTTGGCCCTCCTTTGGGTGGATCAGCAGTCCTTGAATGACTGTTATCACAGTCAAACCTTCTTCCTGGATGCACAAAGGAGTTTATGCTTCAGTGTATTTCCCATTTCTTACTGAAAATCATCCTATCACTTTAATAGTTTCAAAGATAATTTTTAGCCCTAATCGTGCCCTCCAAGGGGCTTGCAGCCCCCACAGTTTTATATAATCTCTTATTTCATGGTAGAGAACTGCTGGTTCAGCTGTTCTGGTTCCCCTCTTTAGGACCCCTGGACTAGGGATGAGTACAAGGGCCAAGAGGCAGGAAGAGATTACAGCCTTGCCCACAAACCTTTGGTGCCAGGTCAGTGTCCCTGGTCCAGCATTTTGTGTCTGTATGGCAGTGCAGGTGGGATGAGGCAGTGCAGAGAGCTGCTCTTCGATATGGTGTTTGCATCTAAAAGGGGACAGGCCCTGTAATGTTCCAGCTGTAATGCAAGGATTATCTCTCTCCTGGAGATGGGTACCTGCTATTCCTCCTAGCTTTAGCTCCTCTATGAATCAAGTAAGTACGCTCTCTTCTGTCTTCCTGCTTACTAATGGAGACTGAATTGAAGGGACTCCCTGCCAAATCTGGTTATTTCAACCTGCTCATTTTAAGAGGACCATTACTTAACATTCCTTGGCCTGCAATACACTTCTCCCCTCAGTTCTCTTCCCATCACATCATGATTTTGCTTGTATCTGATTCCTTCTCCTGTGTATCCAACCATCCTATGAAAGTCTTGGAGGCCTTTAGAAGGTGAAACAAGTAATGTCATACCAGAAGGCTTGCCATGATTTGTTTTGAATGACTAGCTGAGCTGTTAGTTGTCCCCTTCTCTGATTTTTTTCTGAAGACTGTTGTGAGTGGGTCAGAAGTTTGGTTAGCCAGTTCCCTAAATACCACATTGAGCATTTAATTGGGACCAAGCAGTCTGAAAGCACCTGAGGACTTTCCACGTCTTGTTCCAGGAAACTGGAACAAGCTGCCACCTCTTTGTCACACAAGCAGGTTGTGTTTACAGCCTGCTCACAGCTGGCTAGAAGGATGAAAAGTAAGTCTCAAAAGATCGACTAGTTAGCTCCTCTTCTAGTTAATGCTGGACTAAACTTTTCCTAAATTTTTCTCCTAGCACAGTAGCATGATGATTTCTTGTTACTTTTGTGCCTCATTCATTGCATCACACTTTGGGGGCTTGGGGATTTTGCATCTTGTGCTGTACTTTTGTATTGCCCTAGAAACCTCATCTCATTCTCCCTTTTCAGTTACTTCCTTTTTGTTATTAGGGCCTCTTTTCTTCCTATAAGAAAAAACCACTGGTTTGTTTGTAATTTTCTATGTCTTCACCAGGAAACAAAAACTTAAACAGCTCTGTGCATGTCTTCAAGTTTCCACCAGCAAACAAGGCATTAAATTTTGTCTGTGTCCAAATACTTCAATTTATCATTCCTTCTAAAAGCTTGTCCCCAACTGTGAACACAGACACACAAAAATGCTTTTGCCATCAGCTTGAGGCTACATCCAGGCAGCCAACAGGAACAGGCTGTTCAGGACCAGGTGGGAAATGCACTGAGCTCCAGGACTGGACTGTCCTTGCAATGCCACAGACATTCCAGTTGTTTGCCCAGGCTCCCAGAAGAGTGGGTAACTGCCTGAGGGAGGCTACAGTCCCAAGCAACTCATGTCCCTGGAGCAGACCAGACCTTTTTATCTTATTAGCTGCTCACAGGAAGTATGCAGAGTTTCTTCTCTTCTTTGCATGCCTGCCTCAATAAAGCCACTGTCTCCTTCTCCCTCATACTGCTGATATCCACTGAGCTTGGCTCCTTCTAACCACCACAGGATTATTTTGTGAGAAGAAATGCTAAAGGTGCTACAAACAGCATCATCCTGGTTTTGCAACTTCTTCCCCGTATTCCAGCCAACTGTGGTTTAAAAATCTGGTGTCTAAAAGTGGGTCTTGGTGGGACTTAATAGCTAAGGCTGATCCTGTGTTATGTCCTATGGCTTATCTTTTTCTTCCCTGGCAGTGAGCAGTCCCTTGCATGGTGAGATAGGAGAGCTGCCTTTCCAGAAGGAGGAGTTTGAAAAAGTGAAGCGAGGAATCGTTGAGCAATGCTGCCAAAACACATGCTCCCTCTACCAACTGGAAAACTACTGCAACTAGTGGAGAGGCCAGTAGTGGGGAGCTTGCAGGCCATGGATATAGACACACTTACATTACTGCATCTTCAAATGACTGAATAAATGTTGTTGATCTATTTGAATGACTGCCAGTTCATGTGTTCACAGCTTTGGGAGGGGGCACTGAGGTTTACTTTAAGGTGTTGTTGGCTGTGCTTGGTAAAGCAGTTTTAAAAGATCCTGGAGCCACCCATCATTTCACATTATTCTTCTGCCACCCAAGTAGCCCCTCTGGGAGGGAGGAGGATCGTGCAGTACAGTAGTAGGTACACAGAGCACCCAGTGCCCAGGGAACAGGGCAGAAAGGTTTGAACAAGATTTCTCTTTCTAGGGAAATGTTACAGAGGAATATCTGTGGCAATGTCATGCTGATCCACTTCCTGCAGTTCACAGCCCAAATACAGAAAGGCAGCTGGGAGACCAAACTTCCTTCACTCTGTACTGGAAACGGTTCAGATTAAGCAAATAATTAAGTTACCTACTAATTGTACCCAGAAAAATTGCAGACAACCACCCTGACTAATGTAGAAAGTGTATGTAGTTCCCTGTTCCACTCCCCCTTCTTTCCAGGCAAAGTCCCTGACCTTCACTAGTGTTTAACAAGTTATGTGTAGAAAGCAGATTTAATCCTAAAGGTGTTATGAGTGTATTAGCCAAGAGCTGGGCATTTCAGGGCAGCAGCACCACTGCTCCTGTCACTGTAAACTTCTTTCAAGTATCTGGTCCCAAAATTGCCTGTTTCTGGGAGGAAAAGCTGCCACAAAAATGCCAGCTGGCCAGAGTGGCAGAGAAAGTGGGGAAGGGTGAGGTGTCCTCTGCCAAGGGAATCCTGTGGAAGTGTAGTGTCCCATGCAAGGGGTCCCTGTGAATGGTCACAGTCTGGCAGAGGTGGCAGCAGTGGACAGGGCTGAATTTTGCTGGTGGCAGATTTTGAAAGCTTATCTGAGAAGAGGCTGTGGTTTCAACAGCCTGTTTTCCCAAACTAGATCTGACTGCCTCCCTCGGAAGCTGCTATATCATTCCTGCCAGGATGCGTTGTTCCCTCTCCTATCATAAACACAAAACTGGCAAACCCACTGCAAACTGAAGGGCTGGAAGAGCAGCCAGAAGAACTGCTGAGAAGAAAACACAGCCATAAAATAGAAAATTAGAAAGCACCAGTGATTTGCTGCAGAGACCCTCCATATGGGCTCCCTTGATGCATCAAAGAGCCTGTGACAGCGGCCCCCCCTCCTGCAGCTGCCACAAAAGTGCTGCTCTATTGGTGATTCTCCCCCTGACCGCCCTTCTGTCCTTCTCTATCACCCTTTCCTCTGGGTCCTGCTGAATATTCCCAGCAGCAGAGCTTGCAACTGTGATGGGAAGCCTTGGGCCAAAATCTTGTGGTTATGAAAGCATGGCGAGATGTTTGCTGTTTCTGAGCTACTTGGCTTCCACCAAACCTCACAGCATATAGATCCAGTAGTTTTGAAAGAGAAGACCCTAGAAACAGTTCTCCTGTCTGTCCTGGTACCCCAGGATCAGATCAGTACTGGTGTTACTGCAGTAAAAACAGTAGAGCAATTGCTCATGGTAAGCCCATCATCATATTTAGGAACACAACAGAGTTCCAACAGTCCTACACAACCATCTGCCCCAAAGAGATGCCATCCTGAGGTCCACTTGCGTGGTCTGGAGGGAAAGCGCATCCAAGAGAAGTACTCCCCTTCATGGCTGAAATCCCAAGGCTTGTTGGAGTCACTCAGACGTGTCCTGCATCACATAGGAGTGAGATCATGCACTCAGCACCAGAGATCCATGGAAAGCAAGTTTGCAGAGAGGCTCTTCTGAGATAAAATTGAGACTTTGTGTTGCAAATCTGAGATTTCCATCTGTACCTGCCTGATAAAATTGTACAGGTCTACTGACGGGAAAGGCTGAAAGTATGAACGCTGGAAGAGAAGGAGGTGATGTAGGAAAAGCTCAAGTGCCAAACGGACTCCAGCACTTCTCCAAGTGCTGCATAGTGGTGATGGAAACAGCTGGCGGAACAGACATATAACTAAGTCTGTGGAGATACTTCTCGCTTCTCTAGGAGTGGAACACATGGGTCATAGTGAGGACAGGTGCAGCCCAGAGGAGTTTAGAGCCCTCATTTGTAATAACACCATGCATTACAGAGATAGCCTACAAATGTTCAGCTCCAAAGGGATCAGCAGTAACTTGTAACAAAGTCTAGCTCCTGCAAGAGAGCATGGTGTTTCCTGTGTCCAACCCAAAGTTGTTTTTCTGCTGGTATTCCTGTCCTGGGAGTGATGATGCTTGGGTGAGGACAGCTCTTTGGAGATGCCCAGCTTGTTTCCTGCCCTCTGCTATTGTTTAGTTTGCTTATTTGTTTGTTTGCTTTTTCTGAATGCTCTCAATTAGGACTAGTTGGGAAACTGCAAATGCCACGGGTTTTTTTTCTGGAAAATGTTGATTCATCAAAATCAGCACTTCCTGCAGGACCAGACTGGTTCTGGCAAGGCAGGATTTAAAGGGCTGAAGGAATGCAGGAAGTTCAGGTGCCCACTCTGCAGACATCGGAGTGGGGATTTCATCCTTTGTGTCTGATTGCCCAAGACCCCATGATAACCACTAGGCTCTGGGGTGACCTGATCTCCTTCTGCTGAAAAATTCAAGGAGGTTTCAACAAGCACAGAGTGGTAATTGTTTTGAAATTGTAAGATGGTACAGAACCATCCCCTCACCCAGTTCAAGATGCAGTCCAATATTTTCTCAGCAGGTTTGGATGTTAAGTGAGATGGGAGTCTAGGCACACCAGGAGTCCAGCTGGAGCAGAACTGAGAAGGATGAGGAGCAGAAAGGGCTTGTGATGCCCATTTTCCATCATTCCCCTGCCTTTCTGCCTCCCAGGAAGAGGAGACAGCACGTTCCATGGTGAAGAATGCAAGAAGAGGGAGTGGTGACCAGGTCACTTTTGAGGACTCAGGCCCTTACTGAGCTCTTTGTAGGTTCTGTTGCTCCCTTCCTCTCCCAAATGAGATAGATGACATATGGTGAACCACACTGCCACCTGAGAAGTGCATGAGAAAATACTGCATCAATTTAAAATCTGTAGAAAACCTTAAAAATAATCCTTATGAACACACTTTGCTTTCCAGAACTGAAAACAGCATAAAGGCCTTGGTCATGGCCAGCTCTTAACTTTTTAAAAGCTGCAGCAAGGTGAAGGCCAAAGGAGAACAAATGTACTTTTTCTTCTTTCTCTGGAACCCCAGGGAAGGAAACCTGAAAGCAACCCTATCCACTTCCACACCAGAGCACACAGTGATTTGGCTTGCAAACATGATGCTGTTGGCTTGCCAATCCTGTGCTGTGGCAGGGTGGTCAGTGGGCCCCCTACTGCACCCAAGCAATTGCCGACAGTGTCCTTAACTTCTTCACAAAGACCCCCTCGAACTCCTGTGCCCTTGCCTAGGCCATTCCCTGCTTTCAGATGTGCTTGGGAGATGCCAAACCTTATGAATTCCTACAGGAGAAGTGACTCAGGGAGAGGAAATGCTGCATCCACTGACCTCCCTCCCCACTCCTCCTCTTGCTGGGCTTTGCATTTTGATCTTTGGGATGCAAATGCACTCAGCCCCCATTATTCTGACTCAGCATTTGCTTTGAAGTGATTTTTGTAGTAGTGGTGGGGCATCATGCCCAGCTAAAGTATCTTGGCTCTGCTACTCTTGCCACAAACTTCCAAAGGTCTCACACTAGTGGTGCAGGGCAATTGGAAGAGAATGCAAATAAAGGCTTAGGTTCATTCATGCTGCTTGAATAGAGAATTGAAAGCTGAGCAGCTAGGGGATTGCAAGACAAACTCTTTGGTTTGCCCAGTTGTTAACACCGCCTAGAAAAGAAAGGACCAAAGTTACAGACATTTCCTTCATGCATGGTCCCTTATCCAAAAGGGCTCCACTCTGGTTTTGAGGAAAGGGGATCGATGCACACAGAAACAGGAATGAAGGAGAACCACTGCAGGGCACCAGCTGGTGGGGTTCTCAGTGGCTGGGTGACAGACCACGTCCTCCCTCCGTGTTGCTGGATGGGCTGCGCTGCTCCAGCTTATCTGGAGAGGAAGGCAAGGTTGCCACTTTCCCGGAGATAATCCCATTGTATTATTTCCTTTTCTGGGAAGCCACAGATAGAAGAATGCTATCTATTACCCTGGGAATCCACAGGTTCACTTTGTATAAGAAATAGCCAGACTATACCCTGGGATTTTTTTTTTTTTTTTTTTTTTATCTTATCAGCTTGTGGAGAAATTTTAAACCTGTCTACAGCCTCTCTCCTTATCTGCAGTGTGATTCCTTAACAACTGACTTGCAGCAATGACTTGAGCTCAAAAGTATGCACTGAGCAGATCCAGTGTTGGCATCCCAAATCCCCTTTGATTCAGATCAATCTCACCAAAGACACCTATTCTGAACAAAAAATACCCTCTCCTCCTTCTTCTTTCACTCTGGGCAGGAAGAAAGCTTTAGGTCAGGCTATAAATTGATCTGGAAAGTCATTGCCAGCACATTGTCTCTGGATGAATTATCCTTGCTTGTGGCATGGAGGAAGGAGGCCATTTTTCACCAAGTCTAATGCCCTCCTGGGTCCTGTTGGGCACAGCAAACAGGAGCAAACCTGAGACAATAACGGGAAGCAAAGCAAGCCTGTAGGAGCACACGAGGAAATGATCCGAGTTTTAATCCTTTCCTTCCATACCCAGCCAGCTTTAGGACTGGCGGCAGAAGACAAGGAAAGCACTTGGCTCCTCTGAGCTCCATTCTGTTACAGAAAGAGCTGGCCAAAATACGGCTTTTTTTTTTTTTTTCCTACCTGGTAAATGCCAGGAATTCCATGATGCCTATGGTTGCTCGCACTGAAATTTCTAATGAAAAGGTTTCAGATTTTGAAAGAAAATATATAATAGAAATAAATTTGGCTTTTGATTTCCTAGTGGTTGTCATCTGGGCTTTGTAATGCTGAACTTTGGGGCTAGGGGTGTTTTACAGAACCATCAATTTATGAAATGTAACTTTTTGTCAGAAAATAGCACAGCTTCCTCTTTGCTAATCAGAAAACGGAAAATCAAATATAAATGACACCACCCGCTCTACACTGATGATAAGCCATTCTGTGGAAGTTTCAATGGAAAAAAAATCTACCTTTTTTTCCCACTTATCAGAAACCTCCTTCCCTCTGAAGCCAGGGACCCAGGAGGGTCCTGGCTCTGTAGGAGTGCCTGCTCGCATATGTTGTACCAAAGTTCCCAGCTTTCCTACCTGGTATGGGAACATCTGAGAAAATTTTAAAAAATTATTCCAAATAAATGCTGTTTGGGCCCCTTGGTTTCCTCTGATTTCAGTGGTGAGAGAGAAATCATGGTGAAACAGATTTAGACCTGATCTGCGCTTAGTAAAAGCACACCCAGTGTGCAAACTGCCACATCCTCCATTAAGAAGAAGAGGAGGGTGATTGTTGTAGGGGACTCCCTCCTAAAAGCAACAGAAGGACCCATTTGCAGATCGAACCCGCTCCACAGAGAGGTCTGCTGCTTACCTGGGGCATCAGTGAAGGAGGTAGCTAGAAAACTTCCTTCCCTGGTCCACGAGGCAGACTACTGTCCTCTGATAGTAGTCCAAGCTCGTAGTGATGATTTAAAGAATAGAAAGACCAAAGCCATCAAGAAAGACTTCAGGGCCATTGGGAAAATGATGGAGGGCTCTGAGACTCAGATAGTATTCTGCTCCATCCCCAGGCTAAATAGAGAGGACCTGGAAGTCAGGAAGAAGAATTCGATTAATGCCTGGCTCTGAGCCTGGTGTGAGGAGAGGGGCTTTGGCTTCTTTGATCAGGGATCTGAACAGGCTGGACCACGGGGCAGAGTCCAATGGCATGAGGTTTAACACGGCCAAATGCCGGATCCTGCACTTGGGGCACAACAACCCTGTGCAGCTACAGAGTAGGAGAAGCCTGTCTAGAAAGCTGCCTGGAGGAGAAGGACCTGGGGATGTTGGTTGACAGCGACTGAACATGAGCCAGCAGTGTGCCCAGGTGGCCAAGAAGGACAATGGCATCTTGGCTTGTATCAGAAACGGCGTGACCAGCAGGTCCAGGGAGGTTATTCTCCCTCTGTACTCGGCACCAGTGAGACCGCACCTCGAATACTGTGTTCAGTTCTGGGCCCCTCACCACAAGAAGGATGTTGTGGCTCTGGAGCAAGTCCAGAGAAGAGCAACGAAGCTGGTGAAGGGGCTGGAGAACAGGTCTTATGAGGAGCGACTGAGAGAGCTGGGGTTCTTCAGCCTGGAGGAGGCCGAGAGGAGACCTCATAATAACCTCTTTATAACTATCTGAAAGGAGGTTGTAGAGAGGAGGGTGCTGGCCTCTTCTCCCAAGTGACAGGAGACAGGATGATAGGGAATGGCAACAAGCTCCACCAGGGGAGATTTAGGCTGGACATTAGGAAAAAATTTTTCACAGAAAGGGTCATTGGCCACTGGAACAGGCTGCCCAGGGAGGTGGTTGATTCACCTTCCCTGGAGGTGTTTAAGGCACGGGTGGACGAGGTGCTGAGGGGCATGGTTTAGTGTTTGATAGGAATTGTTGGACTCGATGACCCGGTGGGTCACTTCCAACCTGGTTATTCTATGATTCTATGTTCCTATCTCGCCTCAGTCACTTTTTAAAAAAATCTCTCTCCAAGCTAAACCCGGCCACATTTTTCCAAATGCTGGCAACTTGTCCTGAAATACTGAATTCCAACCCAAACAAGGAAAAAATTTGACCCCACAAAATTGTGAGGAAATGAAGACAGATTATTTTTCAGTCTCGTCCCAGTGCAGGTGTTCCAAGGCAGGTGTCCAAAGTGGCTCCCTGTGCATACATGTGAATTTTGGCTGACCAAAGCATGGGTGCTTCTCAGCAATGAGGAAAGAGTGACAGGGAGAGGAGAAGGTCACCCTATAGCTCATGCAGCTGGGGTCGGGAGAAGACACCTGGCTCAGCCTGGTTTATGCAGAGGAAGCAGGAGGATTGTCACAGGCTGTAGCATCTCTCAGGAAGTCCTCCTCCAGTAGCTCCTTTGGTCCCGCAAGGTTGCTGACCTTGCCCTGGAGACATTGAGTGGCATTGAGCGAGGACATCATGCCCATTTTTCCTTTATGGTTTTGACTACAGAGCTCTGATGTAATTCTCAAGACGTTTTCCCTTAAAAGCGTCACCCTGCAGAGCCATTGCTTTGACTGCCCCAGTTCACTGTGAACATCATTTGAGGATATAGGACTGAGAGCGTCTTTCAAGCCATTCACCTTAGCCCTTGCTATCCTTGCATCACTTGCCTTCTTCATCTCCAAAAAGGCTTTTTACATTCTGATTTCTTCCTTTAGTCTGTATGCAGCTTTAGTTTCTGGAACCTTTCCTGAGGAAATCACCCTCTCCCGTTGGGCTTTACAGTCCTCACAACCTGCAAAAGATCCTGAGGTTTCACAGATCTGTTCAGGGCAAAGCAATTATTCGCGACTCTGTCACAGAAATAGGGCACCACAAAAATGCTGAGAATCTGTTAAAACCAGATTCCTGTGATGGTTTTCCTTCTCCTGCAGTCCCAGATGCTGCCAGGGGATGGAGCGCAGGGCAGCCCATAGCTGGATTCAGCACCTCTGTCTGCAGCTGCCTGGCAGCACCCTTTAAGGCAGGGCAAGGTGGCATGGGCACCAGGGACCCCCTCTTCCAGAAGGGATATATATACACATATATACATATATAAATATATACAGACCATGCAAGCTGTTGGAGGAAAACTTGCTGAAGGTGTGATGCTGGAGTAAGACTTTGCGCCAAGGCCGTGCCCACCAACCCACAAGCTGCTCCTGTTCGTGCTGCTCCCCCTCACCTGTACAGCCAGTAACCTGGACTTACGACAAATTGGGTTGCTGCTGCTCTTGCTCTGGTCTTTTTTTAAAGGTATTATTTCTCCAAGGAGGATTTTGGTTGCATTTGTGAACCTCCATGCTCTTGAAGCCAGGATCATCAGCCCCTGGGGCACCTTCATCACCACTTGCCACCCTGGAGCTCATCTTTCCACTGTATACTATATGGAAAATTTACCTGCCCGTATGTCCCTGGATGCAGCATATACCTATGGAGGGCTTTGAATCAGATGGGCATGTGTTTTTGAGGCAGAAATCCCCTTTTGAGCAGACTTGGGTTTAGTTCTGCACTAACCTCCTGCCTCAAAAAGCAACAAAACCCTGGATGCTTCTGTCTCACCTTGGAACTGAAGGACTGGAGCACAGATATACCTCCTGAACATAAACATAAACATTTCAAAGGAAGCTGGGATGCCTCCCTACCCAGCATTACCACCGGGCTGGTCCTCAAATCCTCACTCAGGACTGCTGGCAAGGCATTTCACGGCGCTGTGGTCACACAGCTTTGCTCAGCTCTTCTGCTGTTGGGGTCAGCCACTACCCCAGCCGGTATCTCCTCCTGACAGCGATTAGGCCCTAATGGAAATGATGTTGTAGCCAGCAGAGGGAGCGCTCAGAGCTTCTGCCTCACCGGGACGGCTTGGGAAGCGCCGGGAAAATGCCCGAAACCCTGGCCGGGACCATCTGGTGCTGAAATAAACGTTGGTCCTGGCTGTGCCAGCACCCTGCTGATGCTCTGCTGTGACAGGATAGGGGAATGGACCTGCCACGAACTTCCCTGGGGACCTGGGGTAGCGGCTGAACCAGAGATGAGGATTCCCAGGGTGGGAGATGCTGCAGCCCTGCTCTAAGCCATCAAGTGAAATTCCCCCGTTAATTCAGTTCTAGGTTTCCGCTCTTACTGCTACTTTCGAGCTCAAGTCTTTGCTGCAACTCAGTTATTAAGGAATCGTTACAATTGCATTTTATTTCCAAAGCAGTTCATACCTCCATCCCAACATCAGCTTAGTTCTTGTGCCTCATGTCACCACGGGAGCTCGGGGAACTGAGAGAAGCTTGGATGTTGCAGGCAGAACTTCATTTGAATTTAGGCCAAACAGAGCAACACACAGCTAATTTGTATTACATTAGTGAACTGAAGACTTAACGTGCGGCAGTATCTATAACAACCTCTTATCTCAGGAAAGGGGTCTAAATTATTCTCCACAAAATCTTTCAGTCGTTTGGGAACCTCTCCATTCACATACAATAATAGAAATAAAATTATTTACCCAAATGCACATCTGCAAAGACTCATGGCTAGTCTTCTCTTAACTGTGTGGATCACAGGCTTTTAAATCAAGGCTCTCCAAGCATCAATGGGCAATTTTGTAATTTGTGTCTGCACAGATCAGTAAATAGAGAGAGTAATGTAACTAAGTCAGGTGTCTCTGGGATTGAGTTAGGACAAGCCCACGTCAGGATCCTGATGTAGACGAGATAAATACATCATTAAATCATTTGCAGAGCGAGGTTGCGTAGAGAAAGCAGAGCACTGTGAGTTAGGAAGATGCTGTGTCTGCTTCGTACAGCCCTGGGATGATTAACACCCCTTGCAAAGCCCATTGAAAGCCTGATAAAGGACAATGGGCCACATTTTCACCACTAAATACATCAGAGATGAAAGGGAGCTGGAGGAAGAAGCAGAAAACAGCAGCAGGAATGACCTGACCTGCCTGAAATCTGCCCTTCTACTGGAGAGCAAGGAATTCACTGTACTCGAGAGCAAGGAACTCACTGTACTCAGTGAGCTGATCCAAAAAATAGTTGAGAAAGATTTGGTAGCAACCAAGATGGTGAGTGTGAGAAGCCTCATGATGCACAGCAGCCAGACACCTTAAGAAATATAATGGTAGGTGAAGTTAAGCCCATCTGCACTGGGTGGTGTTTATTGGGTGAGAGTTTACTACTCAGTTGGACATTTCAGCTGTCAACATGAAATATTTGCATTGCTTGAATCAGTGGAAGATGAAGCTTGTTCAATGGGACCTGGTTGCTCACTTCAGCATCAGATATTTGTTCTAGGAGCAGCTGGGTACAATTCCTTGGCTGTGACACGTAGAAAATCCTCCTTTCTCCACTCAAAACCTGTGTCTGAGGCTTCTCATGTGCCTGATGCTCTCGGTGCTACCTGACCCATGGCCCTTCTCTACTTCATCCCCTGAGAAGGTGTGGGCACGCAGTGATTATTTACACTCAACAAAGAACCACGAGGGAGTGATGCTGTAAGGGGCTCCTCTGCAGGGCAAAGTAATACGTGGATGAGGGCAGAGAAATGGACAGTGAAGATATCTGCTGGAAAACAACCTCATTTTGCAGCCTGTACCCCCTCACTGACAAGATGTGCCAGTGAACCTTGCCACCGACCCAGGCAGCCTGCTGATGTTATTGTCCCCTTTCCAAAGTCAGAATCGAATGAGGGGAATAAATCCCTGGGAAGGAAAAGAGAGGTCCTTGTTCCCTCCTCTCTGTACTTGCTCTCCAGTTAATCTTCTGCCTGGGTCAGGAGAAATCTTATGCAGCTCTGTAGCAAAAGACACACTGCCTCACCATGTCATTACACAGTAGCTTGTCCCAGATTTTACATGGCAATGCCTTGGCCCAAGACAGGCTGGTCTTTCCAGTTTATAGTTACTCAAAACAAAATCTGAAGGGAGAGCCAACCCCTGCTTGTGATGTGGGTGACTCCTTCACATCCTAAGCCTGTCTCACTCACAGCAAACTTGGACTGGTGGGCTCTCAGAAAGATGGGGTGGCAAAAGCTGTGAAGAAATGTGGGAAAAAAATCAGTGCAAAATGACTCAAGCAGTGATCGCTTCGTCCTTTTGTTATGGTCAATCACGATCAGTCATGATCAACAATCATGATCAAGCTGTCAGCAAATCCATTGTAGATACGAGCAGCCCCCTAAAATTTCCATCAGTCTTAGTCTATGATATCCTCCACACATGCTAATAAAATACCCATTTTGAAAACACCCAATGCCTGGTACAGAAGTGAAAGAAGAATTAACCCCCTAGGGTGGTGGGTGCTCTGGAGTGATATCTTTCCCCTTGGCTACCACTTCGTGCCTCTAACAAAACCTGCACTGCAAACCATTTTGTCTGACCATTTCTAATTGCCAAAGCACGTATCCTCTGGGTAGCTCAGCAGACACAGGGGCACTAGCATACACATCCTGCTTGGGTACCTACTGGGGTATGGTGAGGTTCAACACACTTGCTGAAGTCCTGCAGGAAACCTCTCACCAGGGCTGCAGGTCCCCTGTCGTCATTGCAGAGCTGTCCTTCTTCACTCCATTCAGGATCCTGGCTTGCACACTTTGCTTTCCTTCCCCAACAAAGTTGCAAACCACAGCAGGGTGGTTGCAGAACCTGGGAGCAACCCCTAAGAGGAAGCCCTTGGAAGAAGTGATTGTCAGAGGGGCCTGAAGGAGTTTGTATTATTATAAAACAAAAAGTGGTTGGGAGACCGGCTCCCCACAGCCTGTGCCATGGAGAAAATGGAGAAAAGGCAGGTGAGAAAGTAGCTGCTGTATCAGTAAACGTGTGGCAGCGATGCCTTTCCAGCCAGGCTCCAAAAGCTGAAGCCAGCTGGAATGCAGCCAGGTTGAAGTGGGTGAAGTGCTCACACTCCATGGCCCGTTCTGTCTGGTCTGAGTGGCTCTTGCAGCCTTGTGGCAGTATCCTCCACCTCCTACCCCACCGCTGTGGGAGTCCCCATGCCCAGGGCAGATGGGTTTGTATGCAGGGCTGCTGCTGCCCACAAAGGAGCTCCATCCTTCTGCTGGGCTTAGGAGCTTGCAATACCCTCGCCCCTAGCAGATGAGCTTTTAAAAGCATCACAGGATCAACCCTGGTGCTGCAAACTGGTGGCCACAGAGAGATAGGTCACAGGGGCCAGCATGTTTGTTAACCAGAGGCTGTATGCCAGTGACAGGAGGAAGAACAGTCCAGAAGGTAGGAACCACCACCAAAACCCTCTAAGCATGGTGGAAGTAATTTTCTCCACCCTAGCCTTCTGCAGGGGCCTCATGCAAATGGTGCCCACTTGCAAACTAACACTGTTCCCGCTCTTGCCTCCCCATGAATTACCGATCAGCCAGGGCAGACACTCCAAAACAATTAGTGAAGCTCAGGGGCTGGTTTCCCCTTTTATTGTGGGGAGCTGAGGCTGTTTTCACTCCCAAGACCAGAAACTGTCTCTGGCCATTGTTATTCTGGCAGAATCATGCCCAGAAAAGCCTGCTTACTTTAAAGGCAAGTGCTAATATCCCAAGCTGGTTGTTTAGACTAAATGAAAGTTTTTCACAAGAAAATCAGTCTAACTTAAATTCCACCCCCTTTCCCCAGGAGACTGCTCCCTATCTGGTTGCCTCCCGAAGGTGGGAGCGAAGGCTTTACAGTGAGTCATCTTTTACTTTGTGTGTGTGTGTGTGTGTCCCCCAACCCGACAGTGTATTACTGCTTTCGTGTGGGTATCCAAGAATGGCAAGGGTGGTGGTGTGTGGTAGAAAGCAGCCATGAAACAGGCATCAGCCATCAGAGGAGTTTTGTGCCCTGATTGCATTCCTGGGGTGGGGATGACCAGTGAGGTATCCCCAGAAATAACGCCTTCCCCAGGGTGGTTCTGGCTTGTGGCAGGACCTGCTGCCCTACAAAAGTGGGGTCTTAACCAGGGATTGGGATGGGAGCTCTTGAAATGTGACTCAAGCAAATGTGAGATGATGGTCATGTAAGTTAATTAGGGAGCACAAGCAGTACTCAGCCTACCCAAATGAGCCTGAAGCCCCTGGGCTGACTCACTGGAAACAGTGAGGTTTGCCCAGAAAGGGATACTGAAGCTGCTTATAAGAAACAGCAGCTGCAGGCACTCATCACCACTGATGATGGAAGCCCCAGGCTAGGACCCAGCAGGTCTGGCTTCAAATCATTCCCCAGCTCCAACATTAAGGTTTCTTGGAGGGAAAGCAGTTTTCCTCTGAAAATCCCTTTTAGGGGATGCCTGCTACCCGTTGCTAGATTTTTCTCTCTCCTTATATCACACCCAGAGACAAAGGAATTAATTCTACCTCTGGAAAACATAGTTCTCATTTTTTTTTCCCTTTGGATCAAGTTAGTGGAGAAGAGGTTGTTCCAGTCTGGCACCTCTTGTGGTTACTGTGCTTGTTTTGACTAAAAAACACCCGTGTGATCTGTACATATTTGAAATGGTTGCCTTTAATGCATAAAAAATCCAAACAAAAATCTTTGCAATTCACTTCCGGGCAAAAAATAAAAAAATCTTCTGCACGAAGATGTTGGTGGACCAAGATGTCTCAGCAAGAAACCCACTGGGAAAATCAAAGGAGGAATAGCAGGCAGATTTGAACCAGGGATGCAGTTTCCATTGCTATAACTACACTTGCTAATCATTAATCATGTCCAGGTATTTGTATACCCAGAGGCTTACCACAGCCACCTCTCATAATGCCCTAAACTGAGGCCTGGTAAAGTTGAGAGCATTGTTTCCACAAATTTTTTTTGTTGCCTCATCAAACATTTGTTCATGCAGATACTTTTAACTACTCTCTAGCTACTGTGGCAGACATAAGCAGCATGTCCTTGCACTCAGCTCAGATAAAAGCAAAGGGACCACTGGAGGGTTGAGGGAGGGTCAAGAAGTGCACACAAACAATGTCATAGGGATGGAGAAGCCACCTCACCTCACGTGGGTCAAGGCATGACAGGGTTGATCATACAAGGCTGTATCCCACAAACTTCACCCAGAGCAAACTCTGAGGATTAGAAGCCCAGCGCCATGGGAGGTGGCTGATGGTGTGTACATCCACGTACGGATTATGCAGGGAAAGGTTTGTGGGAGGTCTCCTTTGGCCACACTGATATCTTGCACTGCAGTTTTCTTTAAACTGTGGGGAAGTTGGATTAGGTGAGGAATTCCACAATTTCTTAACTTTTCAAATAATGTGTCTGCGATATCAACCAGTCTGATTCGTGTTCCCACCTGCCTTGAGAATTCAGTTAACCCTTTGCCTGTTGAATTCAGGGCTTGATTCACGGCTCCCTTATTGAGCCTGTTATCTTCAGTTGATGAAGAGATGGGGCCACAAGTGGCATCATCAAAGTGGTGCCAGAAATAGAGGATAGCATCTGAATCACCTGCCATTTGGCTCTACCTACTTAGCCAAGCACTCGCTTCCCCCTCAGCACAAAAATACATGTGTACACATGCACACATACCTGCACGTGCTATGCGTACATACCACCTGCTGTTTTGAAAAGCTACATATACTTTTTTTGGTGAGGATTACCTTTCTAGTAATGAGTAATTAGTTTAGCAGTCCCAAGAGCTCTACCCTGTGAGGTCTCCTGCTCCAGGAGTGCTGGGATCTGTACAAATCCCTTGCTTCTCCCACTAGAACCTTTCAGGAACACAACTGGCACCATAAAAAAGCTTTCCCCTCCATCATACAGGACTGCATTATACCTATTTGCCCTGCAATACTACTTGGAGATGCCAACCCCTTCTATACGCTTGATTAAATAATCCCAGTGGCCAACAAGAGACAGCAGAGATGAGACTTTCAAGGGTGTGTGGTCCCTGGTAGGGCCACGTGCAGGAAGCCCAAAGCTGTCCCTGTGCCCTTTCCTGTGTCCCACCACCCAGCTGTCCCCATGTGAGAGACCCTGGGAGCCTTTGGCAGGACAAGCTGGTGACATCCCCAAGCCCAGTCTGACTGGGACCTGGCTCAGGGCACAATCCCCACCTTGTCTGCCTCTGCTCTGCCAGCACTGCACTGCACTTTCACCATGCTTGGTGGATTTTTCAGAGACGGAGTATAAACATTTCTAGTGAAGTGCACTTAGTGTAAGCTGCTTTGCCAAGTGCTCTTGCCTCCCCTCCTTCATTATGATTATGAGAGAGTGTTTTATTTAAACAAGAAAACAAATTGCCTGCCCCTCTCACCTCCCCATGGGTGTTCATCACCCATGGTGTGGGCAGCATGGTCTGGAGGGGATGCCGGCAGCATAAGTGGCATGTCCCTGTGTCACCTGCTTCAGGAATGGGAATGAGAGGAGGTCATAAGCAGTGGGGACCTTATTGCAAACTCCAATACTCTCCCTGCCAGATGTAGGTATAAATAGTCCTGGTCCTTAAAAGAACAAAGCAATGAGGGGACAGATTTATTCCTGTCCAGAGCTGATGGATGGGGATGCAAACCAGAGGGAAAACAAATCACTTGCCCAAGGTCATGTGCAGATGCAGTGGTGAAGGCTGCCTGTGTGAGACCCACACTGCTCCTTCTCCTCACACCTGCAGCCATTTGCCCATGGGGCACCAACCCTGTATCCTACTTTGGAGTCTTCACTGCACATCTCACCGCTGAGGGTACCAGTGGCTGGGCCCAGCAGCTCATTTATCCTGGAGTGGCCCTCACCAAGGCAGAGATGGGGGTCCCTGATAAGGGGTGAGATGCTGTCACCCAACCCTCTGCCTGCAGACAATGAAAGCTGCAAACAAAGACCTGCACTGAAGCACAACTGCAATGTTGGGAAAAAAAAAAAAAAAAAGAGGAAGAAATGCCTGAAAGATACATAGCTGGGATTCCTGAACTCCTCAGAGGTATTTGGGCTTAGCCAACAGGTTCGAGGGTTTTTTTTCAAAACCATTAATTACACAACAGAGACATATCTGCACCACTCCACCTTTCTGCAGCAAGTAAAGGCCCTGCATGTATTTCCTAAAATGCATCACCTTCTGTGCCTAATGCTATCACCTTTCTTGGGCACTTTGAAAAATAACCCATCAGAGGCTGATATTGCCAACTGGATCTTGAGTCTGGTTTTCTGTGGAGTATTGAATGGGTGCTCAAAGTGTGCATCTCCAAAGGATGCATCTGAAATACATGAGCTGCATCAGTAGTGAATGCTGGAGGATACGGCAAGAGGGTTGGAAATACCGCCCCACACACACACACTCACCTAGGGAGCTTTACTGAGCGAGCTAATTGCTTCATGAGGCCAAGGGGAAGCTTTCCAAGAAGCTGCACCAAGGAAAAATCGGCACAAGGACTGCATCCACCTTTGGCATGGCCCATTGCAGGCATTGCCACCACCCAGTTGGCAATGGCTGCTTTGTTGAAGCTGCTGGAGAGGATTTCAGCCACAACTGCTGTGTCTCATTTTTTTGAGGTAGAAGAATTTAGGCTTGCTTGCTTTCACTCGTGAATCCAGCAAAGTGCAGCCAGACTGGCCAGTTCATACTGATGCTCCCAGGAGCAGGATAGAACCTTTTTAAGGATGAATGCTGAGTGTTCCAAGTGAGGGCAGAGCAAAGCATTATGGGTGAGGGTGCCGTGCTTGGGAGTGAGTCACAGACATACACAGAGGGCATGGTGTGCTCCTGCCCAGAGGCAGGT
Organism: Clamator glandarius; assembly: GCA_033459285.1. Lineage (NCBI taxonomy): Eukaryota > Metazoa > Chordata > Aves > Cuculiformes > Cuculidae > Clamator > Clamator glandarius. The sequence goes on from JAUNZM010000125.1 coordinate 1,924,230, forward strand.
GGCATCCCTGCAGCCTTTCTTGCTGTGCAGCTCCTACCCAGACACATGCCTGCTACTAGCACTGCCTTCTTAGAGCATCCTTATCAGGCTATCCCTGCAGAAACGCAGCTATGGGGTGCAGCCTTTACCCTAAAGAGCTCCTAGTCCAAAGGGTTTCCCATCACCTCCTGCAATGCACTTTGTTTGCAAGCTGTTTTGACTCAGTTTGCTCCATAGCTGGATCCATATTTGCACAATGCTATAAAGAGCCAGCTTCATCCCCTGGTGCTTGGAAGAACTAATTGTACCTGCTGGAGCTTTTCTTGGTCCTTAAATGAGCTTGGCTGCCTTCTTCCCCATGACATTCCAGTGAACATTTTCATGGAAATGCTTTATTAAAAAAATAAACAAGGAAAACAGGAAATGGTGATGTGCTTATCTGTTAATATAGGCACAGACACATCTTCCTTCTCTGCTACTGTATTTGTTGCACATTTTTGACACAAATAATCAGACAAAACTTTGAGCCTTCCAGACTCCCTCTGCAATGAAAAGAAGCTGAGGAGAGAAGAGGTCAGGGATTTGTCCATTTCTACCCTATTCCACCCTTCTCAGAAATCCCTTTTGAGAAGCCGTTAGCTGAGCTGGAGTCCACTTTGGCAACCAGGCATGACTGAGAGATGTTTGCTGTTCCAGAGATAATGGGAAGAAAGGGGACGCTTCTGTCCCTTTTTGGGTTCCAACGCTGGGACTGCTTGGCTTCTTTCTTTTGGGCCATGCTGCAGGCAGTGTCCCAACAAGCAGAGTTTCACAGTTTCAATTCCTACCTTGCACACAGTCACCACGACACCCCCCTACCCCGCGTACTCCTTCCTGCAGCCTCTTGTGCCAAATAAGGCTGCTCAGGATGGAGCTTTCCTCTAATCGCTGAGGATGCTGAACTTTTAAAGATGCTACAGGAATACTAAGTCTGTCCAGCCTACAAAAAAATGCACAGTTTGTCCTCTATATAAACACAGTTAAAAACACCTGCACCTTTAACTACTGTCACAAATTCCTCTGGAACGGTGCAATAACTTACCTTAGAATAACCTTATTTTTGCTATGCTCAGCACCCTCCAGGTTCTAAGGATGCATCTGCCAGCAGCCCCTCTGAACACTTAACACTGAGGAGTGCTTTGAGGCATTGGGAGACCTGGACAAGAGTTGATGCAGGAGTCCTTCTTTCACTCTGATTATGCCAAAAAAACATCCTCTGCTAATGCCTAAGGGCATCTGGCTTTTCCCTTGCCCATATATAACAATCCTCTAGCACATATACCCTGGCCTGGGAGCACAACCCTGAAATGCTCCCACCACCCAGGGGTGCCAGAAGCACTAGGCAGACCTGCCCAGCCTCTACTTCTGTTTGCTCCTTGTTCACTAGGGGCCCCATGTGAATTATTTCTCCAACTCTCAGTTCTCTGACTTCAATTTCATGCCGGGACCTTCCATATATCACATCCCCTTTCTCCAATGAATCTCTCCTGCTTGAAGAGTTTAGTGTGCCCCAGGATCAATATATTTTAGCAGCATGCAAGGACACACTGTTATTGCCAGATTCCTGGGTTGTACAAAACAAAAGGTATCGCTTTCTTGAAGCCACTGAAAACCGCTCTGGACCAAATAAAATTATTTAACAGCTGTGTATAGAACTCTGACTAATCACTCTCGGTTTTCACTAGGGATGACTTTTTCTCTTAGTCTTCAATGACAGGAGGTCCAAACCCATAGCCCACCAGCACCTTCCTGTTGTCTAACCTTGGATGTCTCAACCTATGGTGCCCAGATCTGTTGGGCATGTCAGCAAAGCAGTCTGACATCTCCTGGTTCTCCTCACTTTTGACATATGAGAATATAAGGTACTTTACAAACTGGGGTACCTTCGTAATGCTGTAGGCACAGCACCTGAACTTCAAAATTCCATTCTGCTCACCTTGTCATTCGTGGCATAATTGTTAAATAAGCCAAATGAGCATCACAAGATGTCTTGGTTCGACTGGGATTCGGCAACCTCTCCTCTCTTTGGATTTTAGTTGGAGAGGAAGGGAAAAGTCATGTAAATGTCCCCTCCCCTGAAGGTATCTGCTTGGCTCAGCTCGCTGGCAGCATTGCTAGCATCCACCCTGGCCCATGACCACTGCATTTCTGCAGCTATTTACATTCCTCTGCCTTTGCCGAGGCTCAAATGCCTGCCCGCAAGGTCCAAGCTGGCCCAAGCTTTCCTGTTCTTCCCCCTTTCCCTGGAAAGCTTTCCGGCCCATTGCCACGTGTGGGTGGCCACCCACGAGCTGCTTTGATCAGCTCGGATGGGCAGCACCATCTGGGGGCTTTGCAGTCTGCCTGCACGATTCTGCAGCCGCTGCAGCAGCAGAGGTTTTCTCTCAAGTCCTGGGCATCCCATGGTCGTTTCAGAGCACCCTTTAGATGTTGTTTTTATTCCAGCTCCCGCTTCAGATTAATTCCGTTTCAGCTTGCTTTGGCTGACTTTGTTTTGTCTGTCCTTGCCTACTGAGAATTTAACTAGAAACCATGACCACGATTTCTCTCCTGAACTGTACCGATGACCTCAGAGGTCATCAGTGAATGCGAATGCAAGACATGGTGGTCTATTTTTGATGCAGTTCCACTGGTTCAGGTGATACTTTGCAGCATCCCTATTCACTTTCAAACCAAAATGCTTCCTTGGATGTTGTGCTTTTGTAGGCCTCTTGGAAGTCAGTGCAGTGGTCCAGAGGCCCCCTCCACCTCCTCTTTCCTTCTGCCTCCCGGTCCTCAGGTTAACTGCATCCTTGGCTTTTCTGGTCCTCCTCCTGCTCTCCTTTGCAAGCCCTTCTTGCAGGCAATGCCAGGGGCTGGAGTTTGGGGTGGAGGCAGCTATTGTTCCAGCTATTTGCAGTGTAATGTTCCTTATGACTGTTTTAAATGAAGGGCGGAGGTCACACATCCCTAGTTTAAATTAGGTTTAGGCTGACCTTTAACAATATTACACTCGTGGATCCTCTCATAACTCACCGAATAAACTCCCGGAGGGTTTTACCACCTCCTTCTTTTCTTCCTACTGTAAGGATGCCCGAGGCTTAATGTGCTTCTCTTCAATTTCGCTTTGATTTCTAATCCTATCCCCTTCTCCCCCTTCTCCCCACATACAGATATATTCAGTCCTCTAAAGGTGGAGAAAGAACCTGTTCCTTTTCTCTTCTGTGCGACAGCTCTTTCTTTTGTGTCTCTTTCCTCCCTTCCCCGCCCCCCTCCTCTTTCTTGACACAATGCACTATTTATTTGCACTGAAGGACAACTAAGAAGCAATTAAAAGATCAAAAGGCACAAACACAAGTAGATCCAGTGGCAACTTGTGGGGTTTATTTTGCGCCGCCGCTGCTGCTGAAGCTTCACCAAACTGCCGTCGTGTTTTTCCCCCCGCCGCAGAGACACCTCTTACTGGGTCGCCTCTTCCTCCGAGCAGACTTTTTTATGATCGCTATTTTTCACCCCCATTGTTTGCTATTGCAGTTGTTTACTGGAAAATCACTTGTTTTTCTCAGTGAGATTAACCCTCCAAGCTTTCTTTTGTCTACTCTCAGGAGGTCCTTGTGGTGAGCTGGGGGAAGGGGAGGGAGCTGGGCTCGTCGGCTATTAGCAGTAGCTTACAGAGCTGCTTACCCCCCTGCCAAGGCTGGGTCCTTTCCTTTGATGGGGTTTTTCTTTTGCAGTGAGGAAAGGTGGTCCCTCTTTGTTAAGAAGACCAGCTCTACTGAGTGGTTTGCAAGGACTCACGACTAGGATTTACCTAGGACTAGGATTTCCTGAGCATCTAGGAGAAACTCATAAAGCCAAAGGTAAGCATCGATGGAGATGCCTCTTTTGGGGAGTTCTGGAGGCCTGACACACAGTGGCAGATACTCTGTGATGCCCAGACCACTTCTTCACATGCTTAAATATTGACAGAGCTGAGAATTGATGACTGTGTTTGATCCTGGTGTGCAGAGAACTGCTTCCTCGGCATCACTTCTCTCTCCCAGGTGTGCCAGTGTTTCAGCTGAAGACCACAACCCTGACACTAGGTCTGCTGGGTAGGATATGCAGCAATGCAGCCGAGAGACAGCTCATAGAACAGAAGGATGCTGGGGAGAAAAGGATGTCTAAAGCCTACTGAGAAAGGACCAGTCCTGCTCACATTTTCTCGGTCACGTTGAGGGCAATTCTGACTGTTCAGAGCTGCACCAAGCCCCCCATCCTTGAAAGAAAAAAGTGCAAACTTGAAAAAAAGAGAGAGGAAAAAGTTTTCTTTATTGCATTTAGGGTGAGAGCTTATGTATCCTTGTCTGTCCATGTCACTACCCATGTCAAGTGCTTCATGTGACAGAACAACCTGGTGTCCTGTCCCAGGCAGTTCTCCACTCTAAGGAAGGTGCATGCCCATGGTGCAACATGGGCTGTGTGCTCCCTGCAAGGAGACACCCACCTGGGCAGTGGTGAGGGTGCGGACACCTGAAGGCTGTCCAGGACTGCCTTTGCTGCTGGCGGAAAGTGAGACATGGTCCCTTGCTGTGGGGCAGCTGCTTCCCCAGTGAGGAAGACTCGGTGAGCAGGTCTTTGGAAGAAGGTGAGGTTTGCTTAATGCAGCACAAGGCGACTGCCATGGCAGAGCAGCGGGAGTGCATTCAGCCTACATGCTGCTGTGCACACACAGCAAAGCCTGGGAAAAGTCCCTTTGGCTTAAAGGCAATCTTGCTTGCTAGCAGAAGCCCATGGAGAAGTAGGGGCGCCGTAGAGAGCAGGAATTGCTCTGGGAAGGAGACCTGCAGGGTGCAAAATCTAAGCGCTGCTGCCCTGTGGAGGAGAAGCATCCATGTTATCCAGACACCCATGGATGGACATGGGGGGTCGCTTCTGCTGAGGCAGGGGTTCACCCACTTGTGCTGCAGTGTGTAATGCAGGACAGCGCCCTGGCGTGGGCGGGTGAGCCCTGGAGGTCCACATAGTTGGCTCTCCTGTACGCCTACACCTTCACTAGGGAGTCCCCGTGAGCGGTTTGGGGGCAGGAGGGATGGGACAGGGCAGGAGGGATGGCATAGGGCTGGACAGATGGCTCAGGGCACGACGGATGGCATGGGGCAGGAGGGATGGCACAGGGTTGGATGCATGGCTCAGGGCAGGAGGGATGGCACAGGGCTGGATGGATGGCACAGACACCTGCACACCTAGAAAGAGCCCCGAAAGTGAGGCGAGCAGGGCAAACTCCCACTGCCCCCTCTCATCTCTCCAGGGCTTGGGGCTCGCCATCCAGCAGTGAGAGGCGCTCACGGGGTGCCGCCAGCATTTCGAGCAGGGGCTCGGGAGGCGGAGGACCCTCACCTTCTCCCCTCACCTGCAGAGGAGGTGGGGGATGCGCGCAGCCCCCCACCCCGGGGCCGTCCCGAGTGGGTCAAAGCTCCCACCCGGGGGCAGCCCGCGAAGAAACCGTGCGGCACAAACTTTCTGTCCCCTCTTCTCTCCCCGAGCTGGACTCCGGAGGGTTACGAGAGAGAAGGAGGGAAGAAAGGAAGGGAGGGAGGGAAGAGAGGGGGTTAGACCGCTCTGCAACATTATTGGCTGCGTGGCCCGGCTGGTGCTCGCTGGGGAGGTCAGAGCATGCCCATTGGGGGGGTATAAAAGGGGGACAGCCGGAGCGCCCTGCCTGTCTCCTCGCTTGTGGGGCAGCCAGCCGGGAGAAGCGGGTAGTTAGGCAGCCGGCCCCTCCGCCCCGGCCAGGAGGACGCATCAGTAAACACAAAGTGAGAGCCACCCAAGAAGCAGTCAAAGCAGGAGGAGAGAGAAGGAAAACAAAAAAAAAAAAACCAAAAAAAAAAAGAGGGGCGGGAAACCAGAGGGGGAAAAAAAAAAAAGGAAAAGAAAAAAAAAGGGGGGGAAAAAAAGGAAAGAAAAAGGAAAGCGCTCTCGCGCTCGCTCTCCAGAATAACAAAATACCTGATCGTAACAAAATAACATCCTTCAGACAAAATTGAGCAGGGACCTGACCATACCACAAAGGCAAAGCGAGGAGAGCGAGCGAGGTCGCGGGGAAGGCGAGCGAGAGCCGCGATCGCTGCCCGGGCAGGAGAGCAGCATGTCAAGCGCCGGGGCACACACGGACGAGCGCTGCCGGCAGCCCGCGTTCCACCCCGGCCCGGCGCCGCAGGAACTTGAGAGCAGCGGCGGCAGCGCCAAGGTAAGCGCCGCGCCGCTCCGCGCTGCGAGCCGGGCACAGCCGGGGAGAGCTGTGCCGTGATGGGCAGAGCCGTGCCGAGCCGTGCCGTGCCGGGCAGAGCTGTGCCGAGCAGTGCCGTGCCGGGCAGAGCTGTACTATGATGGGCAGAGCCGTACTATGATGGGCAGAGCCGTGCCGAGCCGTGCCGAGCAATACCGTGCCGGGCAGAGCTGTGCCATGCTGCACCAGGCAGAGCCGTGCCGAGCCAGGCAGAGCTGTACCGTGATGGGCAGAGCCGTGCCGAGCCGGGGAGAGCTGTACCATGATGGGCAGAGCCGTGCCGAGCCGGCCAGAGCTGTACCGTGATGGGCAGAGCCGTGCCGAGCCGGGCAGAGCTGTACCGTGATGGGCAGAGCCGTGCCGAGCCGGGCAGAGCTGTACCGTGATGGGCAGAGCCGTGCCGAGCCGGGCAGAGCTGTACCATGATGGGCAGAGCCGTGCCGAGCCGGGCAGAGCTGTACCGTGATGGGCAGAGCCGAACCGCGCCGTGCCGAGCAATACCGTGCCGGGCAGAGCCGTGCCATGCTGCACCAGGCAGAGCCGAGCCGTGCCGGGCAGAGCCGTGCTGTGCCGTGCCGTGATGTACCGCGCCGGACAAAGCCGTGCCGAGCCGTGCCGTATCGTGCCATGCCGGGCAGAGCTGTACCGTGATGTACCGAGCCGCGCCGGTCCCAGCCGTCCCCCCCGCGTGTCACTAGAGGGACCCCAAGAGCCGGCGCAGCCGCAGGCCGGCGGGGTGCGCGGGGTGTCCCCGGGGCGTCCCCCGCGTCCCGGCGGGCAGGGACAGCCCGCAGGCGGCCCGCGGCTCTCCCGCAGCCCGGGGCGGTGCCGGAGCGGGGCCGGGGCCGTGCGGGGTCAGGCGGGGCCGCCCGCCGCGCTCGGGGAGCGGGGGACGCGCGGAGAGGGACGGGCGGCTCTCCGGCTTCGGAGAGCGGGGAGGGTATTAAACTCTCCTGCAAAACGCTGCTGCTTGTTTGGTCTCGGAGGGATAAAAATACAGAGAGGAAAAACAAGAAAGCGAAGCCAAAATGGAGTGAGAGTTGATTTTTTTCTTTTTCTTTTTTTTTTTTTTTTTTTCTTTCCAATTGCTTTCCCCTACAGTAACTGTTTTTAAAAGCACAACTTGGAGAGGTTTTAGCCCTCTGTTGAGCAGTAGGGAATTGGGGCACATGAGGAAACACTGATTTAGCGTAACTGTACCAGCAGATGTGTCTGCCTTGCCTCGAGCCAGTGGTACTTCAGCGGGGTTTCTGATACACTTGGGCGGCGTGGAGCAATCAAGTGTAAAAACAAGGTTTGTGTGGGTGGTTTTAAATAGACTCCTCGGGAGAACCGCTGTTTTCAACCTTTGAGTCGAAGCTTCTTATACAAAGTCTCTAGTTTTCTTCCAAATGCTGTGACATGCTTGGAAGGCCAGAGCCTGCTTTTCTTTGGGTTTATTTGTTGTTAGGTAGCATGTCTCTGTGTGTGTGTGTTTTTTTTTTTCTTTCTACTCTGCAGGGTTTGGTGTGTAGGGTTTGTTATTTCTCCTCTCGCCTTGATTTAGAGTGGAGTTGAGGAGCCTGGGTCGTGGGGGTTTGTGAGTGTGACTTTGTGCTAAGGACATCTGGAGGAATAAAACTGATTGACGTTTCTGATTTGAGCTTCACTGAGCAGTTTTGGACCCAACTTGACAATTTTGGTGGGGGTGAATGGGTCAGAGCTGTAAATCTTCCTCCATGTTGTCAACACCCAGCCTTTCAAAGGGGCTATCCCAGCTCCTGTGAAAATTCATTAAGGGAGAAAAGATTTGACATCGCGGGTCCTCTCCCACCGCCACATGAAATTTGAGATCCAAAATGTGTCTCTGTGTGTGTCCCAGTGCTTCCTCTGACAGGTGATCCTTTTTGCAGCCTGACTAGAGGGCTGCTGCTGTGACCAGGCAACCCAGAGGTGTCAATGCATATCTTCCATTGATTCCTATAGGCTTTGGGGCAAGTCTGGCTTGCCTCCTGGAGCACCAGAGAAAAGCATTTCTGTACTTTTCTTTTTTTAAATAAAGCAAACACAGCAGGTGAGATCTTATTTTTAGAGGGACCGAGGAGCTGGTGTATTTCCAGCAGTGCATACGAACACTGTAAATGGCCCACCCTCTCTTGGCTTGCGTCCTGGGACTGACTTCTCCAGTCCTGCTTTGGATTGACTTTGCTTTTAAAGGCTGCTGTGTGTCTTAACGGGGCAAAGAGATACCAGCCTCCCCTGACACGTTTACTTGAGGGGTCAGGAGAGGTTGGAGGCACCCAGGGAAAAAAAAAAATCTGCCTTGCTCTGCAAGGGTTAAAGCCTCTCTGCCAAGACATAAAGCAAGTTCAGTGTGTTGTGGGAATATCACTTGCCAGTAGACTCTAGTCACCACAATTTCTGATTTAACAGCTTAACTTGCTGTTAACTTTCCCTGATACACCTCAGGTTTTGGACGGAAATGTAGAAAGGAGAGAGGAACAATAAAGAAAGAAGTTAAGTGAGGCTACTAAAATGGATTTAAATCCCTTCCCTGGGTCCTGCCAGCTGACTTTAGAAGAGTTAAGCAAGATTGCATTTCCTTTTTTTTATGCAATAAATCAAATGTTTCTAGGCTGCATACCAAAATTTGTGCAATATGCTCTTACTCCCCAGTGGGGTGAGTAAATGGACTGAATACCCCATTCACCTTTTTCAGCTTGATTTTTCCACAGCTACAGTAGTCTTTGCTGTGGCACTGACAGACGCAGGGTGTGGGCAGTGGTCACCTGCCTGCCCAACCCCTGTCCCGCAGGAAGACGAAGCCGGCTTCTCTCCCCACTCAAAGGATGGGAGCTAGAAAGGTGACCCCCGGCGCCAGGCAGAGTGGGCTGCTGATGGAGATGAGCAGCGAAGACAAAAAGTGAGAGCTAAAAATAGCAGCAGCGTTGCCAACCTCAGCCATATGAATGTCATGCAAGCCAGGTGCCAAGAATCATGAGTTTTTTATTTTTTTCAAGCCTGAGCTGAAGAGCAGAACTCCTGATTCTGGGTTGATTTTATTCACCTGACAGCACAAAGGTCAAAAGTTTTCTGTTTTGAAGCTTGCTTCTTCCAAGCTGTGAGTTGGAAGAAGAGCATTCTCTGGTGCTCCTTTCTGTTTTAATAGAAAAGGAAGGCTCTTCTGCAGCACAGCATGTGCCTCCTCTCCCTTTGGGTACTGCTGGGCACCTCCTCCCGGCACCTCTGTTCAAGATACAGTTCCAGGGTGGTTTTTGGCTGCCAAAGTACCTGCCTCTTCCTGCTGGCCTCTGCTAGCCCTTTGCTACTTGGCACCTCGGGGCATCGTGGCTCAGTGCCCTGTGCGGTGAGCAGGGGCGGCACTTGCTTGGCATGTGTGAGGTTGGCATGCGCCTGCATCCTGCCCCTACGGGAGAGCCGTGCTGGAAACCAGGTCACCTCCCCATTCTCTGGGGGCTGCCCTCCAGGAGGAGTAACACAGAGGTGTGTTCAGAAGCTCGTGATGACAATTGTTGGAGTGACAAAACATCAGTCTGTCCACTTTTCTTTGGAGGGCTGGAGGGTGATGGAGGCTGGGATGCGCAGATTGAGGGTTTCCCCTCCTGCACATGTTTCTGCCTGATGACTTTTTGCTGTGCTCCCTTTTAAACACTGCACTGCTCCACAGAAAAAACTGAGGGTTTTTTTTTTCTGTTTGCTGTCCAAAACCAAATTTTGCAGACTGGGCTATCTGTCAATTCCCTCCTATATTATTCGGTTCATATTAAATTGTAATGAAGGCCAGACTGAAGAAGGAATGAGGTCAGACAGGAGTTTTACTCTCCATTTTTGGGGAGATGTTTGTTGCCCTACAGAGGCACCATGGTTTGGTTGGCTCAGCACAAGCCTGGATGCAGGGGTTGCCTGAGCTGTCCTCTGAGATTTGGCAACAGGGCGTTGTAGTACGTTGTGGCCTCTTGGGCCCTGAATCCTCAGCAGCTGGACAGAAATCGCTGATCCAACTGATTCTGCAACAAATCCTGAAAAAATCCTTCAGTGGCCTCAGGCAGGAGAGTGGCTCTACTGCAGACCTTCCCTCGGGCTCGCTCCCAGCACACTGCAGCCCCTCCAAGTGGACCCTCCCTGCTGGTATGTCCCTGCTGGCTGGGCGCTGCGAAGAGGTATTTTGGCAGTCCCCAGCCACGAGTGCAGCAGCACACAGGATCTCTAAGGCAGCTAAGAGCACCCTGTGCAGCGCAGTTTGCAGCCAAGCTGGCTCCAGCAGCAGCCTGGCTTCCCATGGGGTCCTGGGGGTGCAGGGGAAGGCAGGAGCGGGACGTGAAGGATGGAGAGCAAAGCAGACCATCTACAGGGAAGACGAGGCCAGCACTGTGCTCTGATGACCTGTCTGAGTCCCTCTCACACTGAGAAGGCTGCTCTCAGTTTTGATTCCCAGGATGGTACGAGGTCCCTATGCGGACAAAAAATTCCTCTTGCATCACCCTCTTGCCAACAGCATGGGATCTGAGCCCCCATTAGGAGGGATTTGGTGCTCAGGTTGTTGGGCACCCAGCATATCTTGTACTGCCATTCCTACCATCCCTGGTTAAAACTGCGTCCTGAACCATTTGAGCTCTCTGTAAGCACGTGATGGGGAGTGCCAGGTGGTATGGCTGATACAACATGCTTTGGCAAGAATGAACCTTTGCTGGGCACTCTTCTCGTGGACACGGGACCTTGTCCTTTAGGATGGCATCCTGCTTACCTCTTACTGCCTTATTTCCTGTAATGTGAGAGAGGCTTTCTAATAAAAACTGAAAGGTTTTCCATCCCATCGCTGTACATTTACTCCTGTCCCACAGCTGAGCATTCTGTCTCTGTCCTAATGCTTGGAATAGAAACCTAAAGCAGTGCTGTCCCATATTTCCAGTGGAGAACGAAGGCTTAGAGAGGTTCACAGGGCTTCGACTCATAATGGTGAGTGGGATTTGGCCATGACAACTGAAGTGGAATGCAGTCTGGGCAGCCGGAATGGTGCTTGCACAGGGTCATGGGTTGTGTGTAATCAGATGTGCTATGCCACCCTGTTTTGGGGAGCAGTCCCTACTCTGTCAGCTGCAGCAGGGTGCACATGAGCTCTCCTGCATGGATGCTGCTCATCCCTGCTGAGAAGGAGTGGGAGGGGGGAAGGATTGATTGAAAGTCATTGGGATGCACTGCAGAGGTGATGGCACTCTGGGAGCCTGTCTAGCCTTTGGGTGAGGCCTGGGGGCTTTTCCTCCACAGGATCAGTAGGGACAAAGCAAGAGGAAAAGGCTGACAGGATTGGGTTGAGTTGCGGCTCTGTCAAGCTGAGAAAAACTGCAGCACCTGGTAGTAAATAAAGATGCTTTTTGCTTTGTTGCCCGGTTTCTCATTACATGGCTGCTGTAGGGAGCAGAAAGATGCCAAGGTGACAGCAGTGGAAAGGGCTGTTGACTCGTGTGAGTGAAGCGAGGCTTCATTATATTGCACATCTCCACATTATCCCTGGATGACAGTGTTGGGGCACTGGGGCCATTCCTGTCCTCATGACTTCTGGAGGCTTCCTGGCTGGAGTTATGGGGTACATAGGCATCTTAAAAAGCTTGCAGTGGAAGCAGAAAGGGCTGCCAGGGGCTGCCTTTGTGCCTATGGTATGAGTTGCGCAGGAGCTGGTATTTTCCAAGGAGCACAAGTTTTTTTCCACAGAAAGTATCAGGTCTCCCCAGCATCAGATATCGCCCCGCCAACAAAACCTCACTCTCCCCTTGCTTCAGAACATCTTACTCCTTTCTGGATGCGGACTGGATGCGGAGGAAAAACTGTTTGTCACCTGTGCCCCCCCAAAAGCTCCCTTTCAGGGAGAAGCAGTGACTTGTGTGCAACCTTCTTGTTAGCTGAGGTGTGTGGGCCTAATTGGGGATGGGAGGGTTATTTGGGTGTCCTGAAGTTTCGTGTCAGCATCTTTATTGGCAGCACTGGCTGGTGTGCATTTGCTGCCTCAGCAATCAGCTGTTGGCACTACCTGTGTCCTGGGGACACCAGCAATCAGGAGCTGCGTGTGGAAAAAAAAGCTAGAACAGGAAAGATCGTTGCTGTCTTGTCTGGCTGCTGATGTCGCCACGCCAGCGGCATGGCTCAGGCAGTGCAGGTGATGCTGGGGAGACCCAGTAAACAAAAGGTGTGGTGGCAAGACACTGTAGCTTGGCAGTGTGGTGCAATCACAGCCCTGTGCTATCTCTCTTCTATTAGTGTAATATAGACCAAAGCACTCAAGGTGGGCTGAAGAGATTGATGCTACTGGTAAAGCTGGTTCTGACCCCATCACTTGCTGATTTGAGCCCAGTTTTTACTCAAGGCTGCTGCCTCTCTCATCCAGAGCCCGGGAGCTTTTTGCCAGCCTTGGCGATAAAGGCTGAGAAATACAATGGGCTTTGAAACTCATGATAGGGGTAATGCCCCCCTCAGCCCACCTAGACTTTACAGCCTTTGTTTTGGCTTTTCTTGCTGCTGGTTGCTGTCCTTCTGCTGCTCAGAAGAGTTTGCAACTTGTAAGCACAGTGCATTTCTAGCAGTGATGATTTGAGCTATGTGCTAGTAAAAAAATGGTAGCAAGGGTGGCTTTATTGCTGGCAGGACTGTAGCCCACGGGAGCTGGGCTAATTTCCTGGCTGCACTGCAGACTTCCCCTGTGACCTTGGGCAAGTCATTTAATCTATCCTGGGCTTTGGCTCCATCTCTGAGCATCCCAGGGGGGTGAGGTAATATTCATTAACTGATATTATTCTCGAGTTGCTCAAATGCTGTGGTGATGAAGGCTGCATGTGAAATCCAGGGTTTCAGCTGAGCATTAGCAGGGAGAGGGGATGCTCTGCTTGAGATTTAGCATTGCCCCATGCTGGCTGTTATTTTGCCACAGTTCACCACTTCATTTTGAGCTGACCTGTCTGGCCACCATCATTACTTGGCTGTGTATATACAGTGATGCCATTCATGGATTTTGCCTCGTCCAGTGAGGCAATAGTACCCTTTCTTTACACCTGCCAATGGATAGGTGAAGCTGTTTGCTGTAGACAAGTTGGGGAAAATCTTTGGGTTAGTTAGCATATACCAAGGGGGTTTATTTTTTAATCCTCTGTGCTGGTTGATAATCCCTTGGTCTTCCTTGGTGATGCCTCAGGTGTGTTTCCAGTGGGACTGCTCTTCTCCTGAGGGATGTCTTCTCGGTCCTGACTCTTTTCAGCAAACATAGCTTGTGCAATTGGTCCCTTGATTGCCCAAGCCGCTCTCACATGGGTCTCTTGCACACCCAGAGCAAAGGCTGTCGCTCACTGCCAAAACCCAGCTTTCCTCAAAAGCAGATGTAGGACAGGTTGAAACGCCCTTTGTTTCTCTTTTGGAGGGACATGCATTGAGGTACAGCATGAAAACCTGTCATTAGAAATAAAAAAAACCCAAAACCAAACCTCCCAATAATAATTTGAATGATTTCCCATGTGAAGGGGGTGGTGGTTTATAAAGTATCACACCTTTGAAGGCAATAAAAGCCTTTCAGAGGTAGGCTGAAGTGGGGTTTTCCAATGGAAAAACTGCTTCAATGCGAACCTTGTCTGGCTGGAGTGGCTGACCAGCAGGGTGAGCATGTCTGGGCATTTAAGCACCTTCTAAGCAGCATCCTAACATGTCTGGGCACTAAACTCCAGGCGTGGGGTTGGGGGGCATTGCATGGGGGAGCTGAAAGAGAGGGGGTCTTTTGCTCCATCTTAATGCTATGCCTCTGTCCCCAGGTGCAGAAGATGTGTGCAGCGAGGCGGATGCTGCTGATGCTGCTGGCTTTTTTGGCCTACACGCTGGATTCGGCTGCAGCATATGGCACGGCGGAGACCCTCTGCGGCGGGGAGCTGGTGGACACACTGCAATTTGTCTGCGGGGACAGGGGCTTCTACTTCAGTAAGTGCCAGGCAGCTGCCAGTGGAGGGCAGGATGCTACCCCCACCCCGTGCCCTGCTTCTGTGGAGCCAGGCAGGGAGAGAAAGGAGGGGGTTTCCCAGCACAGTGCTTTTTGTGATTGCATTGTACATGGTGGTAGGCCAGGAGAGGAGTGAGAAATGCGATGTTCTCAGGGTGACGTGCACCTGCCTTGTGCTTGTTTTGGGGACAGTGTAGTCCCATGGGGAAACTGGGTCCTGTATTTGATGCTCAGGAAAGTCAAATATCACTGGGAAGCCATAGATTGTTGGCTCACTGGTGATGCAGGCAAGTCATTAAAATAATGCAGATGTCTACAGCCAGCTCTCTGCTGAACTTGGGTCTGGCTTATTTTTAAACCTTCCTGCCCAAGTGCTGCATCCTGAGAGCAGGTGGGCAGCTGAGCGCTCCCCCTGCCTGGCTTGGCTTTGCTTGGGTGTTGCAGCAGCAGCTTCTAGACTGCTCCCAAAATATGCTTTGTGGTCTTATGGCTACCTGCTGTTGAACCTGTTGCTGAAGAATGGTGTCTTACCCTCTTGCAGCACATTTAGTGCCAAAAAATGCAGCATTGCTGTTCTCCACAGAGTGAAGGTGGCTTCAGGACAGTTGGCTGGAGTGGCTTTCCACAAGGATGCTCTGAGGGTTTGGACCATTGGCATTAGCAGTACGATGACGTAATTGGTAAACAAGGAGGAGTAGTAGTAAATCAGTAGTGGTAGATGCTCAGTAACCTGTGGGCAAAAGATGCCTTGACACCATGGCACCTTGTTCTGGTGTTTCAGACCCCTGCTTTGCTCGAGAGAAAAACATCCTGTCTTGCTGCCTGCTGGTGACTGAATCCCAGAGTGACCGAGTGTGGGAAAGACACAAAACTAGAGAGGGGGAAGGAGATGGAGATATCAGCTGCACATGGTGGCATGCACTTGGCAGTCTTGCCTCTGCCTTGGGAAAAGGAATTAAAGAGTTGCTTTCAAGTAACAAGGTGTTATTTGGAGTAGTGAAGTCAAGAGCCAGTCCCCCTCTCCTCCCAGTTTGCCTGTGTAGGGAACGAGGTGCTGCAAAGTTAAGAGATGACCCTGGCTGTCCCTTCCCAACCTGGAAGCTCAGCCAGACGTGGCTGACACTGTCTGCTAAGGTTGGGCAGGGAGAGATGCAGGGATCCTGCATCCAGCAGCAGCCAATAGTTTAGGCTGTGTAATTCTGGGCAGGCGATTGGGCTGCAGGTGGCTTTGCAGCTACCCAGGGGCAACTGACCAGCCCTATCCCAGCTGAGCACCAGGATGTTTTTATGCCTGAGTGCTGTGGGCAGGCAGTACGTTCAGGGATGCCCTGGGCGCACTTCCTTCCTCTCACCAAACTGAGCAGCGAGAGTTTGCATGTCAGCTGGCCTTCCTCTTCTCATCTCTTCCTGCCACCTTTCCTCCACCAACAAACTCCATGACAGACCTCGGCCGAGGTGGCAGGTCCAGGTCTGGCCTTACTGGCATGGCAAGGAGATGAGCTCCTCTCCCGCTCACACCTTTTCCTCCCTCCATAAATCTAGAGGACCATCTGTCTGCCTCCTGTGTTTTCTCTTCCCTCCTCTCCTTCTCAGGGGATGAAAGGGAATGGGGCTTTTGTTTTACAAACAATCTGACCTCCTTTCACCTCAAATAACCCAGCTGCCCAGGCCAAAATAACAACACTTTTGAAGGCAGACAAGTTGCTTGGTGCCAAGTGGCTGGGCTGGTGCTTGCAAGGGGATTCTTGCTGATTTTTGTTGTCTTCTATCCCCCCTTCTTTTTGAGTATTTCTGGAGAGCTCAGGTGCAGGAGGATGAAGGTCCTTCAGTCTCATCTTTTTAACCCCTTCAGCATCTGTCTGGCTTCCATTGTGCGTGGCTTAAGATGTTTGGGCTATGGTTCTTGATGAAGGGTTTGGACATCCCCAGCTTGCTTCATTTTTTCCCTCTACCTCTGTTAGTTGGCTTCATAAAGCGATTCATTATCCTGACCATATTAATCCTCACTTCCAAGCCCTCATATCTGCTCTGTTGTCACTGTATAGACTCAATAGGCCATGGTTATATCTCATGATGGTAAGTTTACATCCTAAAACTGGGCCTGGGTTTGTCATGAGCACTTATCCGCATGGGTTGTGTTACCAGGTGAGAAGCCTACACTAATGCAGTTGTTTGTATGGGAGGTCAGTGACTTTGTTAGCCTTGTCCTGCAGCTTGAGGTGCGCCTCACTTGCTGGACAGGGCTTGTTGCAAACATCCAAATGTTTTTTTCCATCTTGAAAAAAACGAAACTGGCATGAAAATCTCTTATCAGTTTTCTGCTGCAGCACTGATTTAAGTACTTAACCAATGTTCTGCATTCTTACAAGGGAGCACTTAGCTAACAAAGCTAGCTCTGAAATACAGCACTATTTACATCCATGCAAGCAGATGGAGAGTATCAGCAATATTTTGTCTCCCTAGCACCTGATGACAGGGAAGTACCAACCTAGATTGGAGGGAGTGTGCTTCCTTCCAATTGGGATGATCATCTGTCTGCTGGTGTTGGGAGGATGTCCCAGCTTGCATATGCCGCTGGAGACATCGTGGCTGGCAGGTGCTTAAGACTGAGGATGCTGAAGCTGCCTCTGAGGGCTGGGGCTGCAGAAGTGCTGCATGGACAGGGGCAGGAGCTAGCAGCACTGGGGTTACCCAGCTGTAGGATGCAGAGTGGGCATGATGATGTGCACCACACCAGCCCTGCAACACATCCCAGGGCTGCCTGGGCAAGGTGCCACTGGAGCTGTGCATACTTCATTCTGCTGTGATTCCTTCCCTTCATTACTTCAAAGACTTCTGGGCCTCAGCCGCAGGTGACTGGCAAGGTGGTGGCATCCCAGCTTGGCTCTGTGGTGACATCAGGATCCCCTCTCCCTGCTCTGCGTCATCCACCCCAAGGATGGTGGCACGGTCCATGGAGGGATGCTGAGTCCTGAGCAAAAGAAGTGGGGCAGGTTGAGAGGAAGCCCCAGTTGCAAAGCTGCTTTCATGCACTGCTGGAAGGGAGGGGAGAAGGGACTGCAGAGGGAGAGACTTCTCTGTAAACAACAGCTCCTGTTTCCTCCTTTCCAACAGCTGATAAGAATTTAGCTCTTTGCAGCCGCTTGTGCTGACAGCGCACATTCTTGCGTGCCCGCCGCTCCTCCGAATAATACTAGGAAAAAGCAGGGGGGAAAGTGCGGTGCCGGGGTGGGGGAGGGCCAGGCCAGGGGCACTGGGACGGGGCCCGGTGCTGCACAAAGGCCCCCTTGTTGCTCCCGACATTCCTGTGACAGGGGTGCGGGGACTGTTTACACCCAAAGTCCCCTTCCACTCGGCTTGCTGCCTGATTGACTGGAGAAGAGGGGATTTGGCCAGGGTGGCATCAGCACTGTGTGTCCTTCCCTGTGGCATCTGCCTGGCCCTGGGGAGGGTAAGGAGCCCAGAGCAGTGGGGTGGCAATGCTGGGGAAGGGACCCTCCTGTTCCCCCTCATCCACGGTGATGCCAGCGTGTGTGGTGCAGAGGCATAGCTGAGCTGCAGGTACACAGCCTGCAAGCTCTGCTGGGAGCAGGTTTGGCTTTGCCCTGCCACTGGGATGCTCAGCTCTCCCTGTCAGGATAGCCCACTGCCAGACACCCTTGCATCACTGGGCTTTGCATTACTGTGCTTTGCACCCCTGGGCTTGGCCCCTCAGCAGAACTGTGGGAGATTTTGGTGGAACACTATGTGGGAGAAAAGAGACTATAGCTATTCATTGACAGCTGAGAGGAAGCATGGTTCCTTGGAGAAGGCAGTTATCATTGCAGTGGGAAGTGGCTCACCTGCCACCTGCAGGGCTCTCCCCTGCGGGCAAGGGACAAAGCAGCAAAATCCTTCCTGGGTTTGGCAGTGGTGGTAAAAAGAGATGCCACCCATGGGCAAAAGCCAGGAAATTCAACCAGGGCGTAAGTCATGTTAAGAGTCAAGTGCTTTTCCCAATACAGGTCAGCAGGTATGTTGCTGTTAACCAGGCATCTCTTCCCTGGATTCTTGTCTCCAGGTACTTTCTGGGACTAAATTCACATTTATGTTTGCCTATTTTTTTTCTTGAAGTAAGTCTCCCACAGAGGATTGCCTTGGCATTTGGCAAGATGTGTACGGTCAATTATATAATGGGAAATGTGCCCTATCGGACTCTTGTAGCAGAGCTAGCAGTGGCACCAGCAAGGGGAACAGCATGCAGCAGCTTTATGCAGGAGAGAAGCGACAGCATGACAGGGCTGGGGGCTGTGTGTGTGCCTGCTGGCTGGGCAGGGGCAGCAAGAGGGGACAAAGGGGCTGTGCCACTGTGGTAACCCCTGTTCCTGGGGTTGCCCCACCAAGGCATTTGCAAACGCGCTGCTGTGATCTTCCTGTATAATCCCATGCAACAAAGTACTCTTAATGGCAGTTGGTAAAAATGGTCCCACTTTGTTGTTGTTTTTTCCTCTGCCTTCTTTCCAAGCAAACACATAGCTGCAAATTCTGTTTTTGAGAGGAGACATGTAACCTTTCAAAACCTCGACTTCTTGAACCATGCATGTTGTCACTTGTGCAACCTTCTGTTTAGCGGGAGTGTGAATCAGTCCTCTGGGGATGTGCTATCGAGAGGGGGTGACTTGAAGTTTTTTCTCTTTTCCTTCCAAACTCTCCTGCCCATGTTCAGGGTGCCTTTCTGGAGCAGCCTAATGCTTCAGCAAACTGCCTCACATGCAGGTTGGGATACTGCATTCGATATGTTCTGAGCGAGGGCTGTATACTGTGCAGGATTTCAGTAGCACCATGGGTCTCCCATGGACCTTGCCAGGCATGCACCTGACCCCAAACTGGCTTCTCTCCCCTGTCTCCTTTGGACATTGCCACCCAGGCTGCCGTCACCAGCATCACTTGTACAGCTGGGGTACCCAACACACCTTACTTTTAAAGGGAGGGCCAAATCCAGTCTGTTGGCCACAAACATTTATAGAGAGAAAATTAAATGTGTAACAGCGCGCACTTCAGTGAGCCTCTACCCAGAGGGAGCCATCCTTCTCACCTTCACATGGGGCTGGCTAAAGATGATGTCTGGAATTTTTCCAAAGAAAAAGAAAAACAAGAGTAGTGTGGTGGTGCAGGAGATGAGTGTGGAAAATAGAGCATTTTAAATGGCTCCTGGAGGTGGGCTGCATGATGAATCAGCTGCCCCATCACCCTGTGCCCTGATGCTCTTGTTTACTCTCACAACCTCCAAGCATGGTGACAATGTACCAGCATGGAGCAGACAGCTCCTCCTGAAGGGGGCATGGCTGATTTTGAATGAGAGTAGGTGCTGTGCTGCCAGGGGCTTTGCTATTGTGCATCCCATGGTGAGGTATAGTTGCAGAGTTTTGCATGCCAGCATTGAACACGCAGGGCTGCATCGTGCATAAAGGGCTGCAATGCACATGTGTGTCTGCATTACACACACAGACCTGCATTGCACATCTATGTTTGCATTGCACATGTGGGGCTGTTATAACGTTTGGGGTTGCATTGCATGCACAGGAAACTCTTGCGCTTTGCACTTGGTCCAGAGGCACTTTGGATAGGCACCCAGATGAGATGCCCCCTGAGGAAACTCATCAGCACCTTGCAAGTCAGGGCCCTTAAATCTTCAAGGCCAAATGTCTGAGTTGCAGTTTTATCTGGAGCATGTAGAGAGATTGTGGGTCATGTACAGCGCCAACATTGACCATTTTCTGTGTTCCCACAGGCTGACTGGGAGATGGGAGCTTACCTGAGTGCAGCACAGTGAATAACGTTAGGCAGTGCACCTCCGCAGCTCACTGTCAATGTTTCTTGTACTCAAATTCTCCTGGCTAGCATGCAGTACCAGATCACATTTACAAGCCCCACTGATGCTGGCCTCTGCTGTTCTCCCTTGGAGCCCCTTGTGTTGGAAAGAGGTGCTCTTGGCAGTGTGCAGAGCCCCTGCCTCAAACATTTTGGAAGTCACAATTTTCAAGCAAATTTGTTTTGCATTAGAAATTCAAATTTGCCCATTTCTCTTATTTTAAGAGGAGGAGAAAACCCAGGAAAACTGATACAAGCTTTTCCTGTGGAGTGCTTTGGCAGTCATTAAGCAGTGACATGAAATGTACCCACATGTTGCTGTACTGGACACAGGCTTTCGCAGCCTTCTGCAGGCAGAAACAGGAAAGGAACACATATTAAAGGATGAAGTATATCAGCTATTCTTGGCAAGTGTGAGAGCCTGTATTCTTTCTGCAGCTGTCTCAGAGCTGTCCCATCTAGTAAAATTTAGCCACCTTGGTTTGCTCTACCTGCCTGAGCATCGACCTGAAAGAAGGAGGTTGGCAGCTACATCGCCATGCCGCTTCTTTCTAATAAAACTCCTTTGCCAGGATAAGCATCAGAGATGGTCACAGTAATCAGCGCAGTGCTGGTGGCTGGGCTGTGCTTGAGCCCCCTCATTTTAGCTATGCCTGAAAAGGCCCCCTGCACCAGAAGTACAGGAGGGGAATAAATCACCGTCATATAAAGCACTTTTAATTAGCACTGCACGCATACAGGGAGCCCTTTTGACATCTACAGCATTTGTCTGGGAAAATCTTGGTGTGAAACTCAGCTGGTTTGCAGGTGCCTGTTGGCTGGTTTGCGAGAAGCAGTGCTCTTTTTAAAGTGCTTGGGAACCACTGGTCTCTGGTGGCTGGTGGAGGGATGCCTGCAAGGTACTGACTGCCATGGAGCAGGGAAGAGGATCTGGTCCACATTGATGGCTAACATCAGGGTGTTGGCTGTTGCAGGTAGACCGGTGGGACGAAATAACCGTCGGATCAACCGGGGAATCGTGGAGGAGTGCTGCTTTCGGAGCTGTGACCTTGCTCTACTGGAAACCTACTGTGCCAAGTCTGTCAAGTCCGAGCGTGACCTCTCTGCCACCTCACTGGCAAGCCTGCCGATGCTCAGCAAGGTAGAGCGGGGTCTGCACTGGGAGGGTGGCCCTTCTCTGAAATAAGTAGCAAGAGAAAAGATAGAAAGGACATGACTGGGAGAGGAGAAACCCCAACTCCAAAGTCTGCTGCTTCTGCAGAGCTTTTGAGAGATAGCCATGAGATGGCAACTCATGCCAAACACCTCATGGAAAGTCAGCTTTTAATAGGGGACCAGACGGGGGCTGAATCATAGTGTCATAGAATAACTTGAGTTGGAAGGGACTTTTAAAGGCCATCTAGTCCAATCCACCTGCAATGAGCAGGAACACCTTCAACTTGAGTAGGTTACTCAGAGCCTCATCCAACCTGCCATTTAATATTTCCATGTATGGGGCAGTGTTTCCATAGGGTGGATTGAGCTCAGAGAAGGGCACCCCTGTCTGAGTGGTGGGCAGGCTTGTGTTGAGACTGATGCTATCTTGTCCCCTTGCAGGAGAGCTTCCAGAAGCCCTCGCATGCCAAGTACTCCAAGTACGATGTGTGGCAGAAGAAGAGCTCCCAGCGGCTGCAGCGAGAGGTACCCAGCATCCTGCGGGCTCGCCAGTACCGGTGGCAGGTGGAGGGGCTGCAAGCTGCTGAGGAAGCCAAGACACTGCACCGTCCCCTCATCTCCCTGCCCAGCCAGAGGCCCCCAGTGGCACGGGCCTCCCCCGAAACAGCAGGCCACCAGAAATGAACCATGACTGGCCATCATGATTTTTGATCTCCTGGGGGAGGGCGGGAGGACTGGCAAACCCAGCCTCTAAGTCGCTCCATCCCTGGGGCTGAGAAGCTGAGGAGCGGGGTGGCGGGGCACCCTCATGCCGCTCTGGCCCCAACCAAACAACTGACACAGCAAGGACGGGATGGCAGCGGCGGTGAGCAGCGCCGCTCCTGCGGCATCGTCCTTTCGGGGTGGGGGGGAGGGTTGTTTCATTTCCCAGGCCTGTTTCATTCCCCTGCGCCCCCAGTATTTCCAAGCCTGTACTTGCAAAGGGACAGTTTGGCACTTGAACTTTTTGCTGCCGGGTGCTGCGTGACATCCCCAGTGCCAATGCCAGAAGACAAAAGAAAGAGCAAGAGGGAAAAAGGATATGAAGTTAAATTTTCTTTTAATCTTATTTTTCCTCAAGAAGAAGAGATCCGTTCTGTGTCTTTCTTGACAATAAAGTGAAAAACAAATAAAATGGGGAGAAATGTTGAGGGATATAATTTTTTCACCTCATTCCCACCCCACTTTTTTCTTCTTTTCTTTTTTATTTTAGTTTTCTTATTTTTATAACTTTCTTTTGCACCTTTAAAAGAAAAATGAACCTGAGAAAAAGTTCCAAGGAGCCCCCATCTGCATTTTTGTGTGTGTGCTTCATTACAAGATTCCAAATCGACTTGCACCTTTTTAAAATCATTGACGATGTGAGAAAGAGAGGAAGAGGAGAGAGAAAGCAAGAAAGAGAAGAAAAGGAAAGGAGAAAGAAGAAAAAAAAATAAAGAAGTGAGCTGATGCTCACTTTAAATGGAGGAGGCGTCTGCATTGCACATTTGCCACGAATTTAGTTGATTTATATATATAATATATTATATAACTTTTTTGGCAAAAAAAGCACTATTTTTATGGGACATTTTGTGTAGTATCTGAAGAGGGATTGTAATGTTTAAAATGTGTTATGGTGCTAAAGTAAGTTGGAAGGGAAAAAACTCAGAAATAGCAAGGGAGGGTGGGGAGGGAAGGACAAGATAGCGAATACTGAACTTGAAATTTTAGCTTTTCGTTTTAGGAAAAGTGTGATAAATGTGTTTCTTTTCTCTTCTGAAATATAGCTTGGTCATGACCATATGAGCTAGTTGGCTGTTACTCATGTACACAGATGCACGCACACACAGAAATACATCGACATGCATCCTTTTCTGTAAAAAAATAAAAATCAAACCAACCACAATTTATACTAAAAGGGAACTGTGCTAGAGACAAACTTTTGAATGGTTGAAGGTGTTGCCAGTTACAACTTGAGACGCCTGGTGGAGCTTGGCTTCCCATGCTTCAGGGGACCTACTACTTCCTCTCCACCCTGACAGCTTGCTCGCACACCGATTCTCTGCCGAGTGGGCAGACAGGTGGACAGCCCTCGCTGCTGAGCCCGTGCAGAAGCACCAGCTCCATGCCCCACCATCTCCTTTACCTTCTCTTGCCCTTTGTGTCCTTGCCGGACCTGATCCCCCCCCCCCCCCCAATCCAGCACCCCCTGCCCTCTTCTCCTCATCCCCCACCCTGGGGGCCACGGAGGAGGAGGGCTGCACCTGGGTGGCTGCAAAGCTGGGAAAGCAGTGGGGAAAAGGCAAGTCTCTGGCTTGAGGCTTGGGACTTGGTGAGCAAATGGATTTGAGAGGTAGGCAGAGGGCTGTGAAATAGGTTGGGTTTAAAGTAATATATGTTATCTGTCTACAAACCATAAAAAAGGGGGAAGCAGTTACATCTCCCTATGATATACTCTCACTTGCTAATAAAATGGGGACACTCTGTTAACCAGTTCTGTACTTGCTTTGTCTTATATATCCATACATTTAAAACATAAAAAAAAAAAGACTACTTGAATTGTATTCTATTTCGTGGTTTGGAGGGGTGGGCTAGGGGGAGTTTTGAGAGGGGGAGGATTTTAATGTATAATCTTTTTGTTTGTTATTACCTTGCAATGTTGAGCCATGAAGCCTTTGTTTAAAAAAATGGCACTGCAATACACAACAAAGAAAATCCTTTATTTATTTTATTAAATGTATATGGAAAAGAATGAAAATTGGTCCAAATTAAAAGGGGGAGGGGGAAGGGAAGTGGGTAGGGAAGACAGGATAAAAACAGAGCAATTGCCTATAATGACTTTTTTTTCCTTTTCATGTGTCTTTTTTTAAAAGAAACCTAGTTTTTATTTTTTAAAAAGAGAAGTAAAAGCTTTCCTGGATGCTTTGTACCGAAAAAGAAAAAATGAAAAAAAAAAACCAAACCAGAAAATCTGTTAAGTAAATAAATATCCATCCAGAATATGAAGCCTGACTTTTTCTTTTAATTTAGTTTTGCTTCTGGGGTAAGGCTTGGGTGGGGAGAAAGCCACATGAAGCAGCACCCTTCATGGAGGAACAAAGTGCATTGCAATTCCTCTTTTGGGGACTCAAACCTGCAAGAGAGGGTCAGGTGCCTCTAAACCCAACCCTAAACCTCAATTCTGTGGGAAATGCCTCCTGAACCTGCTGAGATAAATATATGCCCAGTGATTCTCAGTAATATTTTGAGATATTTCCCAGTGGTCATTAGGATTTGCTTAGTTTTCACTAGTTTGGGCTGTTCCCAGAGACCTGAGAGCTGGATGGGAGCTGAAGATGTGCCGAAGGCAAAAAGGTGGAAAAAAAAAAAAAATTGTATCTAGTTTAGGTTTCCTGGTAGATGATGCTTCTCTGGTTTCTCAGGTTAGACATAGATTCTTAAGGTTTTAGGGATCCTCATGAGCTGCTTTTCATTACATACAACCATCATGCAACAGTGCAAATGGAAGGTAAAATACTCTGGTTCCAGTGTTAGTAGAGCAACTGCTGGACAAAACAGTGCCCAAGCATCCCTAATCCTCAAAATGAACAACACACAACATTGTCTCTGCAGTCCCGTTGTGGGTTGAGGGGCTTGAGTAAGGATCTTGCTGAATGCAATGTCCTGCCTCAGATAACTTGGGCTGAAAAAGATTTTCCCCTTGAAAAGTGGAGTTGCTGATTTTAAAATAAATACTTTAAATGAGTTTCTTTATAAATTTTGCAGTAAGCAAAAGATTTTTTTTTCCTCAGAGAGTGTTATGCCCTTAGGATTTTTGTGATTGGAGGGTTTTTGTACAGATCCAGGCCTAGCTGTTTCCTTTGGGCTGTACTTCACTGCAGGTGGAGAAAGGATGTGCCTGCCTTCCTGTTCCCAACCTGCAACCTGCCACAGACCTCTGCTTTTCTTTCCTCATAATTTCTTAAATGTCCTTATGAAGGGGTGACATCTTCATTCATCACAACTTCTAGTGGCCACTGCTGCAAATTTTGACTTTAGGAGATTTCGTCCCTTTCTGCTCTTCACTATGCAAACCACTGTCATAGGGGATATTTAGAGATGATTAAGAACCAAGCATGACTTCAGCTAAAGCTCTTGCCTGCACCCCCCAGGGAGCAAGGCAGTGGTGCTGGAAACACTGTAAGGTTGACGATGCTGTTCCCAAGCATGACTCATCTGTAACCCTCCTGTCCCGGATCACCACAGGGTCAGATCAGAGCAGCTCTAGATACTAGGAGATTGTTCAAAATGTGCCATCCTGTCTTTTGTCTTGGCAAGGACTGTGTTTGCTTGCAAAGAGACCCCAAACAGCCACAGGGACCTCTGATGAGTCTTGGCCAGTGAGCGGGAATCTAGATGAAACTAGATTTTTGCTTCGGTTCAAGTTTTTTCTGTTGCTCATAAAGCCTCTCTGCAGGTTGGCAGATAAATCATGGACTTAGCTCAGAAATCTCAGGTTTGAGAACAATCCCAGTATGCCTTGTTTGCTCAGATGGATGAGTAGAATTGACTCTGATTTTTGTTACGATGCCTCTACACACAGACAAAGCTCCTAGGGCTCAGCTGCTAGACTGCAGAAGCAGGGGAGGATGCAGCAGCGTCTGGCAGCGCCTCCTGGGGAGGGACAAATAGTCTGGACACTCAACTCACCTCCAAGTCCAGCCTAGCTGGCCCAGGGACCTCCACCTGCTGCTCTGCTGACATGCAGAAGGGTGGAGAGGTAAAAGATAAAGCATAAATTTCAGAAGCAAAGCCTGAAATGCTATCTAGTGCCTCAGGAAGGACCACGAAAGTCAGTCCCTTGTCCTAGCCCAGCCCCAGCTCTGGCACCTGTGTCTCGGTATTATCATGTATCTCTGTAGGAAGGAAAGGGCAAATGGATTTTGCATCAAGTGTATCTTCAGAAGGCACTTTCCCAGTGTGATACACACAGGGATACTCGGCAAGATGGAAGGTGCAACTTGCTGTACAAAAACGGGCACAGTCTTTGCAAGGTATGTAAATCAGTGTCTGTGGCTTTGTCTGGATAGGGAGAGATACAAGGGGAAAAAAATGCACCAATCAACACACTTCTTTTCCTCTTCTACGTTATTTCTTAGCTTGTTTTTTGTTTTGTTTTGTTTTGTTTTGTTTTGTTTTGTTTTGTTTTAAATCCGGAAAGCAGCTGAGAATTTTTCCTAGCTATCAGTGGGTCTTACATGTGGCATCAGGATGGACTGTGCTTCTAAATTGGTTCCTCTTCACCTATATCTCACAGCAGTTTCATCCCTTTCATTATGCCTGTTTTCAAAACCTCAGTCTTTAATGATGTATTGAGCTGTACTAAATGAAGGGAAGAACTATGTCTGTTGTTTTTTTTTAAATATACCTGATTTCTTTGTTGCATGTGTTATTGTCCAGCAATACTTTACGTGTCTGTGGGGAGGCGGAAAGTTGTTGATGTATCATGAGTATTTCCATTGTGCACACTCAGTGGTAGGCACTTTTCATTCATAATGCTGTACTAATAAAGCAATGCAGTTATAAAAATCTTCCATCATATTTTTCCCCACACTTTATTTAGCAGGTGAGCCAGAAAACGTCCTGAAGCTGGAGGAGGTAGCACAGCTCCCATTGCAGGTGAAGGAGGAACTCCAGTTTACAAAGACAAACAGATCCCATATCCTAGGAGAGGTCTGTCATTGCCACCGAGGGGTTGGGGGTGAATCTCTATCTCAGGAGGCAGTGCTTTGCAGAAGACATGACTTCAACCTGCTGGAAAGACACAGGGTCCTCTCAGGAATCTTGGTCCGCTACTCTGCTGTGCTCCCATCTCTGCACATCCCGACGAATGCACTTGCTCATTAAAATCATGTCAGTATTTGCAGAGAGCCCTGTGAGAGCCTCTTTCCCTGCCTTCTCCTTGAATCTGCCAGCAGTGAGCCAAAAGCTGAGGCTTCCAACTTGCCAGGCTTTGGCAATAGCCTGAAGGCAGGAAATTTTTGAAGTAGGGTGTTTTTGGCTTGGGCTGTGTAGAAGGTCAAACTTGACACTCAAAATGGACTGCTCTGGTCTTAAGCCAGCTGCTCATAGCTCTGGGTTTGGGTTTCCAGGACAGGCACAGCATGCAGCAGTGATCAGAGGTGAGCACCATGGTAGAGCATCCATCTCTCTCAGTGTTGACCCAACAGCAACATGACAAATAGCATTGGCTGGAAAGCATTAAGCATAGCAAGGTTTTGAATGCAAAAAAGGCACTACTCAAATATCTGAGTAATTCATAGATAGCAGCAGCAGCAGAGACAAGTGCAGAACTCACAATCAGTGACCAGAAATAAAATACCTGCTTCATTTTTCAAAATTATTAGGGATAAAATCAGCTTGTACTGACCTTTCAAAGCTCTTGCATGTATTTCATGGATGTGTTTGTGCTTCTTTGTTGGTCAGCTTTTGAAAGAGCATAGCTCACAATTTTAAGACAGTGAGATGAAATAATGCCAACGATTATAATGTAAAGTAATATATTTTCATACTTTTCCATAGGAGAATTGTTAGGACAACCTCTTTGTTTCCTTGTCCTCCCACCTATTTTAAACAAACTTAAGGCCACATTCCCTCTGTGTAAGACCACAACTTTCAGCTGTGTCAGACTCAAAAGGAACTGACTTAAGAAGGCAGTTAAGGTTTGGGTGTCTTGTTATAACATTTGTTTTGCAAACAAACATTATGAAAAAAATAGTTTATTAATAGAGATATTCCCTAAAAGCACCCAGGTTTCTTGCCTGTTGGCAGACCAATGGCATCTTATTGCTTCTGCTGGCTAGAAACCATCTCCTAATTACTAGACAAAGCCACCAGTGACGATAAACCTTCTAACAGCCATGTCTTTTGTCTTCTCTCCTTGGATGGAGGAACTATCTCCTTCATTTCACCAAGGTGCTAATCTAAACTTTGCCAGCGTTTTGGGAACAATTTTCTTAAGCTCCATATGAGAAGCACAGGGACCTCTGAGGGTTTGCCTCCTGTTTTCAGGACAGAGCATCTCCCTATCATCACCCTAGATGAAAAAAAATCACCAAGAACAGGAATTTTGAAGACTTGATATTCCCGTCTCAAGCCAGAAGGGCACACCAATAATGGTAATCTTTGTTTTCTTCCCAGCTGGGATGGAGATGCAAAGGGAGGGTGGCTATTAAGAGAATATTAAGACTTCATCTTCCAAGACGTTGTTGCTTCTGTTCCTCCTCCCTCTCCTCTCCGTTCCCCATGCTTAGCAAAGAAAGCGGCAGGAGTATTATTTCTCAAGGCCTACACTGACGTCAATACGCAGGGTATTTATTTATGAAATCGAATCTAACAGTGGGGGAGAGAAAAGCGGAGGAAGATGGACACACAGACCTAACAGCTGCCAAGTTATAATAGAGCAGCAAGCTTTCAATATTTTTCTGTTCTCTTTCTAGGGGGAGGGATGTGGTGCCCAGAGCTTCAGAGGCCAAGGGAAAGTGAGACAGAAGAAAAAAAAAAACAGAAAACATAGGCTTAGCATTGAGTGCAGAGGAAAGGTACAGTAAGGGGAGGACCTAAACAAGTTAAATAGGCCATGTCTAGTGCTGGTATACTCAGGTTCAATCCTTAGGCAGTGACAGCAGTCCTTACGCACTGCAGATGCCTTCAGACAAGCTCTGACCAGGCTCTAGCAGCCCTTTCCTCTCAACCACTTTGGGTTTTACATAACAAAATTGGACGGCCCTGAAATTTGAGCTCAAGAAATAATTTCTCCTTTTAATGTCCTTTCATCACTCCCTGTTTCAGGCTCAGGCAGCAAAATGGCTGGTTGGTAAGCCCAGCACTGAAGTTAACACGAAGATTAAATTGTCCCCTGTAGTCAATGAGGAACTGTTTTCCAGAATGGAATTTTTGTCCATTGGTGTTACTCTGTGCAGAAGCATAGAAAGATGAAACTCAGAAAAGGAAGAGTAGTTTCTTTTCTTCCCCACAGAAGATACAAGCCCAAGTGCAAAGCCTCCCTAGGGAGAAGGAAAGCTTGAGGAGCACAGATGACCATAACAACATGGTACCTGCAGCTTGAACTCTAGCAAACAGTGGGAGAAGATGCCTTTGGGCATCTCTCATCAGCCTGGAATTCATGCATAGAAATGTGCTCCCCTGAGGATGGGATTAGAGGAAGACAGCTTTAGCCTTTCCCAAGTACCGTTGTTTAACATAGGATAGGGCTGGGCTGGGAGAGGAGGGAAAGGAAAACACCCAAGTGAACAGGGAAATCAAACTCCTCCTCCTTAACCCTCTGCGCTCCTCCAGGCTTATTGCTGGAAGTACTCAAGGAAAGCCTTCCCTGCACAAGTCCTTTCCCAGCCTGAAGGAAGCCCACTGCATTGCATGAGGTGCAGCTGAAGGAGCCCTGCAGGTTTGTTGTCAAAGCCCCTGCCTTTTTGGGGATTCCCCTGCCAAATTCCCATTGCCGCACACAAAGAGGAGGTGATGCCGTGGACAAATCCCTTCCTGCAAAGGCTCTGTTCATGCCCTTGCAAACAGCATCAAGGTGTCAGTCAGCCCCAAGCTTATCGTTTCTCCAAAATAAGGGAAGACGAACATGTTCTGGAGATCTGTTTACAAGTCAGACTATCTCCAGTTATATAATGACACAAGCCTGGCTGCCAGCAAATTATTCCTCTGAGCTGGGGAAGACAATTAGATCTCCTCTCAAGGCGGCGAGCATGCACAATACAGGCTTTGTGCCACCCTGCCACCAGCCCCAGCATGTGTGAGTGAGCCCGGCTCACCCGCTGCCTTTGGAGGAAGAAGCGGTGGAGGGAAAGGAAAAGCCTGCAGCTGCAGAGACATAGGACCCACATCTCAGGGGTGCGACTGCGCCGGGGCAGGGATTGCTGCCAAGGGCTGGGGGCGCCAGGGATGGAGCCCATCTGCAAGCACTTTCCTGTCCTGGCAGCGAAGGGGTGATGGTTAATTGGTCGTCGCGTCACAGGGCAGAGACATCTCTGACCCCTCTGCTGAAAATGGGATGGGAAGTTTTGGTGTTTGGCTTCCTACACTTCCTGGTGTGCTGATGGATTTAGGCTTTTGCTGAAGCTTCTGGCACTGCCTGTAGAATCAGTGGAAAAAATGTGGAATCTAGAGATGGGAAATACCAAACCTGCTCAGAAATGTGCTCACTTAAAAGGGAAAGGTGATTTCTGGGTGAACTTGCATTCCTGGCTTCAATGGATTTCATGAAAGCAGGGCTTCGGAAAATTCAGTCTCTGGACTGCTGCAGTGCAAGCCACGATGAGTGACAGCTGGGTCCCACTCAGAAGCACACCTGGGCCAAAATGCATTTCTGGCAAGGTTTTGCTGCCAAAACTGCATGCCTAGCCAAGGGGGAAGGAGTGGCCACTGCTGTCCTGATATCACAGTGGGGCTGAGGCATGTCATGGAGTTGCACATGAAGAGCACCTCTCAGCTCTCCTATGAGCAACAACAGCCCTGGTTTCAGCAATGATGTATGGAGAGAAACATAGTCTGAAATAAAATACCTGATGTCGTCAACAGCCACAGATTGATTCAGTGAAATTGCTCATTGCTGCAAAGAGATAGTGAAAGAAAAACACTAGGAAAAGAATGCTATCTCTGAGATGAATAAGGGTACGTATAGCTGCATTTCACAGGCAAAATGTTGATAAACATAGCTAAACCCTCAAGCTTGGAGGAGCTGAGTGCTGATAGCTCAGGGGACAGAGGACACTTCTACTGGCAGCTTGTTAGGGCATGGCTGCCCACACTGAGCACTTTTAACTCATCCTCTGCAGTGTTGCCTCTGATTTCATGGGAAGCTGAATGTTTCATTAAATACACTGCTGTTTTGAATCAGTTGGGAGGTTCCTACTGGCCTGGAGAAAGGTACTTCATAGTCTTTTTTCTGTTGAGAGCATGGCAAGTATCCTTATGTTAGTCACACTGGTTGCAAAAGTTCTGTGTAGACCTACACTGTAGATAAACAGGTGCATCCTCTGCCTGCAGAGCACCCTCAATGTTCATGAAGCACACCTTTGCTGTGTGCCCATCATTCCGTTTACGGGACACCCAAATCCATCCACACAGAGGTCAGTAAAGCCCTAATGGCCACTGTGTAGTTGCCTAAAACACGATGCTACCCTCAGCCCAGCCCAGCATAACCAGTTACTTCTGGAAGTGAGTCATATTTCTTCATCTTTCAAACCACTTCAAGCAAGTTGTCTTGCAGACTTTCTGACTACATTTACATAAAATGCATCCTTCCTTTTTTTTCTATTCCTGGTTCCATGCATGGGGTTATTTTAGATTATGTTCTCAGAGGTCACTGTGGTGCGTGCACACACAGAACTGAGAGCATGCTATGCTTTTGGTAGGTACTCAGCAACATTTATGCAGTGACAGGTTCTTGTTTTCCCTAGACACTCACAATGGATTTATATGCCAGCACAATGAGAGAAAACACTAAGCTGCTGGTCACTGTCAGAAACTCTATGAGTTTGTCAACAAAGTGCAGCTTGTAGACTTAAATAAATAACCTCACAAGAGTCCTGGAAGTGAAGCTGGAAGTATGCTTTACTGGCGAAGCTGAATATGTATAAGGGAGGATGGGAGTGTGAAGAGGCTTCCAGGAATGGCTTGTACACGCATACAGGATGGTTAGGAACTGTTACACCCTGGCATTTGAGTGCAGGCTATTATTTATATCCCTGTAGCTCGGCCAACACATGATGCTTGCGGCATTAGAGCTGGAACTCAGGCTCTGGAACTCAAGCTCTCAGCAAGCTGGAGGCTTGCATTCACAACTGCAAGATGCAACAAGACGCTTTGGAGTCTGAGCGCAAGTGAGGCCATACATAAAAATAGCCCAAGTCCTTTACAAGTTCCACCTAACAGCTTAGTTTCCATATCAACTAAAACAGGTATATTCAAGTTGTAAAATAAATTACTGGGAGGTGTATGAGAGAGATTTCTGAGCTTGTGAGAGGCATTGGAGCAGGTATGGGACAGGTTTTGCTGTCTCTTCTTGTACAAGAGCAGGCAGCATTACGAGATGTCAGTAGGAACTGGACAGAAAAACAAACAGAAAGAGATGGCTTTTCAAGCAACAGGTAGCAGATCTGTGGATCTTCTTACCAAAGGATGTTGTGGATATGAGAAGTTTATATAGATTCAAGGAGAGTTCACGGAAGAGAAATCCACTAAGAGTGACTAAATACATAGAAACAGTATCTGGCTCAGGAAGTTCCTGAGCTGAAAATAGTTGGAGGCTGGGAGAGCACTGAGGGAAAGTATTGTATATGTTTGCCCTTGTTCTTACTTCTCCCTAGGCTTCCACTCATGGGCTCGGTTGGGGTCCGGATGTTAGGTTAGACAGACCACTGGAGCTGGTTTTGTGTCCTTATGTACCTTCATATTCATGAGGGATGGCTTTATCCTGTTCTTGTATGGTTACTTCCCAAAGGTCACTATCTTCAAGCATCCTCACCCACTCTATGTTCACCGCATCTCAGTTGCTGTGTATGCTTTTTTTCCAGGTTGCAGTTCACCCAGCAGCTTAGGATCCTGACTGCTGGTAGACAATTTTTTTTTTAAGAACTTGTTTGTGATGCCTGCCTTACACATCATCCCCAAGTAGTCCATCACTCTCGGGGTTTGTTGTTATCAAGTGTTTGGTAATAATATTGATGCCAGACACTGCTACCCTTCTTGCCTTCTTGTTGTCCCATTTGTTCTCACCTCAGTAAACAATGTCAAAACTGTTGTGAACCCAGCTGTCTGCAGTGAATTAGAATTCTACTCTGGTCACTAGTTTGACTTCTTGGTTATGAACTTGGCTGTGGAAATTGAGACCTTATTGGCATCTGTGTTAAAAAATGCTGAAGCTGCTGAGACAGCACATATCTCAAACTGTTTTGTGACTGTATTCATCCTGCTTGGGATATGTTTTAAAAGGTTTATTAGTTGCGATAACAGTCAGAGCCTTTCTCACCCCTCTCTTCCCTAGAAAACATTATTTGAAAGATGAGTTATTGAATAACAAGTTGGTGGCCTTATTGGCCTTCCCTTCGCATCTTCCCAACTGGTCCTTTGAGGTCACCTAACTTGGGTCTCTCACTATAACTTTGAGAAACTGCTGTAAACCTAGAATGATCAGGATGGCAGTGACCTCTGAAGAGGAATTAGGAAAAAATGGCCTGGAAAAAGAAATTAAAAATGAAGAAAAGATGTATACCTGGATCCCATTGATCCTGTTCTCTCTCCTAGATAGTTAGAGGACAAAGCATGCATGGCTATACCAAGAGCTATCTTCTGAGATAAATACATGAGTTCGAAATTTTGGGGACTTTATAACAAGCCATCTGTTGTGGAAACAATATACCTATCTTTGTCACAATTCAAAGCTCTCTGATGCTGATGATGTCATCTTATCAGTACGTTTGCAGTACTGCAGGGATTACTTGATGCAGAATGATTGCACTAACTTTGCTATCCCTTTTGTCACACCCACTGTGGATCCCTCTGAGGAAACTTCAAAACAAGCCAAGCATGTCCAGAGATCTCCAAAAGTGGACTGCTGTCATGATGGGTGGAGTGGGATTTTTGCCTCCAGTGACATACACATTGTTGATACTCTTCTTACTTTTTGTTGTTGCTCGCATAATGGCAGAAGCTATTCTTAGCTGTGGGGAACCTAATCTTTAAGAGACAGCCAACTACCCTCCTCTGTGAGCCATTTCCACAACAATAACTTGTAGCAGGGAGGAAAGAGGTAGATCAAAATATGTAGTCCTCTTCACCAAATAAAGACACTTGTAAGGGTGTCCCCAAGTGCCACAAGGCTTAGGAAGGACAGGGAGGGCTTTGGAGTGGAAGAATGAATCAGCACGGCCATCAGGTCACATCCGCATGAATAATACCTCTCCCTTCCCTTGAATTGTACATTATGACAAAGACCTTGCTGTCTCTTTTTGTATTCCAGCATCTGCCCAAGAAAAGTCAGATGTGAAATTAGGTTTCCTGGGCCTTAATAGATTAAATTAGTTTAAACTAAAAATGAGGGCATATGTACTGTTGGGAGCCAAGAGGCCTCAAATGACATATGTCTCCCTTTTAATCATTTTATCTGTGTGTGCTTGGTGAGTCTAAACATCTATTAAAATGTCTTTTCTCCAAAATTTCCTCAAGATGTTAAATGTTTACCACTACAATCGATTTCACTTATCACATGCAAGGGCACACAAATGCGAAGGTGGTGTCGACACTGCCATGTGCTTGGCTTCTTGGGACCCTGTAGATGCGTTTCTGTACCACTGGAGAAACACAAAATCCTTTATTTCTTGTCCTTGAAGTTTTCTGTCTGAACAGCTGTTCTCATGCAGAATAAATAAGTTCTCCTGACTGCCTTCTGACCATTTGAAGGAGACCTCCCTTGGCTCATGTTATCCTTCAAATGACCCTCATGGTAGGAAAGATGCAGACTACACATCTTATCTACTAGTGGATATTACAGAAGAGATCCTGGGTGAAAACAAACAGAGCCAAGGACAAAACTGTACTTCCACTTGGGAATCACAGAATCCTCACACTGAAATGTTATATTTTCCTTCAGAGAGCGATAACAGGCTTCCCTCTCACACAAGGGACATGGATGGGAATTTCCATGGTGTCTGTGAAGACACCATCTTTATCTGAAGGTAACTCAAGATAAATTTTTTCCTTGTCTTGTGATAAAGGCTGCTAAAGCATCTTGGATAGTCCTAACAGACCTCTCTTACACTTTTAAGCTTCGTGCTGTTAAGCATTTGCAATTTTGCCATAAGATTAGCTCTGTCCCTTTAGCGTTACAGATACAGGATTGGCAGGAGACTGCTGTGCCTAGGTAAAAAAGAATATGTAGTAGTGCTCACTTCACTCAGGGGATACCAACTTGAGCTTTTATGATAAAATGCAGTGAGAAAAGATGGAAGAAAGATTGTCAGGATAATAGGGTCACTGAGTGCAGAGTAAAAGAGCTGTGTTAAAATCTTCTTCAGGTCTAGATGCTTTATTGCCTTCCCATCTTAAAAGCAACCAGTTCTATAAATTTTTAAGTCAAAACTGGTGCCAGCTCTGATTCATGGACAAGAGGTCTATCTGGAGTTTCCAGACCTCAAATACCTTTGAATACTAGAGGGAGTTCTAAGGCTTGTCACCAATTTTTCTGCCACCTCCTTTTTCACCTGTAAATATCTGCAATATTCAGCAACTCAGTGGTATGTTCGGGAGTGGACAGAAGTAGAGTCTTGAACTCTTACAAATAAAACATAAATCTTGTTTATCCTACCTGCTCTATGTTTTGGGAGGTGGCATTGCCTAGCTCACTGGGTTTATGACACAAGTTTTACTGCATTTGTTCTCTAGTTGCAGCTATATAAACTTCTATTAAGTGACTTTGTTATGATCAGCGCTAACAGGCACTTAGTGTCACCCACTCAGGCAAATGGCAAAGCACGAACTAAGGTTACATCCCAAGTCTTTTTTCAGGACCATGTCTTACTGTTGCATATTGACATTGTCTCCTGAGACTGAGCAAACTCAAATCTAATTTTTAATAAAGTGTTATGTCATGCTGTCAAGAAATGCGCCTTCCTCAATGTACTACCACACTGTGTTAACTTACTGCTTCACCCAGTCATAATAAAAGATGAAAAGTCCTAACTCTTGTGCTGCTTGTGGCTTTTGCTGGCCATGGTCATCTCCGCTGGTTTTCTCGTCTCTGACCAGTATATTTTTGTGGTCACCCACAGGCTCAACTGCTAAGCCCACTGGGGCAAGGTCCCTCCATCTCTGGAAGTGCTGAGCAAACCAAGCCCTGGGGCCACTGCAGGAGGCCCTGTGTAGTACCACACTCATTGCTACCAACACCTCCTCCCAGCCAGCTGGAAGGAGCCAAAAGTTTCCAGCTCTCTTGTCTTTCTTCCTTTTTAAAGTGGAATTTCAAGGAACTATGTCAAGTCAACAGTCTGAGACAAAGAGAAAAAAAAACACAAACCAAAACAACACCACATCAGGAACACCCTGGAATTTCCTAGTGATTGCTGATAGCAGATGAAAGCCACTGAAGGACAGCATCAATGATTATGATGATTAATGTTTCTTTCCATGTGAATACTACAGAAGGAGGAGAGCTTGTGTGCCTTGAGAGAGCTGCATTCCTTTGTCTTGCTCATCTGCCCCTCTGCAGACCTTTCTCTGTTTTTAAAATCCAAAAATGGCTTGTAAGAAAATAAGTCCTCCCAGCTTCACAGCTTGTGTCGCTATTCTAAGCCTGTCCTCTGAAGGCTGGTCAAAGTTAAAGCGACAATATTTCAGGTCTTTTCACTCTCATTTATTACCGCTTCAACTAAGGGACCCCATTTTTATTATTATTTAGGAAAAGACAGCTGCTTCCTGTTTGTATCATTAATTTATTTTGTTTCCTGAAGGGAAACTTCAGTGAAAAGAATCTGTGGATAGCTGGAACGTCTTACAAAGTATCACTGGCTGCATGGGCCAAGGTTAAATACAATAGATAGGTTTATTTTTAAATGATTTTTTTTCTAAGTCCATGCCAAAGCAGAGACTAAAATTCTAGCACATGTAACTAAGCTTTTACAGTAAATTCTGCCTTTCCTACATAACTCCCCAGAAGGGAGACAGGCATTCTTAATTACAACAAAAGCTAAAACACCAGTTTTCCTCCAACTATTATGAAAACTAAGCCTGGAGGGAGACAAGGTGTGGTTCCTGTTCTCCAGTTTCTCAAAACCTCACACTCTAGTGAATTTGATATGCCGAAATCATGCCTGGCCATCATGATAGCCTTTTACAATTAAATGAGTGGCCTGGTGGATGAGGGCTGTGTAGTGGATGTTTTTTTAGCCAATTTTAGTAAGGCTATGAACACTGCCTCCTATAACATCATTCTAGACAAATTGATGAAATACTGATTACATAAACAGACAGGGACATGGCTTGAAAGCTGGCTGAAGTGTTGGGATCAAAGTGTTGTGATTGGTGTCATGCAGCCCATCCGGAGGCCAGTCACTAGTGGTGCACCCTAGGTGTTGATACTCGGGGACAGCACTGTTTTATGTCTTCATTAATTACCTGGATGATGGGACTGAGGATACCTTTAGCAAGTTTTCAGGTGATACAAAACCAGGAGGAATGGATGATACAGCAGGTGATTGTAGTGCCATTCAGAGGGACTTCAGGAGGCTGGAGGTAAGGTTCAACGGGAATATCACAATATGGAAAGGGAAATGTGATGTCCTGCACTTGAGGCAGAATAACCTCAGACATCATCATGAACTGAGGGCTGCCAAGCTAACTGGAAAGCAGCTCTGAATAAAAGGACCTTGATAATAGAATCATAGAATCATGGAATAGTTAGGGTTGGTAGGAACCTTAAAGATCATCTAGTTCCAACCCCCCTGCCATGGGCAGGGACATCCCACTAGATCAGGTTACTCAAGGCCCCCGTCCATATTGGTCTTGAACACCTCCAGGGATGGGGCAGCCACAGCTTCTCATGGCAACCTGTCCCAGTGTCTCACCACTCTCATAGTGAAGAAATTCTTCCTAATGTCTAGTCTAAATTTGCCTTTCTTCAGCATATATCTGTTCCCCCTTGTCCTATCACTACAAGCTTTTATGAGTAGTCCCTCTCCAGCTTTCTTGTAGGCTTCTTTCAGGTACTGGAAAGTTGCAATAAGATCCCCTCAGAGCCTTCTCTTCTCCTGGCTGAACAACCCCAGCTTTCTCAGCCTGTCCTCATAGAGAAGGCACTCCAGCCCTCAGATAATCTTTGTAGCCCTCCTCTGGACCTGTTCCAACAGTCCCATATCCTTCTTAAGCTGAGGATTCCAGAACTGGACACAATGCTCCAGATGAGATCTCACAAGAGAGGAATAGAGGGGCTGAATCACCTCGCCTTGCTGGCCCCACTTTTTTTCATGCAGCCCAGGATATGGTTGGCCTTCTGGGTTGTGAATGCACACTGCTGGCTCATGTTGAGCTTCTTATCGACCAGCATCCCCCAGTCCTTCTCTGCAGGGCCGCTCTCAATCACATCATCCCCCATCATGTACTGAAATTGGGGATTGCCCTGACCCAGGTGTAGGACCTTGCACTTAGCCTTGTTTAACCTCATGAGACTCTCATAGACCCACTTCTCTAGCCTGTCCAGGTCCTTCTGGATGACATCTCGTCCTTCAGGTGTGGCAACTACAACACTCAGCTTGGTGTCATCTGCAGACTTGCTGAGGGTGCACTCAATCTCACTGTCAATATCATTGGTGAAGTTATTAAACAGCACTGGTCCCAGTACAGACCCCTTAGGGACACCACTTGTCATGGATTACCATCTGGACTTTGAGCCATTGACCACTACTCTCTGAACATGACCCTCCAACCAGTTTCTTATTCACTGAATAGTCGGCTCATCAAATCCATATCTCTCCAATTTTGAGAGGAGGACGTTGTGGAGGACCATGTCAAAGGCTTTCTGGAAGTCCAGACAGATCGCATCCGTCAGTTTACCTGTGTCCTCTGCTGCGGTTATCCCATCATAGAAAGCCACTGAGTTGGTCATACAGGACCTGCCCCTGGTGAAGCCATGCTGGTTGCCATTAATCACCTCCCTGTCCTCCATGTGCTTTAGCATAGCTTCTAGGAGGATCGTTCCATGATCTTCCCAGGCAAAGAGGTGAGGCTGACAGGTCAGTAGTTTGCAGGGTTGTCCTTCCTGCCCTTTTTTAAAAATGACCATAATGTTACCCTTCTTCCAGTCACCAGGGACTTCTCCTGGTTGCCATTACTTTTCAAATATCATGGAAAGCATCTTGGCAACCACATCTGCAAATTCCCTCAGGCCTGTGGGATGCATCTCATCACATTCCATAGACTTATAAATGTTCATGTTCCTCAGGTGGTCTAGAACCTGATCCTCCTCTACAGTGGGAGGGAGTTTATCCCCTAGTCACCATCTTGCCATCCTCTGACCCAGGAGGGGTGAGGAGAGCAGTTATCAGTGAAGACTGAGGCAAAAACATTGTTGAGTATCTCAGCCTTCTCCCTGTCTGTTGATACAAGGTCACCATTCCCAGCCATCAGAAGGGGTATATTCTCTTTGACCATCCTGTTTTGATTGACATACCTGTAGAAGCCCTCCTTGTTAGTCTTTACTTCCCTTGCCAAGTTTAGCTTCAGCTGCACTGTGGCCTTCCTGACTTCCTCCCTACACATCCAGGCAGCATCCCTATACACGTCCCAGGTTACCTGTCCCTGCTTGCACTGCCTGTGCAGTTCCCTCTTCTTCTTTAGTTTGACCAGCTGGTCTTGATTCAGCCATACTGGTCTCTTCCCTTCCCTGTCTGATTTTCTACATATGGGGACTGAGCACTCTTGCGCTTTATGGAAAGCATCCTTGAATATTTGCCAGCTCTGTTCTGCTCCCTTGTCTTGGAGGACTGCATCTCAGGGGATCCTACCAAGTAATTCCTTGAAGAGCTGGAAGTCTGCTTTCCTGAAATTTAGGGTCCTGACTATTCTCCTCACCTGTCCCATATCCCTCTGGACCTTGAACTCCATCAGTGCATGATCACTGCAGCCCAGGCTGCCTTTGATCCTGATATCACTGATGAACACGCTTGTATTGGTGACCATCAGGTCCAGTATTGCATCTTCTTGGCTGGGGGTCTCTATCAGCTGAACTAAGAAGTCACTAGGATCTTTCACATAACAAGTTGCTTTGATGGAAACCACTACTTAAGAAATAAAAATTGTACAAGCCCTTTCTTCTACCCCTTCTTCCTATACTGAGTATAGCTTAAAATTGGACAAGAATTTATTTCCTAAGAAGATTATTTATCACTGAAAAATCATCCAGGAGAGGTAGGATATGCTAATATATATTCCAAAGAATGGAATTGTAAAGGCTTGATAACAAAGTGGGCAAGGTTTTCAATACAGGAGAAACCAAATATTCCTAGCACATCTGATCACTAAAAGGACTGAAGGTTCGCTCTACCCTTCCCTTGGAAAATAACTTCATCTTGAAGTGAACACTCAGTTCAGCAAAGTTAAAAACTACTGAAAAGCAGCCTTTTAACAAAAGTACCAGATAGATTTTGATCTATGATGGCATTGCTGACAGCAAGCTGGTGGGGGATTTTCAGCAGAAGGTGATTGCTGCACAT
This sequence comes from Clamator glandarius, assembly GCA_033459285.1. Taxonomy (NCBI): domain Eukaryota; kingdom Metazoa; phylum Chordata; class Aves; order Cuculiformes; family Cuculidae; genus Clamator; species Clamator glandarius. The sequence goes on from JAUNZM010000125.1 coordinate 1,964,758, forward strand.
GGACTTGTATAGAGAAAGAAAGATACGGTGAGCAACATGCCTAAGAAGGCATGTCCTCCTACTGCACGGAAATATAGCACCCTTCAGCTGCACACGATGAGCAGAACGAATGAATGTGTACTGCAACTGCATGTAGAATTCATGTGTCACATCCCAGGAAATGGTTCTTTCCCCAGGAAATAATATTACAATGTGTATTAATGAGCATTCAGTGCAGGCAAGAACTATTGTTTAAAACTGTGATAGAATTTGAGGTTCACCACCCTGGGGCTAACTACAACCAGCTAACATTGTTTCCAGTGTTGCCTGCAGTGAGTGCTGGGTCGCAGATCACTCCCCACCAGTTAACACATGCTATGCTACTCAACCGTTTCCAACAGTGCTTGTGTCAAAGCCTGAGCTCCCACTCCACTGCCACAGCAGGGTGAGGCAGAGCCCTTGAATTATAAAAGACTTGAACTTCCTTTTTATCCAGGAGATGGGTGGGAGTCTTTTGATGATACTGTTTCCTGCTGGAGGGACAGAATTAAGAAGAAAAATAAAACTTTAACCTCTTCACTCAGCTATGAAGAAGACTGGCTCACCATTGGGTAAGGTTTATTCTGCTGGGACATTCATAAGGTCAACAGCAGCAGTCTCCAGGAATATTAATCTTTCACCCCTCAGACCGTGCCATGGGTAATTAATCACTTGATTGCATAACTTCTTGTAAGACAGGAAAAATAAGCTGCCTGTGCCAGCTTTTTGGACAAGTTATTTCACATACATTTGAACTTTCTTCCAGTACTCGTTGGGTTTTGATTGCAATGAATGAATTGTATTCAAATCCTTTCCCAGCCACACAGGAGCCAGACAGCATGGAGGCAAGTGACAGCCCAACCTGACACTGGGGTGTGGGTCACTGTGCTGTTTTGGGGAGATCCCTCCAGCTGCCCAAGGAGTGAGGGGAGGTACAGAGAAGCTCAACCCAGGAAGGATAGCAGACCACCACTTTACTGTATGTCTTACATCTGTATGTAATTGAAAGCAGGATCTGGCCAAGCTTCTGCTGAACCCAGACAGCTGGAACTTGCTCGAGAGTGAGGAAATCCTGGAGTTTAATCCTAGAAAGTGAAGTTTTCTTGTGCTACAGTCACCTAGGATGTACCACTCAGATGAGCCCAACTGCAGGAGATCTTCAGAATCTGGAGTTCATGTAAAGCTGTGAGGGATGTTGAGCCAAGTGCATTGCTGGAGTGGCTGAGTAAATGGGTAGTGAAACAGAAAATGATGTACAATGGCTACCTTGTGCCTCATGCTCATGTAGACACTAACTAGCCTGCTTCCAATCCTGGCAGACTTAGGGTAGTGCAGAAGGCATCCCTGTGTGCCCCAGTACTGGTGTACCCTTTAGCAGCCTTGAGAATCTCATCACCCCACTGCAGTCTCCAAAGTAAGTAGCAGATATCCTTCAGCTCTTTGGATTGCCCCAGCAAGCATTTGATAAGCTTTACCCTCACCTTTGTGTGGCTCAGACCACTTTCTCCTGAAGTTATTCAGCCTAAGGCTGGTGGTGGTACAAAGGGGATAAACCATGGAAGAAGTTATATTCTTCTGTGTCCTGAAGTGGAGAGCCCTCAGTGATGCACTGAGAGAGAAGATGAAAAAAATTTAGTGGCCACAAGAAACGGAACTGGGCTGGGCTGATGGATGAAAATGCTATTCTTCAACAGATCCTGGAAAAGCAGCTGGGAAGTTTGGTTTGAAAGCGTTCCTGTAAGGATCACTTTATCCTTTGGCTTTAGATAGCCCTTTGATAAAAACTGTGTGAAACATTTCACTGTATTAAGGATTTTTAGAGCATTGCAGGAAAGATGCTAGCACAGAAGATGACTTAGAACTGTGTGCTATTAAGAATTACTATATGTTACAAGTGTTACGGGTGACACATGGGGAACTGGCACAGTGAAATGCAGTTTCCCAAACGAGATCACAGGAGAAATCCTGTGAATATACAGGCACTCTGCACCAGCTGCTGTATAGGATTGTGCTTGCACCTCATCTGCTTAGCCTTAGGCTTCTTGGTGCTCCCCCCTGCCACTCTACTGCCCCTAAATGTCTCTGACAGGAGCAAGGCAGAGAGCAGTTTCTCACCTATCCAGGGTGCTGGAAACTTCCAAGAAACACCTTACACCTTTTTATTTGGTTGCTCTGATTTATGCTTTGTGGAGTAAAACCACCTATCAAGAAAGCTGTGATGAGAGCTCTGACGTCTTCCCGGCCATGCACATCAACATGTGCTCCTCACTGTGGAATGTGTGGCCACCAGCAGCTCATGCTCCATCTGGCCATAGTTAAAGGGCTATCAAGAATAGGTCATTCACATGAATTTCCTTCAAATCTGGTATTGCACCAGTATAATAACATGACACTGCTGAAATACAGACAAATTACAACCAAGGGCAGACACAGCTATTCCCCAGGTACCATTCACATGAATAAACAAGATAAAGCCTGGGAAGGAAAGCACAGGAAATGGTTCTATTTACAGCTTGATCACACATCTTCCAAAAGCAACTCAGCCAGCTGGACAACTTACTATCTGCAACCACTCTCCTGCTGCAGGATGCTGCCCCTCCAGATTGGTTGGCAACGAACTGAAAGTAGCTTAGAAAGCAACCACCCAGGCAGTTCAGACAGCATATCAAAAAAGACAATATCTTGCAGCCGATGATGGTGACATGTAGGTAAGGACAGAAAAGAGGGGCTGATGTCTTCAGCCAAAGGGTGAGCAACACAGCAAACATCTAGATGATTTTTGAGGCAGCAGCAGAAAACCAGTAGGAACCAGTTCACCCAAATATCTCATGGCTCATGGACCATAAAGCATTACAGCTTCCATCTGTGGAAACCTTGCTGCCAGCTTAGTTTCCTGGAAGGAGAATCTGCTTAAACCAAGGTTTAACTACTCCCATGACAGGCAATGCAGAACCAGCTTAGATCAGAAATTAGGAGGCTCAAATTAACTGTAAAACTTCAGAAGAAATAACACTTCATGTTCACTCGATCAGTGCGAGAAAGCTTTACCTATCCTCTTCCTTGCTTTCTCTACAGATAATAGAAACTAGGGAAAGAGGAGTAGCATAGTCTAATCAGTGGAGGATTGCCTTATCATGAAGCAGCTATAGAGTGTTTAGGACAATAGATTGGTGCAAATCAATGAAGCTATATTAAAAATGAAGTAATTTTCAGCAGACTGAATAAGGAGACAGCCATTTCAGTTCAACTTGTTACAGCACTTGCACTTGGAGCATCCAAGCTGAGCAAACCAAGGATTGTGTTTTCTCAAGCAAAATTCAGACAGCTGAAGGTGTGGTTGCTGGTCCCTGCTGAGTGACACCCTTATCCTGACTGTTGACCAGAAGTGTCAAAAGTGGCTTTCAGCAAGGTGTCCATCAGTACCAGGTCCCTGTGCCTCTCCTCCAAGAGGCTAAATGCTAAAGTCTCATGATAGCACTTTAAAGGAATTACCTTGCTAAGGTCAGGAACTATTAGTTTTTTTCCTAGCTGATCGCAAATCAAATGTTCTGTTTTGATAAACTAAGGGTTAAATTACCCTGGATTTCGTATATGCTTATAGGAGTGTGCATATGTGTGAGTGGAGGCAAGAATTGTTGAGGACCGCATAATTAGGAAAGCTTCAGTTGCATAATGTCTGGAGAGTGCAAGTTAATATGCTGCTGCCGCCTCATGCATTACAAACTTTCCCGAGCAACTCTGTAAAGTATTGGTGGGGTAGAGAAAGATTTCACTTTCATCGCTACCCGTTTACTAGGGAACAGAGAAGAAACATCCCAAGATTATTTCCAGCTTGAACATCATGATGTTGGGTATCACCTATGGAGGACACTGTTTTAGTTGTATCTTCAGAATATATTTACCTTCTTATCTTATTTGTTTCCTTTGTTTGAGCTTCTACAAATATTTCCACCCTTCCTCTTAGCATTTTTCTTTTTATGTGAAGGTTTTGATACAGAAATTAGGAAGGATGTGAAGACTTATTAGCAGCATACTAGTATTAGACTGCATGTCATTATAAGGGTTTTTCTCTCCCATTGATTGCACAGAAGTGGAGAAGGGCCTTATGTGGCTGGATAGTGAAGATTTCAAGAAATTGAATGTCCCCATCAAACCAACATGCACATCATTTAAAACAGCAAAGTAAGTAGTACCTTGAACAAAACCTTCAAGGATATTACCATACCAACAAAGGGGTTTTGGGGTTGTAACTGTCATTGCTAGCTTCCTTTCTTAAGGCAAAACTTACAGCTAGCAATGGAATTGATGAAGGTAGAGGAGGACATGTGTATCTTTTCAGGGACACCATTAATTATCTTACCTCCTATACATTGTAGGCCAGACAGTTGAAAATAATAAAAAACAAGCCCTCAAGCAACTATTCTCAAAATGAGCCATTTGCTGAGAAGATGTCTATGCACTGGACTGGCTGGCTGAACTGTGAATTTGCCTGCAGAAATTCAGTTACCAAGAAGAATCAATATTTTTTTTGGAAATATTCAAGTTGCTGGTTTGGTTGGAAATACTAGATATTCAGTTTTCCTGCTGGTACCATTATCCCTCTCACCCTACACAGCCCAGTCTACGCCCATTTGAACTGGAGGCCCAGTCTGCAGGTTGGATGGGGCACAGCTGTGCGACAGCATTGTGGGTTGGACAAGGTGGAGTGTCCCCTGCTAGCCTGGCCATGTGGTCACCCTTTGGTTGTCTCAGAGTCTTTAAGTGACTCCACTGGCTTTGGTGGCATGGTATTTGGTAAAAGAAAATGTATTTAGCCCACCAACCTGACCTTACTGAACAGTTGCTTCCTTTCTCCACTGCTGGCTGCTCACTAGTGGGCTCCAAAATGAAAAAAAACCCAACCCTTGTCTCATGGCCCAGAGCTTTGGATTTTCATAAGACACTCAGTCACAAAATTGTTGAGACACCAATCAAGGGAAGCTTAGGATCTAACCACAACCTTGGCACCACACTCCTGCTGTAATATCCCCCACCACTCCAGGGTGCGGTGCCTTTGCTTCCAGCTCTTTGGGTGCCAGGAAAAATGGAGGCAAGAAGAGTAAAAATAGGCATTAAACATAGGACAATTGTTGCTGTTGCATGATAGCAAACTCACCTCCCTGACGCTGTGGAGACAGAGCATGGAGGAAATTTGGGCTGTACAACAGTCTTCCTTAGGTCACTTTGTGGGTTATATTTTCTGTGAAATGATACACGTGCTTTTTCAAGGAAAGAGTTTTTCTTTGCCAAAATGCTTCTGGAGCCTATGCAAACCTCCACAATTGCTCACATACACGCTCCCATTGCTATTCATAATGCCTTGCAGACAGTACAGCTCCTGTAGCACCAAGGACAGCTTGGAGTGCCAGGCTTTCAAACTTGAAACCATCATGAGCAGTCTGTCTGCCAGCAATTTGTCTTTGACACAAACGACCATGGGTTGTCCTGTTCAGTCACAGTCAGTCATCCTGTCATCCTCTGGCGATCAGAGCTCAATCAATGTAACTGCAACCGCACATGAAAAAAAACAATCTTAATTCTTTTGACACCCACCTTTGTGGGTGTCAAAAGCTAAAAAGTGGCCAGTGAAAGAAGAAAACTCCACAAGTCTTTTTGTTTTTTTTTTTTTTTCTTTTCAAACCATGTGTTAAAAATGCATTTCTGCCCAAGGAGACTTAATGAAAGGGAAAAGTAAAACTAAGTTACAACTTCTTAAAAATAGGACATAGTGTTTTATAATTCTTTCCTTCCCCCCATTACTGAGCAGAACCACCCCACCCACACAAAACTGCTGTCTGACTCACTCTGGTGTCTCGCTTGGAAAGAAAGGCTTTCCACCAGCGGGGGCACCTGGTCAAAAACATGACATTCAGGGTGGTGTTGCCGCTTCACACTTTCAATAATTTTAAATAACTTTATATCTATGACTACAGGGACCTTCACAGAGACATAAGCATTAGCAATGGAAGAGACATGTTGTCATATCCTTTCAGTAAGTAAAGAAATCAGATCTGGAAAATTAGCCTTCTTGGGCCAAGCTGACTCAATGGCTCGGATAATAAGACATCTCTTCTATATCAGTTCATTTGCAGTGTTGTGCTCCTCTGACAGCCAGTTACCCTCTGCTATTCTGGGAACACACATTTGACCTCTGTTACAGGGGTTTATTGTCAACATGCGTCCAGTGGGAGCCTCAGCAACTTCCCGCATTGTCTATTGTCTTCTAAACAGACTTATAAAAGCACTGCAGGAAAGCCAATAATACACCAGAGTGGAAATTGCTAGTAACTCAAAAGCTTAACTTTCAACTTCTGTGTCTTGCCAGCGGTAGGAGAGGTGAAGCAATGTGGAAGAGCATGCAGCATCCTTTCCTTGGTGTCCCTGTGCTGTCACATATAACTGTATTGGGATGCAGAGCTGCCACATTGCTGCAAGCTTGCTCCATGCATGGCAAGGAGAAATCCACTGACACTACAAGCACTCTCTGAACTGGGGTCTCTGATGACTTCTATGGGGTAAAGAGAGAAAAGCTTCTGGCAAAGAAACTTTGCTGGCTGACCCTAAAACAAAATTTCATTTCTTCTTTATCAAAACTCCTTATTTGTGGCTGGGCCAGTGCAATATGTGTAGAAAAGCTGGTTTTTTACAGTTAACAATGCTGAAGTCACTCAGCTTAAAGGATCAATGAAAGAAACCCTTTGGATCATGTTTACCTAAGGCAAGGTAGCATCCTTAGGAAATGTCCCAGTGAGATCAGTTTAGTAATCTTCAGTTTCATAGTGTTCAATGTCCAAACTGTGATGCACAGAGGTCTGATTTTTGAGATAGTCCCACCACTTCCAGTTTGCTGCTGCAGACAGGGAAATAAAGGACATTTGCAGGCTTTTGGGAAAGAAAACCAAGTTCCTCCCTATGCAGAGCAGAGCAGAGCAGCATCCAGCATCCAAGCAACAGGTGTGGATGAATCAGCAGCCCCCCACTGTTCCTGGGCTACAGACCTGATAGAGAGGGCAGGAGAGGAGAAAACAGGCCAACTAAAGACTTACATCAGTATTGCTGCAAGAGGCATCCTATCCCCTCCAGTGGAAAAGGGGATGCTACATCCCTCAACAGTTATCGGTAGGTTACAGGGCAAACCAGATGCCAGCTAGTGGGAGTGCTGCCAACTGGCAAGCTTCAATCAGGTCAAGGGGAAGCAATCAGCATGACCAGGGCTGCATCAGCATGAAAAGAGCAGGATTTTTTAAAGAATTATTTAAAAAAAGAGGAAAACAGGAGAAACTTCAAAGGGATAGACAAGCCACTGTGGACTTTACTGGCCATCCCTGCCACATCTCTTCCCACATCCAACCGCGGATGACAAGGTCAAGGAATAGTTTTGACCCTCTATTTGTACTTTTAATGCACTGCATGCTCTTCTGCCTTTGGTGAAACCTTTACCTTGATGCTGACGTACCACCTGATGCGGCAGTAAGCACCCTCACTAGATGTGTCCCTGAGTTGAGTTCAGTCATGTCATGCTTTGGGAGCACAGGACAGGGATGCAGCCCTGGGTAGCCCTCCTACCTATACTGTGACCTCTCCACTGTCTCTGAGCTGTTTACTGCCTATGATAATGCCTCTTTCACCAAGAAAGCAAAGGCTTCCATCCCAAGAGGGAACATTTAAAAGTTGCTCAAGAGCCTACAAAGGTTACATTGCCTTGCTCTCTGAAAGCAAAGCAGTTTTAGCTGTAAAAGGAAGAAAAACACCCAACGGTGGTGTTTGTTTATAAGAACATATTTACTGGTGTCAGGAGGGTTGAAAATGAAAAGGCGTGGCACCAGGTGACCTGTGCTGATACACAGTTCCAGCTCCCACCATGGGATAGTCTAAGAGCTGGCTTTCCTCATCTCACCAGCCTCCAACCTCAATGGAGCATTCCCAACCCACAAAGCCCTGGGGAAGCATGGCTTTGAAACACTGATGGGTGAGAAGCTGCTACTCTTCACCCCCTGTAGGCTGAAGGGTTTTGGCAAGAAAAGCTGGGGCTGGTCTGCTTGGACATCCCTATGGATGAAACAAGGGTCTCACATCCTAGTCCACTTTGCTCTGCCAGGCTGTGCTCCTCCTTAGTGCCTTGCATACCTGACTACAGAGAGGAGACTTAGGATAAGCTTGCTTGGCAAGGGGCACAAACTTCCATGAAACACGCTTGGCTGCTTCTAGTGCATAAAGTAACATTATCATATCACGTAGCCTAGCTTAGAGATCAAAGGGACTCAGAAACACCATCAGGACCTATGCTAAGATGGATACAGCATATGTATAAGGAAGGTAAAATAAAAGCGTCTAGGAGCTCTTGAAGTTTCAGAAACAGTATTTGTGATTGAATGTCCATCCCAGCATACAGCTGTACTCAAGTCCCACTCATCCAACAGATGTACAATTACTTCTACACTTCTGAAAGCTTAACACCCAGGCACTTTAAGTGCCTCTTTTAGCTGTGATTAGTATCTGAATTTTGGAGTTACTAATAACCTATTCTTTACCTTACCAAACTGCTTCTCAAAAGCAGGGTGAACTTGCTTAAACTGGGAAAACGTAGCCTAGTCCTGAGCAGTGAAAAGAGAAACTTTTATAATTGCAGAGTTGTAACACTGAAAAACAGATGTCCAATGAGAGGATCAACTTTCTAGAGCCATCAGTATTGTCACACCTCGCTGTACCTAAAAGATAGAGGAGTAAATTTTCTCCCTAAGCCTTGGCCGTGGGTGCATATCTTGCTTATATGTCTCCCTTTCTTCTTCACATCCAGCCCAACAGAAACCATGTCCATGTCATGACATGTTTAGGAGTAGGGTGTGGGCTTATGGAGGTGAAATATTGTCTAGCTTCAGAACTACTTCTTTCCTCACGACCACCGTATCACCATCTACTAAATGGGTATTCAGCTTTGATCCTGCAGCCTGATCATTCATCTGATCCTCTTACAGCTCTGATTTCTCTTCTTAAAACTGCTATGCTATTAAATCATGGTAGCAAAGCAGCTGTTCAGACCCTAATATTTAAAAACATCAAGAGTAAAAAATCTTCTATTTATGCCTTTCTTATGTGGTCCAGACACATTTTTCATGCTTGTAGCATCGTCTGAGCCCTGTTTTCCTCTATTTTGCCTCTGAAACTGGCAATGAAGTCTGTTTGCACTATGTAATCAAAAGGTATATTTGCCACCGCAACACTACATCTTGCATGGAAAATGGTCTCTCTTTTCTTCCCCCTGTAATTCTCAGAGTGGCTTGGCACTGTCAGGAACAGGTGCTTAAAAATGCTGATATATATAGCAATTGTGTGTTATTGCATGAAGCTGAAATTTGTTTGCAATACAGCTGTAACAGAGCACTACTACTGTTCTTCAAGTAAGCCTTGAATTTATTAACAGCGCACAGGCTGGGAAGTGAATGGCTGGCAAACTTGCATCCTCTAGCATCTGTAGAAAGATATTATGAAGTAAAACCACTTTATCCCATTAAGAAATTATTTCAGAATTCTGGAACACAAGTGGCAAGTGCTGGTTGGCTACCAGAGACGTCAGATGCATGTCAATAATATTACTTAATGGGCTTTCCTTGTCTTTATTCACAAGTTCCATTTCTTGCAGCCATTGCCCCAAAGGGTAATTATTACACTTTTTGGGTGGTTTTGCTCTTTTGGCCTTTGGCCTTATGCCTCAGAAAACCATCCAGGGTATCCAATCTCATAGAAGGTCTTTGTGGCCAGTTGTGCTTTCTGGAGCGAATACTTCTTTTTTTTTCCTTTTTTTTTCCTAACTTAAATAAGTCACACAAACTTTCCAAAACATTCCTGTTTTCAAAACATCCCTGTTTACCATCGGTCCTACAGTGCCACTGCCCACACCAACAGGGAGCTATGTGCTGCGTCTCTAGTGGACAGAGCACAGCAGCACTGGTAGGATTCTCATTTTTCTTGGAGAGGAATAAGAAAAATGAGAGCATGTTTTATGCAAAAGGACATTATGGAGCAACTGTTTTACTTAACATCGCATATTTACACAGTTCTAGTGCCATATGACGCAGTTAGGAGCCTCGGAGTAGCTATTTACCTGTTTTAATACAGCTCAGTATATATTTGAATTTTTTTAAAAAATTGAGTTACAAGACTTTTTGCCTGGGCACTTTCAGTGTGCTTCAAATTTGAAGTTGATTTTTATACCATATTATAACCATATTTATTTAGATTCCCACATTCTGTCAAAGTCTGTTTACACAAAGAACATTTGTTTTCACTACTGCTTGCGAGGAATGAACATAATTAGTGCCAAGGGATTTTAAGAAGTTGAGAGAATTAGTATTTGGAAACAATACATTCGGCTATTTCTTAGAGGAAGATTCATGGAGCACAGATGTATTTTCTACTAAATCTATCGGGATGAAGTAGTTCTCACGGAGACAAAGCATATCCAGTCTCTTCTCAAGTTTCAAACATTTCATAAGATCAAGGGAGTTTCTGGGAAAAACGACAACTCTTTTTTTTTTTAATTCAGAGAAAAATTGATAAAGTAGGTTAAGATAATTTTGCTTGTTGAAATAAAAATTTGGTGTGTGGCACTGAAATTGGCTTCTGCTGCTGCCCAACATCTTCCCATACCACCTGCTCTGCATCGCCACGATGTATGCTGAAATAAGAGTAATAAGAGTTATGACCAAATTATTTGTCAGAGGTTGTTTGTCATAGCTTTAATGCACTCCCATATATTTTAGCATGTACAAGACTGGATAATTCTCATTTTAAGACTGTCATAAAGAATATTTTAGCTCATAGAATACTGCTCGCAGCTCTGAATATGCAGCAATTTGCTTTAATACTTCCGTGTCTCAGACGCTGATATTACAAAATATCAGGGGTAATTCTGAAGCTCTGGTTTGCAAATAAGAAATGGGAGAAAGGGGGCCTATCTATGCCTTATTTTGTGGTATTATTTAGAAAATTAACAGAGTAAAACTTGCAGTGCTAGCCTCATCTCATTTGCTATTGAGGTGCAGACTGAGTAATGGCTCCCCTAAAATCAGTATTAGCATTAGCTGTTGCAAGTGCTGACACATCATCAAAATTCATGTCATTTGATTTCAGATACTATAATGCCCTGGACATTTCAAATATTCCTAGGAGAATTCTTCTGCTGTCTGGAAAATAATGAAGTATGTAATGGGTTATTCCCTTCTTGACTGTGTCTTAACAAGCTAAAAACATGAAGATATTTCCATTGAAGCATTATTCAAACAAAAGGAAAAAGAAGATAACCTCCTTTTACCAAGCTTTTGATTGTAGGTTTATTCTGATGCAAATATGCCTTTGAACTGATGTATTTAAACTATGTGTGAATACTAGAGAATAGTCCCATATTCTGTACTCTATATGAGTGTCTTTAAACATGACTGCATTTTACTGTGATCCATTTACATACTGTCTGTAGGGGAGATCTCAGTTATTTTGTCTTTTAACGTCCCTAAGCACCAACCAAACAAAAGCTCTTTCTGAAGGTTTGTTGTTGGAGGCTAAGCTAGAATATATTCATGATCCATTTCATTTCGCTGCCACCTTAAACCTGGCTATCAATCACAAGTTGACGGCATTTTCCTGCAGAAAAGTCTTTGTGGCAATTACCATTTCCTTTACTGATCAATAGCAGTTTCTCCACTTATCCCAAGCCCTGCAGGCCTCTCCTGCTCTGCAGTACACTAATTCCTACCACCATCTCCAGTACCATGTTCCCCACTAAAAATGCTTTTATCTTGAATTGATTTGACTGTAAAGCATGAGAAGTTGCAGGAGACAGGCAATGTTCCCAATGCAAGCATCTGCAGAAGACTTAATTATTATCTTTATCCATGGATTTTCTTGGGTGGAGAAGCAATGTGACTCATCTGCTTTTCCCAGAACAGCCCCCCACACCTTTAATTATTGTCAGTCTTTACCTATGGAAAAAGGAAAGTTATTTCCCCTGGGTAGCCTGCAGGAGCATAGGTGTTGGCAAGGATGCTCACAATGTGGGACAGCAACAAGAGACCTCAGTGGCCCACATCAAGTCACCGGAGAGAGCACTAAGTCCTCTAGTCTTCCCATCTAAGGTGCACCAGGATGCTCAACATCATATTAAATATTTAGTGATCATTTCTGTTGCTGGAGGACAATTTCTCTCTGCACTCAAGACTTGGCCTCTCTCCTAATCAAATTTGCTCAGGCAATAAATTAGGGACAGTACACGTGTCTCATATTTTTATTAAATAAAGAACAGATAAATTTAAATGGTTTTCTCCTTGAGTTGCAGGGTAAGAAGCCAGTTAGGTCCTGCTAATGCCTTGGCCAGAGTGTCTTATGAAGCTTGGAGACAAGCTCGCTCCATCATGGCTCTGCTCATGCCATTCTCATCTTGGCTCCTGGTCTGCAGATTATTTGGTCTTCATTTCTGGAATTAGCTCCTAAGAGGCCTCTGCAGGTATCTCTGATATTTTCCACCACATAAGCAGCATGAGATAGGAAGACTTGCAAGACTGCAGATGGTGCACAGAAAACCAGCAAAACTCACCCAAAGTGTCAACTGAATCGAAACTTGCTGAGTCCCAGTCCCTAACTGAAAACACTCACTATTGCTCAGAAAGCCAGTGGAGAGCCCTGTCATTTAAGCCAAGTCACACAACATATTTGTCTCATGACTAGATTGACATGAACCCAATTTAGGGATGTTTTTTCCAGACCACAAGCTGGTGCAAAGCAAATTTAATTGTTCTATGAACAGTCTCCTGCCTTTGTATGGAGTTTGTTATTTCCACGAGCCCCTCATTAATAAATGAATAGGAAGGAGTATTTGTGTAATGTTAATAGCCAGAGGGTGTTCGCTGGAAGATCTGAAGTGACCAGTCACAAAAAAATCATGTGAAATCTTTCCCTGGGTTAAGCATTGAGTCTGCTGGCTCCATGCTGCTGCTCTGTTTTGCTTTACTATCATGCAGGTTTGCAGAGAGGCTGTACTGCCTGGCAGAGCCTTGCGCTCAAAACTGATGGATGCGCTCAACAACGACAGCTGCGGGATTAAAGTCTGGTGGATGCTACATGGCTGCTCCATGGCCCTGGCTCCAGGGACCATTCTCTGAGAGGTTGCATTAGGAAACTGCTCAGCACCAGGCAAGGCTCCCACCACCCTCTCCCAGTCCTGAACATCAATCTCTGCCCTCCCTAATAACCACAGCCACCTCTCAGTTCATTCATTCCTAGGTCTTGAATAAAAGCTACAGAATAAACAGCCCAGCCTGGGGGAAAGCAAAGCACCAAGCTTCAAAAAGAAAACTATCCTCAATGAGGAGGGGAGAGAGGCAGACTCCTGCAGCTAATAATTCTCAGCATGGCCCAAAATGAGCCGAATCAGGGCCATCCGGAGGTGTCCCTGGGGGTCTGCATGGCCTGGCTCTCCAAAGATGTAGACAGGCAGGAGGAGCCACTGATAAGCTTGTCTAGTGTGGTAGATCCCACCTGTCACTTTGTTAAAGGGCAAGACCCCTCAGTACCAAACGCTGTGTGTTTAAAAAGGGAAAAAGATTTGGGAAATCCTCTGATGGCATGGTCGCCAGCACTTCTGTGTCTATTTCACAGCAGCACTGCCTTCGGGACCTCTGGCAACCTGAAACAGCAATCACAGCAGAGGTGTGTATTTCCCTGGGCTCAGCATCCCCACCTCTACCTATCTGTCTCTGCAAAGGTCAGTCCTGGTTACACTCCTTTGGGTTCACAGAATAACCAGGTTGGAAGAGACCCACCAGATCAACGAGTCCAACCATTCCCACCAATCCCTAAATCATGCCCCTAAGTACCTCATCCACCCTAACCTTAAACACCTCCAGGGACGGTGACTCAACCACCTCCCTGGGCAGACTGTTCCAATGCCTAACCATCCTCTCCGTGAAGAATTTTTTCCTTACCTCAAGCCTAAATCTCCCCTGGTGGAGCTTGAGGCCATTCCCTCTCGTCCTGCCCCCTGTCACTTGGGAGAAGAGGCCAGCTCCCTCCTCTCCACAACCTCCCTTCAGGTAGTTGTAGAGAGTAATAAGGTCTCCCCTCAGCCTCCTCTTCTCCAGGCTGAGCAACCCCAGCTCTCTCAGCCTCTCCTCATAAGATTTGTTCTCCAGCCCCTTCACCAGCTTCATTGCTCTTCTCTGGACTCACTCCAGAGACTCAACATCCTTCTTGTGGTGAGGGGCCCAGAACTGAACACAGTACTCGAGGTGCGGTCTCACCAGTGCCGAGTACAGGGGGAGAACAACCTCCCTGGACCTGCTGGTCACGCCGTTTCTGATACAATCCAAGATGCCATTGGCCTTCTTGGCCACCTGGGCACACTGCTGGCTCATGTTCAGTCGCTGTCAACCAACACCCCCAGGTCCTTCTCCTCCTGGCAGCTTTCCAGCCAGGCTTCTCCTAGTCTGTACCTCTGCTTAGGGTTGTTGTGCCCCAAGTGCAGGACCCAGCATTTGGCCTTGTTAAACCTCATGCCGTTGGTCTCAGCCCAGCAGTCCAGCCTGTTCAGATCCCTTTGCAGAGCCTCCCGACCCTCCAGCATATCCACACTTCCACCCAGCTTAGTGTCATCTGCAAACTTGCTAAGGGGTTATTCAGGTAGGAAGTGAAAAATGGGCAATAGTGCTGGAAGCAGCAAGGCGGATGCCGAGAAGGAAGCGCACGAAGACCGGGGCCCCTCCTGACACTGATGTTCCTCGAAACTGAAGGCAGCCACACCTCTTACCACATGTGGCTGGACCACAGGGCAGGCATTGCTCTGCTTCCTGTTATTAGAAAACCTTGGGATGCCCTCACTAGAAGTAAGCTTAGTAGTGATCAAGTCAGTAGAAAAGAAAAGAGCATTTCCCCACACAGCCCTGGCAGTGGAACAGCAGGCTGAGACTGTCCAACTCATCTCACTTGTGGGCTCATGACCAAGGACTGAAGGGGAAGAAAAGGAGCATGTGCACAGTGTTGGAATCCCTGTGGCAGAGCGTGGCTAATATCTACCTCCATTAATCCATCTGAAATTCCCAAGAATAACAGGAAATCCAGCCACTAATTTTCCATCTCACTTGCTTTGAGGTAGGCATGCACACCACAAGGCCCAGATCCAGGGAACCCACAGAGCCTCGAAGGAGGGGACACGCAGATGAGGGAATCACGTACTCCTGAATTGCAGGAGAGGAAAATAATAATGAAAACAAACAAACAAACAAAAGCAGCTACCCTGGCAAACAATACTGGGGAGGTTGAGCATCCATGCTCAAGGGGGACAACCCCATCCCCCTCAGAAGGGACTGGAAGCAGTGAGCACCTTGGTTGCTGCCACGCTTGCTCGCTGTGTGCTCACTGTGCCTGCTTCTCCCCACAGCCGTGCATTGTCATCACTTATTCATTCCGTGACCTTGAAATCCCTCTCCCTTACCAGAAAAATAACAAATCCCCATCCGAAAAGTGGGCTCTACAAAAGAGAGGGGGGAAAAAAAATCATGCAACCTCCCATGTTGCTTGTATTAGGTCAGATGGGAGAACTTACTTAATTAGTGACTTTACAGTGCTTTATTTTTTGATGCCCAGTGGAGTAGTTAAGATTGGTAATAAGAAAGAAGTCTTGTTCCATGCCAGCCCTCCTAAGATAATGGTGTGGGGAGGAAAGAGCCAAGCAATATATTTGAATGTTTTCAATGCTTTGGGTTTATGTTTTTTTTAAACTTTATTTTTCAATGTCATATTCTAAAACCATTTGAAGGGTATACATGGAGGGGAGGAGAAGGAAATCATTCAGGGTAATCGGAGGGGAGGATAATGATGAATGATCAAATGAACCTGAGGATACCAGTTCTCACTCCAGTTTCTCCACTGCTGGGGATATTTAACCTGAATGAGACCTGCTCCAGCTCAGAAAGATGGTGGCTGGTAGGTGGCCAGTCACCAGATTTTTGGTTTAGATAAAGGTGGATGGGTCAGGTGTATAACCACGATGGACAACTGGGAGGAGAAGGCATAAGAGAAACACCAATTCCTGCTCCACTTATGCTACCTCCCTTCTTGCAGCCCATTTCTACTGCTCATTCCCATCACAAAAAACACTGCAAGCTTTTTCATCTTGTACTTTCCAGTAAGGAACAAGGAAGAAGAGTTCAGATTTACAAATTTCCCATCATGTGACTGTGCATTTCTGAACATGTAGGACCAGCTGCAGATGCTGGGTGGCAGGGCACCTTCCCCAACACCCCTGGACCATGCAGCACACATCCCAAGTGGCTTAGGGCCACTCTCCCGGGATGAAATGCAGCACATAGAACGTAAAGCAAGCCAAATGCTGTATTAGAGACTTTAAAACAGTGTGATTTTTCTCTCTTTGGACCCAAGGGCTGTGCTACCCTCTCACTATTTATTCATAGGGGAACTTCCAGAGGCTGATGGCAAAGGGCTTCGATGCCAAGCATTTGAAGGACATTCATAGGCCACCAAGACAGTAGCTTCACCAGTGTCCAAAAAGCCCCATGCAGCCTAGTTGCTCAGTAGGCAAGCTTTGCTACTTGTGAGGGAATTCAGCCTGTTTCCTGACAGCAAGAATACTGTAACAGCATTCAATAAATGTAAACACAATTTTTAGAGAAAAGCAAAAGCAAAAAACAAAAATGTCCCATTGAGCTTTGTCCTTTGCAAAATGAAAAATACAGTAATATGGTTGTTTTATTTCACGGGAGGAACAACGGAATCAGCTTTAAAATTGACAGTGGATTTGGCCAGGTGCCAGAGCAATTTTGGCTTTAGCTTCCTTCCGATAGTCACCTCCCTGCCAGTTTGGTGTGCACAGGACACAGCTACACACCTGATCATAGAATCATAGAATCATAGAATCATAGAATAACCGGGTTGAAAGAGACCCACCGGATCATCGAGTCCAACCAGTGATGATACACTGAGTAATGGCCTTGGCTTGCAGTTCTCTGGTCCATGCAGAGGGGAGGTGGGAGTGTGGCCATTTATTAAAATGTTCATCTGAGTGGTCATGGTTTCCCTGTGGCTGCAACTCCCAGTGGGGAGGCTGGCACTGCATCATGCTGGAAGAAGGGATGTACTGTGGGTACCTGAAGGATGTGCAGTGGTCCCTGGGGTTCAGCAGGTGACTGATGGCAGAGACACAAGCTCAGAAATCACCGATGGCTCTCCAATCATCCTGTGATTTCAAAGGAAAGCAAAATAGACATCCTGGCACTTAAAAGTTAGGTAAATTCATACTGTAGGGAGGAGATGACGTTTAGAGGGTATGCAGGAGTTTGTCATTCTTCTGGACCTGTCCTTGGTATAGGAGTTTGCACCACTATGGGCTGCTTGCTGCAATATGCTGACATCTCGCTGTTAATGGGTTTCTCCCTCTGTCATGTTAGGGATCCTACTGCAATATTGGATAGTTTAACTTTCTCCACCTTGAAGCGCATGCGATATGGTGGTCACTTCAGCCTGAGTTCTGCATGGTGCCTGTGTTCCCCTCTAGCACCCAGCCTGCCTTTCACCAGTGCTTAACAAACCCTTGTCTTCTCTTACCTGCCTCTTGCTTCATCTTCACCGACTGCAACACCATTGCAAAGAAGCACCCTCAGCACCATGTTCTGGTCCACAGGGGAAGGATTTGCTCTGGAGAGATGTGAGGAAGTCAAGACCACTGCACCGCTGCAGCAGCTGAGAGGCCAGAAGGGCTCTTGCTCAGTGACTGAAACATTAGGAGCATGTCCTGGTATCTATACCATTATTTGCATCAGAGTGCTGACAAGAAGGAGCTTTCAGCACTGCAGCTTGTGTGACAATATTTCTTTCCTCGCTATTCCTGCCTTGACATGAATGAGAGAGTCAGGGCTTCAAAAGGGCAACGTAAGATATGAAAGATAGTTAGAAGAAGTTAGAAATGGAAAGGACATGCTGTGAAAATCATTATCAAGCCTTCCTTTCATTCTCTCCACATTTTTCATGGGAAAAACGTTCCCTCTAAAAAAAAATTCTGGAAAATTTCCACCTATTTTACTGGCTGCACCCATGTGAATATTTCTGCCTCTGGCAATAGCTTGTGCTAGAGTCTCACTGTGATGATAAGACATACGGCTCCGACGTATGGCTCCGGTATCTTTCTTTGAGCAAGGGCTGGTGTGAGCAATACAGCAGTAGGTGCTACAAATAGGCAGAAAGTTTTGCAAAAACATGGAGTGGGAAGAGTGTGCTGTTGCAGATGAAACCTGTGCTTGCTACATCTAATGCAAACTGTCCCCTGCTTCCAAAATTGCACAAAACTGGTGGCTAAAATAACTGCTTTTTGACCTTTTTATCTTCTCCCATCTCCCTGAGCACTGCCATTCTTCTTTTGCCCACCCTGACCATCTGCCTTTCTCATCAGCAATAATCAGCAGCAATAAATAGGTGACATTTCACTGCTGTGAAAGCACTCTGAGATATTTTGGGCGAAGCCAGCCAGGCTGGGGCTCCCAGAGATCACTGTCCCACTAGAAAAGACACCATGAAAGTCACCTTGCCACCCATCCTGGAGTTACAAGGACTGCTGAAAGCAACATTTCTGTGCACAGTGGCTGGGATGGTCAGAGTTTGCCCAGTTGGATGCTGGCCGAGCTGAAGAGAAGCTACCACCTGGCAGCAGCTTTTGGATCAGCAAGGAAAAGGAGAAAAAACAAATAGAGGCACTGTGGCTGGGAGCAAAACCCAAGTATTACACAGCTCTAATGGGACTAGTGGAAGGAAAGAGAGGAGAAAGAGGGGACAAATGCTCAACAATGGTCTGTGCAGGTCTCTCTAGGATTTGCAGAAGAGGCAACCTGTTGAGGATAGGGGACTGAACTAAAGACTGAGAGGGGAAAGGACCCTGTACCAGCAAGGAGGATGAGTCACCACTGTAGTGGGATGGAGGTGCTCAGCTCTTTCAGATGGGCACCTCTTTTAGGTGCCCAGCTCCAGAGAAGCTATCCGCAGAGGTACCTTTAAGGCTCTGGGCCTCCTGTGCCTCAGTCACATTTTAAAAATAGGACAGGAGGCTTCTGCATCACTCAGGTATTTTGGAAAATTTTACTCGGCCTTTCTGCAGCTCCTGTCAATCCTTCTCAGCATGGTGCTGAGACACGTACATGGTGCATACACAAACCGCATGCATCCCTGGCCACTCTCAGTCATGGCAGGAGACACCTGAAAGGACTGCCCCTCCTCTGTACCTCAGTAAGAGTGGTTTGGGGGAATGACCCCTCTGACTCTTTTGGCAGCACCACCCCTATGTCCCCATGGTGTCAAACTGGACACCTAAAAGCCCACAGCACCAATATGAAGAGTGTCTCAGCAAGGAGATGCTTTTACCTCAAGGGTGAAGGCAAGGCTCGGGTGCAACATCCTCTGGTCTTCCAGGGACATTCCTACCACAGCAGGCACAGACACACTGTGGAGACTCCAAGGTCTCCACAGCATATGAGGTTCTGTGGGTCCCTTCACCTTCACAGGTGGACAAGAATAACAATATGTCATTGTAGAAAAGCAGATGAGGGGGAGATCATTGCCCAGTATATTGCCAAGCACAGGGAGCTAGCAGTAGAGAAGGATGTTTCCTATTTGGTCTTTTTCAGATCAGAAAACTTCATGAAATTAAGCTCAGACAGTCCTATCCAGATTGTAGGGACTGTTTGTTCCCAGTTTTGGCAGGGTTGTTAATGATGCATGAGTAACAGCATCTCTTAATTAGTGTAATATGCTGTACCAGGTTAGAAAGCACTCTCTGGTTTTGTTTTTCCTCTGTGTGTGTGTGTATTTCTCTTTAAAGGAGAAAGGAATGAACACAAAACATTGCAGTTGTGTTTTTGTTGGTTGGGGCATCGATGAACCCTGTTCCGATTGGACTGGTTATGAATCACTGGAGAGCCATATCCACACCAAACAGCACTGCAGCCAACCTGATGTCTGTTTGGCAGTTATACTGAGCTAAAGCTCCTTAATTATTGTTTTTGCTGTCCGAATCTTAGTGGAATAAAGAGGAAAGAAAATCAACCAAACCACCTTTGAATTTATGAGACTGGGTGCATAGGGGTGGGTGTGTGTACACATGCACTAATGCACATGCACAGTTTGATTTGACTCTTGGGATAAAGAAGAAAGCTCCATCATTGGTTTTATTTTCCTTTGCCTATCTGGCTACCTTTCTTCCCACCCCTAACTGCTTTTATTTGGGGGGTTTGTAATACACCCATCACATCCCAGCCTTCAGGAGTGATGTTCTCATTACTGTGGCCACAAAGAACATGGCCTGCCCTGCCACACTTCTTCCCATGGCACATTCCCCAGTGCTGCTGTACCCAGGAGATGCTCTGACAGTCCCTGGCCACCTCTTCTGCCCTTTGTCCTTTGCAACTGGTGCCTGTCCTCCACCCTGAGCATCCCTCCTGCTCCCACATCAAGAGTAGTGATGCTGCCCACCCCAAAATCCCAGGTTTAGCCTTCCTCCAGGGCTTGCTGGAGCCACCAGCAAGGTGTCAGTGGACAATGCCAAGCCTTGGCTTGAGTTGGAACTGCTGCTGCATTTTCCTGCAAGACTGCCTTGGCCTCCTCTGGCACAAGGACTGGGGTAGTGGGTGGAAATCACCAGCACTGAAGGCTGAAGAGCAGAGCAGCACTAGGGTCTCGGACCGGTGTGGAAAGAGAAAACTCTCTCCCACTGGGTAACCCAGCAGCAACTGCTATTTCAGTAAACATATCATTTTGCGCTCAGTAAACACACATTCCAGAGGAATGCTCTCATTGTTTTTTTGCTCTGTAATGCATTAATGAAGAAATAAAGTTTAGGTTGTGTAATGGTGACAGCTTGAAGTCATTTTGCCTAGTGTTATTTCTCAGCTAAGGCTCAGCTCTCCCTGGAATGGGAGGAAGAAAAGACGACCAGATTTTGCTTCAAACTCATCGACGTATGCAAAGAAATCAAAGCATAACAGCAATTAACTCACCTCCACATGCCCCACTAAAACTACCTCTTTTATTCACTCCGAGATTTGTCATGTATGAGGCTGTTTATGGAGGAGACAATACAAAGTGAGTTTATACAAGGCTCTTGTTTTAATTTTCGTTTTATGTCCACTGGAACCCTCAAGTAGTGAATTCATTTCCTGATATAGTAAACATTTCTGATGGCCAGGATTCTTTCTCTTTTCCCAAATGAACACAAACCCCTGGTCTAACTCACCAGCAGTGCAGTCTATACAAACAGACCCAACAACTACATTTTTAAACCCATCTTAATCACACAGATAGGAAAACAAACAAACAGGAATGCCTTCACCAAAAACCAGCAGACTCTGCTATAAGCAGGGAGATTTCTCCCCAAAATTTGCTTGAGTGCTCAACTGCATTTAGAAAACTGATCAGCTTTTTCCCATATTCCACAAAACTATCTTATTCTTGCAGTTGCACACTGATGGCTGCAGGCTCACTGCTGTAAGATCTATGCAGTTCCTCTGATTTGTGACCCTATTTGCACTATGCAAATGTCTTCTGACAGCTCTCTTCTCCTGTCATTAGAACAAACAATGGCCCCTGTAACCAAAAAGGAAATCAGTAACAGGCGAAAGCCTTCTCTCTTTTTCTTTGTTGGTATTTCCCGCCCTCTCCCCCCCATCCTCAGTTATGGGACTAGCTGTTAGTAATTACCCTGAAATATTCACAAACTTTTTCCTTTCCCAAACTGTTTTACTCGTCCTAGTGGTCCAATTCCCAATTATGTCTAATATGAGTACTCTTTTAAAAGATCTAAAAATGAAAAAATGTCTCTTACCAACCAGGTAAGAGACACCTCCTGTCTTTTTTTTTTTAATATGTGTATCTCTCTATCCATACACAGACAGACAAAAAAACCCTCTTACATTGACTGATTTGAGGAGCTTGTAAAATAGTTCTCAGTGCATCTGGAATAATTTTAATATTTTTCCTGAGTATTGAGAAACATAAAATAATGAGAAATAAGAAGGTATTGGTGGCTGGGGGATGATGGGCATAGGGAGGAAGACATGCCTTTCTGTCCAGTCACCTCTTCATTGCCCAAAGCATCCATCCTGTCCTAAACTACACAGCCCCAAAAAGTGCATTGGCAGGTAGGGGACACCTGATTCCAGCCCCTCCCAATACACAGATGCTCTGCCTTTGATTTCAGTGGGAAAATGGCTGCATTCAGAGACTTCAGGGTATTTATATACTCATGGGATTTGCTTCTTTGTTTTTTAAGTAATATGGTACACATAATCCTAAACTGGGCCAGTTTTCCACCCCATCACACAAGCTTTGTGCCTGAAGGGCTCAGCTGAAGTCAATGGTGTTACTGTTGACATAAGATCATGATAACCAAGTGGAAAATTAGTCCTGTAACACTTGCTTGTCTTTTGCAAAAATTTTCTAAATGGTCTTAATGGTTTTGTTTGTGGTGTGTCTTGCTAACTCCTGATTGTACTTTTGCCAAGTTGTATTTTTAACTGTAAAACTTTCTGGCCTCTCAGAAAATTTGAAGTAAAGCAAACCAGAAAAAATATTCAAAATAACGTTACAACCTAATTTAATTTATCCCTTGGTAATTGCATTTGTAGGAAATGAACAATGCAAACAAAACAGAACCCAAGCCTTTCCAGCCATGGCAATTGCTTTCACATGCAGACTCATTGGTTACAGCTAGCATATGGTTAAGCCTCTGACTACATCAGGAGAAGTGTAATGGGGTGTTTGGAAGATGTGAGGTGACACCTGCCTTGGGTTTCTGATATTACCACCTATTGAATGCCAGACTGTTCATCTGCCCACCTTGGCATGCCCACCTGTCCAGCTCTCCCATTGCTCTTCCTTTTCCTGCAGATCCCATCCTCAGTTCTTCCAGTACCAACTGATCTGCTTCACATGTTGATCTGGGAGGAAATATAGCTGGATGACTACTCACTAAATTCAACCACACAACTGTAGTTCCCTCTCCTGGCCCTGTCCAGTAAGATATTTTAATTGTATGAACAATTCCAAGTAAATCCTGTTGAACTTGGGCCTCTGTTTACAAATGTTGCAGTAACTTTACAGATGAGTTTGACATGCCGTTATTACATGAATGGTTTCTCTGGCCATTTCTCAGTCTTCGAGTTGCTTGTAAACTATGCAGCCTGACTGCACTTCAACTATTTGTTATTTGCCCTTTCTTATTTTTTTTTCTCTCATTTTTTCTCCTCTTTTTGAGTTCATGAGTGTGTTGCTGTGTACCTCCATTATGTGGCAGAGCTCCTCCACCTTGATTCAGAGTTTTGAACCCACCAGCTGTCCTCAAAAACAGTTATGCAAACCCCTCTCTGCACAGACCCTCATGAGTACAGATTAGCAAAAGCATTTGTCCAACGTCTCATATTTATACAAGTATCTGCAATATGTCCCCATCTTCTGACTATTTCAGCAAGTGCTGTTGTACCTGCCTGGTTGCTTGCCAGAAGCAATCACTTGGAGAATCACTGCCATTGCCAAAATAAACGCATGTTTTTTATTTGAAAGAGGACTTGTAAACAGTATTTTTCTAGCGTTCACCCATTTCTAAGTGGAACTCCCTGTGTGATGAATGCTGTCTACAGTGTGGCTCTGTTTGTTGTGAAATGAGGAAAAAAGGCAGTTTCTTGCACTTGCTGGCTGCACGCCAATGCGTGGTACATCCCCTCCTGCTGTCACTCTTGCACGAAAAGCTGATGCCTCATTTCTTGCTCTGCTTCACACTAAAAGCCCACGTGGATACACAGGATTTTCATGCTCTCAGAGTGGCAAACTCTAAGAAAGATGAAAGGGGAAAGTCCTAAACTAGGTAGAGAAATCTTGATATTTTCCCTACTAGTCTTGCTATGACTTCACCACTCAAAGAACCATTAATGGAAAGACATAATACACCCGACAAGGAATGACGAGCCACATGTTTTAGTAGATTCAAAGGCAGGAAAGATCATCCCTAAATAGGAGAAATGCAGGTAACATGTGGGTAGCTTTTCCTGGGCCAGCATAAAGCTGCAGGGACACAAGGGGCTCAGGAGTGGGGCAGGACATGGTGCAGCACAAGAAGAAGGTGGAACAGAGAGCCAGAAACCTCATCTCCAATGCTTTGTCTCTCCAGGTAATTGTGCCTTCTCCTACACACTCCAAGAACCCACACTTCAAAATGATGAAATCACACTTTTCTCCCACAAGGGAAAAAGGAGTATTTTTCTTTCTGCTTTTTCCTGGTTTTGCTGTGTTTAGAATGAAAGGGAACTCTTTTTGCAGATGGAGCGTAGGAACAGGATCATTGCAATGTCTCTGCAAATGCCACGTAGTCCTTCCGAAATCCTGCATCTTCAGCCATTCAGGACCTACCACTTTCCTCTCAGAACCATCCTCAGGGAGAAGGAAGAAACATCTCATGTTAGAAATTGAGAGTGACTCTGGCAGTGCAAAGGGCATCACTCCAGATTTCTGAGACCTGAAACTGCTTTTACTCCTGTCTTTGACTTTCCCACTCTGCAACACTCATGTCTTAAAGGAGAGCTGTGTGCAAGATCCTACTGGTCCAGGAGTCCTTATGTCCCCTGGCTGGAATGTAGTTGTCAGCCTCAGAGACACTTTCACCCTTTTTTTGTATTTGAGTCGTATCCTCTCTTCACCTTCAATTTTTTGTTTGTTTTATTTTTATTTTAATGCCCATATTTAGAGCTGATTACTTTGCCTGCTACATTAGCCATTCACCTTTTCCTAAGACTGAGGAATGGCTTAAACACTCTTTTGACATAGTCCCTTGAAAATGGAGTGCTCTGCTGCAGTCAATGAACATAGCGTGGGAAAAATGCATTAATGCTTTCACTGGTAACTCTAAGGATGGCTATAAATAAACCCTTCATTACAGTATTTATATATTATTACATCATATAGCCACTTAAAACAGAGAGCAATTGGAAGTGTTGAATAATGTAAGGATAATCGCCTCTACATTAGTTCCACTGTCATTGGCATTATGTATTGCTTCGTGATATTGCCATGCTTGTTACTTCGCCCAGTGTTGCGTGACATTGATGGTGATGTTACAGTAACAACGGGCCCTCTGCGAATGACATCCAGTACTTTGCACAGCACATGCAGCATGGTATTATATAATAAGGGTGCTTCATTGGAGATTTTGTCAGCACACACTTTTCTCCTGACCATTTTACTGAAACACATGTCCATTTCTTGAAGGTTTGCTTTAAAGCAGCTATCTAAACCTGCTCATTTGTGCAAGGCTCTAGCATCTTCAAGTATGGAGAAGAGAGGTTTGCATCACAATGGTCAACCATACACCTTAGGAATCACCTCAAGCTGTGCTGGTGAGGCACACTGGCTGCCAGGCGGCTCCTGCCTGCTCTGATGCCTTTTCTAGCCGGAGACATAGCTGAGAGACATGCTAAGGGCAAGAAATAGAGATGTTCAGAGATTGGCAAGAAGGTATTTCAGTGGTGATGTTCAAACTCCTGTCACCTGAATCTCGTCCTGGGGCACATGGAGGACTTCCTCCCAAAACAAATCAGATTACTTAGAAGTGCTATTAAATGATACAAAAGAATCACAATTCCTTTGCATTTTTTTGTTGTTGCTGCTCTTCTTCCTTTTTCAGGGGAGCTGCGTGGGTGGATATCTGCTTGGTGTGCCCATGCTTATGAGATAGCTTAGTAGATTTCTTGCTGACTATGGATTTCAGTTTCCTCAGTTTTGACAAGCTTCCCCTTACAGAAGCCCAACAGAACAAAAACCCTTTCTCTTGACTTGAATGTCTCACTGCTGGTTTTCACGGCAGGGATGCCCATCTCAATTACACTGTGGTCAACAGCGTTCAGTAACTCATTGATAGTCACTTGTCATGAGCTCCTGTGTGGCCTTGAGGACCACGTACAGAAGACGATCTCCACCACAGTGCTTGGAAGGGACTGCTCCAAAAAACAGTTATTTCAGATGTCGAGAAATCACTTCTCTGAATCTTGTCCTCACATGACATATGACCAATTTCTGCACAAAGATCTGCTGTTGACTTTTATTACAGCTCCAACTTAGCTGTTTCTTTGATTTATCGCAACAATGCACATTCAATATCTTTCTTCTGATCTGGAGGCCAGAAATATAACTCTACTCATATGTTTGTATTCTTAGGACTTGCGATTTAACAGATTCAGAAATTCATTCATAGATTTACAGGGTTTAAGGCCAGGAGGAACCATGAGAACATCTGGTATGACTTCCTATATTTCAAAGCCATTCAGTTGCAGCCAATTAGCCCAGTACCCAACCCAGTAGCTTTGCTGCATCTTCCAG
The DNA here is from genome assembly GCA_033459285.1 of Clamator glandarius. Classification (NCBI taxonomy): domain Eukaryota; kingdom Metazoa; phylum Chordata; class Aves; order Cuculiformes; family Cuculidae; genus Clamator; species Clamator glandarius. The sequence continues at coordinate 1,991,221 of JAUNZM010000125.1, forward strand.
AAAAACATCCAGCTCCGGACATACCAAGATATGGGAATGTGAACACGTAAGATGCTGGAGACTGACAACCTTTTGGAGCTCACGTTAATTACAAAATGTGCCTCGTTTCTAATATATGGATTCACATCTGGCAACCAGTTTTGCACTTTTCTCCACTTTATAACTGAGCACCATTGTCTGGCAAGCTATGGTCTTCAAACTTTTTGCCTGACAGCTGGATAAAAGGCTGATGTATCAGAAATATTTGTGAGTCAACTTTACTGCAGTTTTGGATATTTAAAAACTTTTTGCACTGTTGCTTGCATTATTATTTGTTCTTAAACAATACAGAGAAAATCCATCTGGGATGTTTAAAAAAATATTATTAAAGATTCTTTCATTTAGAAAAATGAACAGATGTTGAACTTACTGATGCAAAACCCAAACAGATATTTCTCACTGAATTAAGGGTTGTGACCAGCCTTGCCAAAAGGCTTCTGAACACCTCACCCATTGACTTGCACAGATGTGTTGTATGTTGTTACTCTCGCCCCATCCCCTTTTGATCTGTGTCTCACACCATCAAACCATATTTGTCAGCTTTGAAATTAGTTGTGCAACCCTATTCTGCATCCTTTCTGTTTTTCAGTAGCTATACCATTTGCTGGGACTCCTGAACCTGAAGGGCTTGATCTTTGCTGTGGTTTGTTCTTCTGGCTATTTGTCAAGGACATGCTTTTCTCTCTATTGTCAATTTACACTAGAAGCTTTTCAGTTTTGTGCAGTATTATCCTTTCTTTTCCTTCATACCAAGTGGGCAAAAATTTAAATGATAAGCAAATGGTCTTCTAAAGGAGGCTTATTTCGATTTCATCTTCTATACTCTATGATTTTATTTTCTCCATCCAAATGTCAGTGGTTTTCATTGTTTTTAGTGCACTTAATAAATAGTAGTGGATGGACTGGGAAGACTCATATACTTGTCACACAAATTTCTCCATCTTCTGCAGTGTACAAAATTCAAAAAAAAAAGCTGCTGTTTGGACTGAGGAATGCAATAGCTGGATGCTGGCAGGCAGAAATGCCAGTGACGTGAGTGGCAGGAATGTGGGTACCACCTAGCTGCCATGTGCTAATGCTTCTAGCTTTTACCTTGGGGCCTGAAGAGCCACGTCATCCATCTATCTGGAAGTCATGCTATGAACTTGTTTTGGAGAGCTGGTGCATGACTGTAAAGACTTGCAGCTGAGGAATGCGGTTGTGTCTCATACAGTGCTGCATAAAAGCATCCGTTGGCCTCTCAGGACCCACAGAGTGGGGAAGGGGAATAAAATCATTAATATTAAAAGCACTGTCCTTGGAGGAGCACCCCAGGGCTCTGTCAGCAAGCACAACCGTCACACACAAGGTGAGGCGCAAGCAAGAATGCTGTCCCTTTGCTCAGGGACTATCATGAAACAGATGTACCTGAACACTGCAGGCACATTCAGTTACTGCATAGTCACAGGCTTCTGAAAACAAGCTATCACCAGGCTCTTCTGCAGGTTCATTTAATCAGCTGAAGGTATCCAAATACAAGGCTGTGAAAAATGAGTCTTTGTCTGAGACCTCATTTTTGCTGGTAGGAGGAGAGTGTTTGGGCAGAAGCAGCTTGTAAAACAAACAAAAAAAAAGGATGTAAATCTGTTGCAAAGCCTGTAGTTTCTGGAAAATTCTGACTTCCTTCTTTCTGGGTATTTCTACAGATCTGTCACTTAAGAAATAATGACACATCCCATGCTGCTAATATATGATCCCCACATGGCTTTTACCAGTTTTACAGGCGAGGAGCTGAGGTACGAAAGAAAACAAGAGAAGCTGAAGGACTGAGCCACAGGGGAAGCCTCTAGTGAAGGAAGGAGTCAGCTTGTTTTTCCCCTGGTCTTACTTACTCTCACTTCCAGTCTTGCAACAGCCATGGGGAGCCAAGCTGGGCAGAGCCATGACCCACTGCTGTGGATCTAGGCTCAGAGGTTTCCAAATGGCAAAAGCATTTTGGTGTGGGTGTGCAGGCTCAACCCTCTTCTTCATTAAAAAAAAAAACCAAAAAAAACCCAACAGAAAAAAAATATAAAACTGCTGTGAAGGAGCCAAGAGGGATTTTTCTTTTTTTCTTGGCCCTCTCGCTACTTCTGTGGGAATCCAGCAGTATTGTTTCCAGAAGGCTCAGTCTCTGTCACCCAAGTCTTTGGTGTGTTTGGGGACACCCTTACTACTTCCCTTTGGTCCCTTGCAGAGGACTCCATCGCAGCTTTGACCGCAAAGCCCAGGAGGCCTTGGAGCTTGTCTGAAACAAAAGAAAAAGATTGCGAAAGGCGGTGGTGTCAAATAATGCTTCCATTTAGTAGGAATTTTGCTCCCCTTGCATTCCCAGGCAGCACCTGCTGTGTGAGGCTCTTGGCCAGCTCCTCTGAGCCTCTGTGGTAAAACAAACAAAAACAGCAGGGAAAAAAATTCCTCTTTATAACGCCTGTTATCCTCAAGCTACCCTCCAACACTGCCTCGCCTTCCCATGTTGATGGTACTCTCCAGGGAAACAGGATACTGCAGGGCCAGAAAGCCTTGTGCAGTTGAGCAATGGAGGAAGAGATCCCGTCTCACTGAAAACAAGACTTTTTCTTCTCTTTCTTCATGTCTAAATGCACACTACTTCCAGGGTAAAAGAAAGTTAGAAATTATTCTGCACTAGGGCAAAACAGAGTAGGGATGGAAAGACATCAGCAGTCTTTCTGGACGGGCTGAGCGACATGGTCTTCGGAGATGTTTATAACCTTCCATTCAGCCCTTATTTTCCACTGTTCATCTCACGTGCCTTACCATTTGAGGGTAGTTTTGAAGTAATTTTATTTTTTGGAGCATGGTGGAAACAGTTGTGCTGGAGCTTGTTCATGTTTATCTGGTGTCTGGCCCCAATGGCCTACCTGCCTTTCACCTTCCCCCTGGAGCTGTGCACTGCCAGCCTTGCTAGTGGGGAGTTGTGCAGCCTTCAGGAAGCTGGCTAATTCCTCACAGGGATTTAAAAACATCTCTCTCACCTCACACCAACCCTGCAACCCCTGCCTAGTCTGCAAATGCATGATCAAGGAAAGAAAAAAGACTTTCAGGACCTTGGTTTTGATCTTACCTTTAGGCAACGCCTTCCAGCTAGCTCTCTAGGCCAAACAGCCCTCCATTTAATCTGGACAAAGACTCACAGGCTTCTGTGATGATGTGGCCTGACTTTCATAGCACAGGCTTTTTAGTAACTGCTGGCATCCAGAGCAGATACAACGAGCCTACAAGCCTTGCTCTGTTCAACCACACTGTCTTGATGTTACCTCAGATAGCGCTCCAATTCAAATGTTCTCAGCAAACCTTCATATCTACACTTTGACCAGTCTCCCATCCTTCCTATCTTCTTATTGTATACCTGCTTTAGGATAAAGATGCAGGAAGATGTAGATGTATGCGGGGAAATTCCAGGGTTTGTGGAAGTGATGAGTGAATTACTGGAGACCTTCCACTCTCCTCCTTATTACAGCTTATCCAAGATGTGGGCTAACACCTGTGTACGACCCACCAGGGATCACGTTCAGGACCTAACATGCTCATTGTTCATGCTCATTTTACTGCTAAGCTCCTCAATTTGTTGGAAGACTGTTTTAGCTTTGTAGGCTACTCGTGTATCTGCCCAGATTTCCCTGCACCCTTCAAATGAAAGATGGTCTACAAAGGGCTCCCACTCCTTTTGTGAGGTCTTGTTCTGAGCAGCTACGCTTGGTGTCTAATGTGCATGTGCTTATATGAGAGCCCTACTTAAGAACATCACAGAAGAAATTCAGATGCCACTCATAGTCTTCATGTCAAGAGTGAGGTCTTGCTTCACTGTCCAAAAGACTCTGCCTCAGGAGACAGCTGCTGTTTCTGAACAGTCTCTGTGTTCAGGGGACTTACAACATGAGACATCAGTCTCATACTAACCAGATCCAGCAGTGATAACGACACAGCTGCAGCTTCTTGGACATATTTTGCACAAAGTTATGGGACAGTTCCTCTGACCAGGTAGAGGTGTTCGCTTTAGGATGACATGAAATACTCTGCAAACTTCTCTGTGTTGACTAGACCACCTGTGATAATGGGAGCTTGGATGCCTAGTTCATTTGTTAAGATCTACATCGGAGGCAGCTGAAGTGAGACAGGGTAAGTTGAGGGTGCCTGACATCGTGTCTTCTGCTTCTGAACTGGAATCATAGTGGAAATTACTTCAATACTAGCACTGAATGGCATCCATAAGTTTCATATTTGCTAAGGACATCAATAAGCGATGGTGAACAGTCTATGTGAATCCAGACTCAAATAGGTCCATTTGCACATAGCAATCTTAATATTATTCCCCTTGACATTTTGCTGGCCCTATTTGCTCACATCCTCTTGAAATTCTCCTGCCTTGTTAACACAACCCAGGGATTTTAGTCCACATTGCTTTGTTGACTTACGAGTTTTATCCATCACTTCGTTTTCCGTAACAAAAAGCTTAACAGTGCATTAGCACTGAAATTACTGCGAGTGCCACTGCTGGAGAAGGTCTCAAACCACCTTCTACAGTTCTCTGCTCGTTCATGCTCACAGAAGCAAACATTCCAAGCTAGCATATGTCCTCCAGTGCAGGGATCTTTGTTAAACAACCACCCCCTGGCAGCAATTCTGCCTCCTGACCCCGTTCTTCCCTCTACGTCCCTAAAATCAGCCATAGCACATTGGCTTTGCTGGGTGGCTTTGTGGTTTCAGGCTAGAGTTAGCATTTAACTAGTCAAAATGGTACAAGGAGCCCATATACTGCTAGGATTGTGCTGTGTAGGCCCCGTATAACGAACTCGCCTCAAATAACCCAGCTTGAATGTCAGAGCCTGTGCTGTATTGTGTTTCACATTCTGGCTGTACGAGCACTTCCCCAGCAGGAGTCAGGGTAACAAATCCCTTGCTCTCACAGGAGGGCCCCATAAAATGAATGATTCTGGATCTCACGCTCCTGAGGAGGTCTTGGTTACTCCAGCAGTTGCCGCTCATAGCAGGAGTGACCGTAGGGGACAGAAGGAAGGAAGGGTGGTTTGGCAGGCTTTGCTGTATCAGGACTATGCTTTTCACTCCAATCTATACTTTTGCATAGATGTTAAGTTAAAAAGAAACAAAAAACCAGAGTGGATAAACCCTGAGCCTAAGATTGAATCAAATGCATCCGCTTGAAATCCTGCATAGCCACTGGTGATGGGAGGCTCTCTAGTCCTCCTGGCTTAGACCTCCCTACAAGCAGCACCAATGTCAATACACTTATGGGGTAGCAAAACCTGCCACAGTTCCCCTCTTTCTCCATATGCACCAGAGCCAAAACCCTCCACTCCCTCCTGGAGTAGCTCGGGGCATCCCCTCTGCCAAGTCCTGCAGCTCGGCAGCCAGCACAGCTGCCTCTCCATCCGTGTCAGAAACATGAACTCCCTCATTTCTCCTTGGTAGAGGGAGGCTGTTCCCTGAACTGTCTCCAGTCTCTTGTTATCTTGCTTTCCTTGTCAGCCAGTGAACTGTGAAGCAGCAGCAGAGAGAAAAATGAACTCTGACCTCATTTTTCCCCCCTACAATTAGTCAGAACTATGCCTTTTATTTTTATTTTTTTTTCCTCCCTACTTTTTAAATGATTAATAAGACAATTTGGTCCTTAGCTTCTGCAGTGAGGCAAGTGTGCTGACAAAGCACTGCAATGCCTCTTCCAGGTCACCCGGCAACAGGCCATGTCTTTATGAAAACATAAAAATTGGAGGGACTTGTTTGAGGAATTTGGAGACACAGACATGGGAATTTTACTCTTCAGACCCTGGCAACTGTATGTCTGCAGTGGTCTCTGAGCCACAGCAACTGCCATGGAAAGGAGTAGCTGCTTAACGGCAACCTGCAAGCTCTGAAAACCTGAATTTTTGTCTTTTTTTATTATGTTTCTTTTAAATATACAGCTGCTGCTGTTCACTTGCTTTATGTGGTGATAGCCTCCAGGTGTGCAGCAAACTGGATCCAGTGGCAATCCACTCTCTGTGGATTTGTAAAGATCCTTGATGAGGATCTGTAAACAGAGAGATCTGTAAACATCCTTGATGGCAATCCACAGGAGGATCCTCATTCCTGCTCACCCAGCACCTGAGCATTGCTCTTCCATGTGTTCTCATCCCTCTCCTGAGTTTCCTATGCTCCTGTTGCAGTTGAGAGAAGTGTATTAAGGTCAGGTGGAACCTGTTCTAGTAGATCATCTTTCCTATGCCTGTGCCTGCTTCATGCCACCTAATGCATTTGGAGACAGAAGAAGCCCCTGTGCACTCTCACATTTTGCTAGGGTAGGAAGGACACCACAGGGGTGCTCCTGCAGTCACCAGCCAAGGGTGAGCAGGCAGGAAAAGGACTTTTGCCGGGGCAGCTGTAAACAGGCAAAGCACTGGAGAGCAGCACTGGATGGGGTGGATGAATAATCGTGCATTGGGGTCTGGTTGATTGCTTAATGGCTTGCTAGGTTTTCTCCCCTAATAGCAAAAAGTGCCTGCCCTCTGGTCATGTCAACTAGAAACCATTGCTTCAGGAACTGCTTTTCACACCACTCCCAACAGACCTCTCTGTATCACTGGACCTTGAGAAAGCCAATGCCAGGCCAATGCATGCAATGCATTGAAGATGTTTTATAAGTAGACGAGTGCACAATTCGAGTTAGCAGGACTTGGACCTTTTGAAAGCATCCTCAGCACATTGGAGAAGCAATCTGCTCTTAGCTACTGCTGTGGAGTGGCATACAGAGCAAACAATGCTATTCTTGCCACATCGTGATGTCCTTCTGTGCTGGCTGTGGGTCACCCAATGGGAGGAGGAAGGCATGCTCTTGGCTGAGAGGCAGTGGTGACACTGCTGGGGGACTCTGATGGAGGTGAAACCAGTGGGCAAGCATGGAGTCTCCTCCAGAGCCATGGACGCAAAGCCAAACATTTTATTACACATCATGATATCATCCATATAGTTAAACTGATTTCAAGGTTGCAGCACTTGCCTGGAAGAAGCATATTCTTGGATAAAGGTTCCCATAGTTTCACACAAAGATGATCTTTCAATGGCCTCAGTTTCATCCATTCCACCCCCGCCCTCTAGGTGACAGGGGCTGCGTTAATCCCTACAGTTCTCTCAGCCCTTCTGCCCTTTGTGCTGACCACCTCTGAGGCAGAGTGTTTCCCTGACCTTTCTAGGAGCCCTCCCCAGCTCTTTCAGTATTTCTCAGAAGAGCTGTTATCTAAGTGTTCACAAGGGGGAGGACTCCAAGAGGAGCCTTCTTTATTACCTCCAACAAACTCCCCCTTTTCTCCAGCAGATGCTTTCCACTCCTCCCACTGCACAGCTGTGCAAGGAGAAGGAGATGTCAAAATTTACAGCTCTGGTAGAGATGGCCTGCAGTGTGGCCAGGGAAAAGGAAAGAAACAGCAGTTGCTGCCCCTGGACAAATGCTCTGAAGTGCCAGAGATGTTCTGCTAATTCATGTATGCCAGTTAATAATTAAAAACTCCCATACAAACATTTAGCAAATTCTTGGTTTTAGTTATCGTTATGAATTTTTTACTGTAGTACCTCCCTGGAGCAAGTCTGATTGGGCTCTCATCATGCTATGCAATCTGCTAGCAGCCAGGGAGGCTGAATTCCTTTCTCTAGGAGTTGACAGTCCAAATAAACAAGGCAGACAAAGGAGAGGAGGGGAAACAGAAGCTCAGGGGAGGTGAAATGAGTTGTCCAAGGTCATGCAGCAGGTCAGTGCCAAATCTGGGGAGCAGAACCCATGCTGCTAGCTCCTGCTCTCATGCCCTATTTCCCCAAGGAAGACTGGGCCAAAATAATTTATGAGACAGAGAATCACATCCCTCCAGTTGGCATGAAGTTCTTCAGCTTGTGCAAATAAAGCATAAACAGAGAAAGAGACAACTTGACACTAGTTATATTTCGGTTTGCTAGGTCTTTGTTTCTTCACATCAGTAATGTCAGAAATATTCTTTACCAGCTAAACTAACCCATTGTTTAGACAGAATTATCAGAATCAAGGAAGAGCATTCAATTCACTGATCTGGAGATTCAGATGGTGGTGTTTGAGGTTGGACAGTATCTGCTGGAAGAAAAGTGCTTGCAGGCTTGGAGATGAGGTCCTCTCCTGCTGCATGTTTGCATCGAAACTGTGGTGGAAGCACTATCGCATCCTGCTGCTGAGCCAGGACACGAGATGGACAAAGGAGAACTCTCGGGATGCTGTGGAGGGAATCACATGTCACTGAGGGCAAAAGAGGCTGCCACACCTGGGCACAGAGGAATGGAGACAACGATAGCTTTATTAACATTTCACAAGACACTGCCAACATGCAAAAGCCCAACAAACAATAACGATTACCTGGAAACTGCTGCAAGTGACTCAGAAAAGAGGCAACTTAACTGGCTTCAGAGCCACAGAAAACCTTATTTCAATTGTTAGAACCAGCAGAGATGAAGCTTCAGTTAGCACAGGACTGAATCACAGAGAAGAGTGGGAAAGAGAAAGAAAAGAAATAAAAGAAAGGACAGAGTAGGAAAAGAATAAGAAAGGGAAGATTTGTATGTTTTGTTTTTTTCACCTCAAGTGGAGTCTGTGAAGTCTCGGTCCCTACATACATACGTCCAAAGTTAGCAGACTCCACTTATTCTTCGCTGAACATCTGACTGCAACAGGAAAAATATGTGGTTTATCAAATATGTCACTCTCAGCTGTTTCAGTTCAGTAAAGAGCTGAGATGCCAGCAACAGAGCAGGGAAGCGAGTTACCTGCCCCCAGCCATGCCATGAATAGATGTGTGGGGGGGACACAGTCCCACAAGGGCATGAGGCTGGTATGGCTTCACCTCCCGCATGCAAGAAGAAGGGCAGGTGCCCAAGACCAAAGAGCTGCTGTGAGATTTGAGGTGCACTAGAAGGACTTCATGGTGACCCACCTACCGTGCCAACAAAACCTTGACTTAATTCTCTGTGATGGTACCAGTTTTTGTGTGACATCAGGCAAGTCAGTCAGACCTCATTTTTTAAGAACTCGTCAGGATTCCATGGAGATAAAGAATCAGAAAACTGAAGAGCTGAGGGAAGAAGGCCTCGTAAATACAAAGGATGGGACTTATAACACACAAATAGCCATTCACCTGTTTCATGACAAGACTAAGAGCCCTGCTCATTCATGCACTTCAGTATTCATATCACTTCAGTATTTTTTAACATGAAAGCAAATGCCACTTACAGGTAACCTCAGGTGTTGTTTAAATGGGTGTCTTGAGTGATACAAGGAGGTCTTTGGGGTTGTTTACTTTATTCTTCACTCTCCCTCCCACTTGAAAGAGTTTGAATTGGCCAGAAACAGCAAGCAATGACAGGGAGAGAGTTTAACCATTAATAAGGGTGGACAATGGTTAAGGAAGTAGTTAAGTCCTCTGGTTATACCTAACCAGCTGGCTTCTTCCTCTGTGTCATTGAGCCTTGGGGTTTTTTTTGCAAGCTGGCCCTGGCTAAAGTCTTTTCAGGGGTTAATGAGCTTGAGGACAGTCATCTTCCCCATGGGCATATGTTGAGCCTATGGTTCTTGCAGGTTTTCTTGGCTACCACACACAGGAGCACAGCCGTGACCAGCTTTGCTCTCTGCTGAAGGGCTGAAGGGCATCCAGGAAGAGTTTGCCCTAGGTCTAGGCCAAACCAACTGGTGTTTGGGCAAAGGCAACATCAGGTCCAGGTGTCATCAGAAAGAAACATTTCAGGGCTACGGTAATGTACATCCAGCTGCCACAGCTGAACTCAGTGGAAAAAGAAAAACAAAGAAAGAAGAAGTCATATTACCTAGCACTTGTCAAAAAGCAAGGCCAGGAGTCAAGGGAAGGGGGAGAAGCTGGGCAGCTCTTTTAGGGTTGGCACCAGAAATTAATATTTTGGGGAGGGAACAAAGTCTCTGAAGTTTTTATTGAAAGAGAAGTGACTTCAACCAGTTCAGGGCTACTGCCTCTTAAGTAACACAATCAGCTTTGAGCACTGACAACATCGAGTTCTCAGTAGAGTCAGCACTCCCAAGCTCATGCAAAGCTAAAAGAGGGAACTGCAGGCTAATTTTTGCTTCTCTCATCATCAAGGCCACCAGCTGAATCCTGACCTCAGCATGTTTTTGGTAGGTGACAGCTTAAAAGCAAGAATGACAAGGAATATGAACCCAGCAATAGCCACCTGAATCCTCCTCTCAGATGTGAACTGAAACCCATAATCAACTGTTTCAGAAGTTTCAGCAAAATTCAGAGCTCTGACATGGTCCGTATAGTCTGGAAACTTTTAAATAAACATTCTGACTTCTGAACAGCACAGAAGACTGAAAGCAACCTCACTTGCTCGGATACCGTGTGAGAGTTGCCAGGTCAGGGAAAAAAACCATTTTCATTTAACCTATAAACAACGTGTAACCTGGTAATGTCGGGAGTCACTCAAAAGAAATATATGTGGGGAGCAAAACCGTTTTTCTGAGGTCCACTTTATTAATTCTGATATGCCATGAGGGATGCTTTAGATACTGGCCAAAACCAATTGCTATGAGAATTGCTTTTTAAATTTTTGAAAAAATTGTTCCCAGATTTTGTGTGAGGCACACATCTGCTCCAGCTCTTTTCTGTGTTGCTGGACATGTTTGTGTCCTAATGAAGTGATGGAACTCCAGAAGTTGTGCTTAAAATGCAAAAGGCCTGATAGGGATAATCCCAAACTGGCTCAGAAAGAGGAAGAGTTAGCAAGCCATGCTACACTGACAGACTAGTGGTCTTGCTTTCTCAGTGCCTTGTATAAGGCACTTAAGAATCCTGCAAAAGCTAAGAAAGGAACTTTCAGATGATTTATTACTACAGAAAAAGTCTCCAGCCCTTCCCCCCAACACCCAAAAATATAGTTGTATTTTAGAAACACTTATCAGCATGGAGACAATCTTCACTCTGTGTGTAAATTGTAGCATTTACCAAGTGACACGTGAAAACATGCCCTATTTTTGTCACACAGGTCTCAGCCTGTTTAGCAGCTGGATTTTAAGAGAAGAGCTGTAGCTCTGAACAAGTATGTGCATGTATTTCTACAAAGCACAGTATTGAGGGCAAAGAGCCTTGCCGCTTGGTGAATAATCAATAAATTAAGTGGGAAACTCTGTTTCTCAATCCTGTTATGATTTCCAGAATATCAGGAATTCCTTTTTATCTTTCTGGAATCAGGACAAAGCCAACACTTGGAAAACTTTATCGAAGTCTGAGTTACAATGAATATGCCCAAAGAAGATCAATAACAATAAAATAAAATATTTCAATGTAGACACTTCCCAACTTTTTTACTGCATAATATTATTAATTTTACTATTTAATACTACTATTATAATACTATTTATTACTAATGCTATTACTGAGCCAAAAATTGCAGGATTCCCCAGAGCTGAAACCACTAACAAGAGACTATATGCCGTTGTGGATATGAACACTCTGCTTTGTTTCCCATGGATGTTTTTGCTTTGGAGTAAATGACATTTTTGGGTTAAAAAAATTGAAACTCTTTCAAAGGAAGGCTCCTGACCATATTGAAGAATGAGATCAAACAAGGGCCTCGGAGCTTTCACACCAAATTAGCTTGCGAAGATTTTCTTTGGCATACTACCTTGGACAAGAGTATCTCAGACTGGCTATGGATGAGCTGCTCGCTGTGCCTTGTTGTCATCCCTGCAACTTACTCAAGACTCTGTGGAAGGACCTCAGGGAACTAGGACCTGTTTCTTAGCTGGAGCAAAGAGGTTTTGTGCTGCAGAATGAGAAACACATGTAAAACAAAAGGCATATGCTGGCTCCTTCAGATGTGGCTCTGTGTGCACCTGGCAGGGCTCTGGCCACTGCTTTGGGATGCACAGGATCTGACCCTCCAGCATCTGCTGGTTTCCTGGCAAGTCTCCATGGATAGCTCCATCTCCTATGCCAGCGCATCCAGTAGGACTTTCATTTGCCCTCTCTCCTTCCATTAGCTGCACTTCAGGCCAGGGAGAAGGAGCCAGGGAATGTGTTGAAATGCCTCTTTTCCCAAACCACAATGTTTGCTGCTGCCGTTTTGTCCTATCTGATAAAATAAAACACAAACAACGAAACTTACTCTGCTCACTTCCTCTCTCTGATAGAGGAATGAGCTCAGCACACTCCAGTGTCTCAGTCAAATCTCATAGGGGTAATATAATCACATTGCTGCTCCTTCTGCCTCAGTTACCCCACTTGGATGTGTTATGTCTCTATGCTTCCTCTTGTGGCATCCTCAGCATTCCCTACTGTTCTCCCTGCTACAGTGCTCCTCTGCATACGTCATTTCCCAGAACTCTTCATCGGCACACATGCAAGCTGTCAGAGGTAGTGGGATACACTACTGAGATAGAAATGTAAAAGCTCCTTGAGATCTGTTCAACTCAGGACTTCTCAGTCACGGTAGATTTAGGGCTGTGCGCATTTGAATTTTGCCTTGGCACCACATTGAAAAGAAGGGGGCTGGGGGAGAGTTTAGATTTAGAATTGGTTTTAGGACACTGATAGGACCTACCAAGTGGGCAATTCCCTCCTTGTGAAGTTTGCTATCAGAAGTGTAGTGAGAGTTTTAGAGCACAAAACTCACAAATGCTGAAAGCCACCGCAAAACCACCTCCTAATGAGCAAATTAACGGCAGATTCCCAGACCTCATCAGGCAGGGTTCTGCATTCAACCCTAAATGATGAAAAAGTCTATTTTAAGAATGTTCAGGGAACTTCTCAGGATGTGATTTTTTTAGGTGAACTGAATGTAATATTTTGTGCACTGCTGCAAGTACAACCTCTGCTCAGTACCCAGAGTCCAGACACACAAGTACTGAAAGAAGGGGTCTCTTTGGGGAAGTGAAGAGGTGAGACTCCCTTTGGAAACACTTGCTTTCACCCAATATCAGTGCCTTGCCTCATATATTATACACAAAAGAATTGACTTTTCAAGGTCCAAATAATCTGTATTCTTGTCTGTTTAAAGATTTGTGTGAACAAAGGAACAATCAATGAGTGACTGGGATAAGAGGTGGGAGATGAATAAAATAAGATCAAGGAACAGAATGCAAAGAATACCATCAATTCTGTGACATTACTGCCCATCTTGCTGAAAAAGTCACATAGGCAAAATATATTATTATCATTAACTTGCAAATTCTCAATTTTTTTTTCCATTAGAATTTCCAAATGTCTGCAACATCTTCCTCAATTGACGGCTTTTTGCTTGTGTGGTTGCGTCTGGTCCTGGGGGCTGCATCCTGCAGGCAGGGCTGTGTTGGTGAGCAGGCTGTCTCCTCATCTTGCCCTCACAGAAAACTCTGGTCCTAGTTTTGTGCTGCATGGATGCTGGGAGGTGTAGCGGCATTGCCTTAGCCTGGAACATGCAGAAGCATGGCACATTGCAGACCACAGTGATGTTCCTTGGGCTGTCTTCCATCATTGCAAACATAATAAATGGATTTGAAAAGTGGGGAAACAGTCAGATGGAGTGGCTAGAGGAGGTCTGATCTAAAAAAAGGAGGCGCAGCTCAGCTCTAGCTACCGTGGACATCACTGGAGGTAGACAGGGCCAGGCAGATGAAGATCACCAAAAATATTAGACAATAAGAGGGGAGACCCTGCTGTTTGGCTCCTCTTCCCTCCCTTCCTGCTCTTGTTTGTGCAGTCCTCATAATGACACACCTAGCATGCAGAGGAGCAACCACTGGGTCACAACCCCTCCGTCCCAGTCTGGCCTGTGATGATGGGGGTACAAAAGATGGTGGGGAAACCTCATTGCAGAGACTATCTGCTTTAAACTCCCTCATACTGAAGCCATGGTCAATGCTGTACACAGCTGTGCCACTGAACATCATGCAGCTTTCTGATGATGCTGCTGACTGCTGGCACAAGCACTTCTCACCAAGGAGAGCAAATAATTATTGCTTGTATGGCAGAGCAGGGACCCAGTCCCACTGTGCACACTGGGAGAAGTGGATCCTAGCCCTGCTTCTGGACATGCAGAGCTGGCAGACCAGAAAAAATAATTTAAAAAAGCAGGTTAGAGGCAGGCAGACCAACCTGCTCCCCAAACCTCTGTGAGATGCTCAGCCTCAGAAATGTGCCAACTCTGACAGTCATAGAGCTTTAAAGCATAGGAAGGGAATGGCTTACCAGCAGTGTGGGTTCACTGGCCTCTATGGTGCCCCGGGAAATTCTTGCTGTACAGGGAGGAGCTGGCCACAGGGGACCTCAAGGCAAGCGAGAGAAATGTTTGAGAGGGCTGAGGGACCTGGGAGAAGCACTGCCTCAGCTTCTGACTAGTTGTCAGTACTTAAGATCAGCAGAAATCATTGCTTAGAACTTAATTCATAGCTTGAAAGCATCCTGTTTTCCAAGCTGAGCATCAGCCAGCAAGAAGCTCTCCCAAGAGCTGAGACAGAAAGGGGGATTTTTGCAGAAAGGAAGATCAAAGACATGAGTCCATCCATCTGTCCTATCTACCTCTTCCAGATAAAACACAGCTGGCTCCTGGGCACCTGCAGTGTTCACCAAAACCTCCTGGGAACCAGCCACCTCAGGCATCTCAAGCATTTCTGTCCACAGCTCTGGGCACGCTAACTCCATTCTTCACTGTTGCAGCTTCTCAGCACACAGTGTAGGATGATCATTGTAGGATGATAAGGCTGGTTTGGACATGGGAGTAGGCAGCATGCACACAAGGCTTCATTTTTGCAACAAGAGCAGAAAACTTGCAAGTGCAGGAGGGAATGAAAATGCCTGTGATGCTGTGTGGTGCCCTACTTCACAACAGAGGGAGATGGTGGTTTCACTGCTCTTGCACAGATTGTCATAGATGATGTAGCGACAGTGGTGGCAAAGAGCTCCCAAGGTCCCCTCTGCCCATGGCTCCCCAGAGTGGAGATAAGAAGCTGTTGAAGGTCTCAGCAGCAGTGTAGCTGTCACTGAGGAGTTCAGATTGGACCCAACAGCATGATGAGGCAGGGACCATCCTCCTTTCCCATGTCCTTAACCTGCAAATAGATCTAGCAGCTATCTGGGACTGGGGACATATGCAGATGGAGAAGTCTGTAAGAAGTCTGTGGCCTTTCCTGACCTGGGTCTTTCCTTGTGTGAAAAACTCTAGAAGAGAAAACACGTGGTCCCACATTTGCATTACAAAAGTGGCACTGGAGCAAGCAATGTGGAATTTGGGGGAAGGAAGGCATAGGCATAGCTTAGTCTGAGATTTGTATCATATGGTCTGTTGTTATAGATCTTGCAAGATACGTGTAATGGCCAAATTAGCCTTACCACAGAAGTCTTTGAAAATAATAGGCAATTCAAAGGTGATGCCAACTTTACATTAAATGTATACTGAATATCTATGGCATGAACAGGAACATCAGGACACTGAGAAGGGGCTGGAGAACAAGTCTTACAAGTAGCAACTGAGAGAGCTGGGGTTGTTTAGCCTGGAGAAGAGGAGGCTGAGGGGAGACCTTATTGCTCTCTATAACTACCTGAAGGGAGGTTGTGGAGAGGAGGGAGCTGGCCTCTTCTCCCAAGTGACAGGGGACAGGACGAGAGGGAATGGCCTCAAGCTCCACCAGGGGAGGTTTAGGCTGGACATTAGGAAAAAATTCTTCACTGAAAGGGTCATTAGGCACTGGCAGAGGCTGCCCAGGGAGGTGGTTGACTTGCCTTCCCTGGAGGTGTTTAAGGTGCAGGTGGATGAGATACTGAGGGGCATGGTTTAGAGACTGGTGGGAATGGTTGGACTCGATGATCCAGTGGGTCTCTTCCAACCTGGTGATTCTATGATTCTATGAGAAGGTAATATCAATCCCTTAAATATCAGGGAATTAGAGAGTCAATATGTGTGTTGCATATCCCTCATTTCAAATTGTCAGGTGCAAGATATGAGATATTGGATGTGCAGAGGTTGTCAGCCTTCGAGACTGGACCTCGGGCCAGACAAAGCCATGCTAAAGATGCATAAAAAGCAACAAAAAGCTAATCAGGAAAACTGAAATTCATCTGATGCATGCTTGGTATCAAAATGAGTGGATACACTTTGCTGATAATGATTTTGTATTTCATTTCAGCCACTGTGAAATTAGGATGATAGTTTGCTCTTATCTCACAAGTAAGCCACAATGATGTATTCATTAAAGTCTGGGTAGTATTTGTAAAGCTTGCAGATACTAGGGTGAGGCCATCGCAGAAACACCCAGAAACTAAAGCCTAAGTTAAGACGATATTTTCTAAGTGGGACACATCAATCTTGTGACTATGTTTAGTTACAATGACTTTTATGTCAGTCAAGCCACTTAATCATTGTATTTGATGGATACTGGGGCAACATGGCTGCAATTGCTCATTGTCAGGCTGATATAGAGGTCATGGGTTTTGCTAAGCTTTAGATCAAAATCCAAACCCACCCCTGTCACATTTGTCAGGTTTAAAAGAATAATAAATTTACTAATTTAACTTCGGTGTTTGGTAGTAACTGGTGCCACCTTTATCTGTTTCTCCTGAGAAAATAAAGCCAGCACCACCATCCCTTTCACAGCACAATGATGCTGCAACATGCTGTTAATCTTCACAATGTGAGACGAAGGCCTGGGGGGAGGTAAGGGAGAGAATGAATTTGTGAGATGACTCAAAGGCTCTGCAACACTTCACTTGACAGTCTAGAGACAGCTTTCTGGAAGTGGCCAGGTGCCCCTGAGCTTTGTGAGGTGAACCAGACTGTAGATGCTCGTCAGACCCTGCTCATTGGCTCAGTGCTCAGTGGCAAGGACATTGTTATTGCAATGACTGAAAAAAAGGAGTCACCACACTGTGGCCCACCCCTAATCCTTTAAAAATTAGCATGCAGTCCGCAACATTCAAGAAGTGTGCAAGAAGCAGGCATGGATAAGCCAGCTCTGATCCTAGTTGTTAATACCAATACATGTTTTTTTTAAAATTCCCTTCCCCAACTTTTGTTAACATTTGCTATTGTGAAGTTGCTGACACTGCCACTCCTACAGAGACCCCTATTCCCTTTTGAATCTAGCTGTACTCTTGCAGGACCCCAAGGCAATTGCTGAACTGTACCAAACATCCAGGCCAGAAATGGACAGAGGGAGGAGAGGATGAAGCTGAAGGCAGAGCAGATGGGACGGGGATGGGCTGGAGGCTAGGGCCAACAAGAAAGTACAAGCACAGCAAAGATGGAGGGAGCACCATGTGGACTTTATTCTCTGGCTGTGGGAACATCAACATTGAAATCTCTGCTTGGATCTGGATTTGTTGACACAAAATCCACTGGCTGGGGGTTTGGAAGCAGTATACCTGTTACATTCCCAGTGCTATCTCAGGAACTTAACTCCATGAGCTGAAGAGTTGTTATATATCTGCCTGTCTCTTATCTAGCGTGTAACCTCCTGGACTGAAGACATAATGTACTGTCTATCCTTTCTGTGATAAAAATAAAGCGTATAAACACACACACATACAATCTCAGGCCAAAATTTCCCTTAGGGGAACATACTGTGACTAGATAAGAAGGTAGTAGCTGGCACGTAGTTACCTCTTCCCTTCCTAACTGGGACACTTGGGGAATGGGTGGAGTTGGACTAGTGGGGGCCACAGGAGGAAAGGGGGAAGAGAGATGTCATGGGAAGGATGGCAAGGAAGGGAAAAATGTGCCATGGAGAACAGCTTAAGGAAAAATAAGTGAAAAGCAGTCTGGACTTATTTAAGGCTTTCATAGCCCTGCCAGCTAGCTTTAAAATCTGACTTCTCTGGGACTGTGGGCAGCAAATCTTGCTATCCCAGCCTTGAGGGACCAAACAGGGGGGTCTGTGGGGCTCCTGAAGTGTTAGGACTTGTGCCTCTGCATACTGTGCCTTCTTGATGTTCTACCCACTGCACTTCCTGAAGGTCAAACTGCCTGGTGGGAGTGATCTGGTCTGTTCTTAGGCTGAACTTTCTATCTCTCCTTTGCCACTGATTCACTTCAACGGTCCTAGGCAAATTTCCTCATTACCCTATTGCAACATCCTTTACCGAATGACAAGGGGTGACCTGTATCACCCCCAGGGCACACAGGAAGGCTTTGCCACGATGCCAGAGGCTGGTGGAACTGGTGAAACACTGAAGGAAAGAGCTTTGAAGGAAAGGTGGTAATCAAAGAGAAGTGAAAGCAGAGACTCAGCATGTCTACAAACTAAGCCTTGCTGGAGCCCCCAAGCCCAGCTTAGCACCCAGGGTCACCAAATGCAAATGTACTGCTCAGGGTTTCATTCAGTTTGAGTTCTCTGTGTATACCCAAAGCAATGTAATTGATGATGAAGAACTGCTATCGTAATCAATGGTTATAGTCAGCATTTACAGGGGAGTTTACTAGCAGTCAGAGTCACGCTGGTGCTTCCTGTCATCACACTCTGCTGGCTCAACGTTTTGGCAAAAAGTAAGTCAGTGGCAATCCCCATGCCGTGCTCTTGTACCACTCTGCATCCAGCAAACATCCGTAAATTCCTCCCTCAACTCTTCTTGCCCTTGATCACTTTCAGAGAGAGCAATTCTTAGAAGTCCAGAAGCTTGATTAAACTTTCACTTTATCTTGCTTTTAGACACAAGGTGATAACCTAGGTTGCACCCTGCCTCCACCTTGACACTCCCTGTGCAGAGAAGTCAACTGTGCCAGTACCCTGCCAAGGATGCCTTTTACAGACATATGCATGGATCAGCTGGTAGGAGGGTGCCAACAACCCAAAAGACCACCAGCCATGGGCACAGCTCTTTGGAATCATTTTCACAACTAACCGTCTTGGCCAGTGGGGTAAAACACATATTTCTCGAAAGAGAGCCTCTCAGTTTTCTCCTCAATGGGTGGGTTCAGTTCTTAAGTCACAGCAGAAAGCTAAAATTTGTGGAAATCCCAAGTACTTCAGAAGAACATACAACTTAATTTTCCTTTAAACTCTTCTTAGTATTTTTATGAAAACATTAATTCAAATTTTAAGAACTGTGCTAAGATGAAGTAGCAAAACATTTGGTTCTGAAAGTGTCAGTATTACATATTTGGACATTTTCTGTGTTTGTGTTTTTTAAACAAACAAAACAAAACACTGAAATTTATACTGGCTCTGCCAAAAATTTCAGTTCCACCAAAATGGCATTTTGCAATGAGAAACTGTTTTATACTTTTTTCCCCTGCCTATTGCTGAGTACTCACACTGAACTTTACAGGAAAAGCGTCTGTCCAGGTTATGCTGTGAAGACCTTCTTTTGTGTGTGTGCAGGGATGTTTGTATGTACAAAACCCCCCTTGGTTGTCAGTGCTTGCATGGGAACTGGCACATCAGGAAAATGCAACCCCTGCTCAGGGAGCCTTCTCACCTGGAACTTGCTTGGACTGAGTGAAGAAGCTTGTAGCCCGCTCAGGAAATAAATTCAAGCGTCTGCTGCCTCAGCCACACAGATTAGTCTTCCTGGAAGGAATATGCAGCCATTTACATCTGTGCTGCTGGATCCAGCACTGATGCCACTTGGGCCCTGTTGTTGTGCTGCAATGAAGACACCTAGCAGGTGGACTCTCATGCAGGGCCAAATCTGTGCTCACTCTCAGTGCTCTGGCAGAAGGCTGTGAGAAAGGACAGCTCAGGGACAATCATTAACACAGGTCACACTGCGAACATCAGCCTTAAGACCATTTGAGTCAGTGAAGCATAATTCCCATGGGAACCCTTAGTCCTGACTAACTTGAGGCAGGACCAATTAGAGCAGGCAGTAAATACACTTAGCATACTCAGGAAAATATATCTAAAGCTGTTTATACACATTCCTTTGCACCAGTCAGCAACAAAAATGTCTCTACAGCTGCTCCCTCCTTTCCTTCTTCCCTCTCTCTCTGCGCTGCTTCAAAAATAAAATTTGCTGGCCTCACCTAACCTGTGCTGGGTTTACTCACTTCCAAGTCCATCAGGTCTTGTGTCTCACCAGCCCCTCAGCTTGTGAGCTTCATGCAGACTTCCAACTGTTGTGTATCTTCTGGCCTATCCTGAGGCTTTGGTAATGCAAAAAGAGCCAAGAGGAAAAAAGCATTTTTCCTTATTACTGAGGAGTCGATGCCTAGTGTGTAGTCACCTTCATCAACCCCAGCCACCTTCGTCATCATTGCGTACACAGGGCACTTAATCAGTACTAAAGGCATGTTGACAGCCATTGCCAAGGCAGTAATAGCTGTGGGGGACTGCACCTCATGAGGATGATCCCAGGTGATAGGACTGTGCCCACAGGGACAGTTTGCAGGGAATAGAGAACCCGGATCTTGCGTCCTAGACCACTGCCCTACCCATAGTGCGATTTTTCTTCCTCACTGATACCACATTTGATTCAGTCTGCGTGTTTCATAATTAGCCACATTAGGTACATGGCATTTTTCCCATTTTCCAGGTGGAGGACCGAGCCTTTTCTAAGAGGACTCTGACTGAATAACATGGTTATGCAGCATTAATAAACTTTGATCCTAAAGTAAAAATATTCCCACTATGCTGCACAGTGGACCAAGATTGCTTCACCAGAAAAGTGAGGGACTGTGCTTTGGACTCAGTCAGGATCAGAAGGATTTTCTCTTCAAAGCCTGGATAAAACTTGAATACAACTAAATTCTCTGTGAAAAAAACGCAACCAACCAACAAACTTTCTTTTCAAATCTGATCAAGACTAGTTGAACTTATTCACTTTATATTTTAGGTTACCTAATGCTCAACATTTTTAAAGTTATTTCAGGATAAAGAAATAGCATGTTTCATCCTAAAAATGTTTCAAGACATTTGGAATTTTAACAGAACAGCATTCTCCAAAGGAAAACCCACTCTTTCCATATTTTCCCTACCAGCTTTTTGGCAATCCTTTGCCTGGCAGAACAGAGGTGTTGGAGCAGAGCACCAACCACCTCTAAGTTTTCAGTAACCAAAACCAGCTCATGTATCCTCTTCCTAGTGCCAGTCACAGGGACACAGACACGTAAGACTGGAAGAGGATGTAGGAAACTAAAGGCATTCCAGTCAGCTCTGCTTCAGGTATATTCCCTTGTCATTATTTGGTTTATTGTCCTGTGATTCCTCCCCATTGGTGCTGCATGATGGCTTGGGGGGTGTCTGCAGCATCATGCCCTCTCCAGCACATCAGTCTGCAGCTTGCCCCCAGTCTCCCTCTGCCTCTATTGCCACATGATGAATCCTGAAGTTCTCAACCAGAAGAAAGAGAAGAGGGTGGTTAGGCACAAAGAGACATGGTGAGACATGCTCCTTGCCCTTTTACCGCTCCAGCTGGTACTTCACATCCCCCTACAGCTCCCCCTTACAAAAGCTGCTCCTATGGGGCTAGGATAAAGCAAGGCTGGGACAGGAGAGGCACCTATCCTTTTTTCTCTCCTACCAGCTTTGTAGCGATCACTCTCTTGGAGTCAAGCTACTTCAGAGGTATCAGAGACCATAATTCAGCTGACAGACAGAACCTCTAAAGTCAAGGAGTCCTGTTGCCAACAAGGTCACATAACACATACAGTCAGGGAGTAGCAAGAAAGAGGTACTTTTGTCCCAGAGGCTTGCACTTGCAGAGTAGGGCAGGCAACAGGCAGAGATGCAGCTCCCATAGACGTCAGTTATAGACAAGGCTTTTTGGTTTCCAAAGCTTTCTTCTGTCAGTGCAGCTGCTCCCAGAGTGGCCACACAGTTAAATGACTTGCTGATATCTGCCAATCAAGCTGGTGACCAGCTCAGAAAAAGCCACTCCATGCTGAAGCCACAGGTCCGAGTTTCTGAGAAAAGTCCTCTGCTGAGATCAAGGAAATTGAGCCAGAGCATCTGACTAACACACACACAGTCAAACACACACACACACAAAGACAATTCTCAAAACTGGGCTAGGAAAATATTTGCTCAGAATATTTTAAAGCTTAATTCCAGTGATCACAGTGGCATTGTGAGCACATCTTACTGATGGAGCAGTTTCAGGTTTTATCTGATCAACCCCCTTCATCTTTCATGCCTGTATAGCAGAGTAGAGCCTAATAAGCTGGATGTGATTCAATACCTCACTTTCTGGTCCATAAAGTAGGAAGTTGGTGGCCTGGATAAAAACCAAAGAAGTGGTCCTGTGTGTGTATTTAGGATTTGAAATGTAACAGCAGGCAAAGGCTTGGTGGAAAGTGAGAGCAGGACATGGGGTACTTGGATGAGCAAGAAAGGGCAATTTTGTGAGTAAAATGCAAAAATAGATACCTTTATTAACAGCTTGGCTTTGTCACAGATTTATGCAAATCTCAAGAGTGAGTTAAGTGAGACCCCATCTTGGGTGTAAAGTTGCTAGGAGGTCTCTCTCTCCATTCAGATATTGACTCACAAACACAAAGGATGGAAGACTCCAGTTATGGCTTACATGACCACAACTAGTCCATACAACAAGAATGAGAGAATAATTAGATCAAGGTCTTTGATGAGATGAATTTAAGCTACACAACTCCACCTGTCTTCCAAATAAATAACACATCTGAAATAATGCTTGAAGGCCATCCAGATGATCAAACAGCCAGGAGACTCCATCAAGAGATCAAGAAAAGAGACCATTTTTGTAAGTGTCAATTCAACCAGCAATATAAAACATCAATGTGTCCTAAAGGAGTGGCAAGAAGTAACGAACATTATGCAGGAAAGAAGATGGCAATGCATGTTATAGCAAGCCTTATAGTCATCGTGCAGGAGCACCTTTGTGATAAGAAAATCTTTCAGTCTCTAGTGAATGTGAGCAAAAGTAGTCTTGCTGGAAAGCTGTGCATTCAGTGAAATTCATGTATTCACAGTGACTAGTGCCTTTACTTAAAAAAATTAAATTATTTTTCATTTATTTGACATCTGAAAAGTGTTAAAGCAACAGATCTTCATCAGTTAAAAACGTATCTTTCATTTTCCAATAGAACCTGTAAATTTCCATGGAATAAGTCAACAAAACCAAACATTTTGTTACTCACATCAAGATTTTCCAGGGAGAAGGGAGTAGAGAAGGGGAAACATTATTTTTGACAAGGTCTGCTGATTGGCAGAGCTCTTTAATAAATAGATCAGGCCCAAGTGCAGGCAGGACTGCAGTCCACATGGCGGAACTGCTGGTCCTTGAAAGGCTGATAGAGATCTTGTTGGCTGAATTTCCCCCTGTGGTTAACACAACAGTAGCTAAAGACAGGATAGAGGCAATCAGTCCTGCTGAGAATGACTGGATGCCAAACCAGTGGCTGGCAAAATCTCTAAAGGCTTAATGACAGAATGCAAAGGCTTACATAGAGACCTGACCAGTAGAGAATTTGCTAGCTGGGGAACTGCAGTCTAGCCTCATACCATAACACTAATTTGCTCTCAAGTAATGAGAAAAAAAAATTAAAAAAGAGAAGTTCTGCTCTGCAAATATTTCCAAGGTGATTATAAACTTCCTCCAAAGAGGCAAATCCAACATTAAACATCAGGAGAATAAATCAGCTGCAGGGACTGGCAAAAGTCTGAGAATCTAAATAACAGCAAGGTCAAGAGGAAGCAGGGGGCTGCTCAGAGGGAGCCAGAGTGAGAAATTCAACACATCTGGTAGGTACAAAGCAATGCCCTTCGGCAAACTCAGCCCCCAGCCCACCCCTATGCAGTGCCTAGAGTGCAGCAGAGGGAACAACGGGAGTTGCAGGGAGGTCCTATGTGAGGGAAATCCATCTGCAAAAAGATTTTGGGGGGGAAAATAAAAGCAGGTGAATAAATGAGAAGCAGCAGCTTTAAGACCATGCAGCTTGTGCAGCTGCCTAAGCTGCTAGGAGCTGTTGCTCTCTCCTGCTCTGGAGCTGATGCAGATGCACATCCCCTGGCATGGCCAGCTCTGCCATGGATTTCACGTGAGAACTCCGGGGCAGTCATGCACAGACCTGCCATAGGGCGTAATGTGCTTTGACAGCTTTCTGCTTCCCAGGGCTCCCTGAGGCCTAAGAATCTATGCGAGGCATCCTTAAAAGTCCCCTGAATGTCTGTTGGGAGCAGGCCGTCCTGAGCATTGGCTTTGCGGAGAAGGGAGTCATAGAATCATAGAATAGAATCATAGAATAACCAGGTTGGAAGAGACCCACCGGATCCTCGAGTCCTACCATCCTATCAAACAGTAAACCATGCCCCTTAGCACTTTGTCCACCCATGCCTTGAACACCTCCAAAGAAGGTGACTCAACCGCCTCCCTGGGCAGCCTGTTCCAGTGCCTAATGACCCTTTCTGTGAAAAAGTCCAAGCAGATCTTTGGAGAAGAGAATAAAAGAATAGCATACAGTCCTCTTCTCAGTTGATTTGGAGAGACTTGTCAATCAAGCATCCTCTGGATGTGTTATAGGCAGGCTGCAGACAGAAATCATCCATAAAAAGAATATATTCCCTGAATGCACATTACAGAGGCATGGTATGGAAAGCAAGTAGAAAACCAGGGAAAGGAGCAGAAAAAATAAGAATGAAAAAGGTGTGGGGGTTTTTTGAGATCAAAGTAGGTCAGGGACTGATGGTATTCTGGGCGATGTATGGAGGCACAGTTAGCTGGCACTGCAATGCTGGACTTTCCCAGGCTGCAGGGCCACCAGAAGTTAGGTGGTCAGGCTCCCCTGGAAGGGTCACTGCTGTTTCCACACCAGTGGGATAAGTTCAGCTCTGCCAGGGTTCAGTCAGGCACCCTCACAGGAAGGCTTCCTAGCACCACAGTGCTTTGATTTGCTCTTAAGTTCAGATGATCCCAAACCAATCCTTCAAACTCTGTCTGGGTTTAGACCTGAATTTGTCATGATATAAAAAAAGATAAATTCAAACCTTGACTCCAAGCAGCCCGAATATTTGGGAAATGTTATCAACTTAGAAGTATTTCATTAACACCTGAATACTTTACAGTTCCTTTTAACAGTGCATTTATTATTTCTTACTTGCATTTTTTTTGCTGTTATTTATCTACATATCTAAAGATTTTTGTAATTAATGCAAAAGAATGCTGGAAGGGAAATATGCTTTAAGGGCGACATGGATGGAACAGAAAAAAAAGGAACAATAATATATATGCAAGCTGGATCAAATCTGGAATTCTACTTAATTCAGAAGCTTGTCTCTGTTGGTGGCAAGGAAGGCACAGGAAACCTTAGTGCTGGCAGCTCCTGTGTGACCTACAGGAGAAAGCCTTTTCCTAGGTCCTGAGGGAGAAAACACTGATGTTTGCATCATTCCTACTGCTCCAAAATGCACATATTGGTACAATGACCAGCAGCTCTCACACATGAGAGTGTCATCCAGCATGGACTGACATCAGGAATGGATCTGTTCTCTGCAGCTCTTCAACACAGCTTAGAACTAGTTCAGAGTACAGGAACACTAGGATGAGAATAATGTGTATATTTAAGTATATATAAACAATAGGGACATCTATATGTTATTTAAATAGTAATACAGAATCACAGAATCACAGAGTAACCAGGTTGGAAGAGACCCACCGGATCATCGAGTCCAACCATTCCTATCAAACACTAAACCATGCCCCTTAGCACCTCGTCCACCCGTGCCTTAAACACCTCCAGAGAAGGTGAATCAACCACCTCCCTGGGCAGCCTGTTCCAGTGCCCAATGACCCTTTCGATGAAAAATTTTTTCCTGATGTCCAGCCTAAATCTCCCCTGGCGGAGCTTGAGGCCATTCTGTCTTGTCCTGTCCCCTGTCACTTGGGAGAAGAGGCCAGCTCCCTTCTCTCTACAACCTCCTTTCAGGTAGTTATATGAGGTCTCCTCTCAGCCTCCTCTTCTCCAGGCTAAACAACCCCAGCTCTCTCAGCTGCTCCTCATAAGGCCTGTTCTCCAGCCCCTTCACCAGCTTTGTTGCTCTTCTCTGGACTCGCTCCAGAGACTCAACAACCTTCTTGTGGTGAGGGGCCCAGAACTGAATACGGTATTCGAGGTGCGGTCTCACCAGTGCCAAGTACAGTGGGAGAATAACCTCCCTGAACATGCTGGTCACGCCGTTTCTGATACAAGCCAAGATGCCATTGGCCTTCTTGGCCACCTGGGCACACTGCTGGCTCATGTTCAGTCAGCTGTCAACCAGCACCCCCAGGGCCTTCTCCTCCTGGCAGCTTTCCAGCCAGACTTCTCCCAGTCTGTAGCTCTGCTTAGGGTTGTTGTGCCCCAAGTGCAGGACCCGGCATTTGGCTTTGTTAAACCTCATGCCGTTGGACTCTGCCCAGCGGTCCAGCCTGTTCAGATCCCTTTGCAGAGCCTCCCTACCCTCCAGCAGATCCACACTTCCTCCCAGCTTAGTGTCATCTGCAAACTTGCTAAGGGAGCACTCAATGCCTTCACCCAGGTCATTGATAAAGACTTTGAACAGGACTGGACCCAGCACTGAGTCCTGGGGAACCCCACTTGTCACTGGCCTCCAGCTGGAGTAAACTCCATTTCCCACCACTCTCTGGGCCCGGCCATCCAACCAGTTTTCCACCCAGAAGAGTGTGCACCTGTCCAGTCCAGAGGCCGACAGTTTCCGTAGCAGAATGCTGTGAGAAACTGTATCAAAGGCTTTACTGAGGCCCAGAAAGATACATCCACAGCCTTTCTCTCGTCCAGCAGCCGAGCCACTTTGTCATAGAAGGCGATCAGGTTAGTTTGGCAAGACCTGCCTTTTGTGAACCCGTGTTGACTGGGCCTGATCACCCAGTATACATATATATTTAGATTACCTTTTTGTTCAGCTGTAGCTCACACTACCAGCCTCTGCTTAATCAGACTTGCACTGACCTGCTAAAGCAGCAGCTCAGGTGATTACTTTGCTCAAGGGTTTGGAGAAAGAGGGGAGCTGCCTCCAGTTACCTCCCAGAGCCCCTCCACGTGGGGAAAGAAGGGTGAAGAGGGAGGCTGAGGCACTCAGCGATGCCAGGACAAAGTCTGCCAGGGTCAGAGTCCATCTTGAAAAGCTTATAAGAATTTATAAGTTCTCCAGAGTGGATTTAAAGCTGGCTGTGAATGCAGTGACTAAGGCTGCGATCCTCAAAGTCATTTAAACATTTGATTCCTCAGTCAAGCCAAACCTTAGAGGATCTGGCTACAGCACAACAGCCTTCTACCTAGACAAGCATGAATAATAGCTTGGGCAAAAACACCATCCACGTGGCTCTCAGGCCAACCCCCTGATGGATGTGATCCTAATTAACGGGTTAGATGCTCCAGACAAGTGGGTCCTAATTCCCCAAAGCCTCTCTAAACTGTGTGGTTTTCCACATGCTCCAATATTTGCTTGTCTCTGCCCTCTGCCTTCACCAACCTGGCCATCCCACTGAGCTTGTGTTCCTGCAGCACTAAGAAAGATGGGGAGCCTTTCTGGAAAGACAGAAAGATACAGGGAAATATGGAGACCAAGCAAAGAACAGCTCAGTTAAGGGACCTAGCCACAGAGCTTCTTTAAGGCAGGATGGTAGGTGCACCTTATGGGTGAGAAGAGTCAACAAAGAACACAGGCAATGGAAACATTTTAATTAGAGGCGGCTATCACTTCACCTAGTCAAATATACTGTTTGGCCAAAGTTGACACATCCCTATGGAACATTACAGCTTCAGTTTTATCAGGAAGCTTTTCTTGGGGAAAAGGAGAAAGAGAGATTGACTGATGCTGTTTAGCTGGGGCCTAGGACATTGACCACATTCCAAATACCTGTTCTGGCTGATTCAGAATGATCTCAAAAACCTCTGCAAAAAAGAAAAAAAAAAAGGAGGCTGGGAGGCAATGGTTTAAAAACATTGCATTGGAATGTTTAAAATATGTCAAAACCTTTTTTTTTTTTTTAACAGAAAATTCATCAAATCTGACACTTCTCATGAAGAGTTCTGGCTCCAACGAATCAGTATATTTGGACACTACTTGATTCCCCCTCCACCACTACTTCAGCCAAATATTCTTGGCTGGTTCTGATTATACAGTCATATATTTTTTTACACACATACACCCAGCATGTACATCTGAAGGCTCAATAATCATGGCTCAGATGGGGAAAGAAGTGTTGATAAGAGCTTAGCTGCTCCACCACACAAAAAGAAGACCGAAAACCTTTTTCCCCACCTCATCTCTTCACCTCACACACCCACCCCTACTCCTCTCGCCCCCCCAGGAAAAGCCTAGCACTAGGAACTCGGGTCTCCGCAGATGGCAGTCACATGCTCTAGTTGGCTGAGTCCCCTTCTCGACATTTCTGCACTTCTCTAGTGCCCTCCTCAGGTTTTCCAGAAGTTCACCTTCTTCCAGACACTAGGCAGCATTTGGGTCTGCTGTCCTGCTGCCAGGCACCCAGCATCCTTTTGGGAAGATGAGAATTGTTCCTTTCTGCACCCAGAGGGAGGCCAGAGAATCCAAGAAGCCCCAAGAAGATGATGTCCTCAATGGTGAAACTCACTGTCAATGGCCTTCGGGGTGTGCACACAACCCTGCAAAAGGGTCCCTGCCTTGAGTTGCAGAATCACTAGTGACAGCTGAGGGTACTCAGTGCCCAAAAGGATGCATCTAGCATCTCTTGGAATCAGCCAGTGGTTCAGGGCTGACCAACAGGGGCATCAGAAGGCATTACCTGAGCAAAGCCGCTGCTAACATTTCAGAGGGGGCTTCTTATGCCGCACACCCTGAGAGAGAACGATTTTAGGAAGAGGAGCTAATGGAAAGGGTTTTCTTTGTAAATGATGAAATAGTTAAAGTTGAGAGTAAACAGGCAACCAAGCTCTCCCTTTAACCCTCTGGCATCTGGAGGGCCAGCCAAATCTACCAGTTCTAAGAAGTTATTTTTAAAAGAACAGACATACACACATTGGAGTCAAAGGGAGAAAAATCTCTTTTCACAGGAATCTGTCCTTGATTAGAGAAGAAACATGGCAGTGGGGAAATAACTGATTATTCAGCAATGAGTTCAGAAGAACATATTAAAAAGAGGGAAAAAAGAAGACATATTTGTTTAGGGTGTGACAGAGAGACTTCCAAAGCGCGTAGAGACAATTGGAAATTACATCTATTGAAGCAGAGGCATTTGCTGTTCGGGGTGAGAAATCAAAGGGCAAGCCCTGGGGAGGCAGGAGAGTGGGGTGGCCAGCCTTGGGTGGTCAGTGACAGGCAGGCTTGAGCATGTAACCTCTCATAAAATCCTTCCAGGGTGCTTTCACGTACTGTGTATAACATGAGCTGATTTCCAGACAGAGGTCCTAATAAAGATGTGCTTCAGGAGGCAGGGGGATCAGATGGGGTAATGAAATTGGACTGTTTGCCAAGCAGACGCTTCCCCACTTACTGAAGGTGGCATGGATGCATAACAGGAGATGTGAAGGGATGAGAAAAAATGCTGTGGACTGCAATATCATATAATAATATCAAAGGACTCCATATATGTTTAATCCAAACTACCCAAACACCAGAGGCTTGAGGGAAGGTCAAGGGTCTGCACACGCCTGGCATCTTATTGCAGAGTGCCTCTGGTTAAGAAGCAGTTATCTGCCTCAGATTGACCTGGCCAGAGTTTGAACCAGTCTGAACAGAGATTTATTAACCTTCACAATCAAGATCAATAAATAGTTTCCTCTCGAGTGGGCAAACTGTCTGGAATACAAGACATTAAACTGAGCCCACCACCGATCTGCTCTTCCTCTGCCCAATAAAATGAATCTCTAAATCCCCAAGGCAGCAATTTCTAATTTCTATAGCATTTTGAAGCCAACTCTAATAATCACATCTAATTAGAAGGTCCTGGATTACTGCCATGTAGCGTATGGTTGTTAACAACAAGATTTCTACACTTCTCTGTGGTCATTTGGAAACTATCTGTACTTATACCCTGACCATCTCCTCTGCCAAGTGTACGCTGGGCACTCAGTCTTACCATGTGGTATAGGGTAAGGTCCACTAGCAAGATTTATGCGTAGGACAAGAAAGAACATATGATGTTCTTCAGGTCCAAAGCCACAATGTGTTTCTTCTCTCCAACCACCTACTCTGCTAGGGAGAGGGTACAGATAAGGTTAAAAGTGGGGTGAAATGGTTCAAATCTGTATTCTTAGATTTTTTTTCAGTAATTGAAACTTCAGTGGAAGAAAGAGTGAAAGTTTACTAAAAAAAATCAAACAAAAGTCAAATCCACAGGGCTGGTGTGCTCAGTCTAGAAGGGAAACTGGGGATAACTGAAAGGTAGGGTACTACTAACAAACAAGATGTCACAGGATCTTTTCCATTAGATCCAGTGAGCAGTTCCTTTTGACTTTCAAAAAAAGTCATGAATATGAAATTTTAATCTGAATTCACACTGCATTTTGACATTTTGTAGCCTTTAAGCAAATAGGTGAAGCTCCTGGCTTATGAAATCCCTCAGCTGCAAACTTCTAGAGGCTGGAGTCTCCAATGAAGGCTCATTCGTCCTCTACTTCAAAGCTGCACCATTCATTTCTCATTGGTCACGTCAATTGCTTGGTGTGGACATTCACACTGAGTTGTCCCTAACTTCTTATTTCCCAATCCTTTCCTACATGTCATTATTCTTATTCATGGACAATCATCTCACATAATTCTGTTTACAAATCCTCCTGGTTGACACTATTTTAGAGAAACTCTCTATTTTAGAGAAGTTTAAGACCTTGCACAGGTGGAAATCACTAGGAGTAGCTCCCTGTTATTCACTTTTCAGAGGCTACATGGGGGTGTGACAACATAAACAATCTCTCCCCAGTAATCACAGCTTGCGATAGCCAGTGTTCTAAGATGTATTCAAGCCATAGCTAGAGCTGTGCAAAGAGAGACCTTCCTTATCACAAAAATTTTTGAAATATAAGTTGATGTTCCTTTCTGCATCAGAAATAAAACTGGAAGGAATTATCAAAAATGTTCATAGATCTCCAGGCAAAAATGAAAAATAAATCAAAGAAAACCAAAAATTGATGCTGATAAAAATAATTTTCAAATATTTGATTTGGACCTTTTCCTCATTGTTTAAGCTCTTTTCTAACAAAAATTGAGTTAAATAAAAAAAATTAAAATGTTATTTCAATGTAAAAAAACTGCAAACCTACAGTAATTAAAGAATTAAGGAAAATTATTTTAGAGCACTAACCTTTTCACAAGCTGGAAAATCCATTAAAACCATCCCATTTCCCACTAACAATTTCAGTTAAAATATATTTGCCTTTTGTGGCAGAAAAAACCATGTAAAATAAATTTTCCAACCAGCTGTAGCAATGACTTGATGTATTTTTAATACATTTCAAGGTAAGAGATGCAACAAAAACCCCCCAACTTCTGACCTTGCCCATCCTCTGAAACTGTTTGTATCTGAGGGTGTTGGTCACCTCAAAGAAATTAGTGGACCCAAAAGTGCCCATGGGGAAAAGAGAAAGGGTCTGAACTGAATCTGAGCTAAAATCCTTGTGCCAGCAAAGGAGGTTTACTCCATCTTTCCTGGTCTTGCTGCAGAACATGCTCATCAGCAAAGGCAGCCGGCAAGGAGCCAGAATCCAAAAGTGCCTAGTTGACTTTGAGCAATCCTCAAATTCAGCAGGGGCTTGAAGGACCACAGGGGCGCTAGGAGATGTGTACTTGCCCTTACACTGGCTGCAGTGTCCTTTTTCAGTGGACAAATACTGCTGCTTTCTAGCAATTTGCACCAGTTTTCCAACAGTTCTCAACGGGACATTTGACACTTCGTAAATTCTAAAAATTGATCCGTTTGAGGCTTAAGGATTGAGGAAAAGAAAATGGTCAGCAGATAGCATGCAAGCCAGCTGCAGTGTTGATGTAAGAGGGAGGTTGCCAAATAGCTGCTGAGGGAAGGGACAGTGGTGTGGCAGTCATTTCTCCCTCAGTGGAGCTGGCAAATGGAGATAGAACATATCCAGACTCGCACTTGTGGTCTTCCAGGATTCATTTACCCTGACAGCTTCTGCCAGAAATAGAGGGAGACATTCTGGAAACCACATTCCTGTCGACAGGCCATTGCTGTACCACCTCGTCTCTACTGCATGCCTCTCCTCCTTTCCACTCCTTTCTGCTCTACCGGAGACCTATACCCACCTCCTGACCATTGCTGAGGAGGCATCAACATGCCTTCTCCAGCACAGCCAAAAGTGGCTGGGATCAAAGCAACAATTAGCATAATAAATTTTGACTCCCATTTTATGTGGAATATCAGGTTCTCTGATTGTAGCAGCTCCTTTGGCCATTAAAAATAACCAAGATTTCAGAGAGTCTGACATGTTTAATCTGCACAACTCTTTATTTGCACCAGTGGGATGTGTGGCCCTATGATGAATGCACAACACATACCTAATAAAGACATTTTGGGTGGGTGATAGAGAGCTCAGCTGACCCTGTTGGAGGCAGAATTGCATGGAAGGGAAAATGTTTAAGAGACATTTGGCAAAACTGCCAAGTTTTCTGGAGTCATTTTACCTGTTGCCTGCTCAGTGGAGACCACAACAAAACACAGGAAAGGTCCCAAACCTCATAAGAACATAAATACCATATCACATAAGACCAAATGTCCGAGCAGTGCAGTATTTTGGGTCTGATAGTAGCCAGTAGTGGGTATGTAGGGAAGAATGTAAAGAACAGGGCATGGACAGATATTTATTTAGCTTCTGGGAAACAGCAGTATAGAGATCAAACAGAAATGAGATATCAGGACACATTAGGAAACCTCCACCTAACCTGAAAAAAAACTCCAAAAAATGTCACCCAGGGAAATGTGCCCAGTGGTAGTGAAGAAAATACTATAAATGACTCAGTGCCTGTGTCCAGTTAACCACAGGGCAAGACATTTAATCTAGCCTGTGCCTCAGTTCCCACCATGAGACAGAGATGTTGCATCACTACCGGATGGAGACAATAAAGCCATATCATGAGTGAGAAGTTCTGAGGTGCAAGGGGTGAGGACTAAATGGGTTAACTGAATGGTAGTCTGTATGAGTGTCTACTTGCAGTTATTTTCCCTTCAACATCTGAATTTTAGTCTCAGTGATGTGGAAGCTTTCAACAGACATTGTTCATTACACAAATAACCAATTATTACCATCCATTGTACATTATATCCTCTCTCTTACTCATTATTTCTTCTTTTTAAGAAAGATAAAAACAGCTGTCCTTGTCAAAGCAAGAGAAGGACTTAAGACTTCCAGCATCCAGTCAAAATGAGTGAAACATATTTGCATTCAACTCACTATAGATCTGGGGCTGAAACTCCTCTGGAGGAATGATTTCACCTAGTGTTGCACAGTTGGTAAATTTAGGAAGTTCCTCACCTTAGCATGTGAAGGGAAAACATATCTAATAAACAGCTCTCCATTAACATTTCACCCAGCTGCAATATCAAACACGATTAAGTAGCACATGAGCCTAAGCATTCCCTACCCAGCTCATTGCTTAGTGGATAACAAGTGCTGCAAATGTGAAAAGAGGACTTTTCTTCCTTCCAACCATGACTCAATAAAACCAGGGAACAGGGCTTATACTAGCATATTACGCTTAAACATCTTACACTTAAATCTAATATGCAGGGCATACGGAGTGAGCATCAGGCCCTGCCCAAATTGTTTACAAGCTGAATAAGTAAGAGAGACAAAAGGAACAGTGCTATGAAGTGAGGAACCAAGGAACACACAAGGTTTCAGTACTTTAAGCAGTCCCTCACCATCATGATGGGAACACTGAACTCAAGTGCCCTGCTACCTGCTTGGTCCTCTGCAGCCATCTACCATCAACATCTCTGCAGGTGCTGCTAAGTCTACAGAGCCCTGCTAGCCCTTTCTCTCCATGGGAAAGTATCATAACTAAATAAATATATTGATTTGCTCTTGGTGGAGTAAGTTGAGTTGTAAACACCTTACTAATAGCTGGGGAGAGGTCATAAGGCCTGAAAAGCCAAACCATTCTCTAAACTGCAACCGATTTGCATCAGTGCTAGACCCTTTTCCCCAAAAGTAAAAGGAGCGTTTGATTAAATTCATCAAGGATTTAGAGGAATCTCAGCTCTGCTGTAGATAAAATCAGGTTTTAGGTAGACTGTTCTAAGTACTCCTAAAGCAGCGTATCTAAGCATCCTGAAATGCACTCTCTTTCCTGAGCATGCCAAGGTTAGCAAGCCAACTTTGTGGTTACTGTGCAGGGGAGAGCCAGAGCCAAGACCCCCTGAAAACCGCCAGACAATGGTTTCTTTGACTGAAACTACTGCACTCAAGATCTGAACTTGTGCCTTTGTTGAAGATGCTGTGGACAATCTCAGTGTATTTGGCTCAGTACAGATGAATTAAAAGGAGTCTGAAAGTCTTAACAAGGTCTTCTTGGCTTTAAAGCCTATGAACTTATAGGAAACGTGTATGAAGAAACTTAAGAGAACACACTGCTGCCTGTTTCATCTCTTTTGATGGGATATGCTCAGACAAAGACAACATTAGTCTGTACTGGATGTTTTCATGTGCCTTGTTTCTTGAATTTTCCCTGAGATTGTCTGCCTGAGCATATATAGTGGCTGTTCTGGAATTGGGCAAAGTTCACAGAATCATAGAATAATCAGGTTGGAAGATACCCACCGGATCATCGAGTCCAACCATTAAGTTGACGTTATTTTTACAGTGTAATGTGAACCATTATATTTCTTAATTTTCAGAAGTTTAAATATGCATTAATTTTTCAAGTCCTGCTGAGGAGTAATCCTCTATGCATACGGGAACAATATGAGACACTATTAGGCAACGTTAACTTTGTGCTGAATTTTTTGGCATAAGATGCTGTATGCTCTAATCTATTTGCAAATCAAAAGCCAATGCTTTGCACACTTCAGTGAAAAGCCAGAGGGAGCCTGCCCCACTAGAAAGGTCACCAGATTAGGACTCAAGGGAACTCTTCTTAGTTTTGCCACTGATTTACTGCTCAGTCTTGGCCAAGTCATCTCTTTTCTTCGTGCCTCTATTTTTCCTCTCATTCTTTGTGTTTTCTATTCAAACTGCAAGTTCTTTAGGGCAGGAGCAGGCCCCTCGTTATTTGCTGGTTCTGTGCCTCGCACAGCAGGCCCCCCCTCTCCTAGCTGCAGTATGCCTACTAGATGCTACTGCAACAAAAAGAATTCAGAGCCTTAAAAGTTTAAAAGTGTTTGGCTTTCACTCCCAGGATCTTTGGTCTCTTTCACTTCTATCGTTACCATAAAGCTTTTCAGAAGGGGCATCAGCCACCAGCTGAGTAAGTTCCCAGTCAAAGGGTTAAAATAACCAACTCCTTTAGACATCATGGAGAAAGGTGTAAGAGGAACTCAGACCATATGGCAAACTAGGTACTAGTTAATCAATAGTACTCAAAGGTGAAGGCCATATGGAGGAGCCAGTAATCATTGCACAAGTTAAACAAAGTTTAGTGAACAGCAAGCCTGATAAAGCAAAGCTTTAACTATTTTCTGTGAAAAGTTCCACCTTTCCTCTAACCTAGCTCTGGAACAGGGTCCACATACACCAATCTTCTCTCTGACTCATACAGTCAAGAGTTCAATGGAAGTTTTGAGACCAACCCATGGACAATACTTCTTTATTGCCCTGACAGTTCATATACTACGTTACGTATAATTCACCTATTCACTGGACTCTTGATCCAAACTCTTCTGGTAAAAGGGCTTGTGGGCAGTTTACTTTCTGTCCAATGACTTCATTGAAAAGGATTTTTCTTCTCTTTGTATCTTGCCATGTGCAAGTTTTCCTTCCTCTTGTTTCCCTCCTCTTGTTTTCCAGTTTCTGGAAATAATTTGTGGTTTGGAAATGGAAATGCTCTCGTAGGCTTCAAAGAGCTTAAAGCCTGCCATACAAGATCAGTTCATTGGATCTATTTAATCTGCTCTCCTCATTCCAGCCATGGCCAATACCTGGTACTTCAGAAGACTGCACGACTTCATAGTAGCAACAGGACACTTGCAGTTTAGACAGAGTCCTTTCTCTGAATGTGTGAGGATCTGCTAAAGCATTGTTTCCACTTCCACCATGACCTACCCCAGATTTTCTGGGAGGGTTCCTCAAGGAATCAGCTAAAGAGTAGAGATCCTCTACAAGGATAAAGAGCCTTAAGGGGGAAGAAGTACCTTAATACATATCAAAAGAGGTCTTCACAAAACAGCACAACAAACACAGCTCAACCCCATCCAGGACTGGCTTGGCTCACTTCCTTTGTTCAAAGAAGTTGGCAAGCAAATTTTTATTTTAAGAGTCAGAACAGAAGCTGTAGGGGAGGTACTGAAATCTGGGGATAATTCACAAAATCCTGGCAAGTGGTGTGGAAGGAAGCTAGTGTTACATATCTATCATTTGTACTTCTTTTGTTATTGGTGCTAGATTTAAACAGATATAAGCAACCTATCGATGATGACATCTCATTTTCAGCTAACATCTTTCCTGTCTGCTTTTAAATGAATGGGAAGCAGGTATAAACTTGGACAGACATTTTTTGGCTTGCTCATTCATGTCAGGATGGTCTTGTACTTCACAGATATCCTACATAACGTAGCAGGATTTCCTTTTTCAATAAAGCACAATTTAGTATTACAAACATACCAGATTTGGTATCCTAAAAGTCTGCCACTTTCCTCAAAGAACACCATCATCCTTCTCCAGGCCTGGCAACTCCACATGCTCATGCCTCATCTTTTCCCATGGTCAACAACTAGTAGCCATGCAGTTGGACTTTGCTGTTTATTTTTGAAGACTTGGCAGAGAACCATCAAGCGGATCATCCACGTTCACTTCAATCTAACTCAGGCTTGCATTCTGATGGGTGCAGGTAATCAAGGGCATCACTCTTAGGATGAGGGGAAACTTCAACCAGACGACATCTGCCAAAGGAAATGGTGGAATGCATGGTGTTACATTGCCACCTTGTGGAGAGCTCCACTGGAGATGAATAAAGAAAGATGGCTGGCTAGGGAGTTGCAGGTCAACACATCCTGCAAGATCTTCCCGTGGCTGTATACCCATGACTGGCTAAGCTCTTGTGCCCTTGCTGTGACTGAATGAGCCACTACACGTTGCTGTTCGTTTCTCCTCCACATGGTGAAGGATGGGAGCTCCATGCAATGCCTGGAGGTCCTACACATGGGCAACATCAACCCATTTCTTTAGCACCTGGGTTTGCACGTTTGGTATTAAAGTTTTGTAGAGGAGCAGCCAATGTGTAACAGTGGTCCTAGGTCAACCTCCAGGGGGTAGGAATCTGTGTTATCACGGTTACCACTAGTTCTTCCAGCGCGCGTTATCCACAAAAGAAGTGTATGGCTAAGCTCTGTGTCCAGGCGTCCACAAGCTCGAGGAGAGAATGAAGGAAAACGTATTTCTTTTCATTAAGCACAGAAGAAGCCTCTGGTGGCAATGCTTTTTATATTAAGTGGTGCCCCCAGAGAGGTTGAAATATACAAACCCACAACATGCTCCTCCTGTTTTTGTGATGAAGTACTGTGTTGACAGGCTGGAAGAGAATTACTGAGAAGTACTACCATGTGGACTTTTACAGTGATGCCATGTATTGAGTTTCATCTGGTGATGATGTGCACTTTTGTGACTGCATTGACACTATTCTCTCTCTTAAGAATCTGCAGACTGAGTTTTTGGAGTGAAAAGGATTAGCATTATAATTTATTCAGTAACAGAGGAGGTCTGTGACTTTATGGGTCTTTTCAATTACAATGAAAAAAAAGGGCAAAAATAGAAGTTATAGGTCCCTACTCCAAGGTCCTTAGCAAGAGAAATTAAATACCAGAGCAAGGCAGGCAAACCCTAAGAAAACAGGAGGATGGTTTTTCAAAAGCATCAACATATGAAAAGTGTGACACACAGATAACACCTTATTGCCTGTACATCATGTTTGAGAATTATAATGGCTCTAGAGGAGGTAAACTAGATCCAGCACTGATTAGAGGGAGAAAGCTGTCCTCCCAGGTTGTCCATTGCCAATCCATCTGCAGACAACACAATATCTGAACTGTGGGCTGAAGTTTAAGACCTTCAGTGAGGAACAGTCTTTGATTTAAAGGAAATCTGATACCTCCTCAGTGAAGGATTGCATTCTTTGAGATGCAAGATATGGACAATTATGGAGATGGTGGCCAACAACAACATGACGTGAGTGCCAACATCTCCTGATGGGAATAAAGGCAGTAAATTTGAGCTCCAGAGGTTTGTCATGGGACTTTTGCTAAATACTAGTCACCAGTAAATTCAGTGACTTAGAAACAGACTCTATAGAGATAAGAAATTGCTCTGCTACTCAGGAGTAGCACAAACTGTCACCTTTCTTTGGGCAAAGTTCTATCTTGATAAAGGCAATGGCACTATCAGAGTATATTTTCTCCGAGGCATATAATTTGATATTTCATGAGATCTTAGTTGAGAAATAAATACTTTGCACTGTGTGGTATTAGCAAGGCATGTATTAGACTTACCACCATGTGTTTCAATGACAACTTTCAACACAGAATATAATCTAAATAATACAAAATCTGTGATAGTAGGATTTGCAGATGGCATATAAATTATTGAGATAGTAAAGAAGAGGATAAATTGGATTAGAGAGGTACAAGAATTTCCTGCTTAAATCAACAGAGTAAGTGCATGCTACTAGAGGCAACTGAAACATACTTGCAAGAAAGGCTGAGATTCAATCCCACCCATCTCCTGCCCCTAAAAGAGGCATCTAAACAAACAGCCTGGTTGGCATAGGCTTCCTCTACAGTCAGTGAAGAAAAGACAGCATATCCAGGGCAGAAGTCTGGCTGAAGTTTGACGGGCTGCAGCCAGGGCCCTGCATTCAGGGGAAAAACCTCTGTCTTGCAAAGCCGTGCACAAAGAATATCAATATTAATCACCTCAATATGAGATCTTGGTGCAGTGTGTGATGGCTATTCTGATACTCAGGTATATGAAAAAAAGGATTACCAAGTAGAAACAGGGAACTGGTTTTGAGCTTGAGCTGTCCACTATTACAATCAGCAGAAGAATAATATCTTTAGTCTTGGCATTCCCTATTCAGGAGGGATATAGACATGTTAAGAGTTCAAACTAAAGCCACAAAAATGATCTTGCAAGAGAAAACAAGTCTTGCAATACGATGAGTATAAGCCTCTAATCTACTGTGATTAGCCAAAATGTGACTTGATATTCTTGTGTGTAGGTACTTACGCATGGAAAAGAGACCTTACAGACCTTTCAAGTCTTTCAGCCAGAGACATAAAAAAAAATCAGAAAGAATTCAGGCTGAAGTTAGACAAGTGCAACTGCGAAACACCTTATGATTTCCTAACTGTGCAGGTAGTTTAATATTAGAGATGTAATAAAATCACAAATGATTTGGAGTTTGTAAGATGCAAACAGGCATTTTAGCACTTCAATACATATGATTATATTGAAGTACTTAAGAGCATGTACTTGGACTGTTATTGTAGAGCAGCTCAGTAACTCATCAACTTTAACCTGTTCTTGAATCAATATGCTTTATAAAACTTCACTCCAGTGCAGCACCGGCAAAGAATTCTGCAACCTAACCATACCCAAGGAGAAAAACCCAGAGGCTTACCATAGTTTATTCATGCCTAAGGATCAAAGAAAAGGAAGCCTACAACAGAAATACTGGGGTATTCGGAAAAGGAAAAAGAAATAGATACACCTCTTTCTATCAATGTAGTAGAAGTCACTTGTGGAGGGCAAGGGTGCTAATTTACTCCAGGCTTAGTCTTCTGCATCACTGAAGATCCATGCTCTCCTGAAAAACTCTCCTGGGATGCCTAACTTTGTTTCTGTGATCTTAGATATCCTCATAAACAGTAAAATAATGTCTTCCTGAAGAAACTGATGATGAATGGGAACTTTATTTGAACCAATGGTCTGAAAAAGCCTAAAGGCATTAATTTCAATTAGAAGGCAGTTGGTGTGTCCTTAAAATTACTCCAGCCACAAATGCCAGATTTACATGCTTCCTTCTGCACTTAGGCTGCTTCTTAAGCTTCCCAACTCCTGTAAGCCCTTCATATTCTCTTCATCCATGCTTTTTTTGGATATCTACAAAGCACTCGCTACACCTAAATCTGTCAATCACACAGGGTAACATAAAATAAATGGAATTGAATACCAAGATGACACAGAGAAGATTATACTTGAGTGCATTATTCATTTCCATATTTAATTCATTACGTTTCTCCTCCTTTTTTTTTTTTTTTCCTTCCCCCTCTTCAGTTTATATGGAGCTGCAACACATTTTCCAGCCTGGTGTGCTGGAACACTGCAGTGTCGAGGGACTTTGTGGTTAAATGTAAGAACTTGTTGTCATATTGTGCGCTGGTCCTTTGTCCTCAGGAAACCGACAGCTCCAAGTTAGATAACAACTGGTAAATCATCAGCTTTGCTAAGCGTTTGCAAAGGTAGGTAAGGGGGGCAGGAAGGAGGTTTTAGAGCAGGAAAAGAAAGAAATTTCTCTCCTAAAGGATTAAGGACTTCTATGGCCACCCATCTTTGAAGTCTCCTACTAAATCTTTGGCTTTCCTGACACCGGTATTTCTTGACCTGTTTTTTGAGTTGGAAGAAGATATCTGTCTAGGGGCTTTCAGCAGGATGTGAAGGACAGAGGAGATGTGGATCAGAAAGAGAAGATGCCTTTCAGGGGCAGGGAGGGAGGGGGAAATCTAGAAGCCAATTTAATTTTATACTTCAGCAATAATCATTAATTATTCTCTAAGGGTTAAACTTGCCTGGAAAGCCCATGGGAGGAAGTGTACGCTGGTTGGTTGCAGGGACCGGATAAGATGACTTAATACAACATGTTTTCTTTTCCAGACCCAGTTCCCATGATTTTGTAATAAGCCAGCCTTGAATCAGCTAGTGAAATTTCTCTTCCCTGTTCTCTAATTCTTCTCTAAATTCACCCTCACACCTATTGAATGACCCAAAGTTTTACATCCTCCTCCAAGAAGCAGAGAAAGTTGCTGACTTCTCCTCCCTGCTTAGGAGTCAATGTTGTGCTCCTCACACCTCTGCTTCAGCTCTGAGCGGTTTCTCCTTCAACCCAGCTGATGTTTTACTTGAGCACTGGTAACTTTTTTCTTATTTTTATTCATCTGCGTATGAAGTAATACAGTCCCATGGTGGCACGTTGATGCATGTACAAGAGAAAAACAAAATACTTAATACTAGCCAGATGAAAGAAAGTAAAAAAAAAAAAAAAAACAACCAAACACTGAGTTCCTCCACACTCTTGCTTGGTAAGTTTCTCTTCTGAAGCCAGCTGTTTGACAGATGGTTTTAAAAGTGTAGTTGTGTTCACTTCTCTTAGATAGGCTGAAGGTCTCATCTTTGTTCGTTTTGCTTTGGAAAACTGCAGTGACAACTGGATGGGAGTCACTTCTCTCTGGGTTCACAGATTCACTGTACAGCAAAAAACCTACTGCAGTGACATAGCTTGTACTTGGGATACAACAGTCTGGATGTGGAAGCAAATTAGGGTGGAGAGGAGAGGTAAGTCTGAATAGAGCTTTTCAATTGTATTTCCTGCTGTTGAAAAGTCCACAGGTTTGACTTTCAGATTGTAAGATCTCAGTGAGAACAAAGATTTCTGTCACCTTAAAGAACTGTTATCCTCCAAGATCAGTGGGTTTTTTTCTTTTTCAATATCTCTGATTTTTTTTTTTCCTTTTTTTTCCCAGCAAAGAAGAGAGAATTCCTAAATCTCCACATATTGGTCTTGGGACTTAATCTCACCAAATTCCAAACACTGTCAGTCTCTGTTAACAGTCTGTCCTCTCATTACTTCCATATATTTGGTCAGGCTTGTCACTGTCTTCATTGCCTCCTTCCATTCCTATGTGTACTTTGAAAAGCTCAATTTCTTGCAGAAACTCCAAACAATGCTCTTTCTCCACACCTTCTCTTGGCCTCAGCCACCTCAACAGATCCCCACAATTCTGATTGAAGGAACAATTAATTCATAATACCACAAACACCTACCTGCTCTTTTGTGCTCTTAGAAGCTGCCCTGCTGGCCACCCCAGTATCTGTGTTCATCTGATTTAGATTACTCACAGCAGAAATATCAGATTCATAAATATGCTTAACACATAGGTTAAGGTGCTAGATGCTGGTCCCAGGGGTAAGGCACCATTAGATTTGTATTTCTATTGACCACAATAAGGTGAGCCATCACAACACTAAAACAAAGGGACTGAGAAGTGAGAAGATGACAATATTACAGGTTTTGGCTTCTCTCTTAGTTCAATCTGCCATTTAGTCCTGAACAAGCACCTTCTGAATTTGATGCATCTTCTTCCCCTTTCTAGTCCTTTCAGGACAAGTGCTGTTTATTATTTTGTGCTCGTGTCATCTATGCTACTCAAAAGGCAGTTCTAGGCCAGTAAATACCAGTGTAGTACTTGCACTCATCATAGAAATAAGAGGGACAGAGAGAAGAGGAAACAGAGGGAACAAAGATACACAGACAGTAGAGGGGAAGCGTGCCCTGCTGGTCACACTTCTTTTGATGCAGCCCAAGATACGTTTGGCTTTCTGGCCTGCAAGCACACAGTGCTGGCTTATGTTGAGCTTCCAATCCACTAGCACCCCCAAGTCCTTCTCTTCAAGACTACTCTCCATCCACGCTTTGACCAGCCTGTGTTTGTGCTTGAGATTGCCCCAACCCAGGTGCAGGACCTTGCACTTGACCTGGTTGAACGCCATGACATGCACAGTCCCACCTGTAAAGCCTGGCATCCCTTCCCTCCAGCACACTGACCACACTACACAGCTTGCTGTCATCAGTGAATTTGCTGAGTGTGCAAGGACTCAATCCCACTGTCTGTGTCTCCAACAAAGACGTTAAAAAACATCATGAGGAGAGGTGCTATGCTGGACCTTATTCTCACCAACAAGGAAGGGCTGGCTGGGGAATGTGAAGTTTGAGGGAAGCCTTGGCTGCAGGACCATAAAACACAGGAGTTCAAGATCCTAAGGGCTATAAGGAAGGTGCACAGCAAACTCACTACCCTGGACTTCAGGAGAGTAGACTTTGGCCTCTTCAGGGATCTGCTTGGTAG
The DNA here is from genome assembly GCA_033459285.1 of Clamator glandarius. Taxonomy (NCBI): domain Eukaryota; kingdom Metazoa; phylum Chordata; class Aves; order Cuculiformes; family Cuculidae; genus Clamator; species Clamator glandarius. The sequence continues at coordinate 2,034,471 of JAUNZM010000125.1, forward strand.
GGTACCATGGGATAAAGCCCTAGAGGGGAGAGGGGTGAAGAAAGCTGGTCAGTAGTGGAGGATCATCTCCTTCAAACTCAGGAGCATCTCAACAAAGAGGAAGTCAGGCAGAAACTCCAGGAGGCCTGCATGGATGAACAAGGATGAACTCCTGGACAAACTAAAACTCAGCAAAGAAGCTTACAGAGAGTGGAAGCAAGGACAAGTAGCCTAGGAGGAATACAGAGAAATTGTACAAGCAACCAGATATCAGGTTAGGAAAGCTAAAGCCCTGGCAGAATTAAATCTGGCCAAGGACATCAAGGGCAACAAAGAAAAGCTGCTATAGGTACACCGGTGATAAAAGGAAGACTAGAGAGAATGTAGGCCCTCTGGAAGAAAACAGGAGACCTGGTTACCCAGGATATGAAGAAGGTACAGGTACTCAATGGCTTTTTTTCCCTTAGTCTTCACCAGCAAGGGCTCAATCTACAGTGCCCAAGTCACGAAAGGAAAGGACAGGGGACTGGAAGAATGGAGAACTGCCCACTGCAGGAGATGGGATGACACTGAAGTGAGTCATCCCACTCCCACACATTTTCATTACACTTCCACACTCCATTTAAAAAACACTCTTATAACTATGTGGAAAGATACTATAAATTGCTTTGAAAATTTTATGTGATGGCAAAAGAGTAGTGACACAAGACCCGTTTCTAAATGTTACTTATCACACTTTAAAACTCATCCTCAGTACTAACAAGAAACTTACTTTATTGCTTGTATGCTCTTACAGAGCAACCATGGAGCAAACCTGTTCATTGAATCTTATTTATCCTTTAATTGACCCATTTCTCTGGCTGAACATCTATCACAAAGCAATACAAACATTATATGGGATAAGCTGTGCTTAAAAGCTTTGTGAAAGAAGTGTATTTTGCAGGAAGTACTGAAAGATGAGATAGAGATTTTTTTTAGCTTTCAAGGGATTTACTCCAAAGCCCACTGAAAGTGGTGGAATGACTTCAGTTGATTCCAATGTTCTTTGGATCAAAACCAAGGTGTAAAGAACTAGTGACATGCATAGAGGGCAACAGAAATGAAGGTACAAAAAGTAAAATTCAAATTCAAAACTATATACACTGTGAGAAGTCCTAGCCATTCTGCAGATTACTGAAAGACACTGTATAGATCTATTGTTCAAATGATCTGTAGTGGTGAAAGGTCACAGATCCAAATTTTCTCTGTCACCATGATTCACACACCAATAGTACGAGTCATAGCACATGTTCCTCAGCCAGGATAAAAGAAACTATGCCTCATATGAAGAAAAAAAAAATCATCTATTGTGCCTAAGGAGCGGTGTCTCTTCTCAGATAGTCAGCGTGTGCCAGCTGTTGTATTTTTCATCTGTCCTACTACAGTGACATACTTAATACAGACCACTGACATAACATGCCAACAGTCGTAGCTCATCAGACTATGATTGTTTCTGATTAAGTGCTTTTCAAATCAGAATATGCCAGTCTGTCAAACCTAAGACTTTTGATGGGGGGGAAGAGTTCAACCAACTCCCTCCAGTTTTAAATTCCACTTTTGTTTTTAAAATTAAACCACTGGTAATAAAAGAATAAAACACAAAGAAGTCAATATTGAAATCAAATGTTTTAGCTGATGCTAGAGGAAAAAGATTCAGAACCTGGGTTTTCATTTTGCAAAAGTTTCTGAAATTCTGGCTGTTGGCCCAAGTTTTAAACCCAGGTTTGGTTAAAACAAAAAAATCCTGAAAATGTTCACAGGATAGGAAAGCTGTTTCCTGCCAACTCTATATTGGTTTACAGTTCTGACGCATGCAAGCTGGACTTGAATTAGCAGATTAGGCCCAAATCCAAAAAAGGGACCTAGGCACTTAAATTGTGACTGAGGCATATGAGTCTCAGACAAAGGTCCTCAGTCCCTGGAAACCACTGAGTTTTCACAATTAATAACTCTGTTTCGGAGCATGCCCCAAAGCACCTCAACCTTCGCAGGCAGCTTAATGCCCACTTCTTCACCTCCAGCCAAACCATCCCAGGTTCCCTTGGAGCATGCCTTCCAATGACAGGACCCTTCATACATGCAACAGCAACTCCATTTTCTTCCAAAACACAAACAAAGGAAGAGGTGGTACCACCTTATCATACAACAGCCCAGTACTTGCGGCACACACCCAAGCAGAACTGATTTCCCACTCCCGCTTGCCTGTGAGGAATCAGACCCATGCCACAAAGGGTGCTCCAGCCAGAGCCCTCCCTTGACTTGCCCCTGTACTTCAGTCGCATGCAAAAAAGATGTTCTTGGCTCTGGTTTCCTCTGCCAAGTTTTGTTTAAATACTTGATCTTGTTATTTTTAATGCGTGAATATAGAGAGGACTGTTGGAGGGAAAACAGACACCAAAGCCATGTGCTGTGTCCTCAGGAGAGACTTTTGGATTTCAATGGACATGCCCATTTAAGACACCCAGCATTGCCTTTTGCATGTCTTGGGCATCTCCACAATCAGCATCACCTTTCTGTCTCTCATCTTTCTCTATGGTTTGTAAGAGGAGCCCAGGGCCCTCGTTCAGCAGGTCAGGATGAGGCTCTTTGTGTCTCAGCCCTTGTACCCTATTGCAGACACAGAGTTGGTTCAGTTCTCCATCACTTTTGCTGGCTGGCAACCCTGAGAAGAGGGCACAGCCTGCTGCCAGGCCTTGGAGGCGTGCTGCCCCAATGTGCTGTTATTCCTGCTTGTGTGCATATGGAGCAGGGCATTAGGCTTCCTTGTTTACATCTCCTCTTTTCTTTTTATCTTCCCCACCCCCACATTCTTCTCCCTCCTTCTTAGTAAAGAATGTGTTTTAAAACAAGTGTCTGCATTTGAGCTGCTGCAAACTCTAGTTTCCTTGGAGAAATGTTTGTGCTCTTTAACATAAAGAATTTCCGAAACTTATAGGAAAGGAATTTCATAAACTGCTCATTGAAAAACATTCCATACATTCCCCTCTCATCCAGAGACACCCGTGTGTGGTCTCCAACAAGGTCAGGTTTGGGGCTACGTAACGGGGACAAAGATTCCAGTGCTCAGAAAACAACAGATAACCACAGACCATGGGACAAGGGGGAAAGGACCTCCTGACTCCCACTGCTGGAGGCTGGGAGACCACCGGAAAGGCAACAGACAGTAAACACTGTGCGTTATCCTAGGGAGGAAAATCCCAGTGAGAAACTCCTGCATATCTGTTGAGAGAGTGACATCAGGCTCTGTAGTGCTGAGGAATGAAGAAGGGGAGGGGGGAAAAAAAATAAAAGAAAAAAAAGAGGAAAAGAAGGCTTCCCACTTCTAAGAAAGGTGAAGACATTAAAGGAGGTCCTTTAGAGGCAGATTGGATGCCTACTGCAAGTGGTGGGTAGCCAGACAGGGAGATAATTACAGATGGGTGCTGGGTTGGGAAGAACAGTCTGGTTTTAGAATGCCTCCTCCATGTTTTGAAATCAGGGAGGTGCATCTGCCAGCCCTGCCAGCCCTCAGGGCACTCTGAAGCTCTAGGAATGAGTGCTCTGCACATCTTCAGTTTACACTGTTTGCAGAAACCATAACGTTATTTCCAAACCAAGTACTCTGAAACATGCCAAAGGCACCATTCCTAATCCACTACGATGGACGCAACTCACGGCAGGTTTTAAAATAAAATTATACAAAGTGAGGAAAAAATCATCAGGGAAACAGTCTTTTGGAGAAAGTCCTTTTCTAGTACCTGATGAAATGTCACAAGATGTGTTTTATTACACAATTTTCCACTAAAATCTACATGCTAGAATTGATTTCTGAGTTTAGATCAGCTGGATACATGTCAGCTCCAGGAGATGTTCTGAGAAAGTTACGTATGTAAATAAGCCTGAACTGGAAACTTGCATTTCTTGGAAACTGGGAAGCAAGTCCACATTGGGGCAATCATTCACATTGCCCTGCTTATCATGTATCACTATGCACATTAGCACGGATTATGTATGGCTAGTGGCACTGTAAAGTGTAATTGTTTCAGTTTGGTAGGGTATTACTGTTTTCTTAGAGCTTATTATTGACCACACCAACTGCAGGGCTCACTCAATGCAATCAGGATCCAAACCTTTTCACCTGCTCCTTACATCACTCATGTAATTAAGAAAATCTTTCATCATCAGCAGTCATCAGTACACTAGAGACTTGAACCTAGTCTACATATTCTTGCTGGACAATTCTAGCTCCATTCATGAGTCCGAGGAAAAAGAAGCTCTGACTGGAGAAGTCATATCTTCATTCACCTTTACAAAAGTATCACATTGCAATAAACTGATCACAAACAATACCCTGTCTAGATTTCTGTAACAAATCACGAGGAATGAAAAATGGCTGACTACAAATATGCACTCATAACATTACAGTTGCTGAACCCTTAAAATCTGACATCCTGAGTCAGGAGAAAAGTGCAAGGAGCAATTACAAATACCCAGCTTTGCTAGCAAAGCACAACAAATTGCCTTCACTGCTGCTGCTGAATATTATCTCTGCTCTCCTGTTTGTTCTCTCCTAGCTCTTTATAAATTCAATCCAGCTATTAACAATATCCATTAGCTTCTCCAGAAGATTATCTCAGCTTTAGTGACTGGAATGCAGGGATTAGAAAAAAAAAAGCCCATTTGGTTTTGTTTTTAATAAAAGTATATGTTGATTTAAACTGATGGCTTTTAACATCTGTTGTGCAAGTCTTTGTGGTAATAACCCCCAGAGATTGTCGGAGAGAGATATAATTTAGTAGGTAATAAACATCAGTGATATCATTAATGAAGTATTCTAGCATAGATGTTACAAATAGGAAGACTCAAGGCTTCCACCTGTTTAATAATTACATTACAGAGGCTAAAACTCTGGCTGCTGTTGGCAAGCAGGTGTTCTTGTACCTCTCACCCCAACTGCAGGCATTGCTACATTGAGACGTGTACTGGAAGAACTGCATCCAGGACCCATTGGGAAGGTTCTGACTAGCACCATATGAGGCACTGATTTCGAAATGGCTTACCAATAAGAGGTTGTCCTTATTTCTGACATGGCTGTAATCCAGCTGAAAACACTTTCTTGGAGTGCTGGATGCCTGTTAGCTGGAAAATGGTAACACAGATTGAGCAGGGAGTATGGGAAGACATTTTGCCAACTGATTGGTCACTCAAGCAGTTTCAAAGAACCATAGTTCCTGACAGAAGAGTTGAAAATATTCTGTAGAAATCTTTCTGTCTTCCCCTGTAGGGAGAGGTTTTGAATGCGATTTCCAGCCAAAACTAAATTTCTTCCGGAAGTCTTTTCATTGATCATCTGTGGGAGTGTGGAGGGGGCTGCCTTAAAAGATCAGCTTTTCAAATAACAACAACAAAGTTGAACACTTCAAAAACAAAAAGATAATGGGAGGGGGAAGAGAAATCTTTTCCTAGATGGAGCTATCTTGCAGCTCTTTAGAGAGCCAGACACAGACTGAGTGATGGGGAAACACCTCAGCCCGCATAAAGGTCCAGGTCCCCCAGCCACCCCAAGCACATTCTGGTGCCTGTTCACACTAGGTCTCCTTTCCCTGCACACCAAAGATTAGGGCATGAGGGAGAAGTGCTGTGCAATTGGATCACAATCCATCATGGGACCCATCGGTTTAGACACAGCTGAAAGAGGAGAAGCAAGTTTTCTCTCTTCTACTTTTTATCTGTTGTTCAGAGTATACAAAAAATCTGGCCAGCCTGCTCCTGTCCTACTTGAGATACATGTACTGTCTCAAGCTGTCCAAGGGAGTGTTCATCCCTTTTTTGTACCCTGCGCTCTCCTCAGTGAGAAGGAAGGCGATTCTGGGATGCCTTTCTCCAGCCTTGGTGTAGCCACAGGTCAGCCCTGCACATGCAATGCCAGGGAAGGCTCAGTCCTTCCCTGGAAAAAACCCATGATGGGAGCATGATTTGGGACAAAGTGTGCTGAATCAAAAGCATCTGAAGGATTATCCTCCCCTGTGACAAAGGAAACCCTTTTTGAACTGTGGTGAAGGATGCCTTCAAGGCCCCCTGGCTTCCTGCAGCTTCTTCTTCCCTGGCAGCCAGCTAAAAGAAGCCTGCTGATGCTGGCTACCCCCCAAGACATCAACTGCTTTCTGTTATTTGGGAATAGGAGTTTCCCTACTTCATGGTTACCAGGACCTAACCCAGGTTCAAAAACCTACAGTTATGCAGACAAAAGAGCTGTTCAAAAGAGCAGGGAGCTATATCACCTGCCTGCCTGCCCCCACAGTCTCTCCAGCTGTGGTGTCCATCCACAAGGACAGAAGGCACTGACCTGCACTAGGAAAAAAAGAGCAGTGCTTAAAACTGATGAAAACAAGTTACTGTGGATGAGACAAATTAAAATCCTTGTGAAGACAGTATGGTTTACATCACTCAGATGAGCTAATTGGCCAGCCAAAAGGCAGTATTTTCTTGATCTGGAAAATAGGGGAAAAAATACAATTTCTATGACTTCCGTGGAATTACAGGTAAATCATAGAAATTGTTTGGTTTTACCTGTTACTTAGCACAAGCTGAGTATATGCCATACCATTTTCTCCCAGTGAAGACAAAGCCAACTCTTGCCACCAAGGTTACAGCTAGGGAGGGGATGAGAAAGAGGATGATCATTCATTTTCTTTGTTTAAGAAGATCTGACAGTCAGTTGTCGTAGCCATTAAGAAAACCGTTAGCCAATATATTTCATGCACTGCGTCTGTGGCAGTTTTGTCACACAGTATTCAGAAAGAACAGGCTGTCCCTTGACTTAGGGATAGTTGTACTGTGGCTGTATCTAAACTGCACGGCAGACCCATGCTATGATGTAGCCAGATAACTGGGCCAGAGGAAATGACTGGAATAGGAATAGCCCACGTCCACAGGTTTCCTTCCTATGACCACTAGAACATGTGGAGGAGAAGACAGTGTGTGCCCTGACATGAAATTGGGAAGCTGAGATGCAGTCCCAAATCCCCTACTTAAGAGAGATCTTACCTTGATACATCATTTACATGCAGCTTCTCAAAGACCAGTCACGCCCTTACCTCCTTGCCTGTCCTGGCCAAGTTTTGAGCATCCCAGCTGGTCCCACAGGGCAATCATGGCCCTGCTGGGATATTTTCCACTTTCCATGAGCAGGCATTTTTCAACACATATTGACTAGCAGAAATATTCTTCATCCATCAAAGCCAGATTCATTTGAATATAGACTCAGTGTTATCCATAAAGCTGCCAAGATCTTTTCACAGGTTTTATCAGGTTTTCCAAGTTGGCCAAATTTCTTCTGAAGGTTTTTGGGAATGAGACAGTGAGAGAAAATACACATTTTTCTGACTATAGAGAGTCTGCACATTCCAAGATATGGGGAATAAATGCCACAATTTTCAAATGCTACAAAAAATAATATTGATTAAAAGATGTGATTCTTATTTGTTGGTTTGGAAGATAGTTTTGATTCTCTCTACAAGACTAAACAATTATTTAGGCATCTAGACAAATAAAATGTTGGTAAATATATAAAACCTTATGTTATTTGCAGCTACTTCTGCCAGTAGCTAACTACAATGGCAGCTTTCACCCTGGATGCTTTTGCCACCCAGGTCCCCTGTTGTTCCTGCAAGTGTCTGCATTAGGTGGCATGGGAAGTAATGATATGCAACCCAAAGAGATTTGCCATTTTATCAAGCCATTGAGAGAGGTCACTGAAATGCAGTGTTTCATTCCTTGAATACCCAAATTGCAACCAAGCTGCTGATTTTCTTTCTTGATATATATAGCTTAGCAATTGTTTCATTCATATTTCCAAAGGAATGACCCTGACCAGGGGACAGCTGCAGAGACCCCAAGCAAAGGATGGTGCAGAGACAGTACCCAGTGCCTCAGCTGCCCAACGTGTTTGCCTTCATGCAAGGAATTCACATCTCAGATGTGTTTGCTATTTCATAGAATCATAGAATAACCAGGTTGGAAGAGACCCGTTGGATCACTGAGTCCAACCATTCCTATCAAACAGTAAACCATGCCCTTTAGCACCTCGTCCACCCGTGCCTTAAATACCTCCAGGAAAGGTGAATCAACCACCTCCCTGGGCAGCCTGTTCCAGTACCCAATGACCCTTTCTGTGAAAAATTTAGTCCATCACAAACTGCAGAGAGGAGAAGGGGACCAAAACAATGAGGTGAAATGGTGAAAAAGCGGTTAGTCACAAAGGATGATACACAGAAAAAAACCCAACTCTTTGCTCTTCCACAGGGATTGACAAAATCCCTTTGATCTGATCATGGCTGTAATAAAAAGGATGCCTCAGCTGTCCCCAAGCACAAAACACCATTAGTGGTGGTGGACTAAGATAGCTGGGGACCCAGGCCACAAAAGAGAGAAGGAACTCCAGCAATAAATGAAGAAGACATACAGTTTTGCTGATTCTTTTATCTCTTCTTAAGAGTCTAATTGGAGTGTAATGAATTTAGGGTTGGTGCTTGCTGCCAGACTCACTTCTTTGATGTGTTTTTGGCATCTGTGCTACAAAACTGCGATGGAAACCAAAACCAAGATGTTACACCTCCGTAAAGTGTCTCTGGGTTTACCATAAGATTCCATCATTTGTGCCAAGTGGACAAAGCCACTAACAGGCCCCTGCTCGCCAAGATGTTTGGGTAATGAATAAGAAGCAGAGAGAGATGCCACTATGAATCAGAGCAAGGAATGTGCGCTAAAGGCAACAAAGGCGGATCACGGGCTTAATGTGGAACAGAAGAGCACTGTGGTCATGCTCCGCTGCAGCCATGGCCAGCAGGAGCTGCTGGTGATGTCTGAAAGCCCACAATGTGAGGATGAGGAGAATTTCAAGAGGCAGGCAGAGTACTGGCAGGGCAGGGATACACTGACACAGCACTGTGAGTTGATCATATTGCCAAAAGACAGGTCTCTATTGGGTCTAAGAGTCCACATACACTCCATAATTAACCATTCCTGCCTTAGCTCTCTGAAGTCAAATCTCTTTCCCCTGTGAGCCTACCATGTCTCTCTTGCCTCTCAGCAGGGCATTCTCGGTGGCAAATATTAACCACCACACGGTACAGGCATCTCCAACTCAAGAACTGCCCTGGTTTGAATGGTGCATGCACAAGAGGCTTCCACCACCTGCTGCCAGGCAAACCCCAGCTTGCTTGGAACACCACCCTACCAGTGGGGAAGGCAGAATCAGCAGGATGCAGGTGCAAGCTGTAATTGAGGCTCTGGAAGGTCTTCTTAGGGTACACTCCACCCTGTAGACTAGAGAGGGAGGTCCCCACCACCTCATTTAGACACCTCAGGTGATAACCTGCCCTTGGGCACACCTGAAAAACCTGGTGATTCTTAACAATCAAAATATTCAAAGACCCTATGTATATTTTGCTATGGAAGGTTGGTTCTGAAAAGGCTCTATTAAGTTTGGATATTTACCTGTTTCTATTCAAACACTGACTAAACAAGCTCATGTTAGATGAACCAATGCATCTACCCAGAAAATCGTAGCCCAAAGAAAAATCCAACTGCTTATCTGTTTCCCTGTCTGCAATGATCTTGCTCAAGGTAAAAAATTATGTGTCTGCTTGGAAAACCATTGACAGTTCATGTACTTGCAGAATATCCAGGGCTAAATTCCCACCCTATTTAAATCAATATAGCTACATTCATTTTAGGGAAGCTACCCCCTGATGACAGATGCTGGGAACTTGGCCCTGAGCCTGCCTTTTACTAAAACAGCCCTTTTCCTGTAACTACATATTTGAGACATGGGCTGCTGATAAGATACACTTCTAGTTAAACACAGCCCTCCTTCAGCGATGATTCACATTTAAGAGCAGTTAACTGTTGCAGCTATTCTGGACACAAGCCTGCCCTCTGCAAGAAAAGCACTTTCTGGAATAGGTGTACATGTGCAGCTTTGCTGCTAAGCAAATTGCATAGCCGCATACCAGCAAATGTACTCCTAGAGGCAGGGATAAGCTGTCTCACAGTGACCACTGTCACCTTATCTCTATCAGATACAAGTGGAGACCTACTTTCCACCTTGCTCATTACTCAGGTGAGAGTCAAGGGAGAAATCAGGGAAGCTATAACCAAGCCTCTGTACTCTTGGTGCTCTGGATGCCTTAGGTATCAACACCAGCACCATGTGGGTAACATTTATTAGGCTAGTAGCAAATTAGTGTCCCACGGGATTAACAATGCAGCCCCTTTGACTGAGAAGTGAGCCTGAGTCACAGCACCTTCAGGGCAGAGATTCCCCTGGGGATTCCACTGCCTTGCCACTTAGCTTCAGAAGCATCTTCAGCAGTCAGAAAGCATCCTTATCCTCACAGTGAAATATGGCTGTGTAAAAGAACAGAAATGGGGAACCACCTGAACTCTGTGGTTTCCCCAAGTCCCACAGGGGATTCAGTGCTCAGTCCACTGCTCCTAGAGTCGATTGATTGGCCAGTGCCACAAGCACACCAGACCATACATGTACAAGCAGACACATGCATCTGAAGGGCTGGAACAGCTCCTTCTACTGAACATCTGCACTTACACATATAAACTACTCAACACTGTCATCCAGAATTACAGAGTCTTTCATATCTTATCTCTCAAAAAACACTTATCAGCCCACGGCTTTCAGACTGCAGTCTCTCCTGTCTGCCAAAGTAGAATTGAGCCCTGTAAAAATATGAATAACAGCAGCCCCTTTCCTCTCTCCCATGCTGATGGTTGCAGCTCCTCTGATGGAGGCTTGAACTTTGGGGGCAGCAAGAATAGTTCCATCTACCCTGCTACCATGGGCTCAAAGAGGAAGTCCAGCAGAGTTTAAACAAGGGGCAATATCTCACTGGAGCATGAATGCTTCCTTGCATCCCAAGCTGAGTGAGGTGACGAGTTAAGTGTATCTATGCTCTGTATTATGATGACAGACCATAAGGAAATATTTGTGAGCTAACATAGAGGTTTGTCATCCATGCAGCTGCAGCACTCAGAGTGCTTCAGGCATGCCCTAGGGCCTCCGTGTCCTAAATGCTGGTCAGACACAGGCAAAAGAAAAGTTTCTGTCCATAAATGAACATTTGATAAAGGGAACTAATCTGGACTTTTTGTTAAAGATTTCTTTCTAACCTTTCGGTTTTCAGTTCTAACAAAATGCTTGAGACAAAGAGACAAAGTTTCATTTATGGGTTAACATTTTGCAACTCTTGTATAGGAAGGAAGAGAATACGGGTTTTTTATATTCTTTCTCTTCCCTCTTTTTCTTTCCAAAAAGAAACTTTAGGTTTCAGATATATTTGGGATCAAAATTTCCCCAGCTTCCCCCAAACTTCTCAAATCTTTCCATGAAAATTCTGCAATGAAATGGAAGTTTCTTCCTCTGAGCCATAAGAGACAGCTTCATTAAACTTCAGCAAGGTGCTAAAAAAAACACACGCGTACAGCAGCCTGAAATATCAGTCTAGACATTGCAGTAACAAGAATCAAAGCATACTAAGAGGGCTCCCAGTGAGCTAAGGGGGCTGGTGCCACGTCAGGCAGGAGGTGGACAGAGACAAGGCGGGGAGGAGGAAGGCAGTGATGTTACAACAGAGGAAAGCTTAACACAAAATAGGATCATCACTAGCTCTGGATTAGCTTCACTAACGTATTTCTTGTCTGTATGGGCTGCACATGGGTTGTACATGTTTTTGTTCAGTCAAAAGAGGTCTGTCGCAAGAGCAACTGTCTCTGCTTTTGTTATGAAACCAAAGTTCAGGCACAGATCTCAGCCAATGGGTCTCATTCCAGCAGCCAATGACAACATCCATGGAATAAGTTTGATCATCAGGCACATGAGAAATGGTGGGAATAAGATCCCTAATAGTGGTGGCAGGAAGAGAGGGCACAGGTGCTTTCCCCTTCCTTGTCTAAGTGTCTCCCAAGCCCGCATGCACTTTGGCCCCCATCAGCTAGTCCTTCTCTGGCAAAAAAACATGCTTCCAGATGCTGCTGCCAAACCTCAGAAATGTATATTGCTGTTCTGGCTGTGTTCAGGAGGAAGGGGAAGGGAAAGCAGTGTGCAATTTTCAACAGTTTCTCCTTGGAGAGGGGCCCCCTAATTTTCTGAAAGAGGCCATGGAGGAGGGGGAAGAAAAAGAGAGAGGCTCTGTCACATTTTAATCCTTTTTCCCAAATTAGTTATACATGGAGAATTCATGATGGAGTTTTCCCTTTGAGCCTCAAAGCATTTCAAAACACACAGAGTCCATTTGAAACCTTTTGATCACATCTCTTCTGAGATTGCCATGTTTATGTGTACAGCCATGCACGGAGGCAGATGTGAAAGGTAAAGACAGGGAGCAGAAGCATCCTTCATTCATGGCACCCAGGTGAGGTTTGCAGGACAACAATGGAAAAAAAAAAAATAAATTCCCCAAAACAGGAAAAATAAACCCAGAGAATGAAACAACTGCAGGACAAAGGCCACCAGTGCTATTGTAACAGCTCAGCAACATCAGTTACAAATCTCCAGCACTGCTGTCAGAACAGAGCTACCTAGAAACTTGCAGCCAGCTATTCACCTCACTGAAACCTCGTGCAAGGACTGCTGAGCACTTTTTATTGAACTGAAAATTACCCAGGCTACATAGAAACAAGCTAAATGACAGAAAATAAGGGCATTCCCTCAACCCAATGGGCCACATTGACTAAACAGTTTTGACATCAAGCAAGCAGCACTAAAGCCCCAAGCAGCCATGCACAGAGAAGATTTCCACAAATCCACAAGCAACTGGAGAGTTTAGAGTTATGGAGCACCTCCCTAGCCTATGTGTTTCGGTTGCAATATTTGATAGGCTTAAAACCTGAAAGATAACATAAATTGCTACTGGGCTTAAGTCACTTGGGATTACACAGTTCACTCAAAGTTATTCAGCTGACCAAGAAGATTGGAAACCTCCCCTCAGGTTAATAGGAATGAGGCCTGTAAGCCAAGATCCTCAAAGGCAATAGATTGTCTTTGAAATCAGTGGTACATTTTAATAAGTGTCTTAAAGGACTTGGATTCAAACACCAATGCTCCTCCGCACCCCCAAATCATGTTAAGTGGCTGAGAAAAGTTTCCAAAGGTGACTGAGAGATTCTCGCATTTCTGGGAGTCTACATAGGGGTATCAGTGTTTTGTCAAATCTTCCTCATTGCTGGTTATTAAAATGGAGCCAAACTGGTTTAATTAAAATTCATGGTAAATAGATTTATTTTGTCTTGTGCCAGTACTCTGTATGGACACATTCAAAGGTATTCACTTCCATTTACCTAAACTTAGTAACTGACTCTTCTAAATGTTTCCACATGGTGGCTTGATTTTTTTTTTTTAAACTAAATAAATTTTAAACCAATTTTCGTTACATTGGTGGTTTTGCATGTCCACAAGGCCCACAGGCCTCTTGGATTTGAACACTTGGCATGAAATTCAGCCCAAAAAGCCAAGTGCTGAAACCCGATGAAAATGAAACCACTGCAGTCTATAGGGGAAGCTGCCTGCCACTCAGCCTTGCCTGTGGTGCTGGCCATGCCAAGATTACCTTTCCTGGGGCACCAGTCCTGCACAGGACAAGGGCTAGACATGGCTGAAACTTGCCTCTGGACATCACCACTGCTTCGTCCCAGTCAGATCTGGGATTTGGCAGTGGCGAATTCAAATCCTGGCTGGTGGAAATCACTTGAAGCATAGCCTGTGGGAAGATCAAAATCCTGATCAGAAGCCTCCTAAAAAATGTGGCTTCAAAGCTAACTGGAAACCTGGCCCTGGGCTTCTCCCAGACCTGGCCCAGGGCTTTCCTGCAATTCAGCCTGAGCTTGCAAAGTTGGCTGGCATTAGGTTTATTGCACCTAGTTTGGGGCTTTGCTGTGAACACTTAGTGGAGATTCAGCTCTTGAAATTAAATGGACTCTGTTGTTCAGAGCCTGGACCAGTGTTCCTAAGAGCCATAAACTCTGAAACAATCTGTTTATCTTCATGTAGAAATTAACTGAGGGCCAGATGATTTATTTTCAAGGGAGAGGTCATTGCTGTGTATTATGAGTAAATCAAATCATTAAAATCAGAAGTATGAATGGGTGAGACGAGGACTACTTACTGCTGCATAGTAGAGGGCTTTGACTTATCTAAGCAAACTTTTATATTGGTGAAGAGCCAGGTTTGTCACAATCCTGTTTCCCCATCATGCCGTCTGAAGTAAGCAAACTTCACAAGTCTTGTAGAAGCATCCAGCTCTTGGAATGTTTCCAAACAGAGGGATCAGCTTTAGAAGAGACATTTCTCTTGAAAGGTAGCAGCAGAGATGAAAATTTTCTGCCCCCTGGTAGGTTTGGGGCAATGAAGAAAACCAACAGTACTTTCAGTTTCCCTACACTACTGCTTTTAGTACCCTTTGAACAAGAAAAGAATGGGTTTATTTTGTGTTGAACTGCTACTCTTTCCCCACCAGAATCCCCTCAAAAATGGTGACCATTCAGAACAAAGCAAAGCTGGTTCTTGGCAAAGGTTCAGCGTGGCTCTAATTGCTGAGGGGAATGTGGTCATGTCGTTAAGGCAGTGGCCTGGGAGTCAGGCCACTGTTCTTGGCTACCCCACCACCCCACCGTGTAATCTTGGAAAGTCACGTCTCCCTTCTGCAGCTCCATGTTCCTTGCCATTCTGTGCTTCTTGGCTATTTAGACCTCAAGCTCTGTGATCCAAGGTCTGCCTCTTACTATTTTAGCTACCACCATAATTATGAGAATTTGATATACACTACTTTCAAGCACCCCTTCCCACAGAATTTGTTAGAACAGCTCTGTCTTCATGAGCAGCAGGGCAGAGAGGGGTGTCTAGGCATTTTCTCCATAGATATTTCTCACCCTTATCTCAACATATCCCTGTAATTGTGCTGCACCCAGGGACATAGTCATTCTTGTCCCCTTTCTCATTGCCATCCAACAGCTCTTGGAGCAATTTGTGTTCACATGGTTTTCTCCTCATTCGCATATGAGCAGCTGAGATACCATGCCAACATCTGCTATCCCTTCCCGGGACACACACGTGCTGTGAGGGACAACCTGCCCCCATCGCCTACTAGAAACGCCCCAGCATCCATCCCCAGAGATGCAAGGACAGTCAGTACAAAGATATACACTTAAAGCACAAGAAACCAGCGGTGCACCTCTATCCCAGCATGCAGCTGTCCTGACTGCTTGAGTAAGGCAAGTGTTTATAACTGACCTTAGAGGGCTGCTCAGCTTGCTGGCACTCCTTTGGATGCTGCAGCCTGATGCAGCCTCTTGGCAAGCAGTACTGTATTGCAAGCACCTTCCAGTTCCTTTTTGACTGAACAGTCAGTGTAAACCAAAGTATCGAGAGGAGGTCTGCCTATGACAGTAGAATTTTTTTTTTACTGGGGCTAAACCTTACCTGGGCCAGAGGCAGAACTTTTGCAACAAAGTAGAAAGACCTTTTTTGTCACTGTTTTGCACCGAGGATCTTCAACTCTAGGAGCCACCTCTAAGACAACAGGTTAGCCCTCTGCTCCAAAACCTCGTAGGAGGTCATTCCTCAATGTGCCTCAAGGAGGCAGCATGCTCAGCAGCTGCAAATTCTTATCACTGGTATTACAGAAACCCCAGCTGGGGTCAAGGATTCCCATGCTGGGCATTGGGTATGCAAACACAAAGGGAAAGAGGTTAAATAGTATTAGCGTGATCACACTGCAGGGTGGTGCTCTGATTAGAACTGGGACAGCATCAGCTAGCTGCCTTCCACTTCACTCCTTTACACGGGACTTTCATGCATGCACATCAATATCTAGAGGTGTACATACACATATGCATGTACACAATAGAGTATCTAAACACCCCAACATTCATGCTACATTAGCAAAGTCTAAATGTGCGTGCGATGCACATCACCACCACAAGCATCATGTCAAAATTTGCCATGTGCTGTCATTCAATTGTTCACAGCCCCTTGTGGAGCATCCCTCCTCATCTTACCCAGCAGGAACTGTGCACCATTTCAGTTCCTCCAGGTTAAGCTAGCAAAACAGACTGGGATTTCTGAAGGTGCATGCAGGACAGGCAAATGATCACACTGAGATACTGTCTATCTCAGCGCTTTCTCAGAGTTTGGCATTGGGTAGTTTATCAGCAAATAACATGTCTTTACTACTGCCAGCCCTGCTGAACCACTGTAGCTGCAGACAAGCAAGCTGTGTTTGCTTCTCTTTCATTTGTCATCAACACAATGGCCAGCCAAGTTCTCATTCCAGCATCTTACTTGTCAGTAACAACAAACACAGGCAAAAAGGGAAAAGCTGAATTTGGCTGGCTGCAGGGATGCAGAAGCATAGGTTTGGACAGTTAGAGTTAAAAACTCTTGATATGAAAAACACTGGGGCAAAACAAGCATAAGCAAGTGGAGTTTAAATCCCAATAAGGTGGCTCATTCAGGTTCTTAGACTCCTTTCTTTCTGCTCTTGGGATGGTGTTGTGTATAAATGCCCTTTCTACTCTAAATTACAGCCAAGTCCAGTTTGACTGGCTGCTCTAAACAAACACATGGAATTTGCAAGTAGTTTTGAAGATGTTCACCCATTTGTTCTCAGAAGCAGCAACATTTTTCTTTTCCACTCCTCTTACTCCTGCCAGCCGCCATAAGAAGGGGGAACTTACACTTATATTGCATCCAGAACCGTCCTGAGGTTTGTTGACATTTGCAAAGCAAAACATATTCAAAGAGTGAAAGAAACCAGAGTTACTCCCTCTCTGCAGCTACCAGCTCAAATTTTGTTGTGGCCCCACTGCAGGGGTGGAGAAAGGGAAGGCATCAGGAGTGTTACATATTGTCATTGGAGACAGGACCACAACAGAGAGGAGTTAAGCAGTTTTACCCCTGCAACCAAGCCAGCCACTGCTTCCTCCCAAAGCGAGCTGAGGAAAGGCAGGGAGACCAAGGCAAAGCCAGTGAAGTGCCCACCCATCCATGGCAAGGAGCTGATGGAACAGGTTGCTCTGAACCTAGGCGAGAGCTAAGACAAAGGGATCTGAGACCAATGCCTCTAGACAGGAGAGACGTCCTGGTCTGAAACCTGAAAAAAGCAAGGTAAGAACAAACCACAGACAGAACCTCTCTCCCTCCCCTGGGGAAGTTTTTCTTCACCCGATGCTTTACCAGGCATAGAAAGCAAAAAGGGCAGATGTACAGATTGCAACAGACACAAAAGAGAGACTGCAAACAGCAGGCCATGGACATAACCATACTTCTTAACATGAGCATTTTGGGGCTAGAACAAGAATAGCACATACAATGCAGCATAAGAGTAGAAGAAGGGCTCAAATTTGGTTAACAGCCCTTGGGCAAAATGAGATCAAGAAACCCTCAGCAAATTTTCCACTTCACCAGGGTTGCACTCAGGATATTCCAGGCATGAATCGTAGACCCACTGTTTACAGCACACAGCGATCAGGGCAGACTTTTAGGGGAAAATGCAGGGAAGGACCACGACAGACACTGTTGATGGGAAGATCTCTGGAGTACATTAGTAGGCTGCTGAAAGGAAGGAACAGTTTAGAAACATGAGCACAGAGATAAAAATCTATTCTAAGGTGAGGACGAGCTAAATATGTTAAAGACCTTTCAACACAATCTGGGCACATGTGAAATGTCTAAATAGTAAACAGCACATTTACTAGTGATGGCCTTCTAATTTATTTATGGAGCTTCATTGCCTCGCAAATCTTTGTCATTTTGCACACAACTCGCCCTGGCACGGGGGAGTGATGCAGCAGCTCTGCTCTGCCCAGACTTTGCTACCTGTTTTGGGATATAAGTGCTAAATGACAGAGGCCTGCAAAACACGGTAAGGCCCACACTTTAAGATGGTTGACTGAAAACACCAATTTCCCAAGTCAAAGATGTTTCACAAGCTGTCTTAGTGCCTCAGAGCACCTCACACAGGGGAAGGCAGAGGAAATACAACCACAAAAGCACACAGAAGGCAACACAATCAACCCCAGGGTTAGGGAATCCCTCCTCACATACACATACATGCATATGCGTATATATCTCCATGTTAGTCACTGCTATGGCAACTAAGACAACAAAGATATCCTTTTAAAGGCCCTGCAGTAAGGAGGAAAAATATTTTGCTATATATATCGTTGCCTATTGACGTCATAAAATAATTTGAAATAAACTAACCTTTAAGCTTGGATCACACTTATTTCTCCTCTGTAGATATTGAAATAATGTTCACGTCACAATGAGCATCTGTTACCTTCCATGGAAAAAGTAACTGAAAGAAGCTGAGCTAGAAAGTTTGCTATTAAACCACCTCCCACACCCTCACTGAAAAAAAGAAAAAAAAAAAATATCCTCTGCTAAAATCTATGAAGAGCTGCGTCCCAAAGAGCTTCTTTAGTTATTCCTCAAGCAAAGTCCATGCTGATATCAGACAGAAATTGCCAGGTTTTTGTAATTAGTGAAAATTAAGAACCTGAAGACAGCTGTGACAAGTTAATTTAGCTGAGCATCTAAAGAGCTCACTGGAAAGAGGCAAGCTGACAGCTGAGTCTGGGCTGAATTGTAAAAATAAGACATTCCATATGAAAGTGATTTCAGGAAGCTTGTTTCTACAGCCAAGAGCTTTGCCATGGGACAGCTCTACAGTTCCTTTCCCAGTGCCCAGAGTCAACAAATGCAGCATCTTCCATACCCTGGCTAGTGGGAAGAGGTGAGAAATAACACCACAGCTTGCTATTCTACCCATAATCATCTACTTACCTTTCATTGGGAAGATCCAGAGGAGCTCTCTCAAGTCACTTCCAGCTCAGTGAGCTTTTTAGCTGACTTGAAGGACACTGATCTGTCTGCATGACCTACAAGAACCGTGCAGAGTGGGTTGAGACAGTCTCAGAGCATGTGATATACCATACTTCTCTCCAAAGCACCATGAATATTTCAAAGCAACAGAGTTTATTAGAGTTTTTTGATGGTAAATCTCTCTTGCTTAATATGGTGAGCTTGAACTGATACAGCAAAGGCAATGAGTCACTTGAGGGTTGTGGGCCATTATATACTATTAAGTCATCTGTAATCCCACGACGAACCCATTTGCAATGTGCTATTACATGGCTTCTTGATGTATTACAGATTGGGTCTCTTAATTCCCTCATTTGCTTTCTTTTTTTTTTTTTTTTTCCTTGTAAGCCAAGCTACAGTGTACCAAAAAGATTTAACACAATTCAAGCAGGTTTGAATCAGTCTTATGAAAAGGAATCAGCAATCCCATCTGTTTTTAGATGTTTAGAAATTTGCCTTCTCCTGTTATCACTCAGGTCACTTGTTTCCAAAACCTGTGGAATGGCTGCAGTTCTCACCTTCCTGCCCATCTGTCAAGTTTCCCTCTAAGCGTAGGGAATCAGATAATTTAATTTACTCCTGGGCTGTTAAACAGTACTGACAGCCCACATCCAGCAACATGGTGCTTCAGGCAGACTTCGGGCAGATACAGCATCCTCATATTACTTAACTCCTAATTGCAGTCCACTAGGATACACATTCTGCTTTTCTCCCATCTCCTATTATGTCCCAATTTTTTCTGCAGCCTCTTGTGCCATCAGTCACCTCAGCTGTTCTCTACAATAATCTCCTGAAGTACTTTACCTACAGATTGCCTTCTGTGGCTCAGCCTGCAGACATGTTAGTTATTTACATTGTCCACTCTCCCTGTATATTTTCTCTCATGACAGAGTATGACAGACAGGCATCTTGCTGAAGATCTCATCACTACCCTTCCTCATCTGCTTATGCCTATACCTGCTTAGGAAGACCACATACTAATATTCTAATATTTCCACTAACAATAGCCTTCTTCAGCTGTGATCTGTGGAAGCTTTCAGAGAATCACATCTACAACAACACCATCACTCATCCTTTTCACAGAGAACACCTCCTTTGCTCTCTTCTTCTACCTCCCTTCCTGACTCTCTCCTTCATAGGAGGTCATGCAGACATCCAAAAGCCGTTCTCACTGCTTCTTCCTCCTTTTATTAATGCCAGGTGCCACCTCCCTCCCCACCACCCTAATCAGATCTAGATGGGACATACCAGGTTTCACCTACAAAGGCAGATCTGCCCTTGACCAGGGCTGTTGTTACTGTTGGAAGGAGGTGTAGCTGAGACAGGTAAAGATTTTGCAAGTACTAGATAGCTGCTGAAAACCAGAGTAAGAAAAAAAGGCTATAGCCAGTGGCTGAACAAAGTAATTGGATGTTTTGCCAAGGCTGAAGTACTAAAAATATGGAAAGCTTTTATAATACTACACACTGTACCTAGAAAGCTACAGGATCACCGTGGGAGGAGTCAGACAGGCAGCTTTACATCTAACAACTACTAGTCCTAAGGTGCTTGATCTGCCTGTCAGGGAGAAAAGCTAAGTCTTATACCATGGGCCAGAAATCAGAGCTTTTTTCTCTACCCACAAGGAGGAATCAGATAAGTAATATGCTCTGAAGCAGAGATTGCAAATGGCTGGCTGCAGAATACCTTGCGACTGATCTCAAGGTGAAGACTGAAACAAGTGTCTATAAAGATGACTTTCAAACTTCTGCCCCTCTGTTCCTCTCTTGTGAGACTTCATCTGGAGTGCTGTGTCCGGTTCTGGAATCCTCAGCATAAGAAAGATATGGAGATGTTGGAACAGGTCCAGAGGAGGGCTACAAAGACGATCTGAGGGCTGGAGAACCTTCCATACAAGGACAGGCTGAGAGAGTTGGGCTTGTTCAAGAGAAGGCTTAGAGGATATCTTACAGTGACCTTCCAGTACCTGAAAGGAGCCCCCAAGAAAGCTAGGGAGGGACTATTCATAAAGGGTTGTGGTGACAGGATGAGGGGGAACGAGTATAAAATGGAGCGGGGTGGGTTTAGGCTAGACATTAGGAAGAATTCCTTCACCATGAGAGTGGTGAGACACTGGGACAGGTTGCCAAGGGAATTTCTGGATGCCCCATCCCTGGAGGTGTTCAAGGCCAGGCTGGATGGGACCTTGGGTAACCTGATCTAGTGGGATGCCCCTGCCCATGGCAGGAGGGTTGGAACTACATGATCTTTAAGGTTCCTTCCAACCCTAACTATTCTATGATTCTATGAAACAAAGAGGGGATATGGAGAAGTCTATGTTGAACGGAGCTGTTTGTCATGAGGATTGAAGTGGAAAGGCAATGTGGAGTTCAAAACATCCAGCGAAAATATGTATTATACATAGTTACAAACATGGCCAAACCAAGCCAGAACTAAGCTTTGATAGGCAAAATGCTATGGCACAACCCCTACCATATGTGCTCAGCATGGTCAACAGCTCCCTTACCTCACTGAGTTCCTCCTCGGCTGCAGTGCAGGTACCTTGCCAGCAGAGAGAAGTGTTAGAGCAGACAGGCAGGCTTGGGTGGGATGGTGACAAGGAGCCAGCTATGCACACAGTTGATGTACACAGTCAACATGCTCTTGATCCTGGGAAAATTCAGAATGGGTGTACCTGTTATCCTCTCTGGGCAAACTTTCCCAAATTCACCCATTTGGGATTTTTACCCTCTTTGAGGTGAACCTTGGCTTGGTTTTGGATATTTTTGAGGGCTAGAATGCTGTGGGTTTCTCAGCCCACCAACATTACTTTTTCTGTCTTTTCTGACTCTAATACACAGCTTTACTGTAGAACACTAGCTTGCTCATCTAAAAGCAAATGGTGTTTGTGTTACCTGAAGCTGGCAACACTATTAGCTTAGACACCAGTGTCCAGAAAACAGTGGCTTATGCTGCTAAGGATATTTCTTTTAAAATTATGTGAAGACTAAATGCATGTGTAAGTACGAACTGTAGCTGTACCAGAAAGGGAGTGCTCACTGAAGGACTAGACTCATGCTGTTGATGAAAGCATCAAAGAAATTGAGGAAAAAGTTGATATGTGCTTTCAGTAGGTAAGAAAGCCCTAAACAGAGGATGGATAATTCCTGAAGGCACGACAAACAGTAGACTTAGAAAAGCTCCCTTTGTCGGAAAGGCACAAAGAATTACATAGGTTTAGTCTGGGAACCAAATGGGGAATAGAAGGACTAACTGCCTTCTCATAAAATAATTAAAAAAAAAAATTGAAGCTTCTGCTTCTGCATTCTAAAGTATTAAATACATTAGAGGAGGATTATCCAGAAACTTTTCAGGATATTGTGTATGCTGATTCTTTTTTCTCACACTGTCTACAAGGTCTTGGCAGCCTATGGGGGAAAAAGATTGTCTATAGGATTTCAAAATTGTCATAGATCAGTAAACTCAGTCAAAGTCTACAACAGTCATTCAGAAATGACCCCGTCACTTCTTTCATCTTAGTGATTCTACTAATTTCATCCTTTTGGTCACTTTTCTTCCTTTTTTGTGTTTGTCCTGCAAAACAAAACACCGCTGCTATGTTCCTTTGCTGGAGCTTCACCAAGAATGAACCTTCTCAGAGGATCTTTGCTAGCTATGTCCCAAAGTCACAGCACAGCAAAACGTTGCCATGGAGGAAATGTCCTGTAACATGATGCTGAGGACAGGACATAAGGGTGAGCCACTTTAATCAGATCAGTTTACAAGATATGGGTAAAGCTCCGCAAAGTCCTCCCAGGTGGATGTCAGTTGAGTTGGCCAGATCCTCAGTGGATATAAATTGTCATAGTTTCATGCAAATCATCTGGAAAATTATACCACAGTTGGCAAGCTGCTAAGATAACAAGTATAGCACAGGGCAGTGCCAGTTATGCTGGCTGTAGATCTGGCCCATTAGCTGTACTGGTAGTATCAGCTTATGTGAACATATTTGCGGCTCTGGTAAACCTGGAAAAAATGACATTTCCATGGGTTTGACGAGAAGTTAAACATTTGATGCTTTGGTCTCAAATTTTCTGCTGTGTTCCACAAGATACAAAGGGCAATATTTCACAAATGGCCTTCTCTTTTTTCCCTCTTTTGGGGCAAATGTTGGAAAATGTGTTATCTGTGGAATTTTAGAACTTGTTCTTTAATGCAAAACACCAAAAACACCAGAAAAAACCATTCTGCTGGAAAATGTAAGATTTAACTTTGCCCTAAGCCGAAATTGCATATTGATTGCTATTCGTCATTCTGCTTCCCTTCTATGTATTCTATACATCTCCAAAAGCCTTACCATGGCAGTCAAGGTTCAAGAAGCAGCTAGACAAAGCCACTTCTTCCGAAACAGGTATTCCCCACACCTATGTCCTTCCCCAGAAGAAACTGGACAGCTGTTCTTTGTTGATATACAGTCTCCTAGGCCTTTCAGCAAATACATCCAGGAACCTGGATACAGGCTAGGATAACATTTCCTGCCAGACTTGTTAGCATATGACATTTTTTTTTCCAAGGTACCAGTCTGTGAGTGCAACCTGAAGTCCAAAGCACAACTTCAGAGCCCTTGTGCTGTTTGTCAAGCCTGCAATCTACCTTACCTATCTGGCTGCTGAAGAATGTACCAAAGGATGATGCTCCGGTGTTGAAGCTGTGAAAGCCTTTTCAGACTTTGGAGAAATGCAGGATGCCACCAGCTGCTTCTCCTCATCCTAGCAACAGAAAACTTCAAAGGGCAGCTGTGCATTACAGGTTTCTCCATTAGCTTCAACCAATAGTGCTTTTCTTAGTCTCTTTCTTCCTCTACTTCAAAATTTTATGTAAAATGGGAATAGAAGTATCTCCCTCTCTTCAAGGAGACCAGATTTGTTAGGGGTCTCTTCCCACGTCTTAAGTCTAATTCACCCCTGTGAAAGAATTCCTACATGTATCAATATTGCTTGAGTCTCAAGGGAAGGAAGGCCATGCACAGCTTTATAGGTGTATCCTATATCATCATCATTTACCTTAGGGAGGTCTGAAAGTGGTCATTGATTGAAGCCTGGCTGCAATAAACACTGTATGTTTGCTGTGCAAAGCAGGACACCAGGAATGGCTGCCAAGGTCCAAGTTATTCAAAACACATTATCTCAGCACAGGACTACACCACCTCCATCCACTGGGCCCTAGCACATTCACTGGAGACTGCATGTCACTGGGCTCAGTTGTCTTCTTAGTGCTCAGCACCAACGGAGCACAGATCTATGCATTGCTTTGCTCCCTTATTCCTAAGCCAACTAAAACACTCTTTGTGCTGGAAAGCAAGTCACCTTATTTTTGAGCTAAAGGTGAACAGAAGATATGAGTCTCCCAGATAATCTGTAGAACATGCTGGTGGCAGATGGTATATAAATATTTGTTTCCTTATTACTCAAGAAGGGAAAACAGTTGGGAAAGCAAAAGTTTCTTCATTTTTTGCAAAAAATTAAGTTAATGAATGGAAAAAATCATCAAACTTCTGAAATTCTTTCTGATAAACAGGATTTTGTCTTAAAAAAAAAAGAGGGACTTGGCAAGGCTGAAGGCTGCTACTTTTCATTAGGACAAGATGATGGTATGGCAGGAATGCAAGACAGAGGGGTGCAGATGTGAGAAAACATTTAGAGAAAGACACCCAGAGATTAGAGAAATGCCTGTTTCCAAAATGGGTTGATCTGAGGTAAAGGAAACCTTTGGGATAGGAAGATAGTACCCTCCTCCCCTTTTTACACTGGATATAAACAGTTTTACGGTATTTCCACCAAAGAGAAGAAGAAGAAAAAAGAAAAAGTTTTCTGCAACACACACATGTTCCCCATTAATTAGGAGGACTGCTGTTAACAACACGTTGCGCCAGAGCTGCCAAGAACTGTCAGACGAAGAACAGGGAAGCCCACGGCGGAGGCTCTACTGTCTCTCAGGGGAGGCCAGCCTGCCCGGCCAGCAACCCAGTCTCAGCTCTCTAGCTGGGTCAGACCCCCACTGCAGCAGGGTAGCAGGGGGTACAGCAGGCAGCTGGGCTGGAGGCAAGGCAAAATGCCCGGGCAGCCCCTGTCAAATTCCTCCCCCCCACTCACATACAGCTACAGACATTTTCCACAGAAATCCTGGCTATGTTCACTTTTGGTTGAGACTTTGGGACTATTTTTGGCTTTTTAAAAAATGCTCAGGAGAGGTAACTTCTATTCACATAAAGAAAGACAAGGGGAGAGCTGCCTTATGCTTTGATTCAGCTATACAATACCACCATAAATCTACATCCAAACTGGCTTTAGCATCCTGGAGTTCTCTAGCCATTATTGGCACAGAGTGCTGAGTGTTGGCTCATAAGCATCTCTCATCTTCACACCTCCTTTCAGCCACTTCAAGGGCTGGGAACAGCTATGTCCTCCCACCAGACCCCCTTGTCTCGACTGCCTCCTGAACTACACCCTTACTTCAAGTGCACCAGGTGACAGTTTGGATTCATCACTGGATGTGACCAAGGTTGCACACTGTTACATACACACAGGACTGACTCACATTGGGATGAAAGTGGGGTCCTGAACTATTTTTTCCTCTTTAAATGAATGTAGGAAATAATGTTGCAACAGTGCAACAAAGTTCATTGCAGGACCTCTGAGGAGGTGGAGATGATCATATTTTAAAATAAAAATTATTTGTCTCACACTTGCATACTCACAGGCACCAAGACATGTCCAAGCAGTCAGTCCATCAGGAGGCACCAAGATGCTTGACTCCAAGTGAAGAGCCCAGGTTCCCTTGCAAGAATGCTGAGGATGAGAGATGCCAGTTGTCGTGATCTTCTCATGTCTCCTGGACTCATTGGAGGTTGGTGATGATGTGCTTGTTTTGGATCTGCCTTTTTGTACTCTTTAGGAGCTGACAGGGATTAGCCTCTCCATCCTGTCCCACCTCAGTGAGTCATCTGAATTTACTCACTGCCCTCTGTGTCCTGATCTGGGCATCCTGAGAAGCTGCACGTAGATGTTCTGATGATCTGCTAATTGAGGGGCTTTCTTACAGCCCTTCTGCTGCTGCCTCCATGCCAGACACTCCATTTCTGCTTCACTCAGGCCAGGGAGCACCTCTACTACAAGTCTCCATGGCAGAAGCAGTCAGAAAGGGAAAAGCTGAAGACCACTATCCTTTCCAACAACTGCTGCACAGATGTCCATGAGGCAGTGGCATTTTCTGTACAAACTCCAGCCCTCTCAGTGCTGGGATGCAAGGCTTTATGATTGCATACTTACATTTCACAAACTGGGCCAAGCAAAAACATCTAACACTCATCTGAGATGAAAAGTTTGGAATACTGGAGCACTTCGCCATTCTCACTCTTTCTTTCAAATCCCTAAAATGCTGCTGCTGAGAACTGCGACCTTGCAGTTTTGTGAGGTTTTATATATACAACGATGCATGTGGTTTTGTGCTAAAACCCACCACTCTCTTAACTACACACATTCAATGTTACCTTTACAAATGTCATGAGGAAATCCTCAAAGCTGTTGTCCAAAGAAGCACTATTTTGTTCTTGGAAGGAAAGTCCTTTCACATATGCAGAAAACCAGCCTGGTACAAATTTTCAAGAACAGATAGTGACATGAGTGGGTTCTCTCTTACATATCCAAGGCAAGGATATCTGGAGGGCTTTATTTTCAGGTTGTGCCAAGAGTGCCTTTCTCCTAACAGCTCACCTCGTAGGTACCTGGAACTGAAAGCGGAAAATGCCACCAGAAGCATAAGGATTCCTGAAGGACTAGAGCAGACTGGAGCCCTCAGCACAAGAAAGGCATGGACCTGTTGGAGCAGGTCCAGAGGAGGGCCACTAAAATGATCAAAGGCCTGGAACACCTCCTGTATGAAGAGAGGCTGAGAGAGTTAGGAAAGCTTGGAGAAGACTCTGAGATCTTGTTGCATATTTTCATTACTTAAAGTGGGCTTATAAGAGTGATGGGGAAAAGAACATTTTTGCAGGGCCTGTAGGAATAGGACAAGAGGTAATGCTTTTAAACTAAAAGAGGAGAAGTTTAGACTAGATAGTAGACTAGAGAGTAGAATGTTTTTTCTAAGGGTGGTGAAGAACAGGAATGGTTTTTCCAGAGAGGTGGTAAATGCCCCATCCCTGGAAACATTCAAGGTCAGGTTGGATGGGGTTCTGAGCAACTTGATGTAGTTGAAGATGTCCCTACTCACTGTAGGTGAGTTGGACTACACAACCTTCATAGTTCCTTCCAACCCAAACCATTCTATGATTCTATGAATTTTCCAGGACGAAAGTCAACTGGAGCCATTTAACAGTGTGAATATAGGACTACTGGATCTCAGTGCACATTGGGAGAACTCAGATCATGTGCTCTTATCCATGTGAGATGAGGGGAACATTCAAACTGAATTTCAAAACGGCACCACAGTGATGTTTTCCAGAACATATACTGAAGTTTTTGGTTAAAATACTTCAGTCTGGAATAGTTTATCTTTTGGAAAACATAAAGAATTTCCGTAGAAAGCCAACACCTTTTGTCATATATACACCTGATCCTTCTGTTAAAAAACAATTATATATATATATATGTAAGGGAAAGAAAAAAAGCAGCCTACATGAAAACTTTCAAATAAGTTTTCAAATATCCCTTGTAATGACATCTGAAAATCTAATTTACAGTTTGGGCCACAGTGCAAGAATCAACGGCACTAAGTTTGACATCTGCCTTGTTTCAGTACTGTGGGGGGAAGGGAGGTTGGGCAGAAAGCAGTACTGTCATGCGGAAGTCTCAGAACTTATTTGTCTTCTGACTAATATTCTTCCACTGCAACGATAAGTCAAACAGGCTAATACCACAGCAACAGCCCAGAATCCTTAACTATCACTATGGTTATTTCACATCACTTTGGGGCTACCCCAGTTAATACCGCTAATGATCAAGACATTATTTCATAGTGATTTTGTCAAAAGAGTGCAATTTGATACATGAATAACACTCACATTCATTTTAACAGGGATTATGTTAGCTGCACTTCTGTCTGAAAATGTAGAGAAGGCAAGCTAAAACACTATCACAGTTTTAAAATAAATACACAGAGATGGACTACAGTCCATATGAGCAGAACAGCTGTGTGACTTCTCTCATTTATCTTACTTGCTGGACATAACCTCCTAAGGAAGGTATTGAGAAGAAAGTGGGGACCACCATGTCCTTAACCCCACACCTCTCATGTACCCTGAAATGAGGGTAGCCTTGGGTGAGAGCATGATGTATGAACAGTCATGGAGAATATTGCCTGACAAAATGAGAAGCGACAGAAGGGGTCTGTGGTTCCTCTGTCAGTGCCTTCCCCTCCACACCCATCTTAAAAAAACCTAACAGCTTTCTAAGTATCATAATTTGATGTACATAATTTGAAAAAGCAACAAATTGCTACCAACCCTGAACAAACACTTTGTTTAGGAGCCTTTCCTGATGAGACAATGCAAATAAGGGTCAGAGGTAAGCATGGCCGTAGCTGACAGAGTAACTTGACCATGGACAGAGACCAAGAGCAAAATGACAAAAACAAAACCAAGCCAGCAGATTGCAATGGCTCAGCGTCAATTTGCTGGAGGCCTAGTATGGTCTCTTATATCAGAAAGAGACAGGAAATCCAAGAGGCTTCCACATGGCACTTTTGCTGATGCCCTCGACCTGAGCTTGCTATCCTATCTGACAGCACTGATGCCCAAAAAAGCCCCAACACTCCTAAGCTGGTGTTTCATGCTAGTGCTGCACAGCTGATTAACAACAGGAGATTCCTGGTTTGTCTCCTATGTCCATTTGTATTACTATTCATTACTCTCTGAAAACATAGACCAGGTTTTCCAAGGCAAAACTTTGGAGGACCAGGTGTCCCAGTCAGTGTCAAATTACATAAGCTGACTGTAGTATCTGAGCCTTCTCTGACCAAGAAAGCAAAAAGCCCAAACAAACAAACAAAAAGAACAATAGAAACCAGCAATTTCAAAAGAGGAGGAACCAGACCCATTTTTGAGAGAACTGAATAATGGTGTATTCTGCAGTTAAATCCCTTAAAGGGTTTCTGGTTTCAGAAATATTTTTTAAAACCTCACTGTTTCTGGTGCTTTCCAGAGTTATCCAAATTCCTTCAAAAGCCCACTCAAGGTTAAAGAATTAAAATTATGTTATTCTAATTGAACAAAGGATTACTTTTTTGGAAATACAGTTGTAAAACAGCAGCTAGGAAACCAGAAAGACTCAAGTTTAGAGTTTATCTTGTGTTCATTTCTTGCTGTTATGTCACATGGGATTTTTTCCAAGGTGTTCCTCCTCCAGAAAGGTGCTTCAAAGCAGTTCTGAAAAATTCCCTGTTGTTTCTTTAGTACTGTAGAGAAACTCATCTTATTCTGCAGCCTTTCTTTAGCAGCTTGAGAATACACAGAGCAGTGATTTTTCTACTTAAGCTCATAATTTCTTTCAGGAAGTCACCAAAATTGCAGCTAGGAGTTCATATTACAAATATACTAATTGTATACCTTAAGATCATTTCCGTATACAAACAAATTCAGTTTAGTTTCAGCTACTGCGATTTCCCCAATAACAACTTCCCATGTTTACATCCATCTGAAGTGTTAAAGCTCAGTGGACACAGTAGGGGTTTCTGATTATTTTTCTGTTTGATCATCCTGAACAACATACTCAGGATATTTTCAAAAGGCTGACTTCTTGGCAGCTGGAACGCTGGGTTTTTCAGTACTACTTGTCCTTCTTTCTATGCCTGCCTAATCTCCCTGCCTGCTCCCTAGTGAAGATGTTAATTCAGAGCAGAGCTGGCAGCGGTCCTCCTGTCACCCCAGGGGGTTCCTCCTAGCAGTATGCAGGCAGTCATTAGACTCCGACTATAGTCTGTCAGGCAGTCACTAGTCCCTTGTCCAAGCCAAACGGGAATGTCACATCATGTCAACTCATGCCATAAAATACGTTTTAAATCCCCGAGGGCAGCTACTACATCAGGTTGGCTGATTAGAAAACAGGTGCTAAAGCGTAAGGAATGGTACTGAGGTCTCTCGCTTGCACGGAAGAGGAACAGTTTAACACTAAACCAGTGAAGAACAAAAGAAGTGGTTGAGCCAGGTTCAGCCAAAGCCATTTTAGGCATATCTGCTTAACTGATCTGCCTAATTAAGAACCTCATTTAAGTAGGAGAATAATATACTGCCTCAGCTGTCAGGAGGTGAGTCAGCTACAGCCAAGGGTCATCTGTATCCTGTAGGGGGATGAAACACTTTCTAAGACTCCCCCTCTCTTTTCAGTGACTATAGGTATCCTTGGGCATTTTGTGGCATAACTTGCAGTCAGCACAAAGACATGCCTATAACCTTGCATGCTATCACTATGAGCAGCATCCCATGGAAAGACCTACCCATTGTAAAAGGAATATATGACAGTAAGAAGGGAAAAGGAAAATAAATTCCAATAAAATTATATTTTCTTCCTTAAATTGAAATAACTTTTCATTCTTATAATGGGAAGTTTTCCCAAAGTCTATAACTGAGTACTCTTGAAAAGGGATTATCTGGTAAGAAACTGTTTCTGTAAAAATGTGTACATAGCTTTCCCAGGGATCAGGATGATTCAGCACTATTGGAAATATTTAGTAGTTATCTGTAGTGAGATGGCAATATTTGGATTATTTAGACTTCTGATGAATATGGATCATTATAAAAAGCTCTTTATTGAGCATATTAAATAATAACAAATTATTTTCACTATACACAAATGCAGGACAATTGATATTGGAAAATGATAAATTAAACCATTCACATGCCCTGAATTCATCATAGTTTCTCGGGGTGAGGGTGTGTGTGGTGGAATCTAGGTTAAATAATGGGTAACTAACAAAGAAATATATTCAGTGTGCATCGCAGATCATAAAGGCAACAAGACATTGGAAATCCTGCAACCACTTCTCTCAAGCTGGAGCTGCCAGCTGAAACTGAGAAATGCAGGTCCTTCTTTTTCCCTGATAAATTCTCAAAAGGATCCACCTGCCCTTCCACTCCACTTAGGCACCAAGTTGGTAGCACCATGGGGTGCTGGAGGAAACATTGCTCTGATTTCTGTGCCACTGTGTGCAGCACTGGTATTTTATTCCTGTTCTGCACACCCTGTGCTGCAGCTCCAGCTGTCCATCCAGGGCTTCTCTGCAAACTGATAGGAACTCATGAGTGAGACAGCTCTGATCACCTCTGTTGAAATCACCTGGATCACTCGTGTGCTACTCGCGTCTGCAAGGAAACTGTGCAGAGGTGATCCTTAGAGAAAGAGAGTTTTTGCTGCCCACGGAGGCAGGACTGTATGCTGATGCTAGTGGCAGATGCTGTCCAGATTGCTCAGGGAGTGACGGAAGAGGTGGCTTTTCCAAAAACATCCCAAGTTCACAGAAAACCTCACTTTTTTTTTTTTTTTTTTTTTTTTTTTTAATCTTCATGCTTTCTTGCTGGGTGTACCTCTGGGTTGCCCATCTGGACAGAGAGACGGCTCCAGGGGGAAGCAGGGTGGGCAGAGGCAGCCACCCCAAGGGGCAGTCTGGGCAGCAGAGGAAGAGGGTGAGCTGGCCCCGAGATGAATGCGTGGCTCTGGCCTGGTGCTTTGTCTGTGCAGGAGAGGAGCCGGCAGCAACAGGCGAGCCAAGTCAGAGCATAGCCAAGTGAGAATGTTCTGGCAGCCCTTTCTGGCGGCCCAAGCAAAGTTATTTATCACTTTGTGCATTTTCCTTCTCATCTGTGTACAGCCGGCTCCAATGGCTCAGCTTGCATTTTGCCTTCCAGAGCCAAACCAGTCCCTTGGCTGTGCTCTATCTTGGCTGTCCATTCATGCCTTCTGTCTCCTCCAGCTCTGCCTGGAGCAATGCAGGATCCCAGATTAGGGTTAGGTGTCTATAGCCAAGAAAGAGATCGAAGCATCAGCAACCTACACCAATGGCAAAGAGCACATTTCTCCCCAAGACAGGCAAATGCTGCTCTGCTGTTTACTCTGGCTGGGGAATCACACAGGGTTGTTTCTGTGGCTCCCAGGCAGCCTCTGCTGGGGAGCTCCAGTGCCTGCCGATGGCTACGAGACATTTTCTTTCATTTATTTTAGGGATTGTGCCTTCATGCTGATTTTTTCCAAATCTGTGGATGTAACAACAGTGAATTTCCAGCATTTTTTTCCAGTTCTATGGACTCTTCCATACTGCTGGTGTATTTTGCCAAAATGTCTAACACAAGTGTCTAAACTGGGCTTGCAAACAACACCAGCTGCATTTAGATATTTATAAGGCCTACATTTGCTCTTGGTAAGGGCACACCGTGCTCTTCTGAACACTGAACATTGCAAAAGCAGATCAATACTAACTCCATTAAGTTCTGTGTCATCAACCGTCGATCAAAATCTTTTCTAGGTTTCAGGACTTTGCCTAAAGAGAGCACCCATGAATTCAGATGTCATTGCTCTCCTCCTCCCTGAGTTGCCCAGGTAGTTTTGTCTAGGGCTTATAGGTTCAATGGCAAAGCCCTCTGTGTACACTGCAAGACTGCATTTGACCTTGCTAGGCCTTGGGCAACGTACTTAAAGATTTAAGTTTTCTACTGGATGTCGCATTCTAGAAGGTGGTAGATAATTCCTAGCTATGCAAAGCCAGATCTTGCCCACCTTCTACTCAGCTTGGTCATACAGGGCAAATACCTCCATCATTTTGATCAGACACTTTTTCTTATGGAAGGATATTAATCAGAACAAAGCAGTGCTGAAGGGGCTCCTGGTCTGCAGCAGAATCCCAGAATGTCCCACCTAACAAGAAAGCATGTTGAACAGCAGCTTCTTATCAGAAGCCTTAACTTGCACATCTTGAGAACTTTCCAAAATTGAGCTGCAGTTTCTCAGATTTAGTCTCCGCCTAAAGGTAGTAAAGGAAGTCGAGTAAAATCCCTTCAAGAGTTTCTGAATTGAGGAGAGCACGAAACATTACATTTTCTTATTGTAATAAAAATTCAAGTTGTTTTTTTCTCTGTAAAAGGCCACATCAAACTGCTTGAAATTTGAAGCTTGGTGTGGGTATAGCTCTTGTATAGGACTGATTCAAAGCAAGCTGAGGTCAACAACTGTGCCTCCTTTGATTTTGCCTGGCTCTAAAGAAGTCCAGGTAGGCAAACAAATTGTAGAGAAAATTGTTCAGAACAGTTGTGCCTATTTTCTACTTGGGAGTTGCCTGGGAACAGGCTCAGATTGTTTGCAGCATGTCTAGGGTTTGGATATATTCACCAAAGCCTAGCTTTGCTCCATCCTCCTCAATTTTTATTTTAGAACCTTGTTCTATGAATAATCTTCTTGAAGAAAATATCTACAAGCAGATGAAAGGACATCTTTAGGTAAGGAGTTTGTAACTAAATCATTTCTACACCTTTTTTTTTAATAGCTGGCTCAGAAGCAGATGATTTTCCAGTATTATGCATCCTTCATGCATACCTCAGCGTATCTGAGGCTCTGAAAGCCATTAATCTTTTAGTGTCCTGCAAGGTAGAGTGCTCCTATGTGGGGCGTTGAGGTGCAGCACTGCAGACTTCCTACCCAGCAAAACCTTTGGTGGATGGACTGACCTCCAGATCTCCCTGCAGCTCCAACCTCTGGGCCATCCTTTCTCTTGGGATTGGTCTTCCAAGGTTACTCTTTGTTAAATTTCACTTCAGGTGGTTTAATTCTGTTTTCTTAGTGGAGGAGAATTTAGAAGATCAAAGAGAACATCTTACCAATATGAATATTCACAATTAATGACAAAATTCTAAAACAGACAGATCATTTCTTGGGGATGGAGATTAGTATTATTTTGAGTGAAGGAAAGAGTGCAAAGATCTAGCAATATTTGCTGTAAATGGGTTGTTATGGTGAACATTCCTGTCAACAAGATCATTAGCTCAGAGATCCACAAGTGAACAGGGAACAAAAAATATGTTTAAAGATTCAAGAACAGATTAATGGACAATATTTTGCAATCTTTATCTACGTCTGCTTCTTGCTGAGAATTATTTACTTTACTCCAGGCCAGATTCAAGTAGTCTTACTCATGCATAGCAGCACCATGTTATATGAGTAAGCCCAGTGATATTTAGGGCTCATTTTTCGAACAAGATTGGAATCAAAGAAAGACAGTGGGAGGCATGGGTCTGAATCACCTTGATTAATAAGTGTAAGATTATTGGGTTCATATGTGTCTCTATAAATAAACATAATGGGAATAAGGAGGGATGTACAGATTAACATGCATGTGAGGAAATTTATAAACATCTTTCTGCAACATACAGCAGACTCCTTTTTTAACAGAAGAGGACAAAGCGCAAACGTTACTTAACATCAGGAAAAGAGGAATTCACACCTTCAGAAAAAAAATAAAAATTAGGCTGTTTTGCAGGTTTTACTTCCAACCATTCTGGCCGTCACCTGTGGTACATCAGGTCTATGCTGCTCTTTAGAAAATGGATGGATGAAGTTTTCAGAGCTGCCCAGATGTCTTGAAAGCATATGGTCCATTTTAGAAAATAATAGAGTCCTTGGGATTCTAAATCCCATTGAATTTCAGCACTTCTGGGAAACGTCTCATTAGTACGCATTTTCCAGTTTGTTATGTTTCCCATTTGATTTTATCTCGGGACTCCAGCCATCACCATACATCAATAACAAGATCAGCAAAATGCAGTATTAAAAATGAAAAGCACAGTTGTGCCCAACTGCTCCGTCAACATGCCTCCAAGATCTATCACGGACTCCTAACGTTACCAGGGAGCAAGGAAGGAACCAACTCAAAGCTTGCTGATGGAAAGGAAAGTCCATTCATTTCTATGGACTTGGGGCTTGGATCAGGCACTGGAAGAATAAGGATGACATAAAAATAACATGACGTCTGCCAGATTCACCAATATGCTCTGATGTTTTGCCCGGCCCAATGATGCAAAGCAGATGGAGCATACTGACAATCTTGGCTCACTTCAATCACTTATTCCATCTCTCAGATTAGTTTTCATCAGGCATTTTATTCATGGCATAAATACATTTATCTCATCAGTGATTCTGCTACAGTATTTCAGAAGAAAAATCACCACTTTTTGTGCTTTATCAGAGAAAGTTTCCATATTTTATCTCTTGGTGACTACCAATTTTCAGCAGGGTTTCTAAGATGCTTATTAATGAGTCTCTGAGTTTTGCTTTACTTATTCGGGACTTGTAATTAACTAGATTTAGCTATCCTAGTCTACCATACTACTTTGGCCCAAGCAGATTACACAACTGAGCAGTTTCACAGCTGCACCCTCAAACAAGGCATTAAGATAACTATTCTGCAAGATACAAAGCTTACCTTTAAATTTAGCACATGCTTAAATCACAGCAAAGTTATCACAAATAAATACCCATACAGTTTGCTGAAACAGTGTAAGAAGATGTATTTAAAAGAAACTAACTCACCATGAAAATTACCCTGGCCTGTCTCTACCCTCTCCCACCTATTGCTACACAAAAAAGGCCTAAAACCCATATGGGAATAATCATACATGAGGAGTTTGTGCACTCAGTGTCTCAAAACCAGAAAAGACATTGCCCCGTGTAACATGCCAGTAACAAGCAAGAAAAATGTAATACAGGCTGGGCTTTTAGAACCCATGGTTATAATAAATATAGGCATTAATATACATTAAAAGTTGCTGAGTGATTGAGAAGTTGAGTAGACTGGATGATATCCCTCAAAATGAAATAATCTATATTTGGCTGGTAATTCCTTTCTTCCAAGAGTTTTTTTTGCTTGACTGTGCACATATTCCTCATTGCAGAAATAACTTGGGTGATTGCAGCCTGGTTCTAACCTCAAGACAGCTAACCCCAGAGTGAGCATTAGCACTGAAAGGCCAGATCTGAGTTTCCATATCCCCACCAGACACACCTCCACAAAAATATCCCAAACTACCTGGATAAGGCTGCACTACTCGGAGCTTGCTCCCTGGCACAAGAACCTGACCGAATTCACACTACATAAAGGTTGAATCGGCCCCAATGTGAAAGCCATTCTGCATGTGTTTGCACACATGTTTCACAGGCATTTCCAGAGCATGTCCTGCTTATCAGAGCTGAGCATGGCCTGGGGTGTGCCCTACCTGGGGGGACAATCTGCTGCCAGGTATAGCACTGACCATCCACTGGTCTGCAGTGGCCTGTACATGACCATGCTTGAGTACACAAGGGAGTGAGGGACAGTGTATTACACAAATGCACAAGATCAGGCACAATACTCATGCACAAGCCTGGTCTACCTCTAAAATGAATACGTACTTCACAATGGCTGTTCACATTTTAGAGGTGAAAACTGGACTGCATGCAGAAGGATGGGTAAGGCACTAACACATCACACATACATCTTAGCTAAACGGTTTATAGTGAAACTTTACTCCTGGCTGCAGCAAAGGTCCCGCTGATTTACAAAGGCAAAAAATATAACCATTTATATCCAAATCTTCCTTCTGAAGAGAAAGGATTACAATACTTGTCATATCTCACTTGCGTGTAAACAAACTCAAGACAGGAGCCATTTCTTAAGAGCACAGCCCCACCACATTCAAGCCCAAGCCACGGCTGAAGTGTTAGACATCATAAGTCTTCTTCCTTCAGACTCAACTGCAATTTTTCCAAGTTTAATTTAGTCCTATTGCTCCCAATGTCATAGCACTTGGCCATACTTCCTCTCTTCTCCATTCTGTTTATTTGTAGAAAGGAAGAAATACCACAGGATAATGGTTTCGTGCTGCTACATAAAGGCAAAAACAGAGCAAAGGCATTGCTAGAAAACAAATAGTGAGACAAGGTCGAGATGTTTATTTTTCTGTCAGGGTGCAGTGATGCTGAGATCATATCCTATCACAGTGCATTTTAACTCTGATGCACCAGTACCATACCTAGTCCATATCAACCAGTAGAAGTCCAGTTCCCTGTCCTTTGAGCAGGTCTGAGAGTCCTAGTCTTGGATACTTCATACAAGATGTGATATAGGTGCAGCGAAGAAATGGTTGAAATACAACGGAGCTGCCTTAAATACACCAGCAGAGAGTCCCTTTAATACATGAATGAGCAGACCAGATGCAAGGGACCGGGATGCGGTACCAATATGTAAGCTAACAGCATGGTTGCTGCCTCTAGGAACTTGTCAGTTCTGAGAGAATCCAGCTGAGAGAGCAATCTACCATCAGGTCGCCTACAAAAATCTCTCTTCTGGATCCTACTCTGCTTGGTCCCACTCCTGGGCACTACGGAGAAACAAGAAAAGCTTCAGGGAAACACCTCTATGTGACTGCTGTGCAAGTCCTCAGTTCCAGATGCCTCATTGATTCCTGCTTCACTCCCTGATCCAGCCATATTTATCTGTCTTGTTTATTTTTAGAGGCAGAATATATTTTACATGCTTTGCGCTACCTTGGGTGAAGCGGCCTCCTCCAAGGCTCCCCCATTCAGACAGGACTATAAAACAACTCTCCCTATTTTCTATGAAGGCTCTGCCCAGCAGCAAGAAAACCATTATCAAGAGATTATTCAAAAGCTCTCAGTAACAGCTACTGGGATAGATTTAACAGGCAGCGACATCAAGAGTGTAAAACATGTTTGATGGAGCATTTTACACTGCTTTAAATTTGGAATTTTTTGGAGAGTGTTTGAGGGTTTTTCAAGAAACAAACACAACTCTCATCCTCTGTGCACATACATGTACACACAAAAAGCTCCTTCATCACCCGGGGAGCCAGCATCCTGAGGCTCTGACCTCAGCTCACTCCTCGACTTTATCAATCATGTTATATAAATCAGTGCAGACTGAACAGCATTTGGAAAGTGGGTTGGGTTGGTTTTTTTCTTCCTTTTTATTTTTTTTCCCCCTGCCCCCCATCCAGGGTATTTGAGGAAGAAAATCTGTAGCTAGGATGCAGCTTGGGAAGGATCTAATGAGAGCTCTTAGCTCACTCATATGAGGTGATGTGGTGGTATCTTAATTGGAGGTTTGGACATTTCCTTGCCCTGGGGTAGATTCTCAGAATATTTTGAGGCTGTCTCTTTGGAAATGTATAATGAAAACGTAGTTTTGCTGTTTCACAGATTCTTCACATCCTTGACTCTCAGTAATCAAGTGAGAGCTAAAACCACTGGGCAGGATGAAAAACCAAAGGGACAGTCTAAGTTACAATAGCATGAACACGCAAGATGCTTAGTGTCAGCACATCAGAGTAGCACCCCAGCAGATACAGCCCCTCCCGAATCCTGCAGATGGGAGGAGCAAGCCTCACCATCTCCACTTTCACCTCCAGCTCGGTGGTATTACCAAACCCAAATTACCATGCTGCTTGCTGGAGAAGCCAGCAGCCAAACGTCCATTCTCTGTCCTCATGACATTTTCATAGGAAAACTGAAATAAACTGGCTGAAGACAAGAAACGTTTTGACTAATTTTCACAGGTGACCCCCGCTTCGTCCTTGTCTTGCACATCCATTCACAGGCACTCCAAAGCCTTCCCAAGCCTCACCACTCAACTTTCTCTGCTCTCCATGTTCACGTCTTGGTACAACATTTCCCACACACTCTTGCTGCACTACAAAAAACATAGTTTGCTTGAAGTCCATGCTCAAGCCTTGTCAGTGGTAGAGAGACTAATCGTTTCTCAGCATTCATTGCCTTATTAGTGACTTTTCCAAATCAGGTATCCCCTTCACTGCAAGAAGAGTGCTCACAGTTCTAATCCGGAGGCAGCTGCCTCAAATTATGTACTAATGTATTAAAACTGACTGCAGGTTGATTTCTCGGGCAGCTCAATTTACCACACATAAACATGCAAATTAACAACCAATGTTTAAAATGTGCCCTCTCCATAAATTCACTGCTATTACTGTTAATGGGCACAGCAGGAGTGATGTTTGCTGCAGAGTGATGCAGACCTCTAGCAGCCCTGCTTACATCTTGTGGTTTATGGTACAGTTACAGATATGCAACTACTGCAGACAAAACAAAACCAGAGCCAAAACTGCACTTAAAATCTCCTGAAGTTCCAATCTTTATCATGAGTCAAAGAAGTTTGACTAATTCCATTGATTTTAAACACATTCTTTGTTACTTCCCCTCAGCTGGAAGCAGATAGATAGAGGGAAAAACTCTTCTAATATACTCACAGCCTGACTTAAGCTGTTCTTACAAGATTTCCAATTTCTGTTCTGCATCAAAGACATGTATTATCCATGAGCTATCAGCAGGGACAGAACCCAATACTTCAAGCAATAAAAGCCACAGGTTTTTTTTTGTTATTGGAGTTAAAAGGCTAAAAAATAGGGTAAATCCTTACAACTTCCTCTAGGCACTAGAAATGAAAACCTTAACCACTATAGGTACTAATAACTATAGATGAACATGCCATATTTAACTAATAGATCCAATCACTATATTATACCAGTCAACTTTATTAAGAAACGGTCTTTTCATTGAGGTCCCTGGGAGTGGTCCGAGAGCATGTATATGTAGAAATTGGACCCTTAAGCCTCACATGATCTCTGTGAGTTTAAAATATTGTCTCATTTTATAGGTGAGGAAAGGCAGGTACACATATGCAATTACAGTTTCAGATACTTCTCTAGACCAAGGTGAAATTATCACCCTTTCAAATGAGTTTATTGCCACAAAACCCTAGGAATGTGGTGTTTCTGATGTTTTTTCATCTTTGCACACAGTCACTTCCCAGAAGCACCACCTTCAACCCTCTCAGAGCACCCATCTTGGCAGTAGCTTTATCTGCATGAGGCCACAGAATCCTCTGCTGTCAGCAGGGCAATGATGAGCAGTTTCTCAACCAAGCACCAGCTCATATCTGGGGAGACCTGAGCCCATGTTTCAGGTCTGCTCTTTCCCTCTCCTGAGTGTCCACTGAGTCCTCCTGAGTGTCTCTGTGTTTCAGCCATATGGACCAGATAATCCTTCATTGTTCCCAAGTTTTACAGTGTTTATCTAGATGAAACGCTTTTTTCTTCTCTGCTTTCGTACAGCAGCAGGTGAAATGAAACTCTAATTTCAGCTGGACCCCCTTGGCACTATTAATAAAAAACCCAATAATATTAACAAGGGAGTTTTGCAAATTAGCAGCCCTTGCTACAAACAGAGATATACCCAATTTAGCACAAATCATCACAGGCTCTTGCCTGCTTAGTGGCTATTTTAATCACTAGTGACTAATGCCTGTGAGGACTATTCTGGGGTGTGATGTGCCTCAAACACAAGATAGAAAGGGAAATCTTGTGGGGAAGAAGGGGAGAGGAAGAGGGCAAGAGAGGGAATTGGCTGAAGCCAAAGGTTCATCACCAAAAAGCATTCGGCTCATACCACCCTTCTCGCTGCCATTGCTACTGCATTAGTTTGGGTCACTGGTTAATTCCTCTTCTGAATAACAACATCATTTCTCTTCTTTTGGTGAGAATCTAAGAAAAACAGTCATGCTCTGGAACACAAACAAAGACTACCTGTCCCTTCCTTGGTTATGGAAATGGGGATCAGCCTTTTTATTTTTGAAGGGGGCAGAGTAAGGGAGCTGGAATGCTGCTTGGCACACCACCAGAAAGGAAATCTCTGCTTAAATATTTGACAGGAAGAGAAAAAAAAAAAAAAGAGAGGAGAGGAAACAATGAAAAGGGAGTGGGAAGAGGGAACTTTTGTTTCACGTGGAGGAAAAGGGTTGCACAGCAAATGAAGCTGCAGCTCACCTCTGCACAAGGCAGTGCTGTGCTTCACCTTAATGGAATGAGCACCTTTCATTCAGACTAGTCCATTTCTTCTTTTATATCCTAGCTATCTAATGGAGTTTTCCTAGTTGAGTAAAGCTGAACAAAGAGCCACTAAGTTCTTCAGAGGAGGCATTTGCATTTACCTAAGCCACAATGATCTTTTTTCCTTCAGGCTTACAAGTTCTTGCACCCACCTGTCAATGTCCAGATCACATCCAGCAGGACTTTGAAAGAAAAACTTTTGGAAAAAAAACCACAAAACTTTGAAAAAAAATTGCAGGAGGCAAACCCCCCTTCTTTTGGAGTTAAAGAGTAAGACAACATTTGATAACATGAGAGACTGAAGTAGGATTTTGCCTACAGCATCCAACCTTCGTCATCATTATTTATCTGAAGGTTGTCAGAACCATAGAACCATAGTTTGGGTTGTAAGGGGCCTTAAAGACCATGCCATGAGCATGGACACCTTCCACTAGATCAGATTGATCTCATCCAACCTGTCCTTGAACACTCCCAGGGATGGGGCATCCACAGCTTATCTGGGCAACCTGTTCAAGTATCTCACCACACTCACAATACAAAATTTCTTCCTAATATCTAATCTAAATCTCCCCTTTTCCATCTTAAAACCATTACACCTTATAACACTCCTTGATAAAGTATCTCTTCACATCTTTCCTGTAGGCCCCCTCCAAGTACTGGAAGGCTGCTGTAAGGTCTCTATGGAGCCTTCTTTTTACTTCTCTAGACTAAACAACCCCAACAGTCTCAGCCTGTCCTCATACAGGCGGTACTCCAACCCCCTGATCATCTTCATGGTGCTCCTCCGTACCTGCTGAAGCAGGTCCACATCTTTCCTAGGCTGGGAGACCCTAGAGTTGAACACAGTACTCCAAATAGAGTCTCACAAAAGTGGAGTAGAGAGGGGGAGAATCACCTCCCTCAACCTGCTGGACACACTTATTTTGATGCAGACCAGGATATGTTCAACTTTCTGGTCTGCAAGTGAACATTGCTGGATCATACTCAGTTTTTCAGGCACCAATATCCCCAAGTCCTTGTCTGCAAGGGTGCTCCCAATCCACTCATCGCGCAGTCCATATCCATATTTGGGATTTCCCTGATCTTACACTTGGTCCTGTTGAACTTCATGAGGTCTATATAGGCCCATCCCTCAATCCTGTCTAGGTTCCTCTAGATGGCATTCCCTTCCTCTTGAGTATCAGTGACAACACTCAGCTTGGTGTCATCAAGAACACCAAGAATAGGAGAACAGGACTTCTGCTTTCTCTGATGTAGTTCATCTGACCAACTAGCAGCATAAAAGACCTTTACACAGGTCATGCCTGGGTAGAAAGTCACCCCTGAGTACCCAATACCATTTCCTTCAGTACATGCTAATTTCATGACAGCTAAGGAACACCATAAACTCTCTAAGGCTAAGGTGGTAGATATGCAGCAAAGTAAAAAACCTTTTGCAGAGAAATATTGCAAATAGTAGGACAAGATTTCAAAAAATGCAGCATACCGTTCCTATTCTTTGAGGGCTAATATGCACCACAGCTTTTAAATGGAAGATATGAGGAGACTGGTTCAAGTCCTCCAGTTGGCTTCTCTCTATTACAGCATTGCAAATAGACATGCACTTTTTGGGCCTGTAAAATCTTTACGTTCATTCAGGTCACTGCAGGTTTAATTTTACATTGTTGGAGGCTCCCAACAGAACTGATCCTTAACAGTTGCTTCTGTTTTCTGCTACGGGTGAAATTGTTTTGGTTTATTGTTCTTGTGGCTACTGAGTACTAGTGCTGGAAAGCAAGTCATCTAAGTTGCCTTGGACCTATTTCTTAAAGTCTTTTTTTCTTTTCAGTTCATGTTTGTTTACCAATGTGGCTCCAGATTGTTGGCTAAGAGTTGTAGACTCCTGGTGTAGCTACAGGAAATACTTCTAAAATGTTCCTTTTCTAAGAAGTCTGCAGTTTAAGTCACCAGCTTAAATAACCATCTCTTTCCACGAGGCTTCTGCATCAACTAGTTGCACTAGAAGTGCTTTCTCTCTTATTTCCTTCCACTCCACCTCTCTGTCCTTCTAAGACATATTTTGGACATAAAGAAGGTATCACGTCTGTAGATCTTGGTAGGTAAGAGCCAAAGTGAAAGTCCAACTTTCACTCTTGCGATTCTTGAGCTGTTTTCACTTGGCTCTTTCCATTGTTACTGTCTGTATATTTTCCTTTAAATAGGTGACAGGCTGTCTGCATGTACTTTTGATTTATAGATCAGACATGAATCTCCTAATTAACAAGAGGAGGAACTAGAAGTTCTGTGGATAACCACTTTTGGGAAATTTCATACATTCACTGATAATCTCTCCAAGGAAATGTACCCTACAGCTTGCTCTGGCCTGCAGCTTGCCAGGTACTCCTGAGAACACAGTCTTCTGTGGTCACTTTATCCTTAGCCAGATTTTCAGGAGAGCTCAGTGCACTGAGATGCAGCATTTGTAGTTTCATAAATGGACCCTTTGGAAATCTGGCCTGTGTTTGGGTGCAAAGAGGGACTCTCTTGGAAATCTATCCAAACAATCATGGAGAAGACTGGAAAAATTACTTTTGCTTCTTCTGATATGAAATATGATTTCTGCAGGAGCTGCAAGTTTTGATTTAGCTCCTTCACTGAGGCCTGTGCTCTGCGAGGTGATGACGAAAACTCAATTTTCCCAACTTTTGTCATCCATAGATGCAGGGGTGCCATGTACAAAACTGTACCAAATCCAGGAGGTTCCAGTCCTAACTCAGCTAAACTTTCAAATCTGCTTGGAAACCTAATTCACTTTATGGGAACTGGACATATAAATTCCCTAGGTGGCTTTGCAAAACACAGCTGTAACTAGTTGCTGTGCAGAAAGGTTTGGGGAAAAGATTTTGATCTAGAAAAGGAAAGAGATTTCAATGCCAAAAAAGCTTTTGCAATAGATCCTCACATGGCATCCACAGAGCTGATTTTGAGCTACCTCTTTATTGAAGTAAATGGAGCCATTTTACAATAGCTAATCCTCTCTCTGTAACTCTTCATGTGCCTGTAGAGGATATAAACCAAGTGAGGGAAAGAAATTCTTTTGCAGAGCTTCTAGTAATCCCTGCCACTGCAAACTATAGGGCTGAAAGGTTGAATAAATCAAAACGACTGATGCACAATTCACACCCAACTCACCCCCATTGAAGAAATTGTCACATTCCATCAGTGAGGCTAGTAAAATCTGTGACCATCACAACCCTTATCAAGCCTTAATTTCTTCTTCCTGTTTTGGCAATAATTTAACGTTAAAGGTCACAGAGTGAAATGCTCTGAGTCAGGAAGCAGAGGAGTTCTGATTTGATAACAACATTATTTAGCCCCACGAAGCCCCACTTGGTATTTTCTCCTCCTTTGTTCCTTTTCAAGACCACGATCTATCTTCCACTAAAGACAATGGAAGTGTTCCTACTGAATTTAATGAGTCTTGGATCAGGCCCTAAATGTCAGTATTACTCTATTAATATTTGTGCTGTTGGAAGTATGTCAGAAAATATACAGGATGTGCAGAGTGGCTGAGTGAGCTTTGAGAATCATAAATTTTCCTGACTTAGTCATTTCTTCACAAATCCTTAACATTTCTAATCTAACCATGGTAATAATAAAATAGCGGGATTCTAACCTTCTCCTCTTACTGTACAAACCTTTCTCCACTATAATCTGTCTGAGTTGGCTCCAGAGCTGAAAAATCATCTGCATTTCAACTCCCTACTCTAGTTCACGTCTAGCCACTCTCTCTTGCTCTCATACACACATATATATAAAAATAAAACTGTTATTTTATAAATTGCACATTAAGTGTTCAAAATTAAAAGGCTTTCAAACCCACCAACTGTATAATTTACATTCTTTAAAGATCCCTAGCTTAGAAGCCTTCAAAGGGGATGGGATGCTCAGGAACTAAACCTGTTACTGCAAGGCCCCCACAAACATGACAAGTGGCAACTACTCTAAGAAAGTTTCTCCAAGCTGTTTTCTTTAGG
The DNA here is from genome assembly GCA_033459285.1 of Clamator glandarius. Taxonomy (NCBI): domain Eukaryota; kingdom Metazoa; phylum Chordata; class Aves; order Cuculiformes; family Cuculidae; genus Clamator; species Clamator glandarius. The sequence continues at coordinate 2,079,328 of JAUNZM010000125.1, forward strand.
GTTTCCTCTTGACATAAGGAAAGGGCCAAGTAGTGCGGTAACAAGGGGAGCCTGCTGGCTGGAATGCCTGTCACTGCAGAGTGTGGCAACTGCAGTGGTCAGACCCTCTTCACGCAGCTGCTCCAGCCCCCTGTTGTTGGAGAAGTGATGGACAAAACAGTCCCAAAGGCCTGGAATTTCTGTTTCCCTTGAATAAGTCCCCAGACAGCTGGATTCCTCCCTGCCTCACCGCCCCTTCCCAGCAGGCAGTTCTTGCCAGAGTGGGTGGAGGAATGTAGGCAAGCTCACAGCATAATAGTCAACTGACCACCAGAGCTGTAGGGTAAGGTCACTGGGGAAAAACAGTCACTGAAGAATGTAGCTGAGCTATGCCCAAGCTACGCAGGAGGAGGCTTTGTCTCCTTTGGCATGCTGAGCCTGGCCAGGGCTACAGACAGGATGGCAAGGGGCTGGGAACTGAGAAATGGGCAGGATCTACTCTAAAAAGGTGACCTGGAAGGGATGGTTGCCAGATACATTTGCAGGTCATCTCCTAGCCCTGCTTAGCTATGTACAGGTTGGTCTAGACTTAAGTGTAGTGTGAAAGAACATGGACATTACATACAAATGAGCTAGGGAGAAGGTCAAAAGACTAATAAAAGATAATTCTGCTGTACTATTGGAGATACGCTGCTTCCAGATTCCAGATTAACTCATTACAGATTTAGAAATACACCAAAAAGGCCAAACTGCATCATGGTTGAGGTGGAAAGGGACCTCTTGAGGCCATCTTGTCCAATCTGCCCTGCTTAAGCAGAGTCACCTACAGCAGGTTGCTCAGGACAATACCATGAACTTCAAGAGAAAGCTGTCAAAAAATCAAGGAGATTTTCACTGGTCATGAGACACTTTTGCAGTGTCTACCAATCACCTCAGGGAAACAAAGATACTGCCACATGTTTGAGGAGCATAGAAGAAATAAAATTGAAAAGAACATCTATGCAATCTCCTCTCACAGGTACAAAAAAATAGAATGTGAACACATTTCTACACACTGGCACAACATTTCAATCACCCTTATTATCTCTTGAGAATCCCTGTTTGTTTCCCCTGTAATTTTTTGGCTCTCCAGCATCCAAAGCACGATCTTAAGGACACACCAGGAGAAGAACATAGGCTAGGCATGGGGAAAGCAACCAGCAAATGTGCCTTTGCACATTACTGTGTTCATACCTTGCTGATTAAAACTCTTCCCTCAAAGCAACATCCTTACTTTCAAGATTACCTGACTTTTCCATCAGGATAGCCACTTTCCTTTCCTCACCGGTATTCAAAAGCTCAATGTGCCAATTTCTCTTTATGTGAACTGAAATGTACAGCAAGTTATTTTTATCAATCTCAGCATTATTTCTTGCTTAACTAGCCATAGAAGTACCTTAGTTTACTAAGTGAGGCAAGGTTTGAAAGCAAAGGTAGTATCTTTTCTTAGAACAATTGATACTGCTAACCTTGCTACAAATGTCTTCTTCCTTGTTTTTTGTCGTAGGCAATCACAGCTACAGAGCACCACTTCAAGGACAACTTGGCTTATTGAAGCAGTCCCAAAGTTCACTGTGAACAGAAGTATTGCACAAAACAACTTAACCTACCGAACCCACAAAATAGCTCTATCTACATATTTAGGGGAACAGAAGAACAACAAAAATGGAGAAAACCACTCTCTCTTCAATCTGATATCTGACCTCCAACAGTGACCAAGATCAGAAGCTTCCAAAATGCCAGAAAATCCACATCTGGGTGGTTTTTCTTTTGTAGCTGTGCAGTAGCTGCGCAGTGATCTGTTCCTGGGGATATTTTGCCTTTGCTTCTGTGAAGCCAGCAGTCTAACTTCTCAGCTTGAGCCTATCAATCCCATACCCCAAATCTAAATGATCCATTCCATGAGGGACATTTTTGTCAGTTCAAACATGACAGTCACTGACCATTTCTCATGTTGCTAAACAGCGGTCTATGCAAAACCAAAATCTAAAAATTGAGGTTGGGATTTTTATCGGGGCATAAAAGATTGCAAGACACCAAAACTCTTGAGATGCTGGGCAGCTTACATCAATATAGTCCCTTTGAAATTCCCAATAAACAGCTTTTGCAACAGTACTTTTAATTTCGGAAAGTATAGCAGAGCAATCAGTTCTGCAATGCCTTTGGACCGGTGTTTTATCACTCTGGTGATGGGTGAAAGGGCAGGAAGCAGAGGGACAGGATGGAATTTGGAGTATGACCCAAGTCCTGTCAGGACACAGGGGAGGGATGTTCTCTGAAAAAAGAGAAGCTTTGCCATGGGGGAAGTGGGCTGCCTTGCCTCCATATCCTGTGGATCCAAACTTCCCCCTGAGCGTGACATCTCTTATAAAAATATGTATGCAGACTTCTCCAAACCGCTTCCCTTTCCACTCTGGCAGACACACCAGTTCTTGACAGCCTGAGTTTTTCAGCAAAAATCAGTCTACCCCTGTCACTCAGATGATGTTAGTGTAGTGGAAATGAGGAAAGAATCAGACCCAATATTATGGTTTGGTTGGAGATTTCCCATGGAAGTCTTTAACAGGTAGAAAAGTATGTGATGAGATGAGATGAGATGTGTCACAGAAAACATCAGCTCTCCTGTCTGCTTGAAAAAGAAGATTAAAATAATGGCAAAAACATACCACAATGGCTCATATCATCTGGGTATGATTTTTTTCTTTCTTTTTTTCTACAGAATCAATATTTCCTTTAGAAGAAAGATCCCAGACCAGTCCTCCTTGCTGCCTATGTCTTAAAAGACACTGATGCTTCACAAAAGCAAACTTTAGTCTTTTTCCTCTCTTTATTTTCATGGAAAACTGTAGTTTTAGGGATGACCCTTTGGAGCATCTTACACGAGCTTGACTCAGAAAGCATTAGAGGCCCTTCAGAAGACTTGGCTGAAACTTAATCAAATTTTGGGAAGTGCTTATGTGACTTTGGTTAGTATTTCAGTTCCTACAACAATTTATTGCTTACAGAAAATAGCATTGTCTTGAAGTGTTCTATTTAAATAAAATTAGGTTATTTTCAGCAAGAATAGTTTGGAATAATCTGCACTAAAGGCCAGATTCTAATGACATTTATTTCTTAACTGTTTTGGAGCTCTCCCTCTCTAGCCTTTCACTAAAGAGTCAAAGGAACCTTCTTGAAGCCCTTATCAGACCTGAAATCATAAGAAAGCCCCAAACATCAGATTTGAGGACTTTTGGTACAGTTTTCAAACTTGTATTGAGACAAACTCAACATTTACAAATACTCTGGGCCACCAGTAGGTCTTTCAGGCACTTTTTTTTGTTAGAAAACTTGATATGCCAGGAATTTAAACAAAGGTGATGTATCAGCAAATTACTCTCAGACAGTGTGATCTCATCTCCCAGCCCTTCAACATTTGGGAACAGGAGTGAGGTTTGTTGCCCTTTAGCAACAGACCAACAAAGCAAACAATAGTTACAATACCCAAACCATTTGAAACACAAACATATCTCCTCAAACCTGCCACCTTCCTTCCTTTTTCACCCCACAGGAGATAGAAATGGAATATTTGGAATGTAATAAAAGTTCTGTGAAGAAAGAGGAGGGACAGTTTTGGTTTAGATGTGGAAGCAAGTAGTCAGCACCTCATTTTCTGAGTGTTAAAGAAAAGCAGGAGAATATCACCAGCATCATAATAAGCTTGGTTATAATGTGGACGAGCCTTTAGGGAGTTCTTACAAGGGCAGTTGGAACTGCATGGCACCAAGGACTCTTGCTCAGGAGAAAGCAAGTTCAAAGCCCTTGAGCCTGGATACTAGCCTGGCCTGTGAGCTACTGACCCAGTTTCCCTCCTCAGCCTGCAACTGATGTCTTAAGCACTTCAAACCAGGGACTGTCTATTATTGTGTATGAAATGGAAAGCACCCAAGACAATGGGATGCTGATCTCTGGACATCTAAGACCTATTGTAATACAAGCCAAAGAAATAAACGTTTTCCTGCTGTTTCTGAGACTCTGCTTCCATTCAGGGCTTAAACCTGGATAAGTAGGGGTCCAGGAAAATAACACAAATAAGTCAAAAACCCAGTAGAAATAATGAAACTTGGTATCCAACACACTTACTGGACCCAGGAAGCTTTTCCTATGGCTGAGGTTCTTCCTAAGATCTTCTCCCTTGGTGATTTTTCATGTCTGAGTAAGTGCTGAGGTTCACACCCATTAATGGGACGTGTTTCCCCACTCACTCTCAATTTCATTATATATGTAGAAACTGGATTATCCTTGAGATCTTTAACCCCTTTCCTTTATTAAGTTGAAACCAGCTAAGTAGCCCTGAGGAAAGAGATGGACAGGCAAGCAGGAGCACAAGCTTATATGCAAACTACTTTCACACAAAGCTTACTTCCTTAGGAAAATGGCTAGAAAAACATGCAAAATACTTTCTCAGCTCTTCGACACTGGAATTGCATCTGCTCTGGTTTGTCTACATCCACCAGCCAAAGTGACAAGATTATGAATATACCCACCAATGCACACTGCGAGAAATTGTGTTTGGTTGTTCCTTCAGAGAGGTAATTAGGCCACAGGAAGCTGAGGTAGATGTAGAAAAATCTAAATCAGTATCTTGTCTCTAGAGCAGTCACAGTAAACACTCAAGGAGGAATAAAGTTCAGCAGACATTTGCTACTTCCATGCGTTGTCCACTTTGCTTCCAACAATTATTGCTCAGTAACTTCTTGAGAAGAATGCAATCATTACACACTTAGCAATCTCTTACAGATTCCCTTGAACTTTAGTGAACTTATAATTCACGGAAGTTTGCTGGGGTACAAAGTTTTGCTGGGTTTGCTGAAGACATGGCCCAGCTCCAAAAAGTAGCTCTTTGGCTTGCTCACTTCCAAAACCTTCACAAGGAGGCAACAGCTACCATGCCACACTCCAGACCACTCATGTTCTCCTGCAGAAAACCAGAGGAGAGCAACTCTCAAGCAGCACAGCACAGAGCAGAGTTACAAGCCTCAAACTGGACTTGGCTAAGAAGAATTAAACCCATGAAGTCTCTCAGACACTAGATAAAATTTGTGACAATAATAAGAAGTCTTCCCTTTTTGCATTTAAACTGTCTCCCTGGATTAGATACACCAAACCAGCTAAATGATTCTCCTCCCAGTGTCGGCTGCACCTATGAAGGGTTTTCCTGGCACAACCAAGCTGATCAAGACTTCGATTCCCTGCTGCACTTGAATTTGCATAACCAAGCAAGTAAACCTCTGGAGTGGAGACCTGGCTGCAATTCAGCCAAAAAGCAGACATGAATTCTGAGCAAGCAACTGAACACCTACATTTTCTTTCTACAAGCCACTCCCCAGACAGTGCTCTAATCCAATTCCCACTAAATCTACAAAGTTAGAAGATGGGCTTTAAGAGCTAGATGGCTGCCAGCACCTGGCTAAGTGAAACACTATCTGCTCTCCCATAGCTCTAGGCCTCCTGTCCCCTCAGTTCAAAGCTACCAGGGCTTCTGCTTCCTACCCCAACTTGGTAGGATGACCGGTGCTTGCCCTGGTGCAAACACAGCTGCTCAAATCCTATATCACCATGCACACAAGGCATGATTGCCACCATCCTCCGGCACCCTGACCTCTCTTTCTTAGCTAGCCGCAAGAGCATGTAAAATCTTGTGCCCACATTTTCTTTCCTAAGAAAGCCCTGAGGGGCTTTTTTGGCATAGCTCACACTGCTGGTGAACAGCTCCGTTTGGCTTCCATGTTTACATCCTTGTGGTTGTTAATTTGAGAGAAGCCTTTTATTTTAGACACACACACACACACACCAACTCCCTCTGCAGGGGGGGAAAAATGTGACCTTTGAGATTGTTTATACCAATCAACAAGAAGCCCTCGTGCTGCCAGATTCCAAGAAACATGAGACTGTCTTGGAGCTTGGAAGAGGGAGGGGAGCATGGGGAAGAAGTGGGAGCAATCAAGGTCAGGAGTTCACAGACAGGATAAAGTAGAAGGCAAGGAGAGCAGGCAGGGTGGCAGGGCATGTCCTCTTCATTCAGAGAGGCAAGGCTAGTGCTGGCAGCTCCATCAACGATGTGCGGCAGACCAGTGTCGCGGGGCGGGGAGAGAACGTCCCAAGGCGATGGGAGGAATGAGATGATTGTGGTGGCCCTGAAGAATGAGGGTGGCCATTTCTACCTCACAGATCTTCTCCCAGCCTTGCAGCATTTCACTGAGGACCAAGAGATATTCAGGATGAAAGAAATTATTGTAGTCTAGTTTTGCACTTTGATGCCCACTGTGATGAATAAAGCGCTTTGACAAGATAAGGATGAAGATGAAAATATTTCCCCACTGTTGAACACAGAAGTAAATAAATAAGTAAAGAGACAAGCATTCAAAGCCAATAATTTCCTTTCATTGCCAGCATCATCCTTCAAGGGAATAGCACCACAATTTTTTTTCCTACCATTGTACTGAGCCAAATGAGCAAAGATTGTGGCTTCGGGGATCCAAACTTCAAGTGTCCTAGTAGGCAGAGGAAGTGCTGGCAGCTCAGGACTGGCATGAAACCCATAGGTGCCTTGTGCATAAAATGCCAGTACCAGCAGCTGGGAGGACTCACTTCAACTTCAAAGGCAGGAACACCATCATCTCAGTAGGTTCAAGACCGAGGCATTGAGGGCAGGAAGACAAAGGGTGAAGGATCAATAAAAACCATGGGTGGACAAAAATGGTGGGATAGAGAGAGATGCTGTGATAGAGCTCAAGACAGGGTTTTTCGGGACAAAGGTATGTTTCTATCTTTCAGTGCTCTCCGTAAACAACACATCAGAGGGGATGTCAAATTCGTCCCTGAGGTATCTGGCATGAAGTCAGGAGTATGACAATTTCAGTCACGTTTTTGTGGTTAAAACTGTCTATGAATCTATATATTTACAGTTATAGAACTGAGTCTTGTTCTCATTTACAGTTATCTTCTCCATTGGGTTACACAATATAACCACAGGTGGTATTTCGCTTATCCATCGCTTTTATTTTTTATGTTGTCTGCCCAGATATATTATTTATGACCCATTAGATACATTTTTTCTTAACTAAGAAACCTCAGAAAATATTTTTAATGAAAGACTATTTTTTAAACAATTGTGTTGCCACTCCTCTGTTAGGACTCCAGGATTAAATAAGACTGAGTATTTGTTAACTAACAATTGGTTACTGAAACACACAGACTGAGGTTTCTCTCTTCCCATTATTGAGGCTAGAGAAACGATGCTTCTACAACCACATTGATGTTGCCCAGCTGAGTTCTCATTTCAAGGCACATGCTGAATTTTAAACCACCACATGGATTTCTCACCCATACCTTCAGCAGTGTTGGACATGCTGTGAAGGAGAAAAGCAGATGGATGTCACAGCTGGCTGTGCAGACATCAAAAGTAATTATCTTTTTAAAGACAATTAGTTAGTTGTTCTTGGTTTTTTTCCTTTGTTTTTTTCTTTTCTTTCTCTTCTTTTAAGCAGTGCTACCACTCCAGTTTTTCTGCTGGGGAGTGCAGGGCTTTGACAGCATCTGGGATTTGCATGCTAGAACAATTACAGCCCAGAAGGCCAATCATACCCTAGGTTGCATCAAAAGAAGCATGTCCAGCAGGTCAAGGGAGATGATTCTGCCTCTCTGCTCTGTTCTTGTGAGACCCCGGTGACCCTATTGTGTCCAGTTCTGGAATCCTGAACATAAGAAGGATATGGAGCTATTGGAACACGTCCAGAGGAGGGCTATGAAAATGATCTGAGGGCTGGAGCACATCCCATACAAGACAGGCTGTGAGAGCCAAGTTTGTTCAGCTTAGAGAAGAAAATGCTCTGGGGAAACCTTATAGCAACCTTCCAATACCTGAAGGAGGCCTACAAGAAAGCTGGGGAGGGTATGGTTTACAAGGGCACATAGTGACAGGATGAGGGGGAATGGCTTTAAATTGGAGGAGGGGAAGATTTAGGTTAGACATTAGGAAGAAATTCTTCACAATGAGGGTGGTGAGGAACTGGCATAGTTTGCCCAGGGAAGTTGTGGCTGCCCCATCCTTGGAATTGATCAGGGCCAGGCTGGACGGGGCCTTGGGCAGCCTGGTCTGGTGGGAGGTGTCCATGACCATGGCAGAGGGGTTGGAACTGGATGATATTTAAGCTCTCTTCCAACCCAAACCATTCTATGATGATTCTATGAATTACCCTGTGCAATCCTTGCACAGCTCCACTGCAGGTGGAGAGGCAATTGTACTCATTTTCCTTGTTTGACCAAAGTACCAGAGGTCTGCTTGTGAATACCAGGTGGAGTAACATTCGTAGACTAAGGTCAGTCATGACTTCTCTGACACTTATGTCCACTCATCTGCCAACATGCTTTCTGGCAATCTGAAATATGCTTCTATTTTATTCTTACATTGTCTCATAGATGAAAGAAATTTCCAGGAGAAAGAGAGATGGCCTATAGAGCCAGCAGTTACTCGTTCTTCCCTGGGTCCTGTTTTCAATATAAGTGCTTGGTTTAGGTTATTGTTTCTCCTTTTTCCTCTTCATTCATTCTAGCATTCCATCTTGCCATGTATTTGGAGCTATTCAACTTAAAGATAAAAGGATTCATGAAAATGCTTAAAGACCAAGCTGGGTTGCTCATTGACACGGACTCTGTGTCCCTTTTTATATGACTTAAGAATAGTAGATCCTCTGAGAAATTATTCTCCATTCACATCCTGAGGAAATGTATCCTGATTGGATACAAATGAGAGAAATGAAATGCAGATGATTTGTTTTTGGCTACAGCTCCAAGGAGGCCCATGCAGCATGGATAGCTTTGGTCAGCTATCTTCTGGTTTCTTCCTACCTGCTCACATTTGCAAGCATCACCAATATTCCCTTTGACTATTGTGCCACCAAGATGGGCAGTGAAGGAAACCAGGCATCTCTGCCTCTCTAGTTTTCAATGCCTAATTCTGTCAAAAACTTTTCAAAGCCACAGTAATCCAGTTCCGGGAGCCAGCTCATCCTTACAAATGAAAATGTAGATTCAACCTGCCTACGTATTGCCAAACTCCATGTACGCAAAGTTTCACATTTGCTGGCAGCAGCTCTTTGTATGTGCCCGTGCAGTAAGAAATACCAGGCAGAGAGATTTAGCTGTAAATCAGCAGCAATCTCGTGAACTGCCACTTCTGCTTCTCTTGCTATTTTGACTTCTCTCACAGGATTGAAAATAATGTAAAAGGAAAGAACACACAAAAAACCACAGCAAAAGTCAGGTTCTGCATTGCTCCCAATATGTTAAGATATCACATATAAAAGCACGCTACTGCTATTTTGAGACAAACATTTAATAGAAAATTTTTACTCCATTTAAGACCGTTGTCCATTATATCACAACACAGAAGGTATACCCACCAGAGGAAAGGTTGTTACAGGAAGGTTAAGTGCTATCTTCTCTTTCACTTGTCATCCCACCCTACTGATCTCTCTGATTCATTCAGTAATCAGGAGAAACAACAGGAAAAACTTTGCTCTTGAATGAACCCTTTTGTTGTAAGAACGAGAATGCCCTACTCACACTCTTCCTCTATCAAACAAAAAAAAAAACTGCCAGACATCAGCTCCTGAAATACATGAATCAAAACAGAAGGTAAGTCAATCTTAAAATAAATAAAATAAAATAATCAGTATAATAATAAAACTACCTCCAAAACAGAGTTTGAAATCCCCAGAAGCAGGACCAGACAAAGGACTCCAGGGACTACAATGTAGAGTTCTCTCCGCTGCTGAGATTGAAACCATTTCACACAACATAAAGAAGTTTAGTATCGTAAAACTAATGTACAGATAGATCATCAGGCTGGCCCATAGCCAGAATCTGATTCCACCCCTGGAAACCCAAAACCACAAAGGACTTAAGTAAAAAATCTAACGATATATCAAGACTACCTGATACCTCCCAAGATTTCTAGCTCAACAATCTTTACAACCAGCAAAGGGGCTCAGAGATGTACATTCTTTGCAGCCACAGTCTTAAATGTTCAGTTTGGGTAAAAGAGATTATGACTCCCAGGCTATGATGGATATCCTAGCTGCAATCACAGCTGTAAAGACACAGTCAGGATTATTTTGAGCATCCATCATCCACCCAACTTCAGCCTTGTGTCTCATCTGTCACCTAAGCAGGGGGTGTAAATCTCATTATAACCACCAGAGTGAGTCATGTGTTACAACTTCTGTGCATGTCTGTTAGGTTCAAGAATAACCTCCCAGCTCCTCCAGAAGGAATGGCAGAGATGGATGGACAGCTCTCTTTGATCTGGGGAGTTCTTCCTCTACCTCCAGTTTGTCTCCAATTGCCTCCAAGGTCATGCTGTTGGGACAGGGACAGCACCCCTCTTGCATATGAATATCATCTCCTCCAAAACCACAGTTTACACGTGTTTGCTGTTACTTCCAGATGTGTCCACAACTTGAAAGCAGTGATTTCAGAAAAAAACTCTTCAGAGTTAGCAGACCTGCATCCCCTTTCCCCTCCTTTTTCTTCAGCATCTGTCCAGGCAGTCTGTGCAGGCAACATTGAACAGTTCTAGGGGACTCAACGCACCATGGAAGTGTCTGCATATGGGTGGATTAGAGAGAAAATGCAGCTCCTCTGCATTAAACTTTAGAGCCTCTCTCTCAGTTTACTATCTCAAAATCCACTCCTAGAGATCTTTGGCTAAAGCCCTGCTAACAGATATCTAACAAGAAACCCATTTGGAGTCCTTCCCCATGCTGGAATGATGTGGATGCCTGCAGAACAATGGAAGTCATGGCATTGACTAGGAGTTGATTGCCTTGATAGATGCAACAGCACGTATGACACTAATATATCTTAATCCTACTGTCCTCACTCATGCAACCCTGGCAAAAGCCTCTGTCCTGCAGACATCTCCAGCCCTGGGCTGTTTTTCAGGAGCCAGACTAGGGGTCCCTTTTGGTGGCCAGTCATGTGGATTGTGGTGGGCAGGCACACAATGTCGCTTCTGTGTGGTACAGTAGGCTTACAATATTCCCCTGAAGAGGACAGAAGGAGGAGGGAGAAAGGAGACAGCCTGACTCGCACCAACACCTAGAGCATTTGCTCCATAGCCAGAGTACTGCTGACATGAGAAGGGTTCACCCCTGGTTTTGAAAATCATTCTCAGAGCAGCTCTCTTCCCCATCAGTTAGTGACAGTCCACCCCCTCCACACCCTGTGCTGTGGGAAGTTAATTTAGAAGCCAGCTTTGCCATCTGTGGACTACCCCATGCTGGGAAAACCCTCAGCTGGGGAGATCTGTTGTGTTTCCAGAGTGGTGCAAAGAAATCGGAGCGTGGGAGAGAACATAGACCTAAAAATCCTTCTAAGTCCTTAGCAAATTTCTCCATGCATCCCCCAGACTCCACCTCTTCCACCCAAAGTACCTAAATATGCCCTGTAATGATGTTTGCTGTTGACATCAGAGCAGACTCGTGCAGCACTCCTGCTGCTGCCCTCAGCTGAGTCATGACTCATGAACAAAGGGGATTTAAACTATTGTTGTTTTATTATTTTCATTATTTCATTCATCATCTTAATTTCCCTCTCTCACTCCTGCTCAAAAGGGAAAGACAGACATACACATACATGCACACACAAAAGAAAAGGGGGGGAGGAAAAAACCCGCCAACATGGCCCACATCTGGAAACTGATTTCCCAATCCCAGGACAAAGAGCTCTGAAATTGCAGCTCCAAGTCTCCTGTTTGTGTTCTCCCATTATGTTCTGTAATAAAATCTAATGGAGAACCAGCCCAAGAGTCAGCAAGAATTATTTGGAAATTATTAGTGAACAAGATCCATTCAGAAGTTCATGTAGAAATTTACATAGGATTTACAAAGCTATTAAGCTCAAAAAAGCTGCAGGAGCATGACAGCTTTTGGTTCAGAAAACTTCTCCCTATAGATTAGTTTGGCTTAAATCACATCTTTAATCCCAGCTAAACTGAGCTATGTCTGTTACTTTCCATGTTAAAAAAAAAAAAAAATCACTGTTACCAAAATTTAGTGCTGTACAGGGATGGGGAAAAATTATGGAGACACAAAGAAAATGCTAAGGAGAGAAAAGGGAAGAAAGATTATTCTAGAAATCATCATTTTTCAGCAAGGGAAATGGAGACAAACAGTTCCTAAGAGAGTTAAGGGCATCAGTGATTTTTAACAGAAGGAAGTTTCTTAGAATGGGTTAAAAACCCACTGCTGGTACTTTTAGCAGAAAAGGATTTTGCAAGTCAACAGAAATGTTCATGCGGGGAAAAAAATTCAAAAACATAGTTTTTAATTTGAAAAACTGTAACCTCATAGCCTTTCAATGGAAAGAAAATACAAGCATTGTTGAGAAATGGCACAGTGCACCCCACTGGCATAGAAAGAAAAGTATTATTAGATGAGAACTGTTGAGGAGAGGACAATTATTTGAGAGCATTAAAAGATGCTCCTCTGACCTGCTTGTTTACACACTGATACACTCAAGAGCTATCTGTACTTCAGCTTCCATTTCCACTTTAGGTTTCCTGAACGGCAGTCCTACACAGTGGCACTACATCGAAAGCCAAGGCTCACATACAGCATAGATTTGTCCTCTAACTCCAAGCTAAAGTGATCTATGAAGAGACACCACAACTGGATGCACATGAAGGAGGCCACATTGTTCAGCAGTCTCCTGGTCATAAACTCTTTCCTCCTTCTTTGGTTTTCTTTGATGTTACTTAGCTGTACTCATGTTCAGTGTTGAATCATTGGACTTAGCCTTTCATCTAGACCCTCGGGATGTGTAACAGGGATGGAAAGAGAAAGGCACTACTTAATAACACTTTCCAAGTACAAGGGAGAGGAGATTCCTGGAAAATCAGGTTAAGACTGTCCAAAAAACTTCTTCGAAGAAATGTGGCAAATTGTATATAGCTAACTATTTATGGTGGAGATGGAAGTTAGACTACCCTTGAAGGCAAGCGGCTGCTGTCCAGACAGAACTCTTAATCATCATTCCAACTAGTCACTGAAAACTAAACACACCATAAGTAGGTGGAGAAAAAAGGCTATGCCAAATTAATAGCCTCATTATTCTGCAGGAACTTTTCTAGCTCGTATGTTTACCTACATTTGTATTTTAAAAAGAAGGCATTGAGCCAAACAATGGATTCAGAATTTGAATTCTGAAACCAGACTTCTTTCCCCATGAGTGAAATTGCTCAAGCAAGAACAGAATTGGTCAAAACATTTTTTTTAAATGAACAGTGGTTTTTCTTCAAAAGAAAATTAATTTATGAGCATTTTCTTCTCCTCTCCCTCAAATTTTTCTAATTTTTTGTAAAACACAGAAAACAAGAAATTGTTTTTCAGCTTTGTTTTTCTTCATTCTTCCTCTATTGCCTTCCTTTTCATGGCAAAACAGATTAAAAGCTGATGAGAAGCTGAGGGGGAAAATAAAGAATACTTGAACTAACAAATAAAAATGCTGCTTTCTGAAACAATTTCCAATATTTGCCTTGCTTGCATTTTACTGTCAAATTAGAAAACTGAACTTTTCTTTTTTTGGGCAGAGTTCAAACGCATTTGAAGGAAATATTGTTAGGATACGGTCTGCATTGCTCCTGCATCCCTCAACACACCCTGTCCATGCGAGAAATGTTCTTGCTATCTGCAGATATGTCCAGCTCTCAGACACAGCCCATATGTGGCCCAGAAGCTCAGCTCACAGACTATCTGTTTTTCTGTGAAGCATTTTATTACTGGATCTCAGAGAGCCATCAGTCTCTGTAACACATGACCAAAACGCCCTATTACCAGACCTACCTCTCTCGTAGTTACCCTGCCCAGTGCAAAGCAACTTTAGCAAAGCACACGCTCAGCTTCAGGCCTCCACAGTCTGCAGCCTCCTTCCATCAAAAATCATATTTTTTCTCACGTATGAGCAAGAGAAACACATGCTCAGTCCCCTGGATTCCATCTCAAAGAACTAAGTTAACCAGCTGAAGACAAGGTCTTGCGTCTCTCTATCACTTCTCTGTACTACTTGTGTCCCTCCCAGGGCGACAGCTTACCCAAGTGCTCTCAGTTTTATCCCAACTGTTGTAACAATCAATCCATTTCTCACACTTCAGGTCTTGCAGTCAGGTGAAATGTACTATTTTTGATAATAAACAGGATTTCTAGCCTTTGTGCTTGTACAGGAAAACTTGGAGATAATAGCTGAATGTAGTTACAGGCTCACAAACCAGGCAGCAGCAGTAAAGAAGTAGGCATATATCTCAGCCTCATGATTTTTCATTCAGCGTCAGAGTTTGTCAATGATCGACTAATGATTTTTGAATGGACTGAGGCTGAAAATACCGACTATGAGCTTTGAGAGCTTTCAGTGATTTGCTGATAGGGAAGTGGGGACTCAAGCCTGTGACACTGACGCCTTTCAGCACTGCAACCACGTCAACTCTGCTGTGCATGTTAGTATAGTACTGTCCCGTGGAGATGGAGTGCACAAATCCCATCTCACCCACTCTCGTTCAAGCCATCCCGCTCCCTCGAGGACGTGCATGGGGTAGAGCAATCCTCTGTGGGTGCAAAAGCATGACCCAGTCCTGTTCCTCCCAGGAATCCATGAGAATTTTTGCCTTTGGCACATTCATGAAGACAGGATTTTGCTCAAAGCACATACCAAATGAATGAATCTTCCAGAAACATGAATTCTTTTTGCCTCATACCAAAACATTCATAGTAAGACCAGGCAGCACTCTTGCAGTAAAACATTGGCAAGAGGAAATGCTAATAAAAAACTAAGGAACTAAAAAACACCAAGAAAAATCTCCTAGAAGAAACAAACATGAGAAGAATATACTGTCCATTCAGCCGAACTATGCTAACAAATTTATGCTGTCTCATGATGATATGGAAATATTTACAGGAAGAGTGCACAGAATTTTGGCTGGCAAACATGAAAACTTTCTATCAAAACTGTTTTCTGTGCAGAACAAAAGGAAGAGAAAACAGGGTGAAAGTGGGGCAGTGAGGGGAGGGTGAAAGTTGGGGGGACAGGAAAGCAGGGAAAGGAATATGGATTAAGAAAGCAAGGGTGAAGATGTGGAACAGTGAACAAAGCTCACACACTTGTGAGTCTTGCTGCTCCCTGTTTACCTGCAAGTAGCCAGATTCATTGGCACCTTCCTTACATGACAGAGACACATTCGCGTCCCCCATAAAAGCAGTGGTTTACTAATGGAGCCTGCCAACAGCATACACAAAAGGTTAAACTGCCCAATGGGACAGCTGGGGCCAAGTGAATGCAAAGAATATCTCAGTTATCTACTAATTTTTTCTGTATTCATGTCATTATAGATAATTACATGACTTGGTTCCACAGCCTGAGCCTTCCTCAGCCAGTAATCCTTGTAATCCATGAGTGACAGTTCTATAATGTGGCTGTCAGTGACTTCATCATATTGTATGTGAAATCCTCTCCATATACATGCGCGTGCAGTGACTCACTTTGACACCTTACATTGACATTTGCAAGCTGGGCCAAGTCTGTCAGTAAAGTGGGTATTGAACAATGGAGAATGCAGGAAAATGTAGCCCTCAAATATTGAGGTCACGCATGCAACAGCCAAGTGCATTGGCACAAGAGAATACTCAAGGTATCAGTTCTTCTCTGGCAACAGCCATTGACAGTACTAAAGAGCACAAGGCATGTAGTCCATTTTGATGCCATAAACAAGGAAAACAGAAGAAATACTCTGCAGAGCACTTGAAGTCCCCAAATAAAAAAAAATCCAGAGAAGTTCTCAAGAATCAAGACAGGCCTTTCCATTTCGAAAGAAGATATTTCAGAATCAAGAGTCAGCAGAGACAGCGAAGTGCTGCAGAACAGCCTGAATCAGAAGAGGAAACATTACATAAAATAGTACTCGGACATCACTCAGGAAGAATAAGCAAGATATACTGTAAATCCAGACACATGTGATATGAGAAATTCCAATCAGGGCTGGACACCGGAGCAAGTCTCTGAAGTCATATCCACTCTAAAGACACATGAAAAATGATGATTGTAAACAGAAAATTTTTCTCCTCTC
The DNA here is from genome assembly GCA_033459285.1 of Clamator glandarius. NCBI lineage: Eukaryota > Metazoa > Chordata > Aves > Cuculiformes > Cuculidae > Clamator > Clamator glandarius. The sequence continues at coordinate 2,095,502 of JAUNZM010000125.1, forward strand.
TGTTGGAGAGGATTCTGGGTCTGAGAAAGTGTTGATCAGTTTTCCCAGCTCCTTTTGCAGTCCTTTGCTACATCTTTAAGGAAAATCAGAAGTCAAGTAGCATCTGGGAAGCAGAGTGTAGCATGACCCTACTCATGCATCTTGCATGAAGAAAGTGTGATGCACAGAGAAGATGTCCAGCATGAACACTAAGGGAAATGTTTCAGGGAAATGTTTTCACTGAGCAATGGTTCTATACAATAGGTGAAAACAATCCTTGCATTTTGGTGACTCGGTTCTTTCTGGAAGAAGAGAAACATGAATCAGTAAAAATCAAACCATTTTGGTTTGCTGCAGAAAAATTGAATTTTCCATTTGAAATTAAATTCTATCTTAATATAAACTTCTTTCTTTGATGTCTTTCCTGCAGAGCCCTGAGTGCTTCATTTAATATGGAAAAAAAATCCTCATAGCTTTTAGCAAGGTGGACAGAAAAAAAAATGAAGATTCCTTCCGTCATTTCAGTCATTCACCCAACTCATTCGCCCAAGTCATTTTTAAAGAGGATGTGTCTGCTTCCCAGGTATTCTGGAACTGAGGCATCCACAGGAGTCTCTCAACCACAAGACAAAAAACTTCTGGCAACTGTGTAAGAGGCTACATGTAGCACCAGGACCTCTAAGAAACCCAGAGTTAAATGCTAGGAAAACAGGAGCAAGCAAGGCCTGTTGTAGCTCCCAGGATTTGCTGCTGCTCTCGTTGTACTGCCATAGATACTCTCCAGCAACACAAGCTGATGGAGGAATGCATCTCCTACATGAGATTATCCAAGGACTTTGCTGCTCCTTCATAGGCCTGCTATTGGTAGCAGATGGACTTGCAGTTGCCTTCACCTCATCAGGTCACAGCTATGGGGAAATGTCTTCTTCCATCTGACTTTGAACCCTTCCAAGCTGGCCTTGACCCCACAAGGAGAGAAATGCACAGCTGCTGATCATGGTACCCATTTGTTCACATTTTGCCAAGCTAATGGTGAGCCAAGGGCAATATGTGGTCACTTCAAGGGGCTTCAAATGATACGTTAAGGCTCTCACACCTTCATAAGGGCACAAGAGAAGGCATAACAGAGCCAGATCTCCCCACTGTCCCCCAGAGAATACTCTACTCACCACAGCCATGCCCCTTTCTTCCTCCATCCCTCTGGCCCTGCTGCAGTAAGTGACACCCATTCACGTGCCAGGCAAGCCATGCTGCTACTCGCCTGACTGGAGCTACTTGCTACCCTGGATCAATAGCAAAAAATAAAAAAATGTAATAAAGCTTTTCCTTGGGCATCACATTCCTGTTCCTCCCCAGTCAGTGTTTGTGCAGTGTTTTAAATACGTGAAGCATTACATAAATGCTAACTATTATAATAATGTTCCCCTCCTTCCAGTCAACTCCCCCCGCGGACCCACAGACACATTCCCCACCTCCCATTTTAGCATGTTCATGGCATCAGAAATTGCCCTGTTTTCATTTACCCTGCCCTTTGCCATATGATCCCAGCCCTCAGAAGCTTTAAATAGTCTGCATTATTCTGAAGGCTTGTTAGGACTTGTCCTTAATCATTCCAGGAATAATCCTTAATGGCTTGTTTCAGACTCTGTGTGTGAATGTCTGTGCAACAACAGGGCTCTGTCTTGCTTAGGTCTCTCCTAGAAGAGGAGTTAAAGCTTCATGCCCAGTACAGGATGAATGGCACATTACAGGGGCTGTGCATGGTACTAAATTCTCTGTTGTGTCTGTATAGGCTAAACTTCTTTTAGTGAAGACCTGAATTGAAAACATACGTTCCAGAAAAGCAGAGGCTGACCATATTACTTGTTGATAGATGCCAAGCAGTAGAAGTCAACCTGCCCTTTAAATGCAGAGACACTAAAAATGGCGCAGTCAATGCTTCCCAGAACTGCCCACGTTAGAGCCAGTCCTAGGGCTTGCAGTGTTCGTCTGGTGCGCAAGAATTCTGCTGTTAGATACTGAAATAAAAGCTCACATCCTGCCATAGTTACAATTGCTGTTGTCTACTTTACGATAAAAATTGAGAAAAGGGAGAAATCTGATACTTAATAAATCTATTTCTCAAAGACTGGCGATTGTGACTTCAACGTCACCCATAGAAGAAAAACTTAAGGCAGATAAATCTGCTTTTCTGGTTTGGGTTCCAGCTGCAAACTTAGAGGAAAACAAATCACTCAGTAGCATAATGACACTGAGACTTATGCCAAGTAGGCTGCAACAGCCTCTACTTTGAAGACAGACACAGCAAAGAAATTACAAGACCTTTGTTTACCTAGGGTTACATTAGTCCACAGAAATAAAGCTTCTGGTCTTTGGCAATTTTATATTCATACTATGCATTGACAATATCTCACCTATAACATTCTTATGACCCCACATGTACCAAAATGATAAGTGAGAAATGGCTGAGAAACACCTGCTAAAATAACATCATGACAAAATGGCTTTGCTCCATAGCTCAGCAAGCAGTCATAGAATCGCAGAATCATAGAATCGTTTGGGTTGGAAGGGACTTTAAAGACCATCCAGTTCCAACCTTCCTGCCATGAGCAGGGACACGTTCTACTAGATCAGGCTGCCCAAGGCCCCATTCCAACCTGGCCTTGAACACCTCCAGGGATGGTGCATCCACAACTTCCCTAGGCAATCTGTTCCAGCGCCTCACCACTCTCTAGTCCTGTCACTACAAGCCTTTGTAAACAGTCCCTCCTCAGCTTTCTTGTAGGCCCCTTTCAGGTGTTGGAAAGTTGCTATAAGGTCTCCTTGGAGCCTTCTCTCCTCCAGACTGAACAAGCCCAACTCTCTCAGCCTGTCCTCATATGGAAGGTGCTCCAGCCCTCTGATCATCTTTGTAGCCCTCCTCTGGACCTGTTCCAACAGTCCCATATCCTTCTCACGTTGAGGATTCCAGAACTGGATGAAGTACTCCAGGTGAGGTCTCACAAGAGAGGAATAGAGGGGCAGAATCACCTCCGTCGACCTGCTGCCCACGCTTCTTTTGATGCAGCCCAGGATACAGTTGGCCTTCTGGGCTGTAAGTGCACATTGCTGGCTCATGTTGGGCTGTAAGTGCACATTGCTGGCTCATGTTGAGCTTCTCATCGATCAGCACCCCAAGTCCTTCTCTGCAGGGCAGCTCTCAATCATATCATCCCCCATCGTGTATTGAAATCTGGGATTGCCCCGACCCAGGTGTAGGACCTTAGACTTGGCCTTGTTGAACCTCATGAGGTTCTTGGGAGCCCACTTCTCTAGCCTCTCTAGGTCCCTCTGGATGACATCCCGTCCTTCTAGTGTGGCAACTGTACCACTCAGCTTGGTGTCATCTGCAAACTCGCTGAGAGTGCATTCAGTCTCACTGTCTATATAATTGGTGAAGATATTAAACAGTACTATCCCAGTACCCCTGAGGAACACAACTTTTCACAGATCTCACCTGGACTTTGAGCCATTGACTGCTACTCTCTGAATACGACCATCCAACCAGTCTGCACAACCATTTGGCCTTCCTGTTTCTGGATGATCTTGGAACGTCTCGCTGGACATCTCATCATCCGTAAGGCACCAGAAAAGGTATCTAAATTAACTAAGACCAGGAGAGGGGAGACGAAAGGCAAGCCCCAAGACCTCATCTTTACAGACATCAAAGATTAGAAAGATCATAGAGTCTTTTGGAATCAGGATATGCTGACCATCACGTGAGCAGGATGATTTGGAGTTTTTAGCTGAGATTAATATCCTGTAGTGCTCCGTCAAAAAAAACCTCCACAACCAAAAAAACAAAAGCAGGTTATTTGCAGCATTTTTGTTTATTATGTGGGCTCCCAAGATGAAATCCATGCTCGACAAGAAGGGAACAAAGGGAAGTTGCTTAAATGCTTGGGTGGAAAATGTGCAGCAAATAGAAGGAGGTGCTACATGAAACCAGATGGGCTGGAACAGATATAGGTGTTAAGCCTTGAGTCACAGGGCACCAAGGGTGTCCATGCAGTGGGACTATTGAGGGGACCACAAGTTGATAAACAAAGACATTTGGAGAAGCTTTCAACCATGCTGGAGAAGGTCCGTTTTCTTGATGTGGTGTTAGCTCCTTCATAGGAGCACCCACTTTCTAATACATACACAGCAGGCAGAACTATGAAATAGTATTAAGAAAACTCTTTAGGGGGAAAATCCTTACATTGCTATAGTCCATGGAGGATTTTGCTAAAGAAATTTCATTGTTCTGCACTGCAGACAGCCATATAGAGACAGGCAGAGTGAATTTATGTTATCAAAAAGCACCCAGCACCCAGAGCCATGTATGGAAGAGCTATAATGTTCTGGTCATGGAGCAAAATGTAGCTATATTGAGTCCCCCATTATTCTAGGTCACAAATGGGGGGTCATACATATTGGAAAAAATTCACTCTTTAGGAAACTAGGCATTTGTGCTGTAACACAAAACCAAACTCAAACCAAGCTACTGCAGAAGGTGGACTTCGCTTTCTGATGGGCAGAACCATCCAAGGGCCAGTACTGTCTGCCCTCCTTAAGTAAACATGTTGGCAAGCAGGGAAGGAACTCAAGGACACTCAGCACTAAAACATGAGCCATGATTCTCCAAAGAGCAAAGTCAAATTTTGTGCAAGGATAAACCTAGAGCAGAGACCAGCACCGCTTGCAGCTATGTCTCCCCATGGAGACACAGGCTTCTTGAAAGGCTGCAGTGAGCAAGCAGTTACAGAAACTGCAGAAGGGACATAACAATGTTTTTCAACATATGTAGGAAGAACCAGGCAAGAGACAGAAGAAGAGACAGAGAAGACCTGTTCCTGAAATAAATACATACATGCATAAATTAATCTGTGAAAGCAGGTCTTACTTCAAAGTTGGACCTCAAGATGAAAAATACAGTAACAAACCATCATTCCTAGAGAAGCTCCCCTCAAAAGAGGAGCCTGATGACATTATGAGCACAGCCGTATGCTAATGGATGTTCAAGTAAACATGCAGGGAGGTCCTCACACTATTACACCATGTGGACCTCACTGAGAAGTCTGAATTAGAAACTGAGACACCCTGCAAACTCCACAAAGAGAAGCAGACATTTTTTGAACATGACTCAGAGCCCAGAGGGTAACAACCTAACTCCTGTTCTACTTATGTGGTCCAAACCAACCCCAGAGGTGTCTTACTCTCTTCTTAGTTCATATTCAGAGTTTAGGCAGCCTGGCTTAGGCTCCTATGCTACATGGCAAACATTACACAATGACAGCACATTCCTTAAATCTGCTCTATGTGGCCAGCATGGTGTAAGCCCAGAGGGAAATGATGGTGAATGTGCTGTGGAGAACTTGATGCTGCCTCATAAGCTGTGGCAAATACTACTTTTCTTTATTATTTTTATTTATTTTAGGATGTTGATGAAGTCTGGCATATGCTATAGATGAAAGGAGAATCAACTTCATCCATCACTAGACATGTATATAAAACAAAGTCCTGTTTTTAATGGGAGAGAGGTAAAAGCTCAGCTAGACCAGATGGTAAAATCAGATCTCCTACAGACATGCTATAGAGAGAGCATACAATAACTGGAAACAAGAAATAGGAGATTTTACTGAGCTCAAAGACTAAAAGGTGTTGAATGAATCCATACAAATGGTTGCGGTAGTAATGACTGAATTGTAATTTTTAAAAAAGAGCAGTTTCAGCTCTTGATGCATTGAGCATCAGTTGCCACTTCCACACAGTACATTAATCATTTAGCCATAGTTAACTGTTGTGCTCTTGAGAGGCTATCAGCTAGGAAAGCCACATTCTCTTCAATCATAAAAAAATCAAAAACTCAAAACCAAAACCAAAACAAACACACAAAAAAAAAACAACAAAGAAACCCCACCAAAACAGGAATAGAGGAGGTAAAACTGCTGAACAGGGTTTTGTACGTTGGACATTGTAACACCTTATCAGGCCCCAGATGCATGAGATCAGAAATGCCAGCTGGAACCCACGGGGCTTATCTGGGCACTCAGAAGTGTAGGAAGAATGAGAGCCAGAGGAGTTTTATTCTGTATGCATCCCCAAACGCTGCTGGTGTAGATAAGGAGCGAAGTCCCAGGTTCCACTAAGTCAATGACAAATCTCTGTTTGACTTCATTTGGGCTGGGATTTCCTGCATCTAAGAGTAAAAAACCCCACTAAGCACAGGAAAAAGGCAGCAGAAACTGGTGAAACTATGCACGGCTCCCAGTTGCACTTGTTTTGTTTTGAGGCCAGCGTGAACCTACATTAGATGGTGGCTGGTGTTTGGTTGTTTTTTCTTTTTTTTCTCAGCTAGTACCCATCATGGTTTTCTGAGGTTTAGGGCTGGGCTTTTGGGGGGATTAAGGGTCAGTTTTGGTATATGAGGAAGTTTCCCTGTACACAAAGTGACAAGGTTTAACAGCTTACTTGCTTGGATGACCTCAGGCTCTCCACCTCCCAGGGCAGGAACCCCACATGATTCAAGGGCAATATCAAATTTCAGCAATACACCAAGAAGAAAGAGCTGTTGAATGGCAAGCAAATAAGAAAATAAAAAAAAACAGCCATCAATCTACCAAATCAATAGCTTGGCATCTTACACAAGGCACTAGTTTGCTGGAAGGAAGACAGAGGCTCACAGAGAACTGTGCCAGCCTAAACCTCTTACAAGTGGAGATTCACAGCATCACCCACAGCAGCTACAGCCTGGCTCCATCTTGCTGTCAGACAGGGACAACTGTCCCTCTATCCAGCAGGAAACGGAAGAGGCGTTGACACAGAAATAAGAGGAAAAAACTTCTCTGTTCTTTGAGAGTATCCAGAATGCTGCAGGCTATACTTTCCAGTGGTGAGATGTAGACTTCAAAGACAACAAGACAAACAAAATACATACAATGTTCTAAATATTAGAGTAGAAAAACCCACCTCTCATTCAATGCCAATATGCTATCTACTTGGAGGCCCTACCTACTGTCATATGAGACTACATACAACAAAATTCAACCTGCTTGGGGCCACTTTTCAAAGTGGTCCAAATTTCAAGGGAAGGAGAGGCAAGCACTTTTCCAGTTTCTTCTGCCTGTTTGTCATGGAGTAGCAGACCTTGATTAGCCTGTTGAGGCTGTGACAGCAGAAGGAGCAGAGCTAGGAGGGACCCCACAGGGGTACTGCCTGCATTGCCCATGAGCTGTGCAAGCAGAAGCCACACTGGAGCCAGCAGGAACCTGGGGAGGCAATCCTACCTCTTCCCAGCTACTGCAGTGATCTTCCAGGCTGCTCTAGCCACCTCAACCCAACATGTCCCAGGAAGAAGATCTCCCTCAATCACATTACAGCTGCCCAGAGGGATGTGGAGCACCCAGGTGCCACTGGGAGAGAAGGGCAAAGGCTTATTTTCACGCTTTGTCAGTGCCCTCTCTCCCTCATGCTGGGTGTGTGGGCTTTTTATGGTGCCAATTAAGTGCACGCTGGGGCCAGGGCAGAGGCACAGCGTGCTGAGCTACCGTCTCACTGCCTCTGTACTGTCAGCTTCCATTAAGCAGCTGGTGGCAGGGAGAAGGGGAGGAAAAGCCAGCAGCATGTTTGGTTTGCTGTTTTTGTGGGCACTTTACAACTTCAAAGGCTTCCCTCTAGTTCACAGGGGGCAAGGGGCAGAGGTTAGTAGGCATGGTTTGACCTCTCTTTCACCTCCTCCCCGAAAGGGAGACACACACACACAGAGAGGAAGAAGAAAAGGAAGATGAGATCCTGGCAAACACTTTTATCCTCTAATCTTTCTTCACCTTAGTGCTACAGAGGCTTTGTCCAGCAGACAAAGTGCCCTGTGGAGCCTGACACTTCCATGTTGGACTCACCCTCCTCCTCCTCCTGTCTGAGGAAATAAAGCAAAACAGCAGCACCACAAAACAGAAACAAACAAACAAAAAACCCAGACACACACAAAAAAAGAAAAGCCACTCTGGGAGGCTGGGTTTTCTCATTTTGGGGTTTGGGTTGGTTTTTTTGGCAGATGGTGGGGGTTTTTTCCCAGCTAGATATCTATCCATCTATATACAAGCCCCACAATTGCACATGAGAGAGGGAGAAAACAGGCGCAATTGTTCAAGATGCAGCCTGGGATGTAAAAAAAGCATTTTCTTGTCTTTAAAGACAGTGCTGTTATATTTATTTATTTATTTGTAATAGCAAAGTCGCTAGCTCTGGGGCACTGAGAGGCTTAAGTTTGAGTTTCAGAAAGGTCTCCGCAGCTGGTGATTATATCCTTTGCAGTGTGCACAAAGACATTGAGAAAACAGCAGAGAAAGTAAACAGTATCACTTCTGGGGATGGAAGGGGAGAGGAGGAGGGAGAGAGAGGAGGAGAAGAGAGGCAGATGAAATTTAAACTGGCAATCAGCCCAGCCACCAACTTAAAACAATACAGCAAGAGGAAGCCAAAAAGGAAAGAAAAACAGAGACGGGTGTGTGTGGAGACACACTCTCTGTGTGTGCAAGAGAGAGAGAGACAGAGAGAGTGTGAAGCAAAGCAAGGAAAGAAGGGGATGAGGTTGCAAACTGAGATTTCAGACCCATCTCTGGAAGCCCATCACAGAGCAGAACAGCTTGCAGGGGGAAGTTTCAGAGGCACAGTCTTCATCCCCAGTGTAAATACATCTACAAGCATTACTAATCAAGCTGGTAAAACATAGCTGTTCATCTATTTCAAGAAAAAGAGGAAGAAAAACAGAGTCTAGAGACAGTCCCTATCTTGTCATCTCCTGACATCCTCAAAACTAAAAAAAAGGACAAGAAAGTAGCAGTCAAGTCCAGACCATGATCTAGCAACTGATGCTCTCGAGGTTGGTACAATGCAGATTTGGGCTATGCTTGCCTTTCAATTAATGCTGGGAATCACACTCCTACTCAGCTTAAGGCAATTTCATGTTAAACTAGTGCCTTTCTCAAGCATTTTGGTTTGACAGTATGGGTGAAAACACACAGTCATGACCTGGTGCTGTTCTGGAGCTCCAAATGTTTTGTGTGTTTACAGCACAGGACATAACCTAGATTTAGTTTGGTCCAAGCTTGTACAGGCCCTCCTGTCACAGACTGATCCTGGATGCTGGCTGAGGCTCAATCCTCACCTTCCAGAATAGGTCTGGCTGTGTTAGATCTTCTCTGGTCATGATGACCGTGATCTCACTGGAATGAGGTTAGTCATCTTAGTGCGGAGGATGGGAGAGGCAATTTTTTTTGGAACATCCATCCGCCTGGGAAAAACTAACAAGCCCTCCTTTATAGATGTCTATATGTGGACCTCGACAGAAATGCAGTTGGAAAGCCTCTGGAGAGATAGTGTACCTTAAAAGGACCAGGCCAGTCTGTTCTTCATGCTGTCCATCCAGCTTTCTGCTACCTTTCACACCAAGAGGACTCAGGCATCCTGCAGGTTGATGCGTCCTCTAAAGCGCTCCAGCAATCAACCTCTCTTCCAGGAAGAAACACAAATCTTAAAGCCACAGCTGCAAGCCCCAGTGAACCATGGCTCTTCCTTCACACAGGAGAGGGCAATGCAGCTATGCTCTGGCTGAGCTTCAGCACCCTTGGTGGCACGTCTTGATAGGACAGATTGGTCAAGTGCCATGAATTCAGACTGCTTATTCCTTAATGTGTTGCTTCCTTGGATTAAAAGCCTCCCCAGAGAAGCTCTTCTGCTAACTTCACTGGTCTCCTGTGCATCAAGACTAGCTGGCACAACCCTTCCCTGGCTGGCAGTTAACCCTTCACTGTCTGTCAGTGAAAAAAAATATGCATCATAACAAGGGCCCATTTGCGCTATGCTTTGCAATTTCACATATGGCCTAGACAAGAACCAGATAAAGCAGATATCTCTGATAAATATAGAAAACACCACTGCACTCTACAAAGGATTCTTCAGTTCTCCCACCTCAAGTCTTCATGAAGCTTTGGCATGGATTCAACTGATCTGGCAGCTTTTCCAGGGTCTTCTTGTCCCCTGTGCCTCCTTGACACAAATGCAGTTAAAATCTACAACCGTAAAGAGTTTCAACTGCTGGAAAGGACACTTCAAGGTACAGGGTGATGATAAATTCAGTCCTTAACAACCCATTGGAAACAACCAATGGTTTAACATTTCTTATAGATGTCAGTGACTGATGGTACTGAAATGAGGTATCATTTTGTTTCCACCGAAGACAATGTACAAATTATGCACTGTTTTCTCACAGGTAGTTTTGTGCCCAAACAATACCAGTTGCAACAGTAGAAAATCCAGTTAGATATTAGGAAAAAAGATTCATATTTAAGGTTAGTTGAGCAGTGGAACACATTGTTCAGAGATGTTGAGAGATCTCCATCCACAGAGAGGCTCAAAGTTGGACTGGGCAAGGCCATAAGCAACTTGAATTGATTTGGCCCTGCTCAGAAAGGGCCTGAACCAGGAGCTCCTTTCCAACCTATATTAGTCTGTGATCAGGAAGGCCATGTTAGAACCTGCCCAAGCTAAGTACAGTACCTCATGTCCAAGTACAGACATCAGCATGGAGGCACCCTTGTTGTGGGGTTTGCAATACAAATATTGCTATGGTTACCTTTTGATTAAAACAAACTCAGTGCTACTTGTCTAATTCCCAATGGTAACTATGCAGTCAAGCTGAAATAAGAGCTCTGAGTGCCTTAAACCTCCAGGTTGAGTCTGTGAGCCCACAACCACTGTCTTGGTCCCCAACTGCATTCAGACAATATAGAAAGATAGTCCAGATGGCTGAATCTAGCAAATCGGCACCAAATTGACAGACCCTGGTGTGCAGAGGAAGGACAAGAGAGTATCACCAGCCTCCTCTCCATTCAAACCTTGACCAAAGCCAATCTCACTCTCTAAAAGACTCATCTAAAAGACCAGAGTAAAAGCAAATTGGTTTGGTTTAAACACAGTGGCTCCACATTCACTTTCCTTTCTGGAAGTGCACCGAGGTCTCTTTGTGGTGGGGAAAAAAGGGTTTTCTAGAAAAAGTAGTGTCTTGACCTACCTGGGCAAGTAGCTAACATATATAAAGATCACCATCTAGTGGCTTACAGGCAATCTTACCATCTGTCTTATGTCTGCAAGCTTGATGACCAATAACGTTATTACAACGTAGTGCAAACGACTCTTGCATTCAAAAGAGATTTAAGTAAGCTAGGCACTGTGCAACCACAGACATGGACAAGTTTCTGACCCACAGAAAACTGATGTTCCTCCCTACTCCCAGTCAAATGTTGACCTCTTCCCCATCATCCTTTTCCCCATCCCCCACTACACAGGATTTTGGCACATGGTAAGGGATTTGTGACTTACTTTAAGGCCCACAGGTTAGGTATCTAGAGTAAACTAGGCAAATCCTTACGGCAGTTACTACAGGGAGTCAGATACAATCACTTGATGCTTCCCATCTTTTTGCATGAAAAACGAATCCTATATATGAGATCCCACAAGTTGGAAAACTAATGATCTAGCAAGTGTGAAAGCCTCTGGAAAGTTTGGCCTGTGAGTAGCCTAAGGAGTAGCCTATGCCAACTCTTTTCCATTTGTCTCACTGGAAATCAGTCAGGTTGAAATATTCCTGAAATACTCCCCCATGGAAAGACAGGTCTACAATTTCTGACAAAACGTTTGTTTCACTGAAATAGTCCTGATGAGCTCTACTCCTTGCTCTTTGACAAAAAATAGGAGAGACAGGTATCTCTCTAAAGACCTGCTCGGCCAGGGGAGTGTATTACAATAACATGACTGTGATGCTCCTAGTACGTGAGCTAGCTTAAGTGCTTCTTCAAATCTTTGTGCATAGACCATGCCTAAAATATCATGTGACAATTTACTTCAGAGACACGTAAAGAGATGAAGAACTACCAGTGCATGAATCAAACATTTTAGTGGCACTGAATGTCATCAGGCAAAGCCAGACTTAAAGCTAACAGAGGGCACAGTTTAGTTCCAGGCTGCATCCACCAGGTACTCCACAAAAGCATCCCATCACATTTTTACCAAGCCAATATATTGGCTTAGTACCAGCACCAAGTCATATATCTGAAGTCCCATTTTGGTACACGTTCATGTTATGTTTCCAATTTTCTGGGCTGTCAAAACACACACCACTTTGAGGAGAAGAAAAATTCTCTACACAATCTCAAGCACAAACTACAGCCTTCTACATGCTTCTATGCACGAACTCAGTTATAATTCACATTTCTAATGGCCTCCTTTAAAGTTTTAAGCATATTGGAAGGCTTAATGCAAGCAGCTCGCATCAGTCCACTGATTTCTTTGCATTACTCAAGATGAAAATCCATCAACCCATTACACAAATCTGTTATTAGCTGGAGATAAAAATCCACGTTCCTCTGTGAAGGAGGAAGATAGAGAGATCTGTGATCACTAATACATGAGAGAAACCACTTACAGAAGCCACCAAGTTTGTATGACATTGATTATATGTATCTCTAGCTGAGAAAAGAAACATATATTAGTTTCCTGTGCTAAGCTCTGGAGAGATCAAGTCCTACAGAAGGAAGTTATCTTGGAGAAACTAATCTCTAGAGGTGCCCATCACCTTCTCCTTAGAGGGCAGATCACCTACATAAGAAGCTTTGAAGGTTGAGCTTTGAAAGGGCTATGGTATCTCTTTGTGGTCTTGGTATCTGAATATCAATCAGCATGAACAAGATAGCTGTGTCACAGTTCATCAGTACTTCAAGTGGCTACAATAGCCTCCAAGGGGCTATGCACCCAAGCAATGGACAATTTTCCATAGTTTCAGCAATAGCTTTTGTGGGGCTTAAAGAGCGGTCCCCTGCAGACCAGAAGTAAGATTCAACTCAGTAGGCCAAGAAACCACTGCATGCCTTTAGCTAAATTTGGCTGCTGAAGGTCAGCTCTACTGGGGTGACGAACAGAAGTGCCGTTTTCCCTCAGGAAAGCTAGCTTTATTTTCTAAAGGTTAATGAGAAATAGAAGAAAATTAGGCTAGCCAAAAGAATGAAAATAAATGTTTTTTTCTCTTCTCTTTCCCCCTCATTTTTCAGAAAAATGCATGGCTTTGGTTTTTCTGCAGGCAGTTGCTTCATATCAGTGTACCATGTGGTGACTCAGACATTTTGTTATTATAATCCAAGCCAAAGGGGAGATATATTTTATGAGATCCATGTCTCCCCCTTGTCTTTCCATGCTGTATGTTTTCCTGAGTGAGGAGAAACACAGTCAAAACTTTGAAGATGGTTCATAATGTTTCTTGGCAGGTTGTAGACTGCCTTTGCTTTCAGCTAGCCAAGCTAAGAGAAACTCAGGTTTGCAGTGAGCTTACATGTAGCATCAAGGGCAGAATTTGTTTCCAAGTCCCATAAAGCTCATAGACGGGGGAGGCAGATACACCAGTAAAGATTTAGAGCTCCTTACACAACCCAAAATCAACTACAAGGAAAAGGGTTTTGGTGAGAGCCGAATATATATATATATAATGCATATAGCCTCGCAACTGGGGTTCAGTTAACATTGCTCTTCTGACAAGTAATAAAACGTTCAGATGCATTAACTCCAATGCACTCAAAATGCATGTCCAGAAAAGCCATGAATTGGATTGCTTCTCTTATATTTTCACCTACCAGGAAAATCTTGACTGTATCTCAGTTGCACACCCAGATAAGAACACCAAAAACTGGTTATATATCCTGAACTTCATGAAGAGCTGCAAAAATTCTTAGCGATTTGAATGCAGTTGTTGAGATTTTGCCACAGATCCAAACCTCCAGTGTAAACCCATGGTGAGTGACTACTGCACAAAACTGATCTAAAGTGCACGAAAAATCTGGCCTCCAGATGAAAAGTTTTTTTCCTAGACATAGGCCCACATTTTTAACTACAAAACCTTTGACCACTGCAAAGCTACCAGGCCCCAAAGGCGCATGAAATAAAAATAAATAGAAGATTTGAGGTGCATGTGGTGGAGCCAGTGGTTTAAAGGAGAGGTTACAAAGGAAACTTTTTGACTGAGCTGAAGTGCTGCACAATCCAAAAAGAGTTAACTAAGTCCCATCTCTCATACACAGGTGGAATACCAGAGCTTTTAAAGTTTGAAACAGTCATCAGATTGGAGGAGACATCAGATCCAAGTAACAAAGGCATATTCTTTTGAGTCAAGTTATGTGAAGTTTTTCCTAAGGGAATGCCATATGAACTGTCTGATCTACTAGACATTTGTGGCACTCACCACATGCTTTATGTTGCTTCCCAGAGATGATGTTTCTCTGGCACTAAGAACATCATCGTTCTCTGCTGCTCAGCCTTTGCTGACAGCCTAGATGTAAGCAAATAAAAAGAAAGTTCAATAAATATCTAATTCTCAGACTTCGATGCCCGAGTTCTTTAGGGGGAAAGAAGAGAATGAATTCACGCTGTATTTCAGGAGGGCTGGGCATCCCAGCACATTTCCGCACGGGCCAAAGATTTTGGATAAAAAGCAAAGGAAAAGTTTTGAATTATTCCAGAACTCCTTCCACTACCTCACTTCCAGACAGATATGAACTGACAACACCCTGAAACAAAGCAACACAACCAAGGAGACTATTATCAGATTATTCAGAACAATTCCCATTGTTAGTGACCCAGAATTCCTGACTTAGAGCAACCTAGAATTTGGATCTCTGCAAATCCTCAAAGCTGTTTAACTCTTTCAGTAGCATCCCCCACACCACTACATCAGAAGGGCTTTATTAAGCAGGAACATAAAAGGAAAACCTCTCTTATCACAACTGGAGATAGGCTGAAATTAGTAGACGATTTTACTAGACATAGCACATTCTCCAAGCAACATCGCTATAACCTTAAAGTGAGAAAAAGACAGCAATTCCAGGCCTGCCGAACTATTTGGGATTGAATAGGAACCCATATCGTCACAATGAGTGATAATATAGAGCACAAAGACACAGAAAGAAATACTGCACATTTTAAGTAACCGGCAGGAGAAGATTCCACATTTCAGCGTTTGGCAGGAGAACAGGCTTGTTCTGTAACTACATATTCAAAATCCTCATTGATTTAAAGATAGAAAGTATTGCTAATGCACCCTCAACATGAGGTAACTTTCAATTAAAACTCAGTTAATGGGAAAAAGAAACATTAAGGGACTTTATTTTTCATTTTAAAAGTGCCAAGCATTAATGTGACATCCTGTGAAAGCACTAAGGTAAAGGCTAGCAAAATTGTAAACAATCTTATTCAAATCCAAAGTTAAAAAGCAAGGAAGAGAGTTGCAGCAAAAGCATCTTGTAGCGACCCAGAAGGATAATCCCTGAAATAACCTAGTTTTGTCAACACCCTTCTCAGTGCAAAAGAGGGAGAATCAGAAGCATGCTTCTGTGATTTGCTTGCTACTGACCAGTTGAGGAGCAATGTTTTTGAATTTCAGTTGGGACACCTGGACTTCAGCACTATGGTACACTTTACAAACGAGCACTGACTGACAGGGTACATGACCTCACTCTTTGAGGACTAGCAGCATAAAAATCTGACTTGCCTGGAGAGCTCAACTTAGTGGATGTATTCATGACTTACTTGTAGCTAACACAACAGTCACTGTTAGCTGAACAAACTTGTAGAGCATTTTGTTTTCTGTTGCATCTATTCAATTCTCTGGTACAAAGTGTATTTAAAACCAGTAGGTCCTGCCTGATTGTGTGCTCAATACGCATGCTTGAACACTCTCCTCATTCAAAAATAACCCCGAAATCTACAAGAGTTTCAGGTGCAGCAGCAATGTTTCAGACCAGTCATTCTCAGCAGACCAATGATCTAATCAGTTGGGTACTTGGTGTGCAACCCTTGTTCACCTTCAAAATTGTTTCCAGCAGAAGAGATGATGGACCATGAAACACCAAGATCTATCCTTATGAATCAATGTAGCTATGTAATACTGTTACAAGACAGTACTACATTAATTGCAAGAGATGCAACTCTATGAGCCGATCTCAGAAAAAACCCAAAAACATGGACTTCCCCAAGAAATGCCTCCTCCTTCCCATAATTCCTTACAACATGTTAATAAGTGGTTTGACTGTTACTCAAGTATGCAGAAGATATGCACACAATAGATATGGATGCTCAAGACAGAGGTACAAGGGCTTGATCCAAGCCATGGCAGCCACCAAAAGCAGATGATGAAAGCAGACCAGTCCTCTGTGACAGATGTCTTTGTCACACTCCCCTGCTAATAGTTCATGAGAAGTTATGAACCTGAGAGAAGCCAGAGTCACTCTATCTAGGACTGACTCTGGATCATGTACTTTATTAAAGCAGTCTCTCAAGGAACCAGAAAACAGAGTGGAAAAGAATAGAAACCTATAAGGAAGGATTAGTGCAAGAAGTTAAAATGCAAACACACCACATACGCATAGCAGATTTCTGCTGCCCTGCTGGCACATGCTGCACTCACACGAGTTAGACCTTTCTTCACTCCAAATGAACTGATATATGAATAAACAATGACAACAACAGGGACCACAAGACCAGTGAGCGGCTAATACCTTTCTCTAGTATTCTGCCTCCTCCCATTATGCATCATGTTGCAGTAAAGACCTTCCTAAATAAGACCCACAAGATGCTACAACTGCCACTTTGCAGCAACACATGGGAGACATGGCATCACCCGTTCCTCACAGGAGGGCAGTGTGAACTACTATCCTGGACCCACTCCCAGAGGGGAAGTCCCATTGTGATGAGCAAAGTGGGAACAAACTGCTGCCTGTAAGAAGTGCCTATTTCTTCATACAAGCTGATGAAAGACTGCCTGACTTCAAACAGCCACGGTGTGTCTGGGGCACTCACAGCCATTTCAGATGTGGGGTACTGAGTCACGCAGCAATCAAACATAAACAGGGAATTGAGAGCAACGTTTCTGTACAGCTACAGCAGAGCTGAGGGCTCCACATATTTGTAAAATGGCTGCTAGCCAGAGAGACTTCTGAGCCTGCCTTGCTGCCCGAGGACAGGGAATTATTGCAGCATGCAATGTTCAGTTGGGCCCCCAACAGGTTTTATTTATGCATCTCTGCTTTCATCTCCCCCCCCCATACAGAGTAGCTGGAACATTGTCTTCTCCATCCTACCGTACAACTTGCACATTTGCAAATCTCTCCATCTTAAGACCAGAGACAGGCAGCTTGTTCTTGGTTCATTAAATTCAGTCTTATTGTATGAACCGAGTATCTTATAATGTTCTCTCTTTTGCAAAAAAAAAAAAAAAAAAAAAAACAACAAAAACCAAAAAAACCAAACAAAACTCACATAATTTTGGTGTCAACAAACAATCCCAGAACATAATTTCTTAATTCTTTAGGAGACCCATGCATATCTGTTTGACTTAGACAAAGATTCTTCCTAGCTAGTCAGCATATGCTTTTTACCTCACATGTTATTTTAAGCCTAGAAGCACTCTCCTACCCCTCTCCTCTCACCTAAGAGACAGATCCATAATAGTTGCAGCACCCCGTACTTGGAGAACTCCTCCACAAGGGAGCAGCTGAGCCCTTAATTGAGCTGAGCATACTAACCTCTCCAAGAAGTTCACCAGAACATACATAACTTGAGCTGCAGGAGTAGATTTATTTAGACTTCTGTTTCATTTAAAAATCTATCAACTCATGGTCACTAGACCTTCTGCAGCTTTCTAGTTTCTGTATATAAAAGCAGTACCAAAACTGGCCGAAGGAGGAAGAACTATTAGAAAAAAAATAATCATCAGCGATTGTTGCTGACAATTTTTTTTAAACTTTTCAATCTACCCCTGATAAACCAAAGCCACCAGAGCACATCAAAAGAGTCTAAGGCCTATGGAAGAGTCTCAGTACTAGAAACTCACAACCAAAATTATTTTGACCAATACACATCCAGTTTTCATCCATGTTACTATTACTAGTTTCTTAAACAAAATTTAGCGATAGTTCTACACACCTGTACAAGGTTATATTCCATCTCTTCCTTTCCTGAGCAACCAATCGCATTCAATATTTATGTTTCACTGTTCTTTCATTTACCCCAAGATGCTCACTTTCACACCTAGTACATTCAATTCAAGTTCCTACATTTTGTTACCCAAAATCTCAATATGTTACATAGATCTATTTCAGCTGTCTCATATCAATCCAAATGCATGCCCCAAATAAGTTAGGCACTGTCTTATCACTAAGATATCACCCACTCAAGTATCAGTGCTTGCTTTCTCCCATCTACCCATGCATCTACCCAGTAATATTTAGCCTTTACTACATGCTTCTTTACATGATTTTCTTTCTCTTCACTGTAAATATTCTCCTTGGTTTTCAACATCCTAGTTTCTCTGTGTCTTTGCTCCTTCTTCAGCTCCATGCCTTATCTATCGCTGTGGGCTAGATGTCTCTTCTTGTGGGGGATAGTTGATTTTCTATACTGACATCTCTTGTTTCTCTCATCAAAGCAGCAAAACTAAGCTTTATTTTTAGGTCTTATCCACGAGTAAGCCCCTCTCTCTATTCTGCCTTCATAGTTACATAAGTACAGGTCCTTTGCCCTAAGTGGACAGCTGCCCTTCGTACGGGAATTCCATTACATATACTACCTCCTCACCTTCCTAGCACATCAGCTGAAGATAAGTAGTCTCAGCTGCAGCTCCATCCTTCAAATCTTCTTTCCCATGCACTCCAGCTGTTCCAGGACTACACAGCCTCTGCCAGAAACCCTCAGTTAGATAATATCCATCTACAGTACCTTCCTCCAGTCACACTCTAATGCTCCATCAGCCTTTGAATGTCTGTAATATCCATGAGCATAATCACTGCCACCTTATTTTGAAAAGAAAGGTACAGCCACAGGATTCTCTTCCCTATCTAATCCCTTAGCCACAAGCCCTCAATGAGCCCTACCTAGTTGGTGGCAAAAGACTTTTGTCTGGATCAGCTCCATCCCTTAATTAAGCTCATCTATGTGCAGAGGTCATCCCTCAGCAGTAAGGCTGCTGTCATTGTCCAAAGACCCTGCAACAAGCTTCACAATCTCCCTAAACTAGGATTGTCTCCTTGTTTCCAAGAGCAAATCCCACACAGCCTCCTTCCCAAACATTATACCACTTGCTGACCTGCTTGTTGGCCCTCATGGATTGGAGCTTTTTCTACCTATTTGTGCCACAGAAGGGACAAGTAAAGCTGAGGTTTGCTGGAAAGATATATGGGAACTTTCCATCCTTTCTCATTTGAAAGTATTTGTCTTTCACAAGGCAGCCATCAGGCCCTTCTGACTGGCGAAACCAGAGAGGTAGCAGCACACACTGTAATAGGGAGATCTCAGCTCTGAGCAAATAGGTGTAAGACTAGTGTAAACCATGTCTCATTATCGGCTTCAGAGCTGACCCTGTGAATAGGATGACACGTGACACCAGCTTTACTTCCCTTAACAGCTCCTGTGTGCAGACCAGAGAATACAGCACCATCATCTATCACAATCACCAGCTCAGGAGAAATCAGATACCCTGGCATAGCCCACCACTGTCAGCTGGCCCATTCTGAGCAGATATCTGACTGAGAGTGGACATGAGCTTAGACAGCCCCAGTGAAGAAGTAACCACCATATCCATTGCTGTGTAAAGACCCAAGAAGGAATCAGAGGGGAAGGACGATGTGATGAAGAGAAGCTCCACAGTAGAAAGGTATATGTGTCAATCCACTCCACAGGAATATTTCAGTTCAGTTAATCCCAGTGTCTTGCACGACTGAATGCAGGACAAGGATGAAGAAGCAGACAAGAAGCAGGGAAAAATGAAGAGAAGGCCACCGAAGTGAAGAACTGAGTGAATGGAAAGAATGTAAAAGAGAACGAGAAATACTGAAAATGTCAAAGAGAGACCAGGCTTTCAATGTATCACAAAAAAAAATTAAAATAATATTTTTAAAAAGATGGCAGACCAGAATGTATGAAAGAGTTAACGAAAGGAAGGCAGTTTTTAGAAGGAAGTTCACTACAATGTTGCCATCAATGGCATACACCCCAAAGGTCAGATTCTCTACTGATATTGCTCCTTTGACACCAATATAATACTAATTTTTACTGCTGATGAGATTATACCTGGCCCGATATCTACCTACCCTTTCTTATGATTTAAGGTTTACTGACAAAGCTCTGTTGAAGTCAATAGGGCCGTGCAGCTATGCATTTACACAAGGATCAAGCCCAATTCTTCCCTTCATTATTGTAGAAAATGTGCCACTGTTGATAGTGAAGGGGCAATCTGAGGAAATTTCCTCTTTTCTGGTGTGGCTGGTCTATGAATGTTCTCTGCATCTGGGTAATTGCATTTCAAGTGAAGGCTTTCTAGCCAGCAAAAGGAGGCCCTGCAAAATGAGTCAGAGGAAACCACAAGTTTGGCAACAGAGCCAGCATCCTTCTCTGAATCTTCATGCTGAGCCTGGCTGTCTGAAAAGCTCTGCATGAAAAGAAGCAAAGATTTCTTTACATACATGTAACAACGGCTTCAAATACTTCCCCTTATCCATCTGTGAACACAAATCCATGTCCTGTTGAACATCCAGGTATTTGAAAATATAACCTGTGTTAATAGATACAATGAACACCTACGTGCTGAGGAAAGTGTGCAAGTCCATAGTACCTCCTTGTAAAGATATTCACACGTGGAGGTTTCACCTCAGATTTAACTGGCAGTAAAAACAATGAGCATACATGCAGCATCTGTGGACACCAGGCTGGACCATGACTTCTGCCACAGCATAATTCATGATGCTCAGGTAGAACTTTTATCTCTC
This sequence comes from Clamator glandarius, assembly GCA_033459285.1. Taxonomy (NCBI): domain Eukaryota; kingdom Metazoa; phylum Chordata; class Aves; order Cuculiformes; family Cuculidae; genus Clamator; species Clamator glandarius. The sequence continues at coordinate 2,116,360 of JAUNZM010000125.1, forward strand.
TGAGTGATGCAGGTCTGCAGCTACTGTCACAGAAAACGATTTAAGCTTCTAGATCTAACAATAGAGGCTTGTCCTTTTGGATCCAGATGTTCCAGGTTCAGTTCCCACAGATGATCCACACGGAGTGGTTGTCAGAGTAACCCTGGCCTTAGAGGCAGGGCCTTACTGGAAATGACTTTGTAATTATTTGAGCTCACTCGGGGGAATAGTCCAAAGTTGTGCCTACGCAACTTTCTCCAGAGAAGAGTCACATGATCTGAAATCCCACCTGGCCACCTATCCACACAGATTTTATGCCAACCAGAGACAGAATCAAATACGACATGATGAAGCAAAAAATATTTCTTTGGCACCTTCCACATCCTTCCCTGCCTGCATTTACTTCTGAGTGAATACTGTGGTGGTGGAACTTGCCAGCCCAGTGGCTGTTTACATTGATCCACACCAAGGGGCTTGATCATCTTCTATCAACATCCCACCTGTCTGAGTGAGGAGAAAGCTGGGTGACCTCTGGGACTAGCTGGTCACTCTACTATAAAAGTAATGGAAGGAGCTTTGTGAAACAAATTGAACTGAATTAGGAAACCAGTGGACAATCTCTCAAGAGAAAAGAAACAAGCAACAAAAAATCAAAATGACCAGGGTTAAAAATCACTTCAAAACCATGAAGCTACTAGTGCTAAGCATGCTGTGAATCTGTTTACCATGTATTTTAATCATGTAACTGATCAGTCCACTGTAACATACACCACATGTTAAGATAGATGCAGCAGATATAAAACCAGTTTGATTTCACACAGTAAAAATGTGTACCTGCAAACAGAAATATATGCATTTCATACAAAGTGTTTCTTCTTATCATTTTAAATACATGTCCCAATTGTTTTGCCCAGTTTGGAGCTCACTTGAACATTCTGGGACTGTCCCAAATCCCATACAGGTCAAGAACTCACTGACTTCAGTGGTTGTTGGATCAGATCCTACCAGATCAACATTCCTGTAAGGTCTAGTGTTTCAGTGTGGTTGGATTTGCATTCCACAAAGAATATACTGTAGTTACACCATCCTTACGGTGTAGCTACAGTGTAATGTTAAAGCTGAACTACTACAAACATGGACTGGGAACGAATGTAGCAGCCTGGATCATGGGCAAGTCCAAAATACTATCTGTTGCCCACCTCTGCTGAGGCTCTTGTTAAGCACCACCAGCTAATATTCAGCTAGCATGTTTTGGCCTCTTCTTATCCACTCTAGTCATTAATCATTCATCCTAATTATCTCAGTGGTATTTTGTGCTCCTCCCCCACCCACGCTGCCTGTCTGTTTGTGGTATCCATCTGTTGTTCCTAATCATATACTTGGACTGCAAGATATCTGGAGAAAGGGCCATTTACTCATGATGTGTGCACAACACTTGTTGCACTCATCACCACCAGTTGAGACCTCACATGATGTCTCACTGCAAATCACAGTAAGTAATGATAATTGTCAGATACACTGCACATACATAAAATACACACAGAGATATATATACACAGCACGGATACCTGCATGCGTATTAGGACATGAGCAGAGCAGTCTACTGGAGACAGATATGCCTACAATTAAGGGAAGTGCCACTATGATCAGGGGAAAGAGGGGGGGCAAAATGTCAAATTTTAGCTGAAACTATCTTCTGCCTGCTCACCCCCTCTAGCTGCAGTCCACAGCCTTGCAGCACCAAACAGAGCAGGAGCTACTCACCATACTTGAGTTACACCAGCCGCCCAGTGCATGAAAGTACCTTTCTGATTGAACTACTGCATTGTGCACAATGTAAGGGAACATCTAAGGTGTTCTGTGGTCTGGTGACAAACACACTAACACCTGCATGGGCTTTCACAGGATCAACGTTAAGGAAATCTGTGCTTTTGCAAAGGTCACAATGTGCGCTGTGGAATAGAATGAACAGCAAAGTCAGTGAAACTGAACAAGTCTTCCCTGGCTTTAAGCTACTTATTATTTCAAAAATCTCTTTTGGTTTGTTGGTTATAGTAAGAAACAGATTGAAATATTATTGAAAAGCATTTCTATGGGAACTGTACTTGATACGTAACAGTTAGCTGAACTTGGCTTAGAATGAATGATTAGACAAAAATTTCCAGAACTAATTGTCCTCCACTGATACCATTTTCTTCCATGCTTTGCTCACCGAGATGCACTTCTCCTGCTTTCTCATAGTCATAGACAATAAGGCAGGAAAAGACAAAGTGATCTTCTGTCTTACTCATACTGCCTCACACTAAAGCTCACCCACATATTCTCTGCCAAGCCCCGAGATTTAAGTTCAGTCTAGTATTTCAAGCAAAGACAAGCAAAGACTAGGAGGCACAGAGCATCAATGAAGTTTAAGCCCTCGTGTAAATGTATGTGCACTGAAATAAGAGGCATTTCCACAGTTAGGGCTAGGTATGCCAGCTCCCTTCAAAATCCTGTGCCCCACACCAGCCATGTCAGGGATGTGCATGCCCAGATCTGGTGGGAGAGGCTGTAATTCTGCATTTCAGCCAGGCCTGAGTACCCCAACAGCGCTTGCAGTTCAGCCAGATGGGTCTTCTCACAGAAAAGGATGTTGGCGCATTCTCTATCAATTGTGGCGCCAGTTGTGGCCATAATGGAATAGATGACTGAAGTCTGTCAGCGTGGACAAGGAATTGATTCTGTTCCATGAAGAGACTCCTTGCATCTTTTGGGAACACAGGACTTTACTCTGAAGAGTTGTCATTCTCCCTCCAACACTTCAACAGACATGGACACAGGGATTAAAACAAAAAGGTGTCAGGACAAGGCATATACAATGGGTCTGTATGGTACATTGCTAATGACTGTCATCTGGGTGCAACAACGGCAGGATGAGAAACTATTTCTTACTGTACACAGAGAAAAGGAAACCCCTTAAGCAAACATACCAGCAGAACAATTAGATGGTTAATCACAACATGGGCCATGAGAGGTTTTCTGCATTTTTCCACTTCAAAGGAGCAGTGATTAATAAACAGTGTTGCCTCTTCTGGAGAGATGAGTCAGCCCCCTGCCCACACTGGGGTTATCCTCACACTCCTGCTGCTGCTGTTCAGAGCATGTGAGTGTTCCCCAGGGAGAAGAAACACCTCATTTAGCTTGCGGCACTCCACACCAGATCACAAAGCATTGCTCTCAATGGCCTCCCTCCTAGCAGTCCTGGGACAGCACTGTGCATGTGGGTGAGGGACCTCCAGTGGAGTTCTCCTACACAGCAAGTTATCTCCAGCTCCAGGTGAGGACAATGTAAGAAACAAAAGCAACTGGATGAAGTTATAGTACAGTTCAGAGACTTCGTTATGTGTATCTGACTTTGATCTAGTACAGTAGCATGTTGAAAGCATCAGCATTCACCAGTAAGTCTGTGAGATGAACTGATTGCCTCCTGGTTTTATTCAGATCAGTTAAAGATGTTGTATAGGTGCTGGATAACAGAGTGGACTACCAAAAGGAGAGAATCCCTCCTTTGGTTGTGACTATTCCTGAAGGAACTTACTCAGACCCAGCAGAAGATGAACTCAAGCAGCTATACATGAAGGGCACTTTGCACAAGTCTCATTTAACTTCAGAGGGAAAGGTCTGATCATAGACATGCTGTGATCACAGAAGATGGATGGGTCCCACTCTTCTCCCATCATAAGGAACAAGTGTTGGTCCTTGGTCTGTATAAATCTCCACCCCTCTCTCAAGGAAAGGTGAATCCATCTGTGAGGATGACACCAGAAGCCCAGGCAGCAGGAGCAGACAAACACATGGTGTTGCTGTTGCCTGCCTCAGGAGACACAACAAAGAGCTGAAAAATGGAAGAAGAAGCATGCCTGTCCTGGCAGGACCAACAAGTCTGCGTGTGTGTCTCTGGGAATTTAACAAACGCTGGCATCCCACAAACTGAACCCTCTTTTCCCCTTCACGCTCCCTTTGCTTCATGCTCTTACACAAGCAGTGTTACAGAATGTCCCGTCTGGGTTTGGTAATGACACCCACATGAGCTACGCCATCGATGCATGCCTATTCCCTGTCTTTGTACAACTACTCCTACACATCACTCATCATCCACTGTGCCAAAGGCATGGCCACCAAGACTGCACACCCTTCTCAGCCCCATTCCTGCATTGTCTGTGCTCAGGGGGTCCCACATGGTCTAAGGTGCTCTTCAGGGTGCTGACAAGAAACCAGGTCCTCATCAAGTCTCTCCTACCACGGAACTATCACAATCAGTGGAGAAACATCAATTGACACCCACTGTAAAATTAGCCTGATGTTTTAATGCACTCTGGTCCTATTACTGCCCACAATAACTGCAAGATAGACATTAGGTCGGCTGCAAATTTCCTCTTTGCCTCTGCCATGAGGGCCCTCAGTTCCCCAGGGCATAGCTGCCCAAAGTTCACTTGCCTAGTAGCTTCCTGGCTCTCCAGAGGACATTACACTGCAATGACACTTGTTCCCTTCAGCTGTTCTCATTCCCTTAGAAGGGTTCATCTTTCTCTGCTGGAGCTCTGGGTGGGAAGGAGCAGCCACACAAGAGCTGGCTTTGCTCAGCAGGACCTCTGCTCATTTCCTGAGCGCTTTTTGACGCGTTCCGTTTGTGACCAAGTTTGGGCTGGGATCCCAGCTGATATTTTAACTTCGGCCTCAATAGATTTCAAACTTCAGCCACTGTAAATAATTCCCTGACACCAACTCTGCCTGTATTTTGGCACTTTTCCTTCTGTACAGTAAACTTAATTTTTTTTAAAACATTTTTTAGCTTTCTCTGTGCCAGCTGTCAAGAAGTAGCTGGCATCTTGATGAAAATGCCTGATCTTCAGTGAAATATGGACACACCAAATTGCTTCGACAACTCCATGAATAATAATAATAATATTCTCTGCTTAGCAAGAGACAAATGAAGTGGTGTGCCATGTTCTAGGAGATGTTTACAGGACAGAAAAAATATTGGAACATTCACATGGCTTCAAACCAGGGAGCGCTCTACACAAGGAACCTGGTTTCAGCAGCCACCAGGACCATAAGCTAAGGAGTCTGTAAACAAAACAGATGCAAAAATTCTTTGTTGTGGTAGTCAAGAAGAAATTTTACCTACTCAGGCTCTTATTCCTAAGTCTTCTCAGAGTTGGCTTATGCCTTAAGACATTAGAGGTCCTCACTCAGCCTAGAAAAGCACTTACTAAGCACTTATTTAACTTATGCTTAATTTTACATATGAGCCAGCTTCAATAGGATCATTAGTGTGTTACAAGTTAATACATTTCTCGCTTAGAAATCATCCAGGCCGGATTTTGCTTAACAGAAGTGAAAGAGCTTTTGCACTGTCTTTGTGTGCTTTGTGTTTCTGTCATGTCTGCTAGACAAGAAGGAATCCTGTTATGAGGTACCAAGTACTTGGTCTCTGCCTTTAGGCTCTCAGTGATGCAGGTGACAACCGTGATTGGGGAAACACAGTACTGATGAGGTTAACAGAGATTGGTCTTCCCCTTGTTATCATCTTTTTCAGCCACCTCAAGGAGGGTTAAGCTCTCTGGAAACAAGGATTCTACAGCAAAACGCCATCAAAAGTGCTACAGACCTCTCCTTGGGTGTATCCTTTGCACTGCCTTAACTTTTATTCAGGGTTCCTTTCACAGCATTTAAGAGCTGCATAGACATCTGAGACCTGCTTCCAGGCTCCCCCTTCTCCTGATCTGAGGGCAAAGAGTGGAAATTCAAAACAAACAAGTAAACAAACCCAAGCTTTCCTAGGTGCAACCCACACATTTGGAAGCTCCTGGACTATTTTTGCTCCCTGTCTTCTGCTCACTGTGGAATTTCTTTTTTTAATTCTTTTTTTCTCTTCATCTTTTTCTTCTTTTTTTTCTTCCCTGCCTTGGTAACAAGAAAAACAACAGTCTGGGGAGCAGGGGGAGATAAAAGAAAAAACAATTATTCCATCAAGAATCCTTTTTCTTGTGTCAGGGTCCTTCCCAGTTCTACAACAGTAGAGTCAATGGACGAGGCAGGGTGGTCTTGACTCCTACTAGATGACTATTAGGTGTCTGATGGGAAACCACTTCAAACATTCCTTCTTGCTCCAGATTCAGCAGGTAGGTCTGTTGCTGGATGGCCAAACTGAAGTCCCAAACATCTGGAAAGCTTGGCTCCAAGTCAAGATCTAATCCGAAGGATCCTAGAAATTCCATTTTTTTTCTAGCCGAATTGTTTGCCATCTGCAGAATGGAAATGGGAATGGAAACCTGTCGTCACAAAATGGGAGGAGTTGGGAGTGAATTCTAGGCAGACTGCTTTAAGCTCTTCAGGCTAGTTTCCTAGCTGCCATAAATCTAGCTTAGCTGCCAGACAGTCACTGGAATGACATGGAATCATGCCACCCAAGTATCTAGACTTCTTCAAAAAAGTTCACAGCGCTCCAGGGTGTAATGGACACTTGACAGAAACTTCAGTAAGTCCTCTGGCAAGCTAGATTCCTCACACCTGGTTTGCTTGGTTGCCCAGGCACATCATTTGGGACCTCAGCTCCTGTTGTGCCCAGTGTGTCTCAAGCAGACAGCAGTCTTGTATCAGCTGCATTACCTGCTGTCAGACAGCCTTTGCCCATGGTATTAAACCATTCCCTTAAGGGCAATGTGGGGAGGAAAACAGAAACTTTGGAGACAGCTATTTTTAACCCAGTACAGTGCTCCATTTTACCATGTTGCTTCCAGTTTCAATCAGAGGTCAAAGCATTTTGACACCACCCTTTTCACGTCTCCTGAAAAGTTTGTGCTGTCCCAGGTCAGGCTGTCACCTCCTTCATCACTCTTAGCCCACATTTGCCCGTGATGGCAGGAGTATTTGAATAAGGATTCTCTGACACTGAATAAAATCTCTAAGGTTTGACTTCTGTAAAATAAACCCTAACTATATAAGGTGATTCTCCATATATGTTAGAGTTGTTTGCATGCGTTAAGACATCATTAATGTACAGAGTCAAGAAGAAAAAATGCCTGATATAGAGGTGTCATTGAAATGAAAAGCACTCCTGGCTCTGTCTGTGTTGAAAATTAAGGGAAATGGTGTGTGCAATATTTTTTTCTGGGTGTAAAGGGTGAACCAGCCACTCAATGCCACAATTGCAGGTTTTCCAGGATGTCCTTTACTATGTGTTTCCAAGTTAATAGCTTCTTTCAAAGTTTGGTTACCAACAAAGATATGCAACTATTTGATCGGCCTTAGCATTAAATTGCTCATGGATGAGAGTCCTAACTGTAACCAAGCCTTGCAGAAGTTATCATAAACTCTTTTTTCATTACTCCTGATTCACCATCAGGGACATTGAGACAGCAGGAGGTAGTAGATAATCCAGTAGTAGATGAGAAAAGAATGCCTTACCCCGGATTTCCAGCCATTTGTCCCTGCCTACCAGACCATGTTGGCTGGTAGGTATATAATGCAAGTGCCACACCCAAATGTTATTTTTAAGCTGTGGGTATTGTGTTTGGCACAAACTCCAGCAAAGCACAGCATGACCAATGGAGTTCTGAGGAACAAGTGCCCTGCACAGATGGAGCTGCTTTGGGGAAACCTTGTTGTTGTGCCATATTTATGCAATTGGTTGAATGGGAGCCCAGACTCCAGCTTACCAACTGCACAAGAGCACAGGGAAAGCCTGAATGAGGTGAAAACTGCAGGACAGTGGAGCGGGCTCCACCAGGCAGCCTCCTCCACCTTGGTGCCCTGGCCCAAGCCACACCAGTCAAATCCATAGGGGGGCAGCAAACCCTTTGCAGTCAAGGGACTTCATTCCCAAAATGATCCTCTTCCAAAATATGTCATTGGGCAGCTGGAGAGCCCCACACATACACAGCACCCTTCGGAAGGTCATCATGGACTCTGAAAGCTCAGGGACAGGAAAATGGACCTGCAAAGTCTCTTTCAGCTGCACATGGGTGGCCAGTTCAGCTCAGTGATCCAGTTGAGGGGGACGTGGTGTGTGTGAGCCCATTGGTTGGGCTAGTGGGGTTCTAGGAAAGCAGGTGAGTTGTGCAACACAGTTGGGTTCAGGTTTCAATATGGAAACCCAGACTTCCATGTAAGACTGTCATAACTCTGTTATGGTTCAATAGATTTGAGCTCATTCTGAGAGATTTGGGGCATACAGGGTCTAAGATGCTCAAGACTTTCATAATTGCATCAATAGAGTAACATAAGGACAGCCACACAAACCCACAGCAAAGGTCAACCTACCTCCATATCCAAGCCCCTGCAGGTGAGCATTTGCAGAGCCAGAACAAAAGGACAACTGCACAGAGAAACCCAGACAAAACACTTTGCTACAGTCACCCAACAAAACAGAGAGCTGGATTTGCTCTCTGGACAGGCAAGGGAGAACAGATTAGTAAAACAAATCTGTGATTTACCCAGTATCCTACAGGCAGCCAGTAGCAGAGCTGGAATTAACACTCAGCTTTCTTGACTTCTCACCTCCTAAGCTCCAGCCATATTGTCTCTTTCCTGCTCAATTTTACTTCTCTCCACCCAGCTGTTTTCACTGAACAGGTTTCTTACAGTACCTTTTAGGCAGCTGTTAGGTTTGGATGAGCATCTCCACTGCACTGAGTGGGCTGTCCCCCTCTGCATTGTCTCTTTGTGTGCTGTTAACCCCAATTTCCCACTGAAGTAAATAAGGAAAAAGCAAGACATAGTTCCATGGCTGCTGGACAAGAGTTCACCTCCCCTTCTTTACAGGAGGCAGTTTTCTCCCCCTTTTCCCCTCTCCACTAACAGGTTTTCTCTTTGGAGAAGGGCGAGGCAAGAAGGAATCCCACCCATTCCCTCAGGCTTTTGCATATTAAACCAGATTTTCCCTCCCTCCACCCCTAAGCACACTTTCTGGTTGCTGCCTGCCTGCACTAATAGCATCCCAGACTAAATAACTCTACCCCTCTTTCAACGGCTTACCTGCCTGCTCTGGCTACAGCTTGCCTAAGCTCAGAGAAGAAACACAGTCATTGCACCAGTTCCTAAACTGTACTGGGCTCCTAGGAAGGGAAGGAGAAAAAACCCCAGGAATCGAAGAGAAAGGAAAAGGGAGAAGCTTTGGGAGCAAATTAAGAAGCCTGCAGATGCAGAGATTCTGCCCTAGGAGAAGCCAACCTTGTCAAAGTACCTCTCCATGCTGGTGTTTGAACAGATGGGTGCCTGTCACCCCCTGATTTATCCCAACCCCTCTGCAGCAGTAACCTACCCAGCCATGTCTCCCCTCTCCCTTTTCCTTACCACAGCACAGCCTCCTTTCCCCAGGATCCCAAACAGTGATGTTTAGAAGGCCTTCTGTCTGACCCAGCTGTGCAGATGCCCAGGATGAATGTAGGAACAGAGAGGAGACTGCCTGACCCTGATACAAATATGTCTCGCTCTGTGACCATTGCTGCACTATGTGAGACTAAATAACTTTTACAGTTGCTTCTGGCCATAAGAATGCAAGCACTGAGAGTAGTGAGAGGAATCCATGCAGAAAGCTCAAAAAGCATTTGCCTGAAGGTAGCTGACTTGCAAGTCTCCAAAACTTCATGAGCAGAAAACTGCCCTGACAACTATTATGCTAAAATAACAATCCCCAAGTTCTGAGGCTCAAAGAGTAAAGGTTGGACCAGCTAAAATTTTCCTCAGCACTGCTTCCCATGGTGGAGACAGCAGCTAGCTACCTGGAAGATGGGGGAGAAAACAGTCACCAAAACCTGACTGCAACAAAACCTGGAGGTTGATCCAAGTGGAGGGCTGTACAGAGTTCTCTGTGGGTACTAAAGGTTTATCAAGGTCTTTTCTGTCTATTCTGAAGCTGGTTTTAATTAAAGAAGGAATTACCACCAGTTCCCTTCCCTTGCCCCAGTAACACAAAATGCACCATCCCCATTTCCTTCAGTGCCAGTTTACTCTAATAAAAAGCAGAATTATGCTTGAAAAGCATGTTGTACAAAGATGTACCCGCCAAGTAGTCAAATACATGCATTTGCCAGCAGTCAATCAGACGCATGCATACACAAATCCCATGCTTGCCTGTAAACAAGACAGATTGCTTTCTCAGCTGCTGTATATGAACTTCAAGCTGCTGTGGAAGAAACGTCTCTCCTCCCAGGTTTTGGTGGTGTGCCGAAGGCAATATGGAAAGGCAGTCTTGCAGAGCTACTTGTCTTTGTAAATCCCAAGTCCTGACACCCTCTGGTCTGTGAAAGATCTCCACTGGTGCCATTTTTTTAATGTCAAACTCTAACATTTGAATGGTCTTTGTCTGAACAACCACACAGATCAGCACCAAATGGAGGTAACACCTTGACAAAGTTCCCCCAGCATTAGAACAACACACAAAACAGCGCAGCAAGACCTTGCCATCATTTGAAGTAGGTTTATTAAAGTTAAGCACTTAAAGTGTCATGCTTTTCAGACACCAGCTATTTATCACGTTTATTATACAAAGAATTACTAAGAGGCTGAAAGGAATGTGAGGGATGGTTTCCTCCAGGGCCCTCCGGTGTAACTACCAACAGAAAAGCTTTGACAGAGTCAGAGGGACATAGAGTGAAAGCCTTGACAATAGCCATTTCCACCATGGTACAGGTTTACAGCCCAGCATATAACTTCTGGAAACTATTCAGCAGCATCTGCTGGGCAGGAGAAGAGAGAAATTAATCCTGCTGAGTCTAGATCCAATACCACTCCAAATGCACGGTAGTCAATCAACGAGGCAGAGAATAGCTTCTAAGTTATTCATAGCACTGTGGCACGCTTAACATGGAGCAACACAGACAAGTGGCACAAGACCTTTCTTGTGTTCACCCATACAGGCGGCAGCAAGCAGCAGGAAAACTTGGTAGGATGACGGATGGTCTCCCCAGCCAGGCAGAGGGAAGGGTAAGGACTAGGAGCTGTGCATGCTCTCAAGTGCTGCTGCCCACCCAGAGCAGTTTGTTCTCTCCAGTTGCTAATGGGGCTGGAGCTGCTTCAGCAATGCAGAAGAGATACTCCAGGAGTGAATGCCAGCTGCATGGCACAATGACAGACACTCACCAGGTAGCCTGAAGCTCCTTGTCCCGCAAGTGCCACCAGCAAAGAAGTAACTGCTCATTACTTGGAGATGGGGACAATGGCTAGAAGGGGCAGCGACTTGTTTGCAAGACAATGGCAGCGCTAGGCACCACCATCAAAACCAGCAAAAAGTAAAAACAAATTGGGCAGCTTGCTCTGATCAGCCCTCCTGTCCTGGACCTCAACAGTGGGCACAGCCCAGCCACAGTCACCTGGAGGCTAAGGGAAGAAGGGTGGAGCAGCCCAGTCACAGAGGCTGTAGGGAGACTGGGCAGCCTCAGAATCCCAGCATGGCTCTCCCTTCCTTCCCATCCTTTCTGGCTTCTCTTCCCCAGCTCCTTCCCACTCCACACCAGCAAGCTTATCTTAGTGGTCAGAAACTGATCAAAGCCCTCTGTCCTGCAAGCTGCTTCTTCTGTGGAACAAGCCCCAAGGCATGCTGCAAAGGGCATTTTTCCCCTCCTTATTATTTAGAGAAGGAAAACCAGCAAATACAGGAAGATTGCCCCAGAAATAACAACCCTCACTGCTAGCTTCCTTCCTAATAAATTATTTTGCATCTTTCTGACAGCAGTTCACAGGTAGCTCTAATCATACAGCTACAACTGTCTAGAAGGTATAAGTATCCAGTACAAGGTTTTGAAGAGGAACATTCATGTACATAGAACAGAATAAGAAAGTTGACACATTCACCCAAAACTGTATCTCTCCATCCACTGTTTTAAGCCACTTCAAGCATGAATAGAATAGAATAGAATAGAATAGAATAGAATAGAATAGAATAGAATAGAATAGAATAGAATAGAATAGAATAGAATAGAATAGAATAGAATAGAATAGAATAGAATAGAATAGAATAGAATAGAATAGAATAGAATAGAATAGAATAGAATAGAATAGAATAGAATAGAATAGAATAACCAGGTTGGAAGAGACCCACCGGATGATCGAGTCCAGCCACTAAACCATGCCCCTCAGCACCTCATCCACTTGTGCCTTAAACACCTCCAGGGAAGGTGAATCAACCACCTCCCTGGGCAGCCTGTTCCAGTGCCCAATGACCCTTTCCGTGAAAAATTTTTTTCTGATGTCCAGCCTAAATCTCCCCTGGCAGAGCTTGTGGCCATTCCTTCTTGTCCTGTCCCCTGTCACTTGGGAGAAGAAGCCATTACCCTCCTCTCTACAACCTCCCCTCAGGTAGTTATAGAGACCAATGATGTCTTCTCTCAGCCTCCTCTTCTCCAGGCTAAACACCCTCAGCTCTCTCAGCCGCTTCTCATCAGGCCTGTTCTCCAGCCCCTTCACCAGCTTTGTTGCTCTTCTCTGGACTCGCTCCAGAGCCACAACATCCCTCTTGTGGTGAGGGGCCCAGAACTGAACACAGTACTCGAGGTGCTGTCTCACCAGTGCCAAGTACAGAGGGAGAATAACCTCCCTGGACATGCTGGTCATGCTGTTATGGATACAAGCCAAGATGCCATTGGCCTTCTTGGCCACCTGGGCACACTGCTGGCTCATGTTCAGTCGCTGTCAACCAACACCCCCAGGTCCTTCTCTTCCAGGCAGCTGTCTAGACAGACTTCTCCTAGTCTGTAGCACTGCTTAGGGTTGTTGTGCCCCAAGTGCAGGACCCGGCATTTGGCCTTGTTAAACCTCATGCCATTGGACTCTGCCCAGTGGTCCAGCTTGTTCAGGTCCCTTTGCAGAGCCTCCCTACCCTCCAGCAGATCCACACTTCCACCCAGCTTAGTGTCGTCTGCAAACTTGCTAAGGGTGCACTCGATGCCTTCATCCAGGTCATTGATAAAGACATTGAACAGGGCTGGACCCAGCACTGAGCCCTGTGGAGCCTTAAGTACAACACATCCATCCTCTTAGTACTTGGATGTGCCTTATTTCCCACAACATTGCAATTCCACCACTGATAACAGAAAAAAATCAGGCTAAAGGGCTTTTGCTCCTTGTGTTCCAGACAACTCCACAAATTGTCCAGCCTTACACCAGTGTAATGGTCGTAAAATCCTTTCTGCCCTCGGAAATAATGCTAAACTCTGTAGGCCACTAACAGGATGACAGAGCACCTTAAACAGGATTGAGTGTTTGCTTGAACTTTGCAGGCCATCTTCAGAAACTCAGAGGCAGAGTGTTGTAAGACCTGGACAGCAAAAAGCAGCTGGGTGATGCTGTCTTACTCCATAGGTGGAGGATCCTCACAAGAAAAAGAAACCATCAGGACACAGAGCCACTGCAATCATACCTAAACATAGCATCAGCTGCAGAAATGGAGAGAACCTGTGGCTGGCCTGGGTTTTATTCCCCTTTGATACTTGCCTGGGTCCTCAGGAGTCATTGGTAACCAGGAGTAAGGAAGTTAAATAGCTTTTATTAGTTTTCATTGGGGAAGCAACACACTAAACATTATAAGCCCCTGGTGTGTCATACTTTAGGCTTTGCCTACAGCGGGTAAAGAGAGCACATTAAGACAGCATGTAAAAAGGGATCAGCCTTCTTGCAAGTAAGATGCACCAATCACTTCTAACAAGTGCCTTCTCTAGCTGCAAATACTGACCCTGACACAGCACCCAAATCATGCTGGTGCATTAAAAACAGAAAAGTAAAAAGCACAGAAAAAATTAAGGATAGAAAATAGTAATTTTTCTGACTTTCAAAAAGCAGAGAATGAGAGGGTTTTCCTGTGTTTTTTTTCCAATTTCTTGATACGACGTGTAGAAATGGACAATCCAAAGCTTGTTTCAGAAAGCAGAAATGCAGAAGTTATCCATTATCAGTAGGGCTGATAGAAAAAAACCCCAAGCCTGTGGCTGAATTTTTCCAGTTACAAATTGTCCAAAAACTGATCCTAATTTTTCTCAAGCAAATCTACAGCTTAAAAAAGTATATCCCCAAAAGTGAGGAAGTCCACATACATAATTGGTCAGGACTATCTAACTCCTTTTAACTTCTTTGAATAACTCAATCTTTACCAGCCCATTAAACAAAACCAGCTGCTCTTTTGGAGCTACTCATATGCTTTCCACTTGGATTTTCACTTTTTACTATGCATGGCATGTGACTGCTCATCTGTGTTACACGGTTTGATTCTACAGCTCAACTGGATGACCAAAGGCTTTTAAAATAAGAGAACAAGTAACGCTGAATGATGAAGAAGTCACTTACAGTTCACATTTTTTGGACAAAACAAGCTTTTGTGCTAAAGATTGCTAAGCCTTCTAGATTCATAAACATTTTCCCCACTGCCCAAAGGTCATTCGCATACTCATAAATAACAAATAATATAACTCTTTGGAGACCAGCGAAGCCAAGTCAAACTGAGAGTTTGCCAACATGTCCACAATGCTGTTTATTACATTAGTGCACCAGACCCTACACTAGAGCACTTGACTCTGCCCCTTCAAAATGAAGTGAAAGGAAATGAAAAAAATCAAACAGAAATCAAAATCCATCTGAATGAGTCATAACACCACGTGACGCTGTCCCCTTGCAGACCACTCTGCAGCATGTGCTTCCATCAGTCTGCATACAACATGTCAAATAAGTCAGTCTATAAACCCATTTTATTATAAATACTAGCAACCTGTCTCAGTGGATTTGATGACTTTTGTTTTGTTTTAATTCAAGCCTAGCTCCATCAAAAACAGCAATGTTACAGTATTTCAGATGTGAATGTGTTTGATTCCAAGCATGCCAAAAGACAGAGGGAAGGAAATAGTAAAGGGAAACAGCTAGATCTTTTCTTTCTCTCTCTTCAGCACTATTGCAAAATCTTTCTCCAAAACATAAGATGCAAGTCAAGTTGCCATGTTTTAAGCAAACCATGGTGTGCTATTGTAGTACATTTCTGAAATGGGGAATGTAGGTCAAGAGCTTTTAGACAACTCAGGTATACAAACTCTGGCAGCATTGATATCTACAGTTTTTCTTGTCTTTTTCTTTCTTCCCTCCTCTTTTCCTCCTTCTTTTCTCTCCTGTCCTCCTCCTTCTGCTGCTTTTATCTCTTCTTTCCCCTCCCTGTTCCTTTTCCCCTTCCCTCACCCCTTACCTTCCTTTGCCTCTTGCTTTCCCTTTTCCCTTCCCTTTCTTCTTCCTTTTTTCTCTCCCTATTCTATCATAATACTGAAGAGTAGTATTATAAAATACTCTGAAAAGCATTCTTGGGTTTTCATTCAGCAGGACACAAAATGAGTATTCAAAAATGCATGTATGTATGCAGACGAGCATGCATAAACACACGCATGCACATGTAGTATATGAAAACACACAAAAAGTGTTATTTGCACCCATGTGCTTATGTTTGCATACCTATTTTTTTCTTTCTTTCGCAGCCTTAGGGAAATTTGCAGGCTGGATGCCGCAGGCTGGATGCCTCAGGCTGGCTCTGTGCATTATGAACTATGTCAGTATGAATAATGGGGGCAGGTGATTCTGCCAGAGGGTCTTGGAACAGCAAGTGAAGAAAAAGACAAGATTGTCCAAGAAGTACGTGCAATAACAGCCAGGGTTGAAATGCACTGCCAGACAGAGACCAAGATCAAATTGTAGACTCTAAGTCTAGGTGGAGCATGATGTCCACTTCTGCTGACCCCTTGTGAGTGCATGAATTATAGATTGCCACCCAGGAGTCCCAGCAACTTTTCCCAGTAACTGAAAGTACAAAAGCAATTAAGCAGGTGTTTAAAGTCAAGCTGCATCTTGGACCTTGTAACAGACTGCTTTTGGTCTCATTGACCTGGAAGATCAAGCCCAGACCTGCTGCTGCTGAAGCCCCTTTGATTTTAATTGCTAGATTACTATTTAGACAAAGATTCAGGCATAAAGCAGATACCCAAAACTGGGGCTAACAGCGAGAGGTAAATGACTACATCGTAGTAAACAGATGGCAGGTTCTTGCACAGACTTTCAAGTGTATTTTTCCTGGAAATCATTTTCTTAGGTATCTTTACTCCAGCAAGTGAAGATGAACACACTTTACTCAAAATGTCAAACTAATTGAACAGCATATGTTTGAGAGTTCAGCATAAACTTTCTTGGGCCCAAAGTCTGCACATGAAAGACTGGAAAAAGCAGTAGAAAAAAACACCAAGGAAAGGTTAGCAGAAGAAATAGAGCAGAGAGAAAAATCCAGATGAAAAGATACATTCAGTCTGTACAGTGTTATACCCACAAAGGATGTTATATGCCAGGAGCTAGGAGCCCTGTAAGTGCCAAAATCCAGGTTATTCACACAGCAAAAACTAGTTCCCCTGAACACAGTCATTGTGATACAGCCAGTTTTTTCCACAGGACATCCCAGATCGTTCTTCCCTAGTCCCCATCCAAGCCTGAATTTTTCTGCCTTGTTTTCCACAGATTGTCTTTGTTCTGCCTCTTTCTGTGCTGCTGCCTCCACAACTGAGTGTCACATCATCTTGGACTTTGCCCGTCTTGAATTTTGAACCACCTTGATGTTCTTTGGCCTATCAACAGCTTCAGTTGCTTTCCGTGTCTCTCGGTCTCACTTTGTCTTCCCATTCTTCCAGTTATTTTCCTAGTATCAGGCTTCTCTTCCCTGCTGACTTTAAGTAGCATTTCAAGTCCCAGATCCCCTGGCAGTCCTCATGTTCCTCTTTGTGTTTCCATGCCAGGCGTCTTGTCTCTATCTGCACCCTTTGCTGCCTTCTCCACCACGTTCAGCTCCCAGAATTCCCTTTGCATTTGAAGACAGTTTGCTTCCTGCTTCCTAAACATCAGCAGAAATGATCAAAATTGCCAGAGAGACAGACAGCTTTTTCACCTCCTCCCTAGAATCATGTTACCACGGGAGTCACTAGGAGAGTTCACAGACAAAATACACCCTCTTGATTTTGGAATAAACACAACGATGCACTAGTCAAGTGAACTCACCAAAGCATTTCCCACACTCTCACTGCCATGAGCAAACTGAGATGTCTTTTTTTTTATTCTCCGAAACAACTGAAGACAGTGCATTTTTTCATAGGAACAACAACAGGGTCTTCCTTAACCTCAGAGCATTGAACTCGTCTTTCTAAAAATATGGAGTTTACTTTAAACAAGTTTTATAAGCTATCTCTGTCATTAACCTCCAAGGTGCAATTAATTCCACTTCTATTAGGTACCTACTTTCAGATAGGCTGATTGAACACCTTCATCTTTCTCCAGAGTGGATGGAGGAACTTCAGTTCAGACAAATTACCTAACAAACAGCTAGAATTAAAAACGAAGTGCTTCCCATGTTTCCTTAGCAATATCTCAGCCTCTCATTCAGGAGAAGGAGATCAAGAAAATGCCTCAATGAAATGACATACACACACACGCAAAACCCAACAAACCAAAAAACCGCTGCTTTTTGGGGTTTTTTCAAATATGGAAAAAAACCTTGTTTTTTCTCCTCATTTCATTTGTGGAAACAGCTAAAGCATTTTAGATGCCACCATCCCAAGTAAAATCCAGACTGAGTCACATGCATGGCACCAAAAACACCAGTGAGAAGAGTTAGTAATTGGCAAAGCTATAAGCAACTGAAGGCAGGGACTTATAATAGAAAGTGTTGAACCACTTCCCAAGCAACTCTAGTTCCATCTACACCTCAAATAGGATATGAGGAGACACCTCTTCCCTTGCCTTGATTTGCAAATGTTCTTCAATGCATAGTGTGTGATCTCCATTTCTCTTCAGAGAGAAAAGCATGGTGTGAAGATGGTTGTATCTTCCTTTAAACTATTGTCCTTTTTGCAGGGGTGGGAAGAGAAAGGGGAAGGGAGTCAGTGACAAGCTTAGAATTCAGTTACAAGTTAAAAAATATCTGAAAAGTGACATTCCAAAGTCAAGAGCTTCACAAGATTCAACAGTTCGTTCAGAGCTATAGGATATACAGATACTTATTGTCCACAGTAACGTTCTGCAGGCTCCAAACTCCACCGCATAACTGGGCAGGCTTTCCAACAATTAATGAAAAGGCGGTCAACTGTTCAAAACAGATCACAGCGACTCCTTCCAATGCAGCCTGCACAGCACATCTGCATACTCCAGCATGGAGAAAAGAAGGAGCTTTGTTTCTTGTTTGAAACTAAGAGATAGTAAGACCAAGGAAACAACGTTCCCCCTATTCCCTTCTGAGTGAAGACAGTACAATAAGTAATGAAACGTAGCATTGCAGGCTCACCTCTGCCTTCATCTTCATTGGGAGAGGAGTTCCAGCCTTAAACTCAGGTGCTTTGCTAGTGATGGTTCACCAGATGCTCTGCATCAGTTTGCAGCAATTTGGCCCATGGGCATCACAGGCACTAGCCTTGTGAAGCCATGGGAAACTTCATACTAGAGTCAATGCAAAAAAAAGAGCAAGAAACACCCTACTTCAGTGCCAAATACACCAGCTATCCATGGTGGTGAGCCCCATCCATGTCTTCACTGGATGTATGTCTCTCTTTACCAGTAGGAAATGGGAGAGAGAAAGGTATATACAACCTGGGAAGCCTGCAACATGCTGGGCATTTCTGGATGCCACTAGACAACAGCAGAAAGCTTCACGCATTTCTCACAAAGCCAAGACAGCCCTGGTCTTCAAGAGCAGCTGCTTAGGAGCTGCTCTGGCAGCCAAGAGTCATCTCACCATCCTTCTTATGAAAAAAGCATCAGCTGTAATTGGTCTTATTCAGTAGGAAGCCTTCGTCTGTGAGAGGGGACAGCCAGCACCATTACAAGGGAAACTGAAGAGACTGGGAAATCCTTAAGTGCTGGCTCACAGCAGGTTTGACACACTTTTACTTCACAGTTACAGAACAAGGGCAACAGGTGTGTGGCTGCTTTGTTGGGTGAAAGCAGTTGGTGATGGGAGGGAGGGGAACCACCAACAAGACAGACTCACAATTAGAGAAAAAGCTTGGCCAAGAAATCCCTTTTGGAGGAGTAAACCTGTTCTGCTACCAGCTTTCACGTAGCAACCTTGTGGTTGCTCTGAAGGGTTCACCTTGGAATACATGGCCTTTGACAATGAAAATACCAAACACTTCAGGTTTTATTGCAAACTTTCCTGCCTTAGAAAGAGCTGAAAAGGTCCAATTGTGCTCTTAAGATTGTGAGCTCCAATACCTCATGCCTGTGGCTTAGTGGTTCATAGGTCTGCCTATGGCAGCTGTGCTTCTCTGTCTCAACCCTCCTTCCTGCAATCCCACAGACCCCCAGAAGGGCCCTCTAACTCATGGTAGACACTTCCCCCTGGCTTTTTCTCCTGTATAACTTGCCTGCTGACATCCAGAAAAGAGTTTTTACATCCCAGAAACGAGACAAGGCAGTTCCTAAGGACTGCTGGCTGTGAACATGGGATAACTTGTCATCCCTATCTTGTCAACTGGTGACACAGCTTGGGATGGGGTTTTGGGGGATGTGGGGATAGAGTGGAAATCAACTACCAGGATGTCATGGCAGTTCTTCAGACAGTGAGGTGACCTTTCATGTCCTGTGCCTGGACATACAAGCACACATAATGGGATTTGGGAGCTGACCTAAACCATGCAGGCACAGCAAGAGAGTGCTCCTGGACTGCAGGCTTCACTGCACCCTCCAGAGAGCTCTGCCCCATCCACTTCCCATCCTTTGACTTCAGGACAGATGCAAAAGGGTTAGATCACCACTACTGTGCTCAAAGACACTGCTTGTTCAGCTAAAGGTAAACCCAGATCTCACTTCACCATGCTGTAGGAGTTGCCTGGAAAGCACAAAAGCAGTGTGCTATGCCCATCCTACAATTTGACATGTTCAAATCTTCCAGTCCCAGCTCTGCTCTCCTTTTCACCTCCTCCTACGCTTTGTTGAAATTAATTGCCATTACCCAAGACCAGAGGGCTGTGGAAAAGCCAACACACCCATTTTAAAAGAGAAGAGCAATGTCTTTTCTTTTGAGGAAGTAATCACTCCAAAGTCCTCTTTGCATGAACTCTGGGTCAGGGCCTCCCTACTTCACATTGCTGAAGTCAGGGAACCCTCTTCTCCTCCCAGAAGCTGTGCAGCTGTCTCCTTAAACCCACGTTGGGAAAACCTGCTCAGCTGAATGACCAAAACTCAGCAAGGGCAGAACTGTCACAAAGGGTGGGCACTTACTGAGTTTTGCTGCCAAGCTCCATCAGCAGTGTTGCAGGGGCAGGACATCTCTTGGTCCTGTTCCTTCAAGAGCATATGATGAGCTGGAAGGAGAAGGACATCGGCCCTCTTTTGCATAAGGGCTTCATCCCAGTCCCAGCCCTACCGTATTAGAGAAGCACAAGCTGCACATGAGAGGCTGTTGGGAGAGGACTGACTCCTCAGCCCTGCTGTGTGGACATCCGTACTGCAGGGAGGCTGTCCTTCCTCAACAACAATCACACACACACACAAAAAAAAAAGAGTCATTTTTCTTCTTCTTCTCACCTCCCCCCCTCCAAAAAGTCTTGGTTTCATCCCACCGTGGAACAAAAACAAATGCTCTAAACCGCAACATTTTTCACAAACTGGAATTTCTTGCAGTCTGGCCAGCCTTGATGGATCAATACCAGGCATTTCTTTCCTTCTATGCTTTGGACTTTCCTTTCCAGCCACCTCCCCCCTACCCCACTCACCGAGGGGAGTAAGGGAGCCAGAGGTGTCGAACAGAGTAGTCAGGAACACACCAGCTCGATTTTGAAAGGGACAGAAAAAACACTGGCTTCAGCCAAAGCAGCAGGGCAGGCGCTTAGACCTTGTTTTGGATTTCACAGAGACTGTCCCTGGGGAGAGCTGTCTTTTTTTTTTTTTTCCTCTCTCTCTTTCTCTCTCTCTCTTTTTTTTTAATGCACGGTTTTGTTTGTAAGTTAAAAGTCTCAGGATCTGCAGTCTTTGAAGCGTGGACAGCCTGCCAGATGGAATTAGTCAGTGACTTTCAGTCAGAAATCCCAGGCATATGAAGCAGAATGGAAGGACGGTGTTTTTCTCATTTACCAGGAAACCCTTTGCATCGACCCCCACAAATTCAGCCAGAATGCTCCCTTGAACCCCCAAAACAGGCAAGACTGAAAGCAGCAAAACAAGCAAAGGGCAAAACCTTTCATGTACATAAATCGATGTGGCACCCCTGAAGTCAACGATCCCAAGGAGATTTACGCAGCTCAATATCCAGCCCAGATGTTTTTGCTGGTACTTGCCTGAAGCTATAAGATGTCAGAGGAGTTTCCTCTGCTTAAATGCAGTGTGGAATTTGGTTCTCCTTACCATTGATCATACCATCTTTCTGTCTCTTCCCACCATGGCCTATCTCAAGTCTTCCTATTTGTGGATTTCTTAAGGTGAGCATTTCCTCTGCCACGTGAACATCCTCCTTCTCTCATATTCCTAATTGAGTCTTTGCCTTCCTTTACACAATGTCTCATCTCACATCCAAGGACAGGAACCCAAGTGCCATCTTTGAAGCTTTACCAATATATTTTATCCTCTCTTATTTGTCTTTCTCTCTTTCCTGAGCCCACTCTTCACTGCTTCCCATGCCTCTGTTAAAAGCTTTGTGTCATTCATGCAGCCCCCTGACAAAATATACTTGGAGAACATTCACTTATTTCCACATCATCCAAACCATGACCCAAGAGGAGAGTTAGTACTGCTTGTTCCAAACATGCAATGAGTGGTTGACTGCCTATCAGAAAAACAAAGTGACATCAGTAGATGTGGGAAGAGCTCACAAGTGTTAGACTGAAGCTGAAAGCCTCCTTGCAAGAGACCAGTGCTAATCACTCACCAATTGAGACCTCAATTTCATTTCTCACAGAGGATGGAAGGGGCAGAGAGGCTTGCTGTGCACAGTAGTGCTATCAAAGTAATCATGTACTCCAACAGTTCATTTTTACCTTTGAACTTTCAAAATTTCTCAGCAGCACAAGAGTTACAGCACAAGGTCCAAGCAGCATACTACTAAACTGACCTAGGTACTCAAATACTTGAGGAAGTGACTACACAAGGAATGATGGATCTCTGAGTGAGGTCCTTTTTAACAAGGCAGCAGGCAATATCTCAGCAGCAACCAGCATTAAGGCAACACACATCTGTACAGGCATTACACTAGTGACTGAACAACCAAAATCAAGGCCAGTTTTTGAAGCCTTCTTCAAAAGCTTTGCAATCTGCAAAGGCAAAGGTAGATGGTGAAGAAGAGGGGGGACGTAGTCATGTGCAAATGGGTCCTAGCATCAAGAATCCAGGCTGCACTCTCTCGTCCTAGAGAGACAGCATACCCAAGGGCCTGATGGCATAAGTTTGGGAGAGCATTCCAGCAATGGGAGTCTCAAGATAAAGCCTGACAAATCCGTGGAAACTCCTGCTTCAGGATTTTGGCTGAGTCAGTATAACACAAAACTAGTCCAAAAGCACCCCAGATTAAAAAGAACACAAGGAGAGATACACGAAGCCCAGCTATTACCTGTAAAATTGCAGGGAGGCAAGTCTCCAACAAGACTGAGAAATGCATGTGCTCATGTGAGACTGAGCAGTGTACCAGTTGCATTAGAATGCAGAGTAATTCGCCAGCAGAAGCTTAAGAGAGATCTTCCTTTCTAATATATAATTGACCAGTGAATTAGGTGTACACTTCCAGGAATGCAAAACTGCTCCTGACAGAAGAGGCACACCATGGACCTATCCTTCCATTAAAACTTCCACTTTCCTGAGCAGATAGGCAGCAGGGTATTGACCCACAACATCCCAGAAATCCTGAAGCAGATATTCCCTTCCCCCACATCTTGACGGCAGTCCCTGTAGAAAAGACTCATCTTGCTACCGTATGAACAATATGCACATCTCAAATAATAAGAGCACAAAATGGTCACAAGGACCTTCTCCACAAATGATAAGATTTTGTCTACCTTGTTTGAACTTTGGTATCAGTCAATCACCGACAAACATGTCCACCATCATGCTAGCAGCATCCAGCCTGTAAGATAAATGTTGGCTATCTGCAGGGATAAACATCTTCCTTCCAGCTGCTATCACCACTCACACCAGATCTTTAGAACCCCATGCCTTATCTGCAGAGCAATACTGCCCTGTGGTGAGTAAGTGCGGCCCCAGGCAGCTGAATAATGACACCACAAAGTCACTTGTACTCCTGAGAAGGTAAAAAGACAACACCAAAGATCTAGAACCAGCTCACAGCCATTGCCAGCACTGTTATTGCTATTGATGAACAACACGAAAACCACTAGCAATCAAGACCACTAGCAAGCAAATCACTAGCAAGCAAATCAAGGTTATTTCCACTACTCAGAATATATGACAACTCCACAGCTCCATCCATGAGCCCAAGCTGTTTCTTCTTCACTACCGTACTTCTCATGGTGCCTTCTCTAGGCTCCTGCTGTGCTGTCACTCAGGCCTGACTAGTTCTGGATCTCCAAAACTGATTCCAAGCACAGACAACTGTCTTGGGAAACCTCAGTCTTCAAAGAAGCGAAAGTAGATCTCCAAAAGAGGCAACAGTCTGAGCTGGGATATTTGCTAGTACAGAAGTAATCAACTGAGTGTAAAAGCTAGACTCCCACCTTTCGACAACAAGCTTGCTACCCAGACAGACATGCCACTGTAGAGCACAGCATTTGGCTTACACCCACCTCACACCCTCCCTTCACTCTGCAGCTTCCCAAACAGCCTGGCCCTCCCCACACAAGGAGTTTGCGGGCACACACTGGGGAAAACTATGTCTGGGCAGGGGTTTCCCTTACCGGCCACTGGAGAGGCCCACATGAGCTTCATTTTGTTGCTGCAAACAGAAGAGTAGTGGTGATTTAATTTACTGGAGATCTGACTGAATTATGTACTACTGGGCCATGTTGGCAGAATATGAGTAACACTGATTTAAAGGAAGAGGCAACAAAAGAACATGAGAGAGGTCTGAAACCAGGAAAATGGGCTTGTTTGTGAAGGCAAAAGGAGAGTGCAGCATATTCCAAGGCCAAGGGATTTTTTCTTGCAAAGCTATTTTACCTTGGCTACCTGGCCACTCTCACATAAACAATGGATGCACACCAAGCAAGCATGGAGACTTCACAGAGTTTGTACAAATATCACTTGTGTAATTAAACCGAATAAAAACTCATGACTTTCTGGTTGGAAGGAATGTGTGTGTTTCCCCTCTCATTTCTTTTTCTCCTTTTTTTTTTTTCTTATAAAAATCTAGATAAACAAAAGCCCTAGGATATTGGATGGTTCCTTGCATATTGTTTTAAAAGCAGAAACAACAACAACAGCAACCACCATGGTGAGGAGGAGTGTCTACGATTGGCGCTGCACAGTTCCTGTTTTTCTCTGTTTGCAGGAGCTGTTTTCACCCTTGCTCTGCCCCACACAACTTTCCTACACATGCCTGTCCCAGGTCATGATGAGGCACCATCCCGTTGTTAAGCACCTCCCTGCTCTTCTTACGACCGCTGCATTGCTTTGTTGGTGGATCACATAACTTACTGCCACAAATTTGATTTACATTCCTACCTCTTTCCTCAGCTTCACAGGCAATTCGCTTACCGCCTCCTTGTAGATGGATAACTGAAAACAGGAAAGAAGAAAATAGTGCTTTAGATGCCCTTGCCTACCATGACTAGTTCATGAACTCTGCAAGGCAGGGACAGCATGTCACTGTGCACAAGAAGCCTACAGGCCTGCAAGATGCTGCTTGCAATATCACTCCCACACAAACACATTCATGATAGCCATTAACATTCACACACTTTCCAGAATCCTTCGGATAAAAAGCATGAGTGTTGCCAGCTTTCAGCTTTCAAAAATGTTGTGTGTGGCCCTAGAACAGAATAACATAGGATTCAAAATAATAAGACTTAACCAACTGAAAAGTATTTGGAGTATTTTTCATCTGTTTTCTCATTTGGACCCTCAAGGCTTCATATTTTCAAATGAAGTTGTTTTCTTCCAGGATCAAGAGAGCTGGAAATGCTAGTTTAAAAAAAAATAAAAATAAACAGAAAGCTGAGAATCTCATTCAGCCTCTTGATTCCAGGAGCTCAAATAAAGGCCACAAGTCTCAAATAAAATTCACAAATATCACAAGCTTCATGATGATACTCAACAAGAGATGGTGACATTCAGAAGCATGAAATGATACTTCCCACCTCGTTGGATCTGATTTTATTTTCTTTTTCTCATGTCAGGGACTCTATTTCTTACCATACAACAGAGGGTGTAATAGTATCTATCTATGAATCGCTTTTAAAATTCTTTAGCCCTGGAGATCTCATGAAAGCTAGCATTTCAACAGAAATAAAAACAAAACCAAGTAAAGGTCTTAATAAGAAAGGCTGCATCATGAGTCCTAAATTTATCCCTTCTGTTAGGTTACTACTTCTTAGTCATCTCTTGTGTGCTTCTAGGTCTCTCTCTCCTAAGCCAGCAGATGATGGATATAGGGGGCTGGTGGGCAAACTCCTAGGACATGAAGAGACCCTGAGAGGGAGGAAACACAGGCTCAATAGCACCTTTGAGGACTCAAAACAAGACAGTGAGTTTAGCAGGAAGTGACAGGGCTCTTAGCCTTGCACAGGAGATCTTTTTACTTTTTTGCTTTTAATTGTTTATGCCAGACTGTCATAGGTAATAAGAAAAGAAACACAAAGCAAATGAAGACCCTCCTTTGTTTCTGTCATCAGAGCAACGAAAAATCTGTCTTAGAAAAGAGCTTTGAAAAAAATGGCAATTTCTACCTCCATTAAACATTTGCCCTAAACTCACTCTAAAAGCATGCCATGTTACTTCAGGACACGTTTACTGGTATAAAGAGGCTCACAGGTAAATGGTCCCCACTGAGAAGGATGTACAGACACATATTTTAGTTGGGTGACTGTACATAGACATATCATCGCTGCCTTCTAGAGGTGAAACCAAGAAAAGATAGCAGGGTGACACACTGTCTCCAACTATTCAAATATAAGCAGCTTTAACTGCTCCCAAAAAGTGTTGATCCAACAAAAACATGAAATAGAAGTCAATGGATCTGAGTGGAAAATATTATAGCAGTCAAACCGGCTGCTCCAATAACACTACCTCTGCCCACAGGTATGTTTGAAGGGGATGGGGAGAGAAGAGAAAAAGAGAGAAGGTTCTGTGCTGAATATCTGAGAATTCTGGGCTTGTTTGGAGATGATTTTTTTTTTTCTGAAGAAATCCCACCCACTACTAGGCAACTCTGTTAGTCCCAAAATGACAGAGACTGATGGGTGGTGGAAATATCCATCGTAAACTGCTACAAGCAGCCACAGAGCCTCCCCATAAATCACTGTAAACTCAAATTAGTGTCATTAACTTATAACAAAGTCATTCCCCAACAGTTTCTGAATGCTGATGGCACAGTTGTGCTGAGAAAAGTCATTGCAGCACCACACCTCACTGCAGGTTAGCTATGCTTACCAACCTCCAGCCGCCTGCCAAGGGGTAACACTCTGCATAAAATAGTTTTTTGCAAAAACTTGTGTTTTTCCACAAACAAATCAGAATGATCTTTAGGCCTAAAAATTTAGTTTATAGGCTCTCACTCCAAGGAATGAAAAAAATCAGTTTTGCAAACTGTTGAAGTACCCCTCTTTCTAATACCCTTACATACACACTTGCAGTGGCATCCACATCAAACTAGGCAACACTCAGCATACACCATGTGTTTGCATGAAGATGGCAAAAGTACAGCCCTGTAACAACCTCCTGCATCCATTGGCCTACAGAGATGTCTCAGAGACACTTCAAGAGAAGAAAAGCTCTGCTTGCGCAGCAAGGAAGCACAGCTGCTGTAGCAATGACCTTTCATCAGGTCAGATCCAAGTCTGAAAAAACAACAGTCATCTTGCCTTGATCCATCCTTGCCTACAGTGTTAGCAGTTCACAAAAGACCTTGGAGTACACGGCTGCAATATTCACGCAGCACATCTGCTTTGTTATCTCAACACATGGACAGCTCCCACTAGTACAATCCATCCCTTATTTTTACATGCACCAAAATACACCAAATTCCTTCCTTCCCCCTTAGAAATCCAGTGCTGGCCTAGCTCACCACCTCCCTGTCAGACAGCTCAGTCATGTGGAGTTCATCCCACCAACACTGGTGAGAGATGAAACCAGATCCTGGGGCTCCATGGCTAAAAGCTGGCCCTGTTCCAGGTCCCTGAGAAATCCTTTGCGGTCGCAGGGACGTCACTGCTGAGGTGGGCTCTACCTCAGACCAAAGAAGGCTGCCTCTGGTTGTTATTAGTTGTACTGAGGATTCCAAGGACAAGGAGGCATCAAAGCCAGTAACTACTCCAAAACGCAGTGATCCTACATTTGCAGAACATGCATCTGGCCTTCATTAATTCTTAAATGGTCCAATGTGGGTAAAGGAATTAGAGTAGGGGCGGGAGAAGGGAGCTAACATGCTGCACACTGAACAGAGTGGTCACAGGGTATGTTCAAGGCAACAGGCTGTTTTGTTTTGAAAATGTTTCTGACCAGGCAGTGTCTTATCCAACATGCACATGTCGTAGTATCAGTGGGACAGTACATTGTCCTAGGTACATGTGTGAGAGCCTCCAGCAGGGGCTTGGCCTCAAAATTTCTTATTGTCATCATCACAAATCTTAAGATGATAGCCTGAGGAGTCTAAGCCAAGAAAGGACAATGGAAATTCAGCCCTAGTGATGAGATTGTCTTTTACCCAACAAAAAGGAGGCACTGGAATCAAGCACACTGGCATCCTTCAAAGGCAGATCTCAGGCATGGGTAGGTTGGAGAAATGAGGTATCAACATTTACCCTTTCTCTCCACATTGCTGGAGGTATCACCATCTTTTCTGCATAGCCCTGAGAGTAAATGGGTGGTTGAGCAAACACACTACAAAGGACGATGTTTCCTCCAGGAAGGAAGAGCATTCTCCATCTCGAGGACATAGGTATGGCAGACTGAAAGAGAACTTCAGTCTAGCTCACGAGGATCAGAGTCCATCTGCAAGTGTGGCTATGACTGTACATTGAAGGGTGATTCAGCATGTGTGAGTATCTAAATAAGTGGGTCACTGAGCATGCAGCTGAGTGTGCTTGTGTGGGCAGCAAAGCACATATGGCAGAAAAACAGGGTGCAGGCAGCCCATGGATAAACAAATGTGTCATAAGTGAAAGGACACAGCAGAGCACACAAGAGCTGTGCCAACTTCTGCCTTCCATTAACCAGAGACATCCTATAGTTTTGCTATGGCATGACAGCATACAGCTAATGGGAGGGGAAGTGCCCAATAGCCTGTATCTCCTGGGTGGCATCAGATGGAGACATTTGCACAGATTTGGTGCTCAGAAATGGGGCAGACCTTGGATTAACCTTACCTCTAAATGAACAGAATGAGACCTGAGGGAAATGATGCTGTAAACAGGAAAGGCATGAGCTGAATAAGAGGTGGTGAGGAAAGAGATGTATTTAAAGTGGTAGTTACTTTTTAGCTCCATTTCCTCTCTTCTGCTCGGCTCAAAATGAAGGCCTCCACCCATTTCTGCTCCTCTGCCAAGATGAGAATACACTTACCACTTATAACTCTTTCCTACCCAATGCAAAACTTGCTGTGCATCTCTGTTAACTCCACTGCTGAGGCTATGGGAGAACATGCTCCAACAACCTGAAGGAGAAGACTTGGTGTGAGGTTTCCAGCTAAGCTACTGCCACAGATGAGCCAAAGCTCGTACAGGCAACATGGCAATGCTCAGCGATGTCCCTTCCACTTCCTCAAGTGATGGCTGGGCTAGATGCTGCACAATCCTATGGTATTAGGTGGTGCCTTCTCCTAAGCATCTAGGATGTTTAGGGGCAACAAAGCACATTTGGAGAAGTGGCCTACTCCAAGTGATGCAGTGTAGTGGAATACAGGGACCTCTTCTAGCTCCATCTAAGGCTTGGTGTTTCTAGAAAGTGAACCTCACCCAGTATCAGTCCAATTTCAGCTTCTACAAACTCCAGTCTATGCTTTTTAGGGGCATACTCTGCCTTGGTGGTCTCAGATCAGGGATCAGTCTTTAGCTTCTGCAATCTGATACAGCTGTTCCTTTAACAGCTTTAAACAGAGAAAATGTACATCTAAATATTACACATCCACAGTTATGTGGTCCCACTCCCAAGTCACAAATACGGACTTTTCCCATTCGGATGCACTAACAATCAGTAAAAAAATAATAATTAAAAAAAAAGGAGGAGATTCTTTTGGTCAGCATAAACATTTTTGTTACATTCTCAGAAATGGATATTCCCTGCCTGGAATGAGATTTTAGCACTGCAATTTCTGATTGCTCCTGTTGGCACCTGCCTTTCCCTTTACTCATCTCTCTCCTGATCTTTTCCATTAAGGAAGTGGCAGAAGGCTGTGCCCTGCGTTTTAAGGGCAGAATATAGAACAGGACAACTCTCGTGTAGAAGGGATCAGCTCCATATATTGGGGATGGGGTAGGGGGGCAGGGATAGGACCAGGAAGGACCTCACCGCAAAAACCTAAACCCAACCAACTCAGTCCTGTTAAAGAAACAAAGTTAAAAAGTCAAGCTAAATAAAATACAATTAGGCTTCCTTTGGCCAGCCTGAAACATATGGTATTCGTCAGCTAGTCGTGTTCCTCTCTCAATTCTGGCAGGAGACAGGTAACTTGTTCCAAGCACTAAGAAAGCTCCTGGAAAGTCAGCATGCTGAGCAAACTTTTGGAGGAGGTCTAGCTAGGGATATAATAGCTCACACAGAGACAGACTTGACAGCATTTCTTCCACATTGTTCAGCACAGCTCTAGGTTACAGTGCCTCTGGCTTGAGTACTTTCCTGGTTCGTGTTGTTCTCTGTGCCATTGCACCTATAAGCCCTCATTTGCTAAGCACACACACACACAGTTCTAGGGTTGAGGGCTCATACCAAGTAGACAGACAAAGTTGTGGAAAGGAGAGAGGCTTCTTTGGATTTGGCCTCATAAAGTAATCTTTAAATGGTGAATTACATCAACAGCAGTGCAGCAAGGCCTTTCTTATGTTACCTTTCTAAGGCAGGCTGACAATGGCCGCAGCCATCCCAGAACAGATTGGCGAGCAGTTCACCAGCAAGAAAACAGCAGTAAGTACCACGGTGTCATGGACATCAGTTGCTGCAGAAAGGAATAGCCTCTGAATTTGGTCGTCAACCAGAATGCTGCATGAGAGGTCTGATGCTACACTAGGAATGTTCCACTCTGTTGCAGTTTGCAAAGAAGTTAGCAAAGAGCTGATTCACAGAGAAATGATCCTGTATTTTAGTGGAGGGAACTGGAAACTGTGCTGTGGTAGAGTAGTATCTGTGAAACAATTGCCCCAGAAAAAACACTTGTGTCTATGGGGAAAAGGAACTTTATGAAAAAACTATTGATTTATCCCAGTAACAACAGAGGCTTCAGACTAGAAGTAAGCAGAGCACTTCTCACCACACACTCTAGGCCTGAGTGAAACTTCCATCTGTTTTTTGAATCCACATAGTTCAGCCTCATCATTGCCTGGGCTGGTCTGTTGTCTCTTGGATAGGTTTGCTTGGTCCATTTCTGGCCTTTTTTCAGCAAGGAAGAAAATTTATTCCCTCCAATGCAGTTACAAGCCAACACTGCCTCCAGGTTTCTGCACTGTCTTTTATCTTTCCATATATAGTTGGCTTCACTGCATATCTATTCTTCTCCTACCCCTGTTGAAGGACAGCCTGGCTGACTTGAGCCACAGTGGCCTCAGCCTAGTTTCTTTGGGCAGTGAAAAAGTAGGAAATGTGATTGTAAAGATGACCATTCTTGTGTTCTCTAGTCTACTTGATTGGTGCCAGAGTCAGGCTTCGTCCCTCTTTTTCCTTCTAGGCAGTAACTCTTGTTCCTTCATTGCAGAAGACCAAAGTATTTTAACCTCTGCAACACATAGTTCTTCTGTGATATTCTTGCCACATTAGTGACATTTCAGAATACCTTGACCTTTTTTACTAACCTCCCCGTCCGCCTTGTAATCCTATACCCTTTGTATCATGAGGCATTCCCTCATTTCCATTTCCAGCTTTTTGGCAACCAAAACCTGGCTCAGACAATAGACTTCTGTATGCCCTCACTGCATCTACCATAGACCCGCTTATCAGGTTTACCGGCATTAAGTGCATTGGGAAAGCATTTCCCAGTCTTCTGAGTTGCTATTATGAATCAGCAAAACTAGCTGTGATAACCAGTAATGTGCTGGAGTGCATCAAGAAATGAAATGTTTGCAAAACAAACTTTAATCTGTTTCTGTTCCTGAACAGTCTAGCTCCATCACATTTAAAACCTCAGCTGAAACATACATATCTGATATGACACTTCATCAGGATTATGCATATGAACTCAGTCAGCTTATCTTTTCCACACACTGGTCTATTAGATGTGTTGCTCTCGCTCTGCCTTAAGATTAATGGGAGTGATTCTCCACTGATGGGGACATGGCACACTGCTCACAATCATTTTTGGTATGAGCTGCACTGACGTAGTGATACTAGCCACCCCTTCTTCGCAGGGAGAGACAAGCTGAGTTTTTCTTTCAGGAACCAAAGAACCGACTGTGGCTTCATCCTTTGAGAACACTATCCACCACTCACCCAGGAGCTCTGCAGAGTGAAGGAACAGCACGTCATCATCCCCACACTGCAACACCAAGCCGAGTGTGGCTGGCTTTTGTTCTTACCCACATCACACAGACTTCAGCAGAGCCTGGTCACCGAGGGCCATTCATCTCTTTTGCTCCCAAGTCCTGCTCAGCAGTACCCTACTGGGCTTTCCTCATCCATCATTACTGGCAATTTCCTCTCTGTCTCTCACTGGGCACTTCTTCCCTGTGCCTTTGAATTAGAGAGGTTTATTCCTCCCTCAAAGGGGCTTATAACATTTACTGCATGGTATTGGAATCTCTGGACTGAAATGAGTCATAGTTCAGCAAAATTAGACTGGTTTCATCTTCCTCACAGTAGGATATTGGACATATTGCAGCTGTCTTTCTGTTTTCCTGTTTAAACCGTCCTACCATCCTGCAACTCTGTCCTCAGTGGCAGAATAGCTGAGGCACATGGCTTCCAAAACAGAAGATAAAATTGCTATTGCCAAAGGTTGTTTGCAAAGCCGTTCAAAGCAAGAGAGGACTTCACAAAGTTTCCAGTCATTAAGCAGAGTTACACCATTTGGCTCATTCCTGCAACCTCCCAGTATCTCTCATTAACACTTGTTTACTACTGCTCTTGTGGGACTCAATAGTGACATTTCCACTGACTTCTAGGATGGAGGATAGAGCTTTCTAATGTGAACCTGGTGCAATGTCCCTGCATGCCCTATTCTGGGCTATGTGACTTCACCAGAAACGAAGACAGACCACAGTATCTCCTCAGCGTGCTGCTTTTAGCACCACAGGATTCTGCATTATTTAGGTTATTTCACACCTTGGAAAGTATCATGCAATATTTTAAAGGTCTTCATACCCATGCAACAAATAAGCAATGAAACCACACATATGCAGAGATCTCAAAGGGCACTGTTACGTTGCCTAAGCATCTGCTGACTGTTTTCAACCTGCTGATGGTTTTCAACCATGCGTCCAGGATTCCTTCCCTTCCCTGTTAGTTCATTGAAGCCACACAATTTTACGTGGAAGAATATAGCACCAAACACTCAGGGCTTCCCAGCACGGGTTGCTCTTTGGCACAGTCCTGAAGGGTCAACTACACAAGTTGCTCTTTCATGCAGGGACCCACATTTCTCTGCAGTGAGTGATGTGAGCTTAAGATGGGCATGTGCAAACATATGCCACATTTGTTTGTTTACTTATACTGGCATTACTCAGTAGTATCTGCTACGGGAAAAGCACTTACATTGCCTGAAAACACCTAGGCACAAACATTACTTTTATGTACATGAACAGAAGAATTTGAGAGCCTGTGTTAGCTCCTTGTAAATGACTGTGCACACCTCACTTTAAAAACTGGTGCAGCATGCAAGTAAATGTAAGCATAATAAAAAATAATAGGAAACAGACCGGCAATAGAATTAAGAGCAGAAGCCAGCTGGGATCTTCTAACTAGTGACATCAAGGGATTGCTGAGGTAATACACGGATGGGTTTTAAATTAACTGTAACCACTAGGAAAAAGATCTAGGCGTCACTGCGGACAGCTCAATGAAAACATCTGCTCCATGCAGAGGCCATCAAATGATAAAAAAAAAAAAAAGAAAAAAAGAAAAAAGAACAATACCAAAAATGTTATAAATGCCACAACATAAATCAATGACACATTCACACTTTGAGAAGTGAGCTGAAGTCTGCTCACCCTGTTTCAGAGTGGGGATAGCAGGAGAAGTGGCCAGAGAAGGCTGCCAAAAATTGCTAGAGGCACAGAAAGGTTTCCAAGGTCATCAACTGGAAAGATTAAGGTCCAAATTGTTTAAAATAGCTTGTGTAGAAGTGTATAAAACGATGAGCAAGACAGTGAAGGTCTTCACATTCGTCCTTTTTATGCCAAAGGAATGGCAATCCCCAAAAATACTCCAAAAATATTACTAAAACAGGAAAAAAAAAATCTCCATTGTGTTCTGCAGATTACTAAGTTAACACGTGAAACTTGCTGCCACAAGGTGCCAGGCTGAGACTTAGCTGGTATCCAGAGTGATCTTCCATCTCTTACCACATTGCCATCACATGAGAATGACTGAAATGCGTATGATGCACACATGCCTGGACAGGCACTGAACTCCTGGGGCTAGGAAGAGACAAGAGTAACCAAAGGCAATGAAGAAAGCCAGGACAGAACCTGCTGTGGGCAGGATGGCAAGGAGAGGCTGAAGGAAAAAAAGATGTTTGGAAGAGGAAAGTAGGAGATAAAGAACAATCTGGAAAAAAAGGTAAGGGAGATGTTTGTGGTATTACCTCCTTCACTCTCCGCACGAGGGGGGCTGAAATTAAGATATTGCTGGGCTCTGCCAGAGTATATACCCTGGTCAGGTGGATGAAAGGGGAGATGGCAAACGCTTGCCACAGGTGAATGTTTCCAACCACAGCAGCCTGAAGACAGACTAGTCAAGCCATGAACAAGCTGCCCCATTCAACACTGTCATGCCATCCTCCAAACACCATCATCCCAGTTCACCCCATGGGACCACATCCCCTTTGCATCCTAATTCACCATTCAAATATCCAAAATAGACAACATCTGAACAAATTGCAGATGGGGAAATTTCAATCTCTGTTGTGTATTTTCAGTCTACAGTTTGATTTAGGCTGACAGATAGAGACCAGCTTCAGCACTTGGCCAGCAAGAAGGGCTAGCCAGTGGCAATGGTACATACTTTGAGCAGCTTGTAGAAAACATATTCTTCTGGGTTACAGAGCCTCCAGCTCCACCACGCAAGAGCCTCATGGTCTTTGAGTGTATCTGATGGTCTCCCTCCACCATGCAGTGACCCACGACAGCACAGAGCAGCAGCGGGTGCCTGCACCTCCACAGATACCTCTGTTAGGCCAAAAAGCTTGCACATCACTGTACATAATCCTAGCAGTTACCTAACTGAAAGGGCCAACAAACGTCTTCAGAGAAGGGGCTTCCTGTTTGCTATAAGGGTCAACCCAAGCTGCACACTGCTTTGACCCCATTTTCAAGAACAAGCGTATGGGAAAGGACAACAGAAACACCCTTATGTCCACTGAAATAGAGCCGTTTTTCCCTTGTGTTCAGGGATTTTCCCCAAGTTCTTTCCAGCTGCAGTAACAGGAGAGGTACTGCTAACACATGGGAAGCATTAAAGCATGACACCACACAACACTCTGTGCAAGTCATCCTGCCTACATATATTAAGGAGCACAAGGCCTTCTTCTCTCTCTGTCAATGTGCCCATGGGATGTCCACAGCAGAGCTTTCCTCCACTTACGTGGGCCTGGCAATGGGCTGGTTTACTCCACTGTGCATGCCTGGTG
Source organism: Clamator glandarius (assembly GCA_033459285.1). Classification (NCBI taxonomy): domain Eukaryota; kingdom Metazoa; phylum Chordata; class Aves; order Cuculiformes; family Cuculidae; genus Clamator; species Clamator glandarius. The sequence goes on from JAUNZM010000125.1 coordinate 2,151,461, forward strand.
CTATGGGTGCCCACCCAGGCACCTCATCCTGGGCCTGAACTGGAAACATGTCACCAGACAAGCCATCTCATAGATGTTTGGCAGTGGATTTATAATCATGTGTACACCAAGAGGTAGTCCTGGTCCTTGAATGAGACCATCAATGCCCAAAGGAGAGCCCTTGCCATACTTCCACTTGGAAACAGCAGATGGATAAGAACTTACACAATGGTCCCAGGATAGTGAGAACCCTTTTTTCTTCTTCCTCTCTCATGTTTTTACCTCCATATACCCTTCTTCAAAGAAGCGCAGAGCATCCCAATCAGAAGAAAAACCAACAATGATGCAAAAGCCCCCAAAATCCCCACTACTACTCACACAACCTTTGGCATCAAGCTTCCCACTCCCGGCTTCCCCTCCCAACCTGGGAAACAGGAGCTCACAGTGACCCATTGCGTGTATTGCCTGTTGCCCAAGCCACTCTTCTGCACACCTTCTAATCCTCATACCACCTGCCCTCCTTCCCTACCATGGGTCTGCCACTGGGGAACCCTACCACCAACATATCATGCACACAACATAATAAAGCAACAGAGTCCAGTGTTAAACACAGCTTTTATGTGCAGCCAGCATTTCAAAAGGCACAGTACATGCTGTATGCTCAGTGCTGTCAGACTCCAAGGCTGAATTCTCCACTGTTTTAGGAAAAAGGTAGAGTGGGAGGAGAGTGTGAGAGGAGGGAACAGACCAAGCTTTGTGGAATTCTTTTTAAGAGTGTATGCGCGGCTGTATGAAGGGACATTTTTTTTTCCTAACCTCAAAAAGACAATATTATTTCACACGGACCTATTTCCAAGAGCAGCCAAGCTATTTCTACATGAACCAGTGCAAGGCTGAGGTGGAGGCTGTGAAGGGGAAACCCTCTCTCCAAGTACGACATGGAAATTCCTTGACCTCAGCTGCAAAGCCTATCAACACATATGCAATGGGCCAATGAAAAAGAAATTAAAATACCAGAGTGGCCAAAACCGATGAGGGCAGGTGTGTAAAGTAGAAGGCACAGTCTGCTTTTTCCAGGCAAAGGGCCTGACAAAAAAAAAAAAAAGGAGACATGCCAGGCTGGCAAAGAAGAAGAAAGCTGGGCAAAAGCAAAGGTATTGAGACATTGGTTAGAAAAGCAAAGACTTAAAATGCCAGGCAAACAGGTTCTGATTCATACCCTATGGCCTGAAGGTAGAAGGGCAGGGTGAACAGGGACAGAGGTAGAAGTAAATATTTATTTTAGGCCATGCTATCATTTGGTGGGCTTTACAGAAAAGGCTGGGTGTTCACTGTGAGCCCAGACAGAGGCAAATAGGTTCATCATCAGTCTAGACCTGCTAACACCGAGTAGTGACTGCACCACAGACCTGTACCCTATTCTAAAGCTATATTTGCTTCCTCAAGAGGCCAACAGAGAAAACAGCTCTGGAGTGAAAGTACAATTCCTGACAGGCACTGAGGACACACCTATCTGTTCTTTCCACCGAGAGTCCTACAATCCAGCCACCAGTGGATAAAAAGCTGCACAGCAACAACTGACGGGTGTTAGCTTTCCAAGTCAAGGAAGACAGAGCCATTTAGCTTCCTTCTCAGAGGACTGGATATCTACAATTAAAGTATTGGAGCCCTAAAAAACACTTGTGATCAGGATTGAACACTTCAGTTTAAGAGAAGTATATAATTTCTCCTCATGGTCAAAAACTGGTGCATGCCACAGCCCATCCATGGCTTTGTAACGGGACTGAATATCCTATGCAGTCAGGCCACTTGATATATATGTGAACTCTGCACTCTGTAACAAGCCAGATGTGTAGTCTTCTCTCTCCCTGGGATAGGTGTCAGTCAGAAGGGATCTCCCACTGCCAGAATCATTTGTCTTTTTCATGGCCTGCTCCCAAATTAACAACAGGAAAGAGGACTGCAAGGTCTGGAGCACAGACCTTCCCAAACTCCAAGCAACCTACATGAAGCAAAATGGCAAACATAAAAAGCTCTAGTGGCATCCATAGGACAGTTTAGGTACACACACAGGGACAGGGATGCCTAGCTTTGTCAGAGATGTGAACCTCTTCAAAGATCAGCCATCACTGCAAGTCACAGCTCCAAGGCTTATTAAAACTGTACTTCTATTTAGAGGGAGACATGAGTAACAGCAGCCCATATATTTCCATCCTTTTCAGAGTCCCAAGAAACTCCACTTAACAAAAGACACTCAGTCCTTGCAGTGAAGAAGTTTATTGGTGTTGAGATACTCTGCAATAAGAACAAAAGCAACCAGGTCCAATGCAAACTAGAGCTGTGCTCCAAGACCTGGAATTAGGTCTAAACCCAGCCCATCTTCAATAAGTTCTCAGAAACCCCAGCAGACTGCTCTACTGCTCATTAGCTGTAGTTTCAGCACCTTCTGGGTTTCTACAGTGAAAGCAAGTGTGACATCCAAGAAACTTGGTTCTTACTGAATTTCCAATGTGGGCTTCTTTGAATGCAATATCTGTTTGAAATGAATGAAATTTCCTAATAGGCACCTAGATGCATTGTGGATACCAATCTAATCTCTCCTCTTCTCCCCTGGTCACCTTCCCCTCTTCTGCTAACGTCAGATTTTCCAAGGTCCCCCAGTGCTACTAGTCTAGGACAGAAAAGTATTTATTAGGGTAAAATGAACAGAGTGTGTATGAACTATAAAATGAGTCCAGTCTGTTCAACTAGGGTTGGGCAAACTTGTTTTGCCTAATTTAGAGGCCATTCAAACATTGTGGGTTTGAACATTACCACATTAGTGTTTCACTTAGGAAAAACTGTGAAAAAAAAAAAAAGGTGAAGAGAGAGGGAAAAAGAATCAAATGGAAACATAAATAGTTTATAACGTATATGGGATAACCACTTGTGCCAGGAGAGATGTTCTAAGCCCTAACACTTTGCACAGGCTTCCCTTCAGCTAGAAGTTCCTTTAAAATACTTCAAAAAAAAAAAATCCTGAATCCCCATACAGAGGTGGAACACATCAAAAGAGATGGATACACATGCCAAAGACAGCTGGTCCTAAACCCTGACCTGTCTTCATCTAGACTTTGAAATCAAGATCAGATAGATCAAGAAAGGAGGGCTAATTTTCAAAGCTCTAAAACCCTCAGAACACCTTTGGTGAATTGCAACAGCATCAAGAGGACATGCTGCAAACTCCACATGGATACTGCAGTTGTTTCATTAGCTTTATCAATACCTCAGTTGCACTTGGCCACGTGTAAGACTCCCAGGAGCCCAGCTTTCTGGAGATAATTAGCATCATTCATTTTACATCCTTCTTTTTCTTCTGCTGTGTTTTGGTTGTAGTAACTTGTGTTTTGGTGACAACTAACAAACTGAGAACCCCTTCCTCAGATAGGTGACATTATATCCATGCCCTTCAACTAAAGAATAAGGCCCTCGGGTTCAAAAGCTAACCTTATCTGAGGAGATAGCTGGGATTTTCTCAAACTGCACATCAAAAGCAGCAACAGGGTGAGACATCTTTAAAGCAAGGAGCAAAATCAAGCAGAGGACATATCAGTGAAGAGAAAAGTGGACTCCAGGTAGCAACTTAAGGCACTGGAGAAACAAGGCTCTCCTTACCCCTCTGATCACATTAAACTACCTCCTCTGTTGCACTTCTCCATTTCAAAAGCCAAGAAGCCACAAGAAACCAAGTGGAAGCCAAATCTCAGTTTGGCCTCTATAGCATCACAGCATTTCTCCTCATCCTAAAGATCACAAAAAAACCCCCAACACCACAGAGACAAGAAATAAAGAGATGGGGGGGGAGGGGTGCTCTCAATGGACACTTCTTACCTGCCTGTGAGCAAGTTCTAAGGGCAGAGAGCACAGCCTGACTCAACAGCAGTCCTGCCTCCAGCAAGCTGCAGCCCTCACACCTTGAGATCTGCCAGCCCAAGAGAGACCTCACGCAGGTGATTAACTCCACTTAAAACACCACTCCTTCTGCCTCCCCCTTATCCTTCAAGCTGTGAAAGCCTCACCTGAGTGGATTTATCCCCTGCTCCCATTTACACCTGGGCTACACCCCTGCTCACCAGCAGGTCCTAAGTTTCATCTAGAAGAAGAGCTGGGTTGCATTTTAACCAAGAAACTGCAGATGAGATACTTACATTGTTACACCATCCTTTCAAAGGGCCACCGGGCCCTTTGTGCCCAAGAGGATGCCTTCAATGCTGAAGCACAGTCACACTGATGTCAATAGAGGTCCTTCAGCCCTGCCTTCCCCTGCAGTGCAGAGAAAGGTGCTGTGAACCCTGTATGGCAATAACCACAAGCAAGAGGAATCCCATTTCTTCTCCATACCACCTCTGATTCCACACACACCCCCATACACTTAATCTTTTTTTTTTTTTTCCTGGCCTCATGTATGCTTTCCAGCTCGTTTCCTCTTGTGGTTCTCATTTCCCGCTCCTAGGAGGTGAGCTCATGCATTTCTCAATTACCAGCCAAAGAAAGGGAGAGGGAGAAAGCAATCTTATGGAAACAGATGAAGTCATGCCTGTATAATGCCATATAACGGCTCCTGCTCATGGAGCCATGATGCTATCGCTGCCCCCACCCCTGGAAGGACAGTCTGGCTTCCTAGTTCCTAGCTAAAGTTGTTCGCCTTGTGCAGAGGGAAGATGCTTCACTGACACACAGGGGGAGAGGAGTGTTTGCCTTGCTGACTTCCCTCTCATCCACACTCCACTCCTGCTTTCGATCCTTCTGCCCTTTTGTCCACCCCAGCGATCCCCACGGAACTTTGACTCATTCACAGCATGCCACTGAATCAATAGTGAGCCCACAGACCACGTGCAAGGCTCCCAGCACTGTGCACTCTGCCTACGGCTATGTAGATGCGGGAGAAATTACACAAGGGAAATGTAAAGGCAATTAAAAGCATAATGCATGTGGTTGTTTAGAAAAGGTGGTGGGGAGGAGAGAATAAAATTAAAATAAATAGAGGAATGTTTTAATGAGTGCAGCAGTGAAAGCAGGATTAGAGGTGCCTGAATGGCATTTCTATATTTTCCGTATGGAAGGGAGGGCTGCCCAGTGCAATGCGAGCTGATAAAAAAAATTAGCTGGGCCTCAGGCTGAGAGAAACATTTAGCTTGAAAGGAAAGAAGGTAATTGCTGCAAATGGAGACTAATTCAGGAAGCAGCCAGCCCAACACAGGGCTGGTTCTTGGGTTGTTAGAGTGCTAGGGACGCTTCATGAGCGGTGGGATGAGGGGCAGAAACAGGCACGAGGAAATCTTAAGAAAAAGAGACAAAACAAGACAGAAAGACAACAAATCTCTCCTTCATGCGATTCGCACATGCTTAGCATTTCTCTTCTCTCATTTGTCACTCCCCACAGACACTTAGGACCTGCTGGGCTACTACTCAGCCGTACCCCTCCACCAGTTCATTCAATGGCCACGGAGGGAGAGAAATCAGCGGCCCCCAAAGCATGGACCATACCCCTCCCTTCCCCCTGCCCCAGGAGAGGAGTGAGCTGGAAGGTGAGGTGCAGGGCACAGAGGATGTGTTTACTCTCATAACACCCCTGTGAGGTGGGGAAGTCATAGCCTCATCTGACAGATGAGGAACAGAGGCAAAGTGAGATTAAAGGATTAGCCCAAGGTCACGCAGGAAAAGTTTGTAGCAGAAGTGGAAATTAAACCCAGGTCTCTCTGCCCAAAACCAGTGCCTTAAGCGCAAGACCAGACTTTGCTGGAGCTAGTCAACCTTTTATATTTGATAGTTTGTTTTATTTTCAAACAGAAAAACAGTTTATTTTCTAAATACATATTTTCATAGAAAAGGGAGATGGAGGAGCTCATTTCCTGGAGGGAGGGGCTGCTCAAGATCTTATTTATTTCTTTTTAACTTAATTTCTTTTAGGTTTTAGCATTTCTGATGGGGAAAAAAAATGCCTCAAGAATTTCAAAGCACAAGAAGATGTTTCTTTTCACTCATAATTCACGAGAGGAAATAATTTCCACTTTCCAACCTGTTTTGCTCTTACACTCTTTGCCTTAGAAGGTTTCTAATACTTTTTCGTTACTATTTTTTCATAGCCTCTACTAGCTTAGAAAACCTGCATCCTCTAAATAGAGGCCTTTGCTGGACAACACTATCGTTACTAAAACCTCGTTGATCAAAATGATACTTTACAAATAAATACAGGCAACAGGTCCATGCCATGTACACTGCAGGGACACATCTCAGCTAGTCCTCAGCTTCTGCTGACCCCGCTCATCCAGTCCCTGCCCAGACCACGCTTCCTCCCTCAGCAGCGGGCTCAGAAACTCCATCTTTTCTTCCCTTTATTGTGCCACTAAGCCCAGTCCTTCTGAAAACACATCTCTCCCTTGTTTCTTAAAGCCCCTTGGCAAAGGAAGGCAGTTCCAATCCCCTTCACACATGGGCCAGCTGAGGTCCACAGAGGAGCAACTAATTGTTCACAATAAACTAAGAGGCCAGCAGCAGAGCCGAGGAAAGAAGATGGGTTTCATTAATACAGAGCCTCTCTTCATTTAGACGTGAAATTCAGCCCTCACAGAGGCCCCTAGGAATTTACTATCACTATCCAAAATGGGCGGGTTTTAACCCGGAGACACTAAGCAGCAAGAAAGCCATATGAAGCAAATGTTTTCTGAGGCTGGCATATTTAAAGGTGACTTAAGGTTCCAGACACTCAATTCCCATGAAAACAAATGGGAATCAGTAGGCAGAAAAGGACTGGCTTATATTCATGCCAACCAAACAGTTAAAATTAGCTACAATTGGTAAAGCATTTTGAAGAAAATGTGGAACACTTATATAAAAGCTCAGTGTTGCTCAGAAACAAAGATCTTTTTCCCTGTAATTGTGTTTAATGATCTTTAAAGAACAAGAGGACAATCCACAAGGATAACTACCACCATCACACATGTCCCTGTGACAGTGAAAGAATTAGACCGAAACAAAGACTAATATGTTAGCCTTACAAGGTGGTTTTCACTCCCAGTTTGCTCCCCCCTTTATTTAAAGACTTATTCACACAAGCAGGCAGACTCCATGTATCAATGAAGTTGAAGTATTTCACCAGTAGAAAAGAAAACACATTATAAAGTTATGACCAATATCAGTTCAAATTTTTCACAGAATCATAGAATAGCTTGGGTTGGAAAGGATCTTAAATATCATCTAGTTCCAATCCCTCTGCCATGGGCATGCCCAAGGCCCCATCCAACCTGGCCTTAAACACCTCCAGGGATGGGGCATCCACAACTTCCCTGGGCAACCTGTGCCAGTGCCTCACCACCCTCAGTGTGAAGAATTCTTCCTAATGTCTAACCTAAATCTTTCCCCCCTCCAATTTAAAGCCATTCCCTCTCATCCTGTCACTATGTGCCCTTGTAAGAAGTATCTCCCCAGCTTTCTTGTCAGGTACTGGAAGGATGATATAGTCTCCCCAGAGCCTTCTCTTCTCCAGGCTGAACAACCCCAACTCTCTCAGCCTGTCCTTGTATGGGAAGTGCTCAGCCCTCAGATCATCTTTGTAGCCCTCCTCTGTTCCAAGAGTTCCATATCCTTCTTCTTATGGTGAGCATTCCAGAACTGGACACAATACTCCAGATGAGGTCTCACAAGAGAGGAATAGAGGGGCAGAATCACCTCCTTTGATCTACTGGCCATGGTTCTTTTGATGCAGCCCAGCATATGGTTTGCCTTCTGGTCTGCAAGTCCTGGAAATAACTAAGCACTCACTTATCACACACAAAAGGCTTTCAGTCCATTTCCTAACACCCAGCACAACTGGGCTGTGTCTAGCCCACGGTACAGATCCACCACGCTCCTCGGGGCTGGGGAAAGCTAACCTAAGAGCAGAGCTTCAGCAGCATAACAAGGGCAGGTTTTGGATCTCATAAGTGACTTTTATTCACTGCAGACCATGCTGTGAACTCAGATAAAACCACTTTTTGACTCAGTCCCATGGGAGGGCCATTGGTCCCCTCTGGGGTAAGCTGCTTGAGGTTGGATGACTTCTGCAACAGACTGGAGCATCCTGCACCGCCAAGTGAAAACCCAACCTACAAATTTTGACTTAACTGAGCCAGTGCAGGTAACAAGAGCAGCATAGACCAGCATATGCTACCCAAGACATGTCCAAGGCCACATTGAGATTTTTTCATCTGGGCTGTGGCTGCAACTTCTTTCTTTGTCACTGCTTTCCCCAATATCAACTTGTTTAACAGCAGATGAGAAACTAAATTTAACAGAAGCCCATGTGCTCACAGATAGGTAGCATAAGGGCAGGGTCTTTCCTCAGTTCAATTTCTTTGTTGTGTTCTGTCCCTTATGTTCAATGTTTGATTGCTTCCCGAGGATATGCCCACAGGGAAGAGGTTCAGGGAGACCAAATCACGCTCACAGGGCTGCCTTGGAGAGGTCTGGGAGCTGCTGGTCCAAGGAGACAGAGGGGTGCCAATGCTCTAGTCTTCATGTTATTTTGCAGGTCAGGTCTGGATCTAGGATAGAAATACCTTGAGGAAAACTTCTCTAGCCTGGAGCTAGTACTATAAAGGCTGAATGTGATTTTTACTTCTTTGTCCCAGGTTCTGGGTAAGAAGAAGCAAATTCCTGGAAACTGAAGGGTTTGGACACTAGGGTTGTAGACTTGGAAAAATACTACTTCTGGCTATGATGATTTATTTATAGTTGCAATTAAGGATGAAAAGGCTCTTCTGAGAGGGAGGATGAAGTGAAAACAAGGCCAGGTCCAGAAACTTAAGACTATGGGGATTCCCAGAGCAAAATTAATCAGGGGACTGGGTTGTTTTGTATTTTTTTTTTTCTCCTAAATGGTTATCCCTTTATTTGGCTTGTCTGGCCCAGAGCTTTGCAACAACTATATTTCTGGCCTCTCCCCATGGGCTTTGGGGCTGGGCCAAAAACTGGAATTGAGATTGGGGATGGGTCCCAAACTCACAAGAAGAGCTTGTGAGACTTTAGACAGAAAGTCCACTCTGTACTGTCTCTGCTTGGCTGCAACACAGGTAGTAATGACTTTGGGATGTGGCAGTGGAGGGAAAGGACAGAGCCAGGAATCACCAGCTGTACAGCAGAGTAAGAAAGTTCGAGAAGACAACAAGGAGGCCAAAAGTCCTTGTGTCTACAAAAAGAAACAGCATGGTAAGATTCTCTCTGGGTAGGACTTTGATTTACAACCTGCCAAGTTATGTATTATTCCAGCTCCTAGAAGACTGGGTGTAGTGCAAATCCCCAGACAATCTTTTGAGCTGGGGCTCTGTAGATGTCTCTTAATCTCTTTTAGATCCAAGTTTTGGCCCTGCAAATAACCCCTGTTGAATAAAAGATCTGGCTCCAGCTACCATGACCTGGATAACAAAGGAAATGGGAAACTGCAGGCCAATTCAGACAGCAAAACATGTCAAAGGAGGTGTTGTTTGCTACCCCAGTGGTTAAAAATCCCTTCTGACCAAGGGCTCAGCCAATCAGGACCTCCAGGCTAGACAGGACCTCCAGTCACTGCAATAGTCAGAGAAGTGCCCAGGCAGACCAAAACTAGGGACAATCTTTCCCTTGGGGAAAGCTTCAAAAAAGCCAGAATCACTTTACTCAGAAAGACGTTGAGGTCACTTCTGCCCATCTCCTAATCTGGACTCTTGGACCTCAGTTTCTTTCTCTGGACTGCAGTTAGAGCCCTAGACAACTTCCTGGGTCATTACCATGTGTAAGTGCCCTCAGCCAAAAGCCTGCTACAAGTTCTCCCTTCATCCTGAACTTCCCTGTTTAATTACTGCATTCGTAAGAAAAGGCTGCTACACTTTGCTCCAAGAGAGCTTTGTGAGGCTGTTATTGTTGCCTGACTTCCATGCACTTCACCATCTCTATGTTACTTTTCATGCAGCCTTCTCCCCATGCTGCATCTGTGAGACACAGAGCATCAGTTATCATAAAAAGATACAAGAAGCACAGCTAAAACTAGTAGCAGAGGGGCAGAGGGGAAGGAGCAGGACCTGATGAACTCACAGGATTTAGTGAACTGGCTGAAACAATTACCTATGTGTCTCTTGTCAAACGTGGCTGAGGTGCACAATAGAAAGAATAAAGCAAACTTTATGCCCTAAATTAAGCAAGCTTGTGGACTGTAAAAGGAGAAAAAGTCAGGTTAGCAATTATTCCCAGAAAAAAAAAAGTCTGAAGCATAAATAAATAATGAATAAATACCACAAACTATTTGTAAGCACAGAAGATAACAGAGCAAAGTCTTCAGCTGATGTGGATTTAATCAGAAACAAATTGCATGCAACCAAGCTAATTTGCCTCTGTGATGGGCCACGTGGCTAGCAGAGAAGCTGTTGACATTACATTCCTTGACTTGTAAAGTTTCAGATGCATAACATCCTCATAAGACATCAAATAAATGATCTCAAATAAACTTCCACATAGCAGATGCAAAACTATCTAGAAATATGATACTTGGACTCTATCAGTGGGTCACTGTCAAAATGGAGGGATTAACCCAGTGGGGTTATATTGTGTTTGTTTTGAGTCCAGATTTCTTCGAAGTTTTTTTAACAGCCTGGATTAAATAGATCACACACTTGTAAAATATGTAGTTGCTATGTAGCTGGGGAAGACTGCCTGAAGGCAGGTTTGAATTCTGATCTTGGCAAAGTGGGGGAAACCTCCAAAAAAAAATTGGATCCCATTCAGTAAACATAAGGATGGAGAAAAACTGCCCAGAATTCCTTAGAAAATTATGGAGGGAGTTGAGGTGGACTGCAAGCTGAACAGGAGTCAACAACATCTCATTGCCTCAAACAAAGGACAAATGTTTTCCTGGGCTGTAAAAACATTAGTCTAGTCTGTGAACTATATGCAGTAACCTTTCTGCTCTGGTCAGCATGGCAAGCCTTAGCCAAAGCGTCCCATCTAGTCTCAGAACACTGAACTTTAGAAAAGATGTGCACCAGCTGGAAACAGCCTGGAGGAAAACAAAAGTCTGAGAAAACCTTACCCATAAGGACAGTTTTGAACAAACTGAAGTTGTCCACCATAAAAAACTCATCAGGAGACAGGACACAAGAGTCTTCTCTTTTCTCCTGTAAGTCTCACCTGCCTTTCTACGCCCAGGCACTGGACAACACCTATCTTAGTAACACACAGCAAGCAATCAATACACAATTTATGAAAGCATGTTGCTTGATTAAGCGTGATCCAGTGGAGATCACAATGTAAACAATCTTTTGGCCCCTGCTTGCAAACAAAGAGCAGGAGCTACTGATACCCTTTGCCTCTGAGAGCCCACCCAAAAGATGTTATAATGGAAGGCAGTCCCTCCACCCTGCAAGAGCAGCTGGGCCGGAGTGTGTGTGAGACCTTGATTGGAAACAGGCTGCTCTTCACATTTCAGCTCTGCTGCTGGCCACGTGTGAGAACTTCCTCATTCCTAGATGGTCTCTTCATTCCAGATGAGGGAGCTAGTGTCTGGGGAAGACCTTTAGTATTCATTTCAAAAATGTTTCCACCCCCTCATTGGTCTCTCCCCACTTTGCAAAGCATGTGGACAATCTTGTTTTTCAGAAGCACCCACCAGCTCTCCCTTAGCTCTGGCACTGCTACTCAAATGCCTGACTCAACTCCTATTTTTGTCAAAGTACTCCACTGGTTTCACAGGGACCTGAACAGGACCTCAAAGCAACGATAACTAGACATGAGGAATCCACTTATCCCATAAGTGACTCATTGGATCTGGATGTAGGGAGAAAACTCTGAAATATAAGTGGAAGAGCATTACACTGGACACAAATGATGCAGAATGCACATTAGATCAAGCTGCATGGCTCTGTGGGAGATGCACCGAAATGCAGAGGAAATGTGGCTGCTTTCCTGGGGAAAGGATGAAATGCCAGTCCCTGGTGGAACCGTGGGTTCCCATTCCCACTTGCAACAGATGGAGCATGCCATGCTCCCAGATGGAAGGAGAGAAGAGTCTCCAGATGCGGAGGTAGGGCTGTCTCTGGTGCTTACAAAGCCTAGAGGAAGGTCCAGATGATGAGAACAACTAACAGCAACCAAAACCCTGTGGAATATGAAAGGGAGAAATAAGTGAAAGCAGACGGAGTTGTGCCACAGAGGACTCTTCCCTTGCATTCCCGCTATACTAAGAACAGTCACCTCCCTTACCCAGATTGTCTCTGTCCTCACTGAACTGGGAAACTTAGCTGTGTCTAGCAGCCCTCATCCATGGGGAATGCTAAACCTCACAGCCCTGACACACACATTGTGGACAAACTTTTAACCATCTCCATTTATCCCAGTAGGATGAAAGCACAACACAAGAACAAAATAAAGCAGATCAAAACCTTTCCAAATTGCATATAGTGCTTTGTAATCTCCATTGTTTTTCCAGGCAGGTCGAAACCTGGTAACATATATTCTGGTCTAGCTATCAATTTAAATATCACCTAACACAGAATTTTCCACTGATTCAGTTAAATCAGGGCAAAGATCTATCTGAACAGGGTCAGTTTGGCCTGAGCCACTTCCTGATTCACTCATAGAGTATTATGCAGGGTTTTAACTGAGTTCTTTAACGATAACTTCCATTCAATAAATGCAAGTTTGTGTATAAGCCAATCCTAACCAGTGCTTGGTCTGGACTAGGAAGATCTCTGCATGTTGCACACCATAGTGTAGATGTGCTTCTAGCATAAAGATGTCATTCTGAGCATGCACAGATCACTTCCATACTCTCAGTGAGATACCAGCATTACTTCATCATGATGAGAAGTTACATTGCTTGAAAAGCAGCATCCCAAATAGATGGGTATAACTTTTTTGCACAAACTCTTAGACCTTTCCCTGAAAGCAGGGCCATTGGTTACTTCTGAACCAAGACAATCAAGCAACAGTGGCACTAGATGATTTAATTTGTTTTCTGGAAAATGCTGCATTCAAGCCTGGCTGATAAAAGCAATCCAGTACCCAAGGCATTTTTGCCACTTGTTAAAAATACCAAATTGTCTTTCCAGTTAATTTAGTAGTATTTTAATTGCTGACTAATTAGCAGAGATCTTACTGGGACTGGGACTTAGGCCTGCTCTGAAGCAGGAAACTAATAGAATTGCCTAGGAAAGACCAATGATGCCTTTGCAAGTTCAGAGCTGCAGCCATCAAGGAAAGACCATACAACCATGAGAAGCTTGGCTGTATCGTGGTGGCAGTCAATGGGAGTCCATGAAGAAGCAAGTGCACTCCTAAATGTAACTCCATGCAAGTCCTTGGCTAGCTGAAGGTGACGAAGCTCTACTGTACATTATACACTCAAGGATCTACTTTACAGAGACCGCTCTACAGTCAAGCATTTTATACATACACACAGATTTTGTAAAGTCCCACCATTATCATTTGGTACCTGTAAAAAGAATGGCTTCTGAAGGACAGAGTCACAGGCTCAACATTAAACACTCTTTGTCCATTAATCATTTTGCATTGGTGTAATGGAAATGGAGGCAAAATAATTTTTAGGAGGTTTTGGGTGGCAGCAGCTATGCTTCTTCCATTTGTGACTTGCCACATGCATTTTACCAAATGTCTGGCTAGGACATTTTGGTGTTGTTCCACCATCTTTGGTGCTGATGTCCACTAACCATCAATACAGTCCAATGTTTTTATGTAGCTGTATCCTATGCAATCAGCTGCTTTCTATTTAACTAAAGCTTTCAAGGTAGACATACAGATAGAGTTCAGGAATGATTTATAGTTTTCATGAGGGTAAAGGAAATTGACAATCCCTTCTGACATTGCTCTCCGCTATGCAGATTAGGTGAAGACAAGCCAAGGTGCATCAAGGCTGGCACATACACCTGTCTGGAAGACTAAGCCAATAAATGGACAGTCCAGAAGAATCACCTACCACCTCACCTTCTGGCCACAAGGGATACACATGCTCAGGAGCTCTAGTTCCTCACAGAGATTCCCTGAGCTAACTCTAAACAAGCTGGGACATCCAGTCAGTGTGATGTACGCCCATATGAAGAGACTAGATTATTCTGAAAAGCAGGAGAGCCACATCAGCATGACCCATGGCCAAGCTCAGCTAGCCTTCTGAGCTGCTTGGCTCAGCTGTGGCATCGCACTGACACAACTACATCCCTCCAAGTGCTGGAGTAACCTTGGCCATCTCCACAGAGTGCTGCATCACAGGGTAGAGGCACTCAGAGGTGCACAGTTTAAACAGAGGACAGGAAAGGGAAGACAGACGCGGAGTCACTTGCCTGAGGCTGGTCAGCCATAGAGTCATGACCTGTGCTCAACTTAAGCCTGCTGTCCACTTGTCCACGCTGTTAGTCTGCCAGCAGAGAGTTCAATATACAGTTTAAGCTGCTTGCACACATATGGTTACTGGCATGCTGCTCAAGAGGAAGAAGACAATAACAGACCATCTAAAGATAACATAATACTTTATATCAGATGATGACAAGAGGGGCCCAAGCTAAATGTGCCTTTTTTTACCCACGTCAATGGAATTTTCTTGTGTATGCATGTTTTATTCTGAAGAAGATATTTGCTTCCCAGGAGAGGAGCACTGAGCACAGTGTTTTGGGTTATTTTTTTTTTCATAATATCTAATAGGAATTGCTCTTTTTGGAACTTGTGGTCATTGCCAGAGCTATCACTGTCCATCTCTGAATCAGTCTAGTTCTCCAGCCTGCCAATGTGTATTTCTAATGAGTATAATGGCTCACACAGCAATTTCAATCTAAACTGAAGACAAAAGCTGAACCTCTAGGAAATGAGGGAAATTCCTTCCACATGAATATTTTTCATTCTTTTCACAAAAAAAGAGAGCAGATTGCTAGATGGACAGTGCAAAATAATTCCTAACCAAAAGTTTGTGAAGTAACTGGAGTCTTCCCGTCACAGTCAATAAGCTTTAAATTAAATCCAGGAAGTGGATAGACACCACAGCGAGAGGAAGGTCAGAGATGCATTTTCTTAGCACCTTAAGGCAAACTCTTTTTAAAATTTGTCCTTGTATATATGGACTGCATAGCAGAGCCCTTTTTAGTTCCTACTTGCAAAAGCAACAACAAAAAATCTCTCACAGAAATATAATTTGGTACTCAAACAATATTTGGCATAAGTTGGGAAGGATATAGTATAATTTTTCATGAGTAATTAATGTTTAAGTCATGTTTGAAGTGTAAAATTCAATTCAACGTTAATTAGAGAGGCGTCACTAAGTTTTTATTATGATTTTATAGGCCACAGAGGAGATCAGATCAAATTCTTAAGTTACACTGAGCAAGGCAGAAAAGGCAAAGAATATATCACATGCAGGGCCATTCAGATGATCAACACTCCATTCATTTGTGTGTTACCATCCTAATTTACCTGATCTAGATGTGACTGCTCTTTAAGGATCCCTGGTACAGGCTGCAATACTACTGCAGAGAAGAGCTTCCAAAGCACTGTTACCTGGGCTACACTATGTCATAAGTAAGTCTCTGGGAGGAGCCAGGGCATGCTGAGCAAACTCCGCTAGTCAGTTAGACCAAATGTGACCAGACACCTTTCCAGCTGCAGCAGTATCAGGTTTGCTATAGTCTAGGGCTGTTGGTACATGTATCTTTTTTTTTTAACTTTTTCTCTCCCAAAAAAGACACACCTGCATGTCTCAATCATGTCATTGGAGAGGGGAAGATTTAGACTAGGCATTAGGAAGAAATTTTTCACTATGAGGGTGCCGAGACACTGGAACACATTGCCCAGGGAAGTTGTGGATGCCCCATCCCTAGAAGCATTCAAGGCCAAGTTGGATGGGGTCTTGAGCATCCTGATCTATTGGAAGGTGGCCCTGCCCATGGCAGGGGGGACTGGTATTAGATGATCTTTAAGGTCCTTTCCAAACCAAATCATTCTATGATTCTATGATTAAACAAGATGAAGCCCTCTGTAGACAGGCAAGTGCAGCATTGCATTCACCAGCCCTGGTCCTCATGGGGGACTTCAACCACCTCAATATCTGTTGGAGGGACAACACAGCAGGGCATAAACAATACAGGAGGTTCCTGGAGTGGATTGATGGTAACTTCCTTCTCCAAGTAATAGAAAAGCCAACAAGAAGAGGTGCTATGCTAGACCGTTTTCTGAACGAAAAGGAAAGGCTAGTGGGGAACGTGAAACTCAAGGGAAGCCTTGGCTGCAGCAACCATGAAATAGTGGAGTTCAATATCCATAGAGAGGCAAGGAGGGTGTGCAGCAAGCTCATTATCCTGGACTTCAGGAGAACAGACTTTGGCCACTTCAGGGATCTGCTCGGTAGAGTAGACAAAGCCCTGGAGGGAAGAGGGGCTCAAGAAAGCTGAGTAACAGTCAAGGAGCACCTCCTCCAAGCTCAGCAGTCATGCATCCCAACAAAGAGGAAGTCCAACAAAAATGCCAGGAGGCCTGCTTGGATGAACAAGGACTTTCTGGACAAAAACTCAAAATAAGAAGCTTACGGAGAGTGGAAGCAAGGGTGGAGAGCCCAGCATGAACACAGAGAAATTTTCCAAGCAACCATGGATCAGGTTAGGAAAGCTAAAGCCTTGGTAGAATTAAATCCAGCCAAGGACGTTAAGGACAACAAAAAAAGCTTCTGTAGGTATGTCTATGGTAAAAGGAAGACTAGGGGAGAATGTAGGCCCTCTCCAGAAAGAAACAGGAGACCTGTTTACCCTGAATAATGTACTCAATGGCTCTTTTTCCCCTCAGTGTTCACTGGCAAGGGCTCAAGCCACACTGCCTGAGTTGCAGAAGGCAAGGGAAGGGACTGGAAGAATGAAGAATCACCCACAGTAGGAGAAGAACAGTTGTGAGATCGTCTAAGGAACCTGAAGGTGCACAAGTCCATGTGTCTTCAGGGAACTGGCAGATGAAGTTGCTAAGCCACTATCCATCATATTTGAGAAGTAGTGACAGTCCAGCAAAGATCCCACTGACTGAAAAAGGGGAAATTTAACTCCCATTTTTAAAAAAGAAAAAAAGGTAGACTCAGGGAACTACAGGTTGATCAGTCCCACCTTTGTGCCCAGCAAGATCATGGAGCAGATCATTCGGTAGACTCTGCTAAGCCAGATAGAAAATAAGAAGAAGATTTATGGCAGCCAACATGGCTTCAGTAAGGGCAAATCATACCTGATGGATTTGGTGGCCTTCTACGATAGAGCCACAGAGTTGGTGAAGAGTAATTGACATCATCTACCTGGACTTGTGCAAAGCATTTGACACTCCCACATGACATTCTTGTCTCTAAATTGGAGAGACAGATTTGATGGATGGACCACTCAGTGGATAAGGAACTGGCTGGATGGTCACACTCAAAGAGGTGTGGTCAATGGCTCAATGACCAAGTGCAGACCAGTGACGAGTGGTGTTCCACAGGGGTCAGAACTGGGGCCAGTGTTGTTTAACATTTTTGTTGGAGACATGGACAGTGGGATTGAGGGCACCGTCAGCAAGTTCACTGATGGCACAGCTTCTGGAAGGAAGGGGTGCCACTCTGAGGGACCTGGACAGGATTGAGGGGTGGGCTGGGCAAACCTAATAAAGTTCACCAAGGCTAAATGCAAGGTCCTGCACCTGCGTCAGGGTAATCCCAAGCACAAATACAGGCTGGGGGGAGAATGGACTGAGAGTAGTAGCCCTGAGGAGAAGGACTTGGGAATGCTGGTGAATCACAACATGAGCCAGCAATGTGAGCTTACAGCCTAGAATGTCAAATGTATCCCGGGCTGCATCAAAAGAAGCATAGCCAGCAGGTTAAGGGAGGTGAGGGGGCCTGTGGGAAGGATGTGGAGAGACTCATTATCAGGGAGCATAGTGACAGGACAAGGGGTATGAGCTTTAAGCTGAAAGAGGGTAGATTTAGATTAGATATTAGGAAGCAATTTTTAACTGTGGAAGGTGGTGAGGCACTGGAACAAGTTGCCCAGGGAAGTTGTGGATGCCCCATCCCTGGAGGTGTTCAAGACCAGGATAGATGGGGCTTTGAAAAACCTAATCCAGAGAAAGGTGTCCCTGGATGGCAGTGGGATTTGATCTAGATGATCTTTAAGGTCCTTTCCAGCCTAAACCATTCAATGATTAGTATCATTATGCAAATATGCATGTCACTCTCTACAGGCACCATGGCAAGCTGTCTGTCTGTGATGATGTAGCCATTTAACCAGTGGAGTGTAACCAAGAGAATGAAAAACAATTGAGGTGATCCTCTAATGCACAGAGCCAGAACTCCAGCAAATGCAGCCAAGGAAAAGATACAGTAATTATATCACAAAGCACTGACTGGATTGTGTTACTGAGATTAGGAAAATGAAAATAAAAAACTGGGACCACAGGCACACAGTCACAGGTGTAACATCAATGGTAACCCCCAGAACATGTGCAGTAGAGAAAGAAAAGGTTCCACCATTTTTCATTTCTTCTGCCACTTAAGGCAATAATTCATCTCTTAACTCTGACTGGAGATACATAATTTTATGGGAACCACAAATCAAGGCACTGCATGTTTTAAAGGCTGACAGGATTCTTTTTAAATAAGATTTCTTCTTTGATTAAATAGTTTTACTTTGCAAAGGCAAGTGAAGAGAACTATCTTGTTTGCAGCAAAATGGATAGCAAGCTCTACAATAATATTTGACTGTTGTATACTTTTTAGCTTGTTGCAAAGTTAGCTGGAGAACAGGAAGAAAAGAAAAAGCAGAGAAACGTGCAGTAAGCCATAGAAAACAGGAGAAAAATGGTGTTACAGAAAATACAAGTCAGAGGAAATATTTCGAGAGCCAGAGAGATGTCATCACGCAGTAATGGCATCAGTCTCTAAGTGTTCGTAGCACGGTTACACCAGTAGGTGTAACACCAGTAGGTGTAACAGTGACCCAGTTAGGCCAGATGACCATAAGAAACCATACCTTGGACAGGCCCCATTAAAAACAGAGTGGTTCATGTTGCAGAGACCTCTTCTGGAGTTCTTGAGAAGTCAAGCGGTGAAGTAGACTCTTCCCTAGCACCGGTGCTCCAAGCAACACCAATCAACATGTGACAGGAAGGCTGAAACAAAACTAAGATATGCAGAAGGGAAGACTGGAACAAATAAAAAAAAAAACCTTCAAGGAAAAAACAGTTTTAGACAAGGCTTTCCTGAGAATCTATTCATTTATGCAAAAATCAAGAGGAAGTTAGGGCCTTAAACTGCCCAGTCTGCAGTGTGGAGGTTTAAGGCTCTGGGAAAGGTCTGGACTGTGACTGCTACCTGGAGCAGTCAGAGGGAAGCACCTTGGTAAGCGGTTAGGAGTCAGCCAGACCAGCACAAACTTTAGGGTGGGTGGGTAATGCTTAAACACTACTGATATGACAGAAAATAAAAAATATGCTGTAGAGAAAGGCATGGAGGCAGAAAGGCTTGGAATGCTAAGCCAGATGCCACCAAAACAACACCTGGAGCAGGTGGGAGATGGGACAACATGCAGAACAAAATGTGTCTTTGGAAAGTACCTGCATGTGTAGAGTTTGGACAAGGAGAAGAAGAGGTTCACTGAAAGCTGAGCTGCAGCTGGAGCCAAATGTCTGCCAACCTGAAACACAAGCCAGGATATCGGCCCCTGCTCTCAGTTGTTGCTATGCAAAGACACCCAAGCCAAGGAGCTACCAAGAACCATGATGGTATTCAGATATGTTAGCCAGCATGTAAAAGAAGATGAAAAGTTCTGATGATGCTCACCAAAGACGTGAACTATATAGGGAAAAGGGCAAGCTTGAATGGGTTGGAAAGAAGCTCTTTGCTCTTAATGCTTTAGAAGACACTACTCTGAGAGGTGAAATTGTTCACAGGTAAAACTGAGGTATGACTGAAATCCGTTCCTTCATTGTAAGTTGGGACAGACTCCTGGTAGCAGTAGTAGTACTAACCTATGGCTATCTGTAACGCATAGAGCCCAGACAGAGCAGTGTGGGAGGGGATACAAATAATTTGTTCTGCTTTTAGGTCCAACCTACTGAATTACAGCCACTCTCTTTACTTTGAAGAAGCCATCTACACGGAGAAGACACTGCAGAGACTTACCGCAGCAGGAAGGGCAGAAGCTGTGGGATGTTTTCCTTTTGTTATTCCTCCTTTCCCCTCGTGTGCCTTTGCAATTAGTGTTTGCTCATTAGCAGAATTCCTAGCAAGTGCCAGCAGTGATGTAGAACAGGACAGTTATTCCCATAAAGACTTATTTTGAAAGAAGGTAGTCCCCATGATGGAGTTGCATTGTCTCTTTTCACACACAGAAGTTATGCATGTTCAGCACACTTCATCTGCAAATTTTGCCACCAAAACACGTACTAAGGCACCAGATGCTATCATGCACCAGAGCTAGGAGGAGAACTCAGTGTTGATCCATCTCACCCATCTAGATAACATTGCAACATACCATGCTTCGTGATGCCTTCCTCGACCTCCCCTCCACATGTTGTTTTCTGCTTTGTTGCACACTATGCTCCTACATCACCTCTCTGCCTGCTTCGTAGAGGAACCAATCAGTTAAAACAATGCAGTAAAACAATTAGGCATCATTTTCACCTAATTCAAGAGACCTGTCTAGTAAAAGAAAACTAACTGAAAACTTTGAGGACAGACAGATGGACACGTAAGAAAGATCACAGCATTTCTTACCCAGCCTTTCTCCTGGGATCAGAGTGTACAGTTGTGAAACATACCGTAATTCTGTTTTCTGCTTTCCTTTCCTAAGTTTGTGTCTGTGAGCTTAATTTTTATTGGGATGGTGTTGCAAACAAGCCAGCCAGAGGCTTCAGGAAATATCCTTAACCCTGATCCTTCGCAAGCAAGTCCAAACACTCACCAGTTGGTATTCAGAAATAATCTGAAGCTAAGGGGTTCTATCTCTGTTGTGGACACAGCTAAAAGCTGTAAGGAGCTCCCTAGGCTGGAATGGCATCTATAGGCTTAACATATTTACACTAATCAAGATTCATTCAAAGGTTTATTGGCACCCTCAGTCTGTGTGCCTTCATTACAAATAGCAGTAGAGATTTCTGGAAAGGTTGGTTTAGTCAAGGCCTTAGCATAACTTGCAGCTACAGTACAAAAATACATAAACCATATGAGGTTACATACTTCATTAAATGTTAGCAATACGCTTAAAACTAAAACTATGGCATGCACTTTATATACAATTTTGATTGTCTATAATCCGTGTCAACACAGCTGTGCTCCAGACCTCCTAAGTCACTGTTAGCAAGTCCATCTGCTTCACTGAACTGTGTCTAGTTTTCAAATAATGGCAATTTCTTTAACATTTTATGATTCCTGACTGTGAAAACTGCTTCTTGCGTGAGCCAGTGTCAAAATCTGACTAATGTTGCAGACTGTGTGGTGCAATGTGATTTTGTTGGCAGTTGGAGAAACATAAAAATGTTAAGACAGTTTGCAAAAGTTTCAAAAAGGAGTCACTGAATAAATCTTTTAATCTCAAGTAGCGTGTACTTCATTACATCAGCATTTTTCAAGGAATGTTCCTATTGTCAATGAAAATTAGCTCCAAGAATTTGAAAGCATGAGGACTTCACAAGGGAACCAAAATCCCAGAATTACGGCTTTTGTGTCAAGCATTCTGTAAAAAAACAGACTTCTGAAAAGCTGGCTCCTCCGCCTTACAAACACAAGCCTTTACTACTCCAAAAAGACCAAAGCAAATAGTCCTTATAGGAAGATCTTTCATCGTTCTCAGTTAGAGAAATGTCATCATGCCCATCTGTACTTCACAGAAACTTCAACAGAGAAGAGAGGACAAAACAACTTCCCATCATCAGTGACATAACTAGGTTTGGGACTTTAACTCCCAGACTAGGCTCCCTACACACTCTACAACAGTAAGAGTTTATGATGGTGCTCAGGTTTTTTTATTTTCCTCAACAACAGCCCCTATCCAATTTATTAAGGAGATTTAACTACTTAAAAGAGCTGGTGATAAGCTGTTTCTCAGCAGAAGGAACACAAATATCAAATTCTTAAATCAAAATAATTTATCATAACAAAGACTGACAAGCACACTGGCCAATTTTTTCCTCCCCAACTTCATTCAAACGTTATCATTTGCTTTCAGAATAGCCTAGCAAGTGTCAAAACAAACCTGGTTTTCCCAAGGATAGAGAAAAGCTGTAACAGAACATTGCATTGAAGCAAGTTGCAACTTGCCTTATAGAAAAGTCACCGTTTCTCCATAACAAGATCTTTAAATAACTTGGTCATATACGACAAGAGGCCATGTAGCTGCCACTTCTTAGAAGTACCCTTTATATTATATACTAAACAATAAATCCTACTTAATTGCACACTCAGCAGTGGCTGTGGAGATTTGCCCTGCCTCATATATGGGCACTAGCCAGTGCTATAGCTGTGCTCTCAGAGACAGTCTGTTGCACGAGTTACCATATGCTTTTTGGACTTTGTTCAGTTCCTTACAGGAAGCCTCAACATTTTTACCTTCAGTAAATTCACTTACATCTCAGTTATTTTTTCACTGCTCAGCTGAGAGAACCAAGCAGAGTTTTGTAAGTGAGTCAACAGCCAGGGCTATTGCTCATAAGTGGATATTGAGTTTGTGCCTGAGACCAATGTAATGCGTGCATGGAGGTCTGATTTCCTGTGCTGTGTGCATAGTGGGCTGAACATTACTAAAGCTACCTTTCTTCTTGCCAAGGTCTAACCTTCAGGGTGACATAAGTTCTCCTGTTGGTGTGAGGGCCAAGACAAAGCTACAAGAGCTTCAGAACATGGGAGGAGGTACCATCACCCACAGAGCATCTCTAGTGAGAGGGTGTGTCACCTCTCTACCTTGTTTCCTTGTCCTAATCAGAAAGATTCTGTTCCTTCATCCTTTCATGCAAAACAACTCCCTTCACCATGGCCCTCCAACTTTCTCCTTGGAAAAAGAGGGGACAGAGCTGCCAGAACAGAAGATCCAGAACAACTCTCCATGGGACAACTCTACACAGTCAACTCTCTGCAGGGACAACTCTATGCAAGGAGCTGCAAGCACGTAGTCCAGCAGATGCCACCAGTTCTCATTCCTCCCAGCACACACTGAGATTTGCAAAGCCCTTGAAGACTAGTGCTCAGGGCTCTTCATGTAGAATTGTCCTCACAGAGAGCTGTCTCTTTTCAAAAGCAAAGGCTCTCTTCTTCACATACCTGCCTCATCACAGGGAGACATCCCAGTGAGACATCTCAGACTTCAAGCTCTGCTGTGACCAATCTTGTGTGTGGAGCAGGAGAGCAGTGACAGGAACTCACGCTTGCTCGCTGGCACAGCTGTCAGGTTTCATTACACCTAGATTGCTTCCCTGAATGGGCACAGAGACAAGCTAGACCATTAAAAAGTAGCAATTTAGGGAAGAAACTATTCAAATGCCCTCTGCTCTGCAACTTTCTCCAGCCTCCTCTCATGGGAATAAATCCATCTATAATTTCCTCCACATTGACAATTTGGATATCCTAAGCAAACATCTTCTAGTCAGCTGGGGAGATCCCTGCATGACTGCTGCTATGCATGGGGAAAACATCAAGCGCCAAAGACCATCACAAGCCATAAAGCCATTTCACCAAAAGGCTTTTGCAGTTCTCAGAAAGATAATGTACTCAGAGTAACTGAAAGACCTTGACCTGGATGCAACGGCCCAGCACTATTGCACAGGCTGGGATCAGAGAGGTGCAGAGGCAGCACTCCAAGAGGACTACGCTGTGAGCCAAGATACACACTGAGACTTGGGACCTGTTTTAATTATTGTTTCATTTCTTTCACTGCTCAGGAACATGTAACAAGCTGAAATGTGCATTGTGCCTGTAAACATTTACTTTCTTTTGGTCTTGTGCAATGCTATGTCTCATTCGCTTGGATGGGGCCTGGAAAGCACAAATAGCTATAACACATCGGTCGAACAACTGTCAACTCAATCATCTGTCTCCGGCAGTGACCAGCACAAGCTGCTTTGAAAGAAGTTGCTAGAAACCCCACATCGGGCAATTGCAGATTATCTGCTTCTGACAGAAGTTTCTTCTTTGTGCCATGCGATTCGAGTTTGACTCATGCCCTAACAATCAGAAAAGTCTGCCTATCCATCCAATAATTATTTTTTTCCCATGCCAATTCAGGCACTCAAAGGTGCTTTTCAGTCTTGCATTTGCCAGTTCCTTTTGGTGATGTGCTACGCAGGGTTGCGTAGATTAATCATGTCCTGTACAGAAGACCATGTACCTTGCCTAGTCAGACACATGGGGCTGTGGTTGCCGTAAGCCTGATGGCACACAGACACAGAAATATGAGTCAGTCCCAGCGCACTCCTTGCAGATCACAGATGTGCTCTGGCCCTTTGTACCCACAGCCTGCAAGCACAAGGCGTTCGGGGCTCCTGGCCCTCTCACTCGCAAGAGTGATTGTTTTTGAACAACACAAGAGAAGGGGCATGCACGCCATCAACAACTTGTGATCTTCTCCAGACCTTCAGCAAAGAAATTATCTTGCAGTTTGGCAAACCTCACCAGATGCACAAGAGGCCAGCTGGGGCCACAGTGAAGAGCTGGCTAATCCAGGAGCGTGCGAGCCTCCCCCACCCCTCTGGCAAGGCTGTCTGCCTCACGCTGAAAAGGAAGGGAACCTTTGCCCCTTCTCAGTTCGAAGGAGCATCTGCAGGACTGAAACCAATCAAAGCCAGCTGTGAAAAATGAAGACCAGGCTGGGGGGGGGGGGGGGGGAGGGCGGTGTGTGCAGGCAGTGAAATGCTGATTATTATGACTAGGAAAAACGCTATTAAAAAAATAAAGAAAAAGGAAAAACTGATCCCATATGGGAGGCAAATGAAATACAAATTAAAACCAGGCCATTATGCAGTGTCTGTTGTAAGGCTGCTGCACAGGGGGCTGTGTTCAAGTGTCAAGATGCAGTGCCCCTGGGACCTCCAGAGACACCCCTCTGCTCTGCGGCAGGGTTAGTATTACCTTGGAGCATCCTGGGCTGCAACCAGCACTGGGGCCATTGATTAGACAGCCACTGCAGGCTGACCAAGAAGTTATTTGACTCCCCCATAGACATACACAAAGAATAACCTCAGGTCTGCCTTACTTAAGCATTTCACCAGCCCTTTTCTGCCTCAGCCACTTATTTCAGGCAATTTCACTGCTGGCCCCTTGCTCTTTTTGAGATGAGTTATTGCCCTCCTCTGTTCCTACAGGGCTGTCCACGCAGCTGCCCTTTTATCATTCCCTTTCTCACTCCACACTTCCTCATCTTCAGCAGTTCATCTCCATCACCCGCTTCATCTGTCTACCCAACAAATACCCTTCAAGCTGTTCCTGAACTACAGCCAAGCCCCTGCAGCCAGGCTCTCCTGGGCAAAACATCTCCAGTCAACTAGGAGGCTTTTGGGTTGCAGGCAACAAGCACAGTCCAAGTTCAGTCCACTTTTTACTCTCCCAGGAGGGAAGGAAACCCCCTCTCTGTGCCAGCCATACTGTGAATATCACTTACGATGCTACTGGACCAACCGGGCTGAAAGCCATCTCTCTTTTCCTTCTCTGCTGTTTCTTCTGCTGCTCGCAAAGTATAAAGAGAGTCAGTACAATGGGGGCTCATTTCTTTGGTGGTGGTGGTGGTGATGGTCATTCATCCACAGAAGGATAAACTGAAGGACAGCAACATGACTTCCAGTGTCTGTGGGCTGGGCTCCCCAGAGATAAAAAGAGTCTTGAGATCTCAAGGGATGGATTGTTAAAGAGTGGGTGGCTCAGTCTGCCCTGCTCTCATGATTCTGTCAAAGACTCACAACATTTGGTACTTTTTTTTAAGAGGCCTCTGACCATATGTGAGTCTTAGTGTCTATTTAAAAGACAAAGTAATTTCTTGCATACAATAATGGAGAGAACATACAAAAATCTGAACTTTAAGTTCAAACCACAAGAAGAGAAAGGAATTCCTTTAAGAAAATCCATAGGAAACTCTCCCATTTTAAGCCAATCTTACATTTTTGGAGTCCTGCTCAGCCATAATAAAATCATTATATCTGCTAATGTGAGGGAAGGAGGCACATCAGCCATTCAGAGGCACAGCTCTACAGATATCACCAAGCCTCGCTTCTTTGCCCATCCTGCACAAGGTCCTGGGCAACTTGGACTTGCTTTTTTAGAACCATCTCTCTGGTGTCTGGACTTGAGGGAGAAGCAGGAAGAGAGGGGCCCTGAATACACTCTACTTCTCAGTACTAGTGTTCCACAACACAGTCAGTGCCACAGCCAAACGCATTAGACCACAGTACTCCCAGATCCTACTCATGAGTCTTCCTAATTCCTCTTCTCAAGCCAAGAAAAACAGAGCAAGGGGAAAACAAATAACAGTGGGCAAGCAGGAGTATTTGTCCCTTACTACAATGGCCTTAAGCAATCAGAGAGGTAGGGATGATGAACCTTTAATTACTTGTGCAATAATGACCTCTGTTTCCAGCATTCCTTGGCAGGGAGGAAGTGGCTGAGGCAGTCAGAGACCTGTTATGTTCTCCTCTCCACAGTATTGAAATCGATACGAAGGCTCCTCATCCAGCTGGTCACAAGTTTCAAGACACACTCCACACAGAGGCTGTTTATAGCTATTAAAAGCAGTGAAAAGAAAATGCAATACACACAATAAACAGCTCTTTTACTGAGATGTTGTTACTGAACAGTGGGGCTCTACAGCTAAGTTGCTCAAAGATCCCACACTACTTTTTCCAGATAGTTAAAGGAGTGATTAAAAAAGGAAAACTATGAAACCAGCCTTCAAATTCGATATATCAATATTTTGTGTAGTGTATCATATTCAACCACAAAGGGAATGGAAGGGGCATGATGTTAAGCAGAAATACAAGTTAGGGCAGAGGAGAGTGATCATCCCTAGATAATTTCTACAACACAAACAAAGGCAGAATGAAAGGTTAAGGAATTGACCAAGCTCAGACGAATACAATTTGGAAGTTAAGTTCACTCTTCTGATTCTCAGACCACAGAAAGGACATTTCTTTGTGAAGGGAGTGGGACGGATCAAGACATTGACAACTGACAGCTGAAGAATGCAGAAAGTACTCTACTTTTTCACAGGCTCTAACACACATCTGAATGCACTGTACCTGAGAAAGCTGCCCAACTTGCCATCTTTTCCAAGCTCCATCTCACTTGGAATTTTGCAACATGAGAGGCTGATCCAGAGGTCAGAAAACGAAATCCTGCAAGAAACAGCTTGCAGCGTATTTCACTTCCCAAGGAAATATGTCTCTTCCTACCCCCGCCTCCATCTGCTGGAGTCAGCTTGTGCCTTGACGCATGAGGCACTGATGACTTCCCAAAACTCTTGTTCTTTTAATATTACTATTAGCCCTTTGATATCTTAGTTATCCACAGAAACAGCCAGAGTGTGTCTGTATCCAACAAAGTTCTTGGCCCTGATATTTTGTGGCAAAGAATTGCACAACACTAATCCAAACCAATGTCAAGTGAAAAAATTTCTCTCAGTTTCTATCTTGCCATCTTTTTCTGTTTCACTAACAGACCTCACACCTGTATATCATAATGGGAGTACTTCTGGATAGCCCATCTCTAATCCTGTTACCTCTCACTTCTTCCTCTAGAATAAATGTTTACAGGCTTTTCAGTCTCTGTTCACAAGAGGTCTTTTTTTGCTTCCTTAACTACAATCACAGCTGGCTCCTGACTTCCCCGTCTCTTGAAGATAACCTAGCCAAAACAACATGGTCTGTCCCAGTATTTAAGGGATCCTTTACAACACATGTCCCGTGATTGCTGAGCAGCTTTCCTGTTGGTTAAAACAGGAAACGTGGAACTAAAAGGAGTCAACTCCCTCTGCCAATTGAAATTTCTCTGTTCTGCTATACATTAGGGCAATACAGAACTGACTCGGCTTAGAAAATAGCCACTTAGAACACAAGACTGAGGATACAGGCAGACCCATCAGTTCCCGTCCTCTCTCACAAGTCAAAAAGGATAAGAAAACTCCAAATGGCAGGACACTGCATAGCTACGAAGTCTACTGCAGCTGAATTACCCATTGCCATTCCCCTAACTTCCCTCTCGCAGCAGTAAACTGCCTGCTATATGCCAACACCTAGGAGAATAGATATGAAAGAAGTATCCTCTGGGATGTGCTCATCTAAAAACATTCACCCCCATTGCACAGCATCCTTAGTTTTCTACCCACTATACTTTTCTAGTAGTTTCAGCATCATAAGACATGAGGAAGATCCAGCTGGACAAAGTTGCCTCATCCACTGAGATGCCAGCAAGCAAAAGTAATGTAGATTTCTGCTCACCATCCTTCCACTGGATATCCAGTCAGGTGGGGAAACTGAAGCATTTAGAAGTTGACTGAGTCATCAGCAGCAGAAGCCTGCCACATAGCTCAGGAAAAGTCTCCTTTAAACCACTAAATCCCTAGAATGAAGGGCTGCATTGGCTCATCCATGAGAGTATCTTGATGGCACTGACTAATTCACCTCTAAATACTGGGCCAGTTCATTCGGAAGGGTTAACAGGAGGTGTCAGGGAGAGAGCGGCACCATCTCCAGTTTGAAAGCAACCTATCAGGAGAGAACCCATGGGCAGAGTGGAGTCTGAAAGCTACTCCAAACTTCAACATCAAATCTCAGTCTTCTCACGCCTCCTCATGCTCATCCTGTAGAGATTTGCCTCATAAGCCCTTAAGAGCAGAACCCACCTTTGAAGTCCATGTCTCACCCATATCTGCATAAGCAGTAGCAACATCAGAACCAACATGCATTGGGAAAAAAAGCAAAAGAAATAGCCAATAAACTCTTTCAGTTCTGTTTCAAAAGGCTTGGAAGTTCCTCCTCTTCTCTTCCCCTAGCCCCTTCCATAAAAGCTTTGCATGCAGAGTAGCGGCTCTTGGGTCCCTCATTCTGTTGAGCAAAGTAAACAGACCTCCCGTGCAGCAACAAATGAACAACAAACAGAGGGGGAAGGAAAAAAAAAATCTTGCTGCCAACTTGAAGAGTTTTTTTCAGCATGTTTAATTTTTTCAAAAAACTTAAAATGTGCAAGCTGTGCCCCAAGGCTGACCCCGCACAAAGCTTTTTGGCAGCTCTAATATCCTCTATTCCCCCCTCACATCACCACAGATGCCCCATCTTTCCCCACGCTTTTCCCCTGACGCATGCGCGCACATACAGAGCCCTAAGAAACCTGGCACTCAGATGGCATTTTCTTTTTCAAGCATGCCAAAACAAGCTAAGCTCCTAAATCCCTTTTAGAATCTGAACTTGTACAGAAATCTGTTTGCCTCCATCCTATGTTTATTTTCTTTTGTTAGCCCAAGGGCAAATGTTGTTCTTAGCACCAGTTTTGGGGTTGGGTTTTGGGTGTTGTTTTTTTTTTTTGTATTTATCTTTCAATCAAATGTTCCTCCTTGCAAGGATAAACAGGATGTTTAGAGACTCTGGGTATGACGATCAGTCTTTGACAGCTGTTGTGACACACCACACACTAGGTTTGCCATGTGTGCAACACAGGTATAGCTCAATCTGCAGCAGGCTCTCTTAATTCGAGGAGATGGACTATATATAACCTACGAGGCCTTCACAAACTCTGTTTTCAGCACAGGCCCACAGGAAATTCACCACATGATCTGGAACAACTCCCTGGCCTCTTCCTCCACTTATAAGGATATCACCTGCCCACCCTACAGCATTCCCTCTCTAGTTGTTAACTCATGTCACTTGCTTAGCTACACAAAACTGCTCTGCCTCTGAGAAATTTTCCTTTTCCAGGTACATACAGACAGATACGCAGTCAAAATATTTCTAAACCACACTGATTCAAGAGGGAGATCCCCAAGGCTTTTTTTAGGAAAGGAAGTTTTCCAAGCCTTGAATCACTGACATTGGTCTGACTTCTAAACTAAGAACTTTGGAAAATGAAACGTAAATAGCACTAAATAAACCAAGAGCCAGAACCCAAGCAAGACCCACCTACCTGCTGCGGGTGGCCTCAAGATGCCCTCTGAAGTCCCACTTACCATGCAAAAAAAATGCAGTGTCTAATTTGACGCTGCAGAAATGGTCCAAAATTTCAATTGCTTCTAATTTGCAGCATTTACTGAGGGAAGTAAAAGTTGAGAGACTGGTAGTTAGTCCCAGTAATTAAAAACAGGTAGTTTTGCACCAGGCACTAGTTAGTCTGTTGTCAGGCCACAGAATAAGTGACTGTGGGACATCTCCTGAAGTCTGCAAGCTGCAGCATCCAGAACAGCAGCACACACTTTGATAAGCCATACTATACAAAAAACCCAAACCTAAATTGCATCTAAACAGCCATAAATCACTCTAAGATAAAGAGCTCAGTCAGGATGTCATCTTAGCTAGTCTAAAACCTTCTGCATCTAAAGAAAATAATATTTATAAAAATTACCTCTCTTCTCTACAAACACATGATTTATTAACAGCAATGCTCAGTTTTCCCGATTACAACCACCTGAAGAAATTCACAGGACAGACAAGAACCTCTTGCTGAATTTCAGGCTCTTTGGACCCAGCTTATTCAAGGAAACTCACTTTGTCCAGCAATGCTTATCAAGTTAAAGCCTTGAAATTCACCCTAAGTAACATTCAACTGCAAGCTTCTGGCCTATGAACAGAAACTATGGCACAAAATTTTACAGCCTATGTTATTTAGGAGGTCAAAAGGGATTCTCACAATGTTCCTTTTTAGCAGTGGTACCTATTAGCTTTGGCATATAAGCCAACCTGGAAAGCTATTCTCAGATAATTGTTTTAAATTGGACTCTGAGCAGTCCTTGAACTCTACTTCAGGAGAAAGCAGCATTGTCAAGACAACAGTTTTCCATTTTTCTGTCCTCCTAGCAAAATTAGTGCTTGCTTTGTGTAACTTGCCCTGTTTCACACACAAAGCAGACATCCTCCATCCAACCATTACTGCTCTCTGCAAGTCATTCCACAAACATACCAGAGCTGAAGCAGCAATAGTTTGTCCTATAACCTGAAAATTCAGCAAAGTAAAATAATTTTCCTGAAAAAACCCATCCAGCTTTGATGTAACTGGGATAACCTGGATAGAGGAGTTCCCCAGCCATTAATTCATTTTCCACAGTAGGATGGCCTTGGAAAAAGTAAGCAAAATTTTCCTACTGTTTCATTCATTCAGAAGTACTAATGATGGTGGGTGAACAGTGGATCAGATTGTGGAATCCCTCTCTCTGTCATTAGATGCATAATTTGGGGGTCCCAGTCTCAGAGCAAGTATCAGAAACTCTGGATTACTGATTCTCAAGCAAGTTCAGCCATGAAAGCAAGCCATCTACCTTTCCCGTGACTTGGCTTTCCTTTGCACAGAGCAGGAATATTTGCTAAATGGATTAGAATATACCTTTTCTGGAATCCACAAAAAAGATTTTACTTATTCCTCTCCTATAATTTTTCAGCCACCGGAAGCCCATCAAACAGGGAACAATGCACAGGAGTGTAAAACTGGCCACTGATATCCAGGCTACAGTTAATCCTTGACACAGCGTGGCTAACACTCACAGAAGATGAAGCTACCACAGTTTTGTGTCTAACCACTTCCCAGCTGAGCTGCACTTCTTACTTCAAGGGAATTGTGAAGACAAACATTAGCACCCTCTGAGGTTACACAGCAAGGCTCAGGTGAGAAGTGGTTACAAGACACGGTAGTTTCTTCACCTGCAGACAGCCACACATTCTTATGTGCTCCACTTCAACCAGAAAGGAATCTTTCCCTAGCACCCAACCAAGCATGACCTACAACACAAAACTCATCTCAAAGCTGTAAAGTTAGGAGAGCCACTTAAGTCACTTCCCTGTCTCCACAATTCATTCTGGTTTGTTTTAAAAAATAATACAAGCAAATAAAAAAGCAATTGCATCTTCCCTCTGAGGTGTACTGGTATTGCTATGACAATTTTCTTTGTAGCCGGATGCCCTTCTCCACCACAGCGGCTGTCATAGTCAATTATGCATCCATGGACTGTTCCAGCACATTACTCTCTTTAGGGGTTTGCATACATTCAGAGGGGAAAGAAAGTGCTCAACATCTCCCTCACACGTCAGAGAAGCCAGCAGCTGCAGAGCTGTGCACGCCAAGTGCAGGACGTGGCTTCTTCTGCACCACAGTGAACATTAGCCTGTTCAACCGAGTCATACTTCAGTCCCTGGAGAAGTTAATTCACACATGTATCCAAATCTTTGGCCCACAGGTATGGCTGCTGACATAGCCAAGGACAGCTCAACACTTCTGATAGCAGAGCTAGATGTGACCTCATCAGATCTGCTGATACCTTGCATCAAACAACATAATCAGGGTGTACCAGAAGAAGCACATTTTAGTGAATAAAACTCCATAATTCTGAGATCTTGTCCTAGTTTTACCACGTATTTTGCTGTACTTTGTGATACATGATATAATCTCTGCCTTCCTATTCAAGTATCATCTCCATTATTTTCTAGCCTACACGTACAGTTTGGGGGATGGGATATGTGAGGCAGGGAAGCAACAGATCATACTAACTACTGGCACTTCCTCAGAAACACTGGCCAATAACAGACTGGGAATGATTTGAGGACTTTTTAATCTCACTTCCATGGCTATCAGGAACACTAAGGCAAAATAACAGTGGGTCAGGGACTTCCATTTTTTTTTATTTAATCTTACTTTCATTTCATCGGAATACTATTTCAGAGGGAGCTGGTAACATTGCTCTTGTAAGCAGCTTGGGTATCTGCCAGAATCTGAGTGTAGCATCTTCATATAAATATGGGTATCCCGCCTTTCTTCCCTTTTGTGCGAGAGACAGACAGAAACTTGCCTTGAACATAAGCTAGAAATTAACCACCCACAGAGAAGTCACAGAGTAGTAAAGCATGGTAGACCTATCCAAGAGCTTTTGATACTCACTCAGCCTACAGCATATTTGGGACTGCAAATAAGCTCTCAGCCTAGGTCCTCCATGCCAGTACAGAAGTTTATGACTCCAACCTCTCTTCAGGATAGTAACAGGGAGGTCAATGGTTAATATATCTCTTGCTGTTACACCTAACATACGGAATACAGTCTCATTTATCCAGAACTATCAAACACCAGATGGTGCCTGCTCAGGGTTGACCAACCAGTTAGGAAGATATATGGCAGCACTAGATGAATTCTTTCTTTTTATGTTCACCGTGGTGAAGAAGATCGAGTTACCCATATTGGGAGGTGACCACAAAGGAAACTGAAGAAAAAATAGCTAAGTCCATAATATTAGGCTGTATGAACAAATCCACAACCCCAACACGGATAAGCTCTGCAATGAGCTAGGAGTGTGTGGAACAACCCCTTTAAAACAATATATTTTAAAAAGGAGGGGGTGGTGGGGAGGCTGTGTACAGCAGAGGAGAGACCCTTGCATCTAGATAAATTCAGTCATCCTGCCTTAAGACCGTCAACCATCTCCTGATTTAACCTAGAATTTCACATGTCACTACAAAGCTCTGGGAGTGATCGTTTTGCAGATAGGCCAAACTGTTTTCAGTGAACTCAGTATTTTTCCACATCTACTATTGTAACTGCTGGCAGGCTGGGAGTAGTAAATCCTCCCTTATCTTGCTCCTCTCTGAGAGCATCCCTCTGTTTAAGCACCGGCTGACTTAGATCATCATGCATGACCCCCCTTGGAAAATGGACAAAGAGTGGGGTGGGAGAGGCAATGGGGTTTCAAGCAAGAATGAGATGGACTGTCGTGCAGAAGACAAGTAGCAGGGGGAAAGAGGCGACTAATGAACAGAAGGGGGTGTGTAAAATCATACTTGGATTGCCTCTCTGGGGAACAGCTGTTTCCTTGTAAACATCTTGCTAGCTGTCCAAACAAGAAGTTCAGACACAGAACAATAAAAGAGAGCACTCGGGTAGAAGCATGCAAGGCATGGGTTCATTCACCACCCTGCCAACTGCTCCAAGTGGCAGAATTCAAAAGCAGGAGAAACATTAGCCATACATTTAACCCTGCATATGCTGGTGTTAAAGCCAATGGCCTGCAGAAACACCTCCTTCTCTATCTGTGAAGTTCCTCGTAGTCCTCCTTCTCCTCTGCTGGTTCTGACACACCCATAGAGCACATTACTTGACAAAGGAAAAGAGGAAATATCCTCATGAGAGCAAGGAGCACCAGCTGCAGAGCCAAGAAATGAAAAACCTGAACGTGGCAGCCCTGAAGGCCTACAAAACTTCTACCGCTGCCCTGGCATCAGCAACTTGGAAGTAGAGGGAGCTGCACCAGAAAAAGTAAAAAGAGTCTTTTTATAAATTTTGAGCACAAAACAGCCTATGCTGGCAGAAACATTTCTATGCCAATACAACTGTGTCTACACAGGACTCTTGCCAGCACAGTAACGAAGCTGCGGACAGGGAGAGGAATACTAGCACTACCATGCCAGTAAACATTCCTAGGGCAAGCTGGCCACAGAAGGTAACTACCTGCACTGCACAACAGCAATTAGAGAATGCGCACCACCTTTGTCCACTACTTGATGCTTCTGGGGTGGTCACAATCCTATCCAACAAACCCTGTCTCCAAAATTCCACACAACCATTAACAAAGGCGTGCAATCAGATCACACACAAATCTCCTGGAAAGGGATGGGTCAGTTTGTAAAGAAGGAAATGAGCAGGATAGTAGGACACCATAACTGACAATAAGGGAAGCCTACATCCTGAGCACACAGTCCAGTTAGTTATACCTTCATGTCTGCCCCAACTGACTCATCTTGACTTTTACACATTCTATTCAATGCAAACCTGGGAAATGACTTGCTCCCTTCTTCTACTCAGAACCAACCAGGAAGCAGGAAAAAGGTGAGCACAATGACACTCTCATGGTCAGGAACAACAAGAAGCAATTTCACATTTAAGCAATAGTCAACAAGTTCAGATTAAAGACTTGATGCAGCTAGATTTATTTTACCTTTTTATTTCTTTAGATCCATTTTGTTGTAGTTGTGCACAAATAGCGAGGAAAAATGACACACTAGCAAGGGCTGCTGAAGAATAAACATTCAGTCATTACAAGAAGGGAAGAGCGCAAGTTCTGCTGATCTAAATCCCTCTGAGCCTAAAGAAAGGCAGCTGGCTTGCTGCATCAAAGTCCAAACCAATCAGGGACTCCGCCTCTTCTGGGGTCACCTTTGTGCTTCTGCTTCTCTCTCTCCATGTATTTATTCTTGAAGTCATCAAAAGATTGAGTTTCTGCATCTTGTTCTTTCTCTGGAAATAGGTTGGGAAACTGAAAGGTTTGTCCTTGGCCCTGAAAAGAAAACAAATGGTCAGAGAGACATTCCAGCCTTTCTGCAGTAGTTAAGATGCATACACTTACTATTAAAGACCACTCTGAAGTTTCAGTTAGCATAAAAAAGTACCTTTTACATTTCAAGACCTGTTTCCATCCCTCTCCCCCAAAAAACAAACTTTCAGTCTTTCCTCTTTTGTGTGCTAATTAAGACACCGACATCTTTTTTTGCAGATGAAAGGCTGGGAGATGGACACCTCTTCAAAGACTTTGAACTAGCTCAGAGGTGGTATGAGCCATACAGTAAAAGGAAGATGAGCAAAATAAGTAATTTTGTTCAAGCAACACCATCAGGGAAATACATGCTGGAGCAGGCACGTTATGTTTAACACTCAGGATATGGGCAGTGGTTATAGTTGTTTAGATCTCAGCTAAGGATAAAAGAGAACAGTCCTAGCAGCTGTTAGTGCAGGGTGTAATGTGGGAATACAGAATTACAGATATCAGAGGTCTCTTATCAACTGGAATAAAGACTATAGTGTAAAACAATTATAGTGGGAACAAGCTGTCTAATATGTCACTGATGAGATTAAAGTGATTACATCGGCTTCAGTCATTCTGCCTAACAGACAACTTGTATTAATGAAATGTCATCATCAGATCTATGTCTCCCACTTGGAAAACAAACAGGTTTCTGTTTTTTATCTAACAGCAGGGAACCATTAATATGTGGAAACGTTCTATCTCATTAATATTATCTACTTAATTCTTAGTGGTGTTTGCACTATGTACAACTTCATTACACTCAACTATATATCAGCCCTTCCATTCCACATGGAACTTTGCATAATAAAACTCATAACTGAAAGCTCGTCTAAAATTATTCTCCAAAATACTTACAAACCTTACCATACATTAACTTGTTTGGCAGAATGTCGCATATAGAAATCTCAACAAAAGCATTTAATTGCTTCAGATGAAAACAGGTTTTCTTTCAGATTAGCAATTCTTTCCATTTGTGCAATAAATATAATGAAACAAGACAATAAGTTATTAAATGGTTCCACAAAGGACATGAAAGGAACCTTCCACAAAACGGCTACCTATACTACATCAGAAACGTGACGTGATTAAATCCAAAAAGAAGTCACCATGTCCCTACTCCAACTGAATGTGTGCTATGATTCCTTATCCAGACTAGAATCTAGGAAATATCAACTCATAGCCAGCAATGCTCTGGTTGTTTTTGTAGTGCATACTTCTTGGGGTTTTCCTAAGAATATGACCATACTACAAAAACAACAGGGGAGCTGCTGTGTACACTGCTCTTCCCTTGATTCTAGCCTGGATAAGATCAACTGGAACAAATCAAGGTTTTCCTTTCCACAGTGTACACTCTGGGGTTTCAACTCCTTTGTAGCCTTAAATTACCAATAGGTATGCTTATAATAACAGTCTTATGACAATTAAACCATAGTTCCATTTCGAGGCACAGAAATCAACTTTATCAATGCCCTAAAGCAATCCCAAAGCTGTAGCCTGCTAAAACTCTTTTTGTAGCAGGATCAGCAGCATATAACATTGAGGCCAAGCAGTGCCCAAGACTTTAGCATGCTAAAGCATTTGAAAAAGAATTAGTTTAAATCACAAAAATTTACTGTGTTTTAATTGCAGCATGGGCAGGTCACTCAGACCTGTGGTATCTATGGAACAGAGGAGGCCAATTCTAAGGACTCATCTGCCCTGGAGAGGAAACCATTTTAGTTAAACAAGTCAGAAAGCAATACGGGCTAACGTGGTAGGCATACCACCTACACTTAAAATCTGAGAACTATTTATATTGGTAACAGTGTAGTAAGGGACTGTTCTTGTTAAGTAGAACTTCCATTCTGGTATGCTTCCAGCACCAATGCATTTCCCTTATTGGAGAATGAAGGAAAGCTGTCCCTAAAGCACACTAACAACATCCATGGTAATTCACCAAGCATTGCAAAATAGTTATTTAAAAAAGAGAGGGGGGAAACACAAAAGACACACACACAGAAGCTGTAGCAAAACCAGACAAACCTTTCAGCTATTCATCAAAGTGTTCACAGTTGCCATTTCAAGGCTGGTGAAAGTCAAATATTGAGCTGAAAATGTCAATTTGTACCTCGAGTCTTTTAATAAATCAAAGTCAGTGCAGACAACTTGCCTCTTTCCAGCTTTTGTTTTGTGAAGAAATTCTGATTTTGGCTGGCAGCCAGACACAATTCGAAACAGCAAAGGCATTACACCCCGAGAACTGAAGGTTGATAAATCTTAAGTAACAATACTATGCAGTAATACTGCACTGTAAGGCTCTGAAGTGATGAAAGCTGCATGAAAAATAGCTGTTGTGCATGCTCAGTAGCTAGTTTGCAGAAGAAGCCTGTGTCTTGGGTATTTCAAAACTTCACGAATACCAAAAGGCATCAACTTACATGAAGGACTGTGAGTCTGTCCAGGTATATTTACACTCAATGCATCTGCCACATGATTCCAGAGGCTACTGAGGTTCAAGCTCACATGCCACCTTCTCAAAAAAATGCCTACCAAAGGAATGGAAGGATCAACATTCCTCTAGGCAGTGCTGATTTTTCTTACACTTTCTTT
The DNA here is from genome assembly GCA_033459285.1 of Clamator glandarius. Classification (NCBI taxonomy): domain Eukaryota; kingdom Metazoa; phylum Chordata; class Aves; order Cuculiformes; family Cuculidae; genus Clamator; species Clamator glandarius. The sequence continues at coordinate 2,189,530 of JAUNZM010000125.1, forward strand.
GTAAACGTCTTCCCTTCCATACAGCAACCATCTGACAACCATACAACAAATGCATCCTCAGAATGAAATCCTAAGTGAAATAAAGCTAACAACTAAATTTCCACCAAGTTCAACAGGATTTTATCTGTTTTGCAAAGTGCTAGAACATGAAATGCTAGCAAAGGCAATTAACCAAGGTCACCCTTTTGATTACTGAATGACTGAAAGTCACAGTAGCTGCAATGAGCTCTAAAAAGGCTAAGGCTCACTCCTCCTTAGAACTTCTCCCAGCATAAATACCTTTGTTAGAAGCACAGAGAACAGGGGACAAAATAAGAACACCATCCTGCCTGACACAGCTGTGCTAAAAGAAAATCCTGTAAAAAAGACAAGATAGTGGGATAGTGGCAAAAAAAAAACCAAACAAACCCCAAACTTAGATAATTTAGTCTGTCTTGGAACTGGATGCGGCACTGTCAGCAAAAGAACTTTTTCACCAATGTGAGGTGATACAGTGATACCCTGGAGTTTGTCAGGACAAGCTCTACCACCACATGCTCTTAAATCCAAGTGAGCCTTTATAATGGCAAAAGAAGGAACAAACTGAATAAAGCAACTCAAAGAGGCAGTATTAAAATAGCTAAAAAATAAAGGCAACATGATGATTTTATGCATTGCTATTATCTCTTTAGGATCTTCCCAGAGACATCCCTTTTTCCTACAAATTCTACAATTATGTTCAAGTGAGATGTGCAGTCCAGTGTTTAGATTACAGAAATGAGAGCCATTAAACTTCTACTCCTTCAAAACTCTAATCCCCGCTTCACCATTACCCAAATGTAAAACTTATTTATATACATGGTCTTATGACGATTCATTTGTTAAATCCTTAAACATAAAAAGTGTCCTAAGCATCAAACGAGTATTTTCCACTTAGATTTCAAGCCATTCTCTAGAAAGGCTGAAAACACACCTTGTTCTGTGTGTCTGTAGGAGTTACCACATCAAGTGGTACAAATTGCCTCCATTCATTTTAATGGGAGGTTAAGTAACCATAATTAGGCCTATGAAGTCAAGTATTAGCCTTTCCACTGCTGAGCCTCATGACAGAAAATTGCTGGAAGGATTATCCTGCACAAACTCACTTATACTTCTCTGACCTTTGCGTTCCCTTGGAAAGTTTAGGAATGGAAGGTCAGCACAGATATCATTATGTAGGAATGACGCAGCAAACACTGATCACGTAAACAATTCTAAGATCTTCTGATTATTTAGATAATTGAAGCACTTACTACTGTCCTTCAGGATTAGGAGAAAAGTGATGTTTATACTATCATTAACTGGAAAAATGTTGGACCCCGAACAGTACAGGATTCAGTCCAGCAGTAGCAGCAAATGCAGTGAAGTTTAATAAACCAGTGTGTTTGAACAATTCTCTTGCTATCGCAGTGGTAACATCTGATATTGAAAGTATGGCAAAGCAGCACAAAAAGAAACTTCAAAAATCTACCTAGGAATGACACAGCGTATGGAGCATCTGAGTTTCCTCTGAATTCACTACATGTCAAAAGAAAACTGCTGGCACATCTGATGGGTTAATTACTATGAATGTAATGGACACACTAAACAAGGATTGAGGAGAAAGCATTTGCAAAAATGTTCCCATCAGTGCCATCATTCATGCAGCTAAATAGGTTAGTCCTAACACTGACAAGGTTGGACTCCTTTTTACAGTCATTTCCATTAGATTTCTCAAAACAGGTTTAATTAAAAATAGGTCTGGATTCCAGAGGCTTGTCTACAGTTGTGCTCCCACGGGTGTTAACACCTGTTGAGCTAAATCAGTGAGAACACTGGAGGAGGAGGAGGGCATGTTGTTGTTCTTAATTTCCCTAATGTTGATGTAACTGCAAAGTTTCCCACTGCCTTTCTTTACTTTTTTTTTTTTAAAACAGGATAGTTGTAAATATGTTGAATTAAGGAGAAAGGCTGCTGTATTGCATTCATCCTGTCTGCAAAGATATATAGCTTTGGTTTTAATTAAGTAAAATAAAACTGTAAAAAAGTAGCACTTGATACGCAGGGCCATAAGTTTCCAACTTAAACCTTTCTCACCACATTCCAAAAGAGGAAAAAAGGCAGGCAGGTTCTGGAATGGCAAGATATTGTTGATCCACAGCCTTCTATGATTTGAGGTATTTTTTTAGTGTGAAAATATTTTGCTTGGATAGATCACATATTTGTCCAGTTACAGCCTGAGAACAAAGTAAACAGCTCTGAATATCCAAGAAATAGTATTTGGAAAAGAAAGGACAACAACTCTTACAAGTGGAACAGTTGGTGCACTAAACTGACACCTAAGGGCACATTGACTATGACTTCATACACCTTCCACCTCTGAGACACTTGCAGTAAGCTAATGGATATGTATGTTGCGTTGGGACACATAAGGTGATGTTTTATAAAGCAGGGAAATGTCACTGGTCATGAGAATAGCCTCAATTTCATCAGGTAGCTGCTACTGAGACCCTGCTGGAAAGAGCAATACTTCCACCTAGTGGTCAATAGAAAGATCAAACCAAGACCTTCCAAAAACACATCCTTATTTTTCCAGTTATAAGCAGTTTTAACTTGAAACTGGATTAATGAGAGAAAACACAGCTGGTAAAAACGGTGGGAAAACCCAGCTACTCTGACTCATGGCAGTGCAAACTAATTCTCATGAAAATAAGGATTTTACAGTGGTTACCAAAGACTTTCCTAAATCGGGCAGATATTAACAATGAACTACATCACACCGTGAATGAGAATGAAGGCAAAACCAGTATAAGAAATGCGTGTTTCTCGCCTCATCCACTGTTTAAATCTGGTGTGAATACAGAATGGGGAGCTCACTGCCTGAGACACTACAGCTAGCAATGAAAAGTAAAGAATGAAAGCTCAACAAAAAAAAATGGAATTAACAGACTCCAAAAACAATAGGAAAATAATAGCAAAGAGAGTAGAAATGAAGCAAAGGGTTAATGCACAGATGAAGATTCACTTGCGAATTTAGTAAATGATCAGAATTCCCTCATTTCAGATGAAGTACAACAGAAAAAGGTGGTCCCCTGTCCCTGTTTCATGGGTCAGACAGAAACATGGCATTCTTCAAAAACTTATGACACTACAGCATATGGCAATGCAGTAAGGGACAGTTGCTCTCTTGTGTACCAGGAGCAACCCTCAGCCGCAGAACTATAGGGCTCTGTGCAGGCTAATTTGCCCAGCATTCAAAATGAGAGGCTGGAGGAATGACCAGAGTTAGTGCTGTCCAACTGCCTCCAGTACAAAGCTAGTTTGGGTAATCATCACCAGGGTGGAGCTGCCCTTAAGATAACAGCAACTGCTGCAGGTTCAGAGATCTGAAATGAAATAAATGCACAAAGGTACCACCTTAAACGAGTGGCTTGTTCAAAAGAACAGGTGCATTTTGCTTCCCACTACTTCCCTTGAGTATCTATGGATTGTAAACTAACTCCTTGTCAATTCAGTAAACAAAAGAAACAAGACTCCATTAAATACAGTGAAATAAAATTTGAGAACTTATCATAATCTGTTAAAGATGCATATCTGCTTCATTCTTGGGAAACGAGACTCTAAAATCAAAGTAGTCACTAGGAAGACTTTGTGAGAATGGAAAGTCCTTGCAATTGCCTACTAAGAATTGCATGCAGAGACAGCAGCTTCTAAGACACAACATTACTCCTGGCATTCCATTTCTCAGCTGTGTTATTACGGAATCATTCATACCTGATCTCTCAAAGAGAAAAACCTAGCACAGACAATCCAGGAAGGAGAATCTATCTACAAAAACAGACACTCTTCCTTGAAAAAGAAATGTGGGTTTCATCCATCATAATGCAAAATCTCCATAGAGATGAGGTTGCCTTTAACCTCAGCACAGTAAATAAAGGTTAGTCCTAATCTAAATAGAACTCTGTTACTTTCTATTAACATTGAGCTTTATAGTGTTCTTTTAAATACAAGGGCTGTGAGAAAAAGACACCCTCCTTACTTTTCTTTCCACTCCCCTTCTCAAAAGGGGCTTAGAAGCAAAACTTCCTAGCGCATTTAAACTCTAAAATATTAACAAAACATCGGAGTTCCCATTGTCTGTGCCTCTTCAATTTGACTACAAGTCCATATATGAAGCCTTATGAAGCCTTTAAGATCACTTAGTGACTCCCCACACTGAATGAAGCTGGTGTAGGGGCTGGAGAACAGGCCTTATGAGGAGCAGCTGAGAGCTCAGGTTGTTTAGCCTGGAGAAGAGGAGGCTGAGAGGAAACCTCATTGCTCTCTATAACTACCTGAAAGGAGGTTGTAGAGAGGAGGGAGCTGGCCTCTTCTCCCAAGTGACAGGGGACAGGACAAGAGGGAATGGCCAGAAGCTCCGCCAGGGGAGATTTAGGCTGGGCATCAGAAAAAATTTTTCACAGAAAGGGCCATTGGGCACTGGAACAGGCTGCCCAGGGAGGTGGTTGATTCACCTTCCCTGGAGGTGTTTAAGGCATAGGTGGACGAGGTGCTAAGCAGCATGGTTTAGTGTTTGATAGGAACGGTTGGACTCGATGACCCGGTGGGTCTCTTCCAACCTGGTTATTCTATGATTCTATGAATCCTTGTTCCAGGATGGAGTAACACTGAGGCTGAGTTGCCAACAGCAATTTTGAGTTTATGGCTTTGCAGCCATAAATAACATTCCTTTAATGTAATTTTGGTATGTGAAGGGTTTTTCTGTCACTGGTTGTATTTCTTTTTTACATAGAGACAGGTATGCCCGAGAGAAGTCTAAACTACAATGCACTCTTGTTATGAAAGAAATTTGTAAGAATATGAAGCGCCTTTTCCACTGGGCAACCAACATACATTTCAGAACCCAGTTTAGCCACAATGCATGCTTGTTAGACATGACTAAGAACTCTCCAAGGAACATGCCTTAATCTCTTCTGAAAGGCAAAAAGGTTTAATAAGAAGTTCCCTACCCTTACAATATATTCTTTCACTTACTGGACATTTCATCAATCAACCACACAAGTCATGAACCTTCCAGCACACCAAGTACTGGGTCAGCATGAGACTCACTGGCAAAGCAGCACTATATGACATCTAACCATAACTTACAAACTACAGGACTTGAAAATTAACCATATGTTTTAATTTGATTTTTAGACTAAGTAATTTAAATCTTTTTATACGTTCTGGAACTTATTAAAGAAAATGTCATTCCTAGAGGCAGAAATGTATAGCCAACCAGCCAATTCACTGAACTCCTAACTGGTTAACAGTCCCTTCCTCTCTTCCCACAAGTATGCATGTTAACTCACCAGCTGTACATAGGCAACCTTGTAATCTGGCTTCTTCACTCTCTGATTCTTGTGATTTCTCTTGTTGTTTGCACCTGCAGAAATGAAAAGAGCCCCACCTTTTACTTAACAGGAGTTCCAAGCTGTCCAAAGCAAGGCCAAGTTGAACAGATGGATTTCAATAGCTCTGATCTATTGTTAAAAGTAACACTCCTTCCTCAGTACCAACACAGTATCAGAATTACTAAAATGTACTGAAATTGGTAGATAGTTGCCTCCTTGTTTACAGGTAGGGAATTGAGACATCATGACTCAAGATTGCTGACAGCCATCATGCCTTCATGTCACACACAAAGTTTGCAATGAAGCAAGGAGGTAAATATCCTAAGAAGGGCAGCAGGTGTGACAAACAGCCCTCACAACATCAGCAGCTTCAGGAAGACTACGAGGAAATGAGTACTAAGGAGCTTCAAACCTGTCAATTTTTACTACCTAGCTAATAAGCTGGATCTATTGTTTATACATCAGGAAATTACACTCCACATCCAAAAACCACAAAGCAACTCAATCTTCTCCAAGTCATAACAGTGGAAGGTCAATTTATACCCTGCATGTTAGATAAACATTAAAACTCTCACTAATTAGACATTCTAACCCCGTTTCCTCTTTTATCCCTGAGTAAACGCGTTCCGCTATCACTTGCATTAGCAGTGGGAGACAAGGTGGTTATAAGGACAAGCATGAATATTTTTCAGGGCTGTCTGGAACTGAATGTCTTTAGTATTTTAGGCACAGTAAAAGATGATCTTTCTGTTTTCTTCTTCTCCTTTTATATGCTCAGTTCTACTACTTTATTTTGAAGCTTTTTCTCCTGTTTTCCATTTTTCACTATTACAGTTCTTTTTCCCCCATCCCTTTTTTTAAATAAAAAATATTATAAACACATCATTCAATTTCTTTGCTAGAGTCATTGCATGAAAAAAGAACCCAATCATCAAAGATGTTCTAACCAACAAGTCACTCTCCATTAGATTAATGCATTGCCTGGTGATCAAAAAGGTGAGTAAATGAAAATTATCTTCCTGACTTTGCACCACATTCAAACTGCAGTCAGAGAAACTCTGGGGAAGGAAGCATTCATATGTAAAGGCGATCTTATAGAAATTTAGCTTATTTCAGTAAGAGGTGGGACCCTTTGCTCCAAGTCCAGAGTTCAGCATGACTTAATTTAAGAATATTTCCTCTTGGCTTGGTTTTATGTTGGTTTTCTGGGGTTTGGTAGGGCTTTTTTCTAGTGGTGACAGAGGGGAGAAATTCCATGACTAGAAAGATACAAGTCTGTAGCAGAAATGTGGCAATCACAGCTGATGAATAATGAAAGCTTTGTCAAGATGTTTTTCTGACATTATTTTCTGGTCCAATAGAATATTCTTCGCTCTACAAACTTTGCCCTTTATTAGAATGTAACATCTCTGTGTGCATGCCAGGTAATCTCAACTCAAATATTTATTTTATTTTTTTTAAAAAGCTATGGCTGAAATTAAATTTAATTACTACTTTTGTTAATACACATGAAGCAGCTCCTTATGAAGAGAGACACTCACTGGTCTTCAAAGAGAAATGGTACCAACTACAAAAAACCATAGCACAGGCTAGATAACTGTCAAGATGATAAGATTTGTAAAATTCTATTAAAAGTAAAGCTTTTTTCTTCTTAAAACTAAACTTAAGTCATAATCTAATCAAAGTATTCAAATATGAAGTGGTGCATATTCATTTGAAGGGACAAATAAAGAACTAAGCTGACAGATGTCACCAGCTAAGCACCTGGCAACAGTGATAACTGAAATCTAATGGAATTTTGATGGGACAGCGATGCTGTATTCATACCTTTGGATTATTCAACTGCACTTACCGTACTGTATCCTGGTCCTCACAGCGGCTACTGGCACATTATATATTTTTTCAAGGTAATTCTTGATATCCACTTTTGTCATTCTGGGCAACGCGAAAACATTTTGAGGAAAAGAATTAAGAAAAGTCCAAATATTTTTAAAAGACAAAAGAGAGCTGCGTATTTATAAATTGCAACAAAGACAAATACTTTATCCTCTGTAGCCTCAACAGTCAAAACTCCAGATACAGTCTGTATTCAGAAAGAGTGGGTAGGCTTTCTCACTCCCTGAGCTAAGCATCCTTTCTAACCTTCATAATAGCATTTTCTAATCTATTCAGGACCTGCTGCAGGCTTTAGTGGGTGCAGCCAGATCAGTCAGCATGAAAGACTTCTCACAAATACTTGGACATTATCTCATGAAGCTGGTGAAGGGGCTGGAGAACAGGCCTTATGAGGAACGGCTGAGAGAGCTGGGGTTGTTTAGCCTGGAGAAGAAGAGCCTGACGGGAGACCTCACTGCTTTCTATAACTACCTGAGGGGAGGTTGTGGAGAGGAGGGTGCTGGCCTCTTCTCCCAAGTGACAGGGGACAGGACAAGAGGAAATGGCCTCAAGCTCCACCAGGGGATGTTTAGGCTGAATATTAGGAAAAAAGTTTACACAGAAAGGGTCATTGGGCGCTGGAACAGGCTGTCCAGAGAGGTGGTTGAGACACCTTCCCTGGAGGTGTTTAAGGCATGGGTAGATGAGGTGCTGAAGGACATGCTTTAGTGATTGATAGGAATGATTGGACTCAATGATCCGGTGGGTCTCTTCCAACCTGGTGATTCTATGATTCTACGATTCATTCTCTCTGGATCATTTTCATAAGCACTTCCTCATTCCTAAGCCTGTCTTGGGAAGCCTGGGCCTCACTTAAAACTCAGGAAGAGGAGCAAAGCAAAGGCTGTAGTTAAATATGTGCCCTCGCAGACCTCTAAAAGGTCTCCCTGATACCAGAAGTAGTTACTATTAAAAGAAGTGTAGTGATTTTTATTTAAGCTAAAGTAACCATGTTCTTTTAAAGTTAGATAGAATGTTGCTCTGACAGCACATGTTCTTCAAAATGGTGTTTTTCCAGAGAGTGTTCAGTCCTTGAAGATGACAACATCTTGTGTTCAGCAGGACCTGCACTGAACAGATGTGTCTTCTGTCACCACCTCAGTTTGCAGTGTTTCCCTATCTCAAAGGCAAGGTCAAGGGAGAGCTGGTCCAGCTCCAAATCAGCAAAGTGTTTTCACTGTTGTGAAGTTTCGTAACAACATTAAAATTCGGCCTTGGAAAGTAAACGAATATGCTTAAGATATCACAGAATAGTTTGTGTTGGTAGGAGCCTTAAAGATCATCTAGTTGAACCCCCCTGCCATGGTAAGGGACACCTCCCGCTAGAAGAGGCTGCCCAAGGCCCCATCCAGCCTGGCCTTGAACACCTCCAGGGATGGGGCAGCCACAGCTTCCCCGGGCACCCCGTGCCCGTGCCAAAACTGGGAAAGTTAATACAAATGCATGTAAATGGGAAATCCATTCTGTAACTAGCTCGCTGCAGGCAACCGGGAGATGGCTCCCTCGCGTCACCCAGGCCCGGTAAAGGCCGCTCGCTTCCTAAAACTCCAAAACGAGTCTCAGAGAGTTTGTTTGCCTGCATTTTCCGTATCATTCCTAGCACAATAAGCGCCACAGCGGCGCCAAGGGCGCGATGGCTGCAGGCGGCGGGGGGTTTCTCGGCGCGCTCCGCACTCACTGCATGGAGACCCGGAACTGCACGGTGTCCTCGGGCTGCGGGACGCCCGGCCGCACCGCCAGCATGAAGAAGTCGGGCCGGAAGATGCGCAGCTGCGGGCCGCCCAGCTGGAACAGCGGGTACCTGCGGGGAGACAAGGCTGCTCGCTGGCCGCCCAGCTGGAACAGCGGGCACCAGCGGGGAGACAAGGCCGCTCGCTGACCGCCCAGCCCGCCCGGCCCCGGCCGCGGCCCCAACCCCGCTCACACGGCTCTCTTGCCGCCCGCCGCCATGGCGCCGCCCGCACCGGAAGCGGCGCAGAGCGGCGGCGGCGCCCCCTGCTGGCGCGGAGGAAGGAGGGGGGCTGCGGCCTGTGGCGGGTGGCGCCTGCCTCCCTCCCACCCGCCCCGGGATTCACGGCATCATGGAATCACCAGACTGGCAAAGGCCGTTGTAGAATCATAGAATCACCAGGTTGGAAGAGACCCACCGGATCATCGAGTCCAACCATTCCTATCGATCACTAAACCATGTCCCTCAGCACCTCGTCCACCCGTGCCTTAAACACCTTCAGGGAAGGTGAATCAACCACCTCCCTGGGCAGCCTGTTCCAGTGTCCAATGACCCTTTCTGTGAAAACTTTTTTCCTAATGTTCAGCCTAAACCTCCCCTGGTGGAGCTTGTGGCCATTCCCTCTCGTCCATGTCATCTACACTGGGGAAAGTCATGGAGCGGGTGATCGTGAGTGCTATCAAGAAGCACTTGCAAGAGAACCGGGTGATCAGGCCCAGTCAACACGGGTTCATGAAGGGCAGGTCTTGCCAGAGTAATCTGATCACCTTCTATGACCGAGTAACTAAACTCTTGGATGAGGGAAAGGCTGTGGATGTGGTCTCCCTGGACTTCAGTAAAACCTTTGATACAGTTTCTCACAGCATTCTGCTTCGGAAACTGTCGGCCTCTGGCCTGGATGGGCGCACACTCTCCTGGGTGAAAAACTGGTTAAATGACTGGGCCCAGAGGGTGGTGGTAAACGGAGTTAAATCCAGCTGGAGGCCCGTGACAAGTGGGGTTCCCCAGGGCTCAGTCCTGGGTCCAGTCCTGTTTAATGTCTTTATCAATGACCTGGATGAAGGCATTGAGCCCTCCCTTAGCAAGTTTGCAGATGACACCAAGCTGGGTGGAAGTGTCGATCTGCTGGAGGGTCGGGAGGTTCTGCAAAGGGACCTAAACAGGCTGGACTGCTGGGCTGAGACCAACGGCATGAGGTTTAACAAGGACAAATGCCGGGTCCTGCACTTGGGGCACAACAACCCTAAGCAGAGGTACAGACTAGGAGAAGCCTGGCTGGAAAGCTGCCAGGAGAAGAAGGACCTCGGGGTGTTAGTGGACAGCCAACTGAACACGAGCCAGCAGTGTGCCCAGGTGGCCAAGAAGGCCAATGGCATCTTGGCTTGTATCAGGAACGGCGTGACCAGCAGGTCCAGGGAGGTTATTCTCCCTCTGTACTCGGCACTGGTGAGACCGCACCTCGAGTACTGTGTCCATTTCTGGGCCCCTCACCACAAGAAGGATGTTGAGGCTCTGGAGCGAGTCCAGAGAAGAGCAACAAAGTTGGTGAAGGGGCTGGAGAACAAATCTTATGAGGAGAGGCTGAGAGAGCTGGGGTTGTTCAGCCTGGAGAAGAGGAGGCTGAGGGGAGACCTTATTACTCTCTACAACTACCTGAAGGGAGGTTGTGGAGAGGAGGGTGCTGGCCTCTTCTCCCAAGTGACAGGGGACAGGACGAGAGGGAATGGCCTCAAGCTCCGCCAGGGGGGATTTAGGCTTGAGATTAGAAAAAAATTCTTCACGAAGACGGTGGTTAGGCATTGGAACGGTCTGCCCAGGGAGGTGGTTGAGTCGCTGTCCCTGGAGGTGTTTAAGGTGAGGGTGGATGAGGTATTTAGGGGCATGATTTAGGGATTGGTGGGAATGGTTGGACTTGACGATCCAGTGGGTCTCTTCCAACCTGGTTATTCTGTGATTCTGTGATATGCCTCTGATTGGGAGTCTTTGTTAGTGATTTTGAACCTCATTCCAAGCTGAAGAGCTAGATCAAATAAAGCTAAAATCAGATTTGAACAACTACCAAATCTTTGCAAAATGTGATGCCATTGGTGCACCTATATCACTCCCAGCTTCCCTGTTACCTGCCTAGGTGCATCTCCTTGCTGCTTCACAACCTCTCCCTCTTTCCCCAGCTTTGGTCTTCTTTCTCCTCTGCTTTTTGTTCTTAGATTTATTCATGGTTCTCCAGTAACTGCCCGAACTCCTCACTTCACAGCAACTCCATGCCTTCTAGTCACAGAATCACAGAATCACAGAATGACCAGGTTGGAAGAGACCCACTGGATCGTCGAGTTCAACTATTCCCACCAATCCCTAAATCATGCTCCTAAGCACCTCATCTACCCTAACCTTAAACACCTCCAGGGACGGTGACTCAACCACCTCCCTGGGCAGACCGTTCCAATGCCTAACCACCCTCTCTGTGAAGAATTTCTTCCTAATCTCAAGCCTAAATCTCCCCTGGCGGAGCTTGAGGCCATTCCCTCTCGTCCTGTCCCCTGTCACTTGGGAGAAGAGGCCAGCTCCCTCCTCTCCACAACCTCCCTTCAGGTAGTTGTAGAGAGTAATAAGGTCTCCCCTCAGCCTCCTCTTCTCCAGGCTGAACAACCCCAGCTCTCTCAGCCTCTCCTCATAAGATTTGTTCTCCAGCCACTTCACCAGCTTTGTTGCCCTTCTCTGAACTCGCTCCAGAGCCTGAGCATCCTTCTTGTGGTGAGGGGCCCAGAACTGAACACAGTACTCGAGGTGCGGTCTCACCAGTGCCGAGTACAGGGGGAGAATAACCTCCCTGGACCTGCTGGTCACGCCGTTCCTGATACAAGCCAGGATGCCACTGGCCTTTTTGGCCACCTGGGCACACTGCTGGCTCATGTTCAGTCAGTTGTCAACCAGCACCCCCAGGTCCTTCTCCTCCTGGCAGCTTTCCAGCCAGGCTTCTCCTAGTCTGTACCTTTGCTTAGGGTTGTTGTGCCCCAAGTGCAGGACCCGGCATTTGTCCTTGTTAAACCTCATGCCGTTGGTCTCAGCCCAGCAGTCCAGCCTGTTCAGGTCCCTTTGCAGAGCCTCCCAACCCTCCAGCAGATCCACACTTCCTCCCAGCTTGGTGTCATCTGCAAACTTGCTAAGGGAGGGCTCAATGCCTTCATCCAGGTCATTGATAAAGACATTAAACAGGACTGGACCCAGGACTGAGCCCTGGGGAACCCCACTTGTCACGGGCCTCCAGCTGGATTTAACTCCATTTACCACCACCCTCTGGGCCTGGTCATTCAACCAGTTTTTCACCCAGGAGAGTGTGCACCCATCCATGCCAGAGGCCGACAGTTTCCGAAGCAGAATGCTGTGAGAAACTGTATCAAAGGCTTCCAACTGCATCCCTCACATATTCAACACCCATTTTGTTTTCTCTGTGTAGCTTTCTGCCTGTCTCTCCAGTCCATATGGACCTTGCTACTGGGATGAAGGAGGAGGCTGGCCCAGTCAGGAAGCACGTGCTGTATTAAGAGTTGGAGTTGATGATCTCTAAGGTCTTTTCCAACCTAATGATTGCATGATTAAAGTATTCCAGAGAGCTGTCATTGGAGTAAGTACTGGTCATGCTTTATTTACAAAATCCAGAGATTTGTACACAGCGATCTACAGGACAGCATATTGTTGGTATGAGGAGGATAAAGGACATGCTCAGCAGAAATTGAAGATGCCAGCAAGGAATCATCTCTGTTTCACAGGCAACTTGCTTCCCTTTGACTGAGGAAGCTACCAGACCCCTCCAGGAAGAAAAAGAAGAAAAGCAGCAGCAAGGCACAACCCAGGCTGATGTTGTGACTTTTCTTATCATTGAAGCATGGGAACATAAGTGATGGGTAAAGGAAGAAAGAGGAGACCAGCAGGGTGTCAGCATGCCACTAAGGGCCATCCTGCCTGGTTCATTACTTCCAGCGCCCGCCAACCTTGCCCTTGGCTCCTGCCTTCTTGCTGCTACAAAACAAAAGGAAAGAAAAACATGTTAGCGTGATGGAAGCAGTGGGGCTTTGTGACCGTTGTGCATTTCTGACTCTCAGTTTAGGACTGAGCTGCTTTCACTTCTCACATGTTGGGCACGCCTGTCATAGAGCACATTTTGAGAAAAATATTGTCGATATTGTGGAAAGAGATTTCTCCTCAGGGTCCTAGTGAAAGGCCAGGATGAGCAAGACTGGAAGAGGTAGACTTTTCCAAATTGCTGCATTATTAGGACATAAGTCCACACAGTCTCAAAACTAAATGACAGGCCTTTCCAGCCACAGACTTGATATCTGCTGAATTCAAATCTGTTATGATCTGGATTTTAGGACTTAAAGCTCTTTCTGGAGAAAAATTTCCTCATAATTGGGGAGTTCTAGTGAAATCCCCTACATGTTCTAGTCATGTAGTAGTGGAGGCAAAGAGCTGAACAATAATTTAAATACAACTATGAATTCCTTTGCTTTAGCAAAGGTAGAGTGGCTACTTGTTTGTATCATGACAGCAAAAGCCTCCAGAACAGTCCAAACAATTTTTAGGCCTCCCCTCATATCAGTCTCCCCTTCTTGTCCATGGTGTGTTTGGGAGCAGTCCAGCTGTGCTCCCCACACAAAGCACCTAAGGAAAACTTTCTCCAAATAGTATTTACTTGTATACAGTAGAGCAATCCTACATGCAAGCCACTTACCTTTGGACTGAGAAGCAGGCATGCCTGGAGTCAGAGAGGGGCCAGGCGTGAAGTTAGTTAGGTTAGAATCTACACTATCTCCTATACGCAGCACCTTGGCTTTTGGGTCTCAGCACACCACCAAACCTTTCCATCTCACACACACAACGATGAGGCTGCTTCTTGAACCAAATCACATGCAGACTGTGGGCAGCTCTTTGACGTGGTAGAGCATGGGGCTGGAGGCCAAGCATGGGGCTGGTGGTGGGGACGCTTGTTCCTCCAGGGAGCAGAAAAAGCGTAGATGACACATCTGGGGAGATGTTTGTGGTGCTGCCCCATGGGCTGATTCAAGAGCCCTAGCCATATTTACAGAAGGATGTAGCACGGTGACACAGACGTACACATAGTGGATACTTTACCTTTTGACCAAGTTAGACTCAGTCTACTCGAAAAAGTGACCTCTTACATGAGAGAGAGCTGAGTATTTTCTGTTTATCTTAAATTCATCTCAGTGTTCCGTTTGCCAGCCTTTCCACAGGTTCAAAACCCAGTATAGGAACTGCACAGATCCTCAAATGAAGGCAGAGTCTTTTTATTGCCACAGACACCTGTGATGTTTGATGTTATGCCTAACATTTAGAGTCTGCTTAAGGAGACTTAATAAAGTATGAAACAAAAGGACCATTTGATCCTTATATGACACATTATCAGACATCATTTTGGAATGATACAATCTAGTGTGGATAGACATTTAAGTGCACAGAACTCTCACAAACCGTGGGCTTCTCCATGCAACCTTTTCAAATTATGACCTGAGAGAGTATCATGTCTTTGGGGAACAAGCATGGAATAATGGTACCGCCTGCCATGAGTGGTGTGGTAGTGCCTCTCAGCAGAGCCGCAACACCCAGACAAACCATGGCATCCTTTTGAAGCTACACATTCTAGTGAGGTTTATCAACCTACAGCTCTGTACAGAAAACATCATGGGAAGGTCAAGCCTTATGTGTGGCATCTACAGACGGCTGAGTCCCCAGTGTTACGTTCCTCTAATAAGGCAGGGTGGCTTGGAGAAGTGGGAGGGCAATGTCCAGTCATTCCTATTATCCAAAGATGTCACCAAAGGCCACCACTTCATTCCTGGCATGACTTTGCTAAGAAGATACAAAAGCACATTGAAGATAAAATCCCACCACAGCAGAGCTCTCTTCCCTTGCTTCCCTGCAGTTCCTTCTCTGTGTCTGTTAATTTTCTACATGACCTAGCCCCCAGGCTTTTGTCTAGCCCTGGTCTCTTTTAAGTTCACTGTAAACACTTAGACTAGTTAAAGATATAAGACAGAAAAACCTAATGAAATAGAATTTTTGCAGGGAAGGAAAGTGGAAGAGAAAAGTGGGAGTGTAAAAAACTCAGAATAGTAATCCCATTACGTTAGTCTTGTTACACATCATTCCGTACAATCATAGCAACCACTTGTTTACCCTTCACAAACAAGGGTTGTATCCCCTCAAGTATTCAGAGCACCTCAGTCAGGTGTTTGAAAACCCCAGCAATAAGCAGATGGAAATTTTGCAGACATAGTGTGAAGAAACATTATTTTTTCTTGTTAGTTGTTACATTCACTTCAGTTTCCCCTTCATTTTCTCAGTGTGAGGCAGGATGGGAGTTGCTCTTCCATCCCTAGCCTAATTTCATTGCAACAAGAAAATGTCAGTGTTGAAGCTGAAGTGACTACTTTGAACACTGAGAAGATATCCCCAAGCTAGGATCTAGAAAGGGGATATATGTACTTACTGCTTCTGAGCCTGATCAATCCGGTTCCTGAGGGTGATAATCTGTGAACAACATACATGACCAGGGTTTTTAGAGATAAAGAAACTGTGTTTCCACACAGAGAGGGGAGTTTTACCTGTTGAAGTGCTGGAACCAGCTGCCTTTGGCAGGGATTAATACTTCCTTTGAAACAAAAGCTCACCCTTGCTTGAAGGAGAAAAATGTTGCTCCTTGTCAATAAATCTGCAAGCTAATTTCATGTATCATTGGAAAGAAGAGCTAGAATTTTATAACCCTTATTAGAAGACTTCCTATGTATACAAATTAATGTCCTATGAACTCACATGTCAAACTGCAGGCAAGTGAAGCAGAATGAACCTCACCCAGGCCAGCTGGAAAGCATTTGCATGGCACCATCCACCTGTATGTGTCAGCCTCACCCTCTCACTCTTATCCCACTCCTACACATTCAGAAGTGTATAAGCTCAAAGTTCTACAGTGAACTTTGAATGGGGATCTCAAGAATGGAAGATGGATCACAGATTCTGCTGGAGTTCCTTTGTTGGTTGGGAAAGCAGGAGATGAGGAGTTTGCAGCAATCATCACCTTCCCAGCGACTGATTTAATAAGAGAAGACAACTTTTAAAAGGGCCAAAGAAGAAAATATTCAAGGAGAGCTTGAGCAATCACAGAGGAAAAGATTGGAGTTGAGGCTCTGAACACTTTCCCAAGATCTGTTGGTAACTTTTACCCACTAGAGAGCCTATCCTACAAGACAGAGTGTCTCTTTTTTTAACCATAGTTAAACTGCGTATTTCAACCTAATGCATGGAAAAGGAAACACCTACCTTGCACAGGATGAGCACCTTATGGTCTGACTTAGCACCTCAGTCCTGGCCCATTGCCCTAGACTCTCTACTGAAGTCCACTTTCAGCTGATCCCACAGGAAATAGGATGTGCTAGAGCCCTCTTTTGTCCCTTCACCTTCTCATTTGTAACTAAGACAATGTTCTGCCCGTTTTTCCTGGGGTGGAAAAATGCCCTTGCCAAGATGTATGCTTTGTTTCTGCTTATGGTGTAGTTCAAAGTTCTCCACTGGCTCTGCAGGTCCACGAACTGATGAACCAACAATTGAATATGTAAAGTGGCACTTGACATTCCTCACATGTGATGCAAGAAAAAAAAAAGTCATACATTCAGGTTGGCCTGATAACTGGTATTTCCTGGCTCATGTCTTTCCGTGGCAAATACAAACAAAATCAGAGACTGAAACATTAGCGGGAACAGCAAGGAGCAACACTAGGACAACACTAGGAAGGAAAGATCAGTAGATCAGTTGCTTTTGTACTTACTCATGGAAGTTGTAATATCTGCAGCACTGGTTTAATTTATTTTTTACAACTGAATTTTTCTCCCAAGTGTAGAGGAGAACAAGCAGTCTTCAGTTTGACCCAAGGACTTGAGACTTACCTTCACTGACAACCTTGTGATAGTGACTGTAACACTCACTCTCCAATGAAGCACCAAAGAGCAACAGACACTAGAGCTAAAGAACAGCTCCACTTCTGTGTGTCCCAGATCCTTCCTTTGTCTCTCCCTTGCATCTCCTTCATTCCCTTTGCTGTTTTCACTTCCCTTTCTCTTCATTTCCTGCTATTACCTTCTTTTTCCTTCACTTTTCTTCTCCCACCTCAGTTGTGCATTTTCCTTCTATTTTGCTCAGTCTTTGTACTTTCTTGCCTTGCTTTTCAGCAGCAGCCATCTATCTCTGTGTATGCAGAGGTTTCATTATGACAGCATGCACATCTCCCTTGGCACTGCCTTAATTCCAGTTGTTATACACCCATGTGCCCTATTATCCTTAAGCTAGCCCTCTCTAGTATTTATATATAGAATAAACATGTGGCCACAAGATGGAGATTCTTGCCAAACCCCATATAATCCTTTTCTATGAAGTCCAAGCTATTACATATGCATCTCTAAGCTTCTGCATGTATCCCAGGTGCATCACTCGTCCACACATGTAATACCAGACGTTTGGATAGAAAATTATTTTAGAGATGGTCTGAGTGGGTTGCATGTTCTGTTCTTGAGCCACATCCCTGTTGGACCCCAACTCTTTTCCTAAATTACTGCTTCATATCTTTTCAAAGAATGAAAGGAAGAGAAAAAGGAAGCGATGGGAGAGACACAAGGTCCGGTTTTCTCTTTTCTCTCTGCACTTAGAGTCAAGTGCCAGTTTCTCTCTGGCACTTGACCATGCGGTAGGCTCATGCATTTGGTAGCCTTTGCTGCTGCTGTTACACAGGCAAGTTCATTGTACTTACAACTTGGAAAGCTCCTGCAGCCTGCAACGCAGTGTTAAAATCTAAGAGAGATTGAGATAGTTACGTTGGTGTTGCTCATTCCCTGTCAGTGTGTGGCTGTATGAGTGGGAATTTAAAGGAGAATGAGATGGAGAGAGATCCAATAGGATTTCTCAGCCACTGAAACCTGATGTAGGTGGATGCAGCCCTTTTCTGTGACTGTGAAGGAAACATGTCCACTTTAGTTACCACATGACACTTCAGTCAGATGCTCCTGTCTGGAGACAGTTTTCAATGACTCTAGAGAGCTCAGTCCACAGGGCATCTGGGATGGGAATAAAACTTACAACGTTCAAGAGTGAAAGCAAAGATGGGTTTAATAATATTACTTGGCAATGGAGATGAGTGATTTGAGAGTTATTGATTCTTCAGGCCAAAGTTACCTATAGATAAACAGGAATGAACAAGATGTTTTTGGGCAGAGGGTGAAATGTCCATTTTCTATTAGGACTGCCTTTCCATGGGGCACTGAAAACCTTGAGCATAGTCTATTCAATTTCAGCCTAAAATGTGAAATCCAGGCCATGTGTGTACATTAGGGGAATGCAGTTCCAGCCTTGTTGTTTAAATATTGCAAAAGGGCATTGGAGACCCAAGTGATGCTACCACATGGCTTTTACCAGAGGAGTCACAGAGATCTTTACATTTTGGACCCAGTGCTATTAGCAAAATGACTTTTCAACTCACCTCATATTTCTTCCTTTTGATCTGCTCTGTAAAGTCATACTTTTCAGTCTCCAGCTGGTATAACCAGTCCCACAGTTCCTTAGCCTTGTCTCTGTGTGTTTATGGGGAAAGGAAGATAAGAGAAACACATCACATCAGATATTTTCTACCATTTTTACATCACTAGTAATGAGACTATTTACTTTTTATTTAATGCAGTTCACATATCTTCCTGCAAATCTTTTCCATCCTCTGAAAGCTACTCCCTGTTTTCAAAGTAACATCATCTCATGACTGGTCTATACCAGAGCACTCAGCTCCCAAGCCTCCAGCCTTGTTGAGACCCGTGCTCATACCTTAGGAACTCAACTTACCCCTAGGAATGCTGCAGATACCAATCTAAAGTTTTGTTCAACCAATCTTAGAACTGGATTTAAAGTTTGTACCTAGTCCCATAAATTACTCATCCTTATCAGCAGGAGAGGCTAACAGAACAACATGGCTAGCTGGCTACCAAACCATTTCAACAATTCCCCACACCTCCATTTTCTCCATTCTCCAGATCAAGGAAGGGCACAGCTTAACATTGTTCTGTGATGAATTTCAAGGAAGGTCCTCTCCTCTACCTAATTTTTTCACTAGAGAAGACTTCAGGACAGTAAGACCAAATGTCAGTGGATTACATTCAGTGAGTTAGGATGAGCATGTTACCTCAGCTTGTCTTCATTAAGGTGGTCAATGTTCAAGGGCTTGCGCCTCTCTGCCAGGACCTTCTTCTTCGTCTCTCTAGCTGTTTGCTTCTTCCCTCTCTTCTGATCAGCCTATTTTCAGAACATCAATTAAAGTCAGACGGCAGACATTCAGGTTGAATGAAATTATCTCAGTGAAAGAGCATGTAAGACAGGCTGCTAGGGATCCGGGAGAAGAAAAGAGAAGATGTTTTCTCAACTTATAATGAAGACTGTTCCCAGTCAATGCCATTGTTTAATGCTGCCTTATTTCTTTCACCAATCCATGCTTTTTACCTTAGCCAGATAGCTGCTGTATGTGGCACCCATGGAGGATAGAGCCTTCTTCTTCTTGAGATCATCCTCAGCTTTTCTCTTGGCATCTTCTTCCTCTCTCCGTGCCTTTTCCTCCTGTGGAGTGTGACACATAGAAGCAAGTCACTCCAGGGGAGACTCACAGCTTCCCCAGTATTGTTACAGGGTATGTTATCATGTAAGCATGTTTATGAGAATTAGGAGCTCCCGTTTCCTGCCCTTGCTTTAAGTGGATATTCATTTCTTCTCTAGACTGAGACAGGCAGAACAGCTAGGGGTTTTCCTGTCTCTAGAGATCTCCTCCAATTTGATGCTGAGACAAGGAGAGAGATGTAAAGACACTTACCGCAAGCCTTGCCTGACGCTCCTTCTCCTTTTCGGCCCGGATTCTCTGTTGCTCAGCTCTTTCAGCTCTGCGCTTCTCCTGAAAGAAACAGTGGAAGAGAGGCTTTGGGTCATCATTGTAGCTTCATCTAACTCCAGTATTATGCCCCATCACCATGAGCTTTGGTTTGTAGAGAATGAGTCACCTACTCTCTTGCCAGAGTGTGCAGAAGGGTTTCATTTGAAATTCCCAAATGTAAGATGAGAGTCTGAGAGAGGGGAGGGATGGGGTAAGAAGCCATTTGATGGTGACTTGACAAATCCCTTCTGTACATGGCAGTACAGCTTTCTGGCAAACTCTGACAAAGGACTAATGGATTCAACATCCCTCCTATAGAGGATCTCTCAATCTAGTACAGGGAAATGGTGGTACAAAGACTCACAATCCTTTCTTTGAGGGCAACCAGCTCTTCCTCTTCCTTCCTCCTGGCTTCAAAGTGGCTGTCAATCAAGGCCTGCAGTTCAATCAGGTCTTTGTTCTGCCTTTTCTTTTGGATGTCCTAAAAGAGAAGGAAAATGTGTTAAAGCAGCCCATGTTGCTCTAGGAATATGTCCTAGACATTCCCCGCACCCTGCCTACACAGAGTAACAAAAGCAGAAAGTGTCTGCAGACACCTATGGAAATCTATGGGATTATCTTAAATGGCTGTTGATGCAGGTCATAGACAGTCAAGAGACTCATCCAGGTGGCAGTCAAGAGCCCAAAAGAGAGAATCTGCATCTCCTATTCCTCTACACCATATTTTATCCTCAGCTTTGCTTAGCTGCCTCCTCATTGCATATAGCTAGCTGCTTCCTCTTCACTTTGCGATATGAATCTTACCTAGAAAATGTTCTGGCATTTTTTTGGAAAGCAGATTTTTCAGTGGAGCTTTTCAACACCAGAATTTCTTCATTTCTGTATCAACTTTATAGGAAGGTACTTGGATCTCTATCAATAAAAGTCTGTTGTCATTTAGAGTGGCATTTCTTAGTAGGTGATGCGTATAGGTCTGCTTTATTTCAACCTGCAACTTTCAAGCTGTTTACAACAATGGGACAGGGGATCGGAAAGCTCCTAAAACACTTACTTTCTCATTTCCTCATATATCAGCTTCAAAGATTCAATGCCAAAGAAAAGAAGAAATACACGAATTATAGTCACATTAGCAACAGATGTATCCAGAGAGTTACAGGGAGCAGAGCGTAACCCTTCTCTGAAAAGAGGCAGCAAAGCATCCACACTTTTGTCCTTGACTTTATCTTCAGCAGCATACAAAACAAGAGGAGTTATGTGGGCTTGCACACACATATATGGCTCAGATACAGACAGACACACACAGTAAAAGTCTCAGGAATACTTACATCAAAATCTACTTTCTCACCCTCCGGTATTTTAGGAGCAGTTAGTCTGCAGAGAGTCAAAAAAAGAAAAAAAAAGTGGGGGGGAAAGGGAGGGGGAGAGGGAAAGGATTTTCATCTTAAAGAGCAGGCAGCTTTGTAAATAGCCTGCCCTAACCTGAACTGCCCTCAGGAATGATGCTAAGAAGAAGAAATGCTGACGGAGATACAAAGGTGAGACACAAGTTAATGGAAAACCACTCCAGAATAGCACTAAGGACCATTGTCTTTTGTGGAAGGTCATGCAGGGCAGGGAGTTACTCCTAAAAGCCCTTTACATTCCCAAAGCCTACAGTCCTTCCCTACCACAGGGAAAAACTTAGGTTCATGAGGCTGTTGGCACAGTGCTGCATGCTCCATTCTGGGCAGCTGATGGAATGGGTAGGGAAGGTGAAGGTGCTGGGGCTCAGAGCCAGAAAATCCATAGGAAAACTTACTTAAGCTTAAGTCAGCCCAGTCCAACACTTGCCATCCTTCCTACTGTCAGCAGTCCTGGATGAGTAGGTAGTTTACCCAGCCATGGCCTCTCATGGAGCATTTATTGTTGATCTATGTCTTGGGGCAATATGAAACTGCTGTATCTTGGACAGTTCACAAGTCCTCTGACCATCAGTAACTGCTTTTAAGACCCTGGTTAAAAACTGCTGCTAAGGCATCCTCTGGCAGAAGTAGACATCCTGGAAAAGCATGCAGGAGCAGCTGGATGTTGCCCAGGGGAGGGTTGGATAAAGGCTTTTAGTGGCCATTTGCCTAGTAGACAATCTAAGAGCTTCTGCTATATCAGAAAAATGATCCCAGGATTTTGAAACTCTCTGCTCCTCATACTTACTTTATTCTGGGCTTCTCCTCTGTATTTGGAAACATGGAGTAAAAAGGGAAGGGGAAAAGAGGGAGAACAGTTACAACAACAGAAATTATGCCAGCTACTAAATAAAAGGTGGGTAGGGAAATCTTAGGGGAAACATCCCAAAGAAACTGGTTAAATCACAGGCACTTCCAAAAGTAATACCCACAATCACATACCCTTTTTGCTAGGAGTGAATCTGGTTTTACCCTTGAAACAGAATTTGGCAGAAAAGAATCAAGAGACTGTATAGAAGTCCCAAATGTAGTATCTGGAAGGCAATGATTTCATGTAAATACTAAATTATTTTTCTCAAACCAACCTGACCAAAGCTCTACAGAGGACAGCTGGGCTGGAGGGTATAGAAAATGTTGCCTCTTTCAATCAGTACTTCCTTTGCTGAAGATAACCTGAATTCACAGTTACATCAATGATAACTAGCCTTCTGCAGTTTCACTTTAATACCTCACATGGAGGCCAGGAGGGAAAAAGCTTCATGACCCATATTTTATTCAGGTTCACTAACACCCAAGATAGCTTAGGGCTCATGCCCCTGAGATAGCTTAATGCCATAGGGAAGAATCTTATTCTTCTGCACTGAGTGGTGCTCTTCAAATCCAGCCTGGAAAGACTATTCTCTCTTAGCAAGCACCCTCTCCTGCTGAGGTATATGCAAAATTCTTATGGGCATAAATGGGAATGATCTTGCATCTTCAGGAGAGGTATAGTGCCCTGATAGGCTAAACCATCACAGACTGTCAGCTTGGGCCCTCTGGGCAGTTAAAAGGGTTCCCCTGCAACAAATGATCTTTCCTTTGCTCTCAGCTATGTGCTGTCTTATGAGTTACTTGCCTAACATTTGTGCTTGTGGTCAATTCCCCTCCCTGCTACACTTTTTAAACTTCAGTTATGAACTCCAGCATAATGCCAATAAGTTCAGCTCTGTTTCTTTCACAAACAGAAGTAAATTAAACTAGGTGTTTATTCTGGCCTAATCCCAGAGGGATCCAGGTTGACTTTCATAACCACACACTATATTTGAACTTACAGGGATGCTGCTGGATTCTGCAGTACAAGAATCTCCCTGCGATGGTTCAGTGGGAGGAACTAAGGTAAAAAGCTCTCAGCCTATTAAATCTGCTAAAAAATACCAGCTTTGTAAAGTAAAAGTAAAAACAGCCTCCCTCAGGAGTGGGTGCACAAGCCTTGCTATCCATATCAAGATACAGAAAGCTGTTATAATTTTTCAAATGCTTATTTGCATCCAGGTGCTTTGGGACTGATGGAGGAAATTTGGAATAACAAATTGTACAGAGTAGGAAAAAATAAAATGAAACATTATAAGAAGGAAGAACTAGCAAAAACTCTTACTGGAAATTATTTAGTGGAGACGACAGTTTCAAGGATATTGGATAATAAAAAAAAAAATCAAGAAAGCGGCTGGAAATGAGTTATTAAATAATTAAGAAAAAAGGTGTGAGAGGTACGTAAAAGAGATAAGAAATCAACCTTTCCTTTCTCTCTTACTTTCCTGTACCAATTTCAGTAGTTACATTTTGAGGAGTAGAATTTTCTCATCCACTGCAAAAACACTGCCTACCAAAACATACCTCAGTTGAGGCTAGAGAGATGCTAGTAAACTATACAGCATATAATTAGAAAAGTGTTATAGAACACTTGTATAAAGAAAGCCACAAATCACTCCTGAAGAAAAATATTATTAGCCAGCAGCGTGCTTCTGTATTTCTCCAATTATTTTTTAAATTGTTTTGTTTTTCAAATGGCCAGTGAGCTTCTTAAAACATTTTTTTTTTCATCTGGAGAGAGGAAAAATAATCACAATTAACCAGTCCATTGGGGATGTTACTGACACAGTATTCCCTTCCCTCATGACATATACAGTTAGTTTTCAGAAACATTCCTGTTTAGCTTAAAGCTGCCAGTTAGTAACATTTCAGAGAGAAGCTGGGGGCAAAGGAAACAGGAAACAACTGGTTTTGTTTGTTGACCTTGGAGGCCAGGATAGACAGCATCTGTCAATGTCAATGTCAATGAGCCTGGTTTCAGCTGCCACCAGATCAGCACTTTAAACATAATTAAAGCAACAAGCAATTGTAAAAGTAAAAATTAAGGTTAGTTGTTCCTGAAATACGAAATTTTAGTTAGAATATTTAAAGGTGCCTCCAGAAAACCAGAAAAGGAGATAACAAAGAAATATGAACCCTTATTAAAAAAACAGATAGTAATAAATCCGTCCTTTGCAGTGCATGACCTAGCATGGTTCATACTGTATGCACCAAAAGCAGCCCAGGGATGTGATTTTTTTTTAAACACTCTTCTTTCAAGAAACCAAGTCAAGGAACTGGGCCAAAAATTGTTGACAAGCAGGAATTGTCATACCAAATTCCTGTTCCTGTGTCGGATTTTGACTGACATTCTGGTCATTCTACCCATGAACCATGGGGCTGTGACAAAATCCCCAAATACATCCCTGCCAAAAGAAGGCAAGAGCCACTGGAAATCCAAGTTCACTGCCCTGGTGATTAAAGGTACAGACTCTGAGTTTCTGGTTTCTGAAAGGGTTAGCAAGAGGAGAGTACACACCACCATAAATACAACCTTGCTTTCTCCTGCCTGATCTATGAAATATTTACATAGTGTTCCCCCTTTCTGAAAATGCATCTGAACTGCCTTTACTTCATTCAGAAATCCCTTAACACCCTCCCTTAATTCCACTTCTCAGAAGCAACATCTCTAATTTACAATGTGTCCTTGAATAAAAAAATCAATATGCTATTAAAAATAAAAGGAAAGAGAGACAAAAATGAGAGAAAGAGTCTCAGAAAGGTCCTCAGGGTATTTCCCTAAATAAGAAAAAAGCCTGAAAAGTGAGCAAGAAGATTAAAACAAACAAACAAAAATTGACAAACCAAAACAAGGAAACACAGAAAATGTAGGGTGGTTTCAAGAACCGTTGGGCTTTGTCATTTGAAACAGATGGTCTGGTGTTCTAAGGATTAGGATGGTCAGAACACAACCAAGCTAATTCAAAGCCCTGTAGAAGTCCATGAGAGTCTTTCTGTACATTTAAACCAGTTTTGATTTTGGTCCAGGGGGCCTGAGGTATATTGCCCACATATAAGAGCAAAACTGACCCTGTGTACATTTAGATTTGGTCCTTTCACATGAGTCTTGTCCGCACACAGGTGCTCCAGCACCCACCCGACTAAGTATTACAAACACACTCTCTTAGGCCTATGGCCTGCCCCACTAGTCTGAAAATTTATTCAGTGCTTGATGTTTAGCACAATTTTAAGTGTATGCCTGAAACAGAAATTTAAATATCTGTAGATTCAGGCCTGGGGACTATGACCTTCTAAGGCTGGGTGAGGCAGGCATGTCTATGCAGGGCTCAGCTCCATTTTCAAGTGTGTCACTGCAATTTGAGAGATACTTCCTTCATGTTTAGGGGACAGAGAAGGTTTGCTGGTGAGACATATGACAGAATATGTTCTCTTGAAAAGAGAAGTCTAGAGCAAGCTTGTAGAGCTTGGTTTTCAAGGTCTACTATCCTAATAAGGGTGTACAGGCTTCTCAATACAATAGCGACTCCTCAAGGGTGCTTGGATATGCACAGTGAGCGATTCTTTGCGGCAGAAAGGTTTTGGCCCAGTTCCTGAGTTTAATATAAAGTGAGGAACAAAAAGAAATGCGGGGGGAAAAAAGTGAGAGATGTTAGAAAGATGACTTTGTTGTCCTAAGACAACACCGAGCTACCATCACAGTATTCGCCGCCTTCATCAGCTGTAGGTTGAAGGATAAAAGCAAAAGAGAAGAAGCACAGTAGTCAATACACAACCAGTGCTGTTCTCCTAAGAGCAACTGTCCCACACTCCCTCCCTGCTACTCTGGAAACCTTGCACTCACTGGAGATTGAACAAGGAGAAAAAAACACCTTTTAAGTGATTTGATCTGGCAAACAAACAGCCTTTTTCTCCATGTTCATCCAACACCATAGAGAGACCATTTTTCTCCTGTACTCTCTTTGCTCTTGAACAAGGTCAGTTTTTAACATTGTTTGCCCAGCACTGAAAGAGAAAAAGGGTGAGAGTCTGTAGGTGCATCACATACCTTCTTCAGGGGCTTCCTCTGCTGGTGTCGTGATGCGAGAAGTGATGGAAAGACAGGGAATAGGGGGTGGAGGAAAAACAAACAACAGAATAGATATTTAAAGCTCTTGGAGGCCTGAGAAAGAGACCAGGGAATGCATGAAGGGGGGGAAGGGAGGGGGAAAATAAAGGAATTAGTGAATTAAGGTAAGGAGAAAAGGCATCTGGAGAGCCTGTCAGAAGTTAAAGATGCTGTAAGGTTAAAGTAGTAGTAAGCATGAAGATTAAAGGAGAAAAGGGCTGCAAGTGATCATTGTGGTTAATATTTGTTTCTCTTGTTTTGTTCTCTTCTACCAACTCAGGACTCCTGTTTTCTCTCTTTCACACACACAGTCTCATGCTGCAACTAGAAGGAGTAAATCAGAAGTCATGTCACATACCTGGCTCATGAACTTCAGGTGTGAAGTGTCATGGAACAAGATGCGATGGAAAATAAGAGAATGAGAACAAGAAACCTGTTATTTCACATGCCAAAAGAGCTCTTCAACCAGAGGGGCAGAGGAAAGTGGGGAAGGGGAATGAAAGTGAGAGTAAACCTTAGATAAAATAAATAAATTACATCTGAATAACATAAACAGAAGTCACAGGACACGAAAGGAATCCAGTCTGGTGAACCAGGCAGATTTACAATAATAGTCCGGTGCCTAAGAAAAACTTATTAACATTAAGTGACATAAAGCACAACCTGACAGCACAGTGTACCAAGGTTTACCTTGATTTGAAATATGCACATGAACATAGTCAGCACTCAAAGTGCTTAGATCCAGCCTTTTCTACAGCAGTATTGCAGTCATTTGAAACAAACACAGCGTGGTTCAGAAACTTACTGAAATACATGCTGTAACTCATCATCTATGTTCAGCTAACTTCTAAAGAAGCTCAGTCTCTTTTCTAGATCTATGGCTCAGGCCATTTTCTTCCTTGAAGACAACTTGGATGCCTATATAAATCTACTGCTGTTCTTCATATCCATTTGCAACACAGAATTACAAACACTACTTCATAGGAAGAAAAGGTTCATTAAAAGTCAATGCAGGTCTACATTTCATTCTGCTTTTTTTTTGGCAAAGCAAGAATCAATCAGGAATGTGGGTTTGCAGGACAGATTTTGCTTCTCAGCCACACACACACTACCAAATATATTGCAAAGCAGGCATAAAAATAATGCAAATTCTGACAGTATTTATATTTCCTGTGTACAGTCAGTGGGTCAAACTCTACCCTGCAATTTGAAACAAAGCTTCTCCTATAGGAAGAAACATTCATTCTCAAATCACAGAACAGAATTTAGCCCATTCCACAAGGACAGTTTTTGCTGAGCTATTCTTTCATGACAGTGTATGTGTTCCCCCAGTTTTTAGTATATTTTCATGCAACAGGTAACTTTCCTCCTCCTTACTGCTGATTACATTTGACCGAGAAAAAAACAATATTAAACTAAAAAGCCAACAATCCCAAAGGCATGCAAATTGCAAGCTATCATTAACAGATAGGTTGTTATCTCCTGTCACCTTTTGTTCACTTCCCACCATGCACACTGTCCCAGCAGCCTGGCCCTGGAGAGTTTAGAAGTTAAATCACATACCTGGAGGGGGGGCTTCATTTAGTAGGAAGTGTCAGGGGAAAATCATAGGAAAGGAAGATAAAAGAATTAGAAATAAGTTATTCAGGAGAGGATCACCTCAAACTTTGGTAAGACTGGGTTGAAGAAGTATCATTTACAAACTAGGTTATAGTGTTAATAAGAATGGAAAAGGAGAGTAATTACAGTGAGATGTGAAGTAGACAGGGAAGGGATGCCATAGAAATGAAAGATAAAAGGAATTTAACTGTTGACAAATTAATTCATGCAAATATATAAACAGAAGCCAACTGTAGTAAAGCTGGTAATCCTTACATTTGAAAGAAAACATGTCCAAGAAGAGAGTTTTACAAGCATGTAGTGTAACCTGTATTTCAGCTATGCATACGACCTTTTAGCTATCAGAGCCGGTACTGGGATACAAGAATTACTGTAAGGAAGTCCTACTTTGGGTTTTAGCTCTATGTTTGCATCTAAAGCTCCTCCGTTTAAGAACCTCCACTGGCAAATGTGAGGCTTAGCTCTGCAAAAATGGTATACACAGGGCTTGTCTCTTCTGCAAAAGAGTAGAAACCACTCGAGCCTGCATGCCAGAATCCTGCTGCAGGTGATACCCGTGAGCAGAAGCAGCTTGTGTTTCTGCAGCTTGGGTACCTATTCTGTGCCCTGGCTGTAATGTAGTCACTGCCCTATCAGTTTTCAGGGTCTCTAAAATGTTTCTTTCAAGCTTCTTTGAAGGTGACTTCTCAGTTACAAACAATAATTATACTTTCCTATAGGGAAAATAAATTTTGAGGAATTTTAAGAATGGATTGGTTCTTCATGACTCAGGTTTTCTTCAACATCTTCAAATTCCTATGTACAGGAATGCCGCAGATTAATACATAGGAATTTAGAAGTCACATACAAGTACTTGGTTAGGTGGAAAGCGTCAGCAAAGAAGAATAAAGGAAATAGAGTAAGAATCATGCAAGAGCAAGAACTCTCAACTTGTGCAGGCCAAAGCTGTGACTTAGAATATGTGTTAGACAATGACATCATTAGTAACAGAGAGAGTAAATAATCATACAGTGACATGAGAAGTTGGTACAGTCTCCCTCTGACATAAATTTTTTTTAAGCTTGTCATATTTACATCTTTATAAACTTCCCTGGGTTTTGTGCTTTATGTTACAGAGGGAAAAGAAAACATAGGGAGGCTGTAGGTATGGATTTATTGTTAATTAGATTATGTTAATACTTGATGTTTTGCATATATTTCAAGTTTATGTATGTCAAAGCTTGAGACCAAAGCTCAAGTAATGAGTCGCAGTTAACAGATAGCAGGGAAAAGAAGTACAGAGGCAGGCAGAACAGTTAGGGTGGTAGCAATGACTTTTAACTCATGCAAACCAAAATCAGAAAAACCTTAAGAGCTGATAACAGACAAGAATTAATATGGTTAAAAGGAGAAGAGAAAGACATAAAATGAGAAGCTATGAGAACAAGAGGGAAATGAGAAGCATCACACAGACAAATGTTGAAGTGTTAAGTCATGCATAAATCAATCAGACAGCTTTCATCTCACTCACTCCAATCCCAGCAAAAGTACTGATGTCATCTAAACTAAGAGGCTAATCTCCCTCTGCGGACAGCAGAGTGAAATAGCTAGGGTGGGCAGCTGCTGAGATGTGACTGCTTTAATAAAGCTACTCCAAATGGCACAGAATAAACTTCAAAGACAGCTTAGAGGATGCTGCAAGTTCAGTTTCTTTTTTTCCAAATAATAAACACTATAATGTTTTCATACGCAGTAGGGACTGCACTGGGTCCAGTCAGAGGCTATTTATACACTGAGATACTGGTTTACAAAAATGTTATTACAGTTTTCATGCAACAGTTAGCTCTCATCCTCATTATTATGCATCACAGGGCAGAGACAATTATTACTGGTGGAAGGTGTAAGAAAGCTGCAAGTTATAGTTTATAATTAATATTTTACTTTTATCTGTTTTCTTCCACCATCTTAGAATTCCTGAGTATAATATTAGAGTTACTGGTATCATTTTCCAATAGAAATCATAGCTTCAAATAAATTTCAATATTTCAAAACTCACATAGATTAAGCTAAGATTTTGGTTAAAAAATTTGAAACCATTTCACAACCGTGAAAGGTTGCATCGATATTACCATCTCTAGAACGAAACCTTTTCATTTTTTTGCCTTGTGACAGTCTCTCATTCCAGATTTGCTCTTGCATTACACTATATATGCCCCACATTACCCATAAAATCAATGCTTCAAAAGCACTGAAATAAAATATTCATTTCAAAATTTGGAAATCTTCCATAGAGGAAAGAGGAAAAAATATAAAATGTTGGAATAAAATCTTTTATTTCAACTATAAAATAAATAATTTTTAATAGCTGCCAAACAAGTCTTTCCTCCTTTTTTGTTCGTTTGCTCATTTTTTTTTAAAAAAAAATCTATTTTGTCTCCTTTCAGAACATGACCAAATTGTGAAATTGTGAAGAGCAATTGAATTTCCAGCACGCAATAACCCTTCAGATTGACGCAGAGGAATTCAGAAGTCACATACCTGGTTCATGGACTTCTTTAAGAGGGAAGTAGCAGGGAAGGAGATGTAAAGAAAGATAAGAGAATTAGAGTGAGAAACAGAGGATGATTAAAACAAGAACTTACACTTTTTAGCCAGGATGGAGAGGTTAAAGGGGTAGAAACTATTAATAAGATTAAAAGGAGACAGAGGGCACATATGGATGTCGATCAGAAAATCATTAAGAGAAAGGACAGGGGGTGCTGGGAGATAAAAGATGTAGATGACTAACATATGTATTCATAATGTTATAGATGAAGAGTCATTGGTAGCCTGTCATTAACAATATTGTATTTAAATCAAGTTCATTACCCATAAGTTTGAATGTGTGAAAAGGCTATAGGCAACCTGTTCTTATTCATGTGCATAGAAATCCCAGCCTCTGTGGAAATCAATGGCTTGGAGGAGCTGGCATTGATTTCTTCAGTGCCCAGGATTTCGACACTGGTGCATGGAACCACATGCCCCATGTGCAAAGGTAAGTATGAGCATGTTACTGCTCTCCATCCTGCAGGATAAATTGTCCAATGAGAGCCTAGCTGGACATGCAGAGAGGGGGGCAGGAGAACAATTGAAAGCTAAATAGGTTTGGGCTGTCAGGCTGATGCTTTAATAAGTATGACCTACAGTTTTGCTAATCGCACAGACTGTCTTACCAGATCTGGACTTTAATTCACATTATAAAGTCAAGCAAAAATGCAATCCTGCTACCCCTGGTTGTGTTTTTTACACATTAACCCAGACAAAATACCAATAGTTATGAAAAAAGGCATGCAAATACATCTTTCCTCTGAACTTGCATTTTCTGCAAATATGCTGCAACTAAAACAATGCTACTCAATCCAGTCCTTAGCCCAGCAGAAAACTAGGTGTGACATGGTGTCTCTTGTCACTTATGATTTCAGGTGCAAATCTCTTCTTATCAGCATATATTGCTGCAAAAGCGACCTTTGTCTCTGTGCAGTGGACAGGAGCAGTGCATGGGCTGAAGGATGTGGCTTGCCCCAGGGCATGGCTGACCCACCTCCAGCCCCAGTACATGGTGTAGAGGAAACGCTTTTGGGAGCACTGATCCGAGTACCAACTGGTGTCCGTACTGATAGCCTGGTTAGAGAATCAGAGCGCTGGGGAATATATAAGCACTGCCCAGCCTGTGCTTTGGGCACTGCTTTCAAAACAGCAGTTAGTACTTATTACTTATCACTCTGCGTATCCTACGAGAGCGAAGCAGCTGTCAGTGAGCGTGGAGAGGATAGTTTTGCATCCTCTCCTCTTCAACCACCTCCAGAATCCCGGCGTGTGTTACTACTTCAGACAGAAACAGGGGAATTCACAGGTCATGGCACATACCTTCCTCATGAGCTTTAGCAGGTGAGAAGAGTCACAGAGCAAAATGCAAAGGAGGACAAGAGCATTAGAAAGATCTGAACAACCTTTCAGTCATAAAAAATGGAGGGGGAAGGAAAGCCTATGAGTATAATGCAAGGAAATAAAAACATGGATACAAAAAAAGCACTACTGGAAGTGAGGGTACAAATGGCCTGAGATATTAAAAACATAAAGCTGATTTAAGTGGCCATATGACATTTGTCTTACACACATATTCCTGCAGTCTTGCATAAAGCCTGGAGCAGCATACTATTTCACAGCCCTGATACTCTCTCACGTGGATATAGCCTAAGGCCAGCAGGTTTTTGTGGCTGCACTTACCAGTCTGATACACTGGCCTCAAAAATCTTTATTGCACGAAGAAGAAAACCATCTTCAATCATTTGCAAAGCTAAAGCATCAAAATTGTCATCGGTTGCATTAAGCTGAAGAAGGGGAATGTGGAAAGGGTATCATAAGAATGTCAGCCCAGTAAAGGAGAGCAAACGCTCTCTGCAGCTGCAGCATCAGCAACTGCTGTAGCAGCAGACTGATCATGGGTACATCTGTACATCATCCAGAGGTTCAGCCCACCCTAAATGGTCCAAAATAAGCCTCACAGGGAGACCCAACTACTTTCAGAGCAGAGGCTTTTCAATTTTAATTCTTTTAAGACATTTCCCAGTATTTTCCGTGCATTCTTTCATGCAACAATTACCACATAGCATCAGCAGTGTACTCAATTCCAAGACAGAACATGAAGGGAGTACAAAAAAACAAAATGGTGGCAATTTTTATTCTATATTAATATGACTATTTTTAAATCCTGTTGCATTTTACCATCTTATGGCTTACTGCCTAAACCAGAGCTTACTCTGAAAGAAGGGAGTCATGTCACATACCTTCCTCCTGAGCTTCTTTAGGTGGAAAGAGCCCCAGGACAGGATGCAAAGAAACATTAGGAGAAACACATTACTACACAAATTTATATTAGACAGGCTGAAAACTCTGTTAAACCAGAGGGAGAAGCTTTATCTCAGTAAAATATACACGAATGGTCAGGAGGGGAAGGAATTTAAGGCACACGTGCTCGGGAAACAACTTCATTTTGTGAAGGGAAGAGGCAAAAAGATATTGGAGAGGGAAAATCTCACAGTAAGCTCAAATAACACATGCTGAAATTTCTCTCTAGTTCCAGCTTTAAAGGAACAACCTCCTGCCATGGCCGAGATGGGCTTTACAGTGAGCTCCATACATGGTAAAAGAGGCTGAGTTACCACTGAGGCAGTATCTGCCAGATCTTGCATCAAGACCATTCCCATTTGTAACCCTGCAGCAGAGCTGGAAGGAAAGGTGGAAAGCAAAGACAACAGAAGCAATAAGGCAAAGTAACCAGGTCCTGCCTCTCTCAAACCACCCCTGAATCTCCCATTGCTGCCAAGGAGCCTGTGGGGAGTAATTCAAAAGGCAATGGCATGTCCCTGCTTCATGAGCTTTGTCAGTTGGGATGTGAAAGGCAGCAAGAGCAATGAGATGGAAAATGAAAACAGTTAAACTAAAGGGTGTGTGAATGCAACAGGGATGGTCTAAAAACCACAGATGGTATGAAACAGAGAAACAGAAGAGGAGGTGGAATGGAGACAGGCAACCGAAGCATGCGCAGGTACAAGAAATGTAAAGCCTTCAGGACCTGGATGCTATAAAAACCCTGCATACCTCTCAGAGCGGGTCTCCCATGGCATTTAAAATGGTTTACATTTGTTTCAAATATATTTATAGCACAAAGCTTTGCAAATGCAGAACCAACACACCCTTTGGCTCCTCCTGCATGGAGCATCACATCCCAAACCTCTCAAGTGCAAAGGGTGGGTTTCTGTTCCAGCCCTTCTTCTGCCCTGCCTGTCCCACCTTGCAAATGCGACGTGCAATGCAGGGAGCCCACTGGGGTTACTTGCCAGCAACTACATAGATATGATTAATATAATACCGCATTCTGCAGTATTAATATTTATATTATATATAATATATATTATAGTCTGCAAATTTGTAATATACAAAATATACTATATATAATATTACATATTCTAGAATATGTATTATGTAACATATGGCTACACACATACCTTACCACAGATGGATTTTGATTGCAAAATCCATCTGATCATTATCTGCCAAGCTACACAGGGGAAACCAGTTGACATCTGATAAAAACCTTTATAGCCAGACTTCAGTTATTCCATGGTCAGCATTACAAACTCCCAGGGCTGAAACTCAGCCTCGGAGCCTGCAGTAGCTTCGGTGAGGGACGTGTCTGCACAGACACAGAAAGATATGGGACACCTTTGGTGCAATGTGTGGACAAGAAAAGCCCTCTGCCTGCAGATCATCTGTCCCAGTGTGTTTCTCTTGCCTCTTGTTTTCTTCTATCACCTTGCAAAATCGGGGTGTGCATTGGCACCGAGCCCTGCTGCAGGAAAAGGGGTGTCCAAGAAACTGTTTCACATACCTTCTTCTTGAACCTCTTCTGCAGGTGGGAAACAACAGCAAAGGGAATGAGAGGAGAAAATTTAAAAGTATATCTTATTAAAACATTCTTGAGGTTTGCCAACCTCCTGGGCTGTTATGGTAAGTACACATGATGATGGAATTACAGAGTTAGAATTAAAAAAAAACATTTTATGGGCACATTATAACATTATAAATATTAGTGAAATATGGGAATGTGGCCACAAATGAAAACCACATTAAAAAAGCATACAACATTTTATACCTTATTAGAGCTGGCTGAAATTTCCTAAAATTGACTTTTGGTGAATTTTTAAACAACAATTAAATCACTGGGGTTTTTTGTTAGTTTGTTTTAAATCTTTTTTTCAAAGAGTGAAAAAATTTCACCAACATTTATCTATTTTTGAAATTTCAAAGAAATTCTTTCCTGCATTTCAACAATTGGATACAAACTTTGCAGGGTGCTCCCCTCCCTTTTAAAAAATCTAAACTTTAGGAGAGAAAGGAAGGGACTTGACATCATTGTGGTAAAGAAAACGCAAGCATTTCAGTAAAAATTGTAGGTCAAAACAAATATATTGTTTCTATATACATATATGCATATATATACACACAGACGTGCATATATAAAAATTATATTTTTTAATAGGTGTGCATATCCATATATGTAAACATATATATATATATATATATATATATATGGTTTGAGGTTTTTTTTAAAAAAAATACCAAAAAACAGGCCAAATTTCCTACCAGCTCAGTAAGTGACATCAATGTCCACAATTACATTGATGTCTGTGGCTCAAGATCGAGCCCCAGTCACTGTGTGTGAACAATTTATTCTGGATTTCTTCACACACATTCTTCCTCCACATTAAGAGAGAAAGAAAGCAGAAACCATGTCACA
The DNA here is from genome assembly GCA_033459285.1 of Clamator glandarius. NCBI lineage: Eukaryota > Metazoa > Chordata > Aves > Cuculiformes > Cuculidae > Clamator > Clamator glandarius. The sequence continues at coordinate 2,224,881 of JAUNZM010000125.1, forward strand.
TACCTTCTTCCTGAGCTTCAGGTGGCAAGTGTCATGGAACAAGAAGCAACAGCAAGCAATGAAATGAAAACAGAAAAGTGTTAGAAACTGGTATTGGGGTGAGCTCAGGCCTGGAATAAAGAGTGATTAGAAAGTAATGGAGAGATGTTACATGGAATAGAAATTGATGGCTTTGGAAGATAACACAGTGGGCAAGCAAAAGTGGAGTGATACACCTCAGAGGAGTCAGTCATGCAAATTAAAAAATAGGAAGTCACCTGCCTATTAATTTCATATTAATCCTTAAACCCAAAAGGACACAGTGAGGGAAGGAAGGAGAAAAGCAAGAAGAAATGCTTCTCCTTCTAGGAAGGCTTGTCTGCAGGAGCAACACCCCTTGGCTACTCTTTGGACATTTGACAAGGCATGAAGAATGGAGCATGTGTAGCACCTTCACACCCTGGCTCTGCCCCTCCAGGCAGGACTAGAGACACAATGACGACTGGAGGCACCTCTACAACCCATTTCATATGTCTGTTTTCCTTTTTTTGAGCCCTTGATTCCCTCAGAAGCACCACTAGAGCATTTAGAGAAATAAGGATAATGTACCTTAGGTCAGGAACTACTCTGAGCACAGCTACAGTAGCACCTCTCTTCCCACCACCATTGATAGGAATTAACCAGTTACAGCAGTTTAGGGGAACTCATGACTGAAAAAAAAACTGCTGTGTATAAAATCCTCAAGATGGACACTTCTGCACAGGTGCATATCTCCATCTCAGAGCTAGTCTTTCACCATCCATGTGCAAATATTCCACCTCCCAGTGAGGCTTTTGCTTTTGACCCCCTAGAAAATTTCTTGGACACTAAGGTCCTGTGAGAAAGACCAGAGTTTGGCCCTTGTCTCTGTCCGAGTCACCTTGGGACCATGGAGGATGACAACTAGCTGCACTCTCTTGAACTGAAGCCAACATATCAAAAGCACTCAGCAAAGACACTGATACATCTTCAAAATCTTTCTCTCCCTGCTGTCTACACAAGTTGAAACAACTCGGGTGAGAAGGGCTTTTCATGCTCCATCTTTCCAGATCTGCACTCTGTCTCCTGCAGCTTGTCAAATCATCTTTTGCCAACTAAAAGTATGTTAAAAACTTCATCTTTGCCAGTCAGTTCTCTGCCTTGGCTTTTCCATCCTTGGCAGTGCCCTATTAGGTGCTCCTCAGGAGCTGGGTATCCTGCTCTTCTTTTCATTTTTATAATTTAAACCAAATACATGGATATTGCCAAAATGAGAATGCCAGGATTTCACAGATGATAAGTTGGATGGGCTCTGCACCAGTCCCTGCTCTAAAATGCTCTGAGTTTACAGACAGCTTAGCTCTCAGCTTTACAGCTATCCCCTATGGCTCATACAAATATTGCGTTTTAATGTAATGTGACAGCTCAGCACATTATGGACTCAGTTTGTCCAGTTTTTATGGTTTCTGACTGATCTACTGATCAAGTGTTTCAGATAACCTTTAGCGGCAAGTGCCAAAGAGAAGGGTGAAATACAGACAGGGAAAAAGCAGGACCAAGAATCAAAGAAAGAAAAATTACGTTCCAGTTTTTTTTGTTACCTTCTTCTTCGTATTCCTCTGCATTGAAATAAGGGAGGGGGGGAAAAAAGCAGACAGATCAACCATCAGCCTTGACACATCAGTAGGATATTACCCATGGTAGAGCCCTTTTTGTTCACAGGGATGACAGGAAAGATGGTCTCTGAGAGGCCTTTTCCAAGTCAGCAAGTAAAATAGCAAATAAAATTACTTTGGGGGGGAGAAAAAGAGGAGGTAGAAAAGGAGAAGGCGGCGATATTGTATTGATTTTTTTCCTTGGGCAATGGGAACTCAGGCATATATGCATGTTAAGTAGAAAGAGGAGTCAGAGAGGGCTTTTGAGTGTAAGAAAAAAGCAGTAGAAACTTGTATATGTATATCGCCTGTATGTATTGTGGGTTTCTATGTTTTAAAACATATATTATGTATACAAAAGCCACAAAATAATTTGCCAGCAGATGGCAGTGCCCCTACAAAAAAACCCAAAACAGTAGTGACCTCTACAACCAGGGCATCAATTTGGGGCTACAAGTAAAGCAAAATCACCAGAAGCCGGTGACAGTCAGACAGACAAACACACCAAAAAAAAGACATCAGATTTTCACCTTTTGTGAAAATATCAACATTGGGCAGAAAAGAGAAGGTGGACACTAACAGCGAATGTTTCAGGCTTGCGTGCAAGCAATTAGAGACAGATTTAAAACTTACCCTCTCCTTGCTCCCTGTGAGAGAGAAAAAAAGGTTATTTAAACAAGATAAGTAATCCTTCCACTCCATATTATCACCAAGCGTTACACCATATACTGAAGCAACCCAATGCACTGTTTAAATTCTGTTGGTTTTAATTTCCTCCATTCTCCCTTTGTTATTCCAGGAACTATTTAGTTTTTAGATGAGTAAAGTCTGGGTTTGGGTTTTATTTTAAATAGTGTTCCTCATTCTAGTGGTGTGTATGGATCCATACCAGGAATAATCCTACTGCCACAGGGCTATGACATGATACCTATGCTTAAGTGCTCTGCAGGGGCTGATGAAGCTGGACCTCAGCCCCAGTGTGCCAGGCAAGTCAGTAGCTGATGGAGTCCAGACTTACTACAGGCTCTCTGAACCTTAGAGCTGTCTAATAAAAATTTGGAATAAGCCAGATATTACTCAACGATTATCTCGTGGCTGTAGCAACTTCAGTCTTGGGGTCTGTTTCCATTCCTTGGCCTCACTTGTCAGCTTCTTCCGCACTACCATTGCCTTGCATGAAACCCAAAGCCCAGAACAACCCTGGGGCCAGACATGAAACAATGGATGTGTTAGTAAGAGATTGCTTGAAATAGGTGTCCAATCTCACCTTCGTAATTTTGCTTTTAAATCAGCCTGGACAAAATTACAAAGGTCGAGCTAAGCCTGTCTTGTAGCAGAGAAGGGGACTAAGTGACCACTGAAGGTCTATCCATGATGTCTCTGATTGCACAATTGACCTAAATCTCCCCTTCCCACTTACTGATGCATAAACATCAAATGACTCCATTGGATTTGGTCATATAACTGTAGGTTTGTTAAACCAGGGCAGAAGGTGGCTCTTCTACCACCCTGTGTGCTTAATTCCTTCTCCTCCAGCTGTAGTGCTGCAGCCATCGAGGACAGGCTGAGCAGGATGCAGGTGTTTGGAGGGTGTCCCAGGTTGGACAGGTTGGGTATCAGGTGAACTTTGATTGACCATTTGACACCTAGAATTTAAGATGTCCCTTCCTCACTGCCTCAAGGGGCTTCGGTCCATGCATGGAGCAGGACCCAGCATCTCCTCCCCACTGGGATGCTCTCCCTCCACTGTGTGGAGCCAATCTGAACCATGAACATGCAGGCAGCTTTCTCTCTACTTACACTTCCTCGGTATCAGACATGTTGGCAGTGAGTTTCTAGACAAAACATGAAAAGAAGGGGGGGAAAAAAGAGAGAAAAAAGAAAAGGAGTTATTAGTGGGAGTGCCTCCTCAGAAAAGCCAAGGCAGAGCAGATGGGTTGACACACAAAGACAAAAAAATCCAGTCATCCGCTTTCCCACACAGCAGCCAATCCCCCACCAACACTGCCATTTTGAGAGCAGTACAGACCTTTGCCAGCCAGGTCAGAGGAGGAGAGAGGAAAAGGGAAGATCATCTGGAAAGACATGCCCCACCAACCTGGCTTTAAGTTACAAAACCTCCAAAGCTCAGGGAAATGGGTGTCCTCTTGCTCCCATCTGACATTTCCATTGCTCCAGCAAGATCAGAGAAATTTTTCTGTTACACTACCACAAGTGGGAAGGCACCAGCTCCAAAACATTAGTGAGAGTTAAAAATATAAAATAACTGAAAATACAATATACCCAGAGATAACTACTTATTTGTCAGGACCTAAAAGTGCCTTAGATAGTAGTGTCTGGTTTATACAGCTGATGAATGAATGAATGAATGAATGAATGAATGAATGAATGAATGAATGAATGAATGAATGAAAAAATATCTGTTGATAAGTTTAGGATGAGAACTGGCCAAAAACCTGGTTAGAATCATAGAATGGTTTGGGTTGGAAGGGGCCTTAAAGATCGTATAGTTCCAACTCCCCTGCCATGGGCAGGGACATCCCCCTAGATCAGGTTGCTCAGAACCCCATCCAGCCTGGCCTTGAACACCTCCAGGGATGGGGCAGCCACAGCTTCCCTGGGCAACCTGTGCCAGTGCCCCACCACCCTCACAGTAAAAAGCTTCTTCCTAATATCTAATCTAAATCTCCGCTCCTTCAGTTTAAAACTGCTACCCCCTCATCTTATCCCTGCACTTCCTGACAAAGAGCCCCTCCCCAGCTTTCCTGAAGCCCCCTTTAATTACCAGAAGGCTGCTGTATGGTCTCCCGAGAGTCTTCTTTTCTCTAGGCTAAAGAAGCCCAGCTCTCTCGATCTGAGAGGCAATTGCCTGACTAGGCAATCCATATCAGTGTAAGCAGTTATGTTTATTACAACCAATCCTCACACCATGGGGCAGAAGCAAACACGTCCACGACACCGTCACGGCTTGCATTTCTGCACAGCCCGAGTTGTGGCTGCAGTCAGACCACTGCCCACGAGACATGCAGCCTGGGAAATGTGAGGGCTGGATATAGCCACTCTGCCGATTTTTGACAGTCCTCAAATGTGAGTATCAGAACCTCAGCTGGAGTCAGGGGGAGCAGTGCTGCTGTTCACGGAGCATCATGGTAACATCACACACTGCACTAGGCGCAGTGATGGCAGCACCTGGCTCTCCTAGAAGTATCAACAGCCCTGAGGTCAGGGGAAGGGTGTGTGGAAGGACCCCTCAAACTTCCTCCATATCCACAGCAGATCTTAAATTAGAAAGCCAGGATCCTCCTTGTTGGGAAACCTTAGCCATGACTTTCATTACTTCATTATTCAGCTGATATATGAGAGACATCTTGAAGGAGCAGGTGGGCTGACTTAGGTTCAAAAGGAACAACTGCAGCTCAGCAGCTTTCTATTTCAGAGGAAGGCAGTAATCCCATAGCCTCCAACCCTGCCCTATAAGGGATCCTCTCCATTCCCCAGGAATGAACCTAGGCACCATGTATTAACACCGACAAGATTTAAAATTCCCATGTTCTAAACAGCAATAAACAGCCTGCATTTTTTTTTCTTCTAGTTCCTCATTTATCCTCTTTTTGAAATTCAGCATTGGCCTGGAAGTAATACCAGCATTGGCTATGTTATGAACCAATCTAGTAGCTGGACAGGAGAATGATCTGCTGTTAGGACACACGAGATCTGGGTTCAATCTGGGTTCTTGGTCTCAGGCTGCTTTTAACTTGGTAGCTGTGACTGCTCACTCCTCAGATGCAACAGCCATCCCAAAGGGTACTTTGGAAACTCTAACCACACCAGGCAGGAGGAATCCTGAAGGAATTTCAGCTCTGCAAAAAGCTTTTCTGCTGCATCAATTCCTACTGCTTCTTCTGTTACTTACTTCGATGCGAAACACCTCTGGTCTCTCTTCCCTGGTCTTTTTTATCCAGAGGATCAAATCTTTAGGATACAGACTTCCACTTGCCATCTGCACAGTGGCTAGCAGTATAATAGGTTTGCAGTCTCATTTCAGGCTCCACAAATTATTCAAGGTACTAGTAATAACTTTTGATAACATGTTAGTTTATAGTGGGACAGCACAGCTTCTCCTGGCAAAAGCTTGTAGAAGGAAACTGCCAGATACTCAGATGTTGTCTCCTTCCAATATTCATTATCTCTAAAGATTCAGGGCAACGGCCAATCTTCCCACTGATTCTGTGTTTAATTTATAAATCCAGATTTTTGTCTTCCCAGGGTAGAGTTAAAAAGAAGAGGACTTTTAAAGGGCTCTAGGCTAAACTCTTCTTCCCTCTCACTTGAGTGGCAAGAAGAGTAATATTGCTCAGTGCTGGACAAGAAATCAGCTTGAGTGCTCTGCACATACATAAAGGAAGCAAATGTTTGTTCTCTGTAAGGCAGGCACATAATGCAGCACATACTGTTCTTTCCAAGGCAATTGAAGTCAACGGGTGTCTTTGCAATCAGGCTTTCTACTAACAGTTATTGGAATGAGCTCATCCAGTCTCCTATTTAGCTCTAGGGACATCTTGCTGAGGACTGTCACATTGGCTGTTCCCCTACACCCTTCCATATTTGTTAATCCAAGTGCTGCAAATGCAAATGGGATTTTGCACGTCCGCATGCTATAAAAGTTGAGTGAGAATGCCAGCATCCTTGACACTATAGGATGTTTTATTGCATGTCCATGTGCTATAAAAGCTGAGTGAGAATGCCAGCATCCCTGACACCATAAGACCAACCCTGAGAGGGTTTCTGGGCCCCAGATAAAATGAATTAATAACAAGTCATTGGCAGACTCTGTGCAGAGATGAGCCAGATGCAGAAACCTCACAGGTTAAGGCAGAGGGGACAAAAAAATCCAAGGGCGGATGCAGATACCAGCCTTGCCAAGGGTTAAACATTCAGTCCCATTTGGTCTCTCTGTCAGGAGAAGCTGACATTTAAGGCTGTAGCTGACTGCCATGTCCTGGCTGGAATGCCAGAAAGGTCTTGCATCAAGAAGGACAAGGTGTCTGTCTGTTTTGTGGCACTCAAAAGCCATCTGGTCCCTCAAAACTAAGGCAAAATGCAGATCATAATAGCAACAGCCGCCTGAGATGAGAAAGGCTCTTTAATGCCCAGCCACTGTCCACGTAGCTAACCCTGTCATCAAAGCAGCCAACAAAACCAAACTGTATTTACATCCAAAAGGTAATAAAGCAAGCAATCTGCTAAGCAATATTTTTTGCAGATAGGATTATGTTTGCTAAAGGCAATGGAAAGTCTCCAGCTGGCTCAGGATTACCGTCAGATAGAAATCACTCTGCACAAAGCAAATGCAGCCTAAGATTAAGGTTGTTAGCACCTTAAGGCAATAACTGGGGTTTGTTTGTATAGTAGCAGAAAAAATGGGGTCTGGTCTTGACTGAGATTTAAGGATGTAATAAAATCAAGTAATAAATATTGCCCACTGTTTGGTAGGAAATCAAAAAACATGGAAAAGTTTTGTCAAACCAAAAATTCCCTGCCTGCTCCCACTCGTTAAAGGGAAAAGCAAACATTATTTTCCACATTTTGTTTAAGCTAAGTGGATCATGGCTGGAGGACAAACACCCCAGTCCTCACCAGACTGAGGGGGGCAGGAGCACCGCATCCTTTTGGCCCCAAATGCTCCTGCCCTTGGCTGAAAGAGCAGAGCCAGCACATCCCAAGAAGAAGCCTCTTAACAGCTGAGAATGCACCCAGGAGTGCAAATGGGCTGCCTTGCACCTTTGGGCTGTTCCTGGAAATAACCCAGCCATCAATCATCCCCTCCCAAACCAGGCCATACAAGGGAGGCAAGGGAGCAGGAGCCATACGGAAAGCGGGACAGACAAAAGTGTCCATGCATGGTCAATGGGACCTGGCAGGGACAGCTAGGAGTACAATCCACTGGGAATTACATGGCCACGCTTTCCCAGCGGCAAACCCATTGCATCTATTATTTTTATGTACATACATACATACATTAAAAAATACATGTGTTGTATATATCTATTAAATATATACTTTTCTGTATAAAATGTAAATACATATATATTTTTTAAATATGTATTTCTTCTGACCCTTTGCCTCCTCCCTTTGTTTCTGAAGTGCACAGTACTTTCCAGCAGAAAGCATTTCTCTTCCCCGGGGCTGGGGAGTGAAGGGCCCACGGCAGCACTGCCGCTGAAACAGGACAGCAGGACACAAACGGTGCTGCAGGCTCCACAGACATATAGCAAAATCCTGATTCCCTGCCCCAAAGTGCGCCCTTTATCCTTGTCTTCGGGGTGATATGACCTGTCTGATCTCTCCATGGTGTTTGCTAGGAACAACAAGCCTGCGATAGAGAACTAAAAGACAATGGTCATACTCTAGCTTGTATACGCTATCTTTCCCCTGGTCTTGTGCCCACAAGGGACAGCTGCCTGCCCCAGCGATTGCCTACATCTTCACTGGAACTCTCCCATGCCAGCGGCACAGCTCCCATTCAGACTGCTGGCACAGGAGCCACCAGTGCTGGTGACACTCCTGCCTTTGCAGGATACCCCCCTAAACCCCCTAAGAGCGAGGAGCTCTGCTCTGTGGGACAGCTGCAGGCTAGTGGGGAAGATGCCTCCCACTCACAGAGGGAAGCCACCCACACCAGGTAGTCAGGCCAGCAGAGCAAATGGCTTTGAAACCATGCATACAGGGAACATCCCATCACCAATCTGACATTAAATCCCTCCTCCTGCCCCTTCATGAGCATGGGAAGTTTCTCCTCAATTTTCTTCTTTTTGGTGGGAGTGGGCAGTTTTCCATGACCACCTTTGTGTTTCTCAGGTCTCCCTCTACCTCAGCACCCCACAGCTTTCCTTGCTTGACAGCAGCTCCCTGGTGATCTTGCCTTTCATCCCTCAGACCTCAGCCATCACTTTCTCTCGCTTTCTCCTGGTGACAGGCAAAGAAAAGTCAGTGCTTCCCTTACACTGCTGGAGGGAGTTTTCCTGAGTGCCCCAAGAGATGCCACTTCATTCTCAGCCTCACACCTTGGTTTTAGAAGGGTCTTTCCTTCCACCACTGATACTTGAAAGTTCAGAGCACATGAATCGCTGCACGTGACACAAGCTTTGTGTAATGCCTAACAAAAGTTAGGAAGGAAAAGTGCTTTTTCCTTAGGATCTCATGCCACACACACACACACACACACACACACACACACGATGCTTCTTCATTCAGACCAAGGCTCAGCCTGTCTATGGTTTTACCTGCCAGCAGCATCCCTTGCCAGGGCTTCTGCTTACCTGTGAGGAACGGAGAGAAGCACAGAGCTCCCTGGCGAAGGGGACAGACAGGCTGGGATCTGCTAGCGTCCCAAGGGGATGCAGCTCGCAACTTATAGTGACATTTGATCATCTGGAGGAGCCGATTGGCCCCAGATTCCCAGCACTGGGCAGGGAAGGAAGCAGGGACAGGGTGGGGGGTGGGGGGAATGTAGAGGGGGGAGCAAGGAAAGGGGGAGAAAAATGTCATACCATGTATAGGAGCAGCTGGTAGGATTGCACAGATGATGCTAAGATGGGAGGGACATGTTTGGAGGAAAAAAACCTCCTGGGCTTATGTTTCTATATTTACAACCCCCCTAGGCAGGCAGAGCTTAAAGAGGGGTATCTGAGGCAAAGGCACCTCAGAAACAAATTGCGGGGGCCCAGCAGCTACATGGTGCATGGTTGCTGCTTAAAAGCTGGTAGTGGCATCCTGGCTTGTTCAGTCTCAACACACAGCAGCAGCCTCAGCTTTCCCTGCTGCCCCTCTTCGTGTGAACAACCTCAGTCGTGCTGCAGGGCTAGAGCCTGGAGAGGGCTTAGGAACGTGTTTCTACCTTCCAGCACTCTGAAGCAAGTGGTCATGGGGCACGTGAGAAGTCAGAAGCACATAACACACATTGTGTGTGTGTTTGTGTGTGGCTGCTGTGTGGCATGCATCCATCTCTCACTAAGACTGCCAGGGCTCTGCCACGCATCAGGGCTTGAGGATACCTGGAACAAAAATCTGGTGCAGAAACACAAGTTGAGAGCATGTCTGACCTCAAGACACACTCAGAGCCCTTCTTAGCACAATACAAAAATATTATTCAAGACATCTTAGAGAGGGCACCCCACCTAGAATCTTCTAGGTGCCGATGAACCTTCGCGGTCACAGGGCTATGCTGGCAGAGGATTGCAGTGCCTTGAACAACCTTCTGGCTCACGGTTTCCATTTCACTAAACCTCACAGGCTTCAGGTCCCCATCTTCTCCCTCCTGCCTCTGTCCCCTTGGCAGGGCTTCCTGGCGATGCAGAGCATGCCCTCCGATGTGCCTGCCAACTGCAGCACCCCCTTTCCCCCAGCCTGTAGGAGCAGAGGAAACTTTTAGGAGCTGCAGAGCAGCAGATATTTTTGGCCCAGCTCACAGATCAATCCCTGCCCACTCTTCCCCTGCCACTTGCAGGAAAGGATCCCCACCCGAGGATGTAGAGACAAGCTTTTAAAGCCGTGGAGCGGAAGCACAGCGCTGCAGGCTCCCATCCATCAGGTAACATGCATGAGCAAAAAATTCTCTCTCCAGCTTGTATTCTCCGGCTCTCTGGCAGTTTATCCCCTCACCTCCCTCCCACAACCCAGTTTAAACCAATGCTTTTGTTACTCGCTGGGTGGGAGAGGGACAGTGCATCCTTCCTCAGAACTCTGGCTTTGGCCAGAAGGAATTTACCGGGTGGGGGAGGCAGGGTGGGCATGCAGCGCTGCAGAGGAAAGCAGAACCCGCATGGGGACAAGCGGACAGACCAGATATTGCAGCCTCCACTTCCCCACCCCAGCTCAGCTGAAAGTGCTAATGCAGCAAGCCAGCTTTCGCATGTCTTCAGCACTATCAAGCATTTTTGCCATCTTCCACTGGCTCATTTTCCTCAGGCACTCCACCAGCCAGGCACAGCTCCAAGAAATACTGTATTTGCCTAAACTGGCAGCAGAGTGGGGATGTATGGAGGGGAGTCTCCCACCTCTTTCTCCTTCTATGTTCATGATGGAGTCACTTTGGCAATGCTAGTCACCAGCCGTCTCCACCTGCCTGCCGGCTATAAACTGTCCCTGCTGATGAACCTTGCAACTCAGGTCTCTGCTATCAAGGGCTGGATCAATCAGTTAAAAATGAAGTGTGTGTGTGTGTGTGTGTGTGTGTGCGCATGTGCAATTGCATGTAAACCGTGGGCTTCCACCAGGGTGATTCTAAGCATACGCGAGGCTGAACTCTCTTGCTGTCAGTTGGTTGGCAGGAGCAATGTGAACATCATGCAGGGTAGCACACCTTCTCCCAGAGTGGTGCTGCTTGTGCATCAGCCGCAGGGAAGCACTCCACAGCACTCTAATTCCCTTCTAAGCATCTTGATAAATGTGACATCAACGCAAGCTATGACAGGGACAGGTAAGCAGATATTTCTACCTGCTGCAGCTCTGTTTTCAAATAGAGGAGATGCAAACATTGCTGCCTGCAGCATCCCCTTAGTTCCTGTACACATGCACCTGCCCTCAGGTCAGTTCCTGATCTGAATATGTTGAACAACTGCTCCAGACAATATCTATCCTTACATTATGCATCATGTCCAAACTCCATCTTCCCCTCTGCCACCCCCTGTGAGCACGGCCCATCTAGCTGTTCAGTACTGTCTCAAAGGATGTATGTGCATCCTATGGGCTGCCTCTGTCAGGGTGCTCGTGTCTATGTTGTGCATCTTGTTTCCGGTACTAGTGTGATTTGGTTCCTTCCTCCCCACAGGACTGAGGGGATCTTCTCCATCGCTCTGGAAGAGGGCTTATCTGATGCCCACATCCTCCATTTACTCTGCTGTCATGCAGACATGCATAATCAAGGCTCATTCCCCACAGTTCACATTATGTTTGCCCTTTCTTCCCCTTATGGGTCTCTCTGTTAGTTCCAGTACTTAACTATAATCCTCTCCAATATTTGTTTTTATGCCTTAGTCATATACTCTGTGCTTTTCACACATATCCTATGCGTAGTAATTGTTTCACCTCTTGATGCCATTGCATAGCAGTTCATTCACAGCCAGCAACATTTTCATCAGCTTTGCCTTTCTTTACTGTAGATTGCCCTGCTCTAGGATATATATTTTGCGCTGTCTTGTCATCATCTCTCCTCTCTGCTTTAGCAGCAAAGTTTATTTGGACTTGCCTTTGAGCCGCTGCAGTGCAGCCAGGCCAGCCTAGAGAGCAAGGCAACTACCACAAACTTCCTCATGCTCCCTACTGATTGCATGGACCAGAAGAGGGAGAGATCATCCCAGCTGTGCCCGCCTTTCTACCAAAAGTTATCCGATTTTGTAAGGTGATGCAGTAAGCATGTGAGTTTGGAGAAGACCCTCTGCCAGGTTAGGAGACAGCACCAAGGCCAAAGAGAGCACGTGTGCAGATCACAGTCACAAACCTGGGTGTCAAATTACATAAAGTCCATTCACCTGTTGACCTCAAGCCAAAGCCTGGCATGCTTTTACAGTGACAGCATCTCCACTTGGGAGAGGAGACAGCAAACCAGTCTTCCCCCTTGAACAGGAAACAGAGACTGGGACAGAGACATAAGAAGCTTCCACTAGATAACCTACCCCAATACTGTACTTCTTTTCAGTGGGTAGGAGCATCCTGACTAGTTCTTTGAGGCAGCCTGCAGGAAAATACAGCATAGAGGGGCCACTTGCAGGGAAGCTTTATCAGCCCTTCTCAACTTTTCTGGCTGTTGGCTGACCTGTTGCAGCATCCAGTACACTGGTGAGGGGAGATGCCTTTAGGTACAGTACATACACTTTTAGCCTCAATAATTCTACAAATTGTATAAAGATGTGCACCTTGGCCGAATACTTGTCTCTCTTTTTTATACCCTCAGCCCCTATGCTCAATGCACATAAGTCAGTGAGCAGCATTTCCATGGATCACCGCCTCTGGTGAGCTGGACAGGGCTCAGCCAGAGAGCTGAAAATGTGCTGTAAAACTACATTTAAAAACCTCTACAGCCCTGGAAGTGTGAAATCCTACCTGTGGCTTTTTGTTCATTAAAGACTACTGAGTTTGTAAATAAAATTAGCTACATCCTTATCATAAAACAGGTGCTCTTTCAACAACCCAGGGGAGATCAAACTCCTGAAATTAAACAATACCTACCCCTTATTCACCAGCCACTGACTAACATTGAGCAAACTGATCTAATATCAAAGTGGATGCTGCTTTGGCCCACAAGTTGAGCTAGAGAACCTCTCGAAGTCTTTCCGCACTAAATCTTGCCCATGACTCTGCACTTAACACCTTCATGCTTGAGCTACAGAGGAACTTGCACTGACACCTTCTGTTCTTTGAAAATGGTTGTTATCCAAAGTGAAACTATTTGCCAGGAGAATGTTTTACTCAAGTTATTCCATCATTTACATTCTCTTTTTTCTGTCTATGAAGACATATTTGAATGCTTTCAAAACATCTTTTTGATTTTTTTACATGATATAGTTGTTCTGATTTGGTTATGTTTGTCCAGATATCAGCACTGAAACACTTGACATTACCAGGAAAACAAGTTGATTAAGCTGACTGGCAAAGGGTGGGGATGTGGTTTTTGATGTTTTGTGACATTTTTGATTATAAAACACTTGCCATGATTCAGGGTGGGCAGGCAGGAAATGGGAATCACAAAAGCTTTTTGGGAAGGAAAACAGAATTCTTATTCAGTCTCCCCTGCCACTTTTTTCTCTTTGTCCCACCCCAGAAAAATGGTGTCTGCAGTCAGATTTAATCAGCAGTTCAAGGTTAGAGTACATGTCCTGTGTTAACTGAAACACTCTTTCCAATTTAGTTGAAGCAGCTGCCAATAAAAAGGCAGATCAGATAGTGACTAAATAAGTATACTCAGAAAGGACAGAATATATATATATAATTAATTAATTTCTGTTCTTGGTTAAAATCCAATGGCCTATTTTATGCAGCCAGTCAAACAGAGATCAGAATAGCCTTAAACTTTAAAATCAGTTCCTCTATTTAAGTATGAGCAGACTGCTGCCATTTTACTGAGGATGACAGGGGCTTGAGGAATCTGAAAGACAACTCAAATGGTCAAGCAAAGACCAGACTTTCCCCTTCACTCCTCTAACACCTCACTTGACATTTCAGCTTGGGATCTCCATCCTCAGCTTGTCTTTTCCTCCAGCTAGAAGAGACTCAGTGAAGTCCTTGCCACACATAGCAATTTACCTCTTGTAGCAGTCGCTCAGACATAGGAGAGAGCAAGTGTTCACCATCTTGTGGGTTCACCTACCTGAATCTGTGAGGGAAGCTGGGGAACTCCAGGCTGCCAACATCTTCTCTTGATGACATCCTGGCTCCATGACATCTCAAAGTTTCGGGGCATAAAAAGGAGAACGAAGGGCAACAAACAAGCTTTTTCTTATTAATGACGAAACTACATATGCACGCCTAATCCACCTTCCTGATACTGCTGATCTCCTTGCATCGGGAGGGAGGGAGTCAATTAACATTTCTGTTGGAAATGTTTCTAGGACCCTATTGTGTCATCCTTTCAATGAAACGTGATCAGGAGGAGAATGTGTCCCCATCTTATCCTCTCTTAGTATGGAAGGGAAGAAACTCTACCTGTTTGCATAAGAAACAGAGAGGGACCTGAACACATCCTACTGCTGCAAACATGGTCCATTTATCAGATGCAAACATAAGCCAGCCTTGAGTGTCATTCATTCAGTGCATGCAAATACACTCAATTAAGCTGATGTGGTTTTGGTGGTGATGGTGGCAGAGCAAGGTACAACGTGTCCTTTGGCATTTTAAATTTTGTTGAAATTTTCTTATTCACAATGAGGTTTTGTTCTAAGTTTCCAGTCAAATTGGCTCTGGTTGTTCTTGTCTGGATTTTTTCCCAGCAACACTTTCAGTGTTGAAGACACACAAAGTCACTAGTGGTCCTACAACACAATGGCAGTTTTGAGTTGTTAATGTCATCAGTAAAAGGGGAATTAATTGCATTAGAATATTTGCATGAAGGATTGAGCACCTACTCCCCAATTCTTCCACAGGTCACCGCTGGTCTAAGGAACAGCATGTCCTGCAGAGCCAGGCATGATCTCATCAGTTATCAGGGAGGGAGAAAGAAACTGGAGAGCTTGCCTCCAACATCAACTCAAAAGACACCAGCATCTGTATCCCATTCATGAGAACTGGCCTCATCAGATAGGCCACAACTCTGATGGATGCAGAAAATGCTTTGCTATCTTGATCCATGACAGAGTAACTCAAATCAGATTAGAGACGCACAAGTGCACAGGATCAGTGAGCAACAAGGCTTACCAGGGTGGCACTGGAGAAAAGGCAAGAACTGGCCTTCAGAGTTAGCTTTCTGGCATAGCTTACCAACATTTCAAAAGCCAGATAGAACACACCAAGCCTAACAAAGCCGTAAAGCTGCTTTGGAGACCTTGAAAGAAAGAACTGTCACATACCCTCATGTGCCTGTAAGCATGCTTAACCTACCAGCTCCTTAGCACCTACACCAAAAGCCTCCTGCGAGACTGAAAAAGCAAAGCGCAAACTGGGAGGACAGTGAGAAAGGGAGGTAAAATGCCCAGGGGCCCAGAGGTGGTAAATAACTGCCTGATGTCTGGGCAGCACACACATTTGCCCAGGGCAAAGACAGGTATTGGTGCTGTCCTTACCAGCTCCCTTCCGCCGTCTTCAAGTCACACTGCACAGAAACCCCCATCAAAATTCACCAAACCAATCAACTCCAAACTCTCTTCGCTTGCATCCTCCGCATACAGCGCATCCCTCACCAGGAACAAGCAGAGGCAGAGATATAATTTGTGCTTTTCCTCTCCAGCCACAGTAGCAATCAAAGAACATCTCTAGATTTGCATTTTGCAACCCTGACTTTTGCAAAACCGTAAATCTTACTGGCAAACTTGAAAAGCTTCCAACTGGTTTCATTGCCTGGGGCTACTCTGCTGGAATAACTGCCCTTCACCTCTCTGGTAATTTAGATGCCAGCCTTTGCAGTGCCAAAGCTGGAAGCAAGCAATGGTGCTACTCAGTAGACCTTCACACTAATTTTAGGCAATGGAACTTCTCATGCTTTCAAAAAGGAGTCACTATTTTTGAGAAACTTCTTGTACTCATTTGCTGTTGTAAATACACTTCTCCATCTGATGTTTTGAATTTAACTACAGGGCTCTAAAAATCACAAGAAAACAGCACCCAAAATGATCATGAAGGAACAATGACCTGTTAATTCTGTAAACTGAACAAAGCAACACGATGCACCCAACACACAAATGATCGCAGATGGAAACAAATCACACATCAGTAAGTACTGCATTTCACCTTTCTTCAGTTAATATTGATTCCTGATTTTTGTAGTAGACTGTTGTTCCATCAATCAGCTGCTTACTTTGGGAGATGTGCTTTCTCCATTTGTCTTAGGCATGTAAGGCATAGTCCCTATGGGATTCAGGAGTTCCTCCTTGGACACCCTAGGTCTAGACTTGTCTTCAGAGACATCTCTGAAGACAATAGATCATTTTAAACATAGCATGAATCTCATCTTCAGGCTACTTGCACCTAACAGGATGAGACAGTCAGACAGTGAGGACTAAGCCTGAGCAGCAGGATGGGAGCCAGGACCAATGCCTGCAGCTGCTGTTCTGGGCTGTCCCCGGAGGAGGTGATGCAGGAGATCAGCCAAGGCACTCAACGCAGCCACCCACAGCCTCTCCACAACCATGGGAAGGTCTGCTTAGCCAGCGAAGCACCTTGCTTTAAAATGCTCATATAAATTCTAATGATGTTTTCCCTTTCTTTGCTTCAACCTTCCCTCTCTGTTCTTCCCATCACCCAGGAAGCCCCAAGCCCATGAAAGTTTTTTCTGTTCATTTGAAGGATCAAAAGTGCATGTCCTTAGCATTGCTAAGCCACTATTACTTAGAGTTATTGTACAGAGATTAAGCACATTTCTGAAAGTTATGATCTAAATTGAATTATTCCACTGCAACCAAAACCCACAGGGGACTCAATGCAAAATCACAGGAAAATCATTTGTGGCCTGTCTCATTATCATTATTAAGGCCCTTGTAAGAGATCCATAACTTCTGAAGCAAATGCTAATTTTATTTGCATTTCTTGTCACTGCCAGAGCCAATTTTACCTGTTTTAAAATATAAATATGGCACACAGCATTAAGGAAAGAGTGTTGAGCTGGCAAGAGTTACCAATAGACCAACTTCGCAACCTTGTTCAGCAACGTATCAGCTGCCACTTCATTATTTATAGCCACCCTGCTCTTTGAGCTTGTTTATTTTCCTTCCCTAAGGTGGTGGTGGCAGGAGGGGAAGCTCTGACATTCAGGCCCAGGTGTTTCCAAGTCTGACCTTTCCTTCAAAGAGCAGAAACTGCAGACACATTTCAAGGGACAGTCATTTGGAAAATTTAGGTCCTCCTGAGCACCACCTCACTTGGAGGCCCAGTGCAGAGCCGCAAGCAAGGGCTGAGCAGAGATCTGTTAATTATCCAGCACATATACGTAAGGATGGTCATAAAAAAGAGCCTATAATTATTTTATACCTGAGAAGAGAACCAGATGGATTCTAGCCATCAGTCTCGATGTGAAACAAGTGCTATATAAAGGCATAACATTCAAAATAGACCTGAGTTTTCCATCAGCTAAGATTTCCCCAACTTTAAATAATGCTGTTTTATGGTCTGCACGAAGTAGGCATTGCAAATGTCATGGGCCATGTTTTTCAATCCCACCTCACATACACTCATGGAGAATCACACATTAGTTTGTTGGGAAAAAACCCAGCTCTGAAGCCTCCTATGGGAAGACAAGGAATACATTTCTCTGTTACTGTAGCCCCTCCCAGATTTATTTAAGAGTGGTTGCTGTGCAAAAGGACATTTCCCTGCAGCATAGTCTAAAAAGACAGAATGGGGAAAGAAGAGATTGGAGTGCAGCAACATCTTCAGGTGTTCCTCAACCTCATAGCACTGAGAACCCACATAGGGGTTCCAGACCCTCTCCTTGAGCACCATCAACCTGCCAAGGGGATGGTAATTTAGGATAGCATGGCAGTGTGAGGAAGACAGGCAGTCAACAGATGAAGGGCCCAGGAAAGCATTGTTTTTCTCCACTGTGCTTTGAGGGTAGGTTTAATCCTGCAAGCAAGACTCTCTCAATGCCTGTTTGTACTTGTCCTCAAAATGCAAAGGTCACAGGAAAAGACAGAGCTAAGGTCTCATAACGAGAGCTTCAGAAATTCCAATGCTGCAAAAAATGCAATATTGTGGAAAACGAACGTAGAAGAGATGGGGAGGAGTCAGCTACTGAATAAGACCAAGAGAGCAGAGGTCCCAGTGAAACTCAGAGACACACAGGGGAACGGGAAGCAGGCTGGCTTTGCAGCGGTTACAACTTCACCGCCACAGTGGTTATGCTGCTCTTTCTCCACAGTAAATTCACCTGCAGGAAGAGATGAGCAGGAGCACGTGTTTTCTTCTGAGGGGAGAAATGAGCCTTCATCTCCTCTTGGCATTGCCCAAAATACACACCCAGAGCACCTGGACAGGAATGTCTGGTTTTGGGAGAGTCTTTCACCATCCTGGTAACCCCACTTCCTCCCATCATGCATGTACCATGTTACTCTAGAAGGAGAAACAGCACATCATAAAGCTAAAATAATTGTGGAAAAGTTTCCCCTAGCAGGTATAATTATCTCATTAAGAGCTACACACATGCGCCAAGTCAGGTCTTTCCCTGGTTTCTCACCACCACTAGAGCATCATAGAGTTTCCACATAACCCCTCACTTCTGTGCTGAAGCCAGAACATTAATTATGGCAGTTGTTTCTGTTGAAACCACATCTAGGTACACATAGGCTTAAAGCAAGGAAAAAATGCCCTGCAAATTAACACTTCTTAGAGAAGTAATCTCACATAAGCAGCCTTTGGGACCTTTTTTGCACTCTTCAATCTGTCAGGGCACAGGAATAGTAACAGAAGTTTCTGGCCATCCTTTCCACCAGCCGACTGCAGAACAGAGTTGAAACAAACTGCAGCAAACAGTTTGCATGCATGCAAGTGCATAGTAGTACTGCTATCACCTAAAGCCAGGACATCTCTATGCAGCCCACTGCTATCGCTCTGGCCTTGCTTGAAAATCCCAGCATGGCAGAGGAAGGGGTAAAGGGAGGAAGGTGGGACCAGATGATGTCTGTGCTCCTTAGTGCTCTCCCAGGAACCCAGATTCCTCTAATTCCTACCTCCAGGAGGAGCTGAAGCAGATAATGGAGAGGATGAGGATGCTATATGCAGAAAGATGATAGCAAGAAGTGATATCTGAGAACTTTACTGTTAACACTTTAGTAAAGCATAGGTAAGGACAACACATACCAATCCGCTGCCTCTACACCACAGAAGTGTTATTACTTGGAAGGTCATCTCCATAAAAATGCTATTCATTTGACTGATCCAGATAGGAACAGTCAGCTCATGAGAGTGCTGGGCTCCTGTACAGACAGCTGTATCAACATCACCTCAGGTGTATAATCAGGCTATAGAGGGCATTTTTTTGTAGCTGACATCAACAGTGATTTTGGTTGAAGCCTGCGATGCTACTGAGGTTGGGGAGCTTAAGCCCTCTGCTTCTCCTAGGTGATCACTCCCGTAGACTTCTGCATGCTTCTCCATCTCTCACCAAAAAAACACTCATTCCCATTTTACAGTCAATTATCCCAATAACAATGAGGAATGAAGCAAGATGACAAGGATCTCCTGAATGGGGCAGGCACTCAGAAAGCCCCCTTCCTGCACACATTAAATTTCTTTTCATCTTGTCACTTAGCCTGATGTTTCTTCTCCACTTTCCACTCAAGCAGAGAGCTGCAAGGTCTTGGAAAACTTTGCTGCAGGAACCCCTACATCAGTAAATTCCTCCGAGTTGCCATTGTTACAACATCATCCTCAAATTTTATTAAATGCTTACAAAAAAAAAAAATCCCGGACACGCAGTAAATTTAAGCAGAAAGCAAACTGATGCAAGAGGAGAGAAAAGCTGCCCTACCTCCAGGAGGGCAGAGATATATTGCAAAATTATGTTGACATGGAAAGAGGGTAGAAATAAGACTTTAAAGAGTGGATGAGGGACACACTAACACCATTAAGTATGAAGATGAGGGAGAGCTCAGAAACAGCCCTGGGAGCTGACCCAGGCCTTAGGCCAGAAGCTACTCTTTATGGATTCCATTTCCCCATGTTCACAGCAAGGCCTGACCTCCTCAAAGAAGGGGAGAGTATTCTCCGTCACTAGGATGCCTTTTGATGAAGGCAGCTTCTAGCATAACAGACGCAGCTGTTTCCCTGATATCTTGTCCACCTCCAGGAGCATAGCAGGCAGGTTAGCAACATGCCCACCACCTCTGATATTCAGGACTGTTTCAGTCACTGGAACCCACAGGTTAGAGAACAAATCCCTTTCCCATAGAAGGGAAGCAATACCAGTGATCAGCATTCCTCACCTGGGAAAGGAGACCTCCGACCCACATTAGAAAGGGAGAGGAAGGCAGCAGGTATTTGAAACAGAGCTGCTATTGCCACTGCCAAGATTAAAAAGTGACAGAAACATTTTGGCATAGGTATGTAACTGTGATTAAAGGATGAACTGGGAACTAGAGAAGAAAACAGGACTAAGTTGAATGTGAGTTGATGTACACAGAGAGATCAGTAGATAGAAGTCCCTCAACACAGATTCTGTAATGGGATTCAGGCTGTGTTGTAAACAGGGGAAGACTTTACCCAGAGCTAGCACCAACACGGTGACAAGCAGTCCTTGAGACCCTCTCATGCTCAGGATCTGCCCATTGTCTGGCTTTCAAACACTGACTCTTTTATAATGTTATTGTTGAGCTCTCTCTCTCCCACTACCCAGCCACCAGGAGCCACAAAATCAGAAATTCTCCACCATGTTTCAAATCCACTGCTGGCTCAGCAGGGCAGCAGATCCTCCTCTTCCAATACTTGAGAAAGAAGAGAGGAAACAGAGTCAGATTTAAAAATAATAAAAAAAAAAAAGTCAGAGTCACAGAGAAGATTAAATCAGAGATGGGTTTTTTTTCAGCTGATCTAGTTCCTTGTATCCAAACAGAAGCAGCGTGGGGTGTTGCTTACACCCTGAGAGGAATCAGGCTGTACAAAAGCAGACTGAAATCAGGCAGAATAGAAACATCCTTCGATTATCTTCCATGGAGCAGAGGAAATAACGGCATTGAGGGTTGCATCAAGCCAGGACCAAGCTTAGCTGCAAAACAAGAAAAAAAAACAAAACAAACAAGTTTATGCATACCATTTGGCCTGCCCCAAAGAATACCCTAGATAGTATACAGAGGCTGCATGCTGTAGAGCAATTACAGGTGGGTTTCTCCCACTCATTTCCACAAAGTCCTGAGAATCAGCCCATAAATCTCTGGCTGCAGGACAACCAGCCGTGCCGTGCCCAAGACAGAGCAAATGCCAAGGGCTGCACGTCCAGCAGAGGTCATAGCTGCCTAGGCAGAGGGAATGATGTGCTCCTGCCCATCCATCTCCTCCTGAGAAGGAGACTAGCAGGTTTCCTTCCAAGCCCAAGAAAGCCACTAAAGTGGAGAGCATGTTCCTATAGCCCCTGGCAGCTGCAGTTCTCCACTTGTGACCAATTTGCAGTGGTATCAGGTTCCTGCAAATCTCAATCTGCTCCACATGCAACAGCTGGTGCAGCCAAGGGTCTCCAGCATGCAAATTACTTTTCCATCACATGATAAATGACTCCTCCACACTGACACTCTCCTCACTGTTGTGAGTTTGGGGTTGATTGCTGATGGACTGAAGTTCAGGACAACAGTTGGGGTCCAAGAGTGGGTGATCTCCCCTCCACCCACTGGCATCCAACCAGCAGCAGGGAAACTTAACCCTTTGAAAGCCTCTTGTCTCAGCTTCTAGCTCAATTTCCTTCTAGCTTACCACAAACCCACCCAAGCTTTTCAGGCAGTATTTTCCCCATTGTCCCTGGGTTTTCAGCTCCATCCTTTCTGCTTGCAATAAAGCAAATTCACATGCCCCTTTGCCCCTTCATTACAAGGCAAGGGAGAAAATGCCCTAAAATCTTGCTTGTTGCAGAACTTCTAAGAACACAAAGTTCTGAAGAAGACTCAAAGCCAAGCGTGAAAGGGAAGGCAAATAAATTAAGAGCTGACTTCCTTTTGCTTTCTTTTAGCATTTCTCTGCCTCACTAGTCAAACATATACTCCAGAACTGTCACTTGCCATGGAAGTTACCGCCCACAAGATCTCCAAGGCCCACAGCACAGCATGTTTTAAGTCAGATGGGATGCTGAAATAGTAGCAGGAGTGATTTTAAGAGCACAGACTATTTTAAGAGATCGCAAATCTTGAGGTTACAGGGCACAAAGAAGCCTCTAACTTTAGGAACAGAGGGAAAGCTTTCTTTGTGCATGCAGATTATATCTAAACTTTCCACTCCAAGGACCCTCCTCAGTAGCATCTGGCAGTTTGCAGTAAATCCCAGGCAAGCTCCTGATCTGACCCATGTGGTAAGCTGCATTTTTCTGGGGTGCAGTCTGTAGAACAAGGAAAATACTCAAAGAGCTGATAAGTAGCTAAAAAGTTCACTGCCCTGCCACCACATAACACAAGCCCGAAGCAGGTCAGTCTTATAATTCTGGTTTCTCAGTGCTGCTAGACCACAGCTCATCTTGCAGTACAAACTGTCCATGGGACCACATTCAACTGAGGCAGATTAAATCATTCCACAATCAATCCTAACATCAGATCTATGCACTAGCTCACACTGCAGCAGATAAGTCACACAAGCAATTACCAATTCCTATATAAACAGAATCAGAGTAGTGTTGCACAGAAACAAGCACGTATTTCTCCAACTGAGGTGTTTAATCTTTCTGTCCCAGAAGAATCTAGTATATCAATAAGGCTGGGGAGGAAAGTAGGTACATGATGATGGAACAGGCTCTCAGCCTTTTTTCAGGCCAGTGTAGACTTGTTTCTAAGAGTTGTTCTTGGAAAAGAACAATTCCTAATCCCAGCCTTGTGCCTAAGGCATGAGGTTGATAAGACACTGGGAATGGCTAACAGTTGTCACGCCCAGCTGGCACAAATCCCCTCAAGCCCCCTTGCTGAAACAGCAGGAGGTTTCTAATGCCTGCAACTGAAATAAATCATAGACTCATAGAATAGTTTGGGTTGGAAGGGACCTTTAAAGGTCATCTAGTCCAACCTCCCTGAACTAAGCAGGGACATCTTCAAATAGATCAGGTTGCTCAGAGCCCCATCCAACCTGACCTTGAATGTTTCCAGGGACAGGGCATCTATCACCTCTCTGGGGAACCTCTTCCAGTGTTTCACCACCCTAATCATAAAAATTTTCTTCCTTATACCTAGCTTGAATCTATCTTTTAGTTTAAAACTGTTACATCTTGTCCTATCGCTACAGGCCCTGCTAAAAAGTCTGTCCACATCTTTCTTGTATATTTAAATACTGAAAGACTGCAATAAGATCTCATTGGAGCCTCCTCTTCTACAGGCTGAACAACCCCCTCTCTCTCAGCCTTCCTCATCAGAGAGGTGTTCCATCCCTATGATGACTTTTGTGGCCCTTCTCTAGATCCACTCCAACAGGTCTGCATCTTCCTTCTACTGTGGCACACAGCTACCATCTGATTTCTTCTTGCTAGACACCAAAGAAAGATTGTTCTTCTTTTCCCCCCACCCACAAGCAATCTTGGCAGATACACTAACTGCTTGCTCAGTACAGATCAGTTTCCCAGCCTGGTGCTGACAGCAGTGCTAGAAGCCCAAAGGCAACACTGAGCGCTCAAGCACAAATAACCATTCTGCGCTCTTGAGAATTTTGTTTGGGATACTTTTTCTGTACAGTAGGTATCACGCCACACATCCACACTACCTAGAGCAGGTTGGGAGGCAGCAGGAATCAAGCAGAGCACATGCAATAGCCCCTCTGAGTAACCCTAGCATCAATCCACCTCCTCCTCCATTTCAGGATGCTCAGTTGCATCCAGCACTGCGGATTAGTGGGCTCAGTGATTTTAGCCTCATTTCATAGCAAATCTCAGCAACTCTGTGCTGAGCAAGAGCCAAGGTAGAGCCAGATTTCTTCCTGGGGGCTACCAAAGAGTCAGTGCAGTTCAGAGGCCGAGTGTTTGGTGTTCCTCTTCCTTGCTCAGGAAGAGAAAGAAGAGAACTGAGACTAGTTTTACCTTACTCTCCTCAATACAGACACTTAGCTCCACTGTGCAGGAAATCTGATCAGGTCCCACCAGAAAGAAGAGGAGATGGTAGAGAGTTAGAAACAGAGAGTCAGAGCCATGCATCCACCTGGGAGCAGCACAGTGTTGCCCAAAGGCAGCCCAGCTGCAACTGTCCTTGGGGATAAGACCTGACTCAGACCAAAACTAAGTTTTCTCTTAAATTCAGTGCAGAAGGTTGCTGCTGCACTTAATACAAAAAGGAAAGACCAGTCAGAGTCAGTGTGCAAATGTGTTACCCCCGTTTACAAAAAGAGCCAGGGAGCTATAGGCCTGTAGTCTGACATTGGTGCCAGGGGAGGTCATGGAGCAGGCGAGTGCTATCACACACAGGACAACCAGGTGATCAGGCCCATTCAACATGGGTTTATGAAAGTGCTGCCAAACTAACCGCATCTCCTTCTATGACAAGGTTACCTGCTTCGTGGACAAGGGAAAGGCTGTGGATGTAGTGCACCTGGACTTTATTAAAGCCTTTGACACTGTTTCTCACAGTATTCTACTTGAGAAACTGGCCTCCAGTGGCCTGGACAGGCGCACCCTCTTCTGAGTAAAAAAACTGGCTGGATGGCTGAGCCCAGTGTCATGGTAAATGGAGTTAAATCCAGTCAGTATCTGGTCACAAGTAGTGTTCCCCAGGGCTCAGTGTTGGGTCCAGCTCTGTTCAATATCTTTATCAATGACCTAGATAAAAGGATTGAGTGTACCCCTAGTAAGTTTGTGGATGACACAAAGCTTGGAGGGTGTGTCGATCTGCTTGAGGGTAGGGAGGCTCTGCAGAGGGATCTGAACAGGCTGGATCAGTGAGCAGAGACCAGCGGTATGAGGTTCCACAAGGCCAAGCACAGAGTCTTGCATTTGGGACACAACAGCCCCATGCAGTACTATAGGCTTGGGGAAGAGTGGCTAGAAATATGCCTGGTAAAGAAGGACCTGGGGGTGTTGGTTGACAGCAGCTAAACATAAGTCAGCAGTGTGCCCAAGTAGCCAAGAAGACCAATGACATCTTGGCCTGTATCAGAAACAGCATGGCCAGGAGGACCAGAGAAGTGATTGTGCTCCTGTACTCAGCATTGCTAACACTGTGCTTCAATTACTGTGTTCAGTTTTGGGGCCCCCACTACAAGAAGAACATTGAGGTGCTGGAGCATGTCCAGAGAAGGGCAAAGCTGGTGAACGGGCTGGAGAATAAAATCTTTTGAGAGGCATTTGAGGGAACTGGGGTTGCTTAGCCTATAGAAAAGGAGACTGAGGAGAGACCTTACCACTGTCTAGAGTAACCTGAAACGAGGTTGTAGTGAGGTGAGTGTTTGTCTCTTCTCCCAAATAACTAGTAAGAGGACTAGAGAAAATGGACTCAAATTGCACCAGGGGAGGTTCAGGCTAGATATCAGGAAAGATTTCATCACCAAAAGGGTCATTGGGCACTGGAACAGGCTGCCCAGGGAGGTGGTTAAGTCACCATCCCTGGAGGTATTTAAAAGATGGGTAGATGAAGTGCTCGGGGATATGGTCTAGTAGCGGACAGGTATGGTTGGACTATCTCAAAGGTCTTTTCTGACCAAATGATTCTATAAAAGCATTTTCTCACTAGATAAACCCAGCTTTTTTAAGTCCTGCATTTCACTATGATGTCTTTCTGTTAGCTTTAATCAATCAAGGTCAGCGCCAACTGACACGCATGACTTGTAGATTATGGCTGTTCTGTTGCCCACATTGTATCAGTATTAACTGCTGGAATTTGGAAGGCCATGAAACAGTCTCGATGTGTGCCTCTGGAGACTGTTTCAAAGCTTCAAAATTTCAGGCTCGCTCTGTATCTTTTGACATTTCCTCACAAATCCCATTAGGACTTGCCAAAACATGAATATCTTGGGTCCCAAGGAGCCTTCACTGGATTTTACGATAAAACCAGGTGCAGGAGGGCACCAGGTCTGGCAAT
Organism: Clamator glandarius; assembly: GCA_033459285.1. Classification (NCBI taxonomy): domain Eukaryota; kingdom Metazoa; phylum Chordata; class Aves; order Cuculiformes; family Cuculidae; genus Clamator; species Clamator glandarius. The sequence continues at coordinate 2,250,913 of JAUNZM010000125.1, forward strand.
TCTACTTCCCCCCAGAACATCTCTCACCCTGCCACATCACCCTCAAGACTAGCTGAGGCTACCCTGGGAGACAAAGGAAACCAAGACTGATATTCTTCTCCCACAATACTGACTCCATCCTCATAGCTTTTGGAAAGCAGAAGAGGAGGCCTTGTGTATAGTGTTTCATAGTCTAGCCCAGGGCTAAGCCCACACCAACTCTAAGCTTTGTGTTTTTTTCCAGGAGATGACGATGTTGATAACTGTATCATCTTCTGTCCAGCCTGCTCCCATCCACCACCACCCTTCTCCCCCTCCCACCCTACCAAAGCCTGGGAAAGACAACCTGCGGCTCCAGCGGCTATTGAAGAAGGCAGCCAAGAAGAATGCCATTCTATCTTCAGAGCAATCCAAGTCCTTTCGGTCCAACCTCTCACCCGTGAATGAGGCCAGCTCTGACCTAGAGCATAATGAGAGTGCTCCCCCAGCAGAGACCCCTGAAACCACCGCATGTCCCTCCAGCAGCCTCCCAGCCCGCCTTTCCATCAAGCCTGTCACCCACCGCATGCCCTCTCCTATCCGAAAAAGCAAGCCTTTCACGCTGAAGGTTACCGAGCAGAGGCGTATTGCCGAACACCTCACGCTCACAACCTCCCCAGCCTTGCCTCTTCTACACAAGCCAGGAGGTCCTGAGACTGAAGGCACAGAACCCCACCTTCCCTCTCCACGCAATCCCTCAATATCCATTTTCCCCCAGCCTCTTCCTTCCAGTACAGTCAGTAAAGAAAGCGCACCAGAGGTTACCTATGTCACCAAGATGCACACTTATTTCCACACTGTCAAGCCACCCAGGGCTAAGACACCCACATCAAATAAGACCCAAGCAACCATCAGCCAGGAAGACAAACAGCTGCCTTCTCCAACAGCTGAAGCTGAAAGCTGCTCTGAACCATCTCCAGGGCAGATACCCACCGCAGTCGATGATAGCAAAGCCACATCTCCCACACTGGACCCTCCGCTCCTTTCTGCTGCAGAGGCAGAGCCTCCAAATCAGGTACACATGCCTGCTCCTACTGAAGAGTCTATTAAGGCCACAAGCACCTCTAATGTCCATGCTGATAAGCCCATGACCCATGAAAGTGACATGGAAATATCTGGGTCAGAGAGTGTTCCTGAGTTAGCCAAGCAAGATGGTGACTTCCTAAAACCATCGACATCCAGCACTCCCTGGATGCAAGCACACCCAGAGACAGCAACCCCAGCACAAGCTGACAGCACTGGGGCCACCTTCACAGACACCAAGGCAGAACATGCCATTCAACCTCAGTTGACACCCAGCTTACCAAACATCAGCTCCCCCAAAGCTGAGCCAGCACTATCATCAGTAGAAGCAAGACCTCCTGGAGGCGATGCTGGTGGTTGGCATCGCCTCAGGAAGCACTTGATGGTGCAGCCAGAAGCACCCAGCTTCCCAGAGACTGAGCCAGAAAAGCTGAGACAGGTAGAAGGGAGTGAGGAGAAGGACAGCTCTCAAGCAATTATCAGTCAAGACAACAGGCTCTTTAAGTCAAGGGCCACAAGGATGTGGGATGCTATTTTATACCAGTTAACAGTCAACAAGGAGAGGAAGCAGGAAACAGAAGAGAAGAAGCTGCGGAAGGAAGAAAGCTTCTTTCTTCCCCGCCGCTTACCCATTCTTCTACATAAGCCACGCTTCGACGCCCGGAAACTGAAGGAATTGGCTGCCAAACCCATGACAAAGATCACCGCTGTGTTTGAGGTCAGCCGGTTTAGACCCAAAGCAGCTGAGGAGCAAACCAAGAGCTTTAACAGAACAGCATCTGGATGGTCAGTCAACTGAAACTAGGCTACTCCACCAGACCCACATCTCTGGAAGTTCCTATGGGGCACCAAGCAAGAGAGCACCTCCAACTAGGTTTACTGCCCAAAGCCAAGTGTAAGGAAAAAATAAAGTTAAATAAAACCCCTCCAAGCCAGCAGCCTCATGCTGTGGGTTTAAGGGTTACTCTCCATATATATGTAAGCTTGAACGCATAACATACCACATCCACAGGTCACGAGTCAAGGAAACCAACGTGTGTTTGTTTTAAAGAGAGCCAACAACAACCACAGTATGCAGTAACATGGAGAAGAGAGGGGATGCGCACAGTGAAAACAACAAACTGCCTCTAGGAAAAGCACAGTTAAGAGGAGCCTGATGGAATCTGAATTTATTTTATTGCATTTATTTAAGAACAAGGGAGATCCTAGAAACAAAATCAGTTGTCAAAGGGACACAAAGGAATCTGCATGGCTTCGTGTCTCCTCTAGGGAGTCTTTGAAACTGAACTCAAAGGTGGTTCACATCATTTCTTTGATTTCTCCACTAGAAGTGCTGTGGAGGGCACTCTATACCCATTTGCTGAAAATGAGGTGGAAACTTATCCTTTCACTCAAGCCACAGTCAAGGGACAGTGTAAGATGTAATCCATCCTGTTCTCACATAGCAATTCCCCTGGCTAAAAAAAACCAGGAAGCATTATTTTACGTCCTCCTAAGTCTACTATATTACAGTGCTTAGAAGACTAACTTTGTTGCAGCAAACAAGTTCTGTTATGTATTTTGCAGTGCTTTAAGCACAGATGGAGGTTAGCGCTTCCACAATAACAACAAGAGCTTGCTTCAGCTTGTGGGGATCCAACTCTGTTTTTAACAAGGTGTTTTTTTCTGGAGGTTCCTTCTAAGAGCATGCACTTTCATTTTCAGAGGCAACATCATGATACTGCATACCTACTGGTGCATTATGTCCTGAAGAAAAAAAAGAGTATTTAAAACCAAATACCCAATTCTGTCCATACACAAAGACAACTGTGTTTTCAAGCATTACAGTCACCTTTTGCATCTCTGTCACCCCCAAGCTTATAAGCATGAAAGCTGGAGATCAGCTATTTCTGTTTCTTAAAGGGGCTTTGTCATATGTCAGGATGTTCCTACACAGCTAATATAGGATTGCTATGTTTAGTCCAAATAGGAAACTCTATACATGGCTCTTTACATTCTCTTCATGTGCAGAGGATATGAAGCTGATCAAAATTACCCCAATCCAAACAGCAAACAGAGTTACAATCAAAATCAAAAGGCCCTTTACCATTTTGAAGTCTTCAAATTTTGTGATAATGCTATCAAGAAGGGCTCAATTATTAATCAAACTTTCACTGACATTGTCACTTTGCTGGCCTTAATTTCTGTTTTGTAACCTTTTCTCTAGTCCAAGGGGGGAAAACAAAACAAACAAACAAACAACACATACAAAAAAAAAAGCAGAGAAGGAAAAATAACCCAAGTATCTAAAGTTTGGGTTTCTCCAACCCCCAGTTTTCAAAAGAAAAGGCTGAAAAGAGGTAGGCTGGAAACACATCAGTAAACATGAGTAGATCCAGGTAAGATTTGCAGGATAATTCAACATGCTGAAAGAAAAGGCTATAGAGAAAGATCCATGCAACAAAGAGTGCTGCTTAAAATACACAGAAGGCCTAATGTGAATAAAAATGACCTCTACCATACAATGATAAAGTAGCACCTTACTACAGCACAGACAGATGGATGCCTATGCACAGGAGTCTGCATTCACAAGATCCACAGCACTGGCATGAAGCAGAAGAGCCAACATTGATTACATTTTGCAGACTAAGTGAGTCTGGCCAGAGAAGATGGTTTCCGAAGCAATTTAGTCCTCTTTATCACGCAAAGATGACCACCAAGAACAAACCAGCAACTCGCACACAACAAGGGAAGACTTACGTCTTACATCTGCTGGGCTTCCCAACAGGCTGCATCTATAACCCAGTTACATGCACAAGGATGAAGGATGGAGAATCACCAGTGGTGAGAGTGAAGCTCACAGTGGGAAGTGGAGGAAGGCTGCAGGGTTTAGCCCTTCTGCCCCAGCAGCAAAGGGCAGAGGCATACAGCAGGTATGACAAGTCCAGCAAAAACAGACCCTGGCACGAGAGCACTGCACAGGAGATAACAGATGCCTGGAGGCAAGAGGAGATTTCCACCAGTGGCTCTTCCTTGAGAGCCATGGTGGCAAACAAGGGAAAAGGGGAATGCTACTGAGCACAAAGTTTGGTTGGGTTTTGCTGTCAAATAGCCTCAGGCAGTTGATAAGAGCCCAGATTGCCACTTACTGAAAAAGTTCAGCTCTGCAGCCCTCTCTGCAGCTCAGGAAGGGAAAGAAGGAAAAGTTGATGAGGTCGTGTTGAGTGAGTGACATGAGGGTGAGACAAAGTTGAGAGTAAAAAGGCAACCATGAATAGATCCCGCAGCAGGAAAAAAAAGTATGAACATAGTTCAAGGTGGGTGGAGAGGAACTTGGAAGCAAGAATTTTAGCACACAACTGCCAGCTATATACCCAAGAACAGAAGCAAGCCAAGATCCTTCAAGCTATCGCAGTTATTTTGCTATTCGCAGTCAAACTCCCCTTTATTGTGAACAAGAACACAGGACAACAGTACTAAGCAGTGGTCTGGAGTATTGTGTAGATCCTACAGGACATCCCATAACAATCACTGGCGTTTCAAGAAAGGATGCTGAAAGAAGATCAGAGGTGAGGGCAGTTTCCTTTGAGCTGCTTGCAGAAGCTCAGGTAGGGCAAACAACTTGCTGACAACCTAGCAAAACCTGTTTGTTACAAAGGACTGAAGACCATCAGGATCCCACATGGTGCATTAAAACAGACTTCTGGAAAAAATAAGAGGGCTGATCATAGAGGAGACCTTAAAATAGGTTTCTGAAAGTCATAGGCAGAGAAGCAAGTTGAGGATACAGGTCCTGTGAGTTCCTGCTTCTTTAAATCTAAAAAACATATCTTCAGGTATGTACTGCTGCCCATCTCAAAGTGGCATTCAAGAGAGCTTCATTTTCAAATGGGCACCACAAAAGCAAAAAAAAAAAAAAAAACAACCAACTAAAGCTATGCTGCACACAGAAACCAGCTCCTTTGGGGAACACAGGGAGGAACAGAGTGCCCAGAAGAACTCGGAAACAAAAGGTGTTTTGTAGCGGACAAAGCTATTTATAAGCTTGGCTATGAAATAAAGCTTCTTTTTTATAGTAGAAAAAAAAGAGAACAAGCTTGTTTTCACCCTCTACAACTTCCTCTCCTCTCACAGTGCCAGATGCTGCCTAGTTGGAGCCAATCAGTTAACACTCCCCTCTACACCATTCCCCTCATTGCCACAACCCTCTACTATCATCCACTCAAGATAACATCAGGACACCTATTAACATAAACACAACGTAAGCATGAGATCCAAAGACCATTTCAAGAGGGCACTGAGATAGCAACCCAGTTCTGCCTTCCTTCTTGCTGTATGTCAGAGGTTCTTTCTGCTCTGTTGGTCTACCCAGCACAGCAGAGATTCATGTCCTCCCTACTACGACCCTATTATTCACTGGTCCCAAAAGCTTACGGAAATCATTAGAAGTTTTACCCCTGATTGATTCAGTAAATTAGAGAATTAGACCCCAGAGGCATCTGAATTTCAGGACTACATTAACCCCAGTGCTCAGCCAGAATGACCTCCAGCTATCTACTTCTCCTTGCAACATGAGAGCATAAATAAAAAAAAACCAACAGCAGATAAAAGACTGTTTCTTTAAACTACCAAAGACAAATATCTTCACCCAAACAGCTGTAGCCAAGAGACTTATTCTGCAGATTAAACTAACACAGGTATCCAGCTTCCTAGCAGCATCAAAAAGTCAGAAACCAAAACAAACCCCCCACTGTGTATTGACTCTCTTCCCGCTCAGAAAGTCAGGTTTTTGCCCAGAAGCAAGGCTCCAGCAGCTATCACACAGTACCTTCCAGCTCACCAAAGTGTAGCTGGCAGAAATAACCCCAACACCCTGCCAGAACAGCATCAGGAGTTTGTTATATACTGCAAGGTCATTCCACACCTACCTGGTTAATGAGTTCTCCAGGCATGTTATTGCTCTGTGACATCATCTATCAACACCTTCTTGTACTGGCCATGGCCTGTTGCAACAAATTTATACTTTTTGCCAGAAGGAGTGGACTGAACAGGAGAGAAAGAAAAAGACAAAGTCAGCATTTTTCTGCCTCAAACAGGCAGTCAAGATCAAATAACTGAAGACAGAGGAGCATGCAATACAGTTGTCTGTAACCTCAGAGGGCTTGGAGACAGCCTACTCTGTACTCCCTTCTTGCCCCTTCCACACGAACTCTTTGTGCAGACTGATCACCACTTCTCTAAGAGTAAGATGACAGCAAGCACAGGATGTGTAATAGGAAAGGGAGGATCCAATGCCAGGCATTGCAAGGGAGGACTCATCTAAGAGCCCTGCCTCTCAAGCCACAGGGTCAGTTTTACCCATGGCAAGAGCCAGTTTTATTTACCATACGCTGGCAATAGTACCGACACAGGAACAGATAAGATACTTAAGTCTTCTTCTCCCAGTCTGGTCAGGTCAAGTAGCAGCCATTTGATGCATTTTAATAATCATTCCCACAAATGTGCCTATGGGCATAAAACCCCAGATCCATCTGCAATTGTTGATACTGCCCTAGGTTCAGTTCCACTTAATTTTGCATGTTTTCTTTACTCTCAAGATTAAAAAACATAACAAGAGAAAAATAACTCAACATTTTTGTTCAATTTGAGCCTAGAAGGCTGGAGGTCCTGACCCATGGGCTGAGAAAAACATGCTGTTCCAGAGCCTTTCAGTATTACTGGTTATAAAACTACTTTTTTTACCATTTCTACTAGGGCTGAAGCAATAGCAGCTCACTGTTAGTAACAGCTTTTAGATATGCAATTGCATTGATACAGGCAGCCCTTGTTCCATTACCATCTTCTCAATATCTCCAATCCAACCAAGAGCTGTTCTTTTTCACAGCAGAGCAAGTATTGTACTCACATAGATTGGAACTCACCTTGATGTTGGTCTCAGGTTTGGGATTGCCCTTTTGTTCCCAAAGACTTCTTTTACTCACGATGTCTCCAGCCACAATATCCTGAGAAAATTATGTTTTTATTACCCTTCATGGCTACACTGCTGAACATGCTTTTGTTCACATCCTTTCCAAACCCACATATTTGACCTTCTTTTTTATTTCCAATGTCACATCATCTGACCTATGACAGCTGCACCTAAAACCCATGATCGTGAAACTTCTTCCTGTTTCAAGCATATCCTATACTTATTCCCAGTATATCCTATGTTTTCCTCTCTCATTCTCTTCAGCAAAAGCCAAAGATCCAGGATGTTTATTTTCTTAAGTTTGTTAACTATTTAAGACATCTTAACATCAAGGCTTCTCCTACCTGGAAGGAATTTTGCTCACATAAACACAGATTTGCAACTGACGTGTTAGAGAATCAGCCTTGCTCACAACAACCAGAAAGTGAAATACATAATACTTCTTGCATTTTCCAAGTATAAAAGATTTATCATCTTGCTACTAGATGCAACTTTGTGCTCAACAATTGGAGCTCAGCCCTAGACCCTGCAGAAGACATACACATTCTCACCATTTTATTCCCATTTCAAAACAGAGCCTCAATCAGCATCACAGAGGCTTTCCTAACTGTACAACCAAGGAATAATTTGGGACCCTAGCACAGACGAAGTGAAGCTCTGAGGTACAAGGCCTTGCAAACTGAGGAAGGAGACTGGATCTCTAATATAGATGCCTTTAGAGCTGGTGGGCACCACCGATGAGCAATAACAACAGGCTAACACAAATGTAATGCATGTTATGCCCAGAGGCCAACCCCTTTCCTCCTGCACTAACAAGTTCAGTCCTGCACGTGCCATACCTTACAGGGTGGGGACTTCACGGCAGACTGAGCTGCAACCTCTCCAGTCTCCCAGAGACTTTTTGTGCTGGCCACCATCATGCTTGTGGTGGGAAGGTCAAGAGAGGTCTGTCGGACAGGTTTTGGACCCTTTGTGGATGTCTGGAAAACAAATGGAGAAAGAAAACTATTCAGAAAGAAAATTAGTCAGGAAGTGCATGTTTTTTATTCCCCCACTATAACTGGAGGTACCCAGGGATAAGGGGTTGTAAAATGAGACTTGTAGGGTCTTACGAGTTCCTGCCAGATAATCCCATCCTTTAAAGAGGGAACACAAAGAAGCAAGGATAGCACAACTCACTAAAGAGACCTACTTTATGCTGTGGAATGAGACAGAGACAGGAGAAAAGATTACTCTCATCCAATGGAAGATCATTCAGTTGTCACCTCCCAGATGGTAAGACCAAGAGGCATAGTGGGACAGCAATGCTCAGCAAAGAAGGCTCCTTGCAGGCTGGGGATAGAGAGACAGAGAAGCTCACCTCAATAGCCTGAGTGTACTGCTCCAGCCTGTCATCAATCTTTGACACAGGGAGGGGAGGCTGGGTCTTCTTTATGCTGTTACTGGAGAGCAGAGGAGAGAAAAGAATTATGATCCACCAGTCCTTCAAGAAGGTAGGACTTTGAGGGCCACAGGCAATCTGTCATTCCTACCCTTCCCCACAGCAGACCCTCCAGTATCGTCCCTTTGCAGGAAGAGACCTGCTTTACCCCAAGGTCAACCCTAGAAATACCTTTTCTTTATTGAGCGGTTCAATGACTCAGTTCTGTCCGTGATCTAAAGTGGGAGAGAGAAGATAAAGATATTACTTTTCTCCACGGACCTCATATGGATGTAAGTCACCTCAGCTGACAGTAATTCAACCACTTTTCTTCCCTTATCCCTCATCCAGATTTTGGTTAGAAATACCTCACTGTATCTCATGTTCTCACACTGGTCAGAGAGACAGTGTGCATTCCCTTTGTTTCTCGTTTCCAAGGCAAGCGAGCACTAGTGCACATTAGCAGCCTAACCTGTTTCAGGGATAAACCAACAACATATAGCTGGACTGACAGTTGAAATAGCGACCAAGACCATTTTCTCTAATTCATCTGCTGAAGACCAGGAATCTCTCTCAAGACACTTGGCTTCCTAGGCAGGCACAACAAAGAAAGCATCAAGCGTGGAAAGACAAGGGGGAAAACTAGAGTCAGAGCTAGCCATGTCTGTAGAAGAGGAGGAGTCAAGCATGAGAGCAGCAGAGGCGTGAATTACATTGACTTATCCACACCAGAGAAGGGCAAAGACAGGGCAAGCCATCAGGAAAGAAAATTTTGCACAAGAGGCTCATTTGCAAGAATTCCTTGGCCAAGACAGGAAGGCAAGCAAACACTTCACAACCACTAAATAAAGGAAAGTTGAAATGTTGCTAAACATCACAGCTCTTTTGTGTCCCAAAAAATAAGAACACAGAAAAATCACTTTCAAGTCAAAGGGGAGGTTCTTTCTTAACACTAGCTCCTATAGAGCCAAGGAACAGCAACCAAGTATCAAGGAATCTTCTCTTCTTGCATAATTGCTGCCTGAGCCACAAGAAACATCATCTATCAAGTTAGCAGAAGAAAAGCAGTGTTAAGTGCTCGTTCTAAGACACTTTCCGGATGCTGGTGCTAAATTTTGCTAAGTAGAAGACAAGACAGTATCACAGAGAGGACATTTAATAGCTGTGCCCTGGACCACAAGGCCTGTTAGAGAAGAGCACAACTACCAAGAAACAGTGCAGCCCTGGCTAATAGGTATGTGCAAGGGAGAGTCGCTCTGCAGGTTCTCAACACAGCAGCGTGAATGATAATCCACTACCCAGCCTTTGCTGCTGGGCAGGCTGTCTGTCAGCTGCCAGCTTGCTCCTTTTCTCGGTGCTACAGGAATTGATGTTTGCCTCCAAGCCACGTCAGAGACTGAGTTGCTTATCCCTCTGGGACACTGATGGGCAGGCTGGCACCTCATGGTGGATAAGGGAATCTGGTAGATCCCTGCCTATGTCTCAGCTTAATCACAAGCACATAAGGTATCAATAGGAAAAAGTGTTGCCAACCCTGCCAGAGATTTCATGCAGATGCAAACCACTCGCAGGTGCTTTGAAAGGTCATAGATGATTATTAGGTTAAATACATAGGGTCCTAGAAAAGGCTGCAGGTGACAGATCTCAGCATGACAGTCTAGGTAAGAACAAACTTTCCCTAAGCTATCTGAAGGCCACCACCCCTTGCCCTGTAATTTCTTGCAGTGAAAGTCATGCATTTCTCTGGTCCGAAGTAGTTTCTGAAGGCCAGAAGAAACCAGTTGCTCACTAAGCCAGTCTCAAAACTCAAAGTTCACAAGCAGCCTGGAACAAATTCCCCTCCTGCTATCACACATCTATTTCAGCCCCAGGCCACACTGGCTCTCTGAACCTCAAACACCCTGTCATGCTGCATACCAACTTTCACCTGCCCCAGATGTGTACCTGGCCTCTACCAGTCACAGCTGGCAGAGGAACTCACCACTCTCTGCAGATGCTGTCAGCTTTCCATGGCAAACATCTGCTAAGCTGCCTTGAGCCAAAACACCTTCTTGGTGGTGAGTGTGTTTAATTTTTAGTGTTCACATAAAGCCCACTCGCTGGGGTGTAAAGGTCCTCCTTCCTTTGGAAGGATCCCAAGCTCATTTTTCCTGAACAGCTTTACATTCAGCTTTGTGTATCAATGAGTTCTGACATCATCATTATAAAACAGAGACTATATTTATAAACTTTTCTCTGGCTAATCTAAGCAGCAGCAGTTAAGCTCAGGTCAGGAAGTTACTGAGTGTTTTGAGGTTGTAATGCTGAGAATTTCAGCACATAAAAAGGCACTGGAAGTGTTTCCCACATTTCCCCACAGGTCCCAGTCTGAGCTTTTGCTTTTGGCCACTCTGACTCCACTTTTCAAACCTAACATTAGCACATGGCCTGCATACAAACCCACCCTTTCTCCTCTCTATTCAATTTTTAAAAGGCTTCTTCATGAAAAGCAATAATCTAATAGTAGATTATTAAACCTTCCTCTTACAACCTATTTACTAATGCAAAAGGAGGTGCTCATACAATCCTCCCTGTCCAGGAAATATTGATGAAGAAGCAAATGCGAAAAAAGCAAAGATAATACCAACAGCAGATTAACAGGCTACCCAGTTTCCTCAGGTTCCTCACTATTTCCCAGTAAGCTTAGGGCTTACAAAGACAAAAAGCTATTCACTACAGAAGCTACTTATCTGTACCTATTGTATTTAAAAGCACATGCACAGAGTCGAAGATTTGTAGACGATACAACAGAAATCATGAGGTGCAATTCAGGGGGTATTCAAAGAGGAAGTTTTGCAGGAGCATCAATCCAGACAGATACGGTTGGAAAGGACACAGTGCTTCAGAGACCAGGAATCTCAGTTTGTTTAAACAACTTATGTCATAGTTTCTGATTATATTCTAAGTATAATAGGGAAATTCCAGTGCTTCAAGTTTTGGAGGTTGGGGGGGAGGCGGGTTTTGAGAAGGGAAATTTCATTTTTTTATTAAGTTCATCTGTCATATTTAACCAAATTCACAAGCTTAAAGCACAGCCATCTTTCTCAGTATTACAATATTCCTTGGAGTCCTCAATGAGCTTTAGATGTTTACAGTAATTGACAAAGTATTCACAGATGAGACCGTTACAGCCTCCAACAGCTCAAGGAGGCAAAGCTGGAGAAGAGGAGGCTGACAGCCAAGGAAAATGAAGGACACTGACCAAGTGATTTGTCCCAGCCTGTAGCAGGAGTGGTGGGGTAACAGGATTCACACCCTAAGTTACTGCAAGCCCTGGGTTATCTTTCCCCATCATTCATTAGGTGCTTTATTGCTGACAGCTGCTATCACCTCCAGAGGGGCCCCAGAAACACGAACCTTTGTGGAGCACACTGCAGCATGGTCAGAGTACTGCTCCTCCTCCTCTTCCAGACTGGCAGGACTTGGGGCCTTCTGGCGTTTTTCTGGTGTTGTTTCTTCTTCATTTCTCCTTCTCTTCTTTTCCTAAGCACAGAAAATGAATGAGCCAGGAAGTTAGCTGGTCAAAGTGCTTGCTATGCAAGAAAAGTGATTTTTCCCTTGTCTCCCAGACTTCCTGCTTTACACTAAACAAACACGTGAGCACAGAAACTTTGAGTTGACATCATCTGATTTTGAAACATCCAGGAAAAAGCTCACATGTCAAAGTGGGGGGAGGAGGAAAAAAAAAAGAGAAATATTTCAGATTCAAGGTTCAAAAATTATATGGAAAGAGATCCTTGCATCAGTTAATAAATATTTCTTGCCACTATTAAGATAGGAAAATGTAAACCGCTCATTTAGAGTCCACAAGGAGAGAAAGTAGCTGCATTTAGGATAAAGAGCTAAAGAGTCACATGCACAATTCAAATTCAAAAGCAAACTAGCCTCACCAAGTCAAAATCTATTTACAACAGAAGATATTTGCAGCTCAGCCACCCTAACAGACTTGCACACCACTCATATTCCAGCTTCATCTCTCATTTACCAGGAATTTCACATCATCAGAAAAGCAAAGAAAGAAAGAAAACTTTAGCTGGAAGCAATACAAGACTTAGATACATATCCAGCCAAAGTGCTCCAAAGATGCAATAAAGGCGAGGGAGAGAAAAACAAGCAGTAAAATTTAGATAATAGTTCTCCCAAAGAGCTACTCACTGCCCACAAAACCACTGAAGAAATAGTAGCACTTTCCTTTTCAGTATTGCAGGGACATGACTAAAGCACCACAAGATCTAGGAGCAAACACTACCCTCACAAGAGAGCAAAAGCTGCCAGCTGTGATCTCAAGAAGGCACCAGTCCCAGGTTATACCACGACAGCACATCTACATGGGCTCAGCACTCCACAGTGTAAGCAGCAATAGTGAGCTGAGCTCTTTGAGAGCAGCCTCCAGTTCCAGCACTTCCACTAGTCCTGCAAAGAGAAGAAAAACAGCTCCTGATCTCACCTCTTGCTCAGCCCTCTCATCTTCCTCCTGCTCTGGAATCTGTTCTTTCTCTTGGCCCAGGCTCTCTTCCTCCCCGATAACCACATTCTCCTCCTGGATCTCCTCCAGGCTCTCCAGCTGGATCTGCTCCAGTTTGACTTCAGCTTCCCTCACACCACTGCCCTCTTCTTCATATGACTGTCGTGGGGACCTAGAGTCAAAGAGAGGTCAAAAAAGCAAAACGTGTTGTTGGGAGCCTGTAGACATCAGGTGCTCAGACCTCTAGAAATAAAATTTTATCACTCCCAAGCCTATAACTTGTTTGATATCAGAGCTCACAGCCACTTCATGGTCCCATCCAGTTCCAGACACCCAAATATAACTGCAGTTACATCACATTCTCACAATCTGAATGCCTAGGATAGAGCTCAGCTAAGAGTTGTGGCAGAGTTGAAGGTATTTGTGCCTTTGCATCCTCATCACAGGCAAGACCTGCAGGAAGACCGAGGATCAGACAGAACTGAACATCAGGTCCTGGCCTCCACTCAGAACCCAGCCAGAGAGGACACTACCATCATGATGTGATGGCTCAATTCTCTGCTCTGCTACCACCAAAATCCTAGGTGAAGCAGCATGCTCTATGGACCTGGTGCACAAACAGGCAAGTGACACGGCTCCCGCATATCCCATCATCAGTTCAATGTAGAGCACCAAACAGAATTCCTCTGCAGAAACTCACTTTCCATGTTAACAGAGCCTCTCACTGGAGGTGAGTCAAACCAATGACACATGCTTCCCAAGATCCTCCTTTTCCCTAACTGAAGCTAAACTGCAGGGCAAGGCAGCATAACCACTCACATGGGGTTATTTTTGTTTGTAAGGCACAGTGTTTTGCAGGCAATGCTGTATATATAGCCTCAGTTTTGCCCACTGGAATGAATTACACCTCTACTCAAGTCACAGCACAGCAAAACAAAGGAGTCTCAAAGCAACCAGATCACACTCTTGGCTTAGTTTTAAAAAAAAACACAACAGGGTATTTACAAGAGGACTCCTCTGGGTCACTGAGGTTGCAGAAAGGAGACCCAGGAGTATGTTTAAGTACTGAACTTTGCAATGAACTCCAGAAGCAGAGCAGCCTATGCCTTTGGGCACAGAGTTGATGGATGCACATAACCCCACAGCTCTCACTGGCTTATAGTCATGCAACAAGATATTATTGCCATCTTACTTTGCCTGACCAGATGATAGCTTTCTTCTCCCACCCATTTCTTAGAAAATCACCCAGCTTGTGACAGCAAGGCTAAAGAGCTATCTAGCAGGCAGCTGCCAAAGTGCAAGCTGACTCATCACTTCTGCCTAACCAGCCAGCAACAAAATATGAAAAAAAAGTTCAAGCAAGACTTTTCCACCTACCTCCCTGCTGCTGAGAAGGCAGGTCATACTCCAGCCCTTCTTATTGACCACAGGAGGAAAAAAGCCAATGCATATGCTGGCTCACTGAGTTTGCTCTAATTGTCCTCCTACAATAGCACAGTCACCAACAGCAAATGGGCCCTGAAGGCCCAGGTAACCAGTTTTAACCAGAAGGCCAGCAATGCCTCCAGCTAAAGTGCAAGCTCACATTAAAAACTAAGGCCAACAGATATGATGCAGTCTATAGGACACCTTTTGGACCACAGCAGTACAGAAGGCAGTTAGTCCAACACACCTAGCTCCTACTCTCCTGCATGCGCTGATTACACAGACCTCCCTCCACATACAGGGAACATAGAACAAAAAAACAAAATGCAGCTTAACACCAAGGCTCTTAAGGGATGTGCAAGCTAGTTTAACTCCATTCACCAGGGAGCAACTGTCTCCATCCCATCTTTCATAGCTTAACACCTAAGTGCCCTTCACATAACAAACCAGGGTTTGCTCCATATTCAGTTAAGCAGTAGAGAAAGAGGAACCAAGAAACCACAGCACCACTGGACCCAGTGTGGGGCACCCCAGCCAGATGCACAGCCTACCTATACTCACACAATACTCCAACCTTGTCCTTTGGATGATGCAGATGAGCAAAGGTAAAACTGCTGAAGGGACTTTATAGGAGACAGCCGCTCACAAGGAAGCAAATCCAGCTTTTACAAAAAGCCCACTCCTAGCAAGCCCACCAGGTCTGAACTCCTTCAGCTGCTTCTCCCAATCAGCCTCCAGCTGAACACCTGAGCTATAGCCATCGCCCTTAAAGCACCACCCCTCTCTGCTGGCCTTCATCTGCCATAGCTGCCATCTCCCCTGCTCAGCACTCTCCTGCACCACTATAGAATACACACAGGCATCACGTGAAAACCCAAGGAGAAATTTCTGGAGAGGATAACACAACTTTTCCAGCTAATTCTCTTTTGAAGGCCAAGGAGGGAATAGCAGCAGCCTTTCTTTCCGGAAAAGTACTTTGTATAGGGGGTGGAAAAAGAGGCAGCATGTGAGAAAGCAGATGGGGCTGATTTCTAATTGCTCCCACAGATGTGATAATGAACACCACAGTGAGGTACTTAAGCAACACTTCATAGGATGAGGGCTGCAAAGGTAGAGCTTGCAGAGTAGTTTAGCTACAGTGTTTGGAAAAAATTAAGAAAGAAATAAGCTTTATTTATTTGTTTATAAGTAAATATTAGTCTTAGGCATTTTTTCAGTCTTGGAGGTAAAGAAGATGCTGTGTCATCAGAGGGGAAAATTTCTTATAAAACCAAGCTGCCTAGAGAGCTCAGTCACAAAGTTTGCATGCAAGTAGGTGGTGTCCAAGGGAAGTGGTTACAGCAGGAGTTTGGTTCAGATGAGCAAGGAGAGGGTGATAGGAGATGGGAACTAAACAGCTGGCACTCAAGCAATTCTTAGGGCTCTTTGCTGACTTTTTTTCCCCCCTTTGAAAGAGGAATCAAGGACAAGGTGAGCTGGGGCTGTAACACACACTATGCTGATATGAGCCAGGAAGAAGCAATAACTTAGAATGGCTTTTTAGGCTGGCCTCGATTATGTTAGAGGCCATTTCATCCCCTGCAGCAGCTCAGGTGGCATAAATCTGCTGATGTCACTCCGGAAAAGCCAGGCATCCTGGCAGGCTGCTATCGCTTGGAGTGTGAAGTACAATCCAAACAGCCTCAAAGCCTGGGGCAGTCCTTGAGCCTGGTCCTTCCCACTAGCCCAAATGGCAGGCAGAGAGCATCTGTCACAGCAGTGCAGGGCTCTTCCTGCTCTGCTGATGCTCCAGCTTCTAATATCATTCTTATGCATGCTAAGCTTGGGCTTTGTCACCCCTCCTCGACGTCTGTCCTTTTGCTGGGCACATTACTCCCTCTCCCTTTGGTCTAGCTGTGTCCTACCCACCTCTGTTTGCGTTGCTCGAGCTTCTGGGACCAGTCACTGAATCCTTCATCTTCCTCCAACTCAAAAGTCCCAGACGGCTTAAAGTCATAGCTGAAACACAGCAAGAAGGAAAATTAGGATAGTGAGATACAAAACAATCACCCAAACCTGGCCTGAAAGAGTCCCAGCCTGATACTGTCCTTCTCTCCTTGCTGTTATTGCATCTTCTTTCCTCTGGCTGCTCCCAAATTCTATTTGAAGCCTTAGCCTCCATTACAGGAAAGACATTTTTGCCACGTGTACAAAGTGGGGATCTCTCAGGGCATCACTGCAGGATGGAATGGAAGAAGGAGCAGCTCTGTGTCTCCAGCAGGAGCACCCTTCTGCCACATTCAGGTAAGTAAAAGACAAGCAGCACATCAAAAGCAAAACCTGCATGGTTTTCTTCTGCATTGGAGCTGGCCCAAGCTTGTTTGGACCACAGGTGTTTTGAACTTGGTTGCTGCTTGTCCTATGCTGGTACACAGCACTATCAAAAAGACATCAGCAGGAACCAACCTGAACAGATTGCTGGATAAGGAAGGCATGAAACCCCAAAGGTTAGGGCGCTGGATCAAGTTCTGGGTTGGCTCTTTATTTTCCCATGGGATGCATGTGACTGGCTCAAAACAGCATGGGACCTACAGATTAGTTTAAATCTCAGAGATTCAAAACACATAATAAGCATGGGTGAATCTTCTCTCTGCCTCTCTGGGCTCTTAGGAGGTGTTAGGAGATGTTTAGCCTCTTCTGTGACTCCAGTGGCTTGAAATATAGGGCATTTCTCTGAGATTCAGGAATCCCGTATTGAACAGACTGCAGTAGCTGAGAGTTTATAAAAAAACATATGCCTTTGCTAGGCTCATCAGGGATGGTAGCAGGGTTGCACACTGAAAAGAGCTGCTCAACCACGATTTTGAGTACAGCCCAACTCTTGCCACGCCGCAGCATCCCCTCAGACTGCTAAGCGCAATATCATGTTGGTCTAGGACATCACAGCCCAAGTTGGGTTATTTTCCAAATGTGTAACAGTAGCCTGTGGATGCCCTAGAACAATGCTCAGGAAATCAGGACAGGACAGGACCACAGATCTGAGTCCTAGATCAGAGCTTCAAGTGAGCTGCAGCACTGATGATGCCCAGGGCAGAATCACTCCAGGATTTGTGGCTCCACTCACAAAAGTGTGCTTAGGCTATCAAAAAGCTCCCAAGGATCAATGGAGACCAGCCAAACCCTGTCTGAAAACTCTTCGCTTCCCTGTGACCCTCTGCAAACTCAGCCCCAGGGGAAGCACCGAGATAGCACAGCCTCATCAGCACAACCTAAGTTGATGTCCATCCCTCTGGTTCCTGAAGCTACGTGTGTCTTTTCTGCAAACCCACTATTTTGGGAGTTATCTTTTTGGGGGTTTCTTTCTTTGTTTGTTTTTCATGGGGGAAGGGAAGAGGAGGTTCACTTTGTCCTTTTGGTGCAAAGAAATGGCAAAGGTGGGCTTGCACAAACGAGTGACATGGATGGGAGGAGTCCCAGCATGGGAAGAGCCAAGGGAAGGAGGGGGCAGTATTTACACAAGAGAAAGCAAGGCTTTTCAGGAGATTAATAGCCAGGGCTGACCCCAGCTGCATGAGCAAACCCAGGTGGCTGTCAGCAGCTGCAGAAGAAACATCCTTCCCTGCTGAAGCCAGGCCCAGTAAGCTCAAGCAAAATGAAGCAGGAGGCAAACTCCATCATTTTAGGAGTTTTTCTCATCATCGCACCCTTTGCAGTTATTTAAAATCCAAATAAATTGGGGCACTGCTAATGGTCCTGTGGGGTCAGCAGCATGTCTGTGCCTATGCCCACAGGACCAGATACTGCAAGCTGGGTTACTGGGGCTGCCACATGCTGCCCGGTGCCTGAGGCCACTCCCAGTAAATCAGAGACCAGTGATCTTGTCTACTGTTTTAAAGACTTATGAGAATTATTTTCTAGCCCCTGTGTGAAGGTGGAGTTTGGAAAAGCTAACAGTTATCATGTTCCAGATCTTCTGTTTGCTTTTCGGGCAGACTGCAATGGGTTTGTCTGCAGAATACCACCAGGTGTATTTCCACAAAAGAATTCGAAGCTTCTTTGCGATCCTTCTAGACAAAAAAATAAAAAAAAACAAACCAGAAAAACCCCCTGACCTTTTCATGAAAAAAATGCATTTTTACAAATACCTTTTGCTATTTTTCCAGTAAAATGGAACAGCTGCTTCTTTCTGACTGTAAGCCCAAATCCTGCTGCCACTTTTCCAATGTGTTTAATATACTTAAAAATAAGCTGAACACATAAATATTAGGAAGACTGGGGTATTCAAGACAGAGTTTGGCAATTTGGTTTTTGTGCCAGCCCCAATGCTGCACAGCACCTGGGCAGCTGAACTCACGACACGAGGAGGCTATGGTGAGATGTTGAGGATGTGACTGGTCATCCTTCCCCTTCTCGAGGGGTTTTCTCTCTGATAGCAGATAGCTCAGTATCTACATAAATGCCGCCTGAGCTACTTCCATTCATTATCTGCACCATTAAAGCATCAAGTTAACTTTAAGCCACGGAGATGTGAACTGCACCAGCTCAGGAGCTGCTCCATGCTCTCTTTTGCTAGGGCAGCATTCTCCAAGGGAGAAGCAGCCAAACTGGCTAGAAAAGTTAACTGCTTGCTCAGCCACCACTACCACGATCTGGCTGGGGCAGCTCATCGTATCTTCAGGCACGTATCTGTCTTCACACATATCAGGAACTTCCATTAGTTGCAGTGTAGATGATTCACAAGCTGAAATTTAACAAGGCACCAGAATCCCTGGTGATGGGGATCCCCTGCCTGAGCTCAGCCTTACCCAAGCTGTCCTGGTTTAAAATCTCAGGGCAGTAAAAAAAAATAAACAAAAAAGAGCTAAGCAAGGATTTTGACTTTTTCTGCCCAAACTAGAAATACTCTATATGTTAGTCCTCCAACTCAAACCTATTAGGGAATTTTCCCACTTCCTCAAACCGCCCCAAACAACAGAGACACCCACTCTGTGGATGCCGGAGAGTTTTGCTGCAAGAAGAGAGTGTAACACTAAAGGATTTATGCACAGGTATTTCTTACTGGTTTTCCTGTGCCAGACCCGCACTCTCCGAGCAGGAGCCGATGCCATTCAAGCTTTCTTCTGCCTGGGACCTCAGCTGCTTCTCTCGCTCCCGCCGCCGCCGCTCTCTTGCTGCCTCTTCCTCATCTTCCACACTCCACTGTGCTGTAAGCCTGCCAAGCCAGAGGGAAAATTCATCCTTAACATCCTTGGACAGACACACAAAACCCAGAGATACTTGCCTCTAAGGTGCACAGGAGAGTTCCCACCATGACTGGTGATCCTCAAAGTGGCACCCTTGCCTCCATTATCATGGCTTTGCAGCAGGATTGACTGATGTGCAAGGACACATGGACTGGGAGAGAGTTGGAGAAGAGTCTTTCCCCCTTCTCCAGGAAGATGTGGTGCATATCCCTCTACTCCCAGACAAGCCACCTTCCCACAGACTGGAAGCCCACTGGGAAGCACTGTTCCCTGCAGAGCAGTGCTGTACCCCAGGAAGTGTTTGTAAAGAGTTTTGAAGTGCTGCAAGAAGTCCCACACTTCCATCCCAAGCTCTGGCCCAGGGAGGGTGAGTATCCTTCAGCAACTGAGCAGCTCCTACCTAATTAGGAGCAGAGGGAACAGCGGCAGAGGGTGGTGGCTGTCTCCTGCTCTGCCCTGCCAAGCTTCCTTCCTCCCCTTTAGAGAAGAAAAACCTGCCCTGGCTTCTTCCAGACATCTCAGCTGCTGCATATTAACACCTCTGTCAGCAGAGTGGCCTCTCACATCCCTCAGGAAGTGATAAGGCAGCTGCCACATTCCTCGTCTGGTGATAACGCCAGCCTCTGCATGGGATTGGCTCCTGTTGCACTGCTGGATGCACCAGCCAGGATGAAGGCAGACAGGGACACACCTGTGGCTGATGCCAGGGCAGAAGCTGGAGCAGATGCTGGGGTAGGTGCTCCCTCACCCTACTCACCTCCATTCTGGCCAGTTTGGCCTCGCATTCGCAAGCTCGTTCACAGAAATGGTGCAAGATACACACACCGAAACCAGGAAAAGCAATTCCCTCCCAGCAGCAGGAGCCAGTCTGACCTGTTTCTCCCCACCCCATTCAGGTACCCCCCAAGGACTGTAGTCCCTATAGGATGCACCTGCACAGTAGAAGCTGCAGTGTGACATCACTTCAGACCGGGGCAAAGAACTTGTGGAATGGAAAAGGAAAAAATACCAAAAATGTCTTAGTTGAGATTTGTCTCAGCTCAGTTTGAGTGAACAAGGGTTAGGTTTCAGCTAACCCCAGCACTGCCACTCTGCCAGCTTGCCCCACTTTGCCCACAGCAAAACTGTGAACTATGCAAGAAGGCCACACTTCACCAAGGCCCTCACTAAGATATTGTTTTCATTTGAAATTCAGGACAGATCTCTGCCTCCCCCAGCAAAGGGAAGGAAGAAAAAAAACGGGATTAATTGCAACATTTTGTTCAAGAAAAATTTGGCTTCTAATTACACAATGAACCTTGTCTGCCTTTCCAGGGGAGACTCACTCAGAGCCTGTGTGGCACCATCAAGACAGTCAAGCTTAGAGCTGGTACCATCCCCGTGTGGACTGGTCCCACTGCCACTGTGGTAGGAAGCTAGGAGTGACCCCACATTCCTCCCAAACTCCCATCTCCCTTGAGACAGCAGAGCTAAGATAAGGAGTCAGATGGAGACAGGTCACCCATCCCCACCAAGCCTATGGAGAAGCAGGGAATGAAGCAGATCCCAGAATGCAAAAGAGCCTTCTGTCACTTTCTAATAATTACCGCCTGCCTTATTTGGGGTGGGCTCTTTTTGCAAGCAGCAAATTCAGCTGCCTTTTCCCCTTCTTCCCCTTCATCGCTCCTTGCCACCTTGCTCTCCATGGGGAACAAAGGAGACTCAGACAGAAGACTGAGCTCCCCTCCTCCCTTCCCTACTCATCCCACACTCCTATTTATTGTTTTCTCCAAAGTTCCCATAGAAACTCTTGTCCGTGAGCCTGGCAGGAAGCCACTGTGTTGTTGTGGAGTTTTTTTAATATATAAATGAAGTAATTCATTAAACTCTGCCATGATCTCTCTCTCTTGTTCAATAGCTCCAGATAGTCTCAGATTCAGGAAGGCTCTTAACCCCCACTTGCCCAGACTGCCCCAGTTATGAGAAGCAAGTTCCACATCTATGCAGAACAAATTAGATTTTGATTGAATTCCTTCCCCACCTCCTCCAGCTCCTCAGGAGGCCACTCCAGAGGCAACACTGCACCAAGCCTCCAGCTTGGCTGGGGTACCCCCCTGGAAAGGGGTCCCCTCCAAACTATGCAAGCTTGCCACAGTGCAAGAGTAACATTGGTTGGCAGCCCTCTCCCTTTCCCAGCTGGATGTGACTAACTCTCTCCCCATGACCTCATCGGCTCGCTATTCTGTCCCTCCATCCTCCAAATGAGCTGAGGAAGAGCTGGGGGCAATGATTTTGGGGGAGAAGGATTTTTCTCAAAAGCAGGGACGTATCATTCCCGGTTTCCGTTGCTGCAGAGTTGCTGCCTTCGAGTTGCCCACCACTACATTGGGATGCAGCTCAGACACACTGAGCATTGTGGTGGGGCTGTGATGCTGGGATACCTGCTCCTCTCTGTAATAAGGACTGAAGATAAAGTCCCCACCAGGCTCTCACTCATCCTGGGTTCAGAAATATCACTGCCCTGCAGAAAAAAAACTAAAACCAGTTTATAAGTGGATTCTGAGCTCTTGCTCACGTTCAAACGGACTGGCAGCACAGCAAGGTTTAATAAGCAATGCTTTGGTGTTCAGTAGTCACACCGCAAAGCAGAGGGAAAAGGGCAATTCCTTTTCAATTGACCTAGCAGCACAAATATTTGTCTTCAGAGAAAAACATACAAAACAAATGAGAAACTAAACTTTGCCAAAGTCCTTGTGTTTGGGTCAGCTACAAGAGTTTGTTGGACTGCAAACCAATGCGCCATTCCAATTTGGACAAGCCCAAGCCTTCACCAGTGTGAGGAGGGGTCAGCTGGTAAATTGTCTTTCAAAGCAAGGAAGGTGGAAAGATTTAATTTCCGAATGGTTCCATCTTCTAAGAAGGGGCTATGGTCTACCATTTGCTCTAATTGCTCACAATCACATTCAGTAACTCAGTGTGCTCAGCCCACAGCAGTATTGTACAACCACCTTTTCTGTTTCTAGAAATAATTAGCCAGTACTTCAGGATCAGGTTGATACTGTATATCTCTGCCTTTATCTCCAGCCAGCACCTTCCCAGGTCAGTCCCAGGCTGGGGAAATTTTGGGAAGAAGCAGGCTCATAGCTGCTGATGGGACTGAGAACTCCACATTTCAGTTCACCCAAAATGGGGTACGGAAACGAAAAGCAAGAAGACTTGAAGCTTGAACACCTGCAAGATAAACTACAGCATGCTACTCCTGCACCCAGTCATCTGCCTAGACAGAGGGATTTTCCCGAAAGGTGAAAGGAAATTCACCCCCCACACAAACATCAAGGAGACTGGAGAAGGAAGGGAGGATGGAGAGATTACTTTGCTGCTCTGGCAGCCAGGAGTCCATGGGCTGGGTTGTTCCTCTTACGCAGTCCCTACATTTCTGCCAACAGCTTTTGGGGACCTTGGTTTGGGATGAAATGCTCTTTGTGGAAGGTGTTCCTCTCTTCCCAAGGAGATCCTGCAGGTCTAGTGAAGGGCTGAAGGCACCTCAGTTCAGCTTTGGCCATGGAGCCACGCTTGCCAAGCATCTGGGATGCTCAGACTTCTGCTCTGACCTGGGCCAGCTGCTCATGTTAGATCCAGCTTTCGACTTCACCTCCCTCTGGACTTCCAGCCAGAGGAGGGTTTTATTTTTCTTTACCCTACAAAAAAATTCCTCTTCCAGCAGACCAATGATACAGGCTGTGCCATTCTACATGGCCATGAACGCCCACTTCATACAATCCAGCATTGCTAGGAAGGTCATGTTTCCTTTGGACAATTCCTCACCAGCACTTCAGGAGATTATAATATACAGGCGAGGGAAATTTCTGGCACCACATGAGCTGCATTTAAGGGAAATGCCACAGACTCGAGGAGTCTTTTGCATGGCCAATGGCTCAAAGGAAGCTTTTCTGGCCCAAACCCAACCTTCAGCACTAAAACTAATTCCAGAAAGGAAAATAAAATGCCTCCCAGAAGATTTGGACTTTGCAGATCTATGCCAGAAACCCAGGAACCCTCTATCAGTGCATTGGACATTCCTGTCTCCTTAGCTTACCAGGGTATTGGGCCAGGATGGTGTTGACTTTGGTCACAGCGCGCGGTGGGTAGCTGCCCTCTCAGAGCCAGGGTTCACAGAAGAGCGTTTGAGAATGGGGTTTAGGAGGAGCCATGCACAACACTTAGTATGGTGTTTCCCATAGAGCACATAGCCCATCAACCCACAGAAAATCCTAATGCCATCAAGGGTAAAGTTCCCATCACCTGTGAAAGCAACAGCACCTACCAACGCTGAAAATATCACCCATAAGAGACAGGGTTGCATGAACTAGAGAAGAATTGGGAAGTTTGTCCTGCATCCCTCAGCAGCCATTCCACCGACCTCTCTGTTGAGGTTAGGGCTGTCAGAGGGGGTGCCAGAAACCTGTGTGAAGGACCTTCTCTTCCCACATAATCCATCACAGCCTTGTTGCAGTGCCAGATCCAATATGGGTGTCCTGCTGTCCATATATCCCTCACCACACTCGGGGTAACACTCTCTCACTGCTTTCAAGCAACCAGCCACTGAAGTTGGCTAAGCAACATAAACCACCTAAGACTGTCAACAAGTTCATCCTGCTGCTGAGACGAGTTGCCAGGTTTTATTTGATATTGCATTTTTCACCCATTTATAAAAGGCCCAGACAGGCAGGGGTATTGAGATGCGCAGTCCACCCCACAGAATCATAGAATAACCAGGTTGGAAGAAACCAAACGGATCATCGAGTCCAACCATTCCTATCAAACACTAAACCATGCCTCTCAGTGCCTCGTCCAACCGTCCCTTAAACACCTCCAGGGAAGGTGACTCAACCACCTCCCTGGGCAGCCTGTTCCACTGCCCAATGACCCTTTCTGTGAAAATTTTTTTCCTAATGTCCAGCCTAAACCTCCTCTGGTGGAGCTTGAGGCCATTCCCCCTCGTCCTGTCCCCTGTCACTTGGGAGAAGAGGCCAGCTCCCTCCTCTCCACAACCTCCTTTCAGGTAGTTATAGAGAGCAATGAGGTCTCCTCTCAGCCTTCTCTTCTCCAGGCTAAACACCCCCAGCTTTCTCAGCCGCTCCTCATAAGGCCTGTTCTCCAGCCCCTTCACCAGCTTCATTGCTCTTCTCTGGACTTGCTCCATGCTTGAAGTTAAAGCGCTGTGGGTTGCTGAATTGTGAATTAAAAGGACATCTTATGAAACAGATGAGGACACCCTCAAAAGGCTAGAATGGAGCAACTGTCTCACCCACATGACCTTCCACCAACAAATTAATCACTTGTTAATATCTTATAAATGGCGTATAATGGATTTGTGTGACCAAGTCAAGTAGGCTGAAATAGCCAGATAATGCCTCTTCTCACATCATTCAGGACAACTGGCATCAGGCCACCACAGAAGTCATGGCTGAGGACATTTGTATGCCGCGCGTGGTTATGCTGCCATGGCTCAGTTTCATTCCACCCCTGCAAACTGCATACGCCCTGGCTGAAAGTAGTGTCCTGGGGATGCCTCACACCACAGGCACCAGTGTTAGGCATCACAGTTCCGCATCTCAGTCCTTTCCATAGACCCCTCTAAGAATTTGGTTTACCTCCACACATCAAGATACATTTTAGAAACCTGTCCCTAAGCTCAAAGGCTTTTCTAAGGTCACTGTGAAGTCAGGAAGATGCAGAGAATAGAGCAGAAGTCCAGCAGGCATCCAACCCCCTAAGGACCGCTCCACTAAGAGGCTGCTA
The DNA here is from genome assembly GCA_033459285.1 of Clamator glandarius. Lineage (NCBI taxonomy): Eukaryota > Metazoa > Chordata > Aves > Cuculiformes > Cuculidae > Clamator > Clamator glandarius. The sequence continues at coordinate 2,276,253 of JAUNZM010000125.1, forward strand.
CTGAATGCCAGCAAACATAGCTGTCGACACCAGGACATGGGCTGCTCTACAGTATGGCCATCAGCGAGTCAGATGGCATGCAGCAGTTAGGCTTCTTGATGAACAGGTTTCTGTGACTTAGGAGTAATGTGGCTTGACAGCAAAGACTAGGTAACTATCCCACTGAATAAGGAAGGGGATGTAGATAGTGGTACAATACAGGAAGACTGGGAAAATAAAAAATATGTCACAGCTTGGAGTTCATTGCAACTTTGTCTTGGGGAAGATGGTTATCCTAGCTCTGAAAGATCAGCTTGTCAGTTAAAGGCAGCCAGAGATGCTCCAAAAGCCTCTCCCTCCCATACATTCATGTAATTCCTCAGCTGCATTTCTCAGTTCAGAATCTGAACAAGAAGGGGGGCAGGGAGAAGAGGAAAACAATGTGTACATATGCTTCACCCTCAGCCTTTTTCTCATACCAAGCTTTCCCACCCCACCCATAGCTGCACCATGTCAGCCATGTCTCCCTGTTCCTCCAATGAATCCCAGCTTGCCTTCAAGATGCTAACAGCAAGGTGGAGCTGCTTCTCACCCAGAGCCTGACCTCACCACCCACTGGAGCTGGGGGTACAGAAAGGCTTCACACACAGGACAATAAGGACTCAACAAGATATCCAAATAGAATATAATACAGCCCAAACTTTCATCAAGTAGAAATAGAATGAAAAATAGCAGTATGGCAGAGACCTATTTCCTCCTTAAAAATAAAATTAACTCTTCTTTTTTAAATCAGTCTTGGGTTTTCTCCACAAAAGCACATCTTACTTCTGTCCAAAGAAGGATATGGAGATACGCAGCCATGCATCCACACGTGCCAGGTATAGGACTCTGTCTAGTTTAGGCTCCATTAAATTCCCTGCAAAGATTGACCTGGCACTGCAGTGTGATGGGCAGGGTAAGTCCCAAGCTGGTAATTTACAGCTTCCACAAGCAAAACAAGAGATATTTGAGAAAGCTGGTGGCAAATGGCAGGAGCAGACCTTGGAGGAGGGATGTGCGCAGGGCCAGTCCTTCAGCACAAGCCTCATCTGTCTTCTCCTGCAGGACAGTGGCTCCAGAAAGGCACAGGGGAAGGTCTGGAAGTCCAGATGCTCTGGGTGATGCACAGGCCATTCACAGAGGCAGAAGGCAGCCCATGGAAACAACTGCTTCTTTTTATTATTATTGGTTTTAACCATGTCAGACAGGATCCCAATGAATCCGTTACAAGACGATGGATTGCACCCCCAGGACCATGGGTCCTTAGTACACAGATAGACCGGTGTGGTAATGTATTAACATCACCAGTTAGGAATTTCGAGAGAGGAGGAGGAAAGAGCTGGAGTTTTGAGTCCTCCCAGCCCTCTACGGTACTCAGTAGGTGTGAGAAATCAGTGCCGCGTATGACCTCAAACCCTAAGGTTCAAGAAATCAAGAGTTTTTTTTCTAAAAAGCAGGAAGTCTGGTCTCTGTTTCTGCAAGGGAGAAGCACATCAAAGTAGAACATAAGACTTGCCAGAAAAGTTCAGACTGGCTTACCCAACTTTCATATTTTATTTTTCCACCCTCTGAGGGAAGCAAGCCTCATTGCCTCTCTGCCTTGGCTACAGTCAGATAGCATCCCTCTTGATAAACTCCGGCTGGAAAACAAGTCTGAGCCTAGGGAGGCAAGCCACAGCCTCACCCCTGCTTCAAGACTCGGATTATAGGTGAGATTCATACTAGGAATGCTGCTTTTTATAACGCCACTGGCTTGGCCATGAGTCCTTCATTTTGCAGCCCACAGGGCGACACAACCCCCGCAACCCCCAGCAGCAGGAAAGGAGTTTGCTACCCGAGCACTGGTGGGAGGTAAAAGGGAGGCCGTGGGAATGTGCTGCTCTGCTCCCTAGGAGAGTTGAGGCTCTCTTCATTTATGGCCATTGCTGATGAGTTGTGCTGTAACAGGAACTGGAGTCAGCAGCAAGTCCTCAGTCCCTGCTGCGCTAAGGCAGCATGTCTTCATGAGAACATTCAGTCTTTGCCCTAAAACCACTGATTGCAACTCCCATGCAATTGAACAGCTGATGTCATACCAATGGTGCGAGAAGGAAAAAGAAAAAATAGAGTCTGAAAGCTGAAAATTTGTTTTCACATACCATCCAAGCTGCAAAGCCTCAGACTCCAGCATCACCATCCAGTGCCCCTTCCAGCTGAACCATGCATAGACATAAACGGTGGTCCTTCCCCACCTCACCAAAGGATGTGGATAACTTGCAGCTGCAAGGGACTCAGAGACTCATTGCAGCTCCCCATAATTTCAGTGGGTTCAGGCCCTAAATATCCTGTTGCTTGAGAGCAGGTAGAAGCCTGAGACAAGCCAGGCTAAAAGCAAACAAAAATCATCAGGTAGCTTCTGGGAAAAGTCAATGGTAGGTGGAGTGCTCTCACTGAAACAAGCCCCAGGGCTGGGAAAATCAGAGAATGGATCCATAGAGTACTCAGAGGGGGCAGATGAGCCACTGCCACTGGAGTGATAAGAATAAACTGCCCTCCTTGGGGAGAAGGCAGAGGGCAGGCATCTCACAAGGCATTCTGGGATGGGATGCCTGCCACGGACCAGTTTGGCCCCTTACCTCCACCTTGCTCCACAGCTCAGCTGGTCCTTTCTAGCTTCCAAATGCAGCGATATCGCACTGAAAGCGGCTGGCATCACTGACCAATGCTGGGATGTGGCAAGCATCCAGGCATGCCGTGCTGGTGCTGGGCAATCACTCTGGCCCAAAGGGCTCTCCCAGCTGCTCCTCCCCACCAACAGCATTTGATTGCCTCTTCCTTCCAATCCACCGTCCACCCATGGGGCTTGCAAAGGCATCCATCAGCTCTGCCCTGGCCCCAGTGATGGGACGGAGAGACATAAGAAAAAGGCCAAAAATAAAAACATCAAAATAGGGAGGATTCAGGAGGGGGAGCACTGGTGTGTAAGCAAAGAACGAAGGCCCAGTTTCTCATGTTCCACCACCAGGAGCTGGTTCATTGCTGCACGTTCATTTTCCCTGTTTCCCCCTGAAGAGCTGCCCCACTTCATGGCAAGCTTTCCTCACCCCACACCTCGTACCTACCTATGACCTAGGGCAGTGGAGTTAAGAGATGCTGCAATAGCCCTTGGAGGAAGTACCCACTACCCTCCAGTAAACAAACCATGCCCAGACCATCTCCTGACATCAACTGCCTCCCCAAAAACTTCCTGCCCCTTCAAAGTACCATCCAGCCCTCCCAGGTGCTTCAAGCTTCTTGCTCCCACCTCAGTGCTCAGGAGGTCAAGACAGAAATACTGGAGTAGCATCTTCCCTGCTGAGACATATCCTGGCAAGCTTCAGGAAACACTGCATGCAGACGAAAAGGAAGGCATCCCACAGAGGTGAGCAAAGCCCCCAGGTCCCCATTAAACTAAATAATACATTCATGTCATACACCAAAATTCAAGGAGTTAGGGGAATTTTAAAGCTACCCGTAGTGCTGAGGGACTCTGAGCATCACCAGGGTGTTGCTCAGTGATGCAACAGCACATTGCAGGAAGAAAAAAAGGGCTGTCCAGCTACCTTGTGGGTACCAGGATCACAAGCGCTGGCATCAGCTAGAGATGGAAAGCACCTCATTGTGTATGGCAGGCCAAAGCACAGGGCATGCAAGCATGATTTCACATCTCGTGGTTTGGCTTCCATGTTAATGACTCCACAGAAGATAAAGACGCAAAAGTCCCATCCTACAGAGGAAATAATTAAGTTTATCACCCAATCTAATTTTCTGACTCATTTTCTTCCCCTGAGCATTTTCATCCTCAAGATTCAGTGCCCCTTCCCTGCAGTATTATTTGCATTTCTGACTCTGTTACTATAGACACTTTCTTATCTCTTGCCTGTGCAGCAGGCATGCTCTGGAGCCCCTGCTCCGGGCCAGGTCCCCTATTGTGCCAGGAAGTGTGAAAGCAGCGTGCAAGGGAACTATCCTTTCTCCCCAAGAACAAATCACAGCTCACCTCCTAGTAACACCTGGGATTCACCCACAGGCTGGATTAAAAAACAAACCAGCTGAGACAAGAGTGCCATTCTTCTAATGCACATCCATCGATACTTACACTTCACCCCACAGCTGCGCACCCCAGGCAGGCACCAAGAGTCCAGCTACAAGGAGGTGACCACAGCAAGCCACTGCAGCACCTGGGGGGAGTGGTGTCCACCGAACGCCCGGATAATCCAGTTTCGAGGAGCGGCACAGCTGATTTACAGAGAGGCTGATTTGTAGGTTAATTAAACAGCCATATTCTTTTGTGAAACACTCGAGGCTTGATAAAGGGAGAGTAAAATTCCAGAAGGAGGAGATAACGAACTGAATGAATCAACATGACAGGCAATGGATCCCTATCTTATTTATAGGAATTCATTAGAAGGATAAGGAACAAATAGATCACAATAACAACATAAAGCAGCTCATGTTTGGAGAGGACCTCTATAAAATACAAAGTCTTGCAGGCGTGTGAGTGATCACTACAAAGGGAGAAATCTATCCCCAGGGATATCCCAACCACGGGAGTGCCTGGGCATGTTGGACAAAGGAGGGGAGGTAGATAACCCTGTAATTGCCCATTCTTTCCTATGCCTTCCTCAGGTAATTACTCAGCCACTCACGCTCTCTGGTCCAAGCCATTACCCTGGTCTCTTTTTAGCCTGCAACCTTTAAGACATAAACGGCACGCTCACGCAAAGGCACTGATGTCCCACTGCTGGCAGCTAGTGAGGAACAAGGAAGGTTAATCTTTCCAACCCTCTTCCAGGCTGTGAATAGATGAAAGGATGTTTCTCAGAGTGCTGACTCGGCACTTCAGCCTTCGGTACCTCTGACACAGCCCACTGCTCTCAAGCACACCAACCCACCCTGAAGCCTGGCATATGCTGAAACTGTCAGTATGGTTCTTAGAGAAGCCATTTCACACAAATCAGGCTCCTGGGACCAATGCTAGAGAGGTGGCAGCCAGGTACTCCTGCTCTGCGCAAGGGCATGAGCCACTCCATCTGAAAGGCTGAGGTTTCATTTCAAGCACAAGTCTGGATGCTTAAGCACTGGGACTCAAACTCAAAATTAATGAGATTTTTCACACTGATTTCAGCTCAGGATTCCTCAACCAGCTGTAGGACAGTCTGGTAGCAGTTCTTTTGGCTGAGTGATGCTCATAAAAGATAATTTGCTAGCTACCCCAGGTGATGGTCTGTGGCAGGAACGGCTAGGTTAATCTTGCATCACATTGAAATTCCAAGTGCTTGTGAACACAGCTCTGAGGAGCCATTTTTACCCTTGTCCTCTAGGCCACCAATGCATTTGGACACAACAGAAGCACCTAGGACACACAATCGGTGTAACCACTCTATCTGTGGCCACCTTGGGACAGATAAAAGAGCACAGTGAAAATCCTGACAGCAATGAATCTTCAAGCCAGAAGCCTCAAGCCGTTCACCAACTGAAGCAGTTTATGCCTACACTTGGGCTAGAAGGGCTTGCAGGGGCAGTCTCATGGCTGGGCTTAGGAGGAAAACTGTTCTAGAAGAACATACAACTGCAAAACAGGCTGGGCTGTGCATAGGGCAGATCCTGCCTATTCTCTTGTTGACTCCTTTGAGCATTAGCAAAGCTTCTTTGGGTGTAAATTACGGATGAAATCCCATCTTTCACACCCCACATCCCTCCTTGTCTGCGCACAAGACTGGAAAAAACAGCCACGAAGCCCAGCCTCTGCCAGATTATATGTAATAACCGTACTCAGGATAAATGTAATCCCAGAGCTTCTCTGGCAAAAACCTATGTGAGTCTCTAGGGCACCAGTAGTTCCTTATCCACAGCAGAAGGAACTTGGAGACACCAATACACCATTAAAGACAGTAGAACACCTCTAGCTTGGTCTGTGCCAAGCTCTTTAGACATCCATTTTTATGAGGCACAAAGCCTCCCGCTTCCTCTGCCATCCTGCAAAATAATGCCATGCAGCTGTGCACAGGTGATTCCCACCCCAGTACCAGCTGGTCCCAAATCTGAGCCCATCCCTGCCTGCTGCACACCAACATGGAGAATTTTGTCAGCCCCTGGCCGAGCCGTGTTCTGAAGCAGGGTTTGGTAACCAAGATCCCAGTTCTGCTGGGCTGAGACCAGGGAAAGAGTGCTACGGGCCAAACAGGAGATGAACAAAGAGTAGTCATCTCCTCCTGCCCACTTTCCAACCCAGGAGCCCATGTAACCAGTGGGAGCTTTTCTGCTGATTCCCCTGGGTCCAAAACAGACCCTGGGAGAAGGCAGGAGGGAGTGGAAGGCTGTAGGTGCCAGTTTCTCTTCCAAGGCAAGAAACTCATTCAAGGGGCAAGGTTTAGAGGCTGTGTTACCGGACAGGGAAATCCCACACGGACCAGAAAACATCTGCCCAAAAAGATGCCCCACCTTGATATCTTCCACCTCCGATCTGGAGAACCACAAGCACTGACAGCACAAGGGTGCCCAAGATGCAGCACGGGAGTCCAGCACTCCCTAATTCCACCCAGCACCCATCCAGCTGCTCAATTAAATATAAAAAGGTGAGGATTGTGCCTCTTCGGCCCAGACAGAAGCACAGAATAAGCTTCCCCAGCATCGGCAGCCAGAGGAGGGTCCCAGAGACCCACATGGGAAAGCAGCATTTCCAGCTCCCACCAAAAAGCACTATTTCCAGCTCCTAGGGAAAAGCAGAGTTACCATATGGAAGGGAATCCCAGCGCCAGCAGACAATGTAGCCATCCTCTCCGGCTGAAAAATGGGAACAAACCCAACTGAATCATCCACCTCTCTGCCCTGCCAATTATAGTCCAAGAGAAGGGTTCGAAGCATTATTGTGATTAATTAAATCAAAAGAGCAATGTCAGCTTGTAGCCCTGGGAGGATCAGGCCCTTTACGGATCTCTGAATTGAAAATGCACATCACAGAACAACCAGCATAGATTTCCTACAGAAAAAAAAAATCGTTTTTCTAGGCAGAAGCCTTCAGCGCTTGGGGACGCAGACAGACACATACTGAGACATTCTCTGCATGGGGGGAATCAGCCGGCTCAGGTGAGTGTCACAGCACCATTGTGCTCAGTGATTTCAGCCGTGTGCTCCTGGAAAAGCCATCAGTAAGTTCAAATCTGCTTTTCTCATATTGCTTTTGGGGTGGAGGGGGGTATCTATTTTCCTTCCTTCCAACGCATCGCGCCTGCTGGAAAACCGGTCCGAGAAAGACATTCAGCTGATTTAAAGGGACACGAAGCCGGTCGATCCGGGATCACAGAATCATAGAATAGGGATACATCTCCCTCCTCCCTCCCGGTGCCCCCACCCGCCACCGCCGCTCCCAGCCCGGTCGTCACGGGCGAGCTGCCTGCGGCCAGCCGGAGCCTGTCCCCGGCGGGCAGGTGGGGACACCTCACCTGATGAGGTTCTGCAGGCCCTGCTTGCTGGAGTTCCTCCTCAGGATCGCGCTGGTCATGGTGGCCGCGGCTGAGCGGGGGTCCCGGCTGCCGCCCCTTCCCCAGCGCCGCCGGCAGCTGCCGCTCCCGCGGCCCCCTCTCCGCCTTCAGGAAGTTCTGCAGCTGGTTTCCTTTTGTTTCTGTGAGTCCCCCCCTTGCTCCACACCCCCGGCTCGTCTCCTCCACCTCTACCTCCTCCTCCTCTTCCCCCCCTCCTCGTGGAACTGTCACGGGAGGCTCTCTCCGAGCGCAGCTGGCGGTGGGTCCCGCCGCACAAAGCCCAGCTGCCCCTGCTCCCCAGCGACGGGGGCTTCTCCCTCTCTCCCGTTCACCTTCTCAAGCCCCTCTTCCTTCCCTTACTCAACCCCTCCCTCCTACATTCCCCCCCCCCTTCTTTTCCACCTTTACCGCTGCTTTCTTGATTACACAAAGCAAGTTGGGAGCAGAAATTCAGGCTGGCAACTTGTGCTGTAAGTCGCTCTCCTGGTCCATTCACTGAGGAATCTCCCCTCAAAACGGTCCCCAAGTGCCCAGAGGTCAACAAAGAGCCAGGTTAATGCAAGAGGGGCTTTGTGCTGGGGAAACACTGCACCAGAGAAAAACCTTCTCCTGAGATGGAAATAGCAGCTGGATTTTGGGGGAAGCCACTGGGTTGCAGCTCCAGGAGTGCAAGTAATACGCACGCTAATTTTCCTCTCAGACCTCTTCCTCGCCTGCTCAGGTAACCAGCTCTCCCATGCCTCAGTTTGCCCAGCCATCAAATTGGGCAAGAGGAAAAAAATTCGGCTTGACTCCTCAAAACACTGATATTTCATGAAATTAAAGAAGTGTGTGAGTGTTTGATGAAGGACATTGCTACCTGGTAGGTGATTACTCTTCATGCTACATCATCAGGGGGTGATGTCTTGGAAAAGAACAGTCCTTTTTCGCCTCTAACCTGTATCTCCTTGTCCTTGTGTGGTTTTTGGAGGGAAGAGATCTACTACACCAAACCGACAGATGCCTAGACTTGTACCTGGCAAGTTCAAGCCCTACTTTATACTTGCACCATGGCACTCAAGCACAGCCTGTCCATATTCCCTTACAATAAGTGGGAATATTCCCCTGGCTGTCCCTGAGATGAAAGCAGTTATGATGGGACCACACTGCTTAGATCTTCACCTTTCTTTTGCTTTCAGTCCCCTTCAGTCACATCTGCAGAACTGTTTATTGCTACCTGGTGAGCTGAAATGGGGAAGTTGCCCATGAAATACACTCAGAAACCTCAATAAAAAGGAAATGCATTAAAGCCAGATCAGAAGGAAGTGCCTGCCCTCCTTCCCACTGTCTCTTCATTTCAAAACAGCTCTTCTTAAATTTTTTTCTGCAGGTATTTACTAAGTATCCCCTTAGTGATCAGGAACAACAAAACCCACAAAGCAGACACTGATGCTGGCTTTGCTCTGCAGGCTGCTTAGATGCTGTCACACTGCATTTTCTTTTTCTTTCTAAATTTGGTGAGAAGATGTGAGAGATCCACCACAAAATGTTTCTGAAAAAGATGCTGACCCAGCCCTGCAAGTACTTACAGGAGTCATTAGGTCTAAGCATGTGAACACTCCTATTGACTTCACCGCAATTGCCCACAGAGTTGAAATGAAGTATGCACCTACAGCGTGTTCTTTTTGGAGTGAATTGGCCCAAACCTGCCAGCAACTCACATGGTCCAAGCCAGCCAAGGATGCAAGACAGAGGAGTTCTGGCGGGCAGAGACATAGCTAGCAGCCACGGGCTAACAACAACTGGGGACTGAATGAAATCACAGCAGCACTCTTATTTCAGGCAGAGATGCCAGGCTATCCATAGGGAGCTGAGGAGGGGCAAGGAGGAATGTAGTTCCTGTCACCATAAGGCAGGAGCGTGCTGGGTGGGGAAGGGGTAGTAGCACACCACTACCGACCGGAGGCAAGATCCTCTGCGTAAATGGGTAGAGGAAAAATCTGGTTGCTCCAGCGAGAGAACGTTGCCTCAACACCCAGGTTTGTCCCCTGAAGAAACGAGCTCCTCATCTTACAAGCACTTGGCAGACTTCCACCCCAAGCCTGGTACAGACCGTCTGTCAGAGAGGTGTGGGTCTTCAATGAACAGGGCTGACAAAAGCATTCTTGGATGATGATATCCAGGACCAGAGAGAGGTTGTGACATTAGCTGTTACTGGTATAAAGTGCAAAGGTTATTTGGAAACACCAGAAGTGAAAAGGTAAGGAAAGGGGTCCCTGTACTGCAACAGGCAGCAGACTAAGCTCTGCATTGCTCCTGAAAACAGAAATTCCCCACACTAAATACAGCCTTGAAAATCCTCCTGCTTTCACAAGGTGGCTGTGCTACTCAACCTCAGGGGAAGGTTCCTTGCCCTTCTGTCTGGCTTTCATCTTTGAGGAAGATATCAGATATGACAAGAAAACTCATCCTTCCTCCAGCACCAGCAGGGTCCTGCAGGACCACAAGGGTAGGAAAGCAGAGCAGGATCCTCCTTCTGAACTCACAGCAAGAAGGGAGGGAACTGTGCACTAACTGACACATGGACACACTATTCAAAAAGCACAAAGGCTGAGCCTAAGGGACCACAGGAAAAGAGCAGTGCAGGAGAAATCCCACACCAGCACACTGAAGAAAAGAAGCACCTTTTATCCTCTCTTCTCCCTCGCTGCTGAGCCCAGGTGCATCAGTCTGAGTCATACCATGTATCCAAGAAAAGTAAGGCCAGCATCAGTCCCACAGCTGCTCAAATCCTTTCACAGAAATAAACCTTCTGGTCCCACCAGGAAGTGGGTAGGAGTACAGTGGAGACAGGAAGAAAAACAGAATTAATTCATCTGTTATTTTTTGGCAGAGTTTGAGCTAGGAGGACCACCATAAGACTCAGCAGCAAAACTGCACCCCACTACAGAAGTAAGGATGGCTGGAACACCTAGAATGCTGCACGGCCCAAGAGAGCTTCCCAGAGCTATTCCCAGCAGCAGGAGAAGCAGAGAAGGTGAGATGCTGGGGCAGGGGAGAAAGTGCCTCCATTGCTGCAGGAAGGAGGGCAGGAGTCCCAGAGAGATAGGGCCACACCAGTTCTTGTAAATTACACAATCACTCTGCTATGCAGGACTAGTTGCAAAATCAGTTGGAGGCTAACACAGGGTCTAGGGAAAAAAAAAGAAAAAGAAAAAAAAAAAAAGAAAGAAAAAGAAAAAGACTCTACTTCTGCTAGCAAGGAAATGAGTCCCAAGAAATTTTCTCCAATATTGCTGGGATGCAAAGCGCTGTTAGCATAAGTCCAAACATACAAGTTGCTTCAAGGTCTAGTCCTTTGTACGTGCCATCAGCTGCCAGCATGGTTTCCAGAAGGCCATGCATGCATGTCAGTGGTGGCATCCTGCCCAGGGGTGTTCTTGCAGAAACAGTCTCACTTCCTCAGCAAGGACTAAGCAGCCCTGTCTCAGCTGAAGACACTGCACTTCCACCAGTAGCCCCCTCTAGGACAATGGAGTAGATGGGGTCTCTCTGTTTTGCTTTTTAAGTGATACATCCTTTCCTCTGCCTTCCCAAACCTCTCTCCCTCTCCTGACACCTCATCAGCCTCTCTTTACCTTTGGGCTCTCTACCTGAAGGGAGGTTGTGGAGAGGAGGTTGCTGGCCTCTTCTCCCAAGTGACAGGGGACAGGACAAGAGGGAATGGCCTCAAGCTCTGCCAGGGGAGGTTCAGGCTCGACATAAGGAAAAAATTCTTCACTGAAAGTGTCATTAGGCATTGAAACAGTCTGCCCAGGGAGGTGGTTGAGTTACCTTCCCTGGAGGTGTTTAAGGTGTGGGTGGATGAGGTACTGAGGGGCATGGTTTAGAGATTGGTGGGAATGGTTGGACTCAGTGATCCGATGGGTCTCTTCCAACCTGATGATTCTATGATTCTGTGTGCAGCCCCCACTTTGAAACCAGCCTGGCAGACATCAGCACTAGCCCAGCCACCAGTGAAAGGGGCATGCCAGTTGGAACGCCAGCTGTGTAAATAGTGTGGTTTACACATTAGCCTGATGGATAGGGTTTGCTCATCTCACCTTCATCCCTAATCCCTGGTTAGCTCAGGCCAGTTTACTCTGCCAGCACTTACTTTTGAGCAGCCAAAAAGAGAGGCCAAAACAGGCAGCCAGAGATAATCTCAAGGAAACAGGGTGTCTAGCAGCCAAAAGCAGCACATTGTCTCCTTCACACCAAAACAGCTCGTTACAAGCTCCAAAAGTGTGTTGTGAGGAAGGCAGAGCATCTCATCTGTGCAATTAGCTCAGGATGCAGAGGAAGTAATCCACTCCCAGTGATGCTCCCCAGCAAGCCTTCCTCTACCTGGCCATGAACCAGGAGGGGACTTCTCCAAGGCAACATGCGACTACATGAGTCTTTATCGACAGGGTGCTATAGGCACGAACTGTCTTGGCTCAGATCTTTTGCCTTGCTCACGTGCTCATAGGAGCATCATGAAGAAAATGTCTAAGTATGGACTGGATCCAAAGAGTAAACACACATCATGTCATGCTAAGTCTGAAGTCTTTGGCTTGGGATCAATGATGACTTTTTTTCTGTGATGTCCAAAGAGGCAGAAATGAGAGGGAGAGTCAGATCTAGAGGAGCATCTCTCTTCCTCTACTCCACCACTACCCCTCACTGTCACACAGAATGGAGGAGGGCACTGCATGGGAACATCCATAAACCTAAAATCCCAAGAGTTTGCTTCATTGCTCAGTGAAAGAGGAAGACACAGGCTTACAAGGCTTGTAAGAGAAGGGGTGCTCCAGGGGTGATAAAAACGAGGATGAAAGATGAGGGAACCAAGAAAGAAGGAACCAAAAGGAACATCTGAGAGCTGGATTTGAAAAAGAGGAAGGAGGGAAGCAAAGAGAGGAGGTGTAAGCATTAACCAGGCAGCCCAGTATGGTTAAATTGAGATCAGAGCCCCTGTGGAGCTAGATGCTGTGCAAACAGGGAGAGATACCACCTGAGCCACTACAGTGAGCTATTATCCATGTTTTACAGGCCAAGGCCAAGTGACTTAGCCAAGCCCTGGAAGAATGCATCTGGTCCATCACATCGGGCCAGCATGGATACTACAGCATGCACCATATCTATATATTAGGTTAAATCAACAAAGCCATTGGGAAAGAGACAGGAAGACAAAACAATGGCTGCAGATAAAACACTCCCAGCCCACGCAGGAGGGTTATTACAGGACAAGAGGAGAATTATTGGCTGTTAGGGGACCAGCTCCATCTCTTTAGGATGCCTCTTCACTAAAGGGCCAAGAAGCAGGACAAAGCCAGAAGGAATAAGCCATAGGCAAATGCTGCCAAGAAGTTGTCCCTCCATCGGCAGACACTATAGGAAATGTTTAAAAACAGCATCACATTGCCTTGTCAGTAGCCTTTGCTTGCTGAGGTTTGGAAAACTGCTGAATGAATTTGAACTTTGAATGTCCATTTGAAATAAATGGAGTGGCCTTTGCTTTGGCTATGTGTAATACACATGGACACTGGGCAGCAGAAGATACTTTCAGACATCTCCTATGTTTAGGATAAGAGGAGTGCAACCTGTTACAGAGGTACCACCTTCTTTCACCAAGGCACATCTGTGTGATTTATTTAAGCATCAACCAAAGCCAGCATTTAGTTGATAGGTTGTAGGAGAGTACCTCTCTGGAAGTACAGCCCAGTGACAAGCCATGCTGCTCGGGTAACCAGTACAGCTTTCAAGAAGTGAAATACAGCTTCTACCCAATATAAACTTATTAGCTCATCTGCAGCTGGCTCAAGGCTCTGATGTAGCACCGCATTGTGCAACACAAGCAGTTTCAGCAACCATCAATCCTTGCCTTTCGCTGCAGAGCTGGCTACTCCAGCTGGGGTCAGGGTAGACTAATGGATCAGAAGGAACCCCCAAACATCATCTGACAGTTCCTGCTTCCAAGATATACCCTCACTTGAAGCTGCACCTTGTCTTGGGGAAAGACATCTAATCTGAGCTTGCCAATATCCACTCATGCCTCCCTCACCAAGTCTGGCAAAAGTATCATCATCAAAAAGCCTGAAGAACAACACATACCTCTGTCAAAGGGGAGGGTAGTCATTAATGCTCCAAAATGAGGCCCAACAAAAAGTTAATGTGAATCTTTCTGCACAAGAGGTGGCTAAAGCTGTATGCAGGAAGACAGTAACTGGAGTGAAGAAGCAGCCGAAGATGGCAAATGCCATCCCAAGGAAGGAGAAACTCCACCAGAATAGGGTTGTACATACTGTATATCACGTTAGTCTGAGGACAGCTCAGCTCAGACACACTGATGTCAGCTCGTGTAACACGAAGCTATGTAACCACTGCAAGGAGGCACTTATTTGAAGAGCAAATAATGATTGCCATCAATTTTGTTAGGGGAGAACTTTGTTCCTCCCAAACAACTGGCAGTAGCGATTGTTTGGGGTCTGTCAGTAGTTCAGGGTTTGTCAAGGCTAATGGCTCTGGAGCAAGCTCTGGAAAGGAAACTACTTTTGGAGCAGAAAATCACATGCGTGCACAAGCACAGAAGAAGAGATCATATTTTCCAAACTGTCTGGCAGAGGCTTGATAAAAGGCATTGCACGGACTGTCTATTTAGGTGCAGCAAGCAACAGATAACTTGAACTGGGAGAGAGGCTTCTTGGTAATACAGAATTGATCCCTAGCAAAGGATCTATTCTCAAAATCGTAGAATCATAGAATCACCAGGTTGGAAAAGACCTCTTGGATCATCGAGTCCAACCATTCTTATCTGCCACTAAACCATGTCCCTGAGCACCTTGTCTACCCATCTTTTAAATACCTCCAGGGATGGTGACTCAACCACCTCCCTGGGCAGCCTGTTCCAGTGCCTGATCACCCTTTCTGTAAAAAATGTTTTCCTGATATCCAGTCTGAACCTTCCCTGGCACAGCTTGAGGCCATTCCCCCCTATCATCCATCACATGGGAGAAGAGGACAGCGCCCTCCTCTCTACAACCTCCTTTCAGGTAGTTGTAGAGAGCCATAGAGTCTCAATAAGATATGTTCATTCAATAAAATGAACATGTAAGCAAAAGAACCAAAGTCCTCCAGCTGATACAAACTGGCACAGCTTTATGACAGGTAGCAGGATGTTGCTGATGGACACTAGCAAAAGCATTTGGGCCTGCACAACTGTGCAATAGCAAAAGAAATCCAAATAAATTGAGCTTCAAGTAACAGTGCCTTGCACATCTTGGACCAGTTACTCCCAGGTGGCTCCAAGTTTTTAGGCCACTGGGTGCTCATCACCAATCAAGCTAACAGTAGACACCTGCTGATTGCCATTTTCATCCATTAATAAATCCACCTAGTTTTGCTCATGTATTTTCATGTTTACCCATGTATTCCTTGGACAGCTCGGAGCCACACAAGAGTGGTATGAACCACCACTGCTCCTTTGAGATAAGGTGAACCCAAGAAGCTCCTGGGTTTAACACTCTCCCCATATGACTCAAGATGGAGCTATTAGCTTCAGCTCTGCTGCCAGCCCCTACAGCCAGTTGCAGGAGAGACTTGTTTATAGGAGCAAATAACAGAATATATTTCAGTCTGCCTTGCTGCAAATTATCCTGTGGAGAATGGGGACTGCCAGCCTCCCTGCCCAGACGTTGGCAAAGTAGTGTTGGAGCCTTCAGAAAGCTGCTGCAGACCTGCCCATGAGAAAGACAATTCCCAGTGCTGAAACCTGGGATTAAGACACTCCAGCAGCTGCCTCACACATCTGGTGTGTGTTAGGACAGATACACTGGCAAGGAAAACACAGACAGGCTCCAAGCAGGGCTGGTTAACCCATTCATAACTGTGCCTCTGTGGAGCACCCAGACATGCTGAGGACTGAGAGAGACCTGGCTAAGCCGCAGGAGAGCTCAGCTAAAATCTCAACAGTGGCCTCTACTTCCTAGGTGATATTGGGAAATAACGGAGCAATTCAAATGCCTAAACACAGGTGTTAAGAGCCACTAAGAATGCTTTGTGTTACCAAAGGAACCTGCCAAGAGCTGACAGATGTCACATAGGAAACCACTTCTTCTGGGTACCCAGTCCACAGTGGGCAATTCCTATGGTTAGGGCATCTCTTCTCCTTCCTAAACATCTCAGCCTCAGCTGTCTGGACTTACAATAGAGATAACCTGTATCTATCATACAAATACATCTCTGTGTCTTCCTTTCATTGATGTGCATCCTCCTGTGAGGAGACTAAAACCACCCCATGAGAACCAATTCCCCATGCATTTGCCTTCAAAGGATGCTAAACTGCCTGCTCAGTGAGCTCAAAGACTCAGCCTGATGAGGATCTTGTTGGACTTGTGTTAAGGAAACAGAAATTGCAGCTACAGGAGGTCAAAGTTGCTGTGCAAGCTGGATGTTGCCTTGGGCAGAGCAGAACCCTCTGTCACCCATGCCAGGTGAGTGGGTACCATCCTTCACAGACAGGTTCACATAGCCAGACTGTACTAGGAAAGCGACACATGAAGGATGAAGCGAAAGCGGCAAATCCATGCAGAATTTCCTCTGAGCCCCTGAGGACCACAGCAGGTTTGCACTGTCCGTCAGAGCCAAATTACAGTCCCAGAGCCTGGCAGCCATTGATAACCCCTGGAGCCTGGGCAACAACTTTCTTCAGGCCAGGATTACGACCTCCTCCTACCCGCCACACCCACCCACCCACCTGGCCAAAGGAAAAACTGTTCCCAACAAAAATGCAGTACCAATGAGACCTCAGAGCACCTCCTGGCCAAGCAATCTGCCCAGATGCAAGTCACTGTCCCGACAGAGGCAGCAACCATGCTGGATGAGTAAATCCAGCTCTGGAAAGAGCACCAGGGAGCTTGTTCAGCCACCTTATAGACCCTGCAGTTAGGCATGTGGGTGACAGGGGTGATGGATGCAGACAGAGCATCAGCCAGGGCTGGGTTACTGGGGTCAGTGGGGGTAGGTACAGAGTGGCCCAGGATCCCCAGTGCAAGCCAAGGTTAATCACTTCACTGCCATGAAGTCACCCATGATACTCTCTAGCCTTCCAGTTGTTGCTAGGAAAAGGGCTTTCAGATCTTGGAAAAGGCCTGAAACCCTCTAAAGCTGCACACCATACAAAACCCACATCTGAGGAGTGTGACCAGACTGGGGGAGAGGGGGAGGGAGAAAACTCTCTGTCCTCCCACCTTCCCAAACCAGCCCTCCACATATTTTGAACATCTCTAGGCTGAACTCAGGTGTGCCCATGGAGCAGAACTCATGCTGTTTCAGCTACAGTAAACCTGGGAAAACCTAGACAGCTTAATCTATGTAGGAAACACGGCTGCAAACAGAACCTGAGCTGTCCCAAAGCCAGGACCCTACACTGTCCCAAATTGCCATACTATCCCCTGACAGCAGATCTCCCTTGAGGACATTTCCACCCTGGGGATGCCTGCCTGCTCCCTGCCATACTCGAAAACTCTGCCTGGACATCTCCAGTTTCCTTGTTGCTGCAGATTTATCGGTGCTGTCGGACAAAGCAGGCCAAGTCCTCTTGTGGGATATGGCCAGTGGGTGCCTGGGCCCCCTACAGTAGGTGCGTTAGGTGTCCCAAGGGTGCAGGCTAGGCTGTGCCTCTGCTCCCCTTCCTCCAGAGGACTAGGAGCCCTAGTATGACCTCAGACAGCAGAAGTGCCTTTTCATTCCACATCAGCAGTGCTGGCAAAAACTCCTCCTAGTAGCTCCTAGGTTGGTCCCCAGGACAGCCAGCCTTCCCCACAGCCAGATTTCTCCACAATTCAGGTGCAAGGGATTCTGACAAGTTTCAGACCCGGGCTTCACCCCAAGAGTTTAACAGCCACCCCTCCAGCCAGCAGAGTCTTCTGTAGTTTAAAAAAAGTAAGATTCAAGTAATACTGCTGGGCAATTCCCTCCTTTAATACACACACACCTCCAAAGCCGTGGCTTTACACTGCAGAATGAGCTCAGAGGAAAGCCAGTCAAGTTTTTTGGGGGTTGTTTTGGTTTTTTTACAAAGAGAGAGGGGCAGTGAAGGCACCTGATGCCTCGCTATAATTAGAGACAGCACTTTATCCATAATGTCACTGCCAGAGCACCTATATCCAATTTGGAAACACCGAAATATTGCCCAGCTTCTTTAATTTATCCATCTGGCCTTTCTCTGTTTATTTCCCTACTATTTTTCCACTTTAATGAGCCTAGATGGGTCAAACTGTGACCCTTCTGAGCCAGGATCAGCCTTCCCTCTATCCTTCCCACAAGGAATCCAGGATGACGAGGGCTCCGAAGACTCTCCATGTATCAGTTTTCACAGACAACCTCCTTCCAACTGCAGGTATACTTAGCAACAGTAGTCATCCTTGCAAGGACCCTTGGGACTCCTCTAAGGATCTGGAGAATTTGAGACAGCTGGGGATAGACGTGGCAAAGAAAAGCCTGGGGCTTGCTAGAGCAGCAGAGCCTCTCTTATGTGGTGACCATACATGGGCCGCTGAGAGCTCCTGGCAGCTCACAGGGTGGGAAACCCCAGAAGGAAGACGAGGGCATCTGAGAGAAACTACTGTCTCATCTCAGGCCCCATAAACAAGAGAAACCTGCTTCACAAACTGTGCTGCCACTGAAGTACAAACATCCTGCAGAGCACAGCCCACGGCACCCATGGTGTATCAACTTCGTTCTCCATTTTCATGGGGAAACAGAGTAAGCTATGTCCAAATCAGGATTTCTAGGACATTTTCTAATACAAGTTCCTCTTCTAAATACACCAGACCCAGGTAAACAGATAAAGTTCATTATTTAAGCAAACCAAACAGCATTTTTCTCCCCATATCTCTTCACTATGCTTTTACACTATGGAGCCCTGAGATTTACTTTCCTGGCAGGTGCATCACAAGACTCACTGCTCACACCTGCAGCATGCCTTAAGCCGCCTTTGGAGCGCTGTCCTGACTCTATCTGTACACAGGCCAGCTTGAAAAGAATGTTGTCCTCAAGTAGAGACCAGAGAGCTGAGCTAACCACAGGGTGAGAAAAGGTGGCCCCAAACATCAAGTAAACACTTCCTCCATTTGGGGATCGGAAATCACCAGAACCTAGGAAGCATTTAAATAGCTCAAGTATTATAAAAGCACGAGAAGTTTAGAGCTGCACATGAAATTACTACAAAAATTCTCAATATTTTAAAAACAAAAAGGAAGTTATTTTTGCTTGCTGCTTTTTCCATTAATTTTCATATTTCATCAAAAGTCTAAAATTTAGCTAGGGAAGAAAGGATGTGTCGCCCTGCCATTGGTAATGACGCACACAGTTTTTAAACATTATTCTAAAGGCTGTAGGAACTGGAGTGCTGCGGAACAAACCTCTCCAGACAGCCTCTTATGTAGCTGAAACTCCAGCAGGAAATAAGAGTAGGGAACAAGCTAACTTCTCCCCATCATCAGCCCCCACCACTGTCTCTGGCTACACTGATGTAGCTGCATCTGCCCCAGCAAGACAGGAGCAGGAAGGCTGGATTGCCTTGGCCCCCGGCCCAAGCATCTGCTCCTTGCTCATGCAAGGTGAGCTGAGCCTGTGGTGGAGGCACACGCAGGATGGAGTAGGATTGGGAGTTACATAGACAGTGCTGAGAAACCTCCGTGCTCCCCCAGCCACCAAGGCTTACCCTTTGTTTCAGCAGTTATGCATAGAGCCTTCCAGTGCTTTTTGAAGCTTCCAGTCAAGTCTTCAGCCAAGGCTAATTGCTGTCAGGTGTCAGCCGAAACACTTACTGCAACTATTAGTGACAGGACATGACACACCTTTCTCCTCTCGTTGTCACTCAAGGGTTTTTTTTTTCCTATCAATTAACATTAACTGCATTGGCTTTCAGAAGCCTCAGAGAGAAATGCTAATGCAAGCTTTGAAGCTGGAGGCAAAAATAAGAAGGCAACTCCCCAAGCTCCTTGGATGCTCAGCCAGAATCCAGTCCAAATCTGAGTACTTCTGAGTGATGTACCTTGGCTGAGTTATCTCTGACAACCTCCATCACAGAAAGATGTGGTCTTTACTTCTAACCCCCATGAAAAGGGGAAGTTGAAGTGAACAGACACCCATTTTACAATCTCTGCTGATAAAGCAACAAAGCACAGCAGAGACACGGGGAGATGTATAACCTTACAAAAGAGAGCAACTAGCCTGAAACATTTCCAGGTTAATTCATTTAGAAATACAGGGGGGACAGCAAGAAGTCAGATGTGCCCCGAGATTGCTGTGAAGAGAGGAGTCAGCTGATTTCCACCCAGTGGTCTTAAAAATGAGGCTGATTTCAGCTGTGGAGCAGATCCAGGTCACTGGACCCTTGTTGAGCTTGTCTGCTGCTGGAGCTGTTTCCTCACTCAACCCCACCACCACCAAGGGTTTTGAAGTTCAAAGGAGATGAGACCTTCAGGAATCAGTTTCTCCTTAGTCGGAGGAGCTTGTCACCAGCCTGCCAGAGCATTTGACCCATTTCAGCCTCATGGATCATCATTGTTTTGGCTGTGCATTCTCCCTTCCCGCCATCGCTTCCCCAGTTTTCCAGTCTCTGTTTCCCAAGGCTGGAAGGCAACCATCGTGTTGGGGTACCAGGTACCCAGGTCTCACCTCTCGCTTTCCCCGAAGGATTCATCTCCCACTTGGCTGACTCCTTCAGCACCCTCTTGGACTCCCTCCAAGTCTGACATCTTCTCCCCAGGCCAGCACAGCAGCCTCACAGATAGCTCCAGCACAAGGGTGCCGCTGCTGCTTTGCTTTTCCTGTGCTCAGCAGAAGTGAGCTGTGCCGGAAACTTTGTGGGCTGAGGGTTTGGGGGGATGGGAGAGGGGCAGAGGGAATGCAAAATTGGGGGGGTTTTTTTGTATTTTTTGTTTGTTTTTTTTAAACCATTGAGATTACTTTAAGGTATTGCCTCTGCCAGCAGCTTGAAATCAGGAAGTGCTGAGTTAACCCAAAGGCAACGAGGAGTCACAGGCATCCTCACCATGGCAGGGAAAGGGGTGGCCCACCACTCCCCTGGCTGCCCATGTTACTTTGAGGACAGCCAGCTTCTCTAAACCACAGCACCTTACAGTGCACTGTGCACCAGGGTGCTGCCGCAGGAGTTACCAAGGTTGTCTTGACTTAGCATCTCTCAGAGCCCACTGGAGCCAAAGGGACTGCTTCTGCCCTACAGCTCTAACTCCTCATCTGCCTTCCTGGCTCTCCTCCTTCCTCACCACAGCTGGAGGTTCTGCAACACCTCCTGGGACTTGGACATTTAACTCTTTGTCTCTTCACCACCAGTGAGGGTAAAGGACATAATCAGGAGCTGCTGGTGCAGCCCAGCAGGAAGCTGCCAGCATAGCATTGTGGCATGGCCTCAGCCTTTCCTTCCCACAACAAAGAGGATGAGCTTCAGAGGGAGACCAATAGCAGAGAAGGCCCAATCCCCACAGCATGGCTCTTGCCAAAGCCTCCCCATCCCTACCATGACCCCCAAGGCCGGGGCAGACCCTACTGGCAACATGACATGGGTCAGGGTCCAATTCCGCACACAGGTGACATCCACCTCTCCCACCAAAGCTTTATTTACACTGCTGCTGCCAGGATGCAGCTCTTCGAAAAACCAGAGAGAAACAGCACCCAGTCGCTGCCACTGAGCCTGGGTGGATGGCAGGGGGAGGAAGGTATGGAAGATGGGAATTGAGAGATAGGCACTTAGGACTCGCCAGCCTCAAACATCTTCTTCCTGCCCTCCATGCCAGACTTCTCCTCGATGTTCTTCCTCCAGTCGCCAACATCACGGAGATCCTTCTCCTGGGGGAAGGATGAGCACGTGGGTGTGGGTAGTGCCCCTTAGGTGAGAACCCACCCAGGCAGGGCCCTTCACCCATCCACGCATGGAAAATTCCACATCAGCTAGAGGAACTCAATTCCACCCACACTGTACACCTTTTGGAGCTGCACCCTATTTTTTCAGCATCATGGGTGCCAGAGGAACAGGAAGAACAACACTATGGAGAAAGGTTCACCTTCAACCCTCTCTATCACACAGGGAAGTGTGAGCCCCCCCAAAATGGGGGCAAATACCTGCATGGGCACAGGGGAAAGTAAAGGGGTACCTTCTCAGTGTCCTCCTTCTTGACTTGCTTCAGGTTGGCTCGGAGGTCCATGCAGACCTTGTGCTTGGAGCCCAGGAGGGCCCGCAGCATCGCATCAGCAGACATGCGCACCCTGCGCAGAGGAGGCCTCTTGAACTTGCCCCGCAGGTCAAAGAGCTTCTGGCTCAAGTCTTCCAGCTGCAGGGGAACAAAATGAGGTTGGGCAGAGAGAAAGCAGGATGTGAGTTTGGTGAGACAGACCCAAGTAGCACAGAGAGGCACAAAGGATGGGCTGGAGACTCCACTGAAGGATTGTACTGGGAAAACTCACCTCCTTGTTAGTCTTCTGTAGCTTCACCTCTGTGTCATACCTCTCCTCATCCACTGACTCTATCTTGGCATGAAGCTTTTTGCACAGTTCCTGGGAGGAAATGCAGGGAGGGATGTTGACTGCTAGGAACCACACGTGTGACTCCTCTCTCCTGATCACACTGGCTCTGAAAGGCCTCACTCCAGAAGACCAGATGGGATCAAGACCAGACAGCAAAGAGTGGCTTGCAGGCCAGCTTCACACAAACGCTGCCTTAACACACCATTAGAAATACAGCTTTCCTGCCAGCCAGAGCCCTTTTTGCTTTGCAGAGATTCACCAGCTCCTTCTCAAGCTAATTCTACATCCAGCCAGCTCCAGGGCACCCATAGGTGAGAAGAGGGTCAAGATGAGGCCAATTTAGATCCACCAGGCTGCCTAAGGGAGCCAAATCCTTTCTGCTCTGGAAGAGTGAAAGCATTAAAGAAGTCTTTACCTGAAGTTCCTGCATGGATCCTGGGAGTGACAGAGGAGGGCAATGCTCTGCCAGGTAGTTTTGCTTTTCCACTTCTTTAGCAGCCGCTTCTTTTTCTATTTCAGTGGCAGCGAGCTGGAGCATAGCACTCTGGAAGGTGGCAGGAGGATGGTCAGCACAGGGTGGAGGCAATTGAGGAGGACCGAGTGGGGTTGACAAGGGAAGGAGAGCCCTGGTGGAGAGGCAGCTTGGGGAACACCCCATCAATACCAATATCTCCAGGTGAGGGATGCTGGTGCAGATCCAGTAAGGAGGTGGGAAGGGTGTCAGGGTCCCCCACATTGTGCATCATAGCCTTTTCCAGGAGGTAGAGTGCTCAGAGCTGGCTAACTCAGCACAGGAGACAGGATGGTAGGGACACACCTCACCCAGCCCCAGCAATGCCACGTACCTTCAGGTGCTGCCGACGGGCTGTGGCTGCCCTCCTTTTTTTCTGCAAGTGAGAGGAATGAGAGAAAAGCAGATTATCAGCCATCCCTTCCCCTTTCTGTTCCATTTCCCTATGCAACCCTATAGTCTGCTGAGGACCTGCAGCCCTACCAGGGAGCTGGATTCAGCCAGGATGGAAACCTTGGCATGCAGTTGGTCTCCAAACCAGTGGCACTCAAAGAATAGGCTCCCTGCTGAACCCAGCTTTGCCAACCTCAGGTAGCTAAAACCTACAATGTGCCTCAAGAAAAGATAATGAGTTGATGATCTTGAAGATATGCATCCAAAATATAGCTTCAAACGTGGCTTCTCGGGACTTGTAGCCTTTTCTTTCATTTCCTCTTCACTCAGATATGTGTTTTGCTTTTCACTCAAGCTAACAGCTCTGCTATTCCTGGGCACTCAAGAGCTGTGGGATGTCTTTCTGAGCAGTCCATGGGACATCCAGTGAGAAGGACAGCCCCATAGGCTAAACATGAAGGATGTGTAATTTCTTGGAGCTGAAAAGCCCCAGCGGCCAAGGGAGTTTATCACAGCTGAAGGACAGACATGACAGACAGGGTCTGCAGGACTGGAGGCTGCTCTGGCCAGAGAGGTAAAGGACCATGAGGCTGCAGCTGCAACATGCAAGCCAGCTCACTCTTCCCTGGAATGCCAGGTGAGAAATAATGTGGGGAGCTTGGAAGACCAAACCTGCCCTTCTGTACCAGTGATGTGCTAGAAGATCAGCAGCAGGCCTTCTATTTATAAAAGAAGCCACAGCTTTGATGTGCTGCTGCATTGCAGTTGTTCCCTCAGCATTTTGTCCAGAAGACCAACCAACACTAAGTGCAGCTGGGCCAGGGGAAATGCACCCAAACATCTGATAGCCTATGGTGGAAAAGTAGAAACTAGCATTTAGGGGTGTGTGCTGCATAAAGAAGGAAGTTGATAAGGATCTGCAGAGCATAATGTAATAAAATCTGCTGTATTTTGCATATTTAAATGGTGCTAAGGCCCTCCTGACAGGGCTGGAGGGCTCTGAAGAGAGAAGGCATTCAACTCAGAGATGCAGTGTGCCATTAACCAGCAGGATTTTGTTTGTATTAATCTGGGCATGGGCCACAACAGGGCAGATTCCTTGAGCACTGTTAGCCCAGAGCTTATTCTCCATCTGAAAACTGCTACCTTAGCAAAGAGTGCCCTCCTAGCCTTTTCCAGGGCACTGCATTTGATGGAGAATAAAAGCATCAGCACCATACTGTTTCTGTATCCCTGAAATACTCTCTTCTATCAGTGAAGACAAGCTTGAATTTGTGTTTCGTACATATAGGGAGGTGCCAAGCAGACGTGAAGGATGAAGCAACTTGCTAGGAGGAAATGCAGAGTGACAAAGCCTCACACAAGCCTCCCACACCTTCCCCTGTGCTTCCCCAGACATAGTCAAGCTTTAAGCCCAGACCCACTTTGGGTCTGCCAGAAGCCAGGAAGAATTCGCTTATGGATGCAACCTCTAGCCTGCTGGCGTTCCCCTGGATCCAGGACTCCCAGGATAAGCTTTGAGAAGCAGTTTAACAGTGGGCAGAAAATAAGGTGCTAAGTATGGGGAAAGACGAAAGGATGCTAGGCGAAGGGCTGGGTTCTGGATGCGTGATGGAGGAGAGGTAGCTCTGGACCACCTCCTTCTCAGCACCATCTCGTGGCTAGCTGGGGAAGCAAGGAAAAGAGGATAAAAGCATCTAACTTCAAGCCATGAGGCAGAAAAGACCTTCAAAAGGGATTTTTCTTCTCCCTTCCGTCTTTAGCAGGAGGAATCAGCAAGAAAGCCTTGCCATGAACCATTCTCCCCGCTCCCTCCAGCCAGCACTACTTTTCCTAAGGAGGAATAGTGAAGCCAGGATTGATGCCTAGAGCATAGCTAAAGGAAAAACCCCAGCAAGATACACTTACCTCTTCACTGTTCAGGAAGAGCAGATGGACAAGGAAGGGAAGGAAGAAAAAAGGAGAAAGGGAGAAAATGGCAGTTAGTATCCTAATTAGAATCAAGCAGAAGAATGTTAACAAGTGCAAAAAGTTGGCAGTTGAACAAAAGTGTTTAAATGCCAACAACATATTGAAACAGAAAAATGAGAACTTACTCAGACATCTTGCTTTAGATGGTTTTGAGCCTGCAACGAAAAGCAAAAAAAAAAAAAGAAAGAAGGTTCACAATTATTCATGCTGATAGTGACTTTCTTGGGTTTAAAAACAAAGTAAGATTCTTCTAGGGGAAAAAAATAAAACAAAAAAGAGGAACAGGTTTGCTCATATTTCAAAACTTCTACAAATATTTGTTATATAGGGAACCAGGCTGTAGTTTGTGGACAAGAGCCAAACAAGTACTTAAATGCCACACAGACCACAGCATCAGGGGACTTCTGGACCAGACCAGAAGAAAAAGAGAGCTTTGTAACTGTAAATCCTGCAGGTACATCTCTTGTTTGATGCCCAGGAAACCATTTTATGCATTGAAGGAAGAAGAGGAAAAAGCTATTTTCAATTTACTGCTTCACTTTGCCATGTAGTGTTGCCCTACTTCAAGAACAAGAAATACCCCAAAGCCTGCAGGAGGTTGGCAGTGACCCCAGGTGACGAGGAAGGATTTCAGAGGATGATGCTGCCAGTATTTGCATTCATTGCATAGGGCAGGGGAGCCTGTTGCAGCAACAGAGATGATGTTGAACAGGGTTGAAAGTTGGTGTGAAATTGGTAAGGGCACAAAGAGTTTTTCCTGACAATTCCTTGCATTTTCTTTAACTGGAAATTTTACGGGTACAACACAGCATCTTAGGGAACAGATGGAAGAGCGTGTTTGTTTTGCTGTAAATTATTTCCCCATAAATAGAATTTTTCTTTTCTAGCAGAGCAATGCCTCCTGCTTGTACCTCCTAATGAAAGGATGCAGAAGTGTCAGCAGAGCCCAAACTAAGCTAGTCCTTTGTAGAGCAGGCAAGTCCCTGAAACACAGCCATCAGCAGACCTGGGAGGCTCTGTCAGGAGGTGAAGTGTTAACGGGGGGCTCATGCCCAAGGGCAGAGGCGCAGCTTGCAGGGCCAAGGAAACTTTATCCTGGAAAATGTGCAGGCCCATCACATTACTTTAGGGAGGAGGGTGGGGGGGAAAGTGCTTCTAAAAATGGTCAGGGAGCTGCAGAAGGAGCTGCAGCTGTCTCCTCGGATGGCAGCCTTTCCCTGGTGCCAGCCCCCATGACTCAGGGAGGTCAGGGTGATACGAAGCAAAAGCCACCACAGGTGGCTGGGCTACAGCTGAGGGACGGGGTGGTCGAGAAACGCCAGCTATTTTTACTTACATCCCTGCCCTGTGTGCACAGGCACCCACTTCAGCAGCAATGATGCTGAGGAAGCAAAGGGACAACCCCAGGCTGCAGCTTGCTGCCTGCAATATGGGCTTTAAATTACCTGTTCTGAGGGAACACAGAGTAAATTTGGGTGTTGCTCCCTATGCCCATGCCCTGTGCCCACCACCAAGGCTGTTTTGGGGGAGAAAGGCACTGCAAGGACCAGGTTGGGAACTGGAGCAAGGGATACAAGTAGGCAACATCACCCAGTTACTGCAGGCAAGGATCCCACATCCTAGAGCTAGGGGGTCAGCATTATAGAGAGTCTACGGCTTCACTTGCATTTGCCACTCAAGTCAGAGAGCAGAATCAACCAAGGGAGAGGAAAGCATGAAACCAAAGAGAAAGAAGGTCCTGGAAAAGACAGAGGGAATCTTTCCAATGCATGGGCCCTCTCCAACAGGAAAATGATAGAGAAGGTTTTATTAGCGCCTCCAATTCTCCCAGAAGGTCACTGCCACCTGGTATTTACCTCCCTAAAAATCAGCTGAGTGAACCTGCACCCCCATCACTCCCTAAGAGCAAGCTGGGTCATTAAGACACATGCAAAATGGCTCACCCGAGTCTGGAGGAGAAAATCAAGGAGTCCCGCTGTCCGGACAGGATGGACTGGTGAGCTGCAGTCAGCTGGCTGACTAAGGAGGTATAAAAGGGCTTCTCGGGTGGCTCAGTAGAAAATCCACCTTCTCTTTAAGGGCATGGAGACCTTCTCAGACCAATGAAGTGCTAGAGTCCTTTGTGCACCTCCCTTGGCTGGGGCAGGCCAGGCAGGCAGGCTCAGAGGAGAGTGCTGACAGGGAAGGAGGGGTGGGAAAGGGGAAGACGTCTTCTACCCATGGAGTGGTCAAACAGAGCCACCTGGGCAGAGCCCAAGGTTCCTTTTCTCGGGAGTGCTGAGGAGGGAGCCTTCCTCCCCCTCTTCCTCACACCAACCGGCAACATTAGATTTGGCTTAAAGGTTGTGGGGAACCCAGGTTCCCTGCACACGGCTATCCATCTGCAAGTCTTCTAATACAATTTCCAACTGGAAACACAGAGTGGCTTATCCTTGGACAAGGACATGGCCCTGTTTGTGTCCAAGGGCTTGGAAGCAGCTCTGTCTTTCAGGAAAGAAGAGGGGAAATAGCCTGCACCCCTGTATTCACTGCTGACAGCACATGTGAGAGTAATCCCTGAACCAACCATCTATTGCTAGTATTCTCTTACAACCTCACTTACCACATGAGAAACATTAGCAGCTCATCCCTGTATGAAATATTTCAACACAACTAATGTTTTTTTAAAAAACAAACCTGTGGAGCCACTGCAGGAAGTCCCAACACTCAGCAGCACAGGTAGAGGAAAAGACAGCAGAGCATGGGGAGGAGCCCCACACTATCAGCAAGAATGGTAATCCCCACTATCAGATGCCCCAGACCTAAATCTCCATGGGTCCAAAGGAGAGGCAGGTGGAAATGTAGCTGGAAATATTCACCAACCCTGCTCACAGCACACCGGGGGTGGGGTGTGGGGGGTGTGGGGGTGTGTGTGAAGCCAATGAAGGAAAATCAAATCCTTGAGATAGTGCTGGTATCTTGCAGGGTTTTGTCACTGTAGCAGGTGGAGGAGGGAGAAACCCCTAGTGTGGGAAAGGTTGGGTCGACTCAGGATTTGTCTCTCTGAAGGGGTAGGTGGTTTGGGTAGCAAACATCGTGGTGTCAATGTATGCTGTCCTGTGGATCTGAGCTTCGTCCTTGCAAATCAACCATGACACTCCTGGAAATGCACAGCAAAGGTGCAGTTCAGCAGAGATTTTGGCTGGTTTTGCCCTTATCTAGGATCCCATGCATCAGCTGTGGGTCAGCACCCAGCGAAGGAACAGGGCTTGGGAAGAGTTGTAATGAGGATCAGCGTGATCCAGCTCTCCTCCCCATCCACCTACTGCACATCTCTGTCCCCTGGATGGTGCACTCTAATGGAGACATGGGTCTTCAGTTGCAGGCAGACACAGAAAATACTGAAGTTAAACTCCAGCATCTTCTGCCCCTCAGGAGCATCCATCATTGCAACCACTGAGGAAGATTCACTGGTAGAGGCAACACTGCACCCAGCACGCATCTCCCATCTGGTCTTTAGCAACAAGCAGACAGTTTGGTAAGGGGAAAGTCCTCTTATCCCAGATAAAGCCAGTTTCTCAGAAAATGGAAAAACAGAGACCCAAGCATGCACATTTGTAGACCACAGCCACCCTCAACAGCCAACAGCCAAAATCACCCATTCAGGGCTAGCTTAGCTGCTTCACTTCTCCCTTCATTGCTAACTCCATAAGATACGTTTGATTCTAGAGTTAAAGAAGCTCTTTATTATTCATCCCAGGGTCTCTACAACCATTTTCATTAGCCCCCTATGCAGCTACACACATCGTGGCCACTGCTGGCCCATCAGTCCTCCAGAGAGCAGCTCAGGTCTTGGTGGAGGGATCAAAGCTGCAGAAGTTATCCATTAAAAAATTCCCCATATCCAAGGAGTTTCCTTCAGTTCCATGAAATGAAGGCTATGTGAACCTCCTGGAGTACAGACACACAGCACAGCGAAAGAGATTTGTTTTGAGTTCAAGGGTTTGGTTATTGCTTTCTGATAGGGAAGTGTTAGCCTGAAATAGCTGAATAAAGAAGCTCAAAAAAATAAATCCCATGAAAGCTGAGCCTCCAAGTTTGCATAAGTCTTTCCCTGGAGCTGCCTTGCACAGAGCTTAAGCTGTAAGGCAGCTCTCACAGAAAAAGGCCCCAGACCTAGGCCGTCAAGAGGGAGAAACTCAGTGAGGACCAGGAAGAAGAGAGAAACAAAATCATCCCGAAGTTAGGAGCTATAGTTAACATTAACAAAGACAGAGGATTACAAAGGAAGTATTGCTTTTGAGTGATGATTTAACAAATTCCTTGTAGAAAATTCAAGGAAGATGTAAGGAAATTCCAGGCAAGCCCCTCAGAGAGGTGCTCAGATCTGTGACTATGAAGTGTGAGTTGGGATATTGCACAGGAACCTGGAATGGACACACTATTCACAGTTGAACACCCTTCCTGCAGAGCAGATGAGTGAGACCGCACCTCGAATACTATGTTTAGTTCTGGGCCCCTCACCACAAGAAGGATGTTGAGGCTGTGGAGCGTCTCCAGAGTTGAGCAACAAAGCCAGTGAAGGGGCTGGAGAACAAGTCTTACAAGGAGCGACTGAGAGAGCTGGGGTTGTTTAGCCTGGAGAAGAGGAGGCTGAGGAGAGACCTTATTGCTCTTTACAAATAGCTGAAGGGAGGTTGTGGAGAGGAGGGAGCTGGCCCCTTCTCCCAAGTGACAAGGGACAGGACAAGAGGGAATGGCCTCAAGCTCTGCCAGGGGAGGTTCAGGCTCGACATAAAGAAAAAATTCTTCACTTAAAGGGTCACTAGGCAATGGAATGGTCTGCCCAGGGAGGTGGTTGAGTCACCTTCCCTGGAGATGTGTAAGGTGAGGGTGGATGAGGTACTGAGGGGCATGGTTTAGAGACTGGTGGGAATGGTTGGACTTGATGATCCGGTGGGTCTGTTCCAGCCTGGTGATTCTATGAGTCTATGTTCCCTTCCCTCATTCCCCTCCACTTGTGCTAGAGGAATGTGCCATGGGTATGGCCCAGCATTCCCAGAGCACTTTCACCATCCCACAAGGTCTATCAGAAGGAAGACCTGGCACATATGTACAGGAGGTTCTGCATTCTTTAGAGACACTCAAGTGTGGCAGTTCTGGGCCATACACCTCCAGGGAAGCACCACATGTTGGAAAGACTAGGCTGAGGGATCCATGCAAGCAGTCCCTCGTGGCAATTTCCTATACCCTTATACCTTGCCTCCTCTTCAACATTCTACAAGCATCAAGTGGACAGGCCCTAAGGAGTGACATGACACCAGATGACACTACATCTTCTTTCTTTTAGCAGAAAAACAAGCCTTCTGCTCAGCAGCAATTTTGGTAAAAGCTCAGGCAGGACAGCCGACTGCCCTTTGCTTTCCCAAAATCAAATCAGACCAAAGCAAAGCACATGGCTCCCATTCACAGAATCACAGAATCACAGAATAACCAGGTTGGAAGAGACCCACTGGATCGTCGAGTCCAACCATTCCCACCAATCCCTAAATCATGCTCCTAAGCACCTCGTCTACCCTAACCTTAAACACCTCCAGGGACGGTGACCCAACCACCTCCCTGGGCAGACCGTTCCAATGCCTAACCACCCTCTCCGTGAAGAACTTTTTCCTAATCTCAAGCCTAAATCTCCCCTGTCGGAGCTTGAGGCCATTCCCTCTCGTCCTGTCCCCTGTCACTTGGGAGAAGAGGCCAGCTCCCTCCTCTCCACAACCTCCCTAGGATATTCTACCCAGGATATTCTCTCTCCCCACACTACCCCTAAAAGAGCTCCTCACACCATAATCCTGCTGACACCAGCCTCTAGGAATTGCTATAAAAGAAAGCAGAAAGGACCATTGGCGTTGCATCTTGTGTCAGTGCTGTCCTAGATACTCCACAGCTACAGTTACCTCACTCACCCACGAGATGGAGATAAGTCTTTTGGCTTTTCCTTTTAAGAGTTGCTGCCAAACAACACAGCCACCCTGTCCATTTACCTCCATGCCATCGTCCTTGATGGTGATTGCTTCAGGCACATGATCTTGACACCGTCAGGCTGAAGGGACAAATCCACCAGCAGATCCTGATGACATTCTTGGACGTTCAGCGGGTTCTGTGCCCTAACAAACTCATAGGCTGCCAGCAGGCTCGTGCTGTGCTTGACCATTAGGTACTGAAAGGCAAAAGTAGTACCTAAAGAGTAACCAACCCTGCAGTGGATGAGGACAAACTTCCCTTTCTCCAGCAAGGCTTCAGTGCACTCACTGATGTCCTCGAAGTGAGACTGCCCACTTCATGACAATCCCCATAGAGCAGAGCCTGAATGTTGACCCTGAGACATGACCAGCTGTGCCTGAACCCTCTTTGTTGGCAGGTGCACAGAATGACACTCAGGCTGCCATCGCCAGGCAGGCTGCTCATGTCGATGATGTTGTCAATGCTGTCTGTGCACAGTACCACAGCATAGGTGACATTGATGTTCCTTAGGCATATGCAGTCAGTTGACTGAGCAATGATGGGTCCTGCAAAGGGGAAGCATGCAGGTTCCCCTAATTTTGGACCCGTATGTGGGGGTTTAGTCCCACTCCCTCTGAAGAACTTCTTGGAGCTGGCAAAGGTTAAGGGGCTGGAATAGGGCTCGGAGCCCCACAATAGAGGTGAGAAGGAGAAAAATCTGGGGAGCTTGGCATTGGAAGGCAAATATGCTGGTCAAGGAGCACAAGTGGGACTGCATCCGTTGGCACAGAAAGGGATGTCTGCACCAGAGAACCTTTAGAACCTGTGCTGTGGGCTGCCCCTCTGCTCTCAGTCTCTCCATATGAAGAAAAAAAAAAAAAAAAGGCACTTGGAGACACCAGAGGCCTTGCAGATCATCAGTCCAAATACCTAGCCATCCTGTTCCACAGGGACAGACACAAATGCACCATAAAGGCTCACTTGGACCTACAGACCACTCCACCACTCGTGAGGTGCTGGGCAGCTACCCTTTTCTGATAATGTCACTAAGCAGGGTGGCCAATGTGTCCTGCCAGGCTGCAGGGCTCCAGGTACCACATCCCCACCTTTCTTTTCATTTCTTTTTTACTCATCGCAGAGTTTGGACAAGAGCTTGTCAGAATAGAACAACTCCATACAGGCATACGCAAGTACTCACGCACAGGCGTTTTAGTATAAACAATGATGTTGAAGTGAAACAGGGCATTTTAATGATCTCCTCCATTGCAGAGGAATATTCTTCAGAATGGGCTGCTGGAGGGGTTTTCAACTCATTGAAAGCTGGAGCCAGGAGGAAGCATGGTATTTCAAACTGAAAATGTAAAAGGAGTGAAGAGCAACTGGAGGGAGTGGGCAAACAACAGAAAACCCCTCTGAACGAAGCGTGTTCTGAATACAGTGGCACCTGGGGGCCTCAGTCTCCAGCAACAGGGAGGCTGTGTTCATAGCCAGGGTTAGGATTGCTCAGTTCCCAACTCAGCACTGTGCACAGATCTTGCTCCTCACAGGACCTTTACCCACTTCCACCCAGGACGCTTGGACTTGAAGGTGCCTGAGATCCTGCCAGAGACCAGCTCTTTCTCCACTGCCACAGACTGAGTTGGCAGGCCCTCTGAAAAGCCAACATGCAACACCTCTGCCCAATGCTGGTCCGTGCCCAGGACTCCAGCAGGTGTTATGTCCAGGAAATGATTCCTCCAGCATTCCCATTGAGCCTGCCTCTGATTAGTATTATCTCAGTGACCTGAGACATAATCACAAATTTCCATGTGTATGTGGTTTCTCAAACCCTGCTAAAGAACAGCACATGACCCGGATTGTGTCAGGAGAACAGGCTGAGATCTCTGTGTGCTCAAATGAGTACAGTTGCAATATGTCTCCACTCTCAAAAGGTGTTGTATGCTCCTTATGCCAAGATATAGCAGCAGTGGGAACACTGTGTTACACACAAAAAAACCCCACCAAACTAAAAAAAAAAATAACAAACAAACAAAAATAACCCCTCAAAACAAAAAAAAAAGTGATAGAGCACAAAATCTTTCCCCAATGTCAGTGATTAAGTGATTGTCCTACTAACCAATGGCCACTTAGGGAATGATTATCCAGAAATCACCCATTTTAAGATCACTGGCTTTTTGCAAGACCCCAGAAGCCACACTGTATATAAAAAAATCTATCAGACTCTTGCAGCCTCACCTAGCTGCAAAATCGTGAGAGAACCATTGGAGAAGACAGGTGCAAGGAGATGGGCCTCTGGAAGGCACTGGAGATGCTTTGCAATCAGGCCTGGGAAAGGAGGTGATGAGCTCAGATTACAAGAAGGCTGAACCAGGAAAACTCGTCATCCAACCCAGTGAGCATCTCTCAACAACATCTCCTGTGCCACTTACTTCAGAGTTTATCTGAGACAAATTTTCCCATATGGAAGTAGACCTGAGTTTAGCTCAGAGTCAAAAGTCCGGGGTGGTGTGGGATGAATGTAACCAAAGCAAAGAGACCTTCAGGGGAATCTGTTTCTGGCTTTTGCAGATGTGAACGTGTACTTTGTCACATCCAGAGTGAAGTTCCTGAACACATCAAGGCCAAGTGTTTTAACTGGACTGTCTAAAGTGATGCGCTTCAAGCCAAATTTCAGGCTGCAATGTCAAAATTGCTCTGACTTTTATGTAAGTTGAGAGGAGAATGCTCTCAATCCAGGGCAAATCCAGATGCCAACTGCATAGAAGCCTCCACCTGAGCCAGCCACCTTCTTCACAGGCGATGGGAAGAAATGGCTCTTCCAAGGGTACATTTTTTCTCATCTTAAACAAACAATGAATCATTCACAACTTCAAATGCCTGCTTCCCACAGAAAGCTTATTACCCCCTGTTAACTGACTTGGATGGGAATATCTGTGAAGTCCATACTTATGAGTTGGGTAATGAAACACTCATTTGCAAACAAACCATCTTCCCAGACACTGCTCACAGGTCTTAAGATATAGGTCGGCGTGTTTGCAGGTCAAGGCCTCATTTCAGCTCAGCTGAACTCTTATTCCTGATTGAGTTTGTGCTTGTTTCTGCTCAAATTGAACTGCATTAAGAGCCCACAGAGGTTTAATCACTTCTGCATGAAGTTAGCAAAGCCAGTTGAAAAATCCCATCTTGCTGACATGTAGTAAATTATCATAGATGGGAATGCAATCATCTGCAAAGCCAATCTTTGGGGGATATTTTTTGCCTGGCAGCATAGGAGCAATGAAGTCCTTGTGCTGCTTCTCCCCTGGCTCCATGTGTAATGTGGAGAAATGGCAGGTTTAGAGTTTTTAGGTCTGCCCACAAAGTTCAAATGGAAAGAGCCATCAGGGAGTATCCCATGCATCCATTATCACTGCAGTTCCTTGGACTGGGCTGTTTGGAGCAGGAGGCTGCTATGTCACAAGGGAAATGCTCCTCCCTTATTGCCTACAGCAGTGAAAGGTGCACCAGGATGAAAAGCAGTTTTAAAAATACCCCTGTGTCACTAGGACCCCAAAGCAAAAAAAGCCTGGGGCAGAAGATGTCCCAGATAAGAGAGCCCCACCAGCAGCTGGGGCATGGGCAAGGGGACAGAAAAAAAAGAGGTAGAGGCAGGGGAAAGGGGCTGGAAAAGGGTATGAAAAGGTAGGAATAAGAAGATAGGGAAAGGACTAGGGGTAAGAGTAGGATATGGGTAGGACTCCTTGCCTCTGAGAGAAACTGAAAGTCACATCCTCAGCAGACTTGGGCAGGGCAGGGAAGAAAACTATCACCTCGATGAGCAGCAGCATGCCATCCCACAGCCCTCCAGCTGCCCTCCTCTCGCCGCCCAGCTCCCAGCTTCAGCACAAAGCTCCCCCTCCCTGCCATCTGCCTCTTCTTCACCACATCATACAGGACCCTGTCACAGTGACTTTAAGATAAGTGAGTGCAAGATGCCAGGGACAGCAGGTATAGGGGCCAGCAGCTGGCTTGCTAATCTCCCCCAGGCATCCCACCTTGGGGAGCCAGCAGCAGCGCAGTGTGTGGGGCAGCCTGGCAGATGTAGTTGCCGGAGGATGAGTGGCCCTGGGCTCCAAAGAACAAGCAGCACACCACACAGCTGCAGGTGGGGAGGATGACTGCAGCCTAGGCTGTCTCTCTTCCCCTAATGGAGCCAGGGAATCATAGAATCACCAGGTTGGAAGAGACCCACTGGATCATCAAGTCCAATGATTCCTATCAAACACTAAACCATGCCCCTCAGTGCCTCGTCCACCCGTCCCTTAAACACCTCCAGGGAAGGTGACTCAACCACCTCTCTGGGCAGCCTGTTCCAGTGCCCAATAGACCAGCTTTCTTGCCATCTGCCTTGCAACCTTGGCAGCAGCCAGTGACCCTTGTGTGGGGTCTCCTTGGGCTGGTGCTGGGACCCCCACTCCTTTGCAAAAGCCTCAATCAAAAGTAAACCATCTTCTCACTTTGCCTCTGGGTTTTGAACCTGGAGGCATTCTGGTTTCACATATTTTTTTTTCCTCCCTCCCTGCATCCTCAAAGCATAAAAACATGCTCATGCACCCCCAGACTCTGTTGCTAAGGATGGGACATGTGGGTCTCCTAGGGGGGCTAAAGCCCTCACAAAAAACCTAGCTAAGCTCATAAATCGAGCTTTAAACTAGATGTGAAGGAGGAGGAGATTGAGACCAGGCTAGACAGGAGCAAGCCTGGATGTAGGGCACTAGTGATTCGGAGAGGATGTGCTCGTGAGGACCACCAGTACATCACCACAAAGAAAGTGGGGGAGAACACACCTGGGGGTAGTAAGGGAGATACGGGCACTCTGGTACAAGCTACTCCAGTTACCAGGCAATTGGGAACAAACTCTAAGAGGGCTGAAGGCTCGGCAGCTCAGCTGAAGTGCATTTACACCAAGGCATGCAGCATTGGTAATAGGAAGGAAGAGCTGGAAGCTGTTGTAGGGCAAGGAGCCTATGATGTCGTTGCCATCACGGAAATGTGGTGGGATGACTCATATAACTGGAGTACAGATATGGTGGGGTACAAACTCTTCAGGCGGGATAGGAAGGGAAGGAGAGGAGGCAGGGTAGCCCTCTTTGTAAGGGAGGGCTTGGACACTGTTGAAATGGATTGTGGCGATGAGGAGATTGAGTGCCTGTGGGTTAAAATCAGAGGAGCCCATAAGAAGGTAGATTTTGTGATGGGAGTCTGTTACAGGCCACCCAGCCAAGGAGAAGCAGCTGACAAGCTCTTCCATAAACAGCTGGGGTTAATCTCTAGATCGATGCCTCTCGTTCTTGTGGGAGACTTCAGCCTTCCTGATATCTGCTGGAAGTACAATAGAGCAGAAAGGAAGCAGTCTAGGAGGTTTCTGGAGTGTGTGAAGACAACTTCCTTGCACAGCTGGTGAATGAAGCAACAAGGGAAGGTGCCCTCCTGGACCTGCTGTTTGTGAACAGAGAAGGCCTTGTGGGGGATGTGGCAGTAGGAGGATGCCTAGGACTAAGCGATCATGAGATGACAGGGTTTTCTGTTCTAGACGAAGTGAAGAGGGTGGTTAGCAGGACAGTAGCATTAAATTTCCAGAAGGCAGACTTTGAATTCTTCAGAAGGCTGGTTGGCAAAGTCTCATGGGAGACAGTGCTTAAGGGCAAGGGAGCCCATGAGGGCTGGGAGCTCTTCAAAAAGGAGATCCTAGCAGCTCAGGAGAAAGCCATCCCCATGTTCC
Source organism: Clamator glandarius (assembly GCA_033459285.1). Lineage (NCBI taxonomy): Eukaryota > Metazoa > Chordata > Aves > Cuculiformes > Cuculidae > Clamator > Clamator glandarius. The sequence continues at coordinate 2,312,935 of JAUNZM010000125.1, forward strand.
AGGGGCAAAAAAAATGGCAGGGAAAAAAAACCAGCTTGGTTGAACAGAGATCTTGAGTGATATCAAGAAGAGAAATGTTTATGGGCTCTGGAAGAGGGGACAGGCCTCTTGGGTGGACTGCAGGAGGGAAGTGAGATTGTGTAGAGAAAACATCAGAAGGGCAAAGGCTCAACTAGAAATCAGATTGGCAAAGTCTGAGAACGATAACAAAAAATCTTTCTATAAATATATATATAATAAAAGGAAGACTAGGGAGACCATTGGACGACCCTATTGGACGCAGAAGGAACAACAGTGACAGGGGATGAGGAAAAGGCTGAGGTACTTAATGCCTTCTTTGCCTCAGTCTTTAATTGTAAAGAAAGTTGTTCTGTCTGTGTACAAACCCCGGAGCTAGAGGAGCAAAATGAGGCTCCCATGGTCCAAGAGGAGGTGGTCAGAGCCTTGCTAGCCGGACTAGACACCCAGAAGTCTATGGGGCCAGACGGGATTCACCCAAGGGTGTTGAAGGAGCTGGTGGATGTGCCGGCAAAACCCCTTTCCATCATCTTCCAACAGTCCTGGAAGACTGGGGAAGTTCCACTGGACTGGAGGCTGATGTTGTGCTCATCTACAAGAAGGGTCACAGGGAGGATCCAGGGAACTACAGGCCTGTCAGTCTGACCTCAGTGCCAGGAAATGTCATGGAAGAGGTGATCTTGAGTGCTATCATGAAGCACATGCAAGAGAACCGGGTGATCAGGCCAAGTCAACACGGGTTCATGAAAGGCAGGTCTTGCCAAACTAACCTGATCTCCTTCTATGACAAAGTGACTCGGCTGCTGGACGAGGGAAAGGCTGTGGATGTGGTCTTTCTGGACCTCAGTAAAGCCTTTGACACAGTTTCTCACAGCATTCTGCTTCGGAAACTGTCGGCCTCTGGCCTGGACAGGTGTGCATTCTCCTGGGTGGAAAACTGGTTGGATGGCCGGGCCCAGAGAGTGGTGATAAATGGTGTTAAATCCAGCTGGAGGCCAGTGACAAGTGGGGTTCCCCAGGGCTCAGTCCTGGGTCCAGTCCTGTTTAATGTCTTTATCAACGACCTGGATGAAGGTATTGAGTGCTCCCTTAGCAAGTTTGCAAACGACACTAAGCTGGGTGGAAGAGTGGATCTGCTGGAGGGTTGGGAGGCTCTGCAAAGGGATCTGAACAGACTGGACTGCTGGGCAGAGTCCAATGACATGAGGTTTAACACAGCCAAATGCCGGGTCCTGCACTTGGGGCACAACAACCCTATGCAGTGCTACAGACTAGGAGAAGTCTGTCTAGAAAGCTGCCTGGAGAAGGACCTGGGGGTGTTGGTTGACAACCGACTGAACATGAGCCAGCAGTGTGCCCAGGTGGCCAAGAAGGCCAATGGCATCTTGGCTTGTATCAGAAACGGCGTGACCAGCAGGTCCAGGGAGGTTATTCTCCCACTGTACTCGGCACTGGTGAGACCGCACCTCGAGTACTGTGTTCAGTTCTGGGCCCCTCACCACAAGAAGGATGTTGAGGCTCTGGAGTGAGTCCAGAGAAGAGCAACAAAGCTGGTGAAGGGGCTGACAGGCCTTATGAGGAGCGACTGAGAGAGCTGGGGGTGTTTAGCCTGGAGAAGAGGAGGCTGAGGGGAGACCTCATTGCTCTCTACACTTGCCTTAAAGGAGGTTGTGGAGAGGAGGGAGCTGGCCTCTTCTCCCAGGTGACAGGGGACAGGACAAGAGGGAATGGCCTCAAGCTCCACCAGGGGAGATTTAGGCTGGACATTAGGAAAAAATTTTTCACAGAAAGGGTCATTGGGCACTGGAACAAGCTGCCCAGGGAGGTGGTTGAGTCACCTTCCCTGGAGGTGTTTAAGGCACAGGTGGATGAGGTGCTGAGGGGCATGGTTTGGTGTTTGATAGGAATGGTTGGACTCGATGATCTGGTGAGTCTCTTCCAACCTGGTTATTCTGTGATTCTGTAACTTGTTTTCTTAGCATGTGCAGTAGTTTAGCCAATAATATGTTAGTAATAGCTTTATGGACAGCTACCTTTAACCAATAATACACTGTAGATACCCTCGTGGGCACCTAGTTATGCAACCGAAAAGAGTTTATAAAGAAACAGCTAAGCTCAATAAATGGAACACTCGCTGATCATATTGATCTCTGCGTTTGATTCTGTGATGCTCCTGTCAACACCTCCCAAATGGAGGTCAGAAGTCTTGAATCTGGATGCAAGTAATTGAGATTATGGATCTTAATAGCAAACATCTCAATTTCCGGTACTTCTTGTCTCCTTTAATAGACCTCTGCCTGGCCCAAGCCCCACATTTTGCCTTGCCACCAGCCTGAAAAGCTGATAATTAAATGCAGAGAGACTGTCCCTTGCATCAAGCAGAGGAACAAATTCCCAATCTGCTGCCCAGGCACCACAGACTGTGCAGACTGGCTTTGGATGTCCCCTTTTGCTCCCCTTAACCCATCAGCAAAGCCCCCTTTGCCCCTGTGGTGCAGGAATAGGTATGGGCTGGCTACTGCCACCTGGAAAAATCTACCTGGACACCTCAGCATCACCACACAGGTGCCAACTACATCTGCAGTTATGGGAACAGGCTTGCAACACAGCATCACTGCTTTCTCTCCCTTTCACACATGTGTTCCATCTCCGGAAAAAGAAATCTTTGCTGGTGAGGCTCCAATGGGGGCCACAGATCAGATAACACAGAGATCTGGCTCACAGGGGAGCACATACTTGTCCTGCCATCTAGATGCAGAGGGAGGAATCCAGCACAGACACAAGCTGAGAAGTTGGTTTCCCTCTCCTTTAACTTCTCTTCTTGTTGCACCTTCCACCAGGGAATCATCCTGCTCTGGGCCCTCCAAATACAAGAGGAGCATTGGTCGGTCAGGAGATGATTTGAGATCTGGCTTTGTTGGCTGGGGGGCAACTGGCCTTGCCAGGGCCACAGGGAGGTGAAAAGGAGATGTTTGCACATGAGACAGGGCCATCCTCCTTCCGATGAAGAGGCACCCAAGCAGGCAGCATTCACTTTGGGTACAATAAACTACAAAATGAAGCCTAGCTCCACTAACCCTGCTTCAAACACCTGCCAGCATGACCAAAAAGGATCCTACCAGATGAGGAGAATGTTCAAATCCTTGTTGAAAAAGCATGAGGCTAATTGAGAAGGAAAAGTAATGATGGAGGAAGAAGCAGTCTTGGCAATGCATTAAAAACTGGAGCTGGGTGGAGATCATCCACACCGGCTCACCTCTCCCTCTTGAGCAAACAAATCAGTTCGTGGAGTTTTACAGCACCAAGGCTCAGTCCAGGCTGCCTGGAGCTGGCCCAGCTGGGCACTCACTCTCCTTCCTCCAGCTTCCCCAGAAAAAGTATCACAGTCTTCCCTCACCAGCTCTGCTCACCCAGGACTGTGCCAGTGGTTTGGGCTCTGAGCAGGGCCCAAGCTGGAGAGGGGACTGGCGGCCACTGGTATTGCTAGTAATGTTTCACAAGTAGGGGATGTCCCTACACTTTCGTCAGCTGCATTCATTTTGGAATAATATGCACATGCTTTTCTGCCTGGCTCCATAAATTATATAGTGAATCTCAAGGCCACTGCTTCAAAAAAAGGGGCTGGAAAAAACATATACACTCATGCACAAATAAGGAATGTCTGTTCTAAACACCTCCAAAAGCCTTTCCAGGTCCTACGCGGCCCTAAATCAACATAGAGCATCACCGAGAAACAACCTAGCAATGTATTTGGGACACCAAACCCAATTCAGAGTGAGGTTTTTTCTGCATAGCACATTTCAGTCTGGTTTAGGGCTGAAACTGAAGGTTGAGACTTTAAAGCATCCCTTTACAGGTCTTTTCTCAGGTGACTGATTTCCTCCTCCATCTCATTAATGCTGCCAGCAGATGCCATTTCCCTAGCAGAAGCCACATTCCATTTGCTACAGCCATCTCAAAACTACCCTGTCATTTATTCACAGTCATTGCAAACCTGGACAATATTTATAAAGAAGCTTTTTATAGTTAAGCCCAGGTCATTAATCTCTATCAAGAGTTTTCATAATCTTCCTCAGCTTCACCATGTTTGATTAACTCTCGGATGGTGGCTCTGTGGAGCGTTGGGTAATTGCAGATTAGCTGCTTTTCAATATTAATGACTCTTTATTAATGCTCAGGGCTCTCTCCCCTCCAGAGTTTGGGAAATATCTATTATTGTTATACTTTTCTTTTGCCTTTTGGGCTGAAATGCAATGATTGAAGCTTAAATCTTTCATGTACTATAGTTGTTTTATAACAGAAATATTTCGAGGCAAGGGCAATTCCGTACTCCAGCCAAGTGCAGCAAGATTTTTCCTGCAGATGGCTGAGAGGAGCTGCTCACAAGCCACCACAAACTGCAGTGTACTCAAGGACAGGTAAGGACAGTGGCACCTCTCCAACATCCTCGTCCTTCTAGAATCATAAGATCATAGAATGCTTTGAGTTGGAAGGGACCTTTATAGGTTGTCTAGTCCAACCTTCCTGCAGGAACAGGGACAACTTTAACTAGATCAGGTTGCTCAGAGTCCCATACAACCTGTCCTTGAATATTTCAAGGGTTGGTCTCTCCACTACTTCACCAGCCAACTTGTTTTAGGAGGGATCTTTACTTATGTAGCCTCTCTCCCAGTGCTCCGTGAAGCATGGCACAATATGTGGCCACAAAAAAAAAACCCTAGCTCACATGAAACATGCACAAAAGTGAGAGGGGAGCTGCAACCCAGCCTTCATCAGGTTAGTGTGATCTGATCGTTGCATGGAAGTGAGAGCTTCAGTCCCTACACCAGGTGCCAGGTGTGCAAACCTTGTTCCATCAGCACAGTAGAACCACAAGGGGGGATGAAACCAACACTGCTGCCTCATCTGCATGGTCTGTGGGAATTGTCACTGGCGAGTCCCAACCTTTGAGTCATATCTTGGGGTGCACAAGTCAGCATGGGTTAGGAACAGGCTGAGTGAAGCTGTGTGGACAACCAGTGACTGATTTTGCTGTCTCATTTAGCCTTTAGCCAGGACACAGAGCACGTTTATCATAGAGGCACTAAATAGCTAGTCCTGTAACTTCACCACCTTCCTTGCCAGCCTATCCTCTTTCTCTTCACTCAAGACTCTTAGTATGCTTTAAGATCTTAGTCTTATTTAACAGGATACATAAAGCCTTCCCAAGAACTCGCCTCTTGCTGAGTTACTCACAACCAAAGAAATTGCCCACCCCAGGCTGTCATTAATCCCCTGCTTTAAAAATACAAGTGGACTCAGTGTTTTTGCATGAGCTTGAAACTGTGTATTTGCCCCCCTAGCCCATGAGTGGCTGGGATGAGTCAGCTTCTGTGCCCACACCATCTCCTCTAGCATTCTCTGCTCCCCATCCAGCCTTTGCCCTGGAGTGCAATGCTGCTGTGCTCCAGGCATTATACAGCTGCACCAGCATCCAGATCATCTCTCCACCAAAGAAAGCTCCCAGTTCCCTCTTTGCTGACACTGAGCTAGAATCAACACATGTAGATGCTGCTGAGCAGAAGCCCCTGACTCCTCTGCAAATCCTCCATCCTGCCTCCTGAGTGGAGGAGGAGACCCCCACTATCTGGAGTGCAGAGGCAGCTTGAGGTGGGACTTCAGCCCCAGGGCTTTGTCAACCACATCTGGGGGCTGCAGGCTGTGCCACTGGGCGAGGGGCCGGCGTGGGTTGGACAGCATGTCAGACCAGTGCCGCAGCTGGTTGCCTGTGGCTCGGCAGCCCAGGAAGAGTTTGCCGATGGACTCATTCTTGGTCACTTTGTCATGGTCCCAGACGGAGATGACCACATCCACATTCTATGGAGAGGACATACAAGAAAGAGGGTCAGTGGGAGGGGGCTTAATGCAGGGGATCCACTCAGCCCTGGGTACTACAGGGAAACCCACCTGGATCTGATTGAAAGGCACCTCAAAAACAAACATCTCATTGAAGTAAGGGTTTAAAGTGTTTTTCTTCACACTTGTCATCTTCTTCTTCCATTTCTTCCTGTTCAGGATAAGATGCACCTTGACAAAAGGATCTGAGGAAAGAAAAGACATAGCCAGCACAAGTGACAATCTTTGGCTGAGAAGCTCAGTCACAAAACAGCTTCCCTAGGCCATTACCAAGCAGAGTCCAGCCTTCCACTTGACACTCTTCATAGTGAGCATCTGCCTCTCTTCCCCTTGCCAGACACCCTAGAGCTCAGCCTATCCCTGCTTCTTCCTGCCACAAGCTCCCTGTACCATGACACCTCCTGGGAGATGTCTCCAGCTCTGCCCAAAGTTAGAGTATCTGTTCCAGGGAAGGCTGGGAACTGGGCTGGGTATGATGGTGGCAGCAGGAAGCAGGTTGCAACACCAAGAGCTTTCAAGGCTTTTCATCTCTTGGTGCCATCATTAAGGCTTGGGCAGAAGTAGGGAGATCTGAGTATGAGCTGCCCGTGCTAACCTGAGAGCCCATGGGAGTCCATCTGCTTCAGCTTCTTGGCTTCCAGGATGAGCACTGTGAGCTTGCTGGTGCTGGGGACATAGCGCAGGGAGAAGCAGATCTCACCCAGCTGTTCTTCCTGATGGAGAGATGCTAGTGATGAGCACTGGACAGAGGAGACAGCTCACCAGCGACTGGAGAAGAGGTTGGTCCTGAGTTTCCTGGGTATCCCCCACACACACACACACTTGCTCTTAAGGGCCAGCTTCTTGAGGTGGTGGCAAGCAAAGAGACAGCACACCCTCTTGGCAGTTTACCACTCACTAGGACCAACCTCCACTTTACTGGCCACTGACAGGTCGCTCCACTGTTCGATGACGTGCTGCAGGCTGACACTGGCCAGGGGCAGCCGGACCTCGCCAATGATGTCATGCTTGGCAAAGCGGTTGAAGTCATAGATCTGCATCACCAGTGTGGATTCAGGCACCTCTGCTTGGGCTACCTGAAGGGGAAGACCCAAGAGCCCAGATTCACTCCTCAGTGGCAGCCCTACCTCAAGGGACAGGGAGGTCTTTCTCTGTGGTGCTTCTCCATCCCAGCTACAAAGACATCTCCCTGCTTGGACAGGTTTTTGCTCAGGGAGCAGTGCCCATGCAACACTCTTGATGGGACCAAAAAAAGCAATCATCAGCTATAGCCTTCTACCTGGAAAGAGAAGCTCTCGTTGAAGACGGGGTTCAAGGTCTTGCGGTAAACCTTGGTCTCATACTTCTTCTTCATATTGGATGTTAGGTAGACAATCACATATGGATCAGATGTGCCACCACTGTCCATAGCCTTCAGCTCAGCTGCTTGCTTCACGCCAACTTTCAGCTTAAAAGGAGTGACGCACAAGATCACTAGGTAGAGAAAGATGTGGCCAGACAACCAAGGGCTGGGTGGGAAGAAATTAGTGCAGCAGGGAGAATGTCTCTATGCCACACGGGTATAAAAAACAGCAGGCTGTGGGCAGGGGGAGAGGAGTAAGAGGGTATGGTCCACCTCAGTGGGCTGCAAAGAGAGACCAAGGCTTTTCCCTTCTGTGCCGTGGCCATGAGCAACCCCACCTCCTGCATGCGGAAGTTGTACTCCAGGGAGTACTGCAGCTTTCCCCGACTCATCTGCTCCATGCCCCGTTCCAGATCCTCCATCTCAGGCTGGACCTGCAGCAGAGGACAGTACTACCATAAGGACATGCTCAGTCACATCCCTGGCCATGCCATGCTCCCATCACCCCTGGGACCAGGCAGTGTAGCAGCAAACCTCTCAAGGAGGAAGGAGGTTGGGGAGAGGGAAAAGCAGGACCTACGAGGCTGGCTGTGGTGGAGCTGCTGACAGCATGCAAGCTGACTCTTTCCTTCTTCTTGTGTTTCTTCTTGCCACAGCAGCACCTGATGATGCAGATGAGGAAGAGGAGGAGGAGAACGGCCACTGCCACAGCCACGGCAATGAGTGCCCATTTGGGTACTGGTGTGACATTTGGGGAGCAGAGGTGGACAGAAGAGTTAAAAACATGCAAAAATATATAGAGTACATTTTAATCCTTTCCTGGTGCTTCAGCGTTAAGGAGTGCTACTCTCAAAATTGCCCCTATAATCCTGGACAGGCCCCATGCAGTGAGGCTGTGGCTGAAGATCATTCCCTAAACAGACAGCAAGGATGCCCTGTGCTCCCAAAGCACTGAGGTACCACTCTGCAGCACCCCTAACCTGATGGACCCCACTTGAAAAGGGATTTGGAGGGAGAAAGAAGTGGATACACAGAGTCCAGGAGCCCCCCTGGATAATGCTGCCTGAGAGAGCCGGGCAAGCACTGCCATACTCACGTGGGATCCGGCTAAGCCAGCCATCCAGGAAGCCTGGCTGAGCTGTGGTGGCGATGGCCATGGGGCTGCTGGCGAGTGGGGAGGCTGTTGCCCTGCCTTTCCTGGCTGCGATGGCCATGGCCAAGGCGGGGTGACCTGGGGATGCAAGCAAAATTAGCAGCACTACTTTCCAGTAGGGCATGTGCTGTGGTGGCCCAGGACTCTAATGAAAACAAACACAATTAAAAGACAGAGCACAGTGTAAGCATTTAGAGCTTGGCCACTTTGGCAATGAGGTGTGAAATGAAGCAGGAGGGAGCCACAGACAGGGAGGGCTGCGTGCCAGCAGGGCCCTTCGGCTCCTCCCTGGCCAGACAGCGTGAACAGGTTTTGCATTGCCCCAGCCAAGGCCAACCATTAACTAATACTCTTTTTTCAGTTATTTCCCCCACTCTCACAGGGCTGAGGAGTTCGACCAGATTCTCCTGGTGTTGTAGCAGGGCTGGTGCCTACATTGTAGGTGGCAGTAGTGCCACCAGGCTCAGATCATGCTGTCTCAGAAACTTTCAGTAAGCCCAAACAGTGTACATGGCAATGCTGACACAGCTTAAGGGAAGGCTTCAAATTCAAAGCAGAATGGCTTTTCACTTCTGCTCTCCCCAGAGCAAGGCTCTTATTCTAGCATGAACACTTCCTCACAGTCAAAACCTTCTCCTTGCCCCATTTCAGGTGAGGAGCAGTAGTAGGAGAGGTGTACCAGGAGCTAGGCTGCATGGTGAGTGGGTCTGCAGCCATCACAGCACTGGTGGCACTCAGCCCCAGCGCCGTAACTGAGACTGGCAGGTATGTGCCTGTTTGCCTTAGCTGCCCTAGCTGTCTACCCTGTGTCTGAGAAGATCCCTGCTCAAGCAGTCAACATCACCTCACTCTGACTGCACTCTGCCCACATTCTGACCACCCCCAAGAGCTCCTTGCACAGGGATCCTCCTGGGGAGAAACCACCCCTCTGTTTCCCTCTGCTGAGCCTGCAAAGGTAGTAAAAGCCTTTAATTTTTCCAGCAGCAGTCTTTACTGCATTCAGCCACAAGCCTGAAGTGACAATGGAATTGCTGTCATCCCTGTGGCACCATGGCTAGGACAATGAGGTCCAGGTTAAATGACTTGTCCAGGGCCACATGGGACGTTTGTGCCACTGTACACTCAACCACCACTTGCAGCTGCCCCACTTGCAGCTGCTTTAAAGGTTCGTTTTTCCTGTCCCTACACACGAAAATTGGTGGTTGGTGATGTGACTGTGATATTTAGGAGGTGACTGGTTGTGGCGGGACACAACAGCATGGGCTAGCAGGCACCCACTCAGCACAGAATTAGGTGTCTCAGCAATTTTCCTCTGCCAGACCCCATGGACTGTGTCACATTAGTCTGACATTGGCCGTGGTTTAAAAAAAAACAAACCTCATCCCAGCCCACGAGGTGACCTCAGCCACTGTTCTGGGGACAATAGGGACAACCCTGCTGTGGTCCAGGAGAGGCAGCATCTCTGCTCCTGGAAAAGGGGCTGGAGGAGCCCTGCTTTTCATTCCCACCCTGTGCTGACCAGTCTCCCAGAACCAGACTTACCAACTTGCCTCTTTCCCAGCCTCAGTCTCCCTTCAGTGCTGTGCAGGTTCTGGTCCCAGCCACCACACGTGGCAGGGGCGTGCTGTGAGGTGAGGCAAGACCCCACCAGGCACGGAGCTGAGGGTGCAGCAGGGATGATGGCTGCACAGTCGAAACAGGAAAGTCTGCTTTGCCAGCCCAGGAACCAGGAGGCCCCAGCAACTGTCGGCCCCACCTCACCACTGACCCAAGCAGTGCTCATAATGGCGAAAAGCCAGCAGGGAACTCCCTGCTGGACCAGGAAGCAAAACCTGCCCTCCTGCCTGCAAGAAGCTGGTGGGCATCAGCTCTCCAGCACTGTGGCCCAGCAAAGTTGCTTCTCCATTATCACTGCAGCAATGCTGGCCTGGAACATGTGGCTGCAGGCACTTAGTGAAAGCATATGGATGCTTGCAAAGGGATGGGTGCGTGGCTGCATCGATTCCTGGTGAGCTCTGCACTTGGGGAGCACAACTCAGTGGGCCATTGGGGCATGTGGTGGTTTAATTCATCATGTGAGGGCCCGGGACATGCTTGTGGCAGTGGGGATGTATGGAGATGCTCCACTCCAAAGCAGCAGGGAGGACACACTGGACGAGGAGATACCACTTGGGTGGCTCCATCCCCCAGTGCCAACAGAAGCAGCACCAGGCTCAAAGCCAGGGATGATTTCACTGGCATTCACATTAAATTTATGCTTGCACACTTCTTCCCTTGCTGCAAATTCAGCAAAATCAGCCCCCAAACCCACTTTGTTGCCATGGAAATTTGGGGCGATGCCTGAAACAGGGTGTGATACTGCCAATGCTCAGTGGCTGATGTGGACACAGGGGGAGTGGCACAAGAAACCATACCTGTCCCAGTGCTTCCCAACCACCCTGGCTCACGGGTCCTGCCAGTTTCTCACATGACCAAACCAGGTGCCTAGCCATGGGAGAGGTGCCAGCGCAGCCCCTTGGCCACCCAAAACATGGCCCCATTAGCAAGTGTCCTGCACTTCTGCTGCTCAGAGAAGCAACATCTCCAGGAGCAGGAAATGCTGCAGGAATGATGCTGCAGCAAACCTCTGGGAGGGAAACACGGATGCCAAAACACTTTTTTGCTCTAAACTGGCATTTCTGGAGGATTCACAGGAGAAATGCATAAGGAGGACAGGGAAAAGTGGACATGCTCAGTAAAATCAGTAAAGGAAAGGGGATTTGCATACACATGCTGAAAGTTAAGCACATCAGAAATCTTTTTGGCACTCTGTTTGCTAGAGACAAGAATCCCAGTGAAGCCAAGGTGTGCCAGACCCCGGTTGCAGCCCACACTTTGGGAGATTTGGCGATGTTGGTGATAATCTGGTGCCACACAGAGGGACAGTTGCATGACCTTAATGGAGATAAGTTTTGTCTCCCTTGGCAGGAGTCAGCATGGAGGCTCTGTTGCTCTGGGCCATCTTGCAGTGGCTGGGCAGGGACGTGCCCTGGCTGGGCAAAGGAAAAGCAGCAGGATGGTAGCTATACCTGTGTCAAGACTTGCTCTCCTCCTCCCACTCCACTCCCAGAATGTCTTGTGCAAAAGAGGGATGTTGGAATATCCCAGCAGCATAAACCTTGCAGGGCTGGGTGCTGTACAACCCACCCAGAAAAACAGGATCCCAGACCAAAGATCACCCCTGCTCAACACAGCGTGTAAGAGGCAGCTTTTAGAAAAGAAGCGACAAGGGACCCAAAAACATTACAGTAAACGTGGTGAGCCCCTAATGCACCCTGCCTAGCTCTGCACAGCCTTTCTCCCTGGCCCAGCTCCTTGAATATACTGCAAGCCACTTTGGAACCCTGTATTTTAGGTCAAAACCACAACCACTATGTATTCGAGAGCTGCAAAATGAGAGATCTGGAGGCACACTCTAAGTCCACCAGCTACAGAAATAGACATCGCTGCAGCACAAGCTCCAAGGAAGCCCGAAAAGCAGGACCGGGGCTCAGCCCCTTCCCCAGAGCGTGGCCGTGAGCCCCTGAGCGGCTCCAGCTAGGAAATGCAGTTTGTGCTGGGCATGAAGCCAGCCTGCAGGGCTGCCTACAAATCCCAGCACGCCAGGGAGAGGACCTGCACCAGCCTGGCTCCTGCCTGCTTCCTGCCAGCACAGCGCGGGGGGGGGGGGGGGGGGGGCGGAATATAAAAGGCAGCATCTTGGGCAAAGTTTGGATGCTGGCCCTGGACAGGCTGCACCGGGAAGCACAGGCAGCGCTCGGGTGAGTTTGGGCTTTTTTACTCTAGTAAAATCCTGGCTGTGTGCAGTGGGGTGGTCGCTGCTCTGTGCTACGCGGCTGCAGAGACCAGCAAGCATCGCCTGTGCCGCTTTCCTGCCTGTCCGGCACGGTGCGCAGGGGCTGTAGCGGCGGCGCCGTGTGCGGTGGGAGCAACGCTGCGGTTATGAGAGGCAGGGACATGGAAGGGGAAAGCCGCGCTCGGTTAGCAGCGCTTGTAAGCACGGAGCTTCGAGGTGGGGGCCTCCCTCCGGGAAGTGCTGCTCAGCTCCGTTACCTCCTCTCATTTCGTTTTCACTTTTTAAAAAGTGCCTGGATGAAATTCAGTCAGAGGAAAGCCTCTCCTTGCTCAGCAGACGAGGACTAGTGGTTGTCACCCTCTTCCCTGCTCCATGGGAGGAGACCCCTTCCCGGCATGGGTTATGGGTGGAAGAAGCCGAGGGATGTGCTGCATCTCCTGGCTTTCCAAGCAACCCCTGGCAGGGCGAGCAGCCTTGCTAGCAGGGCTTTTCACCATGGGGGCAGCTGGGCACCGCGAATGTAAGCATTGAACCCCCATGGCAACGCTTGTGCTTTTGGAGATAACATCCACGAAGTGTGTTTACTACCAGCCTAGGTAACACCTTGCACAGCTGCTGAATTATAAAATTGAATTAAAAGAAAACTGGGACAAAAGAAAATTTTCCCTGGAGACCATGACTTTCCCTTTACACTGTGTGGGGCTTTGGTCTTTGCTTGCACAGCCCCCCAGCTCAGTAATCAGGTAAGGCATGAACTGGTAAATGAGGCTTTTACCCCCCTACCTTTCCCAGCAGTGAATTCTGTGCAGAGACATCATTGCTGCCTCTGCTCTCCAGAAAAAACCCTCACCATACTCATAGGAGCTGCTGGGTGGAAACAACCCCCATGGGATGCCCCTTGATGGGAATGGGAACAGTTCCCACCTCACAGACTGAATTCTAAAGGCCCACTAGCAATGCCTGTTGCATAAAAATGAAGCATACAGCATGGTGGTTACAGAAGCCACACGACCAGGGTGTACAAGAATAAATGTGACTTCTTATTCAGCCGCTAGGCACAGGCAGACAACGTAACCCTTCATGACTTTCCTCTGCCAGACCTGAGTTAGCACAGCTTGTACAGAGACCTTTAGTGTAGGAGCTGGTCGGTTCAGATGCTGTGGAGGGGCAGACCAGCCCCATCAATGGGATCCCATGCTGCACCCAAGCCCTCACCACACAGATACTTTTTCAGGCCTTTTCCAGCCGCAAATGAGCTGCTAACACGGTGAACTTGCTTATTTCTGGATATAAAATTGCCATTCAAACAAACAAACAAAAAAAGTAGCAAGAAAGGCAATAAGGATGTAGACTAGAAGCCTGCCCTTAAGGTCTGACCTATTTTGGCTTTTTAGCTCCGATCAGTCTCCAAGCCCTAGTTAAGGTGTGTAAAGATAGACTTATTTTGCTGAGAAGAGCTTCACAACCATTTTCAGCAGTACCCTCTGGAGAAAAATACTCTTGGGAGGTGGTGGGGGCAGAAAACAGTGATCTGTGGTTGAAAAGCCACTTCATCATATTTAATTGGTACTATTAGATCAGGCTTTCTCTGAGCAGAGTTGTTTTCAGCAGAAACAACTTCATTTGGGCTGCTCCGCTTGGTGGGTAGGATGTCCTGTTTCTTTTCCACTTTTCTTTCCCTCTAGATTTGCTGTATTACTATTCTTCAATTTAATTGTGCATTTTCTTTTTAAGGCTGAAAATCGAAGATGGCAGAGCCTGAAAGCACAATCATAAACACTGATGTGAAACAGGTAAAAGGTTTTTCATTACAAAACATGCATCCTGTATTTCTAAAGCAAGTTTTGAAATGCCACCACAGGAGAGGTCGCAACACAACATAGAACTGTGGTGGCCTGAGTTGCTTGTACTTAGCTTTCAGCAGACATGGACTGTCCTAGGGCTGCTGAGTGTCCGGTCCTAGTGAGGCCTGTGTGATTTCCAGAAAGAAGTTGCAGGACTCAACCTCCAGTTGCATGGACAGGACAGATGCATTTGTTTACACTTAAATTTTGGAGGAGTAGAGGAGAGACCAGCAGCTTCTGAACATATATATATATATATATTATTAGACTCTCCAGAACTGACACAAATGAAGGAAGAAGCTACCAGTATATGCAGAGAAGCCAAGTAGTGCCCAGCTCAGCACTATCGGGTGGCCATGGCTCTACTGTGTACACAAACACCAAAATTATGAAGCAATCTTCTCTGGTGTGAGCTATCCTCAAAGCATATGGCACTCACCAGACAGGTTAGGGTTTCACAACTTCTTGCCCCATTCTTGATCACCTGAAGATGAAGATTGGCTTGGTAGCTCTTCTCCATAGGTCCTCTTGCATCAGGATTGATGACACATAAGCAATGCCTCCCAACCCCACCACCCTGGATGGTGGAGTCCTGGTGTCTCCCTGCTCACCCCACCTCCCGAGGCCCCTTCTTTGCTGTCCCGCAGGCTCTCTTTCCTCCCTGTCCTGCAGAAAGACCCCAGCGAGGCACTGGTCATTGCGGTGACCACCAGAGCCATCTTCAACCTGGAGGAAGAGCATAAGTTGTACCTGGAGAAGGGCAAGGAGGAGTATGCCAGGCACCAGCAGGTCAACCAGGACAAGCCCCTGTCACCAGGCACGGCCTTCGCCTTCATCCAGGTGAGCCCTATGCCTGGCCAGGGGTATGTGCAGACACTCTCAGGATGGGGTGAAAGCTCAGCTTTCCCAGCTTTAGGTCTCAAATTCCCATCATGGGTACAGATATGCCTGTTCTGGCTTCTAGGCCTTGTTGCTTCAATACCTGTGCTTCTCACCAGTCCACCATGTCCACCTCCCACCTAGTGGGATACCCTTCTCCCCACCCTCCTGGCGATGGCTTTTGCAGGATGGTTGCTTTGTCTGTCTCTCCAATAACACGTTAGCCTTGCCATATGTGACAGATGCAGCACAAACCACTAACCTTAACTACAGAAAATCCCTGGCAAAGCCATTGCAGCCATGCCTCTTCAAAAGAGTCTCATATTCTCTTTGCAGGCAGCACAGTATGTGAACAAGAAAATCCTGGAAAGCAGCCCAGCAGAAAAGGACCTCTTTGACATCCTAGTGCTCTCCAACAACAGCCCAGAGAGTGGTGTGCGCATCATCAACAGTGCCAAGCACTATGGTAAGTGGGACTTGGACCCCATCCCCACAGGTGTCCGCTTCTCTCAGAAGGCTGTGAAGCAGATAAGCACCACAGCAGAACATCACTGGCAAATACAGAGCCAGAGGACACAAGAGGAAGGGGTTACTTTTGGAAGCAAGCCCAATTCCTGCCAGCTCCACACAGTTTGCCCAGGGTGCTGGAGCACACTCAGGGTACAGGTTCGTTGGCGGAGCCCAGCTCCTTTCAGCTATATCCTTTGCACCAGAGGTCTGGCATCTTTTGCACAGCCTGGGCACCCTCAGGAAGCTACTAAAGAAATACACATCTTAAAAAACCCAAAAAACAAAACAGAAAGAAACCCAAAACCTTAATATACTAGAGTGCTGTTAGTGAGGCTTATTTAAGAGAGATAAGAGCAACAAGGCAAGAAAATGTGGTAAGAACAGGGGTAGGTTCTGCACTCAGCACTGAGAAATTAATTGCTCTGAGCAATTTGAGATGGGTAACATGCAGTCTTTGTTCACATCCCTTTACCCAAAGGCCTGGAGATCTCCAAATTCTGCTTCGTCAGTGATGAGGACTCCACACAGTACCTGAAGTCCCATGGGGTCAAGCTCTTCCTCTCAGCTGACAGGATTGATGTCTGCAATGCCCTCCGAAGAGGTGTGTTCTCCATCCCATCCCACCATGCTTTTCCGAAGCTGCCTAGTACCAAGAGGCAATGCCAGAGGCCATGCTGTCATAGGGGCAAAGGGGTGAATGACACAATGATTACCAGTACAGTCCTGAACAGCTCAGTCTCCTCTTCTGTCTCCAGTAGTAGCCAGTAAACTCACCAGGGTTGCTCAGATTCCTTCACTAGTCCTTGAGTGCTTTAGCCACAATTCTAGCCATAGCTCTGCCATGAGCTGGTCACTCCCTGTCTGACATCCAAGCCTTTCTAATCAAAGTTTCTGCTCCCTGAATCAATGACAGCATATCAGCAATTCCTAGGGTCTTGTGAGGATGCTGTAGAAATTTGCTGCCTTGGTACATGCAGAGTTACCATGTGCTCAGTGGAAGATGTAAGCAGATGCTTGACCTGGATCAGAGAGAGTACAGTCTCCAGCAGTTCTAATGGGGTTAATCGCCTCCTTATTAATTTGCACATCAGCTGGCCAAGGTTCTTCAAGGTCAGGAGCAAGCCATCTGCAGCCAGGGCTTTCCTTTGCTATGCTGCGCATTCCTGGAGCCTCCTTGAAAAACATCATTGCTCTCACAAGTGTCCCTCATCTAGGGGCCTCAGTCGACAGATGAGGGCGGCAGGGAGCAGCCTGTACGGAAAGGACTGTAATTAAGCCGATTACCCCAATCAAGTGGAGGTGCCAGCCCCTATTACTCACAGAACAAAGTGCTAAATTTGGGCTTTAAGGCTAGGCTTGACAATATGAGCAAGCACCAGGAGGATGGCTACTTGTGCCTACACAACCACCCATCATCTGTTAGCAGACTATCTCCTCAAACATCAGTCTCTGATTAGCAGCACTTCCTTGTCCATGCCCATCCCCATGAGGTGATAACACAGCCCTAGAAAGACTGGGCTGACTGCCACAGAAAATACCCCTTGCTTGGAGGGCCTGACACTTGTGATGTGGGACAAGGCCACAACAGATATGTGAGAAGGAGCTGGCCATGCATGAGCAGGAGGGGATGTCCCTTCTCAGCTCCCTGTCACTCTGTCTCACAGGGGTCTCGTCAGCACTCGTCTTCCAGCAGGAGGTGGAGGCTCCCAGTACCCCACTCCGTGTGGTGTTTGACGGAGATGCTGTGCTCTTCTCCAATGAGACGGACCAGGTCTTCCAGGAACAGGGGCTGGAGGGGGCAGTGCAATATGAGCGGGCAATGGAGGCTGTGCCCATGGGAGAGGTGAGCAAGCCACCCCACTTTGATTGGCATCCACAGGCTCTGCACCCACTGTGTGCTTCTCTCCTGCTAGGGCTTTGCCATGAGTATCCAAATAAGCACAAATCCTTACAGGTTTCATTTGTGTCCACCGCTCGGTCTGTAGCGTGGGCCTGATCTGGAGTGCCACTGGAGGTGGGTCTGGCCCAGTGTCTCCTGTAAGTGATCATTGGTTCCCAAATATCCAGGGTTGTGGTTGTCTCCACCTTTCATACACTGGAACCTCTTGCTGTGCAGGTCCCTTCAGAACTCAGACCCAGAGGCGCTGCTTGCTGGGATGTACCTGGTCACTTTGGAATTAGGATGAGTACCACAGAGCACAGCACCAGTCCCACACTGCCCAATCCTGCACCCCTCTGGCTTCCCTGTGCCCTGGAGAACCATGAGAGACCCTGAAAGATAAACAAGTGGTTTATACAGGCAGAGGAGATGTCTCCTTATTTCCCACTTCCTCTCAGGTGTCTTCCTGTGCTTCCAGGGTCCTCTGAAGGCTTTTGCCATGCACCTTGGGAAGATCCGCAAGAAGTTCAGCCAGGAAAAATCCCCCATCCGCACCTACCTGGTGACCGCCCGCAGTGGCCGTGACATGGGCATCCGAGCCATTAAGACGCTCCGGGAGTGGGGTCTGGCCATCGACGAGGCTTTCTTCATGGACGGAGCTCCCAAAGGCCCCATCCTCGCCCAGATCCAGCCCCACATTTTCTTTGACGATGGCCTTCATAACATCCAGGGGGCTCAAGATATGGGCGTACCTTCTGCTTGGGTCCCTTCCTGCTGCTGATGGGATGCAGGCCACTAGTCCTCTCTCCCAGCAGCAGAGGACACTGGGCCAGTTGAAGGCAAACCTGATAGAAAGGGAAGCATTTCCTTACCTACAGCAAGCAAACCTCAGGTAAATGGGGTGAGAGCATTTCAAGGGAGTATGGACTACCAGGCAAGACTGCTCATTTCTGTTCCTCATATCAGATCCTTTAGGTCTTAGGATAAAGTCAAAAGATGCAACTGCTCCAGGAAGGAATGACACCCTTCCTGTGACACTGAAGACTATCACCTGCCTGCCCTGTAGGAGCTGGAAAATTTTCTCTTCTGCAAAAAAATAAATGAAGCTATTACCCTACACATAAGCTAAAGGAAGTATGAAACCAAGCACTAAAAATGCGAGCTTTGGCTGTGCTCGGTCAAGTCTCCAAGATTTAGTTCCAGGACCTCTGGCCAAAGGAAGCCCTCAAGACCCTGCCTCACCAGATGAACTCAGCATGGTTTCCTGAGGAGACTGATGTATTAGCAAGTCCTTCAGGCAGCTCCAGCCAAATTTAGTGGAGGTAGAAAGACTTTAAAGCTGTGTAAAGGACCTACAAGCTTTTTAGAAATGGGTGACCAGGTTGAAGAAAGTTCAAGCTGTGCCCCTGTATAGAAGTGTATAGCACCTTTCCTTAGTCACGCAGGCTGCTCACAGAGTGGCATTAGGAGACCTAGACTTATAGGACAGTGAAACTGCAGTAGATGGACCAGGTACAATACTGCAACCCAGGTCTCAGGTCTGTCCAGGATACAGGAGGGCCATGTAGCTCTGATGTCCCTCCAGGAGAGGGCACTGGAGACGAGCTCCCTGCCGCACAAGCTGCGCAGGGGCCAGGACTGCAGAATACCATGGAGCAGAAGCAGGACTGGGTGCTCGGGCCTGAGCTTAATTAAATGTGTCTCCAGGACTCCGAGCAGATGGTGTGCAAGGGTCGTCCCAGGTGCAGCTGCTCAGTGTAGAGGAAATCTGTGGGACTCTGCACAGCATCAAGCCATCCTCCATGCAGGGATGCCTCTTACCCAGCAATTAGGACTCAGCTCCTGATTTTCCTGGAGAGCAAGCAGCATCCCTCCCCCCCCCCCCCCCCCCCCCCCCGCCAAATATTCATTTGTAGGTTTCTTTCCCCAGAGCAGGATGTGTGTGGTTGCCGCTGGAGGCCACTGTGCTGCCTGGCAAGGTGGCACCCCAAACTCCTGGGAGCTTGCCAGAACTACCTTGTAAGAAAATACAAACTGGCTGCTGAGGGCAGTGCCTGGTGCGTGGCAGCAGGATTATGGACACAGGAGATAAAGATGACTGTGGCTTAGTTTTTTTTAATCTCGGCGTAATCAGAAAATATTTTTTTAAGGCTTCACAAAACTTGTTCTCACCAATGCCTTTTTCACCCCAATAAATAAATAAACAAGTATCCCCGTGTGAACGCTTGTCCCTCGCTCCCATATTGAGCAGTGTGGGAGGAGGGCTGGGGGTGCATCTTTATGAACATTCAGTTCTTTTAGCTGGTCTTACATGTGTGCATCAAGATGGGTTAAATAGACAAGAAGCCTTCAGTGGGCTTTGGATTGGGCCCTAC
The DNA here is from genome assembly GCA_033459285.1 of Clamator glandarius. Taxonomy (NCBI): domain Eukaryota; kingdom Metazoa; phylum Chordata; class Aves; order Cuculiformes; family Cuculidae; genus Clamator; species Clamator glandarius. Next base: position 2,332,665 of record JAUNZM010000125.1, read on the forward strand.
AACGTCTTTTTGCATCCATGTCCCCAGCCCCACTCTCCCCTGCTGCTACCTTGGGCTTGGGCGCTCTGCACATCTTGCCCTAGCAAGGGGAGCTGCAGACCTCACCATGCCACATGCACAGGTCCTGTCTGTATCCCTGTGGGTCCAAATTCACTACTGTCAGGGCAAGGCAGGCATGCTCATGTGTAAAGTCGTGGTAGGAAGCCACTTCCAAAGTCACAAAGCCCAACAGGGTTTTGACACTGGCTGGCTGGCATCTGGCCCTTTTGCTCAGTCTAGATGCTGAAATTAGATGTCTCGAGGTAACAACATCAACAACAACAGCTACTCATCATTCAGTAATAATGCTAAGCACCCATCAGCCTCAATCACTGAGCAAATGTTAATTACGGGATACTCAAAACGGGCCCGATGAGCAGGTACAAGATGTTCATCCCACTTTTATGCAGGTCAGATACCACTAGGCTGGGTATCGGGATCCAAGCACCCATATGTAGCCCTGCTCATCATGCACAGCTAGCTGCTTTGGTGGCAGCTGGCACTGGGGACTTGGACCTGGTAGTGGTGGTGGTCCCAGACATCCTCTGCTGCTTCAACTCATTGCCTTTGCCAGCAGGAACTCGGTCAATGCCTTTGCTGAGGGGTGATCAGCTGAGTCAAGGGTGGTGGGGACAGGCCCACGTGAGCCTTCACAGGGCACGAGCTGCTGAGGCAGGGAAAGGTGCCACATGCCTTCCTCCTCTACTGTCAGCACTGTGGGGTATGACAGGGCGAAATTTGTGCAAAATGGGAAAAAAGGAAGGAAGTTCAGGGGTTGCAAGGTTGCATCATATGGGGCCACACACAGCTTTGGGACATAGCTCAAAGATAACAGCGTTAAAACTGCCCTTTATTGTCCTGCTCCTAAGATGAAGCATCAAAAACACCCTCCAGCAAGGACTGCTACAGCTTAACTCCCTGCTGCAAGGGCAATCTTGTTGTTTCCAACTTAGAGGCATCTGTAGTAAGTTCATTAATGCCTGGGATGTTCCTCCGGTCTTGACTTTCTGAGGCATTTTAATTTCCCTTATTCAAGGGGTTGATGGTGCCCAAGGGTCTTCAGCTGCTGCTGCTACAGCCCTAAGCAGGTTTAGCTGCTGGGGCTGTTTGCAGGATGCTTTCCTAATATCTCAGGTTTTGGAGGTCAAGGCAAGACAGGAGCAGGTCATGCCACCATGCCACCCACAGGGACAGGCTTCCTTTGAGCCCTCCATGAAAAGAAATGAAGGAGTGCAAAGAGGTCCAAAGGGATCTCCAAAGCATTGCAAAGGGGGCTCCGAGGACCTGCATTTTATTCTGGCCATTGCTTTTCAGCAACACCACGCTGTCCCAGCTGAAGCTGCCCATTGTTAGGGCCCCTCCAGGCACTTTCCTGCCACGGCTTGGGACACCTTCATGACACCATCCTGGGGTAGGAAGGAAAGCAAGTGATGCCCCACTCCACTCAGCCTGGACTCCACTCAACCGCAGGCTGAGCCCACCCTTGCCAGCAATGCAGAACAAGCAGCCCTTGTGTTGGAGGCATGGAGGGAAGGAGGCGGGGGTGCACATGACCACAGGGATCAAGAGTTGGCTGGCCTCATCTAGTCGGCAGGAGACCTTTGCACCGGAGCCTGCTCTTAATCCCCCACTCACTGCACCAGCCAATTTAGGGTTGCAACAGTAATAAAAAACAACTTAGCCCTATGAGAGAGAAAGGATTTTATAATGAGAATGTGGTGCTGCAGGAAGGAAAGATTGGCAGATGTTTAGCTGCTAACTGACAACTGCATTAGCAACATCCAAGTAGTTTGGCTTTATTGTCTCCTGGCTGCAGTAGGAGATAATGCTGGAGGCTGCAGGACCTGGTCACAAATGCAGTGTCTGCCAGGGGTGCTCCTGTACCTCCCTCCACTCGTAGCCTACAAACACCTTCAGCAAGCAAGCATGGGGCAAGCATCTTCACATTTTTTTACCTCGCCCTAAAACATCCCAGAAGCAGAGCTTCTTGGGTAACACTCAGGAGGTTGCAGCCAGAGAGACTAAGATGCCAAGTCCCAGGCTGCAAATAATTATTAACAGGGCGTTTTGTGTGCAAAAGCTCAGAGAGAGGGTATGAAAAACCACAGACTGTGTTTGCCAAGGTGCTTAAGTTCAAGATCTTAAACTCAGGCAGGCAAACTGGAAAATGTGGGCATGTCAGAAAGTGCTGGTGGTGGTAGCAAGTGAAGCCAGTGCTTAGGAGAAAGGTGACAGTAAATGGGTGGGAATTAAGAGACTTTATGAGCATATTCACACAAGAGATGCTCTTTGAGTTCACAAAAGAGGAGCTGGGTGGCTGCTCCCACTTCAAAAAAACTTATTGCAATTTTAAGCTGAGCCTTGGGTCATCATGTAGTGTTGACCCTCATCTGTCCAAGCCCGTTCTCCTTCCAGGACCAGAAAGTGCTTTGTCACATGGAGGAGATGTAATTGCAAAAAAATTATGGTCTTCTCAAAGCAATTTCAGCTGTAAATTAAAGGAAATAATTAAATGGTGTCTAGTGCCAACAAAGAAAATGAGATGGATGACATGCTTGGATTCGGCTGGAGGCACATATCTGCATCGTGCATGGATATCCCACCTGTGAGCCGATATCTCCATCCCAAGTCAGGCTCACGTGGTCCTGGGGACTGCAGCAGGAATTGCTCAAGGTGGGCAACGAGGTGAGCTGGGTCCTGATGCTCCCCATCACATCCTGGCGTAGGTGTCAATGAATCAAAGCCATCACCACCCCATCCTGTCAGCCACCAGTCATGCTGCCTGCTGCTATTGCCTGCCTGGGTTGTTGTTGCCCATCCCTGGCAATTTAAGCCTGCTGCAAAATAACTCAAGTGACGCAAACACCACGAGATCCCTGCCCCAAGGAGCAGACAGGGCCAGCAGCCAAGGTGGGGCAGCTCCCCTCCTCACCGATACGGGTGCCAGGCATGTCCCTGGCTGCGGGGGAGGACAGGCAGGGGGATGCAGAAGGATGTCCGACACGGAGTGGGGTCAGGTGCGGGCAGGTGGCACGGGCATAGCAGTGATTTGGGCAGGGCCACGGAGCCCGTGGGATGCAGGGAGGAGTGATGCCAAGTTTGTCAGCAGCCCAGTGAGGCATGGTGGCATCCGAGTAAGCTTTACTGAAAACACCAGGGCAGCTCACAGGTTTAAAGATCATACATATTTCGCTGCATAAAGCCTTTTTTTTTTAATGGCTAGAGAAAAGGCTGGAAGAGTAGGATATGATGGAGAAGTTCCACTGAGCTGAGAGCACACCATGCCCAAAGGGTGCTGCAAACAGCCCTGACGGGGATGGAGCCATGCTCAGGTTTCCTCCCCATCATGACACCTAGCCACTAGTGAGCTGCCCTCACCAGCCACTGGGATCAAAGTTTGTGACATGAGAGACACCAAGGGAACAATTACCACCCAGACTAAGCCTTTTGCAACTCCACTTAGTGTCTCCTCAAGGTTGTTGCAGCCCATGCTGGCAGCCAAGCAATGTTTAAGCAGGCTGCCAGCCAGCTCTGCCTCCAAACTGGCCCCAGCCAGCCAGCACCAGCGGACCAGGTATCACCACCACCACAATGCCCAGGACATCTCCCTCAATGCCCACAGCACTGGGACATGGCCATCAGGGCCTGGACAAAGCCCCTTTGCCATACAACCCATCCCCTGCTCCCGGGCTTCCCATCAGTCAGAGCGGCCTCTAAAGAACCTTCAGGTTCGGTTTTGTAGGTGTCACCCAGAAAAACAGTGGCATTTGGGACATGCCAGTGCTGCTAGAAAATGCACCCTCGTCTTGCAAACTGTACCTCAATTTAGGAACAGGGGTTGGGAGTAGGTGAGATCCTGGCACCGCGTCAGGAAAAAGTTACCACCACTTTGCTCCAGGGGCTTGAGGCAGGTGAATCAGGCTCTGCTAATGAGCTGCATCCAGCATCTTCACACCAGCACCAGGACCTCGAGTTGGAATCAGGATGTTTGCAAGACCTGCCTGGGCTTGTGCACCTGTAAACTCTGCTCAGTTCAGGCTGAGGAATAGGGCGTTTTTTGGTTTAGAAACTGCCTGCAAAATCCTAAATGTTTTTTGCTGAATTTGAAGAGTTTCATTCTCTATAAATCCCACTTGCAGCTTTGAATTTAACACCTCTTGGCCAAAAAATAATTGGTGTTTCTGAACTGAAGATTTCCTTCCCTTTAGGTTGTTGAAGTCTGGGGCATTGGTTACTGTTGTGATAAATAAAGAAAGAAATAAAAATTTTAAAAAACAACAAAACAACAAAGAAAAGCACTCAGGCAAATGCACAGCCAAATGTAAGGAGAAAGAGGCTGCCAGACCACTGCCAGACTGCGGACAGGGGAGTTGCAAAAGCCTCCCCAGAAAATAACGTGTTTGAAACTAAGCTGCGTTATGTCCCTGTCCACATGGCAAAGGGCAGGCGGCACACTCCTGGGGCTGGGGTGCACCTTCCCGTGGGAGCCACTGGCACTGAGTCACTCGACCTCCCCTTGGGAATCCTCTCCAGCAGGGATGGAAGGTTGTGAAAGCACGGCCCGCTCCCAGGGGCGTGTCACCCCACACCCACGGCCATGGCCGCCAGGGTCTGCACTCCTGCTCACACCTGAGAGCCAGGAGGATGTGAGGGACTGAGGAGACAGACTAGCTAGGAAAGGGGTTCATCCACCATGCCAAAAACAGGAGTGAGAGGGGACAGGTCCCTCAGCCATCTCTCACATATCTCTGCCTGCTCCAGATGACTCAGCCATGGCACTTTGAGTCTTCCTCCACAAATACGGAAAAATGTGTGAAAAAAATCAAGTCTGGGCTTGTGCTAGTCTATCTTTTGAAGATAACATGGTGCACCTCTCATGGACCTAGTCTGTAAATACCCAGACATGCTCCCAGCTTCCAATCAAACTTCCCCACTGCGTTTCTTAAGGCCTTGACATCAGGGCAAACATTCCACAGAGGTGATGAGAGAGACGTAGTGCAGAAATCCTGGCTCCTTGTTGGGGCCACCAGTCCCCTGGCACATAGGCACAGTGGTGTCAGCTCCAAAACCACCAATGCTAAGGGCTGGAGACAAATTAAACACTCTGGAGCAAGCCCTGAGTCCCTTCCCTTCTCCTGCAAGTATCCATGAGAGAATCAGTATTGTAATGTGCCCCAACACAGCTCCATCCTCCCTTTTCCCCAATAAACCATTGAGAAGTGTCTGGCCTCACGCGTGTGATGGACATGTAAGTCACTTAGTGAAGCATGTCACAAAGAGCAGCTCCAGATGCAGACACAAGCCCTGCTATCACGGAGCCCAATCAAAGGTTTGTTCATAACAGCTTTGCTAACTGCAACAATTGCCCTTAATCCCTTGGAATTAAAAAAAACAGACATAGGCTGGAACTGGACTGCTTGACCCTGATGAAAGAGTTTTCTCTGCAGTACATGATGATATGGGGCTAGCATGGCATGACATCCTCACCAGCCCATCTAAGCACAACTGAGTCTCCTCTGTAGCCATGGGATGATGGAAGAGACTGGCTGGACTGGAAATGCTCGCAGAGGAGCTGCCGTAGGTGTCTCTGCCTAGGGGGCAGGTGTGCATTGTCTGGCTAGCTATGATTTCCCGACCACTTCAGAGAGGAGGAAGGAGGGCTGATACCTCATCAGCTCCACTGCAGACTCTGGGAGAGCCTGAAAGGTTATAAAGGAGCTCCGGGGCCTGGCGTCAGGACTATCTCTTTCATCTGTAAAGCATATTTGCAAAGGGGTTTAGAGCCCTTGGGGAGAGTGGGTTTGCTTGGGTGGTTGGGTTAGTTTGTCTGACCTGCTCCCACTCATGGACACTCAGCACTGGGGCTACTGGTTACCTAGGAGAACAAGGGGAGGGTACCCCAAAGCTGGAGACTGCAGCAGCAGCAACACCTCTGGGGTCCAGCTACAGATGCTAGGGATCTGCCATGCCTTGGCCCCTTGCCTGTAAAGAGCCACGCAGGGTTTTGCTGAGTCACGCAGCGCCGCAGGGCCACGAGGACGCTGAGTTTTGCTGACTCAGGGTCAGTGGCACTCACCCTGACCACATGCCTGCAAGGCAGGAGGGAAGCGGGGGCTGGCTGAAATAACGGGACCTAGCGGTCTCAGCCAATGCCTCTGGCCACCGCTCTGGAAAACCTCATCCTGGTGGGTGCTGTGTGCCATGAGGAGGCAGTAGCTTTCCCAGTACTGCCAACTCGACTGAGAAATGGCAATGTAGACAGCCGATAGGATGAGAGACAGCCCAGGGCAGAAGTACCCCTTAAAGCACTTGGCATGGATTGCAACAGGGGGTCAGGAGGCACACACTTAGGGCAGCAGGACATGGGAGGATGGAAGAGGCTAGGGGAAGGAGAGTGAGAAGGAGGAGCAATCGACATGACCCAGCAATTTTCCAGAAGTTGCACAAACGTGAAGGAGGCGGGTGAGGGACAGGGGCCCTGCAACAAAGCCAATGGTCCCCCAGCCCTGCGGTGCCCAGCTCATCCCATGGGCTGCTGCTCTCCTCTCCACCAGACCAGGCACAAGCAAGAGCAGAAAACAAACACCCCCAGCCCTTAGGACCTGGAAGGGAAAGCATCTGCAAATCCGATTTTATTTTATTATTTTTTTCCAGCTAGTCCCGTGGCTGTAAGAGCTCATGTGGAGTGAACAGTGCAGAGATTAGCTCCATCCACCACCTCCCAAGCTGGCTGGGTGGCACCTCTAAGCCCTGCTGAGACACCCAGAGGGTGGCAAAGAGCCTTTCCCCCGTGCTCAGAACTTCAGCCTGTGGTGTGGGGGACCTCAGGGTCTGCTGGCAGCCACTGCCCGCCCCGGGCTCTGATCAGCACCAGCACCATCCTCAACGGCTGTAGTTAGCCTGGTACTCCCACAGTGGCATTTCAAGGGCGGCCACATGTGACTTGTTGCTTCCCAAAGCATAGGCTGGATGGGGCCCTGGCAGGGGCCATGGCACGGGGGTTGGAACTGCATGATCTTTAAGGTCCTTCTAACCCAAACCATTCTGTGATTCTCTGATTCTGTGATTCTATGATATGTCTGTCTACCCCCCCAAAAAATGGCCTGGAAAGATGAATCCCACCAGAACTGTGGATGTCCTGGCGCCAGGGAGAAGCACGGGACTAGGGGTCAAACAACTCTGTGGGCTAAGCTGCAAAATTAAAACTCCACTGGTGGCAGTGGGTGGGTGGCCAAGGTATGTGAGCAGCCACGGGCTTCAGGCAGGCTGAGCCCTCGCTGTGCCAGGCTGGCATGGGGACAGAGTACTGCATCCAGCAGGGTTTCGGAGGGTCTGCTGGTGGCCCCGGACTCTGACTGACACCTGCACCATCCTCAGCGGCTGTAGATGGCCACAGTGGCATTGCAGGGGGGGCACATCTGGCTCGTCTCCTGCTCTGATGCCTCCCAGACAAGCTCCAGTCTAGGATATTCCTGTCACCCCCACAATAAACCAACTGGTAAGGATGACAACCCCCAAAAACCAGCCGGTAAGGATGACATCCACGCCATCCCCCCTGAAAGGGGGCGTCCTGGGGCGGGGAGAAGCACGGGGCTATAGGGGCAAACGAAAAGAACCCGCATCGGTGACAGCGGGCGGGTGGCCGAGGTCTGCGATCAGCCGCGGGCTCGGGGAAATCGGAGCCCTCGCCGCGCCGTGTCTTCAGCGGGGCTTGGAGGGGTTTGGGGAGGGGGGGGCGCTGCCCCCGTGGAAGAGAGAAAAGCCATTAAACTTGGAGCGAAGGACGGGAGCCCCCAGCGACAGGGGAGGCTGCGCGGCGCCCCGGGCGCCTCGTGACGCGGCGCGCGCTGTTTGTCGCCAGCCCCGGGGCTGAGTCACGGGGAGGAGGGGGCCCAGGGGAGGGCCGGGTGGGGGGCCCGCGCACCGGCGCGCGCACGTGACCCACGGGCCTCGCTCCGGGCCGTCACGTGACCGGCGGAGCCGCGAGCGGCCGCTGCGCCTACAAAAGCGGTGGAGGCGGCGGCGCGGGCGTGCAGAGTTGGGCCCTCCGTCAGTGCTGCCACCGCCATGCGGCCTCGCGGCCTCTTCCCGCTCCTCCTGCTGCTCGCCCTGGCCGGGCCCTGCGCCGCCATCATCAGGTGAGTCGCGGCGGCCCCGGGACGGGGAGACTGGGGCGTGGGACGTGGGACGTGGGACGTGCACCCTGGGACGTGCACCCTGCACCCTGGGTGCTGGCGCAGTGGCGGCATCTTCTCCCCACCCCGTGAAAGCAGAGGGGAGAAGGCTGACGCGCAGACACAGATGGGGGTTCAAGGCTGATGTCCTGCCCGTGGGGAGGTCTCCCCTAGCTTCCCCTATTCCCAGTGACCTTTTTACAGACACTTGTCGCTGCCCCCGACCCCATTCTCTAGCTTTGGCAGTGTGACATGGTGAGGGTGGTCTGGCACAAACCTGAAACTTGGCTAGCCTCGCCCCCCTGGTTTTGGCGTAGCTGGGTGGGTGCCCCTGCACATGCAGCCATTAACAGGTAGGTGTTTGGCCTCCCCTCACAGGATTCCCCTGACCAAGTTCCCCTCCATGCGGCGGGTCCTGAATGAGGTGGGCAGCGAGATCCCGGACATGACTGCTCTCACCCAGCTCCTCAAGTTCAAGCTGGGCTTTGCTGATGTGGCTGAGCCCACTCCAGAGATCCTGAAGAACTACATGGATGTGAGTAACTCCCCTCTGGCCAACTGTGGCAGACCTCAATGCAATGTCAACCAGACAGCTGTCACTTCTGGAGGTGATGGCTGACCCCAGTGATAGCTGCCTGACCACCATTGCTCTGGGGGTACTTGTCCTGAGGGGAAGGGCAGGACATGCCAGCTTCACCATCCCACCATGGCCAGGAAGGTGAAAGAGGGAGATATGTCAATCCTGTAGGAAAGATTTGTGTGCTCCTGCTGGTTTGGTGGGTGGTTGCTGAAAATTGCTCACCATCATTGCTAAACTAAAAATACTAATACTGATAATTATAATAATAATAATAAACAACTCATTGCCACCCAAGCAGGAGCTCTGGAGCTTCTGTGACCTATTTCCTTCTCCCTTTATCACTAATTAACATTTGCAAATAGAGGCTTGCTTGTTTGCAGTTCTTCCTAGCATCTTCTGGTCTGTTTGGGCTCCACTTTCTGCAAGGTAGGGGCATAAAAAACTATGCTTTACTCTATGGGACCTGGGGGCATAAAAGAATGAGTATGATGCAGGAGGAGAGGGCCCAGACTGGTCACTAGCTTGTTATGGGACTGGGGGTGCAGGACCCTTTCTTTTGTTATTCTTCAGTTTCTAAATGCCTGTGGGAAAAGCCACCCTCCACCTTCTCTGCAGCTTAGGGAGCAAGGAGACCTTTATGGTGGAAGCAGCAATAAAAGGAGAAGCCAGATAAAGGACATGAGGTTTGCCCTTGCCCAGCTGTCAGACATGTGTGGTGTTTCCTGTTTCTTGGTTCCACACCAGGTAGCCTTGTGGCTCTTGTGGGATAGGATACAAACACTAGCCAGCAGAATAAAGCTGGCACTGGATATTCTCCCTGCTCCCCTTCCCAGGGGCTGTTGTCACCCAGCCAGCACCATCCTGCTAGGGCTGTGGTGGGAAGGGCCACTGTCCTTTTTAATCAATGGTGTTGAAAGCCAGGGTGCTGACAGTTATGCTGTGGTGTTGTATCTTGCAATTGCAGCTTGGGCTACCACTCAGGGATGGGCTGCTCCCTTGCTGCAGGGGGACCAGCCCAACCTGTGGTGGGAAATAAGGGACCACTGGGTCCCTCCCAGCCCAGATGAAAATGTTCTTGCAGCTAGAGGAGCTACTGGGATGAAAGGCCCAACCTCCCCTAGACTGCCCTGTATGGTCCTCACCTGGGACCCTTCAGAGGTCTGTGTATGTGATGTATGGGACCCCTCTAACAGGGCTCATTTTCAAGCCCCAGCAATAATTACAGAGTCACTGGAAGCAAGTGGATTATTAATTACTCAGCAAGCAGCCCCTGCAAACTAAGTGCACTGGAGGTGAACAGCTTTGATAATCCTGTTTTCTCTCCCCACAGCTTATAAAGTACATGAGGGGTGAAGGGAATGGGGTTGGAAGTGCCATAGGGTGACTTCCCTTGCTAGCAGCCTTCTCTCCAGGGCCCTGATCCAGCTGCTAGCCAAGCACAGTATGGCTGTCTGCCCCTTTGAGAGGGCTGGGGAAGAATGGGTGTACCTAGCATCTGCCAAGCATTCCCCATTCACCTTTCTCCTCTCTGGACAGAGGGCTGCCTTGCAAACATGCCATCTGCCCATGTTTCTTCCAATCCCAGCAAAGATGCACTTGCAGGGCAGAGAAGTATCCACTGGATACCCGCACTACAGGGAATTCTCCCAAATTCTCACCCCGCAGCCCTAAATCCCTCTCTGGTGGTGCTCCTGACTGCCCATTTCTCCCTCTGGATCAAAGTCTTCCAATGCCTGTGACTTGAGCATTTTTTTTTTTTTGTCCCTACCCTTGGGGCTCACTAGCCCACAGTGAAAGCCCCAACAGCTATGCGTCTACTCCCAGTAGGCAGAATTGCTGCTTGCTGCAACCCACAGTTCCTTTACAAACATGCCAGCAAAGCAGCTTCCCAGCCAGTTTCAGCTTTTCAGTAATACAGGTGTTTGACTTGGCTTCCTTCCCTCTTTTTTTTTTTTACCTCTTCCCTACAGTGAACTGCATGCCAGTCTGCAAGACCTTCCCCCTTCTGCCCTGTCTTCCTGCCCCAAAAAGTCCTCCCCCACAAACAACCGTCACACACTTCTCTCTGACTCATCCTTTTCACACATGCTGTCATGAGGTGTGAGGACTGAATAGGAGCCTCCCTTCCAGAGGACAAAATCTGGGAGCCCATCATTGCCAAAAAAAAAAGAGCAGACTAGCGTCTAGATAAGAATCTGATCAGTTTTTCAATCCTAGGAGGCTTTTTGGTTCTTTATTTCCTGCTGCTAGCCAGCTGTCTCTACTTATGGCTCCCTTTTCCTCCTTTGCAGGCCCAGTATTATGGCGAGATTGGCATTGGGACACCCCCACAGAAGTTCACTGTGGTCTTTGACACTGGCTCCTCCAACCTCTGGGTGCCATCTGTGCACTGTCACCTCCTGGACATTGCCTGCTGTAAGTATCACCAGTGCCAGCTACAGTGCTCAACAGCTTCTCCTTCCTTGCGAAATGCAGAACCTGGTGTTGTAACAGGAGAAACTGAGGCGACAGCGTGAAAGGGCTTGCCAGCGGGTGGATGGACTCTTTAGGGTCAGAGCTGGAAATAGGATCCCAGCCTCCCACATCTATCCTTCATTACTCCCTTCCTGTTTTTTTCCCTCCACATCACCCACGCACAGCTTCAAACCTTCCCCAACAGCCTCAGCCCTGCAGCTGGGGAGCAGCATCACAGGTTGTGATGTTTCTCCCCAAATTATAGACTGATGCTGCTGTTGCCCTATTGCGCAAGGCTAGTAGAAAAAAAAGTCAACCTCTTGCCAGATCTGATACAAACTGCCCTAGTTTCTGGTTTATTGCTGCACAGAGCATGTGTGTGCATGTTTCTAGATTTATAATTAACAAGAGTCAGGTAGGCACAATATGATGAGAATATCTTAGGGACTATTTTCTTTTTTTTTTTTTTTTTGCTCTGTGGTGTTCCTGTACAATAAAGGTCCACAGGTGAAGGGGTCAAACCCAGCTATGGCAAAAGGTCATTTAAAAACCACTGGCTGTGCTGCTTATGCAGAGCAGAGAAACCTGTGGAGTCAACAAACACAACCATGAAAGACATCCCACAGTGCTTGTGGGCAGGGGGAAGTTTGGACGACTTGTATGGCCCTATAGTGCCCAGCGACAAGTCTCCTTTTTGCATATGTCACATGAGATTTAGGAAACTGGTAGGATGGTGAGGCCCAGACTTGTCTATCTTGGGGCTTCCTGATCTGTAGAAGAGAGCTGGTTTCTCGAGTCAGTGGCAGAGGAGGTACTGGGACCAAAGGGCTTATTTTATGAATATGCACCAAGACTAATGTCCTGCCAGACTGGGATCCAGGTGGCCCAGCCAGGGAGTCTCCATTTAGTGTGTTGGTTTCTGCAAGGCTCAGCCATGCAGCCAGGCTGGCCAAGCTCACCGCGTGTTGCTGCCTAACTTGTGACTCGGGAGGAATCTGTGGAAATCTGCCCAGCCATAAAAACAGGGATATCTTACAGTTCTCAACCCTTCCAAGGGAGAAAAGCAGCTTAGACAAGGGAAATGCCCTTCTCTACATAAAAAATATTTTGAGCCCTCTGTGCAAAAACCATTGACGGTATAAAAAAAATTCCAAGTAGTCTTAATAAAACATGAACCCATAAAGTGGAAATGTGCATGCTCAGAGCACGCTATTTTTAAAGCCACCGTTGTTTGCCATGACACTGGAGAAGTGATTCACTCTGCTGTCTAACGTATCCTGACACACCAGCCACGCAGGCTTTAGGCTTTTAATACCTGGTAGCCAAATCCGATTTAACAGGCAAATTGGATCTGCCCACCTAAAGCGTTTCAAATGTCTGGGGAATTGTTAAGCAGGCCTGGCAAATGCTGGGTTCAGGCCCACCCTCACATCATTGAGTGTCTGTTTGTCCTGAGCTGGGTGGTGTGGGATTAGGTTTTGGGGAGCCTTAGGTATCAAGGAGCACGAATGTTTTATGTTCCCATGTGTCCCTCACCTGCAGTGCTGCATCACAAGTATGATGCCTCTAAATCCAGCACCTACGTGGAGAACGGCACTGAGTTCGCCATCCACTATGGGACAGGGAGCCTCTCTGGGTTTCTCAGCCAGGACACCGTCACGGTGAGTAATGACTGCCTTCACCCTGGATTGGCCCAGCCTGCTTTCAGCAGAGCACTTGAAGCCAGTTGATTTCAACAGGACTCCATTTTTGATTGTTTTGCTTTTATAGAACATACTTCAGCATAGTGTTTCCAAGTGCTTTGAACCAAGATGGTGATAATATTGAGGAAGTGACAATGATCAAGGCAAGCAGAAAAGGGGGAAGGTATATTAATCAGCAGGTCAGCAAGCTAGGAGCATGAACCAGTGTCTGGCCGTCCTTCCAGCCCTCATTCTCCTAACCCTGGGAATTTCCCAGCCCAAGCACACACCAACACCACTGCAACAGGCTGGTGGGGGTGCCCAGCCTGTTTGTGGCCAGTATCCACACAGTAGTAAATGTCCACATAGGCAGCTACCCAAACACTAGCCAGAAATGGTCTCTTCATTGCCCCATCTCTGTCCAGTGTACAGAATGGGCACGTATGTTTGCAGACTGTATGACAACTAGGGAGGGGTTCTCTGGTAGCATTCATGGCCCAGGTTGAGGTAACCAGGCTGCTGGTGAAGGGCAGGTAACTTTCACAACTGCCTCCCAGGTACAGATGCTTTTGAGAGTTTGCCAGCTGCCAAATGTCAGCAGCACACATGCTCCCAGATTATTTGGTCTCCTGTCAGGGATAAGAGCATATGTTTGCCTTGCAGGAGGGAGACAAAGCAAAAGTTTTGAAAAAGCTCATAGATTTAGGGATTTGGAGTTTTACATGTTAGGTTCAGCTGAAAAGGTTTGGCTTACCAGTTTCATCAGGATCAAAAGAAAAATACCCAAGAGAAGCTCAAGGTGGGTAGCTCATGCAAGGAGCACTCTTTAGGCCATCCTTACAGCAGGAAAATCTCAGACTAACCTAGAAGCACCAGCCTTTGCCTCTGTCTTGCGTCCAAAGATGCCAGCAGCTCAGGCTGGGTGAAGGACCCTCTTTGTGGGGAGAAGGTTTTTAATGGGCTTGGTGAACCCTGAAAATCAGTGCAAACAAAGCTGTGGAGGAGAGCTCCAGGGGCTGCCAGCAGCTTTGCACATCTGGTTTTGCTCTCTGCCCTCTGCAGCCCACTGAGCTTCAGGACCATTTTCAGTTTTGTTTTATGCCATTTATTTCCTGCATCCCTCGCTTCATTTAGAAACACCCTGCTGCAAAAAAAAAGCTACCCATCCAAGTCTTCCTGCAGCTCTTGCCAAATGAAAGCACCATGCACATAGCGTTAATAGGTTCTCATATATGAGATTTGAAAAATACAGACAGAACAGGCAGAGGCGTCTGTTTGTCCCAGTAATTGATTGGAGCAGCAAGGCAAATAGTGAATTTTATTGTCCTGTGAAAATGTGGGCTGGTTTAGGCACTTCCTGGTTTAGTGCAGGGGCTGAAGTGAGACAAGGAAAATTGCGGATTTTCATTTTTTGGAGTGGAGGGTGGGGAGGGGAGAGGCTAGGGGGAGTAATTATCACCCTAATGGCTGCTTGCTAATTAGCTTTCCACTTCCCAGTGGCTCAGAGGAAGGATTTTGTGCCTAAGCTTGTTTGGGAAGTGGGGATGGCTCTTGGCAGCCAGCACAGCTTGTAGAATTTGGCTTCTGTCTGGGCAGAAGGAAGAGAAACCTCTTGCTTGAAGCCTGAGCGTTGTCATGCTTGCAGTACACAGGAGCAGGGGTGACTTGGAGGGCCAGGGCCATTCAGCTTGGACACCAAGAAGCTTCCTGATGCGCAGCATCTTATAGGCAAGCTCCTAGTCAGGTGTAGTCTGGAAATATAAGCATTGAAACAGCCTTCAGGGTGACCCTCTAGGCTTCAGCCATCCCAGTGGGTGGAAACAGCATCTGACTTAAAGGTGCTGATTGGCAGGTGATCCAGAGTCTCTCAGCCCTAATTTTGGTTTGTTTGAGAGGGTCATAAGCTCATGTTGAACATCCTCTCTCCTTCTGTGGAGGAATAATGCCTCGTAGCACAGCACTCTTGGTGCTGCTCACCCTTCAAGGAGCAGCAGGTTCAGCCAGCCTTCTGCTGCTTGGACATCTCATTCCAACCTTGAGATGTCCTTCAAGGAGAACAAAGGAAGCATCATCATCCATGGGGCATGAATTCTCTCCTGGGGCTGCAGTGCCATTACAAGGTACAGGAGATGCCCCTACTTGCCTCTGCCTAGTGAGGAGCCCAAGCCCTGGTGCCAAACCAGGCCACAGAGGCCCTTGCCTCTAGTCCACTTTCACCATCCAGCCCTTGCCTGTTCAGCTAAGGCTGTTAACAAGGAGGCTGGGTGATCTGTGGGATCCCAGCACCTGTCTGCAAAGTGCTGGAGGGCTGCTGCCATGCAGTCATCCACTGGGAATGATTTTCAGTTGCTCCATGTCTGAGCAAGAGCCAGCTGAGGGATGGAGATGAAGGTTCTGTCACCTGGTGCCAGTGCTTTGCTAAAGATGCTCTTTGGTTTCAGTCCTGCTGAGGATCAAGTGCAGGCAGGGGCTGCTGAGATCCCCCACTGCCAGGCAGATACCTGCCTCCCTCTTCGGATGTACAACCAGGGCAGTAATCAAGCAAACCTGGCACTTGGTTTTATCAGTCTTATTGTTTTTTTGTTTTTTGTTTTTTTTTTTTAAAAAAAGTAGAAGCCTTATCAGACTTTACAAGCTGCTGCAGGACCAGCTGTGCCAAGCAGTGGAGCGGTGGGTTTTGAAAACCTGCAGCATGCAATTGGGGCACTTGCTACGTGCCAATGAGTGGATGCATTGCTGTGAGCTGTTTCACCCCACATCCTCTCCTGTGGCTTTTAGCTTTTGCAAGGCTCGATCGCCCTTTCCTAGCGCGAGCCTCCAATACCATTAAAGCCAACGCTGCCAGTCCCAGCCTTGTACTGTCTAACCCTGGGGGAATATTAGTAATTTAGAGATCGTTATCTGCCATCAGGTAGGAGATGCCAGCTTTGCAGTCCAGCCTGGTTCACTGCAGGGCTGCTAGCTAGAGGCCGAGAGGCTGAAACTGTCCTAGCACAGATGCTAAAATTGCCTGTGGTCAGCCAGAAGCTCAGAAATCTCCTGAACCACTAGAGCCAGGAACCAGCAGACATGTCCTACTCACCATCAGCAGAGCTATCCTGTTTTTTGTAATCTTCTTTCTGGGGATCTGTCCTTGTGGGGCATTTTGTCTTTTCAGTGGGGAATGCCACTTCTTATAACTGGCAAGAGAGGTGACCTTTGCCTTCATAGTACTCCAAGTGCTATTTTTGAGCTTCATGCACAACCTCACTTTCCTGGCTGGGTCTTCTGCCCTCCCATGGGAGGTCTTTGCAGGCTGATGGCTCTTCTGGGAGATGCAGCGATATCCTGGGGATGTCTCTTATGTAGCAGAGATCACAGGGGTCATTGGCAGAGGTGAAAGGGATTTGTGCTCCCAACCAGGGATGGTTGCAGCACCCAAGGAGCTAGGACACAGAGATGACTTAGATGCCCAGGGTGGAAAAGAGCATTAAAGGCACAACAAAAGAATTTTTCAAACTGGGAGGGAAGTTTGAAGTAGGAGATGAGGGAAGAGATATAGGGGGAACAAAGTGATACAGAGCCATTTATGCAAAGAGGGAGGAGCTGCAAAATGGCATGGCCAAGTGCTGGGACCCACCAGAAAGCTGAAAGTGTTGATTGAGGTGAGCAAAAAGTAGGGGGGACTCCTGCCTGCAGATGTACATTGAACTTTTGCAGGGACTCGGAAGGTGTCACTGTGCAGCTAGCATGGCCTGCCTCCTCCTTGGGGGAGAGTACACCAGGGTATCTACAAATGCAAAGGTGAAAGCAGGCAGGATTGTGGCAGCATGCTGAGGGATATGCTGCAGCCTGTCTTTAGTGATCTCATTTCTACTCTAGTTTACTGAGTCAGTTTTCTTTACAATCTGCTTTTTGCTTCCTTCCCCATGTTCCCTCAGCTCGGGAACTTGAAAATCAAGAATCAGATCTTTGGGGAAGCTGTAAAGCAGCCAGGCATCACGTTTATTGCTGCCAAATTTGATGGCATCCTGGGCATGGCATTCCCGAGGATCTCTGTGGACAAGGTCACCCCTTTCTTCGATAACATCATGCAACAGAAGCTGATCGAGAAAAACATCTTCTCCTTCTACCTGAACAGGTAGTGTTGGGTTTGGTGGTGCATCTCTTATTGTAAGAGCAGGCCCAACCAGGTGTTTCTCCATGTGACCTGGTAGCACCTCTTGCTGTGTACTGGTTTGAACTCTGGCCAGCATCACTGAGGAAGTCTCAGCAATATCTCCTTGCTGGAGCTATCAGGCCAATATATCTTCTACTTACTGCTTTGAAGTAGGAAGGAAAGTAGAAATGCAGCCATTTTACTGATTAAAAGCTGGGTAGGTCTGCTATCACATTTCTTAACTGATGAAGAGACAGAGGGTGTTTCCAGAGGAAGGAGGAATAAAAATAAACACAGTTGTGATCATGAGACTGCATGCTGCTAGTGCAGACCCTGTTAAGAGGGGTAAACATAGACCCAGTTTGTTGCCAAAATCCTTGAGCCACCTGGCCACCAGCATGTCACCTCCCAGGCAAGTGTGCCCCCTACCAGTCATCATTAATGATGGGGCTCACGCTCCCTCACTCCCCAGGAAACTCTCCTGCACAGCCCCAAATATGTTGGCACCCACAGCAGCTCCCCATAGCAGACCCCATCACCCTCCTGTCACTGCAGAGGGAGACTGAACTACTTCAGCCCAAAAAGTAGCATGCTGGTAGCGGGGAGGGTGGAGAGGGCTGCTGCTGGCCATTCAAGTGCCAGCCCTCCCCCCATCACCATATTTCTTGCCATCTGCTCAGCAGTGAGCTTTTATCAGACAGTAACCTTGAGGATTCAGCTCTAAGGCTGCTGGCTGGTGCAGAGTCGGGTGCAGATAACTTAACGCTGCATCAGCCATGCACACAGGTGTTTGTTACAAGCTGATTATTTGGGGAGCCCCTGCACCAGTGTTTAGTTAACCTTTGCTGTCCCCCTTCTCTGCAGCAAGTTTCTTCAGTTGTCTGTGTGAAAGCACAAAGCAGAAAGCTGAAAGATGCTTCAGCTGGGCCAAATTACTGCTGTTTCCCGGCTTCAGCTTATCTTGCAGTTTCTGTCTTTATATTGATATATTATAGCACAACGTAAGTTGTCTGTCTCCAGTGCTGCTAGTGCCATGCTTCACCCTGAAGCACCCTGGCATGTGGGTTTGGTGCACATAGAGGAGGTCATTCTTGCTGTGCTCCTGATTTTCACAATTTTGGGTTGTTTTATTTTCAGAGATCCCACTGCTCAGCCTGGTGGTGAGCTTCTCCTGGGAGGAACTGACCCCAAGTATTACAGTGGTGACTTCAGCTGGGTCAATGTTACACGCAAGGCTTACTGGCAGGTCCACATGGATGCGTAAGTTCCCCTTCCACCTGACTATGTGTGCAGACAGCTCACACCTGTAACACATCCACTCCTTTATTTAAAAAAAAAAAAAGGAAATTCAAATCGCACCCTAAGAATGGGTTGTTTGCCTCTAGAAGAGCAGAAGAGGCAGAAAACAATAGGAGATGTTGTGCAAAGTCCTTTCCTCTTGTTTATGGCTTGGCACTTGAAAATGCCTGCCACACCCTTGCAAAGTGGGGAAAAAAATGGCATGTCCTACTTGCAGGCAGGGCGAGCCCCACAGATTAAACCTCGACTTTGCTCAGCTCCGACAGAGCTGTTTTGCTCACTTGCTCACAGCTCCAGGGGAACAGGATGAGGCTCAAGGAAGACAGCCCTTGACTGAAGGGCACTGCACGGCAATCAGTGCTCATTGTTGGAGGCAGAGGGGTGGAGAGTGAGCTGAGCTGCCGGCCGCCAGCCCTGTGGTCTATTCTGAGCTTTCCCACGTGATGGGAACTTAAAAGCAGCCTGTGATCAGTGTGCCCTTTCCCTGGGGACTGCATCCCTCCTCAGTGCAGGGTTTCAGTTCTCGTCTTCCCCTAGTCCTGCCACGTTTGCAGAGTGTGGCAGACCCTTGGCTGGAAAGCTTTATCTGTCCGTGCTGCTGTGAAATTTGATGCAATGAGGAAGCCAAGCAGCTCCTGTCTTGACCCTTTGATGTACACAAATCCTTCTTGCCTTGCCCAAGACCTCCTCAGCTGTTTCTTTAACCCTTTGCTTTTTACAGTAGTACAGGTAAAACATGAGTCCCTAGTGCATTGCCCTTAGCTCACTTACATGTCCATTAGTCATGGCGGTCAGCAGACAAGGTATGCAGGCAGCAAGCAAGTCTTTGCCTGTTATTCCTTTCAGCCTTTGCTGGGAGACCTGTAAGTGTTGTCTTCTGTCTGGGCATCTCTTTCCAGGGTGGACGTTGCCAATGGGCTGACTCTGTGCAAGGGGGGCTGTGAGGCCATCGTGGACACAGGAACCTCACTCATCACTGGCCCCACCAAGGAAGTGAAGGAGCTGCAGACAGCCATTGGTGCAAAACCACTCATCAAAGGCCAGGTGAGGCCAAGCTGGGAAAGTGTAGGGATCTGTGCCCATTGTGGTATCCACACTGATGTCTTGCTTTGCACCCAGGTCCTTCTAGAGACTTCGGTTGTCTTCTTCCTCTGCTCTCCATCCATAGCCTCTACTCCTAGAAAAGCCCCTGGCATAGCAAAAACATTTAGATTCTGGGTAGCATCTGATGCCCTGCTCATGTTCATAGTAGAGAGCTCGGTTCCATGAACTTCAGGAGGCTTTAGGTCACCTCTGCCACCTGTCTCCAGGAAGAAGAGGTGAAGGGGCATGAGTTGCACCTAAGGCCAAGGATTCATGTTAATGTGAGTCCAGAGGGACTTCAATACAGATAAACTTAATGTAAATGACAGCCCTTCCCTGCAAAATTTGTAACCATCTTGACTAATATTGTAAGGTCAACTCTCCTCCCTGAAATTGTGGAGAAGTAGAGATTGTGAGGACCACCTAGGAAGGATGCCACCCTCCCAAGACTCACCAGTGTTAATTAAATTGGCTTTGTCTGTTTATCACACTATGAGTCCCTGTCTGTTCCTCGGCTGTATCAAGCCACATCTCCCTCTCCTGCTGCAAAGGAAAGACCTCCAGCCCTGCTGCATCAGATGCTGTGGCCTGGGGCTTAGCAAAGCAGAGCCAGATATTGAACTCAGGATCCTTTGGCTCCATCCCTATCCCTAAAAGCCTCTGGTCCATCAGCTTGCAGCCCTAGACAAGGAGCAGCTCACTTCCTCTAGCTCAGGCCTCTTTTGCAGCCTGAGATGAGCAATTCTTGAGGAAAACCACAGCAAAGATATGGTTGTGCCTCAGGGAGACCATACCCTTTCCTGAGGGCGTAGGAGCTACTATCTAAAACCTTTACCATTTCTCTTGCAGTATGTGATCCCATGCGATAAGGTGCCATCTCTGCCTGTTGTCACATTAACACTAGGAGGGAAACCCTACCAGCTCACTGGAGAACAGTATGTCTTCAAGGTGTGTATAAGCAGCTTTTGTCAGCTCTACACTTTTTCTGCAATGCCTATCTTTTGCTTTCTCAACTCGAACCTCAACCACAAAATCCGAGAGCAGCAAAAGCAAGGCTGGAGGTGGCACTTGAGAAAGTGTCTGAAAGGTTGAGGTACTGGGGTGGTGACTCATGGACTCAGACAATCCCACTAAAGTCCTGCAGGAATGAGACCCTGCACGATGCTCATAGGGGACAGCAGGATGGGAGAGAAAGGGCAGACAGGCTGTTGCTTCACTTCCTACAAATATGTTGCCCTTTTCTGCTGGATTCTGGAGCTGTGAGGCCAGCCTTGTCATAGCAAAGGCCATTAGCCTAACATTTAAGCCATCGGAGTCAACTTGCAAGGACCATTTTTGTGCAGAATTTCAACAGTGGCTCTAATTCAGAGCTGCACAGGCTGGGAGGTTTATGGACGTGTGCAGCTTTACTTAATGTTTTGCTGAATAAGGGCTCTGGGAGGGGGAGCTGGATTTGGAGCTGTGGGAGCAGCAAGTTGGGAGTTAACTTTTGCAACCTGTAGATCACAAACTGGAAGAGGCTGAAGTGTAGCTGGTGTTGGCAGGTGTTATTGCTGAGCCTGTGAGGTTCAGGGAAGGAGAGGACCTTCTTGGGCTGAAGCTCTTATTCTTCTCTGTAGGTTTCCGTACAAGGAGAGACCATCTGCCTGAGTGGCTTTTCAGGCCTGGATGTCCCGCCTCCTGGGGGCCCACTCTGGATCCTGGGAGATGTCTTCATTGGTCCCTACTATACCGTCTTTGACCGTGATAATGACTCTGTTGGCTTTGCCAAATGTGTCTAAGCGCCTGATCCCCACTGCCTCTGCCACATACACACTTGCACACATGCACAGGAGCCACAGAGAAAGATTACCAGGATTAGACATCCAGTAAGTGGAAAGGAAAAAAAAAAAAAGGAAATTGAACTAGATTTAAAATTACATGGAAAATAGTCATTAGTGCCCTGTTAGCTACTTTTTCCCCTCCATTGAGTAAGTGGTGCTGGGAGGTCTGTATTTGACCACTCCAGCTGGAGTTGCCCCTTGCTTTACTGCTATGTCTTCCAGTATTTGTTTTTAAGAATGATTCTCAGAGCTGAACAAGACCCTCTCACATCTCCCAGCCCTGGTGTCCTTCCTGGGGGGCAGCTGGCTGGTGCCAGCCTCTGGCACCTCTGTTACTGCACAGGCACTGTGTTGCTGCTCTCAGGTCTGGGCTTCTGCACTGGGGGTGAAGTACAGGCAAGGCTGTCCAGCTCATTATTTATTTCTTGCTTTTTCACTCATGAAGTAGGGGAGCAGAAGGTGAGGAAGAGTCCATCTTCATCACCCCTCCATGACAGGTTGAGGCAATGACCGCTAGGTCATTTCTCAATGGGCTTGTGCTGGCTTGGTCCTAGGAGGGCACATCCTGGGCTGGAGCAATGGGGAATTGCAATAGTGTGCACAAGGATTAAGTTTTGGAGCCCAGTGGCTCTGGTGATGTGTTTTTGCATAGCGATGGCACTAGTAACAGAGCTGGAGGTGTGGTGCCTGCATGCCAGACCCGACAGGACAGGGAGGGGTCTGCAGTCAGTGGGACTCTTCAGCGAGTACAAATATGAAAGGGGTCAAGACAAGGTTTAATGGTTGACACTTGAATTCATGGCCATGAAGACCTGGCCTTCTGCTGAG
Source organism: Clamator glandarius (assembly GCA_033459285.1). NCBI lineage: Eukaryota > Metazoa > Chordata > Aves > Cuculiformes > Cuculidae > Clamator > Clamator glandarius. The sequence continues at coordinate 2,354,765 of JAUNZM010000125.1, forward strand.
CAAAGTCACTTGGTACGGGTTAGGTTGAGCTAGGTGGACTTCTCCCAGGTTTCCAAAACCACAAATCTTCCCATCTTCATCCACAGCCAGTGAGTTTAGAATAATGTCTTTAACACCCACCTTCCTTGACTTCCACCTTGCTAATGCTGGCGAGAGCTCTATTCATGTCCACCTGTGTTGCAGATAGAGTGAGGCACAATCCTCCTTCAGAGAGGTTGTAGCTGATTTAGCTGTGCTTGCAGATCCTCCTGGAGAGTTGAGATCTGCACATACGGAGCCACTTGCTTCACTGGAGTGGCATTGGTAGGTAAATGCTGGTGAAACTGGGCATACAATAAAGTGAGTTTTAAAGCAGAAGAGAGCTGGCTGCCAAGAATCCCAGTCCATGCTGGGAGTAAAAGACTTTTGTTCTCCCAGTGCTCTGGATCCGGTTTTAAAGTTGGCAAGTGGCAGCAGGTACTAGGTAAGAGGACCAGATCAGCACCAGTCATGACCCCAGACAAGGAAAAACAGATGATGAAATCTTGACTCCCCAAAATTCACTGATAATCCTACCAGAAGTACCACTGGGGCCAAGGGAGTTCCTGAGAAAGGTCTTTTAACAATGGGTGAATAGGTGGTTATGCCCAGTGCAATACATGTACATCATTCCCAGTTTTTAATTCACTGTGAACATCAGAGGTATGGATGGGGAAAAATGTCCTGTGGTGAGATGAAGGGGGACAGTGAGCACATAGCCTGCAGATGTCACCTGTCTCCACCCTCTGCAGCTCATCAGTTTGGCTTTATAACTATGCCTAATGCCTTGGAGGGGTCTGATGTGGACAGTTAGGGACAGACCTGGGGACACTTCTCATATTTGTATTGTGCCCTGCAACCCTGGATGCAACAAATGCTGCTCCCAAAGTTTGCTTGTGCCTGCTTGTTGTCTTCATCTGCAGCCTTGCATCTGGACACCCGAGGATATCTATTGCAAGACTAGCAAGAGAACAGTAGCGTGTTACTAAAAAAAATCCACTATCAGTAGGTACTCAAAGCAGCAGATATTCAGCACTTCTCTAGAGAGACCCAGTTTCACACCAATTAAATGCCCAGAGATTCTCCAAGTCCTGCTGTATGTTTCCCAGCTGCAAGATTTCTGAAGCATGGCAAGACAGAGACAGCTTCTCAGGTACTTGCTAATTAGACTCAATGTGTGAGGGGAAGCCTGATGCTTAGCTGACTGTGGGCTTTGAACATCTTTGGCGTCAGATTTAAGTGGGACATGCAGCACAGCCCCAGAACAAGCTGTTGGACTATGGTTCTGCTGGGCATGCAATCCTTTATGCCATTTGTGACAGCTTCTGTTGTAACCCAAGGCTGGGCTGATGTGTGTACTCTGGCAGACAGGAGACTACTGCCTGGGGAAAGAGCAAGGCCCAAAATGATGCCCTGAGTGACTTGCTGGAGGAGTGGTTCATTGTAGTCTTCCCTGAATGAGTCTCCTCCCTTTGTTCTTTTATTTGCATTTTTAAACCAAACTCTAACTGCGTGACTGTTTTTTTTAATCTAATTTGCTGATGGACTTACTGTCTCAACATAGAAAATACAGTGTTTCCCCTCCTTAACTCTAAGAGTTGTCTTTCCTTAAGCAGTTTGAAATGTCACACTTTCTCAGTGTCTCCCCAGCCTGTATGCCTGGCTCAGTAAATCTGGTCACCTGCTCAGGTTACCCATCTGTGTTTCAGAAGGGTTCCTCCCCTTCTCTTTGATAAGGAGACATGCTGTCAGTTTCTTTTTCAGTGTATTAAAAATTAGCCTTTTCAAGATGGCTTGACCATGTCACCTGCCTGACCAAGCACCACCAGGGTGGCAGACACTCCCAGCATCTCTCCCAGTCTACAACCTTCTGCTGGGGCCACACCTCTCTGGCTGAGTGCTGCCAAGGGTAGTCCTCCTACAGGGTACTCCCCTGGGCCTCTGAGCCAGCTAGAGCGAGCCCTGCTCAACTTGGGACACAGTGTGGTACTGTAGCAGCCAAAGCAGGACTACAGTTTTGAAGTCCAGCTTAAAACCCACTAGGAAGTGGAGTTTATGCTCCCGGAGCCTGGTGATGAAGAGCATGGTTGAGTTTTTTTCCCAAAATGTAGGAAAAATCCATCTGTTTTGCCTGGCTGTGTGATTTTTAGTCCTGGTGTTGCTGTATGGGAGCTGGAGACTCCAGTGCAGTATGAAGGCTCCATGTGCCAGGTGGAAGATAAGAGCTAATCCCTACTTTGAAGAAAGCATCATCTACATAAGCAAGATGGATGCAGCCAAGTTCCATCCTGTTTTCTGAGCGCAGATCTAAGCACACAGAGAGCTTAACTGATTTCCCCATTGGCATGTCCTGAGCCTCTGTTCCCCCAGGATGCCTTAATACCCCAATCAGCTGTTTTCCTGCATTAAAGAGATGGATTTAACCCGAAAGGGCTGGCTGGGTCCTGAAAACCAATCATGTGGCCCACCATTCCTCAATAGCTTAAGGGGGAAACAAGTCATCCACTGCCAAATTTATCAACAGGAATACAAAGGCATTGCTTCTGCTCACAAGATTGTGCCTAAGCTTTTAATCGTGCCATGAGTACCGAATGTTATGTCTCAGCACAAACAATCACAGGCCTGATCATGGCCAAGAGCTGGAGAAGCCAAGAGTCAGAGCTGTCCACCCAGAGCACATTCCACCCTGTGAGCAACCTGCACGCTGCTAGCACAGCAAATGCTCAGGTTTACACCAGTCCTTCCAGTTACTGTGCTGTCTCTGCAGAAGTCCGTGCTGATGACAGTTTGATAACTCTTTATTACATGTCTCTACTGATGCAAAGAAGATAATATTTTATTATATGTTCTCTTCAGTAGTAGGGCACCAGGCCCTGACCCTCAGGGCTCTCTTCATGGGCCTGATCCTTCTCCAACCTGCTCTGTTTTGGCAAAGCCCACTCAGACAAGGACTTCCCCAAGGAAAGGGAGGATGAGACCCCTCATTTATGGATATGACTCGCTCATCTGGTTGGCTCAGCAGTTTGTTCCTTTGGGAACTATTTTTACACACTGTCAATGACTAAGAATGCTGTTTTGGGGGTTGATGGCTTTTTCTTTTTCCGCTCTTTCTTGGGCTTATTTTTAGATTCCTTTAGGAGGGAAAAGAAGCAGACTGAAAGCTTAGAGGACAGGAGACAGGGATCAGGGGAGTGTGGGGAGATGGCATTTACCCCTCCAAGCCTCAGAGCACCTTACTACTTATGGGGCGTAGCAACTGAAATTTATAGAACGAATAGGAAAGAGCATTCAGGAGGTTGTGGGCTTTCTCCTTTAGAAAAAAAAACAGGGGTGGATCCTGCTAATGGTTTTCCAGAGTAGGATTTGAGATGGAAGACTTTCTCACGGGTCTTACAGCACTTGACTATGCTACAGCCCAAATCTTTAACATGATTACAGGAGAATTGCTTTGGGGCAGGAAACGTCTTTCTAGTCTGTTCATCCCATGCTTAGCACAAGGGGATGCCATTCTTGATGCCACAGTATTACGAGTGATTATGCATAATCATCCCAGCTTTTATTTGAAATAAAAGTGGTCGTAGACCTTATGTTTCAAGGCTTACACACATGACCTTTGAAAACTCCCAAAAATAGGAGAAGTGTTAAAATAATGCAGAATATTGAAGGGGGTTTATTTGTTGTGTCATTATTTTCTAAGCCAGTTCCCTAATTCTGAACAGTCACATGAATGTTTTTTGAACCAGTTGCATATATACCATTGTGACCCGCACTAATAAACCTCTCACTGCTCACAGTTAGCATTGAGAAAGATGATGAATTACCAACCCAAAGACCCAAAAGTGCTCTGTAAACTGTAAGGCTGGCCTGGTACCAGAGAAGAGCAAGAGCAGCCATTCAGCCTCCCTGACCTTTCATTCCTATCCACACTGGGGAATGCACCAGCTTCTGTTGATCCCACATTCCTCTGTACCACCCTGCTGCCTCCTCTTGCCTCCTCCAGTCCCCTCTTTGACCTTTTTCTTTGCTCACCCTCCATCCCTGTCTGACATTAAGAAAAGGAGCAGTCCTACCTACACAACTTCCCTCAGACAAACGAACAGCAGCCTCATCAGTAGCTCTTATGGCAAACAGCAGTTTGCATCTAAGGGGTTTCATTGTTCCTCCTGAGCCTGAAGGAAGGATGCTGTACACAGCCCAGGTTTGTCCAAGACCTCCAGAACAGCTGACCACAGCTGGCAGTGGCTCTGCCTTCCTGCAAGCATCTTAATCCCACAGGAACATCCTTTTCACCCCAGCACTGCTTCTGCTCTTCAGCAGCTTCCTGGAGAGCCCTAGGTCTCATCACAGACAGCCATAGCACTAATAAAACCCTCTTTACTTTGGCAGGACCCACTATCACTCTGGCAGCAATAAATGCCAAATCAAAGAGCAATTTGGCCTTTTTTAACCAGTGCAGGTGCCTTCAGAGGGATTACACTAGCCTTATGCAAACTGGACCCCCTCCAGCCTGGGAGTGCTGTAGCCACACAAGAAGTCCCCTTCCAACACAATAACCCACGGGGATGGACATGGGTTGGGTGCCCATATGCAGGAGCCAAACTTGCCTGTGAACAGCTGAGTGAATGAATTACCATACTTATTTCTTAGCTCAGCACTTTGTGGGTAGGCTTAAGGCATTTCCAGAGGGTTTCCCTCCCCCTGCATGCACAAACTTATGTTTTACCTAGCCTGTTTCCAGTACCCTGGAATGTCTCTATGTCCCTTCCCCAGCACCCCTTCGAACTGGCTGTTGCCTCAAGGCCACCTGTGCTGGGCTCAGCTTGGCTCTGCTTCTGCGATGTGACACACCACGTCCTCATATCCTCACCCTCCCCGTGCCACAGCTGTGTCCTCCCAAATGACCTGCAAGCCGTCCCTGTGTGGCACCAGCTGTTCTCCAGCACCATGTCCCCGGGGGGATGCTACTGCAGCACCCCAGAATCAGATTTCAGGGCAGATCCCAGGGCAGTTGTTAACAAGAGGCAGCAAGCATTTCCCTGATCCTGTGCCAAGGCTGGGCATGGCCAGATCCTCCTGGGCTCGTCCATCCTTCCTGACATCCCCACCTCCCTCTTCTAAAGCAACCTCATGTCCTGTGTGTTGCTGCCAAAGGGCTCCTGCATGGGGATTTGCTCAGTGCTGGCAGAATTTACCACCCCACACAGAGGATTTATCACCTCTCCATTCACCCCCTAGAACCAGAGCACTTTTTCCCTCAGAGTGCTGCATGGCTCCCACCTCCCCTCACCACACTGTCTCAATCTCCCCCACACGCCCCTGCCAGGCTTGCTTTAGGTTTTTCACCCAGGCTCGTGGGAGCAAACCTGCAACCCCGGCTGCGGCGAGTTCCCACTGCGAAGGTCTCTGTGGATGATGCTGGGGAGAGCAGGACTGAGCATCTTCTCAGCCAGGGAAGCTGCTTGGCCGGGGCCCAGAAGATGCCCTTCTCCAGCGGGGTGCTACCAGGATGCTCCAAGCAGGAGGTGACGTCCCTGCAGGGGGAACACGAGGAGAAGAGCTGGAACCCGGAGGAGCATGGAGGATGTTTAGGGGGAGGAAGGGGTCTGCAGGTTGACCTTCCCGGTCTGTAACTCTCCCCCTTGCCCACCCCCAGCCCATGGGCTCCCCACCCCCCCACCCCGAGCTCCCCTCCTCCCTCCCGCAACTCCAGCGCCGAGGAAGCCGAGCCGGAGGCACTGCTGAGCCGGATATGCAGCGACTCCGCGCATCCCTCCTTGTGAGTATCCCTCGCTCCTCCTGATGCCTTCGGAGGAGAAGGATGGACGGACGGACTGGCAGCCAGAGGTGGACCGGTCTTTCCTATTTGCGAAACTGGGGTGGGGTCCAACCTCTTCCCACATCCCCTTCCCCATCCTCTGTCTTCATCCCCTCCTCTTTCTCTCCGGCCACAATATTCTCCCCCCACACCCTAGAAAAAAAAACGGGGGTGAGGGACCTGCTGGCAGGTGGAAGGGATCGGGGAATGCCATCCCATCTGTAATCCCGCACAGATGAGACTCAGCTAAAAAAAAAAAAACTAACCCCAAAATAACAACCCCGGGGCGAGGGAGGGAGGGCGAGTGGCCAGGCTGCTCTGCCGCACCGGGGGACCCTCTCCGCCCGCCGCCCCGCGCCCCGGTCCGTCCCGGCACGGGACAGAAAGCAGAAGGCCCGGACAGACAGACGGACAGGCGGACAGAGCTATAGGCGGGCGGGGAGGGCTGCGGGGAGGGCTGCAGGGCGGCTAGCTGGCGGCTGCCCTGGAGCACCCCCCCCCCACCCTCCCAGTTCCTCCCAAGTGTTGCTTTCTGCTTTGATTTGTTTCCTTCTTTCTTTTTATAATTTATTCCCCCGCTCGTGACTCGAGCGCAGGTCACGCAGGAGAGCGGGCAGCGGCTGCGGGAGGAAGAGGAGGAGGAGGAGGAGGAGGAGGAGGAGGAGGAGGAGGAGTGGGGGGATGCTGCCAGCTCCTCTGCCCCCTCCGCGGGGCCGGGGCCGGCGGCAGCTCCGCGCCCGGGCGGCTCCGTGGTCCCCAGGCGTAGCCGTGCTCCCTCCTCCCCCTCCCGCCTGCCCTCATCTCCTCCCTCTCTCCTCTGTCCATTCCCTTGCTCCTCTCCCCGCTCTCTCCTCCGTCTCCCGGTCCCTCTCTCTCTCCCTCCTTCCCCCTGACATCTCCCCCTTTCTGCTCCTTCCCTCCCTTTTTCTTCCTCCCCCCCCCCCGTCTCTCCATCCCCTCATCCCCGTTTTTCACAGGGGGGCTTTCACTTTGCCAGGGCAGAGCGCGGTGACACCGCGGCAGCCACCACGGAGAGGACGCAGGACCCCCCCCTGGGCCCACCGTGCCCCTTCGAGGGGGTGGCCTGGACCCCGAGGCCTCCCCAGGCCCCCCCCCCGGGCTGCTTCACCTGCATCGCCAAGCCCCCAGCTCTCCGGCAAGGTTCACCCGTCCTGTCTCCCTCCTCTGCCGTTTATCTCATGGAGAGCAAGAGCTGCAAAGGGGACAGCCTGCGGCCAGTGGTCCCGTGCAAGCACTTGGTGGAGAAGAAGACAATGACCAACCCCACCACCGTCATCGAAATCTACCCCGACACCACCGAGGTGAATGACTACTATCTCTGGTCCATCTTCAACTTCGTATACCTCAACTTCTGCTGCCTCGGCTTCATCGCCTTGGCCTATTCGTTGAAAGTGAGTACTGAGCGCAAGGCGCAGGGTAAGGGGTGGCAGGAGAGGATGGGAGCGACTAGGGGTGGTGCCTGATGTAGATCACATTTTTGCACCCTTTTAAACGAAAGGTTACATCTGATGGGAATGGGGATGAGGAGAGCCAATTGAGGATGGGAAGAGCCGATTGAAGCCAGGGATGTTGCTTCAGGTGGGGAGGAGGCACTTTGACTTGCTCCGATACCCTCAGAGGCTCCTGGTAATGGACAGGCAATGGCTTGCGTGTGCCTGCAGGCACCCTGGCACTTGTTCCCTTCTTGGGGATCCTGTCAGTTAGAGATCTTGTCAGAGTAGGATCCAGCAGCACTGGATGGTCAGGCAGAAGCAGTAAGAAGCAGCCAGGCACTATCAGCCGGCACCTGGCGAGTCACGGTGGGGAGAGGCTGCCAAGGTGCAGGGCAATCCTGCCTGTTTCCTTCTTGCCCTCTGCCTCATTAAAACACTGGAGCTGGTGGCCAGCTCCCCCACTCTGAACCTTATAAATCCCAAGGCAAGCCCTGGAGACCTGCCAGCGTTATGGCAACAAGCCCCGGCTAGCTGAGGAGCGGGGAGTGAGTGCAGAGGGTCTTTGCACAGCATCAGGGCTGGGAGAAATAGGGCAGTGTTGATTGAGAGGGTGATTGCATGTAGCACAGCCAGCCAAGGGGACAGGACTGGGTTACTACCAGTCGTGGCAGGGGAGAAGAGCCCAGCAGGGATAGCACCCAGCAAACAGGCAGCCCCTTGGCAGCTGCCAGGATAGAGGGGCCTGGGCTGCCCTCTGCTTCCCTGCCTGCCAGCCTCAAAACTAACTAAATGGATGTGCAGAGAGCCTGGGGCGGCTGGGTGGCCCAGGAGAGAAGCTAGCTGATTTGTTTTTGCAGGCAGCGTTTAGAGGAAGGCTAGGACACAGATGAGCTTCATCGCAGAAGCAGATCAATTAACTCCGTCCAGCTCCCACGAGCTGAATTGCAAGCACCCAGCACTGCAAGGATGCTGCTCCTGAGTCCATGAGGGTCTCCAGCAGAAAGGCTCAGAGCCAAGTCCATCGACCTGTGCCCTGAACTTGCCCAGCACTGGCACCATGGTCCCTGCCTCTGTATCCTCTTCCCTGGCATGCATGATGAGCACCCATCTGCCACCCAGTATGTTTCACTGCTGCCTAGGCAAGGCATTTAATAGCATAAATCATGCTGGAGCTAAGCATGACCACAGCAGAACTGAACCAAGGGCAAATCCAGGCAGTGTCAACATAACACAAGTTGGGAGAAAGGAGTACTTTAATAGTCCCACTTATTTAGCCAGCAAGGGAAGAAACAGGCTTTCTCTCTTTTTTTTTCTCTTTTTTTTTTGTCTTTGCTTGTCTGAATTTGCCTCTAATGATCGGCGTTTTTCCCATGCAAGAGGCATGATCATAGCAGGCTGAGAAAGGGTTTAAGGGTTTCACATCACAGAGACATGGAAGTAGCTGCATTGGGTCTCTGGGTAGACGTGGTCCCACAGATGCAGCCAGCAGTGGGGGCAGCACAGCCTGAGGACTAGGCTGACTCATCCCCAGGGGACAGTAAGGAGTAGGGTCTGCCCTCCAAGGTTTTAAAACGCTAGACTCTTCTCCATCCTTGACACGAGGTGGAAGGAAGAGCAAAGCCCAGAAAAAAGCCAGGGCTGGAGCCTTGTGCCGGGACAGAGGTGTGGGCTCCACGTTTGGCTGCAAAGGTCTGGAGGGCATAAACTCCAGTGTGGCAGAAGAGATGCAATGGTGAGGGAAGGCAAATGGACAAATGTTCTCCAAATCATAGAAAGAAAAATAGAAGATAATTGTCAAAAAACAGCCTTGGCTTTTGGACTGCAGATGCAGGAGCTGATTGTATGTAACGGTGGTACCCGAACAGACACATAGCTGAGCAGGTAGAAATACTCCTGCTCTTGTCTGGGAGCTCCCCGGTGGCTGTGACACTGTGGTAGGGGGAAAACAGAAACAACATGTCCCTCAGAGGCACAGAACAGAACTAGCAAGCAGATCAAAGGGATGGCAAATGCCCTTGCGGGCTGCAGTTGAGATGGGTGGTGCGAGACAACAGGGATGCTGTGGCAGCAGCAGGTCTGTTCTGGGGAAGAACACTGGGATATTAAGACAGATGGGATCTTTCCTCACTCATAGCTACTGCAGAGACCTTTATAACATCCCATCCAAGCTGGGTGTTAGGACTGTTTCTCCAGAAGCCTGTTGTTTTTTATCTCTTTTGCAGTCAATAAGGTTTTTCCCAGAAGTTCAAAGAAATCAGAAGTGAGGAGTGCCCTGGGGACTGATGTCCCTTTAAACAGATTGTTCTCATTCCTCTTTAATTTAATGTAAAGACAATCTAGAAGCAGGTAACTCAAATCCTGGCCTTTTTAGCAGAGACTGAGTAAGGTGCTGTGCAAGGGAGAGGAGGGCAGCAGTACCTTCCACTCCCTGAGCCCATTCTGGGACCTCTGACAGCAGAGCAGTCAGCTGGGTTTCCTGGGTGAAGACCCATCAGGGTGCTGATGGCATTAAACACTTCCCAGGTTGTTGTTTTTCCATTTCCTTTAAATAACTGAAACAACTAGCAATGTCTGGAATGATCATTTTCATTATAAGAAATAGCATTTTCAGTACCCTGCCATAAACATCGTCAGGTTTTGCCAGATTCATACTATTAATAAAGCAATAGCTCCTTAATGCCTCAAGCCCATGAAATGTTTCATTATGGACCTTAGCATACCCTAGTATTTCTACCAGTTTCAGCGACACGATGCCCACGCTGAACTTAGGTTCACTGAACTGTGCTTAGGTACACTTGAATAGTACTGTAAAGCTGTCTCTTTCCCCATGCCCACTCTTATGGTTTTCAGAGATAGCTGGGACAGCAGTACCTCCTCATCTGCTCGGCCATTTGCATACAAGCTGCAGCCTTCTAGATTTCTTCCTGCAGGGGAATGCTATTTCACGGTGACCAGTATTTACTGAAAAATGCCAAAAACCCATCCCAGTACCAAAGAATTTATCCTTTTACTAAAAGAAACACATAAAGTCAGGTGAGGGCAAAGACTGTGGCATCCAAGCCAAGTACTCTATGTGACAGACACCCCAGCCAAGTGCTCTGAATAACACTGTGATGGCATGTCTTGTCTTTATTTACACCTGTAGCGGGCCAGATCTTCAGCAGATACAGCTTGCTGGACTGCAACAGAGTCGCACTGACTCACGTATCCCTCCAGGGGTTATTTCTAGCACCTCAAGCTTCTCAAGGTTAGCCTGCTGGAGTGCAAGCGAACTGTTCACATCTAAGCATTGTGCAGGTGCTGGGGAAGAAGAGATAAACAGCAGGACCAGGGAAGCTGAAACCCTAAAGTAACCTTAATCCCAGCCCAATACAAATGAAAAGATTGTTCCAGTGGCAACACTTTGGATTCAGTTGGTTTTCATCAGGAGCAAATGCCATGGCCCTGATTCTTGGTAGCTCCCTCCCCTCCTCTTTCTCAGCTCCAAGCAGTAATGAGTGATGCATCAGCACGTGGTGGCAGGAGATCTCACTTCAGTCATTAGGAGATCTGTCTCCAGAGACTGCTGTGGTAAGCTAGGTCCTCCTCAGTACCCATTACACCATGAGGCAATAGATCAGAGGATCTGGGATCTGAGACAAGCTGCAGTACTGACGTGATGTTGTGGTTGTATAGAGACAAAGATTACAAGGAGACCTGCTAGCTTTTAAGCCCCAGCAGCAGCTTGTAGGATTACTCATAGAGTTTTCCTGCCCCTCAAGGCCACCAAAATTTGTAATGTGGTAGCACCTCAGGAGAGCTCTCCTGTCCTCCTTCTGCCCAGCCGTTAGCACACAGCTCTGGGCACGGCTATTTACCTTCCCTTCTTGCTGTGTGTTGACCTTCCTTCCCCATTTCAAGTGGAAGCTGACCAGCACAAATCTGTAGCTATTTATTAACCTCAAGAAGCTGAGAGGATGCAGCACTTGACCTCTCAGGCAGGCTCTCAGCCTGTGTTTCAGGAGGAACAGTGCTTTATGGAGATGGGTGAAACACGGAGGCCACAGCCCCATGACTCTGATGCCAGCATGGTGGAGGTATGTGGACTGGAGAGTTCTTGACCAATTCACAGAGCAAATAAATCCCAGGATCCCATCCAGAGCTTCTTATGTGTAGGGACACAGAGCTCTGCAAGGAAATGAGTTTATGGACAACCAGCTGTGGGCTGCTAAAAGCTGGGCTGCCTAAAATACAGCCTCATTAGACTCGTTATCAACAAACCATTTGTCTCCTCCTGCAAGCTGAGGCAGCACTTTGTACCCGCACAGCAAGTTCCTTGCTCCCAAAACCAAGAGGGGCTGATTCCCAAAGCAGAGAGGCGGGAGGTGTCTGCTGGGGAAAGGACCTAGAAGGAGCACAATCGCAGGAGTTGAGGGGAATGCTTGGAGAGGAAGCTGAAGGCAAAGGCTCAAGGGGAGGAAGGGCAGGAATGGCTGACAGAGCTGGGGTTGTTTAGCCTGGAGAAGAGGAGGCTGAGGGAGACCTTATTGCTCTCTATAACTACCTAGAAGAAGTTGTGGAGAGGAGGGTGCTGGCCTCTTCTCCCAAGTGACAGGGGACAGGACAAGAGGGAATGGCCTCAAGCTCCGCCAGGGGAGGTTCAGGCTGAACATTAGGAAAAAAAATTCACAGAAAGGGTCATTGGGCACAGGGACAGGCTGCCCAGGGAGGTGGTTGAGTCACCTTCCCTGGAGGTGTTTAAGGGACAGATGGACGAGGCACTGAGGGGCATGGTTTAGTAGTTGATAGGGATAGTTGGACTCGATGATCTGATGGGTCTCCTCCAACCTGGTGATTCTATGATTCTCTGATATGATGGTCAAAAGGAGTAGTCCACCAGCATGCTGGAGATGGTGGAGGACAAGTTGAGTAGCAGGGAGGTTACAGACAAGAAGGAATGGGGGGAAAGGCCACTGTGGCGACGAATGGCACGGGCACCATTCGGGTGCAGTAGCAAAACCCCTTTATTATGCACAAGCAAAGCTTTATATACCCTTATCTGCCTCATTAGCCAGCTATCCCAGTGATTTTCCACATTGAAGTTTCACAGTACAGCAATTCACTCTAACAGTTAGAGGATTCACCATAACTCCACTTGCTACAAATGTTTCTCTTTTCTAGAAACCAAAAAGTCCCATGAACTCCTTTGCAGTTATCTCAGCTCCGTGTTCTCTCCTCCTGCTTAACTGTCGCATGGTTTCTTGCCAATGAGCTGTATTGGCTGTATTATCCTGCATGTACGTGGCAGTGGAAGCTTCCGTACCCACTGGCCACTTTTGCTGGTGGGAGAAAGAAGGAGGAACATTTGCATGTTAAACCACAAAAGCAGGGGGTATCTTGTGGAAGGTTAGGCATTGAAGAGGAAAGGAAATTTTTAAGTTGTCAAGCTGGACCAGAAATGAACTTTGTCTTGTCCAGGGTGGGAAATCCAAAAGGGCCCCCACATATCACTTTGGGATGCCTGAGGAAAACCCTCAGTCAGTAGATGCTGGATAATTATCTTTATGCACCAGTCACCTCAGTGCAAACAGGGCCAAGAATCCCCAAATAATTTTAGGCAAGCTGAGGGGGGTCAAAATGACGACAAGAAAAGAGTCCGTGACTATGGAAACATCACATTTGTATTTGGGGGAGATCAGCCTTGTGACCTTGTTAGTCTAGGAATCTGCCTACCCATGCCTCACCTCCTTGGCTGTGGAAAGAAGCAGCGTCCAGGGCTCCCAGAAGCTCCTGCACCAGCTGCCTGCACATTATGGTGATAGTAGCTGTAGGAGCATAAAAATAGGAAGAGCTGAGGCTGAGCTATGAGGAAGACAATGCCTTCTCCTAAAGGACAGAGCTGTGAAGGAGGCGTATATGCTTTCCAGGAGAACTCCTTCTCCTGAGCCTGATCAAATGCCACAGTGTGACATTGAAGGGAGGCGTCTGCAGGCATCTAGGGGTGCAAGGCCAGGCAAGAGGAGCTGAGGGCACCCTCGAGAGATGTGAGAGGCCGGGGCTGTGAGTGGTTTGGAAGGTGAAATGTCTTTTCATTGCGCTTGTGTGCTGCAGGGGCCCTGGCACTTGTCTGGCACTTAAAGGCTTCATTGCGATATAAATTATAATGAGGGATGGCGTGCATGAGGGTGACCACTAAAGCCGTAAGGTGTGTGGGGAAATAATAAGGGAGGAGATGATGGGGACCAAGGACTCAGCAGGGATGAGGGATCCAAGCAACCAAGGACAGAGCAGCTTGAGGAGAGCTGTGGAAGGGAAAGGGCAGGGGCTGCCAGAGATGGGGGATGCAGCAGGGCAGAGATGAGGGTGCTGCAGGGTCTGGCAGGAGCAGTGGATCCTACTGGAGGGGCAGGGAGAAGAGGCAACTGGGTGTCCTTTGGCAAGAGTCAAAGGCAGCTGTCTGTACCTTCATTTGGGCCCAAACAACTGGAAGGAGAAGAGATGGGAAGGACAAAAAAGGAAGCGGGAGGAAATTGTGGCTCTGGGGAAAGGGCAGCTCCGGGAGCCCCTCGCTGGAGATGCTGAGGAGCAACAGACTGGAGCAGGGCCAGAGGGAAAATCGAGGGCAGGGGATGCTGAAGCGAACCGTGGGAAAGAGCTAAATCGCCGGTCACGAGTGAGAGCTGTGTCAGACGGGAGAGGCTGCTGGGAGCACCGGGAGAGGGCTGGGCACAGAAATTAGGGCGGTAGAGTGCCCCGGGGACAGGAGGGGCAGGAGTCGGAGAGAGCGGCTGTGGCCAAGAGGAACTGGCCCCACAAAGACAAAGCGACTCAGCTGCAAAAGAGTTGCAGAGCTCGGTGCTCTGGCCATTCCAGTCTGCTGGAGAAACCTCTGTCTGCCTGGCAAACGCTGATGGCAAACACTGGCTTGCCTGCAGGAGAGAGCTCCTTGTCCCAGCTGTGGGTTACGGAGGAGGAAGAGGCAGAAGGCATTTGCTCTGCACAGGGTTTGCCTCTGGCAGACCCACCGCTGAGAAGAGGAAAGCACGTGAGAGCTTCAAAAAGCAATGGGCAGGATTTTTGGCCTGAATCCAGTGCCCCTGAGGCTCTGGCTGCAGGGAACTCCACACTTCTCACTTGTAGGTGAGGAGGTGCTGGCTGCCCAGTGCTGCTGCACCCATGGGTTTTCTGGAGGATGCTAAACCTACTGAATAATTTCAAAGGTGAGTCATCCCAGACACGTATCTGACACAAAAAGGTGTGGAGGCTCCCAGGCTTCCAGTTTCTGCCTTCCAGGAGGTCGTCTCCACTGCTGGGGGCACTAGCCAAGCATGCCACAGAGCCATGTGCATTTTGTGGTTGTCCCCGTCCCCACTCCCAGAAGGATGCCCTGAAGCTGCCGAATGCTCTGCCAAATGCAGGATGATAGATGGATGATCCCAGTTCCAGTTGCAGTCTCCCAGGAGTGAAGATGAAACAGAGGCTGAGGACATGGCACTGTGGGATTTAATACAAGGAGGAAAACAGAGCTCTCATTCTTGTTTATGTGACTGCCTGTGCTAACTCCTGCAGGCCTCATGCCAGCAGCAGCATCCCCACTGCCAGTCCAGGAATAATGAACAGCATGGGTTGCTTGTGCAGAGAGGTCCTCACTGGTGTAATAGAGGAGGTCATGTGTGAGATGTGGCTTAGGACTCCTCGTGAACCAGCACGGGTCAGTGGGAATGAGGGGTTCAGCAACCCTTCCCCATATATAGCAGGTCACAGAGGCTTTCAGGACAGCCCTGTGGGTAAGCTCTGCAAGAGGGAAAGTGAAAAAGTTGTTAAGATATGGTCTGAATTCATCGCAGTCTTTTCAGAGCAGATCCTGGTCAATGAAAGCCTTTTACTGTTTCTAGGAAGGACTCTGGGGCTGATTGTCACAGCCTGCCACCGGCACCTAACATTCAGCTTACACTGCCATCCGGAAAAGCAGCTGTGAAGGACACGCAGCCCCTTAGCCAGCAACAGTCCAGCTGCAAAGCAGGTAGCAAAGCAGGTGCTAGATACTCCAGACAGATATGGGAAAGGGGAGAGGGGTTATAGTCTCCTGGTCCTTTTGTCCCACATCCTCATGGCTCCAGTTGCCTGGGTCCAGTGTGTACTGGCTAACAATGCGGTATGGGGTCAGGGACACATCCCTGCTAGAAAGGAATGGAGCCCAACCCATCATCTGCTGGGCTCAAGCTGCAGAGCTGCTGCTTAGAGGCAGCCAGTGCCATCCACTGCCTGGCTGTGCCATCTGCTGGCTGATGATGCCATTGCTACACTGCCTGCTAGTGGTATTCGCTGCCTGGCGATGCCGTCTGCTACCTGCTAGTGCCATGCACTGCCTGGCTGTGCCACCCACCACCTTGTAGTGTCATCTTGCCTGCAAGTGGCATCACTGCCTGGCTCTGCCATGCACTGCCTTGCAATGCCATGAGCTGCCTTACCTGGGTCTGTCATCTGCTGCCCAGCAGTACCATTCGCTGTCTTTTAATACCATCTCTGCCTGCTAGAGGCATTGCTAACTTGCACTGCCATCCAGTGCTTAGTAATGCCATTGCTGCCTGCTAGTGGCATTGTTGCCTTGTGGTGCCATCTGCTGCCTGATAACACCATCCACTGCCTGATAACGCCATCTGCTGTCTAGCTGTGCCGTCCACTGCCTGATAACACCATCCACCACCTGATAATGCTGTCCGCTATCTGGCAGTGCCATGTACTGCCTGGCAGCCTGGACGAGGTGAGGTTAGGTCCGCGACACAAACATGCACAGTCCTAACCCACTGCAGAGCTGTCCCAAGGCAAGACCGTGAAAGTCTCAGCCTGCAGGATAAATGAAAAGAGCAGATCATGCTGTTAGGATTGAAAACTGCCAGTGGCAGAGATGCTACACAAGCCGCATAAGACCTGCAAAAGGAACTCATTAACCCAGGGCTGCTTAATATGCTGGAGGCTCACGCGCAGCCCTGGAGCTGCAGTAGGATGCGGTGCCAGGTTTCACCAGCTCAGCCCCTCAGTGCAGGCAGAGGCACAGGAATACTCTCCAAAACCACAACCAGCCATCTTGCTCACAGGCCAGATGAGCTGAAATCCGGTGCTGCAGCACTAGTGGGCTACAAGACAAAGGGGAAGGATGCTTTAGTGCCCACATGCACTGGGGAGCACAATGGCACCTCAAGTTCCCTTGTGCACCCTCAGACTCAAAATGACACTGCCCCTCTCCAGGGGCCACAGGGACCTGGTTTGCCTGGTTGGTAATAGTAACAGGTCGCTCTTCCAGGTCTTCTCCACTCCCAGGGGTTTTCAGCCCACAGATATTACAGTGCTTGGCTTCACAAGTCCCATTTGTAACAAAGCTGATGTACAAACCTCACCTCAGTGTGTTTTATGGCAACCAAAGTGTTCACATGCAAAGAGACACAGTCAAGCCCTCAGCTGCTGTACTAGTACCTTTCAAGTGCCATGGGTTTTGTAGGTGTTGTTTGAAACAAGTTATATCTTTTATACATCTTCCAATTATTCTATTTATTTATTTATTTGGTCTCAGGTCCGGGATAAGAAACTCCTCAATGACTTAAATGGAGCAGTTGAAGATGCCAAGACCGCCCGGCTTTTTAACATCACCAGCTCAGCCCTTGCCACCTTCTGTATCATCCTTATCTTCATCTTCTTGCGATACCCCCTCACTGACTACTAGAGTGAGGCCAACAGCAGCAGCCGCCGCCAAAATGCCTCTATGCCAGAAGTGTCTGCAGTTGTTTCTTGTAGCAAGGATGCAAAAAAAAAAACCAAAACACACTCCACCTTGATTGCAAAAAAAGCCAGTTAAATGCATAAATAAAAATTAAATGAGTTTATCAGCCCAGCTGAGCATACACTTCCTACCCCTAAAGAGTATGTGAACTGCTATAGGAAAGGGTCTCACTCTTACACATGTACAGGGAGACGAATAGACCACGAAATATTTATTTCATGGTCAACAAGCTATGTGACAAGGGTGTGTGAAGCCCAGAGTGATGCATGCCTAGCAGCAGTCAGCTGAACTCTGGGAAGCAGTGGGGTCCTGCCGAGTGCAAGGCACATGCAGTGAGGGACGGGGACCATGGCAGGGCTGGCTCACAACATATCAAGTGTGTTCAGGCTGCCTCACGACCCCCTGATGTACAGAGGTTTCTTTTCCTTTTCCTCTCTTGATTTTCATCTACTGGTTCAAACAATTCCCATCCCGGAGAGCTGAGGGTGTTAGGAAGTTCATGCTAGGGAGCCCCAAAGCCTCCAGGGAAACTCCAAGGCATTAAAGGGCAAGTTTCTCCTTGGGATCTCCTGGCAATGCTGAGAAGGAAGGCACCTTCTGGAGAACCCACCTAAGCCCCCCAAACTGAGTGCTACTGTATTTCTGTAAACAGTCAATAAAAGATACCTCTGATATCTGATGCTGCTGAGTTAATTCTTTCCTGAGGTGCACTGAGCTCCTGGTCCCTACAGACCAGTGAGAGAAAATGCTTATGTCACCAGTGGCTGCTTGGGAGAGATTTAAAGCAAGAGTGAGGGATGATGCTGCGGGTCAGGGCTACATGCAGATTTAGGAGCAAAGACCTCAGCAACTGCTATGATGGTCGATCAATGGCAAGCTGGCAAAGGCAGCCAAGCAGTCCTCCCTCCCTGGCTAGGACCAACATTGAAGGCAGAAATAAATCACCACAGTCGAGACCTGCTGCTACCACAGCACTTACCGAGGGTGTTATTGAGAGCAAGATTACAGAGACACTGTGCATTTGGTACTGAACAGGGCAGGAGGTTTCAGCCCTTCCTGATAGCTGCCTACAACTGCCTGTGGTGCTTCAGATCAACAAAACACCACAAATAAATGGCAAGACTAGGATTAAAATACAGCTTTTCAGCCCCTCTGACCCTTCATCTCATTTCATATGCCACAGCTGCCTCATCTTTTTCCAGATTTAAGATGATGTTGAGCCAAGGGAGACTAGTTGCTGCAGACCAGTCATGGAGTCAGGAGAAGGCAACAGAGTTTACCTTTGCACCTGACATGAAAAAAAAAGGTGCAGCAAGAGATGAGGAATGCAGACAAGCCATCATGGGACACTTCATCCTCTGCCAAGTGTGTCATTAAAACAATATACTGTCTCTGGGCTGTGCTCAGAGAGGGCTGTGCCATAGTGAGCCATGGGGCTAGATCATGAGGACACTTCCCTGGAAGCCTCATGAGATGTCACCTCCTTCCTGCCCAGAGCTCCGCACCTTAACCTAAGCCTGGGCTTCATTTATGAGGGAAGCTATGGGCAGAAGGACCTGAACTCCTACATGCTTCCCACTCACTGGAGGGCGTTTCCACACCTGGCTAGATCATGGGTCTGTTTTGCACTGAAGTTTCTGCTGCCAGTGCAGTACATGGTGCCTCAGGAAGTATCTCGGCTCTGTGATCACTGATCTATAGGTCAAGACTCTTCCCAAGCTCTCACAGTTAACTCTTGATTCCTTCCCTGAAGTAAGATCTGAAGAGTCATAACCATCAGCATTTCCATCTCAACGTATCTAGGGGCTGTATCCAGTTCTTGTCCCCGGCAAAGGAAGGAGATGACCTATCACGGTGGTGAGTACAGCCAAAATCACTCACTTTGCAGCCACCCTGAGCTGGCATCTGATAACTGGAGCAAATTAAAGCCCATTGGGATGGTGCTAGTTTAGGCAAGATCTAGGCTAGTACCTCTGAAATCCTCTGAGGGTTAGGAGGAGAGCAGAGGAATGGTTGCATTGCCTCTTCCCTCCTCATGTACCTGCACTGAGCTCACACTGGACATTCCCAAGGTCTTGAATCAATTTATTCACTGTCTGGGTGCCCATTGTGCCTCTCAAGCTTTGCAATCCAAACACAAGCCCGGCAGGACAGGCTCAGGAGAAACTCACACAGAGTGAACTTACTTGCAGTGCTGGGATCCCAAAGCCACAGGTTTAGAGTATTACAGGACCAACGTGTCTGGCATCTCTTGCAACAAGAAGTGCATTCCTCTCTATGAGCTGGGACCCCCTGGAGCCATATTGCACGTGCTTTTGCTCTCTGAGAGCCCCCTGAATCTGCAAAACCTTGCAGGGATGGTGCCACCTTCTCCATCTCCTGTGCCACATGGGAGAGAGCTGCACTATTTGGCTTACAGGCGTAGGGCTGCTCAGATAAAGGCAGAGCTGACACAAAATTGGAAGTGACCCAAAGCCAGCATTTCCTACATTTAACAAGTGTGACAAATGAGTCGCCATCATCCCTTCCCCTGATGGACTGTCTTATCTGCAGGAAAATGGATGCTGGTTTAATGAACCAGAGGGAGTACTGAACTGATTCTGCAGCATTTTTGATGCATAAACCATCCTGAATGGAGAGAGTAGGCTGTTGTTAGTAACCATCATATTTACTATTTGTTGCCTGTGCTGTGGGAGGTATGAACACTGAAATTGCTGTGCTGCAGCAGGTCAGAGGTCCACCCAGACCTGCCTCGGACAAGAACAGCGTAGCAGAGGAGGATGCAGTAACCTTGTGTCTGTCTCTTCGCCTCTCCCCTCCCCTCAACTCCTCTCCCCTCCTCTCCCCTCCCTTCCTCTCCTCTACCCTACTCTCCTCTCCCTTCCCCTCCCTTCCCCTCCTCTCCCCTCCCCTCCCCTGGCCATCCAACCAGTTTTCCACTCAGGAGAATGTGCGCCTGTCCAGGCCAGAGGCCGACAGTTTCCGTAGCAGAATGCTGTGAGAAACTGTGTCAAAGGCTTTACTGACATCCAGGAAGATACATCCACAGCCTCATCCAGCAGCCGAGTCACTTTGTCATAGAAGGCGATCTGGTGAGACCGCTCCTCGAATATTGTGCTCAGTTCTGGGCCCCTCACCACAAGAAGGGTGTTGAGGTTCTGGAGCGAGTCCAGAGAAGAGCAACGAAGCTGGTGAAGGGGCTGGAGAACAGGCCTTATGAGGAGCAGCTGAGAGAGCTGGGGTTGTTTAGCCTGGAGAAGAGGAGGCTGGGGGGAGACCTCATTGCTCTCTATAACTACCTAAAAGAAGTTGTGGAGAGGAGGGAGCTGGCCTCTTCTCCCAAGTGACAGGGGACAGGACAAGAGGGAATGGCCCCAAGCTTCGCCAGGGGAGGTTCAGGCTGAACATTAGGAAAAAATTTTTCACAGAAAGGGTCATTGGGCACAGGGACAGGCTGCCCAGGGAGGTGGTTGAGTCACCTTCCCTGGAGGTGTTTAAGGCACTGAGGGGCCTTAGTTTAGTAGTTGATAGGAATGATTGGACTTGATGATCTGATGGGTCTCTTCCAACCTGGTGATTCTATGATTCTATGAAAACTGCATCCCCTCTACACTGGCAGGTAGGTACATCCCAGATTGCACCAACTGTGCTGTTAAGTGAAAGAAAGATTTTTTTTTTTTAATTTTGAGGGAACAGGGGAAAGAAAAGCAGCAGCCAAATTGCCTCTTTTTTTTTTTTTCAATTTTGCAAGAAAATTCTAGAAGTTCAGGTTTTGCCAAGGCTGACACCTGATGCAGCAGAAGGCAGGCTTGTGAGGGTTAGTCTGAAGTGAAAACTTCTGCCACTCAGAACGTTGCGTTGAGCTCTCCAAATCACACCTTTTTTTGGCTGCGAAACCACAGCCTCTGTTGCACTCCGCAGCAGAGAGGAAAACCAAGAGGAGCGGGTGGAAGAAAGGAACAGCTGAACGCTGCTTTAGAAGCATCTTTTGAGATGGGGAAGATCTGACGGTCATGTTGCCATATAGAGATTTAATTGTATTCCTTCAGGAAAACAAGCATGACAGCTTGATGAGGATTTCTTTTTGCTTTTTCTTTAGCTCGAGGGCAGAAATGGGGAAGGTGGGGGAGTGATTGTTCGCTTTTAGCCGCCAGTGTGAGATGGTGCCTAAAATACTGCTGCTGGTTTTATGCCCCTGGTTCACAAAAGCCGTTTGGGGTGAGCACAGGGAAAGGCCACCGAGACGCTGCGGGAACGGGGCTCGTTCTCCCAGCGATGCGGCGGCTTCGCGGCAGCCCCAGCACTCATAAGGAGGCCCGAGCCGGAGCTGCCCTGCCGGGAGGCAGCAGAGGGCCCCCTTCCACCGCTCCAGCTCCTCCGGGCAGCTCCCCGCCGTGCGCCCAGCCCCGCGGCCTCTGGGCGGCCCGGGAGGCTCCGCTGCCCTGGCCCCTAGCAGGGAGCAGTGGGGCCGTCCCCTCACATCCCGAGCTGCCGGCTCTCCCCTTCCCAAAGCCCCAGCTAAGGGCGAGCACTGGCTTGCGCGAGAAGCTGGTGAGGGGTGGCTCATGCACCCTAAAACCAGCCAGGAGCAGGTGGGGGCAAGGGACGAGCGTCACGAGAGGGTCTGGGCACCATAACACATTTCCCCATAGAGAGCAGTGGCCAGGGGCCAGCAGCATCGGGGGTGGGTGTCGAGCCCACGTGTGAGGAAAAACACTTGCACTAGCGAGCATCGAGCCCTCGAGTGAGCAAAGACTTTTGCAGTAAAGGGCGTTGAGCCCACGTGTGAGCAAACACCTTTGCACTAACAGGTGTTGAGCCCAGATGCGAGCAAACACTTTTGCACTAACAGATGTTGAGTCCATGTGTGAGAAAACACCTTTGCACTAACATTCGTCGAGCCCACGTGTGAGCAAACACCGCAGCGCTTACGCAAGCCTCAGCCGCAGCTCGGCCACATGGGGCTTGGTGATGCCACCCAGGTGCAAATGCCGCCGAGCCAGTTTGCAGACAGAAGCATGTCAAATCCCAGCTGGAGTGAACTGGCTTGGATTTGGTCAGTAAACATGACCCTGCGGCTCTCCTGCATCTTTGGGCTGGCAGTAATAAAAACGGTGAGCTTGAGACAGTTCAGGTAATGACCTTTCAGCCCAGCGCCAGAGTCCGCCGGTTCAGATACTGGAGGTGAGCTGCCAGGTGTGCAGGCAAAGAACATGAGTCAGGGCAGCAGCAAGCCTCAGTCTGGAGACCTAAATTAACAGTCAGAGAGAGATGCTAATGGCAACCTCTGTTCTTCTGTAGGGCGTGTAAGCCACCAGCAAACCTCAACACTGAGCTGTTGCATCATAACCCTGCCTCCCAGGTGCTCTGTGGGACCAGAGGCAGTCACAGTGCCAGCAGGTAATAGCTCTGGCCTCTCTTCTCAATCGTATCATAGAATCATAGAATCACCAGGTTGGAAGAGACGCACCGGATCATCGAGTCCAACCATTCCTATCAACTACTAAACCATGTCCCTCAGCGCCTCATCCACCCATCCCTTAAACACCTCCAGGGAAGGTGACTCAACCACTTCCCTGGGCAGCCTGTTCCAGTGCCCAGTGACCCTTTCTGTGAAAAATTTTTCCCTATATTCAGCCTAAACTCCCTCTGGCAGAGCTTGAAGCCATTCCCTCTTGTCCTATCCCCTGTCACTTGGGAGAAGAGGCCAGCTCCCTCCTCTCCACAACCTCCTTTCAGGTAGTTGTAGAGAGCAATGAGGTCTCCCCTCAGCCTTCTCTTAAATGATGGTGTCCTGGGTAACCAAAGCCCCCTCACCTCTGTGTTTTCTCTTCCAACTCTGTTTCACCAGTTGTTGGCTTCTCAGAGAAGGAACTGCAGCCTTGCTTAGTGCCACCAGGCTCTGGGACCTTGTGACCAGTGCAATTGCAGCAGTGCCTGGACTACAGTCAGCAGACACCAGTGAAGAGCAAGGTGTTTTTGGAGCTGCCTCTTCCTCCCTTTCCCTCCCCAGGTGTCACAGGTGCGTGTCAGGCATGTATGGCAGATTGGACAGTGAAGAGTGCTGGGCTCTGCCAGCAGACCATGGCGGTGCGCAGCCCTGCTGGAGGGGCGGGGGGGGAGGGGGAGGCACAGATGGCAGCAGATGCTCTCATCAGTGAAAATGATTGAAGCAAAACACAAAACAAAAAAACCTAGCAACTGGTTAGCAGCCTAACAAAAACCAGCAAGAGGTAGAGATAAAGGATCTGGACCTGATGGACCTTTGCCTGGAGCCTAACTCTGCGCTTCCTTCTGGCCTGAGGTAATGCTTTTCCCATTTCCAATTTACATGCAAAGAAGAAAGGCTATGCCTTGCCCCAGAGTACTGGGTAGTGATTATTTTTTTGAAACTTGTGTATACTGAAATAAAACCACCCATTGTTTCTCCCCTACCTCTGTCCTCTCTCTTGTCCCTCCCCCGCTGCCTTCAGAGGAGAGAATATGACCCAAGACCACTTCTAGGCACACTGAGGCCACTTGTCTACCCTCTCTGTCTAGGGCAAACACACGTATGTGCCAACAAAGTGTGATGCTTCAGCACTGAGGGTGAAGGAGCAGGCATACTTCCTGCACCAAGGGTTGTTACTGCAAAGCCTCTGCACCGCTTAGCTGCTGCCACTGCCCTTGACTCCTCTGGCATGATTGCTTCACGTTGGTGCAAAGGTCCTGCTCCTCCACCCCTCCCATGCCTGACTTTGACCCATCATACCGGTATTCAGCAACTGCATCCCAAGTTTGGCACATCTCTATGCTCTTACCCAGTTTTTTTCAGATATGTACAGGGTGGAGGGAATCAGAGGGAATTTATTCAATGCATGATGGTTGGGTTTTTTTCCTTTTTCCCTTTGGCAGGAGAGCCTCGCAGCACAGTCGGAGCCACAGAATGAATGCTTCTGCAGCAAGCACTGAGCTGAATGGCACAGCACGCAGCCCTCCAGCCTGCTACTTCTGCAATTAATTGCACAGTAGTTGCTTTAGCAATGTGCACGCGCAGCTCCACACCCTGTAAGAGCTGAGCCATATTGTGCACGGGCAGATATTTCTACTGGAAAAACAGAAAGATCCAGGGTAGCGCCCTGTGTGAGAAAAACAGCTGCCTGGTGATGCTGAAAGTGTCTTTTGCCTGCCCACGCACGTCAGCTATCTCTGTTAATGAAGTGACACCATTCTGGGTTTTGCAGGAGATAGCATGCTGGGTTTCACCAGGAATCTGCTGGGCTCCATCCTAGCCACAGGATGGGTGAGCTGGAGACCTGGCTCCTGGGGAGCTCGTGGGCAGGAGCCGAAGAGGGGAACAATGCCCTTCCCATGGTGGAATGCACAGTTCACTGCAGTGAAAATTCTTCCTTACAAAACAGGGCGATAGGCAGCCTAACAAACACCTTCCTCCAGCACTTTACCGTGCCCCTCTCCAGGACACTGCAGGGAAGGGGACAGGCACATGCATGGCTGAAACAACCACGCTTCACAGAAGCAGAGCCACATCAGGCAGCCCAAGGGTCAAGATTGGCTTCAGCTATCAGCACAATTTCAAGGTGGGAGTACAGTGCCCCACACCACAGCCAGTGCTCCAGTTCAAGGGCGATGGCAGGCTGGCTCAGCCGATGGCACAAGGAATTGCATCTGAACACCAGGTAAGGTTAAAAAAAAAAAAATATATATATATTTGGCCATTTAAGATAAATGCAGGTTGGCCAAAAGTCTTTCCTTTTTGATGGATAAGAAAGCTAGTTTGGCAGCAATTTCTTTTCCTAGTTTTAGTTTCCTTCATGATCAGGTTCCTATTTTAATCCCTGTAGGATGCAGGAGGCTCTGCTGCACTTAGCCTGCCATGGCAATTAAGGGGCCTGGAAAACATTTTAGACAGAACTATTACATGTATAAGTGTAACTCTCATTTGAAACATGTAGCTAGAATGGAGTCCATCTTCAAACATGCCTTGAATCTGGGAAAGAGTTAAAAACAGAGTGGAGTGAATTATTTTTAAAGTGCTTTGCCTACAATAAAGCAGTTCCCTTTAGCAACGAGCAACTTGCTGCATAATTTTTCCTCGGCTCAGGATGGTTGTGGTGGGGAGGGGGAATGCCAGCCCTGGGGCTGACACAATAGATTCACATCTGGTAGATGGGAGCTTAGGGCATGAGGCTGTTTTGTTCTGGCTGCCTGACCATAATAGCATTGCCCCAGCTCTCCCTGCTTAATTTTCTCTGGGGAAAATAGGGATGCTGCTCACCAGGTCAGCGCGCCTGAGCCACCAAGAGCCAACCAGGTGTGCTCACGGTGCTATCCTCGCTTAGGCTGGCTGCTCTCTTCCATGTAGCCACAGATCTACACCTAAATGTCAGAATTTCAGGTTGAACAGGATTGGAATCTAAATAGGGTTAGCTCCTGGCTTTGGGAGGTAGGTAAGATTTTGCAAGCCTCTGTCACTGCTTGCTCCCAGTCTTTGTGATCCTGGGAGCAGTTTAACAGCAGTGAATCATTTGTTTTGGTTTCTCCCCACCAGGGGCTTGGCTGTAGCACCTCATGCAGAAGCAGTGGGCGTGAGAGAGATGCACGGCTCATCTTGGCTCGTGGGTTGGAGCCTCTCCCACCAGCCATGAGAACCAGCATCTCACTGGTCCCCAGCACTGCCAGAGCATCTCCTCATGTTTGCTCACATTAGGAATTCTGTATAGGTTACATGTCCTGTGCTTCTCATCACCCAGGGACACAACAAGGGGGCCTGTGAGGTGGCTGAGAAGAAGCTGCCAAAGACGAAAGTTCAAGAGGGAGTTCAGCTCAGCCTCTTGCTGGAATCAACAGTCCAAGGCAGGTGCCTGGCAGTCCCTTGGGACACCCCATCCTCTGTCTCTCCCTATGCCTTGCCTACTGCCAGCCCAGCAGTTTCCTCGTTCTCTCGTTTCTCTCGTTTCCTTCCTTGCACTCCTCCTTTGCACTGTGCCACTGGCCAGCTGGGGAGCAATCTTCCTGACAGCAGATCTATAATGCTCATTTGGCAGCAATGTGCCAGGCCCTAGGTTGGAAACATTGATTTTAACTGGGATTTGGAATCAACTGTTGAAATTCTCTTCCTTCCATAGGCTTTGCAAGCTCATGGCTCCCTGCCTAGATAATAGGTTTTATGAGGAAGCTTTGGGATTTTCAAACTCATTTCTTTCCCCTTCTTTTTTATTTTTTTTTTATTTTGCCCCTGAAATGGGGTCTTGGGCAGGGGAATAAAATAGCCCTAAAATGAAGCAAGAGTAGTCTTTATCAGGTTTTCCCATTTGGGGCTCTCCATGTGGCTGTAAGGAGGGAGCTGGGCGTGAAAATCAGGAGGAAAGGCAGAATGGAAGAAAGATTGCAGCTTTGCTCTTGTCATGCTGGGCATGCTCCTGCTCCTGCTCCCACCGAGACCACGTGCTCCAGAGCTGCTAGAAGAGCAAGAACCCATGTTACCCCAGCATCTTGCCTCTGATTATGGTAATTGGGTTGAAATCCATGCCATTTAGGTGGAGTAGCCATGATTATGCAAAAGTTTGCCTGCTGACAGCTTCGCGTGAGCTGATTTTCTGCAGCAGGGGAAAGGTATGAACTGAGCACTGCTTTTGCAATAGGTAGAGTGAGATCTTTGAATATCCCAGGATTTTATACCTAGGGTGCTCTATGAGAAATAACCTTTCTGGGTAAGACTTTGCCTCCAGTAACTGTGGGAGCTCAACACCCATCTTGAGTAAGATGCCAGCTCCTTGTCCAGAGAGATGAGAGTTAATTTTAAAACATCCAGCATCCATATCGGCAGGGAGAAAGGTTCCCTTGGTTTCCTAAGCACCAGCAAAACCTAAGCTTCTAAATCCTAATCCGTTTCTAAGCTGGAGCTGCCAGGCCAGGGCCAAGGACACAGAAAAAAAGCCCTGCTGCGTTAGCCAGAGCCGCTGCGCAGCCCTTTATTGCCCCTGTGGCAGGCTGGAGGTGAGCTCTGTCCAACCAGTAGCCAACCCTTGGGCCAGGCTCCTGCTAAACCCCTCAATTTTGGGTCACGCTTTCCATGTCGCCCTCTGAGACCACACCACGTTTATGTCTGTCCTTCCTCAGCTTGGGCACTTCACAGCAAACAAATCCTACGAGGCCGTCCGGCAGCAACCCCGAGTTCAGTAACAGGGTTTTTGAGGTCGGGCGGCAGGGTGGATTGATGGGCAGGAGGGGTGGCCCTGCCTGTGGGAGAGGCTCCAGGCTCAGCCTGTCCCACATCAGGCCAGAAGAGCAGCCTGGGAACCACCTATGAACAGAAACTACACAAAAGCGCATTTTTTGCTGAGAGCAGCAAGGTGCCGCAGGTATCCCCAAGGAACCTCAGCAGCCAGGAGGATCAGCCCCCAAAAAGCCCTTTCTGCTTAGACCGCCTTCTCCATGAGGCAATCTATCTCCCTGCAAGAGGGCATCACCCAAACACACCAGGCACAGGAGCCCCCTGCGCAGCCCCACACACAGCCAGCGAGGGACTGCACTGGAGACAAGGGGTGGGATGGGGCTGGATGGGGCAACAGCGTGGAGCTGCACAGCTGGGACGGTATGGTATGGTATGGTATGGTATGGTATGGTATGGTATGGTATGGTATGGTATGGTATGGTATGGTATGGTATGGTATGGTATGGTGTGGTGTGGTGTGGTGTGGTGTGGTGTGGTGTGGTGTGGTATGGTATGGTATGGTATGGTATGGTATGGTATGGTATGGTATGGTATGGTATGGTATGGTATGGTATGGTATGGTATGGTATGGTATGGTGTGGTATGGTGTGGTGTGGTGTGGTGTGGTGTGGTATGGTATGGTATGGTATGGTATGGTATGGTATGGTATGGTGTGGTGTGGTGTGGTGTGGTGTGGTGTGGTGTGGTATGGTATGGTATGGTATGGTATGGTATGGTATGGTATGGTATGGTGTGGTGTGGTGTGGTGTGGTATGGTATGGTATGGTATGGTATGTAATGGTATGGTATGGTATGGTATGGTATGGTATGGTATGGTATGGTATGGTATGGTATGGTATGGTATGGTATGGTATGGTATGGTATGGTATGGTATGGTATGGTATGGTATGGTATGGTATGGTATGGTATGGTATGGTATGGTATGGTATGGTATGGGGTGGTGTGGTATGGTATTGGGTGGTGTGGTATGGTATGGTATGGTATGGTATGGTATGGTATGGTATGGTATGGTATGGTATGGGATGGGATGGGATGGGATGGGATGGGATGGGATGGGATGGGATGGGATGGGATGGGATGGGATGGGATGGGATGGGATGGGATGGGATGGGGTGGGGTGGGATGGGATGGGATGGGATGGGATGGGATGGGATGGGATGGGATGGGATGGGATGGGATGGGATGGGATGGGATGGGATGTCAGGGTCCCAGGGTGTGTCAGGGTCCCGGGGGTGTGTCGGGATGTTGGGGGAGTGTGTGTGAGGCATCAGGCTGCTTCTGGCTACCATCAGGCTGCCTCTGGCTACCCAACCTGAAGGAACAAGCACCACGGAGAGGGTGGTTAGGCATTGGAACAGGCTGCCCAGGGAGGTGTTTGACTTGCCTTCCCTGGAGGTGTTTAAGGTGTGGGTGGATGAGGTATTTAGGGGCATGGTCTAGGGATTGGTGGGAATGGTTGGACTTGAAGATCCGGTGGGTCTCTTCCAACCTGGTTATTCTGTGATTCTGTATGGTATGGTATGGTATGGTATGGTATGGTATGGTATGGTATGGTATGGTATGGTATGGTATGGTATGGTATGGTATGGTATGGTATGGTATGGTATGGTATGGTATGGTATGGTATGGTATGGTATGGTATGGGATGGGATGGGATGGGATGGGATGGGATGGGATGGGATGGGATGGGATGGGATGGGATGGGATGGGATGGGATGGGATGGGATGGGATGGGATGGGATGGGATGGGGTGGGATGGGATGGGATGGGATGGGGTGGGATGGGATGGGATGGGATGGGATGGGGTGGCATGGCATGGGAGAGCAGCACGGAGCTGCACCAGACCAGGATGGAATGGGAGAGCAGCAGCGCAGAGATGCATGCAGCCAGGGTGAGAGGGCATGTAGTGGGGGAGCTGCACACAGCTGGGACGGGCTGGGCTGGGATAGCAGCACAGAGCTGCACAAAGCTGTGTGCAGCCAGGATGGGATGGGATGGGACAGGATAGACGGGATGGGATAAATGGGATGGGATAAATGGGATGGGATGGGGTGGGATGGGATGTGAGAGCAGCAGAGAGCTGTGCCAGAGAGGGATGGGATAGGAGAGCGGCAGTGCAGAGCAGCACGCAGCTGGTATGAGAGGGCATGCGATGGGGAGCCGCACACAACCGAGCTGGGATGGGATAGATGGGATGAGATGGGTATGGACTGAGATGGGATAGAAGGGATGCGATAGATGGGATGAGATGGGATGGGGTAGACGGGATGGGATGGGGACGGGAGGGGCAGCGGCGCGGATCGCGGTCCGGGCTGGGGGCGCGCCGCCCGCTCCTCCGCGCGGCTCCGCTCCGCGCCCGCGGGGGTGACGTCACCCTGCCCCCTCGCCGGCCGCGCCGATTGGCTGCGGGTGACGTCAGCGGCGCCGCGGCCCCCCCCGCCCGCGAGGCATGACCTCACCGCGGCCCGCGCGGTCCCGGCGGCGCGCGGAGCGGCTCCCCCCCCGCCCGCCGCGGCATGCGGGCCCTGCGGCGCCGGCAGCGGCCGCGCCAGCGGAGAGCGCGCGCCCCGCCGCCCGGGTCAGTGCGGCCCCCGCCGCTCCGCGGGGCGGGGAGGGGGGCACCTCCGCGGCTCTCCGCCTGCGCGGGTCTCGGGGTTCCAGCAGGGCGGGGTGGGGGAGGGGGCTGGTACGAGAGGCAAACGGGGGGTGCTGCGCCCGGGAGGCAGCAGCGATGGCGGGGAGGGGGGCGCGCTCCGCGGCCGCGCGTGCCGGGTGCGCGGCGCTCGCTTTCGAGGAGGGAGGCGGGCGGCTGGCGTTGGAGAATCCCCCCCGCGCTCAGGCGCTGCAGGTGAGCGGGGCTCCGCGCGGCCGGGCCGGGGCTGGCGTTCGAGGAGCCGGTGCGAGCAGCGCTGTGGTTTTTCTGATGATGAAAGAGGTTGGAGCGCTGCCCTGTGTCCTTGGCGTTTAAACGCAGCCGGCGTGTGTTCGGCAGCGGGCGTTTTCATGCGACGCTTCACGGCTGCGGCCCCGAAAGCGCTGCTAGCGATTAATGAGTTAAGCGGCCCGTTCAATATAATCCCCTTCGTCTCCCCTGATGTGCGTGGACCGATTAATCACAAGCCCCCGGCCCCCTATTTGTTGTTCAGTGGTAAATGTCGCTTTCTGTGCTGAGTGTTGGTCGTTTTAAAAAAATCCTGGTTATTTCCCTTATTGATAAATAAGTTCCTTCTCCTTCCTGCTCCCCCCCCCTCCCTTTTCTCCTCCCCTTGAATTAAATTCCTGAGCAACAGCGAAAGCTGATGTCAGTGCTTCAGCTTGCATTGGGGGAGTTCTGTGCACAGGTCAGTAATTTGCGGTTTCGTTAGAAGGAAGAATGCGACGCGGTGCTGTTCTGTTAAGGATATTTTGGTTTTTCTGGGCACGGCTGCGTTGGTCCTTCGTATTGCAGTACTTTATCAATAGCTCCATGGTGGGAGCTGGGTGCTGCAGAAGCAGGTGTGGAGGAGACCGTCCCCATCCCAAGCTGCTAGTGATGACAAACGCATCGGGAATAGATGCCAGAGGTATTGATCTCCTGATTTGGGATATAAAGGCAGACTTGCCACAGGAGATGGTCAGGATATCCAAGAAGCCTTGAAGAGGTAGTGCTGAGGATTGTGCCTGGCATTCCGGGGGCCATGTTAACCTTGAAAGCAGCTTGCCAATGGAGCGGTGTTTAACGTTCGCTTGCATTGTCTTATCCTCCTGCGCTAAAGCAAAAAGCTCTGGGCACGGCTGCCTGTGCACCCAAAGGAGGCTGCGGAGAGCTTTGTTTTCGGAAGGACTCGATGCATGGGAATTGGCACTTAAGGGCTGGGCTTTGCCTCTGTCTGCTGGGTTTTGCTTGCAATGTTAGAGGGCATCTGTGCTGGGAGGACTCTCTCTGCAGAAGACGTTTGTTGCGGTTTTGGATCTGGCTGGGGGTTCCTGCACTTGCTTTGGTTTTGCATGTAACCATTTCCAAAATGTAATAAGCTGCAGCACCCAGTAAACCCTCCTGGTCGTAGCTGCAGGTACTTGGGATTTTAAAATGCCTGCAGGGGCTTTGCAGGTATCTTGTCCTGAATTTTACCTGGCACAGCCATGCTGTCAGAGCCTTGATGTGTAGGACTGTCGGAATGGCTAGGACCAGAGAGGACAATTGGGTGCGTGAGCAGCAGATGGATGCCCAAACACTTCTTTCTAATGGCAGTAGGCAGAAATTCCTGCCCTCAGCCCATCGACAATGCACTCAAGCAGCACAAACCTAGGATTGGAGGGTCTCCTAGCTGAAATTGTAGCATCTCGCTTTTAACCCAACAGATTTGCCCCCCATAGCTTTCATTTTTCCTTGCTTTGATTCAAAGTAGGGAGTAGGGAAAGAAAACCTGGATCTAGTATTGCTGTTTAAAATCTAGCCTCAGCTACGCTTAGGAGAGCTGAGCAAAGTGGCCAGGAGTGTTTGCTGAGGGCTCTGTATGGAGATTATTCTTGCCAATGCTGCACCATGTTTGTCTGCAGAGCATGTTTTTGCTGGGTGCTAGGCACCTTGCTGAGAAAGTTACTGAGGTGCCTACCTTTGGAGAGCTTAAATTTGCCTAAAATTAAAGGCAACACCACTATTACTACCAAAACATCCCTGAGGGTTGGGTAGGACTTTGCAGTAGTATCTGTCCCATATTGCCAAACTGGATCTTCAGAGATGGGAGAAAACTAGCTTTCCCCCCTGCAGCCACGTCCCCCCAAACCTCCCCGGAGGCTGGAAACCCATTGTGGCTTTGAATTTCTGAAATAACTTCTCTTGCCATGGATATGAGCAAGTCCCCACTGCATCGCTACCCCGTACTTCTGCACCAGCTGCTTTAATCTGCATAAGATATAGGGAGTGTGTTATCTCTGAGTGTTCCTCTCTGGAAAAAGGTCAGCGTTCCTCTCTGGAAAAGCCTTTAAGCAAGGCTGTTCTTAGGGATCAGAGGTTAGTTTCTCCAGTGTGCAGCTCAGCTCCAAAAGCCCTGGGCACAGGCAGATGCAGAGAATATTAGCACTGTCAGGGATAGAAGGAAAAAAAGGAGATGCTCCAGCATTTGGCAGCCTTGATTTATGGTGCGAGCTCGTAGGATGCTGCTGTCATACTGAAACAGTTTGGCAAACTGAGTGTTGTAGGGAAGGAGGTGATAAAGGGAAGGAGCTTGTGGATTCTGACTTCTCTCTGCCTGGTAGGACAGCTGGTTGCACTAGGAGAGTTTGTAGACCTTCTTGCTCTCCGCTGTGGATTTAATGGTAGTGCTAAGTGGGAGCTGGCTGCTGAATCACCCTGGTGCCCCCAAGTCCTCCAAGTGCAGCTGCTGAGTCTCACTCTGCTCTTTTCCTTGCTGCTATGCAAAGAAACATCTGCAGCCAGGACAGTGGTGCCATCATCCTATGAAGAAAGCTTCAAGTGATCCTCTATGTCCCCATACCCTCTGGGTTTTAAAACCTGTTTTTCAAGCTTTACATTTCTTCTCTGAAGATACACCTGTCCTGCCTCATGCTGAGTGGGAAGGAGGCACCTGGTGTAACAGCTTGCAGGCTTGGGGAAGGGAGATGTGTGGCCTGAGAGCATTCATCAGATAAGAAGTTAAACAAGCTCTCCACTCAAGATTTTCTCAAGCTTGCTCAGGAGATCTGGATGTATTTAATGTGCAGGGTTATAACACAGCCAGGGGAGCACAAGGGTGGTATAAACTGACTGTGCCAAGATGCTCTGCACTCGTGTTATCGGGGGCTGCCCTTAAACCCAGGCAAAGCTTACAGCGTGATCAGTGGCAGTGCAGGTTCCTGCAGGGACAGCAGGTGGTGTATTGCATCCCATCGATGTCCTGATGGCTTTGCCTGCTCTTCTGGCATGGGGAGACAATGGCGTATGCCACATTGCCATGGGAGATGCTTTGCCAGAAGCAGACCAACAGTTGAGATGGTAGTGGAACATACCAAGCTCTGGCCACAGTGGGAGCCTTGGTCACTCTGTCTCCTCTAGCATGAGATAATGGAAAGGAAAACAGAGTCTTATCTCTTCCTCTTCCAAGAGATGTTTGTAGACTTTCTGCCCCAAGCCTTTGGGTATCTGCTGTCCAAGAGGCTCTTTTGGCTCTCAACTGTCTCTACTTTGAGCAAGGCAAGTAAGAGTAGGGGAGGGCCGTGTTGGCACGGAGCCCTCCCCTGCCTATGATGCAAACTGCCATGGCTCCTATAGGATGGCTTGCTCCATCTCTTTGCTATTTGGCTCTTCCTCTGAGGTTTTCTAGACACAGCTGGGCAAGTAATCTAGGGTGTTGTGGAGGGAGCCTCTTCCTTTGCTTTGTCCAGAGCTTCTGTGGGCTGGACCTCCAGTTTCCAAAAGTGGCAGGTAAGTACCTTGGAAGGATTGGTATTTCAGAAGATGGGTATGGTCATAACCCAGGCTGGGATTGGAGGAAAACCTGGAGGTGCTCAGTGGAAGCTGGTCCAGTACAAGTTTCCTAGTGCGAACAGGGAGCAATAACAGCACAGAAACGCAGGAACTGTATTGCATGAAGGTGAAATAAACAATGCATTTTGCACTGACGTAAACTAAGAGCATCCTACCGACGTATCTAGGGATGGAAATCCTTCCTTGACTCCTTCTTTTCTTTTCACTCCTCTTAGGCCTTTTTCCATGTTGTTTGCTGTGCCCTCACATTTCCTGTTTGCCCACCCTGATATGTGTGTGTGTGTATGACTTGTCTGCCATCGTTATGTATTTTTAAACTAAGCCGTCAGGTCTCTTGGGACAGAGACTTTCTGTTCTTTAGGAATTTCTTCAGAGCCCTTCAAGGTGCTACAGCAATTTGCAAAAGAGGCTCTCTGAGTAGCATTTCTGCATACTGAGTTATGAGGAGCATAATTTCTGAGCGTACTGATTACTGGGAACAAGTCATTTAGTGACCAGAAGAATAAGACAGCCTGTTCTGGTATTGATGTTTGATCTCCTTTAAGGGAGAGAGGGGTTGGACTAGATGAGCTCCTGAGGTCCCTTTCAACCTAAATTGTTCCATGACTACCCCATAAATACTTACCATCCTGCTTCTGCCAAGCTTGTATAAAATACCTGTTATTAGGCAGTGATGGTGAGGGGATGTGAAATGAGGTGGACTGCTGCTTTGATCCTATATGGAGATTCCAATGACAGCATGACTATGGCATCTGCCCCTCCACAGCATGCATCCTTCAGCCCTGCTAATGATACAGTGCATCTTTCCGGTTCATCTCTGTTGACCGATGTTAGTCATCTGGCATGTAGGTGCATGGTGTGCCTGCATCCACAGCTTTTCATCTTGCCTTTTTTACTTCTTTAATAGGGGATTTAGTTCTTTGAGGAGTGTTGCTGTCTAAAGCTAGCACATGGTAATTCAGCTGATGCAGCAGAAGCTCTGGTAGAAATTTCAGTCTGTTTATTAGGTGATTACAGGGGGGTTTTTTGGTCAAGAAAGTCAAACCCTTCCACATGTTAAACCTGCATCTGCTTAAATTGAGTATCTCCCATTGAAATCCAGTCCCTTCTGGGTAATGCTAGGCAATCTTTGCTCCAAACAAAGAGGGTCCATCAGTCTCTGCGGAGTGCTGTTGAAAAGAAGCAACCAAGAAGTATCTACAGCATCCAATTGTTTTTGCGTTGCCTCTAACAACCCTCATTTCCAAGCTTGCAAAGGCAGTCTGATCCTCCTTGAGCCATAGCTTGAGTGGAGTTATTCATGCCATCTTCATCTGCCTTGGCCGGCAGCCCTGCTTGGGGAGCGAACAGGCACAGCCTGAGCCTCGCTTGGCACTTGAGGCTGTTGAGTAGAGGGCTGGTGTAGAGAAGGTGCCAGCACTGCTGACTTCTGAGCTAGCCTGTGAAAAAACATGTTAACCGCTTTGCTGCTGTTGGTGGACATTGCAGAGATGTCCCTGGCAGCTTTGTTAGCTCAGCAGGGCTGAGACACAGAAGCCGGGCAAGCTGCAGCTCTCCTTTACACCTTACCTGCTGCTTACCTCAGGTTTGTCTCTTGTGGTGGAAAGTTAGGACACAGGAGGGCAGCAAGGTGACCCAGAGAGATGAGCTTCCAGCTGAAACTGAGCTGGGGCTCTGAATTATTCTGTGGGGTGGTAAGGGGACAAAACACCTCCCACGCACCAAGGGAAGTTGACTGCTGCAAAAAAACCCAAATGCAGATCTCTGACTGGGCAAAATCTCCCCAGACACATCCTTTTGTAAAGCACTTGCATTGTACCATTAAAAATAGCTTGGTGCGTTCTCCACTTGCTTGCTGAATGCTGATGCCTGTAATTCTGTGTCATCCTCACAATCCATTCTGCTTTGAGCTTGGCTGCCTTTTTGTCTGGCACCTGAGCAAGGTTCATTCAGCAGTAACCGATATAAAGATAAATGCGAGCTCTGTTGGAGTCTAGCAGGACGGGCAGGAAGGTGAGGAGGACTGAACTGATCATAACTGGGAGTCAACCAGCAACCCTAAAGGAGCAAGGCTTGGTATGATTACCCATGCTTTCTGTTGCATGGTCAGAAGCAAGGATGAGTGAGCTCTGCTGGCATGGAAGAGAGTTGGAGGATGTTGAAGCTCTGGGTGAATGTCATGATATATCTCTCTTTTTGTTTTGAAACTAGGATTGAAAGAATATATATATTGTACTTAAGTGCCTGCCTGGGGTTGGTAAGGGGAATATTGCTGCTAGTTTCCCACGGTGGATGAGTTCATCTGGTTTGCCACCCACAATAGCAATGATGTTACAGATTAAGAGAGAAGGCCTGTGTTACAAAGTGCTGCAATACCCTGCTCTCAGTAAAGAGGCTAGGCTGTAGGATTTCGTGCATGAAGAGCTATGGCATTTGACCAGCAAATCACAGCTTGGTGTGGTCAATTGGCACGCTTGTCCAGGGTGGTGGGGATGGAGGAAGACCTGTAAAACACTGACCCCTCTGTCACCTCAGATTAACAGAACAAAGCTATCTCGTGATGCATCACAGCCCCCAACAGGAGATAGTCTGGCAGAAATATCAGCTTGGGCTTTGCCTAGTTTTCTAGGTAAAAGTAATCCTCCAAAATTCAGAGGGGAGCTATAGTAAAAGGCCTGAGCTGACAAGTGCTAATTCATCCAAAACCTGTGTGCAGTTTGACTATTGTGTGCATGTAGGAAACTCAAAAAGCCTTGAACCAGGTCAGAAAAGTCTTGCAAAACATATTTGCTGTCCTGGGGAGTGTCTCATCCCATGGAAAACCAGTGTAACCTCTTGCATTTGAGTTGAATTCTGGTTCTTCTAAGGAGGGTCAGAGTTCAGCAGGTGTAGAGTGATGTAACTGTGGACATTGGCCTCTGCTGACTGGAAACCTGTGCTGAGATCCGCACCTCAGTTTGCACTGGTTATCATCAGAAACTGCATAAAACCTACCAGGAGGCAGCAACATCATTGTTCTTCAGTGAGACCAGGGGTCCTATTTGCCATTTAAATGTGGGAGACTAATGGCACTGCATTGGCTAGGTGCCAGGAAACTGCCCCTGTGTTTGCTAGGTGCTTGCTTCACCAGCCTTGGCCTCGCCCATGACTGTCCATGTGCCTTGCTGAGATGGACACTCTTTTTGCTTGGTGTTGTGCGTAAGAAGTGAAATGCTGGCATGTTCATTTGCAGCCTTGAAGAACCACAGCTCAATGCCATGCTTTCTTTCTCGTGTTGTGGGAAAATAGTACACAGGTCCTGGAGACCCTTTCTCAAGGAGACTGCAAATGTTCCCAGCAGGTATTTATGGTGTCTGACATCCTAGGATGAGGGCACCAGACCAGCCCTGCAAAAGTATCTAACTGCATACCTTTTGGGGCTGCCTTTGTCTGCTCCTGTTGCAAAAAGGCTGTTAAGCTACTGGAGATCCCCAAGATAAGCATTCTGGGCTCATGGGGTCACACAGCAAATGCTGGGGATGTCAGGCAGTGGGCAGCAAGAGCCCTTTAAAGCATTAGTAGGACTAGATTTTCCTTCTCTAGGGTGACACGTCCTCTATGATGTGTGCCAAGTTGCTCTAAGCAGAAGGTGATTTTAGCTCTGAGATGAGAGCCTGGGCAGCTCTCGGGTTGGCAGGGTGAGGATGGAATTGGTATTAGAAGGTAGCATGCTTGGGAGCTCCCTCCTCAGCGTGGGCAAAGGCAGTGATTAAATGGCTGGCTGGTCGTGGATAATCTTTGGCCTTAGCTTTTGTAGGCTTTAAAATGAAAGCTTGTGTTTATACTAAAGGGGAAAACCATATAAATCATGTTAAAAGCACAAGACTAAGAGGAGGAGATACTGGCCTTGTCATTTAGAATCTGAATGAGTTCCCTTCCCTGCATTCCTGGCTTTTCCTGACTGGATCTCCAGACTGACCACCACAACTGCAGTCAGAAATTTTTCTGGGAATGGCAAGCCTGCAAATGCTTAAATGCACCTAGGTTGCTTTGGTGGAAATGCTAGGAGGCGATTGCATTTGCAGTCATAACCCACGCAAAGTTGCTGGCACATCAGGTGGTGGGAGGAGATGAGGGACTCCTTCACTTGGCTCAGCTGCAACCATAAGAACCAGCATGCCTTATGGGATGAGGGGTGCATGAGAAAAACTTATCCCCTTTCCTTTCATCCCTGTGTTCCTGTCTGTGGCTTGAGCATGAGCAGCCCCTGAGCTGCTCCATGCCCCCAGCCATATACCTGAGGCTGGCCGCCCCCATGTCAGTGCTGCCACATGCTTCTACAGCATGTCCCTCATATGGTGTGAATGCACCAGCTGGCACTTTGCTGAAGGACATCTTGGTCCTTTAGCCATGTCGTCAAGTTGAAAACACCTTCTGGAATGAGGCTGGAGATGCAGACGGGTAATGGGAGATGCAGGAAGGCGAGCAGGTGCTGCTCAGGTGCAAGCAACCCCTTGCATGGCTCCCCACCGTGCTGCTTCCAGCCTATGGGAATTGAAAAGAGGAGAGGGGAAAAAAAAAATCATGAGGTCATTAGCAGGTGGGCCTGAAACCCTAGCAAAGGTGCAGTGGCTACCTCCTGGTTATATGCTGTGGGAAAAAGGGGAGTCTGTCCCTTCCTCTCTTTCTAAAGCCCTCCCTGCATGGAGAGGGTCATGTCCCTGCAGAGGGATGCCTGCAGTGTGTAGGGAGCTGAGATGGGGAGTGAGATCTGCTTGGATGAGGCTGGGGAGAAGTCCTCTGTCTGCCCTGGGAGAACCCACTGTGGATCTGTGGGCAGTGTTAAAATAAGGCAGTGGATTGCAGTGTCATCTCCCCTACATCTTGATACTGCTGGGCCTTGCAAATGTCATTGCTCGCTGACCCTGAAATATACAGGGGAAAGGTGGACAAGAGGACTTTGCATCTGGGATAGTGGATGTGGTTAGTGGCATTTCCTAGACTCATTTTAAGTAGCAAGAGAAAAAAATACCACTTTTCCATCCTCAAGCAGTGAAATCTTTTGTGCTGCCTTTTAAAAGGACCTTGAGTAGATGCTAAGAAATAAACAGTGGTTACATCACTTCCAAAGCGGCTACTACATGCACCTGCCAGCTTTGTCCCACTGCCACCCTGGGGGATCATTAGTGCTCCAAATTCCTCACCCTTAGAGAAAGCTTGCATTTCTCGCTGGGAGGGAGAAGCCACTGTGCAGTTTATGATGCTGTGAGTGGCAGAAGGGGGTCAGTAGATGGGCTGACGTTCACAGCAGATGGGATAGAGCAGGGGGACACATCC
Organism: Clamator glandarius; assembly: GCA_033459285.1. NCBI lineage: Eukaryota > Metazoa > Chordata > Aves > Cuculiformes > Cuculidae > Clamator > Clamator glandarius. The sequence goes on from JAUNZM010000125.1 coordinate 2,393,825, forward strand.
TGGAGTTTTCATAACCCTGTACCATTTGCTAAGCTAGGTTCATCAGCCCCTGCCAGACCTGAGCATCTTTCTGGGAGAGAGCAGAGGACGCTGCAGTAGCATCGCCTAGGGCCAGAGACACAGCCGTTGCCTGGCAGCTGCAGGTTTCCAGGGAAACCAGAGGTGCTAACTTGTTAATGAGCCTCGCGTCCCTGATTGCTTCTGCAAAATAATAATAATTAGTAATAGGCTCGTGATTTAGGAATCCCTCAAACAGCATGAGCTTGCCGAGGGGAGTTCACTAAGTGCCGAAGCCCTTGAAAGAAATGAGTGGATGGGGAGGTATAAAAAGGTGGAGGGCTTGTTAAAAGCACCACATTTTAAATCTTAGGTGTCTGGAGATCTAGAGGCCAGTGGGTTCCTGGAAGCATCCTAGTGGTATGCCTGGGGCTGGTTGTAAGGCTGACCCAGATGCACGTAGGAGACCTGGCCAGACAACATCTCACTGCAGGGCCCAGAGGACACGGATATTTCCACAGCTGGGTTGTAGAGGTCCCCAGTGGAGACAGCAGTTCTTCAGGAACAGCTGTTTTGGTGGGTTACTGGGGACAAATGAGGAGGCATATCCACGTGGTGCTCTTATCCCTTGGTAAACTCAAGTTGGAGATGCCACCAGAAGAGTGTGTTCCTGGGATGAGCATCACTGGGAGCATGCTGTAGAACCAGTCTCACTTATGTGATGAAAATACATTCATGGGGTCAGAGCTTCTTCCTGCAGCAAAGCTGGCCTGCCCAAGGCAGTGAAGGGAGCATCGCCCCAACTGGACCATGTGTGGAGGGTATTGCTCTCCAGGACACACCTACTGGCTTGGTGCAGAGTGGACATGCGAGTTAGTGAGGTTTATGGTAGCTACAGAGACATGATGGCCTTCCAGTTCATGTCTCCAGTACAAAAGAAACCAGATCTGTGCCTTTCCCATACTACATGTCTCAGCTGGGGACTTTGTGCAAGATGAGTTATATAGGGAAGTGGCCTCCATCTCAGTGACTTTCTTGGGCCAGCACAGGGATGAGTTCTCGTAGTTCGTGAGGCCACAGAGGTAGATTCAGGCTGGGGCATTTTTCAGGTTTTCTTACTTTCTTGCCTGGTCTTACCAGAAAAGGGTCACAGCCAGGTTGAACACTCGTCCTTAGCCCTTGCAGCCTGAATCTTTGTCATGCTCATGATTCACATGGCCAGTACCCCTCATTTGACATGCATGTCTGTGGAGGTGACGCTGAGGACAGAGTCCCAGTGAATGGGCAGGTAGCCCAGCCTGTGTGCTAAGCTCTGCCCATCTTTCTGTCCTGCAGCTGCAGCATGGCCTCTCCTGCTTGGCTGTCCCCATTCAGCTAAGCCATGTGCCCATCTCCTCATTACAGGCACTCCAGGGAGAGGTGGGATTAAAGGATTATGGTAATGTTCTTCAGGAACTCTCAAGAAGATTAAGATGGCTTTAATAAACTGATCAGAGAGGGACACAGCTATGTTTCTGAAACCCTAATTTAGATTCCAGGTTAACCTTTTCCCCTGGTCTCCTGCCACTATGGTGAGAAGATTCCTTGCTTCAGCAGTGCTCCATGCTTATGGCTGTTCCTTCAGTATTCCTTTTGACCTATCTGAGCAGAAGCAGGAAGACATCTTCCTTTATTCTCCAGTAGCCTTCCCAGATACAGAGGCATTAGAGCTCATTCTTCTTAGAGAACATCTCACAAACAGACCTGCGAGTTACTGTGAAGGTCTTGTAGGCTCTTCTGTTGCCTGGGGTACCTGTTAACGAGCAATGAACCCACTACCTCTCAGTCTAGCTTCAAGATGTCCTGTGGTTGCTGGTAGAGAAGTGGCTTGTCTGCCTTTGACATGGATGGGCATACTCTTAAAGATGTTGCTGTGTCTTGGATCTATTGCTCCATATGACCTTACTGAGTCAATCATCTCCATCCCCCATAAAGGCTCCCAGAAAGAGAGGCAGAATGGGCCTACCTTGCCCTGCCTCCCTTCATGTCTTTTGGGTGGAGCTGGGAGTGGGACCTGTCTGATGTGTCACATGTGCCTGCCACCAGGTCCCACTGGGCATGCTGCAGCGGATGTTTATGCAATTGTTCTATAGGAGGGTGGCTGTTAGCTGAGCTGGGAAACCTGCTTTTTGTCTCCTCCAATCTCTGCCACCCAAACTCCCAATTATCTGCCAGAACTTCATGCATGGGAAGCCTCTTCTGAACAGGTTTCTCTCAGAATGGTTAGGCAATCAAGGATCAAGAGACCTTTGTTATCTTTCCCAAACCCTTCTATTTGTGTCTGAGATCCCCCCAAAGTTTAACCCTTGTTCATTATCTGGAGAACAGATACTGCGTTATCTCCAGAGATACAGTGCAATATCTTCCCCCGTGTTGGATCACTCCTTCCTCCCCCTTGAATCTTTCACTCTTGTCCCTCTGCCGCAGTACTATACCCATCTTTTTTTTGTTTATTGACTCCTTCTATTCCCTTTTCATTTCTTGGATGTAATTGGAAGAGCTGAGAAGAGTTCACAGCCTGGTGTCCTGATGGCGAAGGGAGGCAGAAAGTGATTTGGGGAGTGGGGTGTGAAAGGAAGACAAGGGGAAAAGCTGGCTAATTTGCATCCTTTCTGAATGCCCTGGTTCTATAGCCAAGGTACAGCAGGGGGTCTTCTGGCAAGGCGGTAGCGACGTAATGAGGTGTGTCATATCCCAGCAGGAGCCAGCTTCACTCCCCTTTAGACTCCTTAATTAGAACTGTTTCAATTTTTAAACCCTCTCGGAGGAGAGCTGGGGGATGTGGGGGAGCAGGGTTCTTGTGGTGGGGGGACCGCCAGCCGCCTGCTGAGGGGGCAGCTCTAATTGGAGTCAGCACAAAGTGCCACAAAGCAATACAAGCTTGCCATGGGGCTGGGGACAGTGATGCTGTAGTGCTGCAGGGCTGCCAAAATGCTTTGTGCCAGAAGGGGCCATAACTATTGTAGTTTTGGGGGGCTTTCCCCATCCCCCCCCTTAATTTGAATTAACATGTTGGCAGAGGCAGCAGGATACAGGCACAGGAGAGGATTACACATCCTACTGTGGCCTTGTATTGGGAGCTTGAATCCTGAGCCTGAAGCCTAGGACATCTGCCCCATAGTTTTGGAGGCAGGTCTGGTAGGCCTGGGAAGTTGAGGCTGTTTATGCTGGACTGCTGAGTTACAGCAAATGCTGCAGCCCCCATCCTCCTGTTCTGTGGCTTTCCATCCTTTTTCTGCAAGCTGGAATCCTGTGTCATCCAGGTTTTGTGACTGATAACCAAGATCCCTATCATTTCACCTAGTAGCATCTCTTACCCAAGCATCTCTCGTGTCTTGAGCTACCATTGCAGTAGGTGTCTGCACCACAGAGGCTCTGAGTGTAGAGGCTTCCAAGAACTTCTGGCTTATTCAGATCAGGGTGACTCATAAGCCTTCTCTAGTCCATAGACCAAATCCTGGCCCTGCAGAAGTCAATGAAAATCTTTACGCTAGCCTTTTCAGGCATAGTATTCATAGTCCTCCTAATTCAGATGCATTAAAGCTTCCATGGAACAGCTTGTGGGTTCTTTCTAAAACACCGTCTGGCAGGAACAAGAGGAGCCTGGTAATAGGCCAGGCTTATTTTCTGAATGACTGCAGTGGCATTAAAACCTAATGCCATTAAAAAACGCCTGCAATGACATGTGCCACTAAAACCTAAGAAGATACCCTGAGGTGAACACCCTACAGCCTGCCTACTGCTCTTACAGACCCTTGCCTGTCCTTGTCTGGCCTGTTTATTGAATGCAGGAGTGAAGGTCACCGCAGCATCTAGACTTCCAAGAGATGTCATCTTCTCTTGACTTCCAGGAGGCAAGCTAGCAAGATACCCATGAGCAGGCTCTGATAAAAAGGCAGGTGAAGTTCAGTGTGACGTGATGGATGTAGGTGAACAAACCTGATTTGGGGTGTCTGATGGGCCCCAAATGAACTAGCTATTTACCATGCAGTAGCAAAACCTTGGAGCTGTGCTAAGCTGCTTCTGTGAAACCATTAGCTCTGTGCTGAGAAGAGGTCAGAAAAACCAAATTGATTGTGAGAAGCTGTTCGGCTGGGAACAGGGAAAGGAGGAGACATCTTGCCCTGTCCAGGTCCCTGGTGTGCCTGCCTCTCAAACATGGCATGTCACGGCTGGCTGGGGTGGCAAAAGGTGAATGTGCAACAGGCAGTTCTATAGATGCTCTGACCCTGAAAGGCTCCTAAATGAGGTCTAAATGTGGTGAGAACCATAGGAAAGGTGATTAGGGAATGGACCTGCATGGCCTCTTCCAGTACAAGTAGTGCGGGTCACCCAGAGGAGACATTGGTTAGCAGATTTAGAGCAAACCAGGGGAAGGACTTCATCATAGCTGGCAAACCATTCCACTCCCTGCTATCAGCCACTGTACCTGCTAAAAGCCAACATGGCTTCAAAAAGCAATTAGGTAAATTCACAGAAGAAAGCTCTGCAGAGGACTATTGAAATACAAAGAAAAAACCTCTGGCTTGGGCAGCTCTGGAGCCATAGATGCCCACAGCATGTGGGAGGACATATCTATAAAGTGTATTTTGTTACACTCTTAGACTCGTCTGAAGGCATCTTCTGAAGGTGGCTTGGCTGAAGGTAAGTGTTGCATCCTGCCGAGCTGACCACTTGTTTTCTCCTTTCCTTTTTTCCCCAGGTTCAGCACAATGAATTGGCATACTGGGTGTTAGCAGTGTGAAGAGACCAGGACGGGTGCTGCCCTGCCAACCCCTTGCCCCCTTGCTCGTTCCCTTTGGGGAGACGGGTGCTGGCATCCCTGCCCTGCCCTTCTGCCCCTTTCCCCCACTTGCCATAGAGGGGACAGGCCCGTTATGGCTGGAGACAGGCTCCCATGCAAGGTGATGGACCCAAAGAAGCTGGCCAGCCTTCTGAGGAATGGAGCAGAGGGCACCCTGGTCATCGACAGCCGCTCCTTTGTGGAGTACAACTCCTGGCACGTCCTTAGCTCTGTCAACATCTGCTGCTCCAAGCTGGTCAAGAGGAGGCTCCAGCAGGACAAGGTCTCCATCACGGAGCTCATCCAGCCCGCTTCCAAGATGAAGGTAGGGGGATCTGGCCCACCCCTTTCACAATGGATTCTCAAACCCCCTTTCTCAGTAGAAAGGGGCAGGGTGGGGTTGGCCTAAAGGGCTGGTGTATGTCTGGTATTTGCATCTTCCTCTTCCATTCCCTAACCCCGGTATCTGCCGACATCTCTCTGGCACCCTTTGCTGAGCTGGAACATGAGCTCATGCAGCCACAGGGCTGTCCTTAGGGACCTGTTCGTTACTGCCACCCTAGTGATATGGCTCCCTGCTCCAAAAACCCTCCCCAGGCAAGTCTAACAGGTATATCAGCCTTAGGAGTTGTCCTATGCCAGCAAACAACCCCCCCAAAGCCTTTCTGGAGCTGTAAACTTAATCCCCTGCTAAAAACTCTTTCCCTCCCCTCTGTCATCTCTAACTCCATTCAGGGACATGTAATCCTCCTCCCCTGTGACGCCAGAAGCTCTTATCCGGTGTCATGGCATATTATCTCTCCCAGGCTCCTCTCTCTATCTCTCCTGGTTAAATAATAGAGGTGGCTGCGAGCCAGGGCGTGGGGCTGGAGCCCCGGCCGGAGCGCGGCGCCCTGGGATGCGGGGAGGGACGGGCCGGAGGGTGGGTTGCAGCCCGCCCTCCCGCAGGCTCGCTTTTACCTCCCCCCCCGCATCGCGACTTGTAATTTGATGGCAAAGCGAGGGTAATTCAGGCGATTAATGAAGCGCCGTGCCCAGCCGGAGCCATCTGCGCGGTCCCCCCCGCAGCCCGCATTGGCTGCCGGTGACATCACCCGCGGGGACCGGGGGGGCCGCTGCGGGCAGGGCGATTCGGAGCGGATTGCAGGGGCTGATTCCTGAACGGCTTTAGGCGCTCTTAAATCCCCCGGGAGAATAAAGCAGAATAATCAGTTTTTCGCGAGCTCGGAGGGAAGAGCGGCGCGGCCGCCCCCCCCCCCCCCCGCGGCGGGGGTCACCTCTGCAGTGGCCGCCGTCACGTGGAGCGGCAGCAGCGATGCGGGGGGGGGGGAGGAAGAGGAGGAGGAGGAGGAAGGGGGGAAGCGTGGAAGGGTTAACGTCAGCTGCTGCCGCCCGCCCGCAAACCTGCAGCCGCAGCGGCGCGGTGGCTCCCGGGGGGCTCGGCGGACCCCGCTCCGGCCCCCATAGAAGGCGCAGCCGCCTCCTCACCGCTCCCGGATCGTTGCGTAATGGTCCGGGTACCAGCTGGGGACGTGATCATCGGCGGGGATGCTGGCGGGGCGGGGGAGAGGCGTTGCCACCGTCTTCAATTCACGGCTTTTGCCTTTTTCCTTGTGTGTGCGGCTGCAGTGTCTCCCCGCGCATCCGCAGCCTCGGCGTTAATTAAGCCTCGGGGTACCCTTGCGGGGTTAAGCCGCTTGCCGTGGGGAGCTGGAGGGGGATGACTGGGGTAGATGTCACAGCCGTATCCTCAGCTGGCATGAAACAGGGGTGGTGGCTGTGGCTCGGGGTATCCAAACCTTTTTGTGCACGCACCTGCGAGTTTGCGTTTTAGGGTGATGTTACCCCCCGTCTCGTTTCCCTGCCTCCACCTGCCATCGCTGGCCAAGCCCTGCCTGCTCTGCCCCAGCACCGGGGTGGGGGGGAGAGGGCGGGGGGCACGGCTGGCGTTGGGAGCAGATGGCAGGAAGGGTGACATCAGTGGCGCGATTGTCCAGCCCCATTATTCCTTCTGATGGGCCTCCCTCCTCCTCCTGTTTCCTACTCCCGGCCGGCCGGGGCTGCCGAGACAAAGGCGGCCGGCAGGGATGCGGGGCTGCCCGGGCAGGGAAGGGCAGCCCCGAGCCTTCCTCTCATCCCGCTCCTCCTCACCTGCCCAGCACAAAGAGACCTCAACCTGTGCGTCGCTGCTCGGTGATTCCCCAGGTGGTGATCACTTTTTCGGGGAGGAAGCGGGAGCTAATTTAGAGCAAAGCCTTTGGACAGCCCCGCCTGGCTCTCTCCTCTGCTCCTGCTGCCTGTGCACAGGCAGGGAGAAGATATTTGTCCAATTTGTTTTTCCCAGCGCTTGCACCCCTCTTTTTCACACCGCTGTTAATGATGCATCTGGATGCTGCTGTTTGGAGTGATGCTGTGGGATAACAGCAACTCTTGGCTTTTTGTGGTTTTTGGTGGAAGGGAAGGAAAGGAGCGTTTGGTGGGAATGAAGAAATGAGGAAAATAAAAATCCCTTTCATTTTTCAATATAATATGCCTACAATCATAGCCAAACTGCCACTCCCCAAGCCCCATTGTGCACTATCTTCCCATGGTGCCCGAGTTGGGAAAAACTGCAGTGGCAATTCATTTCCCAGTGAACAACAGTCTCCCTCCAAACGAAAATGGTACTGATTCTGGTTTGGGGTTCAAACATTTCTCCGAATACAAACAATAATAAATTCTCTCAATAATAAATTTCAATAACAACAGGAATAATTTAGCTCCTCGGTGCAGTTTTGGGGGCAGAGGTTATGGGAAATTCCTGCCTGGGGTTTTCACTAGTATTTCTTGAGGGGAATGTTGAAAATTTCACTTCTTCAAGATTCCCCTCCAAATCTTTCCACCTCTCGACCTCTTCTTACTTCCTGAAATATAGCTATCTCCAAAGCAATCATAGCTGGAGTTTGAGGCATCACAAGGGCAATGGAAATATTCTATTTATTTGAGTTAAGAGCATGGCTCTGCAAGCAGCTGTTTCGCTTGAGGGAAAGTTGGGGCTTATTTCTGAGCCGTGTGCCTGGCTGCTCTTTATGTTGGTGGAAGCCCTGTTATTTCAGTGGGGGGATTCACTGTGTTTTGAAACAATATGTGACTGAGATGTCAGTAGTCATTGGGATAATAAGAATAGCTTGCTCTTATCTTAGTCCTGATCACCTATAGAGCATCATCATCCCTGCTTGGCAGGAGGAGAAGAGGAGCTGGGACCTGGGCTGCACTGAACCCCCCAGTGCTCAGGACCAAATGTCCATCAAGATGAGCTGGGGAGGGTAATGAGGGGGACTGTACTTGGCATATATCTGCTTGGGGCCAAAAGACTTGCTGGCTGGATTTGGAGACCCTTTCTGGAGGGTGACTCCAGGAATCCTGGGGTGAAGGGTAAGCCTCTTGAGAGAGCTCCTATCATTAAGATGCTGCTTCTCGGAGGGATTCTTCTGTTGTCAGCCACATCTCCGCTCTATGCCAGCACCTGGCAGGGACTGGAATCTGGCCCTGAGCATCTCCTTAGCTTTACTATCCTCCTTTGCCCCTGTTAGCTTTTAACCTTTGTACGTTTAAGGCCAGGGATGGGGCTGTGCCTCCCCCTGCGTATAAGGAGTGTGTGAGGTTGGTGGGAGCCATGGACCTAATTAAACATCTCTCTCATTTTCCTTTGTGGTGAGTAGCTGAAATGCAAGTGTGGGCTCCCTGTGTACTCCACAAGGGCTCCTCAGGACTAGCCTGCGGGTATCCTTGCCCCAGCAGGCTGGGTATTTATTTTCTGCAGCCAGGCCACACGAGGCCAGCGCTTGTTTGGCACTTACATTGAGTGAAACCTTATAACTTTAATAAGATGGAAACCGTGTCGCACATCTCTGCCGTCGCTCAGCAACCCTGCAGTAATGGCCCAAACAAAGCCTCCTCATGCAGAGGGAACACTAAATCCTATTGTGGGATAATTCTGCTCGGCCAGAGCTGATAGCTCCCCTGCAGCCACCCTGGCCTCGGCCCTGCAGCTGGGACGAGTCCCTGCTCTGCCACAGTTTGCTCACCACCTCACCCTGCCTTTCGGGGAGATGCTTTCATGGCATAGGGCTTCAGGCTGGGGACTGGGTTTTTGAGACGTGCTAAAAGCTTGATAGAAGGGCTTGAAGGCATAGTAGACCTGCTAAGGACTGGCGAGCTCCCAGCCCTAGGCTGGCTCGGCAACTGTCGTGTTTCCCTCCAGCTGTGCTTGGGATGGCCTCCCACAAATGTCCTGATTTAGAGAAGACTGAGGAAGATCTACTGGGGTAGATCCTCAGCTGACTTACCCCCAGGTGGCCTTGGTCATTTTTCAGTGTCTTAGTTTAAAATTCCCACATTCTTTTCTCTTTCCTCTTGTCCTGATGCTGCCTTTTCATCCTTTCCACAATCCCACTGACCTATGGGGTGAGCTTTGCTCTCTAGTGCCTGGCGCCAGGCTGGGTACGGGCAGCACCTTTGAGCTTCTGCTTCCTAGTGCAAAGCTGCATGTTGTTGCCCCAGCAGAGATTTCTGTCAATGCGGGGCCATCCTTCCACTGCAGCACGGAGATGTGATGAGCTCAGCTAAATCAAGGTGCCCTGCAGTTTTATTTGGATGGCACTCACGTTACCGAGCAGGGAAACACCTGCAGCAGGGTGTGAAAGCAGCGTTAATAACAGCAGCAACTCTGAGTGAATCTGTGCTGGTGGTAAAATAGGGCATGGCAGTGAGACAGCAAAAGGAGGTGGGTGTCTGTGAGTGGATCCTAGTTCAAATGGTCTCCTAAAAGGATTTTGGAGAGGGGGCAGGCATGGAATGGGCAATGAGCAACTCGAACACAAGCCAAAGGATAGAGTGTTTCAGATGTGCAGACCCTCCCTCCCTGCCTGCTGCTTCCTCCGCTTCCTCTTCTTTCTCATCCTGCAGTGTGATAGATGTGCCTTGCCTCGCTGCCCTGGAGGGCAGGCGCTTGCCTGGCATATGCCATCCTTCAGGCTATTCAGTGAACGCGCTGAGCCATGCCTCTGCAAAGATTTTTGTCTTCTTTTCATGCACATACCTTCAGGTAGGCACAGGAATGGCCACCTTGAGTGCTTCCCATGCAGTCCAGGTGTGGAAGAACTTTTGCCTGCAGACAACTGCCTGCCTGCAGGCTACCCCACCATCTCACCTGCCCTGGAGACCCTGCAGTGGAAGCAGGGCTGGGTGTTGTTTGTGGCATGTAAAGTCACATGAAAGTAGCCCAGGAGCTGCTTTCCTTCTACCACAGCACATCTCTGTGGTGTACAAGCCCCAGCATGCATTACAAGTAGAAGAAAGCATCCCCCTGAACATCCACCAAACTAAAGGAAGGGATTTCCACCCCCTCTCTCCACCCCTTAGGAGTGATGTGTAGGTTTGGGTTGAGCTTCAAGAGGGATAGTGCCTACAGTGGTATTACTGTGCACACTATCTCCAGACTGAACCCTGAAGAGCTGTGGTTTCAACCTGACTCTCTCCAGTTGTAGCACAAGTAATGTGCTGGGAGCACTCCTGCCTGCAGAACCCCAAATCCCAGTGACACCAGACAGGCTGCAGAAGAGTATCTGAGGGCAAAGGCTGGGTGGGGAGGAGGTGGTGGAAGAAGTCGCAGTGGCTTCTGAGATGCAGTTAAATAATTGCCCACCCTCAGCTTGCCGTGGGGAGGAGTGACCCTGCTTTGCATAGGATGCTGAAAAGCACCTGCAGCTGATGGAGCTGCTCTAATGGGCATCTATACTGACACACACTTATTTGTAGCCATGCAGAGTCCCAGCTTGGCTGGACCCTTCATTTGATGAGCAAAGTCATGGGGATGGCATGGAGCTGTGCCACTTGTGTGACCACTACATTCAGCTTTGTTTCCCATGGTGATGTGGGCAGGACATCCTCAGTACTTAGCCTATTTCTCTGACATCTTTTTTTTTTTTTTTTTTTTTTTTCTGTTCCCCTGCAGGTGGAGGCAGAGGAGCACCAGGACGTGGTGGTCTACGATCAGAGCACACGGGATGTGACCGGCTTGGCTGCTGACAGCTTTCTCTCCATCCTTCTGGGCAAGCTGGACAGCTGTTTCCACAGTGTCTCCATCCTTACAGGTAGGAGCCCTAAGTTACCACCTCACCTGGCACTTGTGCCTGTAGCCTGGAGTTATGGAACTGTAGCCACATGTATCCATCTGCACCTGCTTTCCCGGCTACCAGTGGTCGAGGGCAGCCCCACACATGGACTGAGGAGGCTTGAACCATGCTGGCATTGCTAGGTCCTCCATGTACATTCATTCCTTCTACACCCAGCTCCATGGCAAGGGCTGGACTTGGTTGGGTGCTCTCCTACCTCTCACTGCTGTTAAAGGGAAGGCAGGAGAGGAAATCCATGGATGTGCTGGGAAGGAGAAGGGGGAGGGAGGGCAGGGACATCACTTGGTGAGTCAAGGTCTGCTGGAGATGATAATCTGGGTGTGAGCACGCAGGTAGGAGGAGGCACACATTGCCCTAATTATAGCCCCTCTGTAGAGTGAAATGGGAGGCAGGCATCTGATGAATGAAACACTCCAACACAGCAGAGAAGAGGAGAAAGAGGCAGTGAGCTGCCAACGGGAGAGTTAAGGCTGCCTTCAATTCCTTATGCCTGGGATGGCCAGGCACCTGCCTGGCTGGCTACACACCTCTGAGCTTCCTGCCCACAGAGGGGCAGGCAGCCGTTTTCCCACACAGCCCTTTGGTCCCACTGAGCTCAGCCAGGCTCCTAGGTAGTGCTAAAAGCACAGAGATGGGAATCATCTCCGTTCCCCCAGGCCGTCCTCATGCTGTGATGAATACTGCTTTGGGGCTGAGGCAAAGGGTGCCAACCTCTCTGTCCCTGGGGCATCATTGGGATGGAGGGAGCAGCTGTCCCTGCGGACCCAGCAGCATGACAGAGCTTGGGAAGGGGTAGTTGTGATGGGGAAAGTGGCACATGCAAGTGGTGTTCAGGGAGCCTTGCCTGTGCAAAGCATGGGTGAGTGTTGTTGAACTGGAGTAGCTTCGTTGTGATGGGGAGAACAGAGCAGAGAAATAGCGCGAGTAAGCTGCCCAGTGCAAGGGATTCAAAAGCAAGCAGGGACTACACGACATCATGTTAAAGCTAATTAACATGACCTGGGTTGCAGGAGCTCTGCTGAGGCCAGTGCTCAAGGATGTGGCCATGAGATTGCTATGGCAGCCCCTGGCCTATCCCGGTAGCCATGCCTGCAGCTCCAAGGTCGTTGCAGCATAGATAAGGGCATGGCTTGGATCATGGTGCAGGAAAAGGCAGATTCTGTTGCATCTGGGAAGGAACATGCTTAGTCACCAGGATGGGTCAGGAAACAGCCTTTGCGACTTGACTCTGGCAACCCCCAACACCCTGCCCCTTTCCTAGGACTGAGTCCTGGGACTAATTAAAAGCACTGCAGAGTTGCAGCCTGATGAGAAATGCGGGCCACCAGCAGGTGGAAAAAATGGGAACCAAAATGTAGAACACTGGGCCATGGTGGCAGCATTTTACATGGAAATTGTGACTGGAAGTGGCTGCAGAGAGCATCTGGGGGGAGGCTGGGAACGCTTGCCGACGGGCGCAGCTTCCTCCTGCCTGTGGTGTGGGTAGCAGCCAGGTTGTTTTAGAGGCAGCTCTTGGGAGGTCTGAGGGGGGATGTTTGGGCTTGGCCTGATTCTGACACCTTGCCCTGGTGGGGTTTAACCCCTCAGTCTTTCCATTCTGGTCTCAGGCACCTTGTTCTGCTCCAACCCATCCCATGTCCCAGAAGAGGTTCCTGAATCCTTCCAGTATGGCATGTGAGCCCAGTGGGGAGTTGGGCTGGCAAGGGTTGCCAAAATCTCAGGGTACTCCTGTCCTTAAGTGGATCTCGTCCTGAGGATCCCCAGACCCGTGTGCCAGCCCTACGCAACCCCAAAACCTCCCAGATTCTCCATGCGCGCCAGTTCGCCTCAGCGCCATCAGATGTTTCTCCAGGGATGACACACATCCATGCCTCAGTGTGCCCGTCTTGTACAAACGCTGTGCTTGGGCATTCTTGCTCACCTCCAACCCATCATCCTTCAGACCCTTGAAGCAGCTGGTATAGGCTGATGGGTGAGGGCAGGGGTGCAAGAGCGGCAGCAAGGACCCCTCAATGGTTAACATCCCAGAAGCTGTGGCTGGGAAGGAGGAATCTGAGTCAATTATTCCCAGTCTTGGAAATCATCAGTTTCTCTTATTTTTTCCCTTTTTTTTTTTTTAATTGTGTAAGTATAAATAGAGCTGTTTGCTGCCCTCCATCCATGGGAGCAGAAAGCCTGTTGATTTATATGGTTTTCCTGACATCACACGAAGTGGTGGAAAACTGAATGGAGCCAACATTTTTCCTGCATTACGTAATGCTCCCTCCCTCCCTCCCAGCCCAGCTCTGCTATTCCTGCAGGAGCCTGACTGTTCTTTAACCTTTGTTTACTTCAGCACAAACCTTAGCTTTTTTGCTTGTTTTTGGTTATGTTTTTGCTGGGTTTTGGTTTTTGTTTTTTTTCTTCACTTTGCTCCCCCACCCCCCATCCCCCCTTCCCCTTTGCAAACTCCTGCTTGGTTTTTATTAACAGCCATTATCTGTTTATGAAGCAGCAGCAGCAGTCTGGCTCCATCGTTCCCTGATGGCTCCCGCATGCTAGCTCTTGTATTGGAGCCCAGCCAGAGCTGTAGTGTGGTGCTGAGCTGCTGGGTGCTGAGCTGCTGGGTGCTGAGCTTCACTAGCTCCTCTCAATTTGCCCAGCTACAGCAGAGGGTGCAGAGATCTTTCTTTGCGGCCATTCAGCAACTAAACCTGACAGTTGAGGGTTTGGGATGCTTGTCCAGATGATGCTCCCACTCTGTCTCAATTCCTAGTCCTTGTGCCGAGAGCTGGGCTCCTCTCTTCTGTGCCCGAAGCTGTATACCCGACAGAGATGGAATGGATGGCAGTGTGGCCAGCAGCAGTGGTCCCTGCAGCCTGGGCTGCTGAATTTGGGGCTCCCTTTCACAGGAGAGGCTCTTTTCGATGTGGTTTCATGCGTGGTGGGAGCTTTGTCTACACAATATCACACCGTGGGAGCTTTATCGACACAATATCACACTCCGACCTGAAATAGGCCCCTCGCTTGCTTTCTGAGCCCAAGTCATGAGCTTTTCCTCTGGCTCAGGAGCTCGTGTGAGATCATCTTCAGCCTCCCCCCCCCCTCCTTTTTGTACCAATTCTTCAAGGAATGTTTAAATTTTCCAGCCCTGTTCTTTCTAAATTTGGAGCGTCTGTTTACTCCCAGGATTCGGAAAGAATGTAACAATATCATCAGCAAGAAATCCCTCCCAGCCTTCCCCTCACCATCGTCCTCCTCAGCGAGTGAGCTGGCCTCGGCAGTGCTGGCTGTTACCCAGGTCCTCTCCAGCCAGCGGCTGTGGCCAGGGGCGGTTGTAATTGCACTGTGCTGGTGATCCAGAGGGGGCTGAGATTTAGGGGGAAATCTTATCAAAGGCAGGTGACTTCAGAGAAGACAAAATGAAATAGTGAAAAAGGAAAGGGGATTTCCATGGCAGGAGCTGACTTGAGCTGCCCAGGCATCAGTGGGTTCAGCGCTGGATGGAATTGTTTTAGAAACAAGGACTCAGGAACAAACTATTTTAATTAAAAATAAAGAAAAAGCACTTTTTTTTTTCTTTTGTTTTTTGCTACATAGGGACAGTCTAGAAGGAGGTTAACATCAGGGCAGCTGAATGTGACTTGGCTCATCCTTGGCTGACAATATCATGATGCTTTTGCATCTCATGTTGGTGAGAAGCCACATGCCAGCATTACATCTCCCTTGATGCCTGCTACTCTCGAAACACGTCATGCTGGGGCTGTTCTACAGGAAAAGAGAAGATGAATGAAAAAAGCCAAACTAGGCAGGTACAAAAGTAGCACATAGGCAAGGCAGAGCAGAGGGGGTTTGCTCTTAGAGTGCAGGGAGCTGGAGGCAGTGTCTGCATCCAAAAGGCAGCAAAAATACAAATGAATCTGCAAAGCTTGTCACGGCTGATGCTGAAACTGAAAGCTTAGCAAAGTCCTGAACCAGAGTTGAGGCATCTTTACAAAGCAATGTAAGAAAAAGTAATCTAAAACCTAAAAATGAAAATACCCCAAACGCCTACACTTTAGTCATCAGTCAGAAGCTGCCTGATAGGAGTGGGGAAGGAGGACACCACTGCAGCTTGTTATTTGACAGTAACTTTCCTCATCACCCACTCTGGACAGCATCATGATTTCATTTGACAACTTTGTTATGTGAGTGTGTCTCCTGGGGACATTGCACGTGCAGGATGCTCTTAGCTGGTGGACTTTGTCCTGTGATTACAGCAGTCTCGGTACATGAGCCTGAAGATGCATGCAAAGGTCAAGGCTTAGGGCTATTTCAGGGGCTCTCAGACTGCAAGGTCTAAGATCACTTGTGGGCTTAGTGGTGTGAATCCATCAGAGGTACCCACAAGTTTTTTTCTACAGTGTAATTACTGCCTCTGAACCTTGCGGAAGCACATCTGCCCACCTCTGGATGTCTCTATCCCTTAGCATAATGTGATGAACCAAAATAAGCAGATCCTTGGGTGGCAGAAATGTGGGTATGAATCAAGCTGGGCACAGGGGTAGGATGAGATTGGAAAGAGTGCTCAGCAGAACTCTCAATTTCTTGCTTCTTGCAGATTTGGAAGCTTTTAAAGAACAGCTTTGGAAGTAATGCGCATGGGGATCATGGTTGTTATTCATTTGCCCACATTATACTTGGGAATGGAAAAAGAGTAAGAAGTGCTGTGGAGGTAGTTACACCTGGCCTTTCTCATGGCATAGGTGATAGAGCGCAGGGCGATTACGTGTGGTGATGCTTTTCTTTTGGCTGTCCAGAGGACTGGAGGTAGCACACTATTGCCAGCCTGGTGGGGGAGGTGTTTTTTTTTTTAAAATCAAGTGGTAGCACCGAGGTTTGTGACTTTTACAGTCCTAGAGGTTTAGGTAAATTTTCCTCTTTTGCACAAAACATCCTTGGGTCCATGGCACTAGGGGAGTTGCTTTCTTTCCTTGCAGCAAAGCCATCTGGGACCACTTTAGCCCAGGCAGAACTGTGTTGTCTCATCCTCCAGTCCCCATCCAGTCAGTGCTGGCATTCAGCCCCAGCCACCCAGCCCAACAGCTGCCATAGAGAGTGCTCCTAGTCTCTGCAGCCCAAGGCACAGCATCAGAGTAATGCACCGTGGCACAGCCTCTGCCACAACCGGGAGATGCTTGAGAGAGTTTTGGCCCTGGCAGAACCGGCGGCTGCATCCCTGGGAGGGGTTAAGCCAGGTCACATATGTGCGAGCTGATTGTATTCCAAACCTATGCTCTAAACCTCCCTGTTTAGCAACGCTGTCGTCAGACAACTTGTTTTCCCGATTCTATAATTACCCCAAGGAGCTTCCCCTCCCCCTCCGGCTGCGTTTTTAACCATCAAACCCAGAAAAGGCGAGCAAAAGGGTGGAAGGCAGAGAGGGATGGAGGAGAAGGGGCTTAGGGAAGAGCAGCCTCTGGTTGCCAAGATGTATGAAATCACCGTGTAATTTTGTTTCTCATTTCTGGAAAGCTGATGGGAGGAAGGCAACTTCCCTAGTAAGACATCCCGATGGGCAGGAGCCACTGCCCAGTTATGGTTTCCTTCCTTTTGAGAAACCTGCCTCCCCTCATCCGCCTCCACCTTTCCCTGGGCCCACACTGCACGCTTGTAAAAGGTTGGTGCTGGCAATTATAATAAGGTCTTGTCCTGGGTGGAGAGAGGAACCACTGGCCACTGCCCAGCTGGGCTTGTGCCAGGCTGTAGATATTGTCACAATAGCTAAACAGGTGCTGAACAGGGGCTTGTTCTGCTCCCTGCTCTTGCAAGTGGGTTGCATGAGTCTCTCCAGCCTGTTGCAGCAGATGTTTTTCCAATGAGTGCAGTGGCAATGAGAGCAAAGTGGGGCTGGAGATGCACCTCTCTCCTAAACAGAGGCTGGAGGCAGGACAGACAACAGCTGTGCCAGGGGGAGTACCTGGGAGAAAGGGCTGAGAAGCAGCAGCTGATGTGTGGGATGTATTTCTGCACTGCAGATGTTGCCATTCATCTCTCTACTTGCCAGCTCCATGATGTCCCAGCATCAGCTCCCAGCCCCTGCTGTGGTCTTGGCAAAGGGATAGAGAAGATGGGAAGGGAGCAGGGAGGAAGATGCTGACTGGGGAAAGATGGCTACAGGTGGCATCTCCGTGTGGCTGGACCTCACGCTGGTGGAGGAAGGGGATTGGTGTCTACTGGCCAGTACCAAAATAATGTGTCGAGAGCTCTTGCAAGACTGAGGGAGTTAAGCAACCAGAGGACACTGGGGGAAGGCAGATGAGTGCTTGTGCGCTGCTGGGTTTGGGACAGGTTGATGACTGCATCCCCTAATTCACAACATGCTTCCTGCAGCATCCCCCTCGGCTGCCACAGAGCAGCCGGCCAGCCAGTGTTGCTGCATGACCCAGCAATGGTTTCTACCCCAGTGGAGCTGAACCACAGCTGCAGGAGCAAGTCACAACTGAATCACCCGACAGGATTGGTAGAGCAACACAGGCACAGCAGTGGTAGGAGATGGAGTCATCTTCATTGCCACCAGCATCATGCACCCTCTCTTATAGGAATAGAAATGGCAAATGTGGGGGGAAAACAGCCCCCTGAGGAGCTGCTGTGAGAGCCACTTCCCAAGCATGGCTCTTGGGGAAAGGCTGCTCCTCTCTCTTCCAGCCTAGTTGGAGCATGCTTTGAATTTTATCCAACCTCTGACCCACATCTGATAATAATCAAACCATATTTGTTACACCAACAAGGCTCGCTAGGAGGCTGGCTCCACTCGGGGGAGGGGGGGAGGGGAGAGCACTTAGTTAATGGCGATGACCTCATCTCATGTGATGTCATTCAAAGGAAAAACACTGAAGTCACTCACATATGGCTCAGCCTGGGTTTTTTCAGCCCATAAAGCTTCAGATTTTCAAAGGCACAATACATGCGCTCCCCACCCCCACCCCAGCTCCTCCAGTTACTATAATCCTGAATGACTTTCTGACAGCCTGGGCGCAGACCTATAAACTCATAAGGAGCTGTGTGAAGGTGTATTAAGGAGTCTCGCAGGTGGGGAGTGGGGGGGACTAATTCTCTCCCTCTGGACAAATGCAAAGGTGAAAACACGTCATCCCTCACCTGCATCAGAAGCTATTGCTGATTGATAGACCCCAGTGGGACTAGGGAAACCCATTATTACATGTCCCCTCTTGCTAGACTCCTCCAGGTGAGAGGGCTTTGGCAGAGGGTACAACACCTCCAGACCACAGTCCTGCTCTGCTAGGACAGGGAAGACGACTCCATTCAATGTGGCTGTGCACAAGTGTGAGCAGCTCGGTATCAGCCCCTTTCTCCAGCTGCTGGGGCCCATTCCCCTCCAGCTGTTTGAAGCAACTCCAGAATAAGCATCCCTCCTGGGTGATGCTGTCGGTGGAGAGATCAAGAGGAAAATATGAACTGGTTGGTTAGGGACCTGCTGCCCGGTCCCCAGCCTCTGTCCTGTAGCAGAGAACGCTGGAGAAGTTATTTAATCTTTTGTGCCTCAGTTTCCCTCTTGGGAGGCTGAGATCATGGCATTGCCCTTCCTGGCGCTGAGGTGCAAAGTTAAACATCTCTCGGAGGATGCGCGTTGATCCTGCCAGGTGCATCTGGGGGGAGGGGGCAGCGCGGGGCACAGCTGTGGCATGCCCGTCACCGGCCAGGGGACAGCAGGGGTGAGGGGGGTGATGCTGCACTCCCTCTTCGGCACAGGGTTTGACCGCTGAAAGGAGGTATTGTGGGCATCGCCTTCATCTCCAACCCCCCGTCCCCAAAATTAACTTCGCGAGGCCAACCCCGGCGCGGTGGGGGCTTCGGGCGAGAAAATTGCGGGTTGCGCCTTTAAGCAGGGAGCGGAGCGTGTGTCCCGGCGTTCTCCTGCGTGTCTGTGTGCTGAGTAAGGAATGCGGTCGCATGCCTGACCCGTTAGCTATGAGCGCGCCGCCGGATGGACCGGGCTGAGCTCATTCACGCTGCAGCGGGAGCCGCGCTCGCAGAGGGGGCTGCGCGCCCCGCTCCGCTCCGCTTCCTTTTCATACTTTTTATTTTTTCAGCCCGAAGGCTGGAGCCGGGGGTGGCCGCGCTTTGCCGCAAGGGGGGCTTCTGGGGGGCTTGTCGGGTTTTGTTCGCCTGCCGGCTGCGGTTTTGCCAAGGCGAGAGGTGCCCCCGCCAGCCGCAGCCCGGATGCCCGTGGATGTGATGCTCGCTCCCTCCGAGGACCAGTTCTGGACCGACACGCGCGAGGGGCAGATGAAGCTGAAAATAAGGGTGCGGAGGATGAAGGAAAGCAGGGACGCGAGAGGTTCGTCAGCCGGCCGGCTCCTTTCCTTCCGACTGGGGCGGAGGGGGAAGTGGGAGCTGCTTCGCTCGGGTTTCGGAGGTCGCCGGGCAGTGGGCACAGCGGGGCCGAAGCGGGAAGGCTGCCGCCATGGGTAGCTCCTCCGGGCAGCGGGGAGGCTGGCATCACAGCTTCCCCACCCGCTGTGGCGCCCGGTGAGGCTGCCCGGCCAGAGGGGACCCCTTGAACCTTCTTTCTCAGTCCAGGCAAGCTTGGCGAGGGAGCAGGTGGAGCAGAGGAGGAGGAGGGATGGAGGAGGCTGCGAGAGCCAGAGCTGTCTGTGCTGCTGGCATCTCTGCCTCTTCGGGCACTGGTTTGGAGGGGTCAGTGAGGCTGCGGGCATCCACACCCTGGGCCAAGGACGAGGGAGGGCAGCGAGGTGTGCGAGGAGCAATCGGCTGAAAGAGCGCTGTGCTGCTGCCTGCGCCCAGGCAGCTGCCCAACGGAGCCATTTCGCTTCACTAGCGCGTTGCTGCCTGCCCATCTTCAGGGGAATTTCTTTCCGAAAAGAGTTTTCAGTGTTACTGCCTCCCAGGCCAGGGTGAAGGGCAGAGTGGAGGAAGGATGTATTAACTGGAGCAGCTTTAAAACGTGCTGAGCCTGGAACAACCTAGGTGACCAAAGGGTTGAATCAAGCAACTTCCCCTTCATCACCATATAAAATGGGAGCTTGCTAAAAGTGCTTGACAGGTTTTTGTGGCATGAAGCACATAACCCAGTGATGGTGTCATTAGTAATAAGTCACTCCTGGAAATGACACATTTTTCTTTACTTAGAACAAGTAATGCTGCTCCAAAGCAGGCACAGTCACCGGTGGAAAATCAAGCCCAGCAGCTCAGGGAGTGTGGCTGTGGCTGTGGCTGTGTGGGTGGAGGGCTTCCTTTCTGCTACTTTTCTTTTTCTAAGGAGCTTTTCCACTCGTTTGTGAGAACAGGACGAGGGTCTGGGGCCAGTGTGCAAGGCTGGGGAGTACTGATGTGGGTTAGGAGGCAGCAGGTTGATGTAGGAGCAGATGGGCAGAGACTGTTTGGGGTGACCACTGGGGAAACAAGGAATTCACATGAATCTGTAATAGGGCTGATTCATTGGCTTTCTCATCCCCATTTTGGGGGGGGGGTGGGTAGAAAAAAAACCACAAAAAAAGAGCGAGCAGTGGGGTGATGAAATTTGGTGTCAAGTGAAGGTAAAGAGAAACCAAGGCTGAGTGGAGAGAACAGGGGCTGGGCAGGGGAATGCAAGCAGGCAGTCGGGGACTAGGTGAGCACCAGACATCTGTCTCCAGTGCACTGAGATGAGTGGAAGTGAAGGAGCATAAACCAGGAGAGGGCGAGATGACCAAGCTGTGGAGCACTGGGATTTCACCCAGGTGGGTGGAAAGGCTGCACCAGGCACTGCTGACAGAGCTGGGTAAAAGCAAATGGGGCTGCGCTGCCAAGAGGGGAACAGTGAGGATGGAGGCAAGGGGAAAACTCAGAAATTCCCCAGGCAGCAGGAAGTGCTGACAAAGACCTGGAGCTTCCCAGAGCATAGTGAGTAAGGGTGGCAGTAAGCAGTGTTTCATCATGCCATTCAGTTAGCTGCCGGCACTGACAGGCTCCCACCCTGCACAAAAGCCAGGGAGATTACGAAGAGGGGTTTTCCCAGTGGCGCTGGGGGTTGACATGTGGTGCGTCTGGCCCCTCTGCTTTTCTTCCTTTGATTCAACCTGCTGCAGACATGCTTGTCCAAACGCTCAAGCGTACTGCCCTGCCAAGGCTAAAAATGATGCAGGCAGAGGCGGGGGTTTCATAGGTCCCCCCAGCTCTCATCATCTCTTGTCATGCCACCATTCAGCAAGGTGGTTTAATACTTGGGAGATGGATTTGTCAGGGCACTAGGAGCACCGTGTCCCCAGGGGGCTGGGTTGGTAGGGAGGGGGCATTCAGGCATCATCCTGGTCACTGAGCCAGTACAGCGGTGGGGGAGCCATGCTCGTGTGGTGCCTGCTCTGGCAGCAGCCGAAGCATATGCTTGCTTGCATGCCCCCCCTGCCCCTTGCCACGTACCACCCTGGCAGTGGTTTTCAACCACTAATGCATTTTAATGAGAGCTGGGCAGACCCTGGTGTTTTTCAGCCACCCATGGCTTTAGGAGGGCGAAGGATCTTCAGAACAAGCACAGGCACAAAATATACTAGTGGGGCTGATGCTGCCACAAATGCTGCAGCACTTGAATGAGGAATGGTTCCTGAGCAGCTCCAGCTGCTGCTCTTTAACACTCATTATAGGAGCAACGAGGGTGGGCTATAAACCACCTCTTTATACCCCCCATAGGTCTCCTGCTAGATCCTGGTGTGAGGGTTAGGAGTGAGGAGGTGTGGGGTGCTGTGGCTGCTGGCCTAGGGAAGCTTTCATTTCTGGCTGTGCCTATTCCTCTTTTCCTTGCTGCTGCACACTGGCACAGTGGGGTGACATGTCACCTGTTCCTCCCCGTTTCATGCTGGAGAGCTTTGTGTTGAATTTGCTCTACCATGCACATGAGAGACTGGTGAACAGGACATCTCCCTGCTGTTTGGCGCATCTCATGGAGGTGGATGGGCATTTAGGAGACTCATGGGGCTGGGGTATTCAAGAAGCATGTAGCACTCCTGAAGAGCAGTTATGGGGTGAGGCAGGTACCCTAGGCACTCTTCTGATGGCTTTTTGCAGTCAGCGAGGTGTAGCATCAAGGACAAGTTGTTGGGTTGTTTCAAGGGACTCTGAAGGAGCTGAGTCCATGGGGCCAGAGATGAACAGGCAGCCTATCACCATCAGAGCAAGGTGTAAGAGGGTTTTTAAGCTCCGTTGTTACCGTAACTCCACTGCACACTTCCAGTCTAGGAAGACAGCCTCTGTGCAGAGAGCAACAGGGAGCCCTGCTTAATGTGTCCCACACCTCTCTTATCCCCAACAGCATCTCCCCTAACATCCCATGCAGCTCAGTGGATTATGAATCCCCAGAGACCACCTGAAGGCAGGTTCCTAGCCTGGCAGTCCCAACACCTCTCTCCTTTCACCTTCTAATCTCCTTCTGTCCCCATCAGCCCAGTGCCAGCACTGGGACTTTTTGTACATTTTGGTTATCACTGTCTAAGGGCCTTATGGAGCTGCTGATGCAAAGAGAGATTGCTAAAGGGGAAAAGTTGTAGGACTCCATAACAGTTGCAGCAGTGCTGGTACCACAGGTGCTACTGGTGAGTTCCCCCTGAGCTGATGAATAGGTTTGGGAAGGATTCCTAGGCTGGCCACCATCGCTCTGCAGCATTTGTTCTCCCAATAAGTCCAGTTTCACTGGGACGTTGTCATTCAGCTGGAAAATGTGCAGAGAGGAGGGTCTGGCAACGATGGGAGCAGGGAGGAAGTTATAGGGGTGCTAAAGGGTTTTAGGCCTCTGGAGGAATTGCTGAATGAGCCCTCTGAAGGTTGGGGGTGATTTTTACCCCTGAGCCCTCCTAGAGACCTGTGTGATGCTGGTTTCTCCTTTCTCCAACTTCAGCAGAGGCTGTGAAGTCATCCCTACTTATGGGTTGATTCCTTCTGCCCAAACATCCCCCCTCTTCTCCTAGGCCTCACCTCTGCCTTAGGCAATGGCAGGAGGCAGGAAAACACTGGATTTTCCAGGGAATGGTTTTGGGAGCCCTCTGGAGTGCTAGAGCCATGAGCAGTGATGTGCTGTGTAGTGACCAGTTCTTCCTCAGCAAACCCTCATCACGCTCAAGGGGAACATCAAGAAGAGAGCAGAAATCCCCAAGTACCTACTCCATCAGATACAAATCCTTCCCGAGCTTAATTCCCCATCTGCAAAGAGAAATGGCACTCCTGGTGCCAGCACTGTGAATAAAAGAGGAAAGGCTAGAAAGACACAGTGCTGATCTTCACCCTGTGGGACTCTGCTGCTCTCTCCTAGGAAAAGGTGGGACCCATGGCCCAGGGAATGGAAGGGGGAAAGCCCAGGTGTCAGCTGGAGCCCAGCCAGGGATATTCACTGCCTTTGGCATTGTTTTGAAGAGCTGCTTTGCTTTGTAAAAATGAAAGGCATGCTAGAGCAGCCAGTGCAGGGTGGGGTGAGCATAGGTCTGTGGTTGGGATGACAGCCCCATCTCTAGTGTTTCCCACAAGCCCAGGCTGCCCTCAGCAGGTTGGATGGGAGCATGCCAGGGCTCCCAAACACAGGGTTAAGGCTTTACTTGGGGCAAGCTATAGGCATAATTTTGAGTGCCAGTGTCCTCCAGTTGCCAGCAGCATGCCATGGTAGGCATTGCAGTCAAGGGTACTGCCACCACTGTCTGTGAACATCTCTACCTGCTTCTCAGCCCCCTCTGCCCATGGCTGGACTTCCCCAGACAGAGCTGACAGAGGGTCTGCTGCTGGACAAGGGCCAATAGAGGTGGGAGAGGAGGAGAGAACACGAGAACGCTCAGTGGCATGCCCCAACCTGCTTTTAGCTATGAGATCATTACACACTCCTGGCTTTTAAAGAGTGATCTGAGGCTGTATGCAGCCCTAGGTGGCTCTTGATTGTTATGAGTGAGGGTGAGAGGCTGGAGGCTGGAACAGACACCAGTCCTTCGGGCTGTGCTTGTATGTGCCCTGATCAAAAAAATGTGCTGGGTTTCTTTGAAAAAAATCTGTGTTGTTTTGCACAAGTCCAGGGGCCAAATCTGTGCTCAGCTCAATCCCCTGCGCTGCAGCCTACCCTGAGGGTGGCTGAAAGATACTTTTCTGCAGGGTTTCTGCCCGAGCATCCCCTGGGCATCAGCAGCATTGCACTCAAGCACAGAGTGAAGCAGGGAGATTGCAAGTGTCCATACTGGGCTCTGAATAGTGATTTATGCTCCTTGGCAATGGGAGTGATGTACAAGGATGAGCAGAAACCAGAGCTGCACTGCACCTGTGCTAGGCCTCCTGCTTTTGCTCTGATTTAATGTCTCATTTGAGAGGTGACATCATTTCAGAGGGAGCCAGGGAAAAGGAAGTGCTAGAGAAGATAAGGTGTTTTAACTCTACCCCTCCCAGCATGGCTGGGTTTTGAAACTGGGAGCTGTGTTAGCTGTCAGACGGAAAAATACAAAAGAAAGGAGGAGGGAGGTTGGTTGGAGGACATCTTCCTTTTGGAGTAGTGGGAGCTGACACCAGGAGCTGCTGAGATGATTGGTGATGGAGGACTTTGGATGTTCCCAGATGGTGTGAGCATGATTTTACATGCTGCTCTGGCTTCTTCATCACCTTCACCTCCCAAATTAGGGGGGTGGATTGTCTGCAACCCCAATCATACCCCACTAGAGCATAGATGCCACACCAGAAGCCAGAGAAGTGCTCCAGGAGGTCAGCAGTAATGTTGACAAGGTGCTGGAGAAGGTAAATCGAGGATGTGCCACGGCTGCCCTGCTTCCAAAGGGGGGAGAGACTGAATGTTAAGGTCTTTACCAAAGGCTCATTAAATGTCTTGCTTAGAGGTGGAGATGGGCCAGGGATTCCTGTGGTGCTGAGTCCAAAGACTTGGACTTTTAGAAGGCTCTCGTGGAGGCATTCTGGTCACTTTGACAGTCAAAGGCAGTCAAGCCCCAAAGTCTTTGGGTGATGTCAAGCCACATCTACTCATTCACATGACTGGGAACTTCAAGAGAGACTGGTTGAGCTAAAACGACCTGAAGTCCTCTCTGTTGCACCAAGCTGCCGCCCAGATGTCTTCACCTGGAGGAGAATGGGGTTGGGCCACTACTAGCTAGACCTGTTTCTACCCCAAAATGTGTGATTGGTGAGTGAGAGCAAATCAGGATAGCCAGCAGCCTTACACAATCATGCAGAACATGCAACAGCATTGAATGAAGGTTTTCTGGCTCCCCAAGCTTTCTGCAGTGAGGGCAACACTTGCTGCCCTGCTGAAGTTGGTGCTCTTCCTGCTTGAGCTGGACACTGGCTTTCAGACAAGCTCATTCACATTTGAACTGTGCTTTTGACCATGCCAGGCACTGTGGCAATAGCTCTTACTACCATATGCCACATAGCATGGTCCCAGCTGGGGGTTTTCTCTTAATACCAGGCACTGAGACGCTCAAGCTGGCTATGACTGCCCAGCAGCCTGGCATGGTAAATTGGGTACTGCTTGCTGTTGCATTTGCTAAGGTATGTAAAACTGCAATGGCCTGCAGGTACCAATGTGTCGATGCAGTCTGGTGGGGCAGAAATTATGGGTTCAGCATGGCTGGGCAGAATGGGCAAGTGTAGCCATTGCAGCAAGATTTGGGCTGACCTCCCCAACCCAGGGAGCTTTGCACCTCAATGGGCTTACTTGTTGTCATCATGCCATGGCAGATTTTGCTATCAAGAAGTGACCCTTGTTCCCTCAGAGTAATAGACAAACAAGAAAAGGACTTTCTTCTTTCTGTCATTTGTCTGAATGAAGTTGCAAAGGAGGAGGGGGATGCAAGATGTCTCACGTGTACGTTAATATACAGCTGCAGCAGGAAATATCAGAGCTTGGTCTCCATTCTTTTCTCCATGTGTGCGTGACGTAGTCATCACAACGTGTCTACACTGGTTAGCAATAGCTGGTGGCCTTTTGCTCCTCAAGGTTCTGTTCTCAGTGTTGCAGAATTATCACTGCTGCATGCCAGCAGTGCCAGGGACTGATGGTCTCAGCCTTGCTGCTACCAGCTCAATGTCCTCATTTTCTCTGCAGGAGGCTTTGCCACCTTCTCATCCTGCTTCCCAGGGCTCTGCGAGGGAAAGCCAGCTGCCATCCTGCCTATGAGCATCTCCCAGCCATGCTTGCCTGTGGCCAACATCGGCCCAACACGTATCCTGCCGCATCTCTACCTGGGCTCCCAGAAAGATGTTCTAAACAAGGTATGGCCCTGTTGAGGAGACACGTCTGCCGTGGCACATCTGGGATAGCAGCCCTGCAGAGGAGCGTGGGCATTTAAGGACTCCCCTCTGTCCATGTTGGAGAACTGCACTTGATCAATCTGACCACACCAGGAGGTGGAAGGCAGGGAGTGCATAGGCAGAGCTCAGCAGAACTGGGGAGGGTGGTTGCAGGGTGAATCGTCTTATATTCATGAGCTTTAGGACGATCAAACTCTGCCTGAGTGCCTGCAGCAAACTTGGTGGTAGGAGGAGCATGGCCAGGAGAACACCTGGGCTTGGAGGTGTTGCTACCACAGCTGGAGGGAGTTGTGGGGCAGGTGACTACTTTGCACCCACTTGCCTTGCCAGCCAGGCTTCCAGATAACACCATTTTCAGGAACCCTGTGATCCTCGTGGGAGCAAGCTATGGTATTCAGCCACAGCAGTGCAGGGACAGGCAGCTCTGCCCAGGAACCCAAAAATTTGTGAAGTTTTACTATGGGGAGAGAGACTAAGAGAGGGAAAGGGCCTGTTTAAAGGTGCTGGAAGGACTGCGCTGTGATGTCATGCCAGGAAAGGAATTTTGTTTAAAGGAAAAATAGCGTCAAGAAGAAAGGAAGAGGAATTGCAGTTAAAATACCACTGGGTGCCTGTCTACCACAGGCAGGAGGGAGCCAGCTGAGTGTCCTCGCCTGAGGCAGGCAAAGGAGGAAAGGGACTATGGTGCCAGAGGGGGTTAGAAACAGAAAGGAGGGAGAGAGAAATTATATACAGGGAGTAGAAGGAAATGAAAGAGAAAAATGCCAAGAATTTGAGCCTGGGAGCTGATCTGGCTCCACCAAGCTGAGGCCAAGCTCTGCAGAGCCTGCTGGGACGGGCAGGAACCAGCTGCTGGAGAACCAGGGCTGAAATCCTGGTGCATTCTCCTGGGGAGCCAATGTCAGGCAGGGAAATTAATGGTTTCCTTCCCTCCATGCCTTCTCAGAAGGTTTTGGAGCTGTGTTTTCTTCCATGCCCACAATGTGGCCAGAATATGCTCTATTCATAGGTAGCAAAGCAGGGTCAAGTGCAGAAGTGATGTATGGTTGATGTTTCTCCTGACTACCGCATTGCGAAGGAACAATGATGACTTCTGCACTATGACACATGGAAGCAGTCTTTTATATCCATGTTTTCTCCTCATGTTTAATTATGGATCTCCGCTCGAATAGTGCAGACCAGTCACTGAGGCCCCACAGCTGGCACAGGTGTTCTCACATTTATGATAAGCAACCTGCCTCTGGTTGTACAGGTGATATCTAATCTGATGGACAGAGAAAGAGATGAGTCAGATGAGCCATAAATTTGGTGTCAGCACTGCATAGAGGTGAAGTTGGTTCTAACTGGGAGGAATGAAGGTTCGTGTGGATGCAGCCATACACACCCAGCAAGCCAGTTCCGCGAAGGATGGTCTGTGGGTTGAACCTTAGCCTCTTATTGCAGTTTTTCATCTGACTTTATTTATGTAAGGTTTCCCTTTTGCCATGTTATTTTATTGAGTCAGAAATATAGGTATTGGTGATGGCCATTGAGGGCCAAAGCAGAAAAGTCACAGAAAACAAGTCCAGGTTCACTCCAGTGTCAGGAAGAGAGAAGAGATGGTTCCCCTTGCCACCTGCCTGTGTCTTAACATGAGAACGTATGTTCACAGTGAAGAACTGTGACTAGCTAAGAAGTCTGTGAGAACTCCTGATGTGTTTCTGAGGGGTATGGGAGCAAAGACATGGGTTAACATAGGCCCTTTTTGTTGGTGAGATGCCTCCTCTCTCCCTCAGCTAATGCTTTCAAAGCTGTCAGCCAGAGTTTTTGCTGATGTTCTTTCTTACATTTTTCTATACCTCTCACACTGGGGTTCTTGGGGTTCGCAGCTGGGATCTCCTTCCAGGTATCTTTGGTCTTCCTTACTTTTACTTGGACCAAAGTAAAGATCTGCTGAGGTTCAAAGCTGTGTCATCTAAATTGAAACAACCTTCTCAGCTGATCTTTGCTGTATTACCTTATGGTCAGGCCAAGGCAGCAGTGGAAGATCCACAGGGGAAAATATGGGGATGGGAAAAGGCAGGGAATGTATGACAAGGCAGATCTTCAGCACTTGGTGTGGACTGAACTCAACCAATCATTTGATCACTTCTTTCTCGCTAGGACTTAATGACGCAGAATGGGATAAGCTATGTCCTCAATGCCAGCAACTCCTGTCCCAAGCCAGACTTCATCTGTGATAGTCACTTCATGCGCATTCCTGTCAATGACAACTACTGTGAGAAGCTGCTTCCCTGGCTGGACAAATCCATTGAATTCATTGGTGAGCTTTTGTTACAATGGTTGATTTGCTCCAGTTCTCAGCCTCCAGAACCTGAACGCTTCTTCCTCCATGGTCTTACTCCCAGCAACCCTTTCATACAAAGGGGTTGAGGGTTGGGGAGGGAGACTACAGTAATTTTACTCATCATCTCTGACCACATCAATGTTTTTCTCTGTTTCCTCTACAGACAAGGCCAAGGTATCCAGCTGCCAGGTGATCGTGCACTGCTTGGCTGGGATCTCCCGGTCAGCCACCATTGCCATCGCCTACATCATGAAGACCATGGGTATGTCATCAGATGATGCTTACAGGTGAGTTTTCCCTGGAGGGCAGGGAGGGTTTACACCACTATGCTTCACTCCAGGGAAGCAAGGCAGACTGAGTCCAGGAAGAGAGTTGAAGCTTCTTGTAGCTCTGTCTTGCCTTGGCTGAGTCCCAAGTGAAATCAAACCAAACCTCCCTTCATAAAATGCATGCTATGAGGAATGGTTGGGAGCAGTAAAACTGGAGGGAGGAGACAGTCCCAGTTCTACCCCTGGGGCTTCCCTAGGCTCCCATGGTTCCCCAGGAACCCTTCCTTTGGAAGCTCTAGTCAGAAGGTCCCCACGGAGGCTGAGGGAGTAGGTGAGAACCCAGCACCAACTGGGGCTGTCTGTGCCTCTTGGCAGGTTTGTTAAGGACCGTCGCCCATCAATCTCGCCCAACTTCAACTTCCTGGGCCAGCTCCTGGAGTACGAGAGGAGCCTGAAGCTCCTCAAGGCCCTGAAGTCAAAGGGCGACCGGGGCGAGGGGGATGCCCAGCAGGACCCAGCAGAGGCGGCTGAGGGTGGCCGGCACCCACCACCACCTACCTCAGAGAAGGCTGAGGAGGTGCCAAGAGGCACCGGCTCGGTGTCCCCCCACAGCGACCCTGAGCGACAAAGTGGGACCCCGAAGGTCCTGTCGCCCACCACCCTACAGCAGGGGCTCAACGGCTTGCACCTCTCCTCTGAACGCATCCAGGACACTAACCGCCTGAAACGTTCCTTCTCCCTGGACATCAAGTCTGCTTACTCCCCAGGCCTGCGGCAGGACCCCCCTGGACCCTCCGGCCCTGGGGACACCCCCAAACTCTGCAAGTTAGACAGCCCCTCAGGCACTGGTGGCCTCAGCCCGTTCTCCCCTGGGGTGGACAGCCCTGACCGGCTGAGTGGGCCTGACCTCCTGCTGGAGGCCAAGGTGAGGCAGCGGCGGAAGCACCGGCACCCGGCAGGCTCACCAGCCCATGGGCTCAGCCTCAATGTTACTGGGGCGTGTGCTGCACGCAAGAGCCCCAGCGCTGAGGACGGGCTGCCACCGCGGCTCGGCCAGCCTGCTGCTGCTCCTGGCACCACCGCCACCTGGAGTGGGGTGCACCTGGAGTCCCCCAGCACTCCCTCCGGTGACGCCGGCTGGTATTTTGGCACGGACTCTGGCAGCACCGGCGGGAGCGGCGGGAGCCTGTTTGCGGGCACTGGCTCGTATCCACCGCCGTTCGGCTGCGGTGGGGTGGCAGGCAGCTGTGAGATCAGACTGAGGGACAAGGCACGAGCCGAGCCGCGGGATGGGCGGCACAGCTGGCACGAGGAAGCCGGCGCTGAGAAGCAGTTCAAGCGGAGGAGCTGCCAGATGGAATTTGAGGAGACCATGTCTGAGGGCAGGGCCCGGGAAGAGCTGGGCAAAATTGGCAAACAGTCCAGCTTTTCGGGCAGCATGGAGATCATTGAGGTGTCCTGACACCCACTCGAGGTGTCCAGAGAGCGGGAACGGGGACAGGGCAGGGGGCTATTTAAGCTGGGGGGAGAGGGGAGGGAGATGGTGGGGTTTAGGGAGGGAGTATTTATACCCATGCGTGCATTTTTGGGACCGCACGTGGTGAAACTGAAGTGAAGGCAGATTAGTCTTTCCAGAGTCAGGAAACATAATGGTGAATGCTTAGTGTCCCTCTTGCACCTGCCCTGGTCCTTCCCCGCACATCCCCAGGGGATCCCAGCCCTTGGAGACCTGTGTTCAAAATTTGGGCATAAAATTTGAGTGTCAAGGGGCAGGGGTTGTAATCCTTGCTGTGGGGATGGGGCACAGTACCTGTCGAGGTACCACAGCTGCCCCTTCCCCGGACTCTGGTGCACTAAGCATGCTCTCCCATGTTTCTCTGACTAAGTAACCTAAAAATGCTGCACTGGAGCAGCCCTATACATATATAAATATATATTATATATAATATAAAGAAAAACTGAAAACTCACACAAAGGAAAAAGTAAATGGTTTTACTGCGATTTTTATTGAAACGTAAATAATATTTCAATTTTTTTGTTTTGTTTTTAATTTATTGAAGCTGTTCATTCTGGCAATGATTTGCAGACAATGTGGGGCGGTACTTTCAGCTCTATTTTTACTGTGTATGGTATTTAAATCTGAAATACGAGTTTCTAAGCAATATCTGAGGCCTGTGGCTCCTTCTATAGCTCGTGTCGATGACAAAGGTTTTCCCCTCCTCCTCTCCGGGCACAGTGACAAGGGGACAGGAGACTCTTCTGGGCACTTTTTTTCTAGAAATGAACAAGTGAATGAGCAAACCATAAAACCTTCTTACAACACAAACTGAGCCAGAAAACTCTCTTCTGGAAGTTGCTGCCACTTTTTCACCCCTTGGTCTCTGTTTGCTTTTCATTCCTATCCTGGCCATCACCCCCTTCCCAGCCATTGTCCCCATCCTGGCCATCACCCCATCCTGGCCACCCCATCCCAGCCATGCTCCCCTCCCTTCCCCTGGGCTGCCTGTCCTTACTGGAGAGAGCAAGGAGGGAGTCACCCAAAGCAGAAGGAAGGATGCCAGGTGTTACCCTCAGCTGCACAGGGAAGAGGAAGGCATTGGAGGCTGCCACAGCAGAGGTGGGGAGGGGAGGCTGGTGGTAGTTGGAATTTCTTGTTGTGGGGAGGAGAGGGAGGTGTCATGCCTGCCTGTCCCAGCCCCTCAGATTCCCCCCCTTCCTCAACCACCTTGCTTGAGAGGTACGGACACTATTTTCCCTATGGGGTGGTGAATTTTCAAGCCTCGCCATGCTTTGCTTCATATCTGAGAAACTCATGGGGAGCATGTTTGCAAGTGCCGGGACTACCCTGGCCGTGTTCCTCTCCAGGCTGGCTCCCCTCCTTCCAGCAGGTGATAAATCAGCCAGAGACAAAGCTCTGCAATCACACAGAGGGCACAACTGACTTTTTCAGAGGCATTTAGCTACCGAGCCCAGTATGGAGCCAAGCTCTTGCCCTTAAACCCCAATGTCAGGCTTGCTGAGAAGCTGCTTTCTGGAGCTGTAGGCACTGAACTGCCTCCACTGCAAGGCATGTCTCTCTCTATGGCTGTCTTTGCTTTCTCCCTCATCTCACACTAGTTTGCAAAGCTAATACCTCAGGGGTCTCTGTTCGTGCATGTATGTGTCTTGTGTCATCCTTGGAGTGATGTTTTTTTCCTTTTCTGGGTCCGTACAGTTTCTCTCCTTTTCCCTTGTACCTCCTCTCGTCATTCATTTATATCTTTAAATCAAACTACATGTGACAGAACCAAATTATCTCAGGTTTAAAACCAAACACAAAGCAGAGGTGTGAGGAGCTGCATTTGTGCGAGGAGGGGCTGCTTGCTTGAGCTCATTGCTTCCCCAGCCACCTCTGTGTCTGCAGTTGAGGCAAGTTTGCTTGGAGACTCCTATGTCTCTTTGAGGCCGGACTTAGTTTTTCTGGTTGTCCCATGGGGCCATTTGGTAAGATGCTGGGGACCCCCACGTACTCCTGCCTGGTTTCCTGAGGTGTAATGGGGAGGGATGGAGGTGGCTGGGGAGCCAGGGACCACCTGCCTCTCTCCCCACATCACTTTTGATGAGGGCAAGAGTCATCCCTCAAAAGCCCACCACCACACATCATTGCCTTCAGCAACCACCTCAAACCAGCTCAGTGTTGCCAATCTGAACATTTCTCCCTTCTGGCTTTGAAAGGATGATGATACTAAAAAGGGAGCCTAGACTCCCTTTTTAGATTCCAGTAAGCATTTGAGTCCATCCTGCAAACCATGCAGCTACTCAGCAGCTGCACTCGCAGCAGAGTCTTCTAAGTGGGAATTCATGTCAAGTCCAAGGAGGGAGAGAAAAAGAATTCATCCTCCCTCCAGGAAGCCCTCTGAGCCCAAGGTGAGTGTCACCTGCCTTGGGCCCAAGCAGCACTGCTGGCTCCCCTTCTCCACCTGCTGTCCTTGTTGGTGGCATCTCTTCCCAAGCATGCCAGAGGCTGTTGCCTGCTGATCTTTGCTCTGTATCACTCAGTTCCAGCTCCTCCCATAGCCCTCCAGGGTTGGTGCCACCGCAGATCAGCTGAGCTCAGCTCAGGCAAGTTGCTGGCAGGAGCTGGTTAGGTGAGGCTTTGAGCAATGGGGGTTAGGAGTGGAGCTTGATGATTTCCCAAGGAATTTAGTAAAAAGAGGACAACAAATTGGCACAGCCAAATGGGAAGACGAGGTGAGGCACTAGTGAGCTCTCATGTAACTTATCCTATTAGCTGACAACTGCATTACAAGTGTAAAAACGTAGCTGGAGTAAGTCAGAAAGGAGAGGGCACGTGTAGTATATGAGACTCCGAATGCTTGCAAAGCTGTAGATATGTGATTCGCTTTTTGCCTTCCCCACTCTGCCATCCCCTGGATATTCCTTTGCCATGCTTGAGGACTATGAGCACTATGGACTCCTCTCTCCTCTGAAACCTGAGAAAGAAGTAGATTTTAAAATTAGTAGGTTATAACTGCCAAGAGACGTTCATGACCCACCTCTGCAGCCTTATTTTGAAATACTTCACATTCATCCTTCCCCTTTACATTGAACATGTGCACTAGAATCCCTCTTATGCAATATTTTAAGGCTACATCCAGAAAATAAGTCTTGATGAAGCAGTTCTGCATGAACGTCTCCTGCCAGTGCTGGTCCAAAGCCATCAGGGTCACTGAGTGGCTTGGAATTAACTTAAATTACTTTCTTAAATCAAACTCTGTCTAATAGACCGTTTTATCCACAAATCAAGAGAGCTGTGACTTATCATGAGGATGGATGTGCCAGCTGGTAGCCCTCCCCATCATCTGTCAGCCAGGTCTTTTTATGGACTTCCACAGCAAGAAAACCCAACCCAAAGCCTCACTGGAACCACAAATTATCTTTCCATGGTGAACTAATGATGGTGCATTTATTAGAAGGGACCCATAGTGGCACAAGTGTGAACAGACGGTAGGAAAGGTCTCCAAAGCTGTTGAGTGCCCAACAGTCAAGGCAGTGGCAGTAGCTGAACTTTCTGCCACACACAGAACAGAGCAAACCACAACTTTCCTTCAGGCTAGAAAGGACATTGTGCCCTTCCCTCCAGCCCCCACCTGTCTCGAGGGCTGAGCCCCCTGGCCAACTTCTTCCCCAAATGCCTTTCAGGCAGCTGAGCAAAGCCAGCAGGAACACAGCAATCAGGTTGGCAACACTGAGCCAGAGCGTTGGGTCGGAGCAGGCTTGACCTTAGTCTCAGCAGCAGCATCCCCAGCCCTGATGACTTTCCAGCCATTCTCTTTGCTTGTTTCTTTGGACATCCATCCCCATTACATTTGCCCCTTAGAAGACAATACCCTCCCAGAACCCCCTCCTGCTGTACTTTTACCCCTCCCATCCTTAATACTAATGATAATAAGCTATCAGTGTTGTCATTGCAATCTATGAATGATAGATTTAAGTATTTATTATAATATTATTATTATTACAGTTATGATTCTGTACATTTTTGCTTATTACTCTTTGTATGTTGCTCCTTGTTTCTCTGTTGTGAATAAACGCAAGGCCCCATCACACCTTCTCTCTGCTCCCCACAGCCCAGCTGGAGCTGTGCTAGGCATAGTTCCCAGCCGTCTCAAGCCCCAGGAGGCAAACCCTTGTCAAAGGAGCTGGAGGTTGGTGCTTCCTAAGGGTATAAAAACACCAAAACCCGGGGCAGATCCATTTTCTTAATTCTTCCCTTCCCTCCTGCAGCTCCACTCCCCTCAGGTGCCTGCTCATGTTTGCAAGAGGCAGGAACCCACTGGCACTAAGAATGGAGGATTAAATAGGAAAAGCTTAACGCTTTTGCAACAGCTTTGAGCAGTACTGGCCAGGCACCCAGCTCATGGAGTAGGCTCCTTCCAGATTGGGGTCCTTCACCTTCTGTTGGCTACGCCTACAGGTTGCACCTTCACCCACAGGGCTGTCTTTCTCTGCTGTTGTAACTAGTTTGTAAAGCTCTCCTGCTCCGCCGAGCCTGTGCACTGATAACTGCATTGCAGCCAGGTGACCTGGGATTTCTTGGAGTGTCCTCCTCACGCTGGTGAGCTCCTCCTGCCCCAGGACAGCACAGCCTGGGGAGAACATGTGGCCGGTGTTGGAGCAAGCTCAGTGGCAGCACAGCAAGGAGAAATGTGAAAGGCCTCCAGAGCCTGGAGGGATTCTGAAAGAAGCTGGGAATGGCTCCCAGCATGAGACTGGATACGTCCTCTATCCAACACTGGTAAATCGAGGTGTCATAAGAGCACAGAGTGTGGTGCTGCCTTTTCACACCTATTACCTGGGCACCTTGTACAACCTGGAGGTTTCCAGATGACCATAAGGTGAAGGAGGAGACATTAGGGGAAGGGAAGAGGAACCCTGTCTGCACCGTGGTATGAAACACTCTCTGTACTGCGCCAGCCCCACGAACAGTCATTTTTATTTGCAGAGTTAAGCATCACCCTCCTCCGAGCAGCCTAGGCACAGTCTCTTGTCTCTGTCGTGACTTTGCTTAGGTGTGGGCTGGGGTCCTTCTCATCATGCTGTGCTGAACTCATTTCTGAGGTTGCTCTGCAGTCGCAGTGGAGAGCAGAGAGCTCAGGTCTTACCCCTCTCTCAGGGGGCCCTTGAAGACCCCTGTTGGGGTCCCAATCCAGTGTCACCCTTCCTACCTCACCTGCCCTTTGGGCAGCCGTGGATGGGGAGGGAGCAGGCAGGTCCTGACCATGCCGGGGCTGAGCCTCGTCAGCTCCTGCCCCCGTCCCTGCAGGATCAGGCCCTTCCTCAGCAAGCACAACACGGGGAAGGAGTCTATGCCCACCCTGGCATACCTGAGGACTTCTGAGCAGGGAAGAGAGGCTCTGGCCACCAGCCCCACCACACTCCTTTCCTCGCTGCCCATTTGGCCAGTGCTGGCGTCGGACCTGGGGAGACACCCTGTCCCTGCCTCGTCTTTATTTATTTATTACCAGAGGCTGTAAACAGCAGTGCTTTTCTACCCTCTACTTTCTTTTCCTTTCTTTTGTATTTTGGAAAAACGTGTTGTAATAAATACCCAAATAGGTGTTTTAACAGCTGGTGTCAGCCTTGGTTTTTGAGGGTCAGACCTTCTCAGGGTGGTGCTGGAGGGTCCTCTTTGGGAGTCTGGGGAGGGCAATGGATCTTCAGCTGCATCAGGGGGGTCAGAGCTGGTGAAGAGCTGGACACAAAGTCAGACCTGGATGCACAGCCAGACCCACATCTATGGCCCAGCAACTGGAAGCTGCAGCTGGGCTTACTCAAAGCAGAAATAAGTCTCGTAAGGGAGTAGGGAGATAAAAAATAATTAGGGCATTCGTGAACCCAAGGACTGCAAACAGCCACTCTAGGGGTTTCTGATGGTCTGGTGTGTGATTTGTGGCTCTGAAGCTATAGGCAGGCATGTGAGAAGACCCTTTCTAGGACTCGCCAAATCCTGCTCCATATGGGTATATACAAGTGTAGGGGATGGTACACATTGCCAAGCTAAAGAGCACAAAGGCACGGAGTGTTTCCATTGAAATATATTCTGTTATTAATAATAATTATTAAAGGGTTTTGCTTCCCAGTTATCGTCTGCTCCCACCTTCCACCTGGCATGGTGGCAGTGTGTAGCTGCGTGCTTGCTGCACGATACAGCTAATCCCTATAAACACATCCCAGTCCCCCTACAGCCAACTGAGCTGTTGCCTCTTCCCCACAGCAGCAGCCTTGCTCTGCTTGGGGAGTAGCCAGCAATTGCCAACCAGCAGCCCCATTTTGGCTGAGCTGTGTTCAAGCAGAGGCCAGGGAAAGTGTTTCCCCACTCCCTCCTGCAGCAGGTTTGCCTTGGAGGGAGAAGGCATGAGCAGGCTCCCTTCAATTCTGGCTCCAGAAAGCCACTGCACTTATTGACTTAAACACAGAAGGGACATCCATCCCCAGGGCTGTATTCCACAGGCTGGGCTAAATCCCCGTGGCTTTTATAAATTCACTCCTCTCATCCATCTGCAATTGCTGAGTCTTTTGTACAACCTCTCAATACTACTGCCATCGTCTGCTGCTGGGGTAGAAATTACACTGCCCAGCATGAGGCTTTGGCCTCCCGCTCGGCTGACCCCATTAGTGGCTCCAGAGAGGCTGTTTGCATGCCCTCTTCTCTCAACTACCCATTGCTGTTCAAGACATGGAATGGGAAAATTATTTAATACAAAAACCTGCATGATGCTCCAATCTCCCTCCCATGTATATGTTCCTGGCTTCATTTTTCCAAACCTGCTGCCTTGGGCTAGATGCTGAAGCTGAGTCGCCTGGGCTGACATCTTTTGTCACTGGCACAGCTAAATTCCCTCACGTTTTAGAGAGAAATGTCCCTCTGGGCTAGGGAACCCCTAAGCCACTGGGTCACCCACCGGCAGCAGTGTCCATGTGGGAAGGGACCCAGATGATATGTGGGGTGTCTGCTTTTAGCTGGGCTACAAGTACACAGATGCTCTGTACCCTGGCAGAGGCACCCATGAGTGGAACACCCAGTACAGCTTCCTCCTCCTGCACTGGTGCGAGGCTGCTTCTCCTCTCACTCCTCATGGTTTGCATGGCAGAAACCATTATTGCAATGAGAAACCCAGGAATGTAATTTTTCCAGCTCTCGGGCTTTTATTGACTCAGAATGGCTGCCAAGCCTATAAATAAATGTTCCTTGAGCTAAATATAGCAGCCACTGAAATAGCCTGCTGGCTATTTATTTAGCTTGTGGCCTCTTTGAAAGCTTGCCAGTCTGTATTGCCTCTACCTTCACGCCATCCCACCCCACACTGTGGCCACCCACTGTGGGGGCATGGCTGAGTCAGCATGGGGAGAAAGGGTCACAAAAACTCAGCCCTGTCTCCACAGGGCTGGAGAGCCAGGGTGGCAGGGTCTGGAAGCCAGAGGAGCTTCTGCTCTGCACCCCTGCTCAGGGAGCTGGGAGGTCCCCAGAAGAGACATTTACTGGAGCAGTCAGGCAGGGGCAGAGCCAGCCACAAGCTAGTTTCCTCTCCTGAGAGGACTTGGGACCTTTTTCCAGCAGTGGAACCTGGGAAAGAGAATTTATCATCTCCCGCAGGCTTTCCAGCATTAGGTGATGTGTATTGCTTTTCCATACTTTGCAGGAATCTAAATACTCCTGGCGCACAGCAGTGCTGTGTGTTGGGACCCTGAGGGCACCCAGGGACATGAAATGACTCCAACCCACTCACCTCTGCTCGAGTCAGAACACCAAAACCTGTACCCTGAGTCATGCTGCAGCTGGTCTCTGGCCCCAGCTGCCAGGTGGACCTCAAGCAGTGCTGCAGCCACATTCTCTGCTGCTCCTGGCAGGACCCAATCCCTAGTCAACTCGACTTCATTGCGTTTCTGGAGATACTATTTGCCCTGTTGGTGAGATAAGCCCTTATTAAGGCACTCACTCTGAGACCCTCCGTGGGACGTGTGTTTCTCCAGAGCCCTGCTGGTTGCAGATTGATGCAAGAAGGTATGTGGTTCATGCCTTCAACACCGATGGAAAGTGAGGTGAGGACTGCTCTTGTGCTACATACACTGCTGTACATCCTGACTAACAGAATTAGGACGCTGCTTACCTTGGGCTGTGACGACTTCATTGCAGGTCCATACTAGTGAAGGGAAAAACCCCGTCACTCCCTGGAAAGCCACATTCTCCCCTGCCCCAATCCAAAACATTAATAACACTTAGCCCTTACAGGGAGTTTTGCTAAACATGAGCTAAACCTTAGAACACCCATGGGAAAGAGAAAAGTAATTATTGTTATTGGGCTTGATTTTCTTTTTCTTTCCCATGTACCCCTGGAGATGGGGATCAGCTCTACAAATTCCAGAGAGCTCTGGAAGTCAGAGGAGAGTCTCACTTGCTCCAGCTTGTGCAAATAGGAAACCTGGATGACAGGTTGCTTGCCAAAAGCTACCCAGGAAGACAGACTTTGAGCCAAACTAGCGCATGGGGGAAATCCTGCCCCTCCAAGTCATACTCCTACTCCTCTAGGCTATAATTCCCCAGCTGACAGGGCAGTTCTGTTCCTCTTGTGGGTCTGTGGGATGCCAGAGTGATGCAGATGCTTTGTATCATTGCTTACCTTCCTCCCCCCTATAGTGGTGAGTATCCCTGCCTGTCACGCAGGAGACGGGGTTCGTTTCCCCGACGGGGTTGGAGATAGACGAGTGGAGCAGGACCCTCTCACGGGCTGCCAGAGCTAGTGAAGTTGAACACCACCCACCGGTAAGCTGCAAGGACGGGAGAGACAGAGAGGGGGAATGGCAGCAGGTTCCTGTCTGGAGAAGGAAACCTGCTCCCCCCACCCAGGCAATTAACCCCCAGATCTCTCTGGGGAACAAATATGAGGTGCTGAGGGTGCATCCAAGCCCTAAAGATGAAGAGGGCTGCACCCACAGCCTGGAAATGTTTCCAAAACTCCATCATCCTCCTACAGCCCTAAAAACATCCTCGGTTAAAAAGAAGAGGAGGGTGATTGTCTTGGGGGATTCCCTTCTCAAAGGAATGGAGGGTCCCATCTGTAGGCCGGACCCGTTCCATAGGGAGGTCTGCTGCTTGTCGGGAGCATCAGTGAGGGAAGTTACTAGAAAGCTCCCTTCCCTGGTCAAAGACACAGACTACTACCCAGTCTTAGTTTTTCAAATTGGTAATGAAGAAATAGAGAGCAGAAGGCCTAAAGACATTAAAAGGGACTTCAAGGCTCTTGGGAGAATGATCGAGGGCTCTGGGACACAGGTAATATGTAACTCCATCCCAGTGCTAAGGAATCAGGAGCAGGAAATGAGGAATAAGAAACTGGTTAATGAATGGCTTAGGGACTGGTTTGAGAAGAGGGGCTTTGGGTTCTTTAATCATGGGGAGGCCCATGCACCCCCAGGCTTTCTTACTAGGGATGGGACATGCCTGTCTCCTAGGGGGACAAAAGCCCTCACCAAAAACCTAGTTAAGCTCATAAATCGAGCTTTAAACTAGATGTGAGGGGGAGGGGATGGAGGCCAGGCAGGATGAGAGTGAGCCTGGAGGTGAGACTTCAGTGGCAAAGGGGTGGTGTGCTGGTGATGCCTGCCGGTATATCACCACTAAGCAAGAGGGGGTGAGTGCAGCTGAGGATGGTAGGCAGCAAACTGGCACTGTGGCCTTAGTTAAGTCAAGGACTGCTCAGTTGGGGAGAAGCCCTATTACGAAGGCTGAAGCTACACCTGCCCAGCTGAAGTGCATTTACACTAATGCACGCAGCATGGGAAATAAGAAGGAGGAGCTGGAAGCTGTGGTAGGGCAAGGAGACTACGATGTCGTTGCCATTGCGGAGATGTGGTGGGATGACTCGTACAACTGGAGCGTACCCATGGTGGGGTATAAACTCTTCAGGAAGGACAGGAAGGGCAGAAGAGGAGGCGGGGTAGCCCTCTATGTTAGAGAGGGCTTTGATACCCTCGAACTGGACTACGGTCAGGATGGGACTGAGTGCCTGTGGGTGAAAATCAGAGGAGCCCATGGGCAGGAAGGGATTGTGATGGGAGTCTGCTATAGACCACCCAGCCAAGAAGAAGCAGCTGATGAGCTCTTCTACAAACAACTGAGTGTAGTCTCAAAATCGCTACCTCTAGTCCTTGTGGGAGACTTCAATTTCCCAGATATAGGCTGGGAGTATAATACAGCAGAAAGGAAGCAGTCCCGGAGGTTCCTGGAGTGTGTGGAAGACAATTTCCTCACATGGCTGGTGAGCGAACCGACAAGGGACGGTGCCGTCCTGGACCTGCTGTTTGTGAACAGAGAAGGACTGGTGGGGGATGTGAAGGTTGGAGGACGCTTGGGGCAAAGCGATCATGAAATGATAGAGTTCTCAGTGCAGGGTAAGATGAAGAACGAGGTTAGCAGAACAGTCGCCCTCAACTTTCAGAGAGCAGACTTTGGGCTGTTCAGAAGGCTGGTCGGAAAAGTCCCATAGGAGGCGCTCCTGGAAGGCAAAGGTGTCCATGAGGGCTGGGAGCTCTTCAAGAAGGAACTCCTAGCAGCTCAGGAGAAGGCCGTCCCCAAGTTCCGGAAAAGTAGCCGGCAGGGTAAGAAACCAGCATGGTTGAGTAGGGAGGTCCTAAGAGACATCAATAGGAAGAGGAGGGTCTACGACCTCTGGAGGAAGGGGCAGGCATCCTGGGTGGACTATAGGGAGGAAGTGAGAACGTGCAGGGAAAAAGTCAGGAGGGCTAAGGCCCAACTAGAAATGTGATTGGCGAAGTCTGTGAAAGACAACAAAAAGTCTTTCTACAAATACATCAACAGCAAAAGGAGGGCTAGGGAGAATCTCCAGTGCCTAGTAGATGCAGAGGGAACAACAGTAACAGGGGACAAAGACAAGGCTGAAGTGCTCAATGCCTACTTTGCCTCAGTCTTTAACAGTCAGGAAAATTGTTCCCTCTGTGCACAACCCCAAGGGTTGGAAGAGAAATATGAGATTCCCAAGGTCCAAGAGGAGGTGGTTAGAGACTTGCTTGCCCAGCTAGATGCCCACAAGTCTATGGGGCCGGATGGAGTCCACCCAAGAGTTTTGAGGGAACTGGCGGATGTGCTGGCCAAACCCCTTTCCATCATCTTCCAACAGTCCTGGATGACTGGGGAGGTTCCGCTGGACTGGAGGCTGGCTGATGTCGTGCCCATCTATAAGAAGGGGCGCAGGGAGGTTCCGGGAAACTACAGGCCTGTCAGTCTGACCTCGGTACCGGGGAAAGTCATGGAGCGGGTGATCTTGAGTGCTATCAAAAAGCACATGCAAGAGAACCAGGTGATCAGGCCAAGTCAACACGGGTTCATGAAAGGCAGGTCTTGCCAGAGTAATCTGATCACTTTCTATGACCGAGTAACTAGACTCTTGGACGAGGGAAAGGCTGTGGATGTGGTCTTCCTGGACTTTAGTAAAGCTTTTGATACAGTTTCTCACAGCATTCTGCTTCGGAAACTGTCGGCCTCTGGCCTGGACTGGTGCACACTCTCCTGGGTGAAAAACTGGTTGAATGACCGGGCCCAGAGGGTGGTAGTAAATGGAGTTAAATCCAGCTGGAGGCCCGTGACAAGTGGGGTTCCCCAGGGCTCAGTCCTGGGTCCAGTCCTGTTTAATGTCTTTATCAACGACCTGGATGAAG
Organism: Clamator glandarius; assembly: GCA_033459285.1. NCBI lineage: Eukaryota > Metazoa > Chordata > Aves > Cuculiformes > Cuculidae > Clamator > Clamator glandarius. The sequence continues at coordinate 2,435,891 of JAUNZM010000125.1, forward strand.
GCATTGAGTCCTCCCTTAGCAAGTTTGCAGATGACACCAAGCTGGGTGGAAGTGTCGATCTGCTGGAGGGTAGGGAGGCTCTGCAAAGGGACTTGAACAGGCTGGACTGCTGGGCTGAGACCAACAGCAGGAGGTTTAACAAGGCCAAATGCCGGGTCCTGCACTTGGGGCACAACAACCCTAAGCAGAGGTACAAACTAGGAGAAACCTGGCTGGAAAGCTGCCAGGAGGAGAAGGACCTGGGGGTGTTGGTTGACAACCGACTGAACATGAGCCAGCAGTGTGCCCAGGTGGCCAAGAAGGCCAATGGCATCTTGGCTTGTATCAGAAACGGCGTGACCAGCAGGTCCAGGGAGGTTATTCTCCCCCTGTACTCGGCACTGGTGAGACCGCACCTCGAGTACTGTGTTCAGTTCTGGGCCCCTCACCACAAGAAGGATGTTGTGGCTCTGGAGTGAGTCCAGAGAAGAGAAACGAAGCTGGTGAAGGGGCTGGGGAACAAATCTTATAAGAAGCGACTGAGAGAGCTGGGGTTGTTTAGCCTGGAGAAGAGGAGGCTGAGGGGAGACCTTATTACTCTCTACAACTACCTGAAGGGAGGTTGTGGAGATGAGGGTGCTGGCCTCTTCTCCCAAGTGACAGGGGCCTCAAGCTCCGCCAGGGGAGATTTAGGCTTGAGATTAGAAAAAAATTCTTCATGGAGAGGGTGGTTAGGCATTGGAACGGTCTGCCAAGGGAGGTGGTTGAGTCACCGTCCCTGGAAGTGTTTAAGGTTAGGGTGGATGAGGTACTTAGGAGCATGATTTAGGATTGGTGGGAATGGTTGGACTCAACGATCCAGTGGGTCTCTTCCAACCTGGTTATTCTGTGATTCTGTGATTCCCTGCAATGTCATTTCACAAGGTGATGAGATACCCTGCTCTCAGTGGCAGTAGATGCAGAAAAAGCTCTGAATATACTGGGGTATTACTGCTGTGAGTCTCAAATTGCCAACCATGACTTCCCTTCTGGAATCACAGCCCTGGACCTGCTGCCAAGTCTAGTTGACCCCTTCAGCCCCTAGACACTGGGTGAACAGCCCCCATTGCTGTGGTAATGTGCTGGCAGTATGAGGGGAAAGGAGCCGATGGGCCAGTCTTTGGGCTTGTTGCAGTTGCATGGTGTTGGAGCAAGACTAGCTTAGAGAGCTTAGATATTGTGGTCCCTCCTGGGGCATGAGGTCCCTCTTGGGCCACAGAGGGCCTGGGTTCAGATGCCCTGGGTGCAAGCAGAGACCCAAATGATGGCGAACTGCCTGCCCAGGTTCTTTGCAGGGAGAAAGGGCAGTTTTAGAGGGTTCCCTATAACCAGCAGTGCTCCCTGGCCACACTCTTCTCTGGAGCTGAAACCTGTGCACTCTGTGTCTGAGTGGAAATACTGTCTGTTGACAGTACCCAGATGATGTCATTTAGTTTTCCAGGCTTCTGGGCTGAGCCAGCAGCTCGAGCCAGTAGCTCGAGCTAGTATGACTGGAGATGCTTTATTTAGAAGGAGCCTGAGTGCAACCAAGCCCAGGACTTCGCAGCACCCCTCCGCCACCTCCCTTCCCTGCTGATGCAACATCGATCACAGCAGAGATGTCAGGCTGCCTCAGAGGAGATTGCTCTTGGGAAGCTCAAAGTTAGACCCTGCGGGATGAGTGGGGAGGGGGGATGCTTCAGGAGGCAGTTGAGGATGATGTTCAATCTGTGCAGCCTGCTGCTTTCAGGACGTGGGAACCTCCAAGTCCCTCCAGGTGATGTCCATGGCCAAGGAGCACCCAAGTGCCTTTTCCCTCCTTCCAGTTTCCTGAGAAACTCAGCCTGAGATCCTTGGCATTGCGGCAGTAGCCTCATCCTCATGAATGCCATCTCCAGGATGGATTACTTCAAGTGAGCCTCAGACTGTCTCTGAGGGCTTTTTAGTTGAAAAGCAAATGTTTCCCCCCACTGCTGACACCCCTTATCCCTCAGCAGCATCTCCTGACTGGCAAGCGGCTAAGAATAGCCCTTGCGCAGGCTCCAGGCTGGTGCTGTTTGCTCAGTGACTCAGAGCTGGCTGGGCAGGCACTTACTCAAAGGGGCCCATTACTCATCCTTCTGCCTTGCCCCAAGGATGGAGTTTGTGTCTCTCCCTCACTTCTCCTTCAAAGACGTTTTATTTATTTCTTTTTAATAAAGCTGCCATCTGCAAAAAGAGGTAATTATCCTGATGTGGATTTACCACTATATATGTTTGCCCCAACCCAAAATGCTGCAACCTTCACTGATCATGCTGGCAGCCCCTCGATATGCCTCCTGCTCACTGCCTTGCTAGGAGGGAGATGTGTGGGCTTCTACAGGGCAAGAGAAAATGCCTTCCAAAATCGCATTTCATGGCACTAGGATAAGAATACAAACAAAAATCCTCTTCACTAGAAACCATCTGTGTTGAATACCAACATGGACCTGGCTGTGCTCAAATCCAGCTGGCCTCTTGGGTGCCCATGGCACGACCTGGCTGCTCCCATATCACCCACAATAATTGCAACCCTCCTTCTCTCTGTAGAGTGTTTCATTGCCCAGTTGGTGTTGCGGTGTTCGCAAAACACCTTGGCAAATTGAAACAGGCCTCCATGTTAAAAGTGGCTCCATTTCCAAACAACAAAAAGGAACCATCTTCCCCACCTGGTTTGCTCCCCTGAGGCGCTCTCTGAGTCACAGCCAGTCACACTGGGAACAGAGCTGCATCCTGACGGGTGCACATCTGTGTCTGCAATGTGCTGCTGTGCTAGGGCTGCCAGTGGCAGGGAGGACATGGCTCCTCTGCCTGCCCTGCCACTGTGGGGACAGTCTCTGGGGGATGCAGCAAGTGTGTCACTGCAGCAGAGTTGGAGGAAGTTTGTTGGGATGGCATTTTCTTCTCCTGTTGCTGCTTCAGCTCTACAGACTCCCTCTTTTGCTGTTCTCCCAACCAGCTCTTCCAGTCCTGCTATTTCATGGCATCATTCTTCGACTTCACATCATCAGGGGGCCATTACTCCAGCTTGAGATGCTTCATGAAGCCCAGATGCTTTGATGTACTTCTTTTGCCCTTCTGCCAACCAGCTCTTCCAATCCTGCTGTTTCATGGCATCATTCTTCAACTTCACATCATCAGGGGGGCTGTTACTCCGGCCAAAGATGTTCATGAAGACTTGGCAGCACGAAGAGGGCTTTCCAAGAGGAGACAGAGCCCCAGTGCTGAGGCATAGCTGAGAAAGCCTGAGCCAGGTCTAGTTTGTGTCTTGCAAGGACATGTGTTGGGTGCAAATAGGTCCACCCTGCAAGGAAGTGGTCAGCTGGTCTTGATTTGGGCTGTGCCTGGGTGCTTCTCACCACCCTCCCTTGGGTCTCTACATAGCAGATGCTATGAGCCTGATCACACGCTGCTAACACAAGGGAAGCCTCTCCATCCATCTGGGATGAGCGGGACCCCAGCACCTCTCTGCTAAGCCCTTCACAGGAGAGCTGGGTGGTCGCACCTGGGAGGAGATAGTGTCTTCAGCTTCGTAGCACTGAGCTCAGCCAAGGCTGACAGCAGCCGGGGATGCAGGACAGAGGGAAGCAGGAGCCTGGACACCTATCTGCAGGCTGGAAATGAACTACCTGCAATGTCCTGGCAAACACATATTTTGAGTCCCTCTGTCCCAGCAACCTCCCCTCGATGTCAGTCTGTGGAGGCGTGTGCAGGGCACGATACTAGAGGAGAACAGGACCACTTGCCAGACACGGTCCAGTCCCACAGACCCCACAGCATCCATCCCACCACCGAGGGCTTCCAAGTAGCTGGTGGCAACCCCACGAATCCCACAGCAAAGCCAGGCTGTGCCGGGCTAGGCAGCAGGGCATCAGTGGCCCAAATCAGAGCTTTGTGGGACACCTTGGCCTGGCACCTGCCTCCTGGAGCTGTCTTGAGCACAGCAACCTGGCAGTGCCCAGCCCGCAGCGAGGCATCGCAGCAGCCTCTAGTGGCAGCTCTCTTTGCAACCGCGACAGTTTTGACTTGGCAACACCAAGCGACGGGGAAAAAAACCTGCTTGCCCTCATTTCATGTCCTTCAGGAGCACTCGAGGAGATGCTCGGTGCTGGATGAACCCCATTTAGCAGCGTGCTGGGGTACCACTGCGGACGCTTGGTTCAAGGAGGAGGAGGGAGGGATGAAGGCCAGTGGCTGCTTACACACCTTGTTGGGCAGATGCAGAAGCTTGGAGGGTGGCACGTGGTGTGTCAGGAGCCCATCTCCTGGCTCCAGCCCCACTAGGCCGTGTAACATGAGGAAGGATAGATACCTACATCTGTGCTTCAGCTATGAAATCTTTTGCACCCTGCAGGTGCAAATTACAGCATAAGAGAAAAGCTGTGCTAATTGTCTCTGCAAAACATCTAACCTCCTGCAGCCTGGCTGGAAAGGACACCTGGTGTCCACAGTGTCCAGCTCCATCTTATCTCCAGCACACCAGCCACATACAGTACAAGTGAAGAGAAGGAATTCCTGTGTTCCTGTCCTGCTTCATTAACCTAATAATGCAGTTTGAGTCTTTTGCATCTCTAAAGCCACTGGGGATGGGGTTTGAGTTGGGGCATTGGCAAACTTAAGGCATCAAGTGTTGTGCTGCTGACAGGTCGCTGTACAAGTTTCTACAGTCCTCTCTGCTTCCAGAAGGCCCTGCTCTGCACCCAAAAACTACCTTACTGGCTTCCCAGCCTGTCATCTTCATCAGCAAGAGAGGTCAGTGACAGGTCCCCACTGCCTTCCAGACTCTGCACCCCATCTGTGACCCCTGTGTGTGATCCTCAACACCAGGAGCTGAAGGGAGCTCAGCAGCAACCCTGTCTGGCTCAGCCCATCATTTTGGGGTGTGCAGGAATGCTGCTTCCTTCAGCCTGGCATCAAAGCTTGGCTTTGGCTTTGCCCCCAGAACAGTGCAGTGACAAAGTGTCTGCGTTCTGGCCAAAGGATCCTCTACACAGCCACTGCACAGCAGACTTGGTGGTGCCCTGAGTGAGGGCCAGACAGCCTCGTCTCCAGCCAGAGCGCATTAACCTTCCCCCACCAGCAACACTTCTCAGACCTTGCTGATGCCAAGCAGAAGTATATCATAAAGTCAAAGTGCTGCCACAGCTGCCTCTCCCTGCCCTGCAATCCCCATTAATTGCTGCACAGGCAATCCATTAGGGACAAGGGCCAGGATGTAGAGGGATGAGCTCCCTGCAAGCACCTGACATACCTGCTTCTTACTCACTAGAAACCTCTGGGACAGAGTGTCACAGATGGGCAGGATGTTTTGGTCATGAAACCCCTGAGAAAATGGCCAGATACCCAGAGTTTTGTGCCACTTATACCTGCTGCAGGGTGAGCCTAGAAAGCTGTGAGTTCAGCGCTAGGCACTGCACAAAGAGAGGGACACACAAGGTATGGATGAGTCAGAGATGGGAGAAAAGGGATTTCCTTCAGGGTGAAGGCACTGGCTGATACGCAGCTGTAGCTGAGGCTGTAATATCACTGGGCCAGCACAGTGGGATGCATTCAGAGAACTGTGAAACTTCTGTCCCCTGCCCCTTTTTGGCCACAGAGTTCTCTGGGTCATGCAGGGTTTGTGAAGTGCTTTCAGCTCTGAAGAATTTGCTTAGTTTTGGGAACCTGACTAAAAGAAAGGAAAATTCAGTATTACTGTGCAAATCCTGTTTGCTGTGCTCACCTGGCTTCCTGTGCTGCAGCACTGGGCACAAAGCTGGTGCAGGGGAGACAAACCCCACCAGGCAAAGCAGGAGCAGGCACCAAACAGGAATATCTGAGGCTTAGGTGCCTGATGGGCTCCCAACGGTAACAGACTTCACCCAGGTCACACCAGTGTCCTCCTTGCATGACTCCAAAGCCAGGCAATCAGGTGCCTAGCAAGGTAGCAGTGTGAGTACAGAGATCTCTTACGAAGCAGAATAACTTCCTCAGGTGTGAGAAACCTTCTTCTTCATGGTATTTTTACATCAGCGTGGATTAAAGGGGGCACAGCAAGCAAGATAACCTGGATCACTACAAGGAGTCGCCTAGCTCAGATAACCTCTGTGATTTCACCAACTCCACTGTGTATTGATAGTACTCAGACAAAGATCAAGCCTTGATCCCCCTTCTCACCAAGAAAACAGTCCATGCACAGAGAATTAATGAAGAAGGATCCTCCTGCTGCCTCCTCCACCAGGCAGCACTGCCAACAGAGCCACAGAGATGATATCAAGCCTTTCTGCAATATGGACTGGCTGCCCTTGGCTCTCACACCCAGCAAAGCTATTAGCAATGAGATCACCCCTCTATTATTGCTGATCCAGGGAGTCTAGAGGCTCTCAGAAGCACAGTTATCGATCCACACCTCTTATGTGTCCCCCTCAGGGCTTTGGTTTCAGGAAACCTCTTTGCCTCTCCTCTCCTTGTCTCTCCTCCACAACCTCCAGGAATGCTTGTTGGAGGGACCTTGGAGATGGGAGTTAAAGGAAAAGTAACCTGGACTGCAATTAGAAGGATGAGGGGGTTGGCCCGGCCAGCACCACTTGTTTGCTGTGGCTGACTGTGTGCTGTATTTCTCCTTTCAGACTTCCTCAGTGGAAGAAGGGGAGGACTTTCCCCCTAGATTAAGGTTGCAGGTTAAAGGGAGGGAAAGCCTGGTGCATGGGAACCAGCCCTATGTTGTCTCTGCTCATCCACAGCTTGGACTTTCTGAATGGGCTATGCCCATCGCAGTGTCCTCCCTCTTCCACACTTCCAGAACTGTTATCATGACTTGTGCCAACTGGTAAACAGGCAACTGTGCCTCTGTGAAAACTCACGGCAGCAGATAAGCTTGTTAGTCAGCTGGAGAGCACTCAGTTACAGGTAATGGTCAACTCGGCAGCATCCTGCTACCCCTCAAAGGACAATCCTACATCCCTTGGGCCTCTTTCCCCACACATTCAGGTCCCCCTTGCTCAAGCAGCCAGGTGGTCGGGTGTTGAATCAGCTGAGGAGTAAAACAAGACTGTTGGAGCTACAGCCAGAAATCATATCATGTGCTCTAAGCTCCTTTTCTAGGCGCGAAGCAAACATTGCTGCCTGGCCCCTTATAAAATAGGTTCCTTCAATCTCCTCACATCCCCAGGAAGATTTTCAGGTGCCTTCATAAATTTCAGGATGCACTTCATAAATTACGAATGAGCCATTGCAAACGTCAACACTAGTGCCAGCTGCCAGAAGCAGAATGAGATCAAATCCTCCTTTGCACCTATCAGCTCCACCTAGGAAGCAGATTTGGCTTTGACAACAACCAGATTAATAAAAAGAGGGACAACCAACCACCCAGTGTCCTGTCTGGGCAAACTCTGAGGCTGGCAGCCCACGGAAATAAGTGACTAGAAGAGGGAGAAAAACTCACGTCTTGCTACAGCTGCCTTCACAGAGCTCCTCCAGATAGAGTGATTTGGGTGGCTGTGTTTTTCCCTGGAGATGTGTTGGGGTAGCAGGGAGAATTCTCTCACTATTGGGTAGGCTTGTGAGAAGCACTTATTCACTGGTAAAATATTGAAAAGGACAAAGTCTTCAAAGCAAAGGCAATAATAATTTTATTTTACAATTCAGCGCTGAATTGGGTGCCCTTCTAAAAAAGGCATCCCACCTTACAAAAGCAGTAGGTATATATACTGGCTTTAGACAAATGACCATGTAAATCCTCAAAGAATGTTTATTTTTTTAGGTTATCCAACCATGTCTGTAGACTTCTTTCAGGTCTTCTCCTGACCTAAACCAGTTATATCTTACAAGACAACTAAGCATATCAATAAATTCTTACAACTGTAAGAGAGTGTTTGTCCTTTCAAGTTATTTATCCACATCTGGAGATTGTCTGCATATTATCTCTTGATACAAGACAGATTTATATGACAAGATAATTAAACATACAAGCCAGCTGCAGTAAAACTTATCAATTAATTCTCACTAGTCACCCCCTTTTACTTATTAAATTTTTTGCTGAAGCCCATGACTTTGTTCTAATTTACACAATATTAGTTATAATTTCTCATCTTGCTCTTCTTTCCTCCAATCTCTTTTCTTCAACACCATAATTTTCTGGGCTATATCACTCTGGCCTGAGGCTGCCATCCGTTGATTTGTCAGCAGGCTTGTTAGCTGCATTCCTTCAACTGCACTGGAAATTAGTCTTATAAAATACAGTACAAGGCATGGTGAAAAAGGAAACTCAACGAGTGCATATAATAAAAAGAAGACTACTTTCTTCCACCAAGCTGCCCCTAGCAGATTATCCCACCACCCAGAGTCTAACATAATTTCCATTTTTGCACTGGGATATGTATAATTTTTTGAATTTTAATTGCAAGTTTCAATACTGCTTGGTCATTATCATCTATTTTAAGGCAATAATCAGAAGTGTTCCATTTTCCACACACACCCACCCTTCTTCTGACAATAAATAATCTAAAGCTAATCTGTTCTAATATATTGCCCTTTCATCTGTATTTGCTGGTAGGCCAACATAGAGGCAGGCTGCTGCCCTATTAGTAATTAATTCTACTATTGCCTGTAACGTAATTATTATATTCAACGTGTAAATAGATGTCTGATAGCCCCAACTTCCATCTTGTGCCCAAGTGGCTGGTCTATATGTCTGGAGAATACTTTCTGGGGGACATTTGTCTTCTCCCCATGTTTGGGTTCCTCTGACTTCTATATCTGACTGTTTTTCTCTCTTTATGTTCTCAAATAAGGGAATTCCTAACTCATACCCCTCTTTCAGGGGCAACATTAAAAAAAAAATAAAAAATCCTAGTTGGATTACCCCTAACGTACAGTTCCCTTTCCAATTACCATGTAGTTTTGAATAGGCTTTTTTACCACAAACCCAGAATAACCCACCAAGGTCTTTCCATCAGTTCCTAGGGCTGTTTTCTAGGTTTTTCCAAAATTTCAGGATCCTTGGTAATCCCTCGAAAAAGTCCTTCCTCCATGGCCTTGGTACAATTATTATTATCTTTGGACAAATACCACAAGGGTTTTTCAGGCCTCCAGGTACCGTGAGTGTCATTGTGGGTATGCACCTGTTTACAGGGGTCCCTCCTACCCACTCACCATATCCTATACGACTTATGCATTCTATACCAATTATTTCGGAAATTAGGACCCACCCCAGTGGTCTCGTCTTTTCTTCTAAACTGAGTGAATGATTCCATTTTAATATTTGGAGAGGACCTAGACTGGTTCCAGAGCTATTCTTCGCTCATAAAAGGACATCCACGTGCCCAACAACCAAACACATTTAGTTCCTTGGCTATTCTTTCAGCCAGATCTACAAATAAATTCTATACCAAAGTGAGGAATCCTAGTGGCTTTTGCAATTCCTCTTGGATTTCATTATATAATTGCTTACTGTCTTTTGACTTCCCCAGCTGGACAGAGTTTGCGAATCAGTTAAAGTCCTCTGGTTTCCCTGACAGGACAGAGTTTGCTAATTGTCATGTAACCTTCTTTAGTAACTCTTCTTTGTATTGATCTTGTATTCCCCCACCGTTCGATATGTCCCAGTGTCCTTCCTTGGTGAAACATACCCATTCTTCTCCCTTCGGACACTCTACTCCCAGCCTTGTTTCTCCTTTTCCCAAGTTTCTTCCTAACCACAATTGTATTTTCTCCAAGTTACAAGTGTTAAGCTTCGTGATTGTTAATAATACCTATTTATGTGAGTGTGGTAACTTAGACTGGAAGCCCCCCCTAACATGTAGACATTGGTAACATTTAGAACATTCATTTGGAGAACCTGGGGTACAGCTGGAGGTGAGCATAACCCAGTAGTGAGTAGGAGAGTCCAGACAGCCATCATAAGCCAAGGTCTGGTATAGCATGTATCTCCATCACTCAATGCTTGTTGGATTGCAGCCAACAGCAGAGTTTTAAATGCTTCTTGGAGACAAATATAAAGGCTAATCCAGTCTTGCCCTTGGCTTAATGCACATCATATACCTGAAATCACCTTTTAGATTTACAAAGGGCTGTCACTTCCAACACAATCTACAGTACCAGCAGTCTCCCTTCCTAGTTCCTTATTATATACTTTACAACAAGAAACAATAATACAGGTAAACATCCTCACAGATTTTACAAATCAATTTTGCTAACCCTTGACTTATTCTCACTTATTGCCTAATTGTTAGCTTCAAAAGGTCACCTCCTGGTTTCACAGTCCACATTCTGGAAGGCAGAGCCACTGGTCCCTTCACTCTAGTGGCATGAGTCCACCCTTCCTTTTAGTCCTTACGGTTGCTTCTATTGTCAGAAGTACCAGGAAGGGTCCTTCCCACCTCCAAGTGGCATCTGATGTAGGCTAAAATCTAGGGGTGGTGTTTGGGGCCGCAGTCCACACTTTCTTAAATCTGGAAGAGACTGAGTTATTCTGCACTAAATGCCTTTAAGGTACATATCATTGACTTCAGGGGTCAGTACACCCTCTTCTTCCCCTAAGTATGGGAGGCTGAACAACAATCAATTTGCTGTGAAAGGGAAAAAAACCTCTCTTCTTGTAAAATCACACATCTATTTTAAACAACTTTCTCAAAAATATTTGAAGGTTTTTCCCCAGGTTAGGGTCAACCAAACAGTCCACCTCCTTACACACACACACAAACTGTTGAACAATGAACAGCCTTCCTTGAATCTCTTGAAAAATAAACCAGGTGTTAATCTTATAGTTCTTATATCAGTCCTTGGATGATTCAAGCTAGAAAATAAACAATCAAAGCAATTAAATTGCCAGAGGAACAGCTACCAAATTTATTGCAACTGGATTCTGTTGCATTTCAGCAATATTCTGAGAAGATGATCAGAGTTTTAAAAGTTTACCAATCAGAGGCACACACCTTTGTTGCTTATACCTTTAACACACATCCAATGACCACTACTACTTACACACTTGCTGCAAGCATATTAACTTTAAATAATTTTTCTTTCTCCTTCTCTTCACATGCATTTTCCACCACTGATAACTTTTACGTACATTTTAAAGCTTTGCTTTCGTACATTCTCTACCACTGCTAACTTTATATCTTTCTATTAAAGGACATCAAGTTTTGTCTCTGCCAATTAGGCAGGTGGTTCAACATTTCTTACATTATTGATGCATATAACACACACACACACTCTTAATCTGTGTGTACTGTTCCCCAGTTACACACACAACAACAAAAGTGCCTGCAGAAATAACCACACAACAAATTTTGAATAAGATAATAGTTGGCACTGTAACAAAATTTTTAAGGGTCACCCCCCTCATATTTTAATAAGGCCTGTTTGAGAATTCCACAATAATCACTGTGATGTTCATTATTTTTATCTAAATAAAACTGCTCATAACTTGACATGCCCCCACAGAGATAACAGGGTTAATTCTTTTGGACTCAGAGATAAAAAAACCCTAACTTGACATTCAGGGAGGAGAAGGGAGGGGGCATTCAAACCAGCAGCAGTTTTTTCTTGGACTGTTGCTTGGTCGGTTGTTTTTTTTTACCTTCTTGCTCAAGATTAAAACTATTTGTAGTGACCACAGTCTTTTGTCAGAATTAGTGAAACTTCTTAACATAATTTACCAGCTTCTGCTCTTCACACATTGTCCGTACAACATCTAGGAGGCTAAAAACAAAGTCATACAAATTCTAAGACAAAACTTACACTCATTTAATTCATCTCAATTAATTCTCACAGGTTTGTGAATGAGAGATCCTTGGAACCTGCAGATGTCCTGAGGAAACCTCCATGCTCAATTAGAGGTGCTGTGTGCTCAGCAAAGAGGTTTTCACATCTTCCTTTAAAAACTGCTCACACAGCCCTGGTTTGCAGATGGGATGCACGTCTTGGAGCACCGGCCTGATCTTATAAAAAGACAAATGGGTGCGTTTCCATATCCCTATGAAAATAAACTCCAATGAGTTGTTTAAGCCAGTTTTGTGTGCAGGAATGATGGTCCTACAGTAACAACCAGCAGTATTTTTTTTAGGTGATGATGCAGTCATGGCAACTTTGGATCCTTATATATCTGAGGAAACTGCTGTTGGCAAAGCTTTCTGATCCTCACCCTACCCTCCTGGAATTCAGGTAGCAACATGTTATGATGCATAGGGGCCAGAATTTAGCTGACTCCTTGCACTTACTGTCCTTGCAGTTGTAAGAGTTAGAGGAGAAAGAGGACAGATCGTCTCCCATTGCTAATGCTGCAAAGTAGACACAGAATAAACCTGACCTTCATTTACAGCAGTTGCTGGAGACATCAACACTTCCTATACATAGAAAAATCAATTAAATACCACTTAGCAAACAAATCCCTATACATCTGAACCACCTGCATCAACAAGGGCCTCAGGGGCTGGAGAACAGGCCTTATGAGGAGCGGCTGAGAGAGCTGGGGTTGTTTAGCCTGGAGAAGAGGAGGCTGAGGGGAGGCCTCATTGCTCTCTACAACTACTTAAAAGGAGATTGTGGAGAGGAAGGAGCTGGCCTCTTCTCCCAAGTGACAGGGGACAGGACAAGAGGGAATGGCCCCAAGCTCCACCAGGGGAGGTTCAGGCTGAACATCAGGAAAAAATTTTTCATGGAAAGTGTCACTGGGCACTGGAACAGGCCACCCAGGGAGTCAACTTCCCTGAAGGTGTTTAAGGGACAGGTGGACGATGTGCTGAGGGGCATGGTTTAGTATTTGATAGGAATGGTTGTACTCAATGATCTGATGGGTCTTTTACAACCTGGTGATTCTATGATTCTATGAAATGCTCCCAGCAACCCCAGAGGGAGCTCAGCTTTCCCTTCTCTGGCTGCTTTGGGAGGGTTTGTATTTTCTTTCTACCAGCATTGTGCACTCTGATCTGAGCTGGTTTGGGGAAGCCTCAGCAGCGCACTAGATTTTTGCTAGTTATGCCCTGCAAGTTGGCTACCACTCACCCCCATTTTCCACATACCTACTCCAGAGGTGCTGCTGGTTCTGCAGTGTCAGAAAAGGGTAACATGCAGGACAAACCATCCCACCTCTCAAAATCCCTGTACACCTCCTTTTCTCCTCAGTAAGACTACCATCCTATTTGCAACTAGCTAAAAATCGTGTTACTGGTAGGGAATACCTTTCACGTGAATCTCTCTCTCACACACACACACACTCACTCCATCTCCAGGAGCAGCTTTTACTTCTTGCTTTTCTTACGGCCATCGGATGGTGCCATTGAGTCTTCTTGGGATGTGAAGCCCCAAAGACAGGCACTGGCGTCTTGCTCCATCTCACAAACAGAAACAGTTTTATTGACCAGTTACAAATACGGAAAAATAAAGCCTTTTTTTCCATTATAGGTGTTGATAAAGTAAAGCAAATAAGGGGTTTCTGGTGTCCTCAAATATGTTAACAAGCATCTGTGTCACTTTTTTCTGGGGTTGCTTTTACATAAGTTTTGCATGCCTGGCTATCTTCCTGCAGCTTGATTCCAGTGATAGCAGTGTAGGAGCAAGTGACAGCAGCACAGGATCATTTCAGCCTTGTTTCCCACAAACTACCTGAGTAAAAAATTGTGTTGACTGCTGGAAAAACTCAGAGAAGATGAACTAAGTTCATGCAGCAGGACCAGAAATCAAAGAAAGAAGCTGCATTAGTGAAAGCTCACTTTCCCTCCTTGGCAGTGATGTGGGACACAGGACATGCCTACATCAGACGTGCAGGCTTCCTGATGCTGGGGGGACCATGTCCCCTCCACATTGCCCTGTCTCTTCTCCCCGCCTCCCCCCACTTTTTTAGCAGAGTGCACTATACAGAGAACAGGCTTGTGCATCAAGGCAGGTTGCTTGCAATATGCTCATCACATTCGACATCTCCCCTCTAGATGTGGGGCCAGGACTTCCAGAGCTTTGGTATTAAGAATTCTCATTGGTTTTTTTGCAATGACCAGAGTCTGGCACAGGCAGCCCTGCTGTCCAGCTGAGAGGCCTCTACCTGACATTGCAAGTATGCATGAATAATAACCTATTAGTGCTTTTACTGCGTTGGTTTTAGGTTGTGATTTTGTGAGATGATAGAGGAGAACGCTAGCAAGGTGAGGAAAGAGGGAAAGAAGACATAATTACAATTGTGTTTAGTCAATGATAAGAATGGCTGCTGAGCTGGGCCTGGGTAGTTTCCAAGCACAGTGGGAACCAGTTCATATTTCATAGCGTAATCTTTCCTATGCCCTTAAAATAAATTCTTCCTGCCCTCAGGCTGCCACAGGAGCTGAAGAGTGATGCGTGCCCCTTCTATGCTCTGCCCCACGCTGCTCGATGCTCGGTTCTCACCCGGGGAGTGTTTTGGGAGCCTTAGCGGCCCCCGCGTCCATCCAAGGCACTGGCTGGGGCAGCGAGGAGGCGATGCTTCGCACATCCAGACCTGCGGTGTCTCTGCGAAGCTGAGGAGAGTTAGCTCATTGAGCTCCTCCTCGGCGCCTGGTGAAAAAGCAGCTTCCCCGAACCGCTCGGCTGAGCTGGGACCTCTTCATTGTTGGATCTAATTGCTCATTTGAGATGTATTTACAGAAGCCGCAGTTTGCGCAGAGTGCCGCAGACAAATAGACTCCTGATCTGCCAGGCACCCTTCATAATCGGTGGGGGCTGGGAACACTTTAAGGCAGCCTTTGGAGCCCACCCACTTCATAGGAGCGAGCAGCGAGCACACAGCTTCACAGAATCACTAGGTTGGAAAAGACCCGCTGGATCATAGAGTCCAACTATTCCTATTCATCACTAAACCATGCCCCTCAGCATCTCACCCACCTGTCCCTTAAACACTTCCAGGGAAGGTGACTCAATTACCTCCCTGGGCAGCCTGTTCCAATGCCAAATGACCCTGTCCGAAAATTTTTTCCTGATGTCCAGCCTGAACCTCCCCTGGTGGAGCTTGAGGCCATTCCCTCTTGTCCTGTCCCCTGTCACTTGGGAGAAAAGGCCAGCTCCCTCCTCTCTACAACCTCCTTTACAGGTATTTGTAGAGAGCAATAAGGTCTCCCCCTCAGCCTCCTCTTCTCCAGGCTAAACAACCTCAGCTCTCCCAGCTGCTTATTGTAAGACTTGTTCTCCGGCCCCAGCTGCAAGCTGGGCACTCAGGACTCACAAAGCAAATCCTTGGGTGTGATCCTGGCACGCAAGTCTCACCATCATCCCATGGCTTCCAAATCCAGTGCTGCTTTCATTGGGGCATATGATTGTGGGGGACAAATGCTGACCTTCAGGAGAAATGCCTGGTGCACATGAGATGGGCTACCCATCTCCATGACATGGGCTCTGAGGTCACTTCAAGGGTTAAATGGTGAAAAGTTTTATATGTAGTTGCACAAGAGGGAGAGGCATGCTATGAAGTTGTTCTTTGCCTTTGCAAACTATCAAGGACTGGTTAAAAGCACCCAGGACACCAAAAACCAGACTTATTACAAGTTCTTTGCTGTGGGCTGTTTGTTTGGTTTTTTTTTCAGATGGAAGCCTAGGGGGAGTTTTGTCATCTAAGAGGGATATACAGCATTAGGAAAATAATGCAAACAATTTCCGGTACTGTCTCCATCTTCCTGCAAAACCAGTGGGGATGGGCGAGCCCTGTCTCACACTTATACATGCAACAACACCCTTCTGTCCTTGCAGGTAGTTTTCAACCCAACCACACCAAATGGACATCCTCTCCAAACTTAAGATTCTGTCTCCTGATTCTCATCCTATGTCCTTTTCTCTGCCCTGACACAGGCAGTAGGATAAGAGACACTGGAGGAAGAGCTTACCAGTAAGGAAAAGCAGTGTCAACTATGGCAAGCTGCATGGAAGCTGGTGTGTAGCTCCCTCTTCCCCTTCCGAGGGACAAAGGAAACCCACACTCACAAGGGCTTACAGAGCCCTCTGACACATGTGGGTCAGCACAGGCATATGGACCCCACAGGTGGCCATTGGCATTTCCTAAGCTTCCCAGCTGAAACTAAAACTCTCTTAGCTACTATTAAATTCACTTTTGTATCATTTTTGTATTCCCTGCTTGGGAGAACAGAGAAATCCACCTAGTTTTGAGCACTCAAAAGCAATGAAGGTTTCCAAGCATCTGCACATAGACATCACAAGATTTCTAATGCAGAGGGAAGTGTTTCTTTCATTTTCCTGAGTGGAAGTTGATGTGTGAGTAAGGCATTGCTCAATAATACCTAATTAGCTGGGGGAGCGGGTGGGAATAAAACCCAGTCATAGCTAGTCTTGTGCTTTGACATCCACGCATAAGTTGTTGTCTAAAAGAGGAAATGTCTAATACTTTTATTCTTCTGTGACAGGGAGCAAATGTTTACCCAGAGATCTACTTTGTCCAGCATCCCTGGAAAAGCAGACCCCCAAGGAAAAGCTTGCAGCCTCCTCCCTGAAGCTTCAGCTCTCTCTCAGACATCTGAATACAAGCTATGTTTCCCAGCTAGCTTTCCAAAACACCAAGGTTTTTTTCAATCTGGTCCTCGGCAGGATTGATTGTCTTGTTGGAAGACTATATCTAAAATGGCTTACTATTACTGGCAGCAATCAATATTTATAACCACTCACAATGTTTATTTATAAAGAAATCAAATGTTCCAACCAAGAAGAGATGCTGTTATTAATATCCAGCATGATTAATAATTACATTCAGAGTTGCAGGCAAGCCCACGCTGTCAGACTCATGTACTTTGCTTTTTCTAATGGCTCTGTAGGAATTTGAACTGTAACATGTTTCATGCACAGGGACAAAGACGTTTTGTCCCAGGGAAGGAGTTTTGTGAATGTTTTTGACTTAAAGAGCCAGTGCCTCATTCAGAGCTTCACAAACACACCATTTTGATCCATCAGTTTGCCTCATCTTCCCACTGAGGGTGTGTCTCCTGTTGCTGAAGACCCTGACCTGAACTTCAGATTTACAGATCGCTGAAAAATGCTACACTCTTTCTATGTCAAGGCAACCATCACCTGATTCGCTACTCTTCCACCCACTGGAAATAACTCAGCTAGGCAAATGGGTTCATGTCTGTCTGTCTACTGAGTCTTCTCAGCTGTCCAGGGTAAGATAAGCTCTACGGGAATGATGTTGCCTCAAATCAAGAGAAAGAAAACCCATGCAGCCCTGAGCAATGCTTTCTTTCATTCTCTGCCCATTCCTTCAGCACAGCCACTTAGGGAGAGAAGAGGGAATGTGCAAAGCTGTTGCCAAGATATCAGATATGAAGCTGCTCAGCCTCACATCAATATTAGGTGGAGAACGAGGGAAAGCTGTTTCAGATGTAATACCAGTAAGGGAACAAAGTTCACTCCCACTCCTTAGCACTCAGCCGCTCAAGGTGATGTTTGCCCACCTGTGCCTTGCACTTTTCCTGCTACAGGAGGTAATGACAATAAAATTAGAGTCAGTAAAGGGACAGAGTTGCAGACAGACTGGTGCTTTGATTACTTCCTCATAGCTGCTTGTCCTCCGCAGCACTGCTTTATTGCCAGACGGGCAAAGCAAGCCAACTGAAAAGCCAGTACAAAAGTCAGCTATATCCTTGTATGACAGACATTGTCTGTGCTATTATCAAACATCCTGTTTTGCACAAATCTGGTTGTGAGAACCATGGGAGGGAAAAATAAGGAAGGAAACCTTCATGCTTGCTATTCCAAGGCAGCTCTCAGCCAGTGCTAAGCCAGTCTCAAGACTGCTGTGCTTCACTGCAGGTGTTGTGGGACCTAACGGAGCCCTCCAATAAACTGGGACAGTACTCAGGTACATGCTTTTACCATGATCCCTTCCTTAGCTTTTATACTGACCTCTGCAGAGCTTTACATGACTGCCACATACTCTTGCAAGAGGTTTGTCTTCCTCAACTCCTGTGATCTGCTCTGCTTGGGATCCCCCACAGCCTCCCATCAGTTCCAGAAAAGCTCTAGTGCTGCTGAGAAACACCTGGGAACAAAGCCATCCTACGCCTGGAGGCTGGGAGGAGTAGAGCATGCACTTCTTCAGCATCCTTTTGTGTCAGCCAGGCCTGGGGATGCCAGTGGCTGAACAAGGAGAAGAGGGGAGAGTGAACACAGTATATATCACAGGTCAAAAGCCTTACAATCCAGAACTTGCAAGCCTATGGGATGCACTACAACCTTTTTGCCTAGACTGTCTGGCAATAATCTTTCATTTTAAATCCTGTTACATGCAAGTAAGCTGTGGGACAGTAATCCAGGGAAGAGTCAGTGCAAAACCCTCCAACGTCAGGCATTATAAGCCTTCCCAATCCTCTGTGCTTCCTACCACATCTGTATGCCAAGAACTGTCTCTTGTTAAGCACCTTACATTCACATCCCACAGTGTATCCACAGCCTGTTGCTCTGAACAAGAAGCAGCCTTTCTTTGTGCGTGTGTATGGGGCCAAGTACAAATGAGACCCAGGACCTGCCAGGCTTGCAGTTGTCAAGCAAATAATCTCTGTGATGCAGTTTTTAGAGAGTCTGGAAACAGAAGGAGAGTTTCAGGACAGCTACTGGTGACTGGCCTGGGATTGAGACATCCTTTGCTATTCAGAGCTGCTCACAGAGGAATCTGAATGGGGATAAATGTGAAATTTTCAGTCTGACAGAGGGACTTCTGAAGCTTCTAGTGGCTGAGGGGAGAAGGCAAAACCAGGTATAATGTCAGTTTGACAATGGAAAAAAATTATAAAATAATCACCTTAGGTGAGATACATATATACAAACACCTTGTGCTATTGAAGGTATGATACAAAAGATTAATGAAATAGATGCTTGTTATCTGAGTTTCTTTTGCACTAATTATTTTCCTAGTGCTACTTGCTGCATATTTTCCTAGATACAGTCAAAAGGAAAACAGCTAATCTGACATGACAAACTCATTGTATCAGAAGTCATCTCTGCTTTAAAATGTGTGTCATATGACTAAACACCCTACTCCTGGTACAATGCACCCCACAGTAAAATTGGATGGAGCTCATCTTCAAATGCCCTGCCAAAAATACTCCTAACAAAGGGCAACAAGAAAACATAATTCAAATGAGGGACATCTGTTCTCAAACGTTTGCAGATAATGACTGGATCAAATGTCTGCATAAAGGATAATTATTTTCTGTGGATGGTTTGATCTGGTATTTTAAACATTGTAAGAAAAACCCTCAACCTTACCACTCAGTAAAGTTTTGCTGCAAGAGACCTCTTTCCTATCCTCTGCTACATTTTCTAAATGCAAGGATGACTAAAAACATAAACAATCAAAACATATAATGTGGGTGTTAAAGAAAAATAACCAGTTCGAACACAGACAACATACATTTTAAACTTCCAGTCTTCCATTTCTTATATTACTCTGCTGGATACTCGAATAATTCTTAGGGTGACCTTTTGTTACAGGAGAATGGCAACATATAAAGTAGTTGTGTGTTGTGCAAAGGGATCTCTCACTTCAGGAGGAAGGTCAGTTCCAAAATCAACAGCACAATATGATTGTTATACATGCTACTGCTTTTCCTTGAGACAGAGGGGTACAAAACAACTGTGAGCAAGACGTTCCTATCAAATCACCCCTGTGACACCCCCTTGCAGTGCATTACTAGTCCCCGAGATTAATGCTACTTTTTTGAAAGTGATCCTTCCTGAACGAGTGGGGTCATGGGTGGATGCTTGTGGGATGAGGGATTGTGGCGACTCCCACACCCACAGCACCACAGGGCTGAGAGGGCATGGTGGGGTGGAGGAAGCAGGGCAGGTGAGGAGGAAGATGGCTCAACCAACCTCTGAAACATGATCCTTCCCTCAGAAAGCTGGTAACTGCAGGGAGTCCAATGATGTGGTGATCACTCTCCCATAACACAAAGTTTAGAATTAATATACATCCTCAAAGCATGCAATCATCCCCAGCAGATCTGCCCCTGTAAACATCTAAGCACCTAAGCAGGTGCTGCTGATCAGGGGAAATCAGTGAGGAACCTGTCCAGTCTCACACAGCCTTTGGAAATGCTGCACCTCAGTGGTTTGCGTGGAAAGGGTTTTGCCTCTTTAAACCAGTTAGGATGATTTACACCTCAGAGAGGTGTGATGTCAGACTGTCTGTGGGTATGAGTGCAGGCAGGTGTCTCCTGGGCTCGTGGAGCTAGTAGTCAGTTGGTTATTTTACAACTACTCAAAACTGAGAAAAGGAAGATTTTGAGTGAAAAGGAGATTCTGGAGCACAAGGTGCAAATAGTAGCAGAAAGGATAAGGCACATGAGGGGGCAACCAGCCCACGTCCGATCTCCAGGACTCTCCCAGGCTGACAGAAGCGATGAGAGGAACAGTGGTCTCCATACAGGAGTGGCTTGGGACAATGCCTGGTGGAGCTCCAGGCTTCCATCAGCCTTACAAATTGACACATTTTGCCTTGCATGTAGGGAGTACAACCAGCCCAGTGCCACCTCTGGGGCCCTGACATGGAACATCCCTCAGGGACCCCATGGTGTAGCAAGAACTGAAGTGCCAAGGCCCAGTCCCATATGGTGAAATCCCCCAGGAAGGGGGACGGGGCCCAGTAACTTTAGACCAATTAATACAGGAAATGCTGGCAAATAAAACTCTCTAATACTCATTTTGGAGTTTTAGAAAGTAAGTATCCTTTCTCAGGCCTGAGCAACATGAGGGAGTGATCGCCATCAGTCATGTGCAATGAGCCAGGAGCCGGTTACAGAATATATTTCCCACTTACATACATACATACAAATTTTCCAAGAAATCTTATGCACATTCTATTACTTTCTAAGGACTGGTTTAAATGTTATTATGAAACTTCACAACAGTCAATACTCTTGCTAATTTGGAACTGGGTCAAGCTCTGCCTGACCTTGCCTTTGAGACAGAGAAATACTGCAGAGGGGATCACAGAAGACACGTCTATTCAGCACGGATGATACAGAAGACACTTCTGTTCAGCACAGATGATACAGAACACAAGACATTGTCATCTTCAAAGAATGAACGGTGTCTGGAAAAACAGTGTTTTCAGGAAAACACACTGTCAGAGGGACATTCTGTATAATTTTCGAAGAGCATAACTACTTAGATGAAAGTTAACTCTTCAGCTTAAATTAAAAAAATCCACTTTTAATAAATTTTTATAACATTGTAACTTTTTTGTGTCAGTGCAAACCACCCCAACATCCTTCTGAGGTGTGACATGGAGCATCCTGCAAGAAATGAAGTGCCCAGTCCCAGGCAGTGCAATGTCCCGGGATGGGGACGAATTATCAATGACCTGGGTGAAGGCACTGAGTGTACCCTTAGCAAGTTTGTGGATGACACTAAGCTGGGTGGAAGAGTGGATCTGCTGGAGGGTCGGGAGGCTCTGCAAAGGGATCTGAACAGGCTGGACCACTGGGCAGAGTTCAGTGGGATGACTTTTAACAAGGCCAAATGCCGGGTCCTGCACTTGGGGCACAACAACCCTAAGCAGAGCTACAGACTAGGAGAAGTCTGGCTGGAAAGCTGCCAGGAGGAGAAGGACCTAGGGCTGGTTGGTTGACAGAGACTGAACATGAGCCAGCAGTGTGCCCAGGTGGCCAAGAAAGCCAATGGCATCTTGGCTTGTATCAGAAACGGCGTGACCAGCAGGTCCAGGGAGGTTATTCTCCCTCTGTACTCGGCACTGGTGAGACCGCACCTCGAGTACTGTGTTCAGTTCTGCGTCCCTCACCACAAGAGGGATGTTGAGGCTCTGGAGCGAGTCCAGAGAAAAGCAACGAAGCTGGTGAAGGGGCTGGAGAATAAGTCTTATAAGAAGCGACTGAGAGAGCTGGGGTTGTTTAGCCTGGAGAAGAGGAGGCTGAGGGGAGACCTCATTGCTCTCTACAAGTACCTGAAAGGAGGTTGTGGAGAGGAGGGTGCTGGCCTCTTCTCCCAAGTGACAGGGGACAGGACGAGAGAGAATGGCCTCAAGCTCCACCGGGGAGGTTCAGGCTGGACATCAGAAACAAATTTTTCATGGACAGGGTCATTGGGCACTGGAACAGGCTGCCCAGGGAGGTGGTTGAGTCACCTTCGCTGGAGGTGTTTAAAGGATGGGTGGATGAGGTGCTGAGGGGCATGGTTTAGTGGTTGATGGGAATGGTTGGATTCGATGACCCTGTGGGTCTTTTCCAAACTAGTAATTCTGTGATTCTGTGAATAACGCCGGGCCAGTAGCCCCGAGCCGGGAAGAAGTCCCTCGAACGGCCCCGAACGGACTACATTTCCCAGAGTGCCCCGGGCGGGGAGGCGGGGCCGCTTCCGGGTTGGCGGCGGGCGGCCGCCAGCGCCATGTGTTTACTTCCGGCCGCGCCAGTGCGCGAGTGTCAGGCGGCGCGGGGTGCTGGCGGCTGCCCCGCCCGCGCCTCGCAGCGGGAGCCGGCGGCGGAGGAGGAGAAGGAGGAGGGAGCCCGCGAGCGAGCGAGCGACCGACCGACCGACTGACGAGCACGGCCCCCATGAGCGGGCGCTGAGCGGCGAGCCGGCGGCCGCGGGAGCTTCCCGGCGCGGCGGGACCAGCCATGGACTGGCTGATGGGGTGAGCGGGGCGGCGCGGGTGCCGAGCGGCCCTGCCCGCGGCGGGGACGGGCGGTGCGGGCCCGTCCCGCGGTGACAGCGGGAGGAAGCGCCGGAGCGCAGGGGCGGCTTCTCTGGGCTGCGCTTGACGGGAGGAAGAGGCGCAGGGGAGCCCTCTCCTCGTCCCGAGCGGTCGCTCTCTGAAAAAGTAACTTTTCGTTCCTTTTTTGGGGGGTCCAGGCGTTGCGAGTCCCCGCGCTTCCCTCCAGTACAGCGTAGGACTAATACCTTTTCAACAGAACATCGCTTTAAACTGAAACGCTGGCCAAGGTTTAAATGGCTTGCTTTGGAGAGAAAGAAGAGACCTCGGCGCAGATTAAAGCCAAACCAGAGCCACGCCAGGGGGCTTGGATAGCCTGGGATTAATAGCGCTAATTACATCGAGACAGAAGGCAGGAAGCACTTTGCTGCTGGTTTTAGGTCTGAAAACCTTGATGCAGGAGAGGGAGATGCAGTTGATTGGAGTAACCTGATATGCTACCAGTATGCCAAGCAAGATAAACTTGGTTACTTCTTGCATGAATTGTGCTGGTGACCTGCACTCAGGTGAACTGTGAATAATTATGCTTCAAAACCTCATGAGCAGTAGATTTATGCTTCCGCAAAAGCCCTATGGCAGTGATAACTTGCTGCCCTTAGTTTCTTCTTTACAGTACCTTGATCTGGTTCCTGAATTGTCATCTTTACCATTCAGGTGGCCTCTTTGTCTAATGCCATGTGCCTAGAATACAAAATAAACTATTTTGTCACTGTTGCTAGGTGTGGTGTATTAGAAAGGTCACTTGGCTATTTTGCCTTTTGTCAAAGAATAACACGTGTTACTTATCTTCAGACTAGATGTGTCTGGCTTTTGAGCCGGTTGTCAACGTGAGTTATATTTTCCTGTAACTTTGACATATCAATTTGATGGAGTGAGTACTGAATCTGTGGGGCAGATAGCAGTGGCTGGGTTTTCATGCAGCAGGCTGGGCAGTGGAAATGCAGTTTTTGTGGCATGTGAAGGGGTCTGTATGCTGTGTATTGCAACATTTGTGTTTTGTAGGTCAGAGAGCTATGCTCTGTTATACGTAGTCTTAATGAAAATATAAATTATGATGTTGTTTTGATGTTTCATAATGACTGTAAAGCACAGGTGGTCTGTTATATTTACTCTGTAAAAGTAAGTGCTGAAGTGTCAAAGTGCCACTGTAATTACAGGAAAAGTTAAACCCAGGACCTTTGGAATACATTTGGGTGACTCAAAATGCTTCATTTATTCAATTGTACTTATTTCATGTGAATTATGTTGTAAAGCAGAAAAGAATCAAGTTTTAGTTTAGCCAAATTCTCATTATGTTTAAATGGTGGTTTTCTTATGATAAATATTTTGGACTATTTGAGGTTTCTGTGGAAAAAATGGCATTTGTTGTGTACGATTTTACCCAAGGGGTGAGTCTGTCCAGGCTTGCCTGGTTTCCCCCTTGAAATGGACATGGATCCCCAGTCATTTGTGTGTTATTCCTTGTTCTGTAGCTATTTCCTGATAGTTTCTCATCTTACCAAACCCAGTATTGTCCTACTCATGTTCTTAATGTTTTCTCCTTTAAAATTCTGCAAGTGTGAATTTGGGGGTGAAGTGGGGTTGGTGTGGGTTATGGCAGGAAGGAAGAGGATTGATATTGTGAAGGGAGAAAGAGTAGAAGGCCTGAGGGACCCTTCCTTATCCTGCCCAAGTTATGGCTTCTGTTACCAAGTCTGTGTCTAAGTGGAAACATCCTTCTTGCTGTTTGAGAAAGAAAATGAAGGAAGTTCGTCTTCCAGGGCAGGATTTTGGGTAATGTCACTTGATCAGCCTTTCTTTCAGTGCAAACTTCAGCTTTTCGGGTCTTCTGTGTGCCAAGGAAAGGCCTGCAGAAACAGTAGGGAAACAGGTCACTCAGTTAACCCGTCAATTTGCCACGATTCTTGGTGTCGTCACTCTTTCCTGAGTAAGTGTCGCCACTAAGAAAAGTGCTGTGATCTTTCTTATTCCTAACTGCTTTGGGAACCTGCTGGTTTGAAGTTACTACTTTCCATGAGCTTCTTGTATGTCTCATGTGATCGGTTATACTTTCTTAATGTGTTGATGTGAGAAACGCACTGTTTTTTAACTTTGTTTTACTGAGAAATTAACCTTCAAGTGCAAGTGTGTTAAATTAGGCAGCAGTTAACAATTGCTTCTGTTCTAGATCATCTACCCTTCAAGCTCGTGTTGCCTTTATCCAATAGATGATTTAGAGTGAGATTTGCTTTATTCCTTGCTGGTCCTTCCCTTCACTTGTGGTGTCTTGGAATGTGGGGGAAGGGTACATTCTAATCACACCACAAAGGCTGTGGCCCAAGTGTCCCTGTTTGCCTCAAGAGTGCTTAATATACAACAAACGGAAGTTGAAGCTTATAAACAATAGTGAATTTATTAAGGATTAACAAACAACTATAGGCCTACATGGTCACACAGCAAACCTTCTCTGGATGTTGCCTTCTCTTCAGTCAAGTGCTTCAAAAATCCAGTGAAGTACTAGAGAAGAAAGCTAAAAAAAATTAGCTACTGATATGTTACAGTACTCAGTGAAGCACCAAAATAAACCTACATTTTTTCTGTTGTTGGTAGGCATCTTGCCCTTCTGCTGAATGTAACCTTAATACTAACACAAGTGAAACACTATTGTTCCTTCAGTGCATTATCTTCATTAAAAAAAAAAGCTTTTTTGTTGTACATAGGATCTGTTTTCAGTTCAACTTTGACTAGAGATCAGTGCTGCTTAATTGCTTTGCTCACCAGCATCTGAAAGATATCTAGATTACCCTCTTTGGAAGAGATTCCAAACTTGTGTTACGAATAGCATTGATCTGCTGTTGAAGTTCAAAGTAGCAATAAAGACATTGTTCCTTCAGTTATGAAACATGCTTTTTAATTTATTTTAGAATTCATAGTTAAAAAGGAGTAAACCAGAGTAATGGTAAACCTGATATGGTGTCAGTTATTTTTAATCTTCAGCTGTGGTGCCTGATGCTGCAACACATTTTTTTTCTAGTAGAGGAGGACTCTTTTCTGTAGGCTTTTTCTTTTTGTGAACTGTTACGTAAAAAGGAGAGAGAGAAACAAATTATTTTACCAATTACCTGTCAAAGAAAATAATCTAGAACTACACCTGAACTATGAACTCAGTAGTTCAGCAAGCTAAGACTATACTGTTTGCAACTAAGAAAACTGCAACAGTTTAACGCAGTTGTGATGGCAAACCACCTATGCAGATGCATCTTAAACTAGGGGAAAACCCCTACTTTTGCCAAAATGAACTTGGAAGCTTTGTAGAGGATATTTGAAAAGCCTTCAACATGTAAACCAGCCCTATAAAAAGGTACTCTTAATTTTTTCCTTTGCAAGAAGCATCTGTTTCTGTAAACTGAGAGCATTCCCTCTCAACGCTTACTTGAGTGCTTCTGTGCACAAGAAAAAACTCAAGAAGTGAAATATTACCTCTAAACTCTTCAATGAAGATTGTTTTCTCTACATCAGAGGGCTGTGTTATTCCAGGATCAGTGTAAGCATCTCTTGCAAGTTGCAATGTCCACTCCTTTTACAGGCACTTCTGGTGCCACTAAAATGTCAGTGTCCCCATCCATGTGGCTTGGCTTTGCTGTAGCACTAAGGACTGGTTTTTTTTTCTTTTGTTTTGAATTTTTTTTCCAAGGGAAGACAGCGGCACCTAGCAGCTTATTAAAAGTATTTTTTGGTTGCAAAGCTTCTGTTAAGTGATAAAACTTTATTTATTTTTTTTTCTTCTGGACAGCGGGGTGTCTAGCTGTTGTGAGGGTATTTATGACACTAAGAAATTAATTGTGGGAGCATGCTAACTTTACACAAGTGTACCCTCTCTCTGCCTTTCTGTGCCTTACAGTGACTTGTCAAAAAATAAACAGTTCCTTCTCCCAGACTTGGAGTCTAAGTGGAGTAAATGAGAAGAGGCTGCATGCAATAGGGATTCCTTCTGTCTTTCATTTAAGCTATAGGTCTTGTTATCCACGCTGTCATATCATCCGCTACTCAATTATCTGTTTCCTCATATGCTGCCCTGGTGGCTTGGAAAGGATGGCCTAAAAATAATTGAAGGCTATCCTTTTCTCGTATCCCACATCTTCAGCCTTGAGGACAATTAGAAAAGCAAAGGCCTAGAAAGACCAGGAAAATACACGTAACAGACAAAAAAAGCAAACTCCTGATCAGAATATTTGTGTCTGAAAACAGCGCGGTTATAGGTTCTGTCTAGTCAAGTGCGCTTTGATCTACAAGACAGGCAAAGTGGCTACAGCTGAAATTGGAGGTTGTCTAATTTAATAGCCTTCACACTTTCAATGTTTAAGGAATGACGATTAATCCATCACAAACGCCACATGTATGTGCTGCATTGCATAGTCTCTGTCTGACTACAGTGGGTAGGTGGAAAGTGTGTTGCCTTGAGAGAGCATAATAACTATTCAAATTCAGTCTTTTTGAGTAGATGTTATACTGATGATTTTTAAGACATGGTGCAGGAGCACTTCTTGAGCTCTGCACACTGCTCTTTGTCTAGTACAGAAGGCCTGTGTGTCATGCATTTACTTTATTTAGCTATAACTGTCAGAGGCTTAAAATAAAGCTCACAGTTTTTGCCACTTGTTTTGGATGTAGGATTTTGCCCCATGGTTATCCCAAGCGGTGATTTTGAAGGCTAGAAGAAAAGTAACACATGCTGCTGTTTTCTTGTCTTTCATTCTGTGCTTATGGAAGTGTCTTTAAAAAGTTCCTCATAATGCCTTAAGACACTGTCCAGTTCAAGATACAGTACGGTGAAATATGAGTGGCATTGTTATCCAGAGAAGTTCTAGCCTTGGGCCAGAACAGCTAAGGAGTAGATGTGAAAAAAGCATACTAGTGTTCTAGTTCTGAGTCAGTGAATATACAGTATGCTAATTTCAAGTATTATATTAAATCTGTTGCTTTTGAGCTGGATGCATTATCTTAAAATCATAGAATATCAAGTTGGAAGGGACTCATAAGGATCAAGTCCATTAGTTGTAAGGAACGTGTAGTGGAAACTGAGAAATCATGTAGCATGCTTAGCTGTTAGCTGGGCTGATGTGTAATACAGTTGAACTCTGCCTTGCAGACAAGGTAGCTAATGACTTTTATTCTAGGTACTGTTTGAAATTTCCTAATTATAGGAAACATTTTCATAAAAAGGAGGAACAATATAAGTTCTCCAGCTACTGTAACCATAAGGAATACTTTCCCCTTTCTTCCATTTAGTCATCTTCAAGAAAGAGTCTCCCCTCTTTGTACGGCAATCTTCCCCTAGAAGCTCTGCTGCAACCTCTCACCTTTCACAGCTTGCATAGTGTGTATATTTGTTCTGTTTTTTAACTGACCTCACAACAGGTGTTTCCCTTGCATTACATTCCCTGCAAGTTCTTGGCTTCACAGGCAATTTTCCCTGCTTTGAGTGAGCTGAAAATAACTCAGAATCGGTAAACCAGACACGACCAATCCCATTGGGCAGGAAATATTCACATGTTCCTTATTTATTTCCATTTATAGATGTAACATTACCTATAGGCTCCCAGGTTTTTCTCCCCAGATAAATATAGGTCTGTCTGCAAGCCACTTGCACTCCGTTCACTGCTTATTTGTGCAATGTCAATATTATTTAATACACTCACCAGACATGAGTGGTACCTCTGCTAAACTATAAGTGAGCTGTGAAAACAACTAGTGTAAAATAGTCTGTAGGTAAAAGAATATCTCCATTAAATATTAACTTGTAATATTCATTAGTATAGCAGTGGAAAGATGCTGTTAGTTTGAAATGTGAGTTTCCAGGGCTATCTTAATTGTAGAAAAGGAGCCAGGACTGGATGAGAGCAATTAAAACTTTTTAGGCGTGTTGTTCTCTTATGTGTCTCTGGTTCTGAAAGTGCTTGGTTATATTACAGCTTTTCTACTGTAATGCAAATCAAATTAAAAAATAACTGCAGAGCCTGGCTCCCTGTAGTGTCCTGCAGTAGATATTTATTGATTTCTTGTGAGAAGATGTCAAAAATCTTGCATTTTGAAACCTGCATTACTTTAGCAAACCGCAGAATTTGTATCACTGAGGCAGTTATTTTCCCTTAGCCAGTACAATGCATATGAATTCTGGTTTGTTCTTACAAGAACGTTCTTTTTCCAACAAGGATTTTATTGAGGGACAAGAAGAATAGATCAATCTCAAGGTACCTAAGGTAAAATGAACTATTACTTTCCTTAGAAAAAGAGTTGAGCATTGGAGAAGAGTGGCAATATTCCTTTCTTTTATCTCTTGTCTTTTGTGTCAGCATGAGTATTCAGGAAAGCTGATAGTTTAAGATACTCATCTGACCGAAAACTAGTCTTTATTTTCTTTTCACCCTTTTTCTTCTTTAAGGTTAATTTTCAGATAAATGAGTTCCTGCAGCCTATGTGTGTAGCTGTGTGAATAACGTTAAAAGCAGTGTGAAGCTAGTGAGAACATAAAGCTTAAGGAACACTATTTTGGTGGCAGCAAGGACTTAAATCAATTTAATATAATCATATAGTACTATGATTATTAGTGGTAATTACTCTGCAAATAATTAGTAATTTTCTGATGATACATCCTTCTGCTTGAACTGTTTGGAAGAACTACAGAATGTCTGAAAACGGGAGATGCTCTCACTAGGCTGGTTACTAGGCTGGTATCTTGGAGCAGGTAATGACCTCAGAGTACAGTTGAAGTTGCTGTCTTCCTATGTTACAGTCAGTTTATGGCTAAACTATAAATATACTTATAGTGAACTGGATAATTATGAAAAGCTCAGAATTTATAATTTGCTTTCAATCGCGTTTCATCTACCTGAGAGAAGTCCTGGCTCTGTCATGATGTGAGTGTGAAGCTGGGTGGCATTTTGGATGCCTGGCTGAATCCAGAATTCAAGAGAGTTTTCGGGAAGCTTGGTTCATGCATGATGGCCTACATAGCTTTGCCATATTTCACTGGCAGTTTCCATCTGTTACATCTACTGGATTTGGGCCCAGATTAAGCATACT
The DNA here is from genome assembly GCA_033459285.1 of Clamator glandarius. Classification (NCBI taxonomy): domain Eukaryota; kingdom Metazoa; phylum Chordata; class Aves; order Cuculiformes; family Cuculidae; genus Clamator; species Clamator glandarius. Next base: position 2,465,640 of record JAUNZM010000125.1, read on the forward strand.
TGAAAGAGTAAAGTTGATGAGAGACTGCAATTTTTAGATAGCTGTATATACAAGTTTGAACTTGATCTTGTCCGATCTGCATATTCTGCAGTCATTGCTGACCTACTAACTCTAATGTGGGTTTCTGATAGTGGAATGCTACTGAAATAATCTTGTGCATCATTCGTAGCCCGTGTTTAGCCTTCTACAGTCAGTGGTAAGGTTGTGAAATCTTACTTGCAAAGTTCAGCTTTTTAATGACCTCCTTAGCAATTTTTCCACTCATCTTGTACTGCAATTAAAAAAAAAAACAAAGGAAAAAAACAAAAAAAAAGCCAAACAAGAAAACAAGTGTGCCCTTTACTGTTCTAAGCTTTATAATGATTTTAAAAAATATTTTTGTAAGCATATTGTTTATAATATTACTGAAGACTGTTACATCAGTGAAACCACTTAAGGAAGAGCTGTTCTTTCACGACTTTGTTCCGGCACTTCAAACAATTGCACTCTAGGAGCTTCTCTGCTCCTGAGACAATGCACAATAATTTTAAATTATTTAGTTTTGGAGTTAGAATGATGAGTATAACTGTAAACGGCTGAGCAGCAGTACTATGATTTTAACATTTGGAGGGGAAAAATTGGCAGTTTTGTCTGAAGTTAGTTTTATTTTATTCTACCAGCCAAGAGAAACTAGTCAGGGTGCAAGTTCTTCACAAAGTTCACAAAGCTCTGTTTCTGACTGTGGAGAAAGAGCATTGAACACAGACATTTAAAATGAAACAGAACCCCAAACAAACAAAACACCAACTCAGAATTTGGGTGGACTTTTCAAGGCCTTGAAGAATGTCAGAAATTAAACTGGAATCAAGACAGGAATGACTGTCATAGATCAAATTCCTTTTTACTCTGAACATTCAAAGAGTAAATCCATTAAACTAGAATGTAAGCATGTGAAAAACTATTTTTAAATGATCCGGGTCCAGTAACTTGAGCTCTTTGAAATACAGCTGCATGTTCCTTCCCCTGCCCTTTTCTTCATTGTTCACATTAGGAAGGTGTTAATTGAATATTTTTATCATCAGTGTTCAGTGATTGGATCACTAATGTTCCTTCTGTACCCTGAAGCATGTAAAGAGTTGAGACTTTTTGCTGAGAAGTCTCCTAACATTTATACGTAAAGCACTGAACTTGCGTGAAGCAGGTTGCATAGAGGTGACCTTGAGACAGATTATTTTTTTTCTTTTTTTTTTGCAACTACTTCATTTTTTACAACCTTAGTGTGCCTTCAGTCTAGAATTAGAGAACTTTTTTGCGTGTGTGTGATTCTTTGTAGAACAGCAGGGAGTTGTTCAGGAAAGGCTTTGTTCTGTACAGTGTATCTTAACAGGTTATGCAAAACTGGAGAGAGGTGTTTTGTGTCTGCTTTGTGGATGGGCTCAAGTTACAGAGTTAACTCTGTGTTTTCAGGTTTGTGTCAGGTGTGATAAACAATCAATAGCTTTCTTGTCAGTTAGTCTTCTGTCTGATACCCTGTTATTGCTAGAACTGTCTTTATGATTGTCATGTCTCATGAAGCATTAGTGTGTAACTGCATTCCATCAGATATAAAAGAAACTGAGTTTGTAGTGAGGGCTAATAGCTTTTATTAGAGGAACAGATATACTTGGGGAAGAAAGAAAAAGCTTCTGGTCTTACTTGTATCTCTTGTTTATGTTGATAGACTGTATCAAACAAAACCATGTTAGTATTATAGCTCTGTGTCAGCTGGATAAATCTCACCTGCTGATTTAGCAAGCAGCTTGTACCTTTGTAAGGAGCGGACCAGCCTACATTCAAAACACCGCCTTTATTTAAGGTTATTTGAATCTCTTCTAGGAAAGGAAAGGGATTAGAAATGGGAGTATTTGCTGGTTCTGATGTAGGGTATCCACATCCTCAGATATACCGAATCCCCTGCAATGTGTCCTTTACTTTTGAACCAGCCTTTCTGGGTTCATTTGTAGTTTCTGGTTGGGGTGCTTGTGCTAACCTGCAGTTCTAACATATTTATGGGCCTCATCTGTGTCTCCTTTTTGTTGTAGCCAGATAGTGCCATTTTTTGAATTAGTTGATTTTGGAGGTTTGGAAGAAGACTGCCTGGTGAGAGATGAACAGAAGAAACAGGGAAAGGAACACTTCAGCCTAATGACTAGAGCTGTTTTTCTGTTCAGTTTTAGTCTTCATCCTGTAAAGCAGAGTGTCTGCTGGATGTCCCTCTGCTGCTTGATGTTTTGGGTGTTTAGAAGTACTGTTTCTTCCACACAGTATTCCTGGATGGGCATGAAATAGTAGTTGATGTTATTATGTCCCTTCCTGACTTGATTATTGTGGTGCTGTTGGTTATGAGCAATTCTGGAAGACTAACCTGAAATTTTAGGCTTTTTTTTAAGATGCATTTATTAATGTTTCATGTAAGGCATGTGATCGACTTTTACCATGTGGTCTGGCATAGCACAGTTTTTAGCTTTGAGTTACAGGTGATATTGAAAATGCTGAATTTGGTGATTTGCATTCTTATAACCTGAGAGTGTCTGTAATGAGGTTCTCTCTCCTGCCCCACCCTGCTGAATATGAAGATATTGGCCCGAGTCACTTGGGCCTGTTGAGGCTTGAGCTGATGGAGTAAAATGCTGTGAAAACTCATCTCTGCATTTCTGTGAGAAATTTCTGGGAGATTGTGTGTTAATGCTTGTAATACATAGCTAGATAGGTGTAAGTTCATAGACAGTATGGTTAGTTTACTGGGTAGCTTTCCGGTTTTCACACAGTACTATGAGGTGGTGGTTTTTATTTCTTTTTTTTTAAGTGTTTGTTTTCCAGGCTTGTTTCAGGCAGGATGTGCTCAGTCATCCATTGTAATATAGGCAGCTGTTGCTGTATGTGGTATATAACTTTCCAGGTGCGCAAAATATTTACATGTTCAGACTTGTATTTTCTCATTACTGTTAATAGAATCAATGCTTTTGTTTTAAATCAAGTTCATCTTGATTTTAGGTGGAGTGAAAACTTACTAGATTGACTGGTCGGGAATACTCAAAATTAGCCATTTTGTTAGTGGAGAAATATGTTCCGTAGTTCATGAAAACACATGCAGTATAATGCACAGTATAATATCCACTACCTTGCAGGACAAAATCACCTGCTGGTTTGTTTTTCAGCAAAAATGTGTGTAGTCCCTTTTCTAAGTAAATAAGAAATATTCTTACTTAGTAGATCTATTGAATTTCCATGTTCAAACATTTTGTTCTGAAATGTGGGCTCTTTTAATTTTCTAGTTGGTAAAAATTCATTGAAAAGGAAATAACTTTATTATAAAGAGAAATTAATTTCAACACATTGGTTCTACTTGTTCAGGGTGTGTCAGCTATCTGCAGTATTTCTGAGCTAAGCCAAAAATGTAAGTGTTCAGTATTCCTGTGGGCATCAAGACTTAAGCTAACATGGAGGTTACTTAACTACTGAATTATAACTTCCATGAAGGTTTTAATGTGTTTTAAGAGATATGATTAAAATTTACTCTAATACTTTGATTTGACTTCATATGTAGAATAGTGCTCTTGCAATTACAGACAGAAAAAGTTAAACTTTTTTTCTTTTTTTGAAACAAACCTGAGGGTGCATGAGAGAAGTCACCAGGCTGATGGTCCCCAGTGCTAAGAGCAGCCGTTGCTGTTAGAGTAAGCTGGTAGAATTTGAGCAAGGAGGAAGCGAGTACAGGAAAAAGGATGGTACTTGTATGTGCTAGCAAAGTTTTATTACATGTACATAATCCACTCCTGTCAGGGCATAATAAAAGAATAGTAATTATTTTCCATTATTACTGAGACCATGGTATTTTTTATAAAATACTGCATGCATATGTCTTATGTCTTACTTTTTGTAATTGAACTGTAGCTGTCAAAAGAAATGCATGAAGAATGTGGATCCAGGGATTTCCCATATATGCCTGACCTAAAGGAGTAATTTATTGTTCATCCAGATAAATATCTGTGGCTTGATTCATCACATGTACAGTTTGCAAATAGATGCCTGCAACATGCTACCCATGTACCACAGAGTGTGCTGTCGGTGTGACTTCTCAGTTGCCTGTGGCTGCAAACATTATTGCCTGCCCTTTAATTCTTGGGTCGATAGTTCTTGTCCTGTGGTTTGTGTGTAATATTTTCTTCTACTTGTGGACTTAGCATACTTTAGGTGCTGTGCAGATGTGATTTGTTTGGTCTGTGACTTCACAGACAAAGGTTTTACTCCTAGTTGTGCCAAAAATCAGCGTATGCAATGTGATGGTATTACAAGTCAGGCCCAAAGATACTACTGATCTGTCTCAAAGGCTCAGATGGAGAAACTCTGTCTTCTGAATGATGCGAGATTTGAATTTGAGGGCACCTAACTACTAGATCAGTGTGTACCTTCTGGACTACACCTTACCTGCCTGGAAAGAACTTTTGCGTTCTGGAGGGCGAAGGATGTTGCCAAGATGAAGTTTCTCAAGGAGTCTAGCGTAAATGGACTGTCCCCTTATCTTTTTGCTAGAATGTGCCTGAGTATATGGACATTTTACATGCAGGAAAAAAAAATAAAGGCAGGACCAAACAGCTGTGGGAATAACTAATCTAAATTGGTTCCATGTTCCCACTGAAAGTAATAACGTGGCTGCTTACAGGAACTATTCCTGTGGCTTGTTTCCCTAAGATCCCTGGAGATTACTAATGTGGGTGGAGTGCACAGGTCATGGAGTAAAAATATTGTGAGATAAACCTGTCCAAGAAGGAGACAGACTATATGATAACCATTGTCTCCCTCAAGGATGACAGCCAGCTAATAACATCAAACTGTTACTTACTTTTTAATCTCATTTTGATTTTGCTTCTTTGCACTAGTTATTTGGAATTCAGTTAAAAAATGAGAATGCATCACAGCAGGCATTGTCTTAGACCTCCAAAGAAAGCATAAATTCTCCAAAATACTCTTATAATGAAATCAAGTCCAGAAAAACTTCAGATTAACTAGGTTTCAATAATTACTTTTTCTGTCTCTCATGTGGAAAAGCAAGAGCAGTTTCAGAAATGGGAGTAGTATAAGGCGAAAGTGGGTTTAAAGATAATTCACTTGCTGGCATACTTTTACAATAAAGAACAATTTTGTCTTCTTGACAATAGAAGGTTGGAATATTAATAAATAGGAAGAATTTTTCTATACAGCCCATAGATGAGGTATGGGATTTATATGGTAAGATTCAGTAAGGTAAATAATACAGTTCTGTAAAGATTAACCACATTAGCAAGAGTACTAGCTGGGTTGATACTGGTTTATGTTCCGTGCATCAAAGCCAAGCAGTCAGAGGCAGGAAGAAATTTCTCTTGGGATACGGTGTTTGGCAATTAGTTGTTTTCCAGACATTTATAGAGTTTTCAGAATCACTTCAGTGTTGGCTATTGTCAGAAATGGAATATTTGTCTTGGTAGGCTGTTTTTTTGCATAATGCATAGTCTGGTGATGCAGAGGTAGATATTCAGAACATATTAAGCTTTACTGTGCTATGATGTTAATATTTTCTTGACTTGATTGGGTATTATATTCTCCAAACACCTCCCCTTTCAGTGTACAGGAAGTTGAAATACTTCATAAAAATCTGAATGTTATAGAGGGACAAAAATGTAACTCTCTTCTAAAATAACTTGTAATGCTCACTTCCAGTATCTGTTTCTTCTTACTAAAGTACTGAACTTATTAGTTGATGATTCAGTTTTAACTTTGGAAAACTTTAAGAAGTACTAATGGAGTGCTTTTCCTCCTGATTTTTAATTCGGGGCTATTTGTGCATTTGCTGCTCCATAATGTGTTTTACAGAAAGATTAAGAAATTGATATGCCTTCTTCCTTGTTTCAGATTAATAGTTTTTGGACAAAGGTCAACCTTTTTTGGTTTTATATATTATTCATGAAGTCAGCTGTCTTGTTAGTTTATTTTATTCTTGCGTTTGCTTAGGGCCCTGAATTACACCATCTGGCTCCTAAGGATGACAAAGTCATTTTTTCTGTGGTTGAAATGTCACCTTTGAGACTGTGACTGTCATTGGACATGTTAATCCTTGTAGTAACTTTTAATGGTATTTATAATGCAATGATAGTGAGAGGAAAACATTCAGTTGGTTCTTGGGGTAGAAGATTTGAAATTCCATGGAACTGAATATATCTCAGGATGTTAGTATTGAGTCATGGTGGTGCTTTTCTTTTATTGCTAGTTTTCTAGAGGTGAAATACACCAGTGTTTTTCTTCCTTCCCCAGAAAGAAGTAAGAATTAAGATGGAGTCTATTTTAACATCAGCAAGAACAGAATTTAAATTGAGAAACAAGATCACTTGGCTGTACATATGAGTTGTATTACTGATCTACTGTTGTAGATCAAAGCATGCTTTTTTTAATTATAGGTGTTTCTCAAAAACAAGTATCTACTTGGATTTGGGATGTGTTTTCAGAGATGCCAGATTGTTCATTGGCTGTGGTCTTGAATCTGAAGTGTTTCCTGAAAAATTTAAATACTTAAAACTTGCATATTCCTCTCGGCTACTCCGAGTGGAAGCTTCTGAAGTTTTAATAAACTTTTGTCACAGTTTGAAGGGTTGGTTTCATTCTGTGGTAATTTTTGTGATTTTTTTTTTTTTTTTTTGCCTAGCACCTCCCCCCCAATATGATGTTAATGTTAAGCATGGTTTGCTAATTGTAATAATTCAGTAGGAATTACTTTAGCATGTGGAAATACGAAACAAGAAGGTCATGGATTGTAGGTGCTTTCCCTAAATGCAGTTGCCGCTTAAAATTATGTAAACACTACAATGAATTTTCTCTGCCTCAAATTGCTAATGATGAGAATCTTTGATAGAGAAGATTATTGATTACTTTTTTTTTGTCTCATTAGGTCAGTACTTTACTTGTTAGTGGCTTTTCAAGAGAGTTTTTGGTGTGTCATCTAAATACGCATTGTGTTTTTATGGGTAGTAAAATACTTGTTGAATAATCCTAGCTTTATTTTATTTATGTAGTATAAATACAGCAGAAAACTCTTCATTGGGAGACATATAAATAGTAGCGAAATGTGTAGATGGAGAAAATATTATTCTGTTTGGTACTCAAGAAGTAATATATAACCAAGCCAGTTAAAGCAGCTGATCAGTTGAATGCTGCCTCTGATTTGTTGGTGCCACGCTGAAAATAAATCAGGTTTGTGTAGTGACTGGAAATGACCTTTTTATATTCCTTGGAACTGTTTTCACTTTAGGCTTTTGAAAACCCACTGCTTTTACTGCTTTTCCCTGGCTTTGTTCTTTAGTAGTTTTTAAATGAAATTGTACAGAAACTTTGCATATACATTATTGTGTGTGTAGATAGTACAAGAATTTGCATTCATTAGCTAACTCAGTTCAAAAGATAACTGAAGTATGACAGTGTCCAACATTTGAGTCTTGTACCTCAGCTCCTCCTGGCGAGATTCTATTTCCTTAAAGATAAAGTAGAACTTGACTTGATTGGGTATTATATTTGCCAAAATCCCTTGGAGAAGATTGTGTTTTATCATCTAAAGCATGACCTCATATGCCAAGGGAGCAAATGAGGCTGTAGCAGCTCTTGTGAGCCTTTATTATGAAAAGCTGTGTATATTTTATGTGCTGTTTTCTTTGTCCTTTTTCCTCTCAAAAAGTATACCTTTTACCAAAACAAGTCCATGATGAATTTACTGATACATTCTTTGGATAATTTTAGTATTATTTCATATATGGGACTGGACAGGAAACAAAGAGTTAAGAATATAGTGCCTTCTTCCTTTAGACACAGTGCCAGGAACATGTTTGTGACCTCCATGATAAACTTTAGTATGATACATCTTGTTGAAAGAAAAACTATCGCAATTTTTAGCATGGCTGTGTCAAATGAGATTTCTTTGTTAAAGGAGAGAACTGTTGCTTTCTATTATTCCAGTTTATCACTTCAGTAAGTTTACCGAGGCAGTATTCTTCTTCCTGCACATTGAAATATTAAAAAGCAGAGCTGATGTATGCATGAACTGGGAATGTTTCTGAAGACTGATTACTTTGAAAAACAAAACAAAAAACAAAACCCCCCAAAAACCCCAAAACGCAAACAAGTAATAATGTTGGTATTTTATATTGATCTGTCTTAGACTATAGCTGTGAGTTTCTCAGTGTTTTGGGTGCTGCAGTAAATAAGTATGTGTTCAAAAATTGGAATGATTGTCCATATGCCACAGCAGCCTATGCTTGCTTTCATTCTTATTACTGTACCTGCGAGGGAGATATTTTTACCCAGTATCTGACGAGTGAATACAAATTTCTTCATGTGTCATTGTCATAGCCTCTTTGTCAGAGCTTGATATTGTGAGAACAAAAGAAAGCTAAGGACCCTAGTGCGAATGTTAGAAAGGGATTAGCAGAGCCTTGTAGCTATGGAGTTAAGCTGGGTTTGTGTTTTCACTGCCAATGACATCTTGATTTATGCATAGTGGGGATGTTTTTAAACACAGAAGCAATAGCAAATAAGACAGTTTGCTTCTAGCCTGTGTTTCCTGCAGGGCTTCTTGGCTTTGCCTTCCGGTTAGACAACAGCATTCGGAGCATAATATTGTTGTTCCATCCTCCTTATTGCTGTTTGTTTTGCTGGTTATGTAAAGCTCCGGGGCTGAATCTGTTCTCCTCTTGCCCAAATCTTCCTTGAAGATGTAAGTTAGGAATGTGCATGTAAAAAAAATCCCTTGTGCACATCCTGTTTTCAGATTGTGTTATTTCCTTCAGTCTTGTGCTCCTGCTGAGAATGTGGCTTGAAGGATTGCTTGTACTTGCATCTGAGCAAGTTGGTGAATGCTAAGGATAGAAGTGCCTATGTTCATAAATGGTGTAAAAGCTGAATGATTAGCAAGGTTGTTTTAACTAATGGATGGATCTGTAGCTTTTTGAAAGTATTTTGTGGTGATGTGGATATCTAAGTCTAAATTGTGGTTCAAGTATTTTCTTTTCCTCAAGATGCATATTAAGAAAAAAGTAGTCTGGCAGCAGTTTGAATATTCATGCTGTCCTTATGGAACAGTGTAACCACAGACGAACTTGCACGAGTACTGAAAGCAACAGCCCGGAACAGAAATATAAACTTCTCCCTTATTTATTGCAAATGTGCGGATTGCTGAGATAAACAAGTCTGCAAAGTTGAGATGGGTTAGCAATAACCTAAGTGTTAACTACAGTGAAAATAAGCCTTTTATCTGCTACCAAGCACTTCCCAGTGGCTGCTTGCTGGTCACTTGCTAAAAGGTAATGTAATTTGTAATTCTAACAAGGTGACAACCTATTCATGCCATACTAAAATACCTTGAGGTTTTCAACATATCCTCACTAGAAAGGTATTTATATGATTTTGCTTACGTATTTAATATAAAGCAGAGTGATTGGTGCAAGTTAAGTATTACAAAAGGAGGAGCTTTTAGAATGTATCAAAGAAATTTTATTAAGATGAAGACTGATGTTAACATCTAGCACTGTCTCAGTGGTCTTTGGTATTAAACCTCTAATACAAGGATCGTCCTATTCAGTGAGGTTTAATTGCTTCATCTTCTTTTATACACTATTGTAAAACAGCCTCTTAACCTAATGTAGTTACAGTGCTGATAAAAAAAAATATGCCTTCATGTATGTAAAAAAGCATGTGAGTGCAGAAACTTTCCTGGTACCTTTTAGTGCTGTAAAATAATACAACCATGTTTTGCTGCACATACAGAGAATTTAACCATAATTCTGCAGTATGGATTTTGTAATTCAGCCTTTCCATGGTGCTTGTCACTTATTTCTGATAGCATACCTAGACTTTGTGCAGTACCTCATAGAAACTATTTTTGAGCTACGTTAAAATTTACGTAAGTTTTCATTTCAACGGTGTTTGAAGCTGGACATAGTGAAATGGGAAATACATAGATTTTTTGTTTAATTTTCTTAAGTTTTTTACTATTAGAATTTCCACTCCCCCCTGTTTCTCCTATTGGGAATATTTTGCATCATTATACAGGAGAAATAGTGCTAATGTGTGTTTTGTCATATAATGAATAAATCTGGTTTGGAAAGTTCCACTCTCTAATTCCTATCTTTAAAGTCTTTGTTATGGTTCTAATTAGTGGATATTAGCATATGTATCAAAATGCAGAATGTGCAAGTACTATTTGGAAAATTAAATGCTAGGTTTAACTTATCATTTTGTATCATTTGGGTTTATTTTGAGCAAAACATTAGCACACTGAAGTATGAAAACTATAAAATTACGGTATAAAATCAGCATAAATAGATTTCTGTCTTATACACGGCTTTTGCTCTTGTAGTACTCAGGCAGTTGGGCAAAAAAACCCAAGCAATATAACAAATGTGTTGCTTTGCTTCATGACTGAGGCTGGGGAAGGTAAATGTGGAATTGTCAGTGTGGAGTTGAAGATGTAAAAACATTAAAGTCTTTTCATGGTCTTGAGAAAGAGGAAATGAGGTGGAGGAAGAGGAGAATTTTCCTCTTGAGGCAAAAGCAAGTATGTATTTGTTTTGCCGTTTGCAACAATGTGTCAGCCAGCATTAATGCTGGCACCACTAGGTCTGTAATAACCTCAACTGTAAGGCTCTGAGAACAGGTTGCAGCCCCTGTGAGCTCTGACTACGTTTGGAGTTGTGCTCAATCACTTCTGCTGTAATCCTTCCTCCATTTTTAGAACTTCCACTTCTGGAAAAGTTGAGAAGAGAGGTGTTGGCTGCTGTGAAACCTTAATTTTGTTAGGCTTGGAATCTTGTTTGGTACCTATGCTCTATATCTCTCGATTTATGGTTTTTTTTCTTATTTCCTAATATATATCTTTAAGGTCCCTTCTAGGATTCTACAATTTAATCTAGTTACGGCCCCCATGCCATGGGCAGGGACACCTTCCACTGCATGAGGTTACTCAAAGCCCCATTCATCCTGGCCTTGAACATCCACAGGTTCTCTGGGCAACGTCAGACCAATTCTCTCCAGAAGAGGGTTTTAGCAACAACTGAAGGACATGTAAAAGCAACCTTGAAGACTTTTCTGTGGAACTGGTCCTAAAATGTACAAATTCAGGAGGACTAACAGGTCTTTATAAATAGCACCACAATATCCCATAACAAAAATCTTGATATCACACAAAGACATATGTATTTTATGCCATAGTACCCTGAGCTCTTTGGGGCAACTGGACTGCCATGATATGTGCTCCTTTATCACTATTCCAGCTGTTTATTCCCTCCTCTTTTGCCACCTCAGGTGCTTGAGGGATCCCATTAGGAATTGGGTCCCTCTAGTGATGCGGCTTGAAACTAATGGAAAGAAGACAGCATTTTGGTTTAAGTAGGATCAGTTCCTGATCCAATGCACTGTACTGTTGCACAAATACCTCTGCACAGGAGAGCCCCAGCGGGAGGATTGAGAGGCCAGGAATGATACAGGGGGAGTGGGGTCAACTGAAATGGTGGTAGTGACAGTTTGCTGGCTAAATGTGTTTGTGGAACAGTGACATTGGGTGCTGTGGTTTCTCACAGACTTGTTATGTATTAGGTGAGATTAAACACTTCTATAAAGCAGACTAAAAAAAATTTTTATGATCAATTTTCAGTTAAGTAATATGTCCTCTGAGAAATAAGTAATTGTTCAAATGTCTATAGGGTTCTTCCTGTCATTTGCTAGAACTGTGAATTCAGAAATGTCACTGTAACAGAATATGTTTCTATTTGGAGTAAGAAAAGTAACAGAGTGCAATGAGTCGGGATGGTAAAATCACACTGCCCTGGTAAACAGGAGAGCAGAAGACCAGGGCAATTGCAGAAACAAATTGCGTGTTGTCATGCCAGGTATCTTGTTTAATTGTTGCAGATCTCATGAAGGCTTGTGGTGGTGGTGTGTACATACATGTACAAATTTGAGGGGAGATGCTCTTAGGTTGATATGTTTTAGTAGATACTTCAGCACACTTTCCATAAATGTAGTTTTTAGCTGAGATTTAGCCTTTCTAACTTGATTATGATTGTTGGAAAAATACTTTGTACATCAGCTTATTTTGTGCTAAGATTAGACTAGCTCTTTTATATTCGTGTTGCTTTGCTACAGCACAGTGAATGCAAATCAGACTCATTCTGTATGGTTTCTTTTGTATTCTCTCACCCTTTATGGTAAAAGCCAGCAAAAAGTTCAACACCAAGTCTAGTGGGAGGCGTCCATGTTCATGGCAGAGGGGGTTGGAGCTAGGTGATCTTTAAGTTCTATTCCAAACCATTCTGTGATTCTACGTCTCTTTGCTAGTTTTTAGGGCTGACATACATAACATCCCAGTTAGGGAGTGTTATCCTCGGGACGGAAATGGATTCCTATTGTGGGTAGTCAGATGTAGCCTTCTGTTAAAAGACTGAATTTTATGAAACAAATTGTCCGTTGCCGGATGCAAGTGTTATGCATTAAATCCTGTTTATTGACTATACAGTTATAGAATAATAACGATAAATGTCCTCCCTGTCTTTTAGTGCCACAGACTCATGCTGGTCAGGGGACCAAAGAGAGGTTGGGAAGTAGGATGTCCATTGTATTCTATCTGTTGCCACATGTTCCCAGACAGATGTTTTGTGATGTGAAAATTGAGCGTGCAATTTACAAAACAATAGTACACTTTAATATGAAATGACATGAAGTTCTTGACTAAAATCAGTTATAATGGAACATTCTTACTTTCTTTGAAAGTTGTACTTTTTGTGTGAGTCACTGAAGATGACTGTAATGTTCTTCAACCTGAATTTACCTGTCTGCTGTTCAGAGTACATTCATTCTTGTGACTCAGCAACTCAGCTCTTAAAGTGTCTGATTTATTGCACTTTTTTCCCAGTAGGATTTGTGCTTCTATGATACAAGGGGCAGTGTGTCAATGCACTTGTTACAGAACCAAGCATGCTGTGCTCAGACACAGTGCTTTACAGGTCTCCAGTGTATTGTGAAATGCAGCTATGTAGGTTTATCAGGAACAGCTGTTTTTGTTCTGTGGACAGATCCATTTGGGGTGGAGGGGGGAGAGAGAGCATGTGTTGGTGACTTTTAGAGATTAGCTAGTGACAATTTTGTTTGGGAAGTATATCAAGTTTTAGCAGAGCTACCGTAACAGAGATAGAAGGTGAAAAAGGACATTGAAAAATTTACACAAGCTCTTCTAATCTTTTTGTGTCTGAAGAAGTGTTCAGGATTTGGTTTTTTGCATGTGGGTCTCATTGAAGCCTTGATTAGAGGAGTACCTAACACTTTATACTTTACTAAAGATCTGGCTGAGCTTTTACAGATGACATTTGGATGTACAAGGCCTAGATGAGGAGTCTGAGCAGCTGTGTCCTTGTGCAGGCGGGAGGGAGGCTGGCTGGTTTATTGGATTACCTCTTGTTAGATCATGGCAATGCACGTTGCTTAAATCCCTTGGGGTAGGGAGGGAGCGTCAAAGAAGGGATGGCTTATTTTAGGTAAACTAATTTAGACAACAGTCCATTTTTTGTTCACTTTTTGCTGACAAATATTGAAATGTTTCACAGAAGGGTGACATTCAGTCTTCAAAATGTTCACATCTGGTGTTGTGGTATTATGTGGGCAGAAACTTCATGGCAGGTATGAAGTGGGCAGAGGGCCTACAGCAACTTGATCAGTTTCTGTGCCTTTTGTTTAACTTCAGGAAGTAGTGGGTGAGTGCTTGCTTTTGATGTTATTCCTTATGCATTCCTATGCAGCTTCTCTGCTCATCTGTTTTCCTAAGCAAGTTAAAGGTTGACAGTAAATATTTGTTCATCTTACTGCTTCTTTTTGTATTAAAGGGTAAGTGTGAAATATTTACACAATGAAACAGTAATGGAAGATTTCTGGTTTAATTTTTGGGTTGGAACCTCATATTTGGAGAAAGTGATATGGGTTTTGTGGGATCGTTAGCTTTGTAGACTGATGTGGACTTACTACTATGCTCAGGTCTTCTACATCTCCTTAATGTATGAAGCAAATGCTCTCCAACTGAGCAGAACGGACTCGAGAATAATGCTTTTCAAACAAGCACCATATTTTAGTTGATTGTCTTTATCTTTGATAGGACAGCCTTGCTTCTGCATGTCAAATTGTAGTTCTGTACTGTCCCTTGCTTTGCTTGGAGAATTTCTAGTTACTATGGAGAAATGGATTACATTTTCTCAGAAAGGAAAGTCCCCTGTCTTTTGCAGGCTAGGCTCTGCTGTTATAGCACTGGCTGATCTGAGAAGTGGGATAATGATAGATGTATTTTGGGACTGTGTGTTAGATATAAAAGGCAAGTCAACAAATATCTCTTTAGAGGAAAACATGCAGTGTTTGAATTGCATGGTAGACATAGAAACAACTCTGTGTTGGAAAGGAGTGAGAGCTTGTCCTACGCATGTACTGTCTATGGCTGTGACAGTCAGCTTGTTGTCCAGAGTTTTGTAAGTGACACAACTGGAGTACTTCTTGTCTTTTAAGCATAATGGGTGCTTGCTTGAAAATGCTTTAAAGTAGTGTTTTTCCCTCTCTTGGAGCACAGTCATACAAACGGGCTGATTGAGGCTATGGTGCCACTGAGGAAAAGAAGGATGGATTTTTCCTGAATCAGTTCTGCCACTAGCAGAATATTGCTGCTGGTTAGTTTGTCTCTTTAGAAGATTTAGATATGCTGCACCAACAATTTGTCTGCACTCAGTGAGTGAGGGGCAAGAACTTTGTGGGATAAAGGAAGGAGTTAATGGGGAACAGAGAGGTACAGGCATGCCTTTTAATGTTGATAATAACAATCTGATCATCATTTGTATAAAATAGTATTTAATAAATCATCTATAACTGAATAGTCCCAGATACAGACATAAAGCTGTTAAGTTTTGGAAGCTGTTTGGAAGGAGTTTGTAGAGGATTGCTTAGTGAATAGGCTGATAGCACTTGGATGATTCTTTAATTTAACAAAAGACTGAAAAATTTGGATGAAGTAATTTGAACGAGTGATATGTGTGGATTTGAGCAAAAAATATGGGCTATATACAGCTCTCAATTTCCTAAATATACAGTTTCCTAAAATCAAGGCTTCAAAGTTGTGCAGTTTAATTGTAAACTCGCAGGTTTTTCTCCTTCTCACTGTAGTGCTCTACTCAGTGTAAATTGGGCCATTTTACAGTTGTAACGAACTTGGCAGGAGAAGAGCCCTTTGCCTGCTGCCAGGGTAAAGCAAATAAACAAATAAGGAAAACAAAAGAAGATCCCTCCTTGTCCCCTCGGCGGGTTGCAGGAGCGGCTGGCACCGCTGGCCATGCTGGCGGAAGGTTGGAATGTCCTGCCGTTCATTCCATGCAGATGGCCTGGACCCCAGCCACCCCAGCAAAGCAGAAAATGCCATGCTCTTGGTCATGCCACTTGTGATTTAATGGAACTGAAGCTAACTTTAAGAAGTAGTGCATCATCAATTAAAACTGTTTTCCTGTGTTTCTAAAAATTACACAATGGTTTTAGTCTTTATTCTTACAGGATAAGCTGAATTCCTTCATCAGACAGACGTTAGTTAGATCTTCATTTTTAGAATAACAACTTTTGGTTTTGGAGCACATTGCAGCTAACAAAATGCCAGAATCCATGTCTGAAGAGAGCACAAGCATCACCTGCAGAGTAATTTTTCTTTAGTCACCTCTTATGGTTCTCAGCAAAATGTTGGCCTTCTGCTTTAAAGAAAGATGAAGTAATGCTTCCCACGTAGCAGATATCAGTGCTATTGCTCAGGAGCACTTGGGACAGCTGGTTGTACTTCCAGATTGATCTCTCTGTCCCTCTCTCTCTGTCCCTCTCTCTCTCTCTCTGTCCCTCTCTCTCTCTCTGTCCCTCTCTCTCTCTCTGTCCCTCTCTCTCTCTCTGTCCCTCTCTCTCTCTCTCTCTCTCTGTCCCTCTCTCTCTCTCTCTCTCTCTGTCCCTCTCTCTCTCTCTCTCTCTCTGTCCCTCTCTCTCTCTCTCTCTCTGTCCCTCTCTCTCTCTCTCTCTGTCTCTCTCTCTCTCTCTCTCTCTCTCTCTCTCTGTCCCTCTCTCTCTCTCTCTGTCCCTCTCTCTCTCTCTCTGTCCCTCTCTCTATAAAATATATAGTTGAGATGATCAACTATATATAAAATATATAGTTGAGATGATCAACTATATATATGTAATTCTAAGTAAAAGTGAATACAACTTATAGTACTTGTACGGAAACTCGCAAACACTGACTTGCACAAACTCTATTCTGAGGTCTCAGTATTTTATGTATTATGGTTGACTGCAGAAGAAACGTGCTGCTTCTTGCAAGACCAGGTATGCATCTGAGCTATCTTGCATTTTGCTGTCTATAGCACTGACTACAATAACAGGTTCTTACCATTTGTCAGATCTGCACGTAGCATGAGAGAGGAATGGCACTCTTTTCCTGTATTTTACCCATTATTGTTTGGTCAGTCACTATTAAGGAAGCAAGACACTAACTGTAATACAATAATGATGCTTTGTAGTTATTTAGCAGACAAAATTTGACACCATTAAGGAAGTAGAACACCATATCCTTAATTGAAGGATGTGATAATGATGTTTTGTAGCTGCTCAGTAGTTAAAATCTGTGATTAGTGTCACGTATTGTTTTAGAATCTGGAGGAAGAGTAGCTAATGTT
The DNA here is from genome assembly GCA_033459285.1 of Clamator glandarius. NCBI lineage: Eukaryota > Metazoa > Chordata > Aves > Cuculiformes > Cuculidae > Clamator > Clamator glandarius. The sequence goes on from JAUNZM010000125.1 coordinate 2,482,397, forward strand.
TTTGGGATTAAATAATTTTAGGAATAATATGGCAAATTACTTTGCCTAATTCTACAGTGCAGTCTTTACACTGTGAAAAGCAGGGTAGTAGTTCAGTGCCTCCTCATGCTTGGTAATAAATTGTTCCTTACAACTGATGGAAGTATAAAAGCTGGGGTATGGCTTCCACTAAGCCTTTAGTGACTGGGATGACAGTGATGCTGAAAAAACTAAGTTCAGGTAGTCTGTGTCCAGCCAAATATTTCAGGAATGCTATGCAAATCCATATGTTAGAATAACAAAGCATAAATCAGATTGTCTTACAGAGGCTGCTGATAGTTGAAGGCCAATGCTACTCAGTCAGCCCTTGAAAGCCTTTAAAACAGTGCAAGAGTGCTGAGGGAACGGTTAGCTTTTAATGAATTCTTTGGCTTGCAAGATTGTGTCGAGGCCTGATGCACTGGTTCATGGGGACCGTGCAGCTGTGAAAGAACACAACTGTAAGCTGGAAGTATTTCCATGTGATGAAAAGGGCCAGCAACTGTATTGCTTTTCCAGTATTTGTACTTCAACCTGCAGATCTTGAATTTTTACTGATAACATTTTACAAACCTTGACAAGACTAAAGGTTGTACAGATTGGTTTGCTTTGCTTTTACATGAACATGGTTTAATTGTACAGGTTTCATGCTAATGTTGCCTATGACTGCACTAGGCTTCTAATTTACTAGGAAATTTTTTTTCCTCAGTTTAATATTGTTTTCAGATACAAACAAGAGGATAGATTACTTGCAGTGCCAGACAGTTTTTCATCAGCCAAGTACACGTCTATCTTGTTAATTATTTTCTTATATTTTTCATAATGTCTGCTGTTCTAGATTGTCCAAAGGCAGTTACCAAAACCAAATCAATGCTGGAGAATGATAAGAGAAATGTCCTGCCTGGAGCCACTGATTATAGTATCACCTTCTGGCTAACAACAATTAAAGGAGAAAAATTACATTAGTTACTTGAAAAGGTCAGCAGGCCCTGTTTTAATAAGCCATGTAGCTTTTTGTCCAGTGTTCTCAGCATTCCCTGACTTGCTTGGTCAAGTGCAAGAGAAACCTGAAGGTACACTGTGCATCTGTGTTGTGAATGGCTCTTTCTTCATTAGCTAATGTTCTTCACCAGGGATTATAATTATGGTGCTGTGAATTCTGTTAACTAGTGAATTTTGAGTTCTCTTTAGTTTAACTATTCTTCTTGATGATGAATCAGTTTCTAACGTCAGTTGCTTGGAAGGATGTCCATATACCTATTCCATCAATACCCTCCATAGGGAACCAGCCTCTGAGCTATCTTTTCTGGGCTGGACCTGGTGGCTGCAGGTGTAGTAGAAGACAGCTTCAAACCATGGTGATGTCCACTCAGCAGATGAAGCTGCTGCCACCAGCGCAAGCTTCATCCAGCAGGTCCTGGAAGACCAATAGTAGTGGGGCTGTCTGATTGCTTCAAGGACATTCTCAAGGAGTGGAGATTTTTCAGGTTTTTTGTGTGGCATTTTAGCAAGTGTTACCTGATATTTCTATGCACAGGCAAATCTCTGACCTTTGCTATTAAAGGTAAAAAATGGGAAAACATACTATCCTTAAACACAAATGTGACAACATGCACTGTAGCCCTTACTGGTAAAGAAGGGTGTGTATACCAGGGTGTGTAATATTCCATTCCGTTAAGGGCTGGGAGATGTTTCTGCACCAGTGTACACATGTATTTGAGGAAACATAGGCTGTTCCAAAATATACCATAGTTTTCAATAATGTGTTGTATAATAAAATTTACCAGTTCATTTTCTTGACAAGCCTAATTGTCCAAGTTCTTGAAGTAACTTGCCCATGTAAGTAATGAAAAGTGAAATAATTCACATCAATATTTTCATCAGGGTTTTGTTAAAAAAATGTGTAAAATAAGTAGTAACAAAATAACCTGAACTATTAAAAGTGGGGTTTGGCTTTTTTTAATTCAAGTGCAGGATCCCTCTTTCAACCATGTTCTTAAGTAACTGAAAATTAAAAAAAAAAAAAAAAAGATAAAGAGTGTATGCTTTGAATATGAACTATCTCCAAAGTAATTTCCAAAGCTCTTTGATCCTCAGATTAAAAAATGAGAAGGTGAGTCATGGGGTAATACTGCTGAAAGGGAAGAATGGCTTTTTTTCACAGCCTCAAATGTCTGTTCTTCCAACCGCTCATCCCCAGTAGCTTTTTGGTTGGCTCTAGGTGTTGTAATGCATCAGGGACAGAGTGCTCTTTTGGTGCCAGAATGCTCTCTGATTTGCAGGCAGGACTCTGGCAAGCTGTGACACGTCTGTTTTTGGGAAATTACCGAATAAGAAAAAGTAATGAAGTATTTTGTAGAATATTGGACAGTATTTCATTCAGCATAACTAAAAAACCCCAATAAATATTGGTGTTCATGGGAGTTGTTGAATTCATGACTGTACAAGCTGAATTAGATACAAAGCACAGGTGGCATAAAATGTAACCTGCATTTGGTCATGCTGAACAGATACCATAGACCTATCACAGAGAAATTAGTGTGAAAAGTTATCTGAATCACTAGCCACACTGAATCCTTGAGGAACTACTTCTGATGATAAAAATACTTGTGAGCTTGTTCAAGCTTACAAGTGAATCTTCTTACATTTTTGGTGGGAGGAAGGGAATTCTGCTGTGCCCATGTTATTATGGAATATTTACTAAGAAATGATTGTGAATATTAAGTAAAATAGTCCTTTCTAGAAGCAGAGCTGCTCTTGTTCTGATTTACTGGGTTTCAGATTTTCTTGCTCTGTGCTAGTTTAGGGCTATAAGAGATCTGGGGTTTTATATTGAATTTGGCCATTAGTGTGCTAAGTGGCTTCAGACATGTCTCTCCAATTCCTTTTTCTTTCACTTGCTAGCTCTAAAATGGTTAAGTCCCAGATAAGTCATTGAGATTTGCTGATAAAACAAATTTTAAAATACTTGGACATGATTATATCCTTGAGATATTTAGTGTGCATCTTATTAAGATGGTAAGAGCTTACACTGATAAGTGTGTTTAAACATCTGGGTAGGCAGAAGGGTAAAGAAGTTGTTTTTTCCTTTTTTCTTCCCCCCATGAGTGTTTACACAGACTATGGTACCATAAAATGTAGCACATCGTTAATGTTAGTAAAACGATGCCGTTTGAAGAAACAAGCTGAAATTTCTGTATTGTCCAGATATAACTTTCCAGAAACCCACATAAATATACATCATAAATGGAATTTTTTCGCTGAATTAGTTTGGCTTAGGAAGAAAGTCAGGTTTTTGCTATCAAAAATGCATATATTTTGATTAACTGGATAATAAGAAATAATTTTACTGTAGCCCATGAAAAAAGTGATAGTGAAGAGGAAGTTTTGAAACAATTATTTCAATTCAGCTTTGCTTGTTTATACACTTAAAAAAGTAAGCAAGAGCTGGCAGCAGAAGTACTGTTGTATTATGTTTCCAAGTTATCTGTGAAACGCTACCAGGAATTTATGATACACCTGGCATTAAAACAAGTTGAATGAGTTCTGACAGCATTTACAATTGGAAGCTCTAAAAAGTGTTTTGAGTACTTAATTTTTCAGGGTAGATAAATCTCTTCCTTGCACCACATTTTCAAGGGGATCTCTGAAAAATGCAGTGATGCAGCAGGTTTGTCAAATGCGTACTTTACCATCCTGGATGGTTTTTGTTTTTTTTTTTTTTTTTTGCCTAGAATATCTGCAGGCCTGAGTCAGAAGGAAATGCGACACATTCAGGTCCTATGACTTCATCTTAGATTTCCATCTATGTTGTTGTTCTGGCTTTGAGTTTCTTATTGTTCTTTTACTGGTAACATAACTACAAACACATTTTTCAGTAGTAATGTTTCCACAGTAGCCTGGGACATGCTTGTCCAAAAAGATGGCTATAATAGCAAACACCATATGAAGTATTAGTCTTAAGTCACTTATGTTTAGTTGTCTTCAGAATATGCAATACCCTGTTTTTCATTAAATAATACCTTCTTCACTATTGACTTTTAGATCTGAAATATATTTGCCTGATAGATAAGACATGATTCCAATGTGTTGTACATGACTAAGGGCAATTTCCCTCTGCCGTGGGCTACTGCATCTTTACAAGTATTTACTACAGTCCCCAGGAGGTAATTCTTTGAAAGATTTCAGTATCTAAAGAAGTGGTTTCTGTCAGAAAGGAAAGTGATTTTGAGATGAAAACTTTAAGAGGAAGACCACTACTAATACTAAGGATCTGAAATATTAATTTGTCTCTCTTTGACCTATAGATGAACTGTGCTTCAGTTTTTTAATTTAAAGCCATCTTTCTGCTTGTCAAGTAAGAATACCACCTGCTGTATGAGGTACTTTTCATTAAATATGAGATTTCTGTGAGAGAACAGAGCCCTTTGTGAGGGTGAAACTCTTCCTTTTGCTTTGCTGCTGCTGTCTTTAAGCTGCTGCCCTAAATTGACAGCTATGCAGAGCTGTATAGCTTCTTAAGCTTAGCAAGTTATAAGTGGTATTTCTCATAATGACCTTTGGAGGTGAATATTGTGTTTCCCAGGCATGCACAGAGAAGATGGAGTGTGTTGTGCTTTTAGTCTCTTAGTGACATGTTTCCAAAGGAGTATTGTGCAGCCTCAGGCAAATCAAGAAGATACATGTTTACATGAAGGATGCTGCCACCTCTATCACAAATATAATTCTGGGAGTGTAATGACAATGAGAGGAAGTGGAGGACTTCCTGCATTAGTTTTTGTGGCTGTGTGAAGGGGCTCTCTAAATTGCAGCTGTGTTACACGACTGATAACAGTTTTTAGGCTCATATAAGTCTCTTGAAATGCAAACTAATATACCTTTGTGCTGCACGCATCATGGTTGGATTTTTGTTAACCTGGAAGTCAGAAAAACAGTAATAATGACCAAATATGCTGCTTATGTCTCTATTTTATTGTAAGTCTATTTTTTCCCCCTTGACATATATTGGTGCTAGGCTTAATACGGTTTGCCTATTTGGGCAAAATGTCCACAGTTAACTTAAGTACTTAGCATGTGAGTAAAAGGACTGGGTAAGGTGGGGGAAAGAAAAGGCTAATGAAGTCTTTTAACATAGTGGTGAGATATCTCTAAGCAAGAGAGGGAGAAATACTACGCTGGAAAGGATTCATTGTATTTGAAAAAAAAGCTCAGGATATGTGTGGTGTGCTGAGGGAATATAGTTACCTTAAGTCCTTTCTGAAACATCCGAAGTACTTTATCTGGTTTCTAGATTTTTGGATTGCACTTAAAGCTGTACTGGGTGAGACTACCTGATTAATGATTGTATTTGAATCCTGCATTATGGGTTTATAAAGTGAATCAATGAAATGTTACTAAATGTAATTTTTTGTGGCTTTGGTGGTGACTCTTGAAGTGATAATCATGTTCACATGTTCAATGTTTTCTTTTATGGTAACTTTACAGTGGCTTTAATGAGCATTTTTCTATTTACTCAACTTGGTGTTTGTTTCTTTTTCAACTTGCAAGTTTGCCTGTATGACTTTTTTTCTTATTAAGGTCTGAGGCCTTGATGAACTTTAATTATAGGGTCAAAGGTGATTTTGAGGCCAGTATGTGAGGCATTTATTTAAGGCATAAGGAGAAATGAAGGCTATTTCTTGTGTGCCTTTGACCTCTGTGCTTTTGTGGGGATGTGGTTTTGCACACTGTGTAGCAGGGGAAGTGCTTTAGGAACTGCAGGGTTTGGAAAGTGGGTTTTTTTTTTTTGTATCTGTGAATGAGAAGTATTACTGTACTGGTCAGAGAGAGCTTTTCAGAAACAGTAAATCATACCAGATTTAATTAGCTCAACCTTGTTGTTTGATGCTGATTTTGCTTGGTTTGGCTTTTTTTTTTTTTGAGTGATCATAAGGATCATTTATGAAATAATTTTCAAAATAAAATATACTGTAGTCATAATGAGGTGGGGTAACCATAAGTTAAAATTACCTGTCGCTTCTGGCTATTTATAATCAAAATAAAGAGTACCTTAAAACCAAGTTGATTTTCCTGTCATTGTGCTCTACTGCGCTCTCCTGCAGGTGTGGATATCCTGTATTAAGCCAGGCAAACTAGAACAGTACTGGTTCCCAGCAACCCAAAGGGTGTGTGTTTGCTTCTGATAACTGCAGTATGTTTAAGATCATATATTCAAAGATAATTGACGAGTCCTCTACTTCCAGTGCAGAAGAAGATGGATTGGGTCGTTCTCTGTTAAGCTTATAATGGTGACATTGCCAATTAGATAGACACAAGATTTTATGATGAGATAACTGATCTTGTGTTTTAAGTTACTGTAAAATGAAACAAACATAGAAGACTCTTTAAAAGCAGAGACCAAAGACAAGTATGGCAGTCATGTTATAAAAGCTGGTCCATTGTGTAACAATAGGATGAAAAGCAGCAAGGAGAAGCTGAGCTTCTAGAGTCCATCTGTATCTGTGTGCTGTGCCGTAGGTATACATGAAATATTAATATAAATGTAAGTTAAAAGGAATGCTTAAATTTTCCAAATGCATAAAAAGGCTGGACATCTTTTTCATATTTATTGCAGGCTACATGTTTACCTTTTAATGTATGTGTTGATGTCTTTTTCAACAGATACCCAGTGAACCAAAACATAGAATTCCTTTTCTTTAAGAGGCTGATCCAGGAGTTGACCCTGCCCCACAGGCTGTATTGGGTGGGGAAAACTAAGTTTGCTATCAGTTCTTCTTTGGCTGATTTTAAGGTTTTAATTGTTTTATCTAAGTAGATGTGAAGGTTCAAAACGTGAACTAATCTGCCTGTTGAACTGCATGTGTTGAATTTTTCTGTAACATTGGCATAGGGCAGCGTTCCAGAATATATCAGTCTTCTTAGGCTTCATAGAAAAGATCTCAAAGGTCAGATAATGTGAGCATACTAATTAAGAAGAAAAATATTTTCTTTCCATTCTTTTATATATATCAGTAGTAAATTCAGAAATACTTTCCATTAATTTAGATTTATTACATCAGTATTACTTTCCAAGGAAGTGACTGACTGAAACTAGTTAGTACTTTATCCAGATAGTTTTCTTTTAGGAAGCCTCTTTTGATTGGCTGTTCAAAATTGTAGTGGTCAAATTCTGTCACAGTATTACAAACAAGGTTTTTGGTTTTTTTTTCTCACTGCATAACCTCCTTTGCTGGAATGGTGTTTGATTCACACACACACACACATACATATATATATATATTTTTTTTTTTTTTTTTTTTTTTACAGCCAAGAGCTGCAGGCACTGTAAGCATAACTGCACTTTGCATGAAATCTTAGGTGAGGGGTTATGAGTCAGGATACTGGCTAGGGAATTTTTTAATGTCTTCAGTTACTAAATATATGAAACTGATGTAATAAATAAAGACTCCTCAGTGAGGCTCATGTAATTTGTCATTGCAGTCCACACTTCTATTGTGACTTCCTTTTAAACATACAGAAGAGGCATACATGGATTAAAGGTCACGGTATGTGTATTACTGTCAAAGTGCATTATTATGGCAAATTGATGCATTTTGTTCCATGCTCCGAATCTCCCTGGGCTGCAATTTCTGTGAAAGGAGGGTGTGAATAAACTTGTTTGTTTTATTATTGTAAGGTGAAATGAGCATGAATTTCTTGTGGTTCTGAACTTTCTCAAACTCTGGGTGAATTATCTGCTCTGAAAACTCTTGTAATCATATCATTTGCACATAGTTCACTGTATAGCCTGGTAGCCTGAGCCCAGCCTTAATAAGTTTTGCTGTCTTAACTATTCACGATGGAGAGGATATGCTGAAAAGTGAATTTAGAATATGCTTATGTTGAAAGCCAGGTCTGTGCTGTGGTTCCTTGCAGGGATCTTAAGAATTTAATAAATTTTTATTCTGTAGGATGATAAATCTAATTGAAGTTGTGGATTTCAGAAGTTATGTGCCAGTTCCTGCTAGCCCTTTCATGCGATGGATGCTTTTCTTACAGTTGCAGAAAAAAGTGGTTCAGCAAGCATAATATTGCTCATCCAAGGAAACTAAGCATGTGGTAGCTGAAGTAAGAGAGTGATAAAGCATGGTGAGGCTGCCAAGCATAATGATACTGCTATAGTGACGAAGCTTGTGGCAGCACTCAGGGCTTGCAGAGAGATAATCTTGCTGCCATACTTTTGGTTTCTAAGGAAGAAATTGCTGGAAGTGTGATGCAGTTCTATCTCAACAAGACTGACTTGGGCTAGGGTAGCTGTGTTGTTGCTTCCACTTTTGCAGGAACTATTTGGCTGCTTCTGGTTTTTAAAGGACATATATAGGCCTTCCAAAAAAAATTAAAGTATTACTAAAGATGCTTCTTTTCTCAGCTTCATTGTGTTGCTGTGTTGCTTCAGGTCTGTGGTAGTGAAGTATACCTTTCCCCAAGTGAAATGTGGTCTGTCTGTTCTTGAATGCTGTGATTAGTACTGCAAGTAAACTAATCCAAACCACCACATCTGAGATAAACACACAAGCGTAGCTGAAGCAAAGTAGAGGGGCAAAAGGAGATCATTCACTTTGTCATTGTTAATACACAAAGGGGCTTTTGGCATCCTGTCTACACATAGTGATTTTGTTATCGACAAAACCAGGGCTGGGCTCTGGTTACTGTGTGTGACATGATAGTCACTGCCTTTTCAGGGAAGGGGACCTGGCTGCCAGCCTGGCTGTGGGCTCCCTCTGCAGTCTCTCTGTGCCAGAGCTCCCGTGGAGGCTGGTGCACCATGGTGAGATTGGAGTGTTCTGGATGATTTTGAGGGAATGGAGTTAGTCTTAGTCTATGGAAATTTGCTGAAGTGCACACAGTGTCTGCACAGTGACTTAGTCTTCTGGTGACCACTGCCAGTTGGGGATTCCCAGCTGAGATACAGGCTCCCCCAGCCCCTGGGCATAAGAAAGCTGGCATGCTTCTGAAGTGATGGACTTCCCTCTATCTTGAAAGGGAGGTATGCTTACATCTTTTTGACAGGTCCAGGGACCTTGCATTCCACCAGTTCAAACTTTGTGCCCCTTAATGTTCCAGGCCAGTGTATTATTCAGGCAAATTATTTGTTTCTGAAAGTATGCCACTTTCAGATTTTATGCAATATTTCAATCCCTAAGCTATTCAGAGTTTCAAATTGTTGTCAATGTCTTAATGTCAAAGTGGAGCAACTGATCGCAGATGGAAATATTACAGGGTTTATATTGGAGAAAGTAAGGTGATTACTGTTGATTAGTTGTGATTAGTAATGTGATTACTGAATGTAATAAACTACTAATTATGATGTATTTATTAATTCAAAGTATTGAATCAATGTGGGTTTATGTTCTTTAGTATCTTGAATTTACTACACAAGAACATCACATGGCACTGCTGTACACCTTGTATACTGCAGATGACAAAGGAAAATTTTAAATTAATTTTCCTGGGGTTGTTTTGAACACCTCGCTTTCTGTTCTTATTTATTTATCTGTTCTTATGTTGCTAGAAACAAGAGCTGTGTCTACAGTGCTTTTACTACTGCAGCTTGATTTCTGGAGTCTGTATGTGCTGGCATGGTACAACAGTATATACTTAAAAGCATATCTGCTGTGTTTGTAGCCCTCATGGGGAAGAATAAGCAGGAAAAAAACATGATAAAGCAGAACCTTTATATTGTAAAGGCTTAGAGAGAAGAAGGAAGACCAAAAAACCCGAGGTATAAATGAAGCAGAAAACCACAGTAGAATGATATAAAATTTGCTGCAATTTTCATGTGCAGGCTCTTCTTTCAGTAGAGGGCAGCACTAGTTCCAGTTTCTTCTAAAGTCTGGTAGATGCATAGGCAGCAGACGGGTGTGCTATTCTATTCTCAATACAAGCTTTTAGCAGTGGTTGAATGCGGGCATTGAGTAGAGTTTGTTTGTAATAGGCTGGAGGAGGATTATGAATAGCTTTCAGAATACCCATGTAAAATTGCAGTGAATCTAGTATCATAAAATGAAGTTTGGTTAGTCATTTATCTGTTCTTAATGGCACGGTTAACATATACTTTGGATGTCTCCCTGCTGGCCCACTAAAACTGCCTGTGATTCTCTGTTTGTCTTCTTATGGACAGAATAAGTCCAGCATGCAGGAATTAGCAAGCATGTTGACAGCAAGACCTGCTTTGGAGTGCTGCGGGTGTTATCTGCTGTTTTGATGCAGGATGACTATTCTATTGCTGCAAAATAAAACCAGCTTTTCATTTGATTGGTAATCCCCCACTGCTTGTTCTACTACTGGGACAGAATGCATTGAAGAGGCTATCTTACTGTATAACTGATGACAAAGTGTAACTGTCAAACAAGTTATTAATTGTAAGCCCAGCTTGGAGTCCTTTTCCCTCTGGAGCCTATTTGCATATTATAGGCATCTTCCACAAGGTGGAGCTTTAAGGCTCTGCAGCTGGGAATGTTCCCCCTTGACTAATAAGCAGAAAGATGAATGAAGCTTATGAAATCTCTTTAAAAACGTATAAAACAACCATTTAAATGCTTTTCAAGAAAGTGGGTGGGTTTTAGGAAACAAAAAGACTCAAGAGATATTTGGGACTCTTTAATTTGTCCGAGTCACTGAAATTAATGTTGTAAAAGAGGAGAGGAGGGATTGGAACAAATAATTCTCATTACTTATTTATTCTTTTGGAGTTACTCTTCCTTTGCTTCCAAATTGACCTGAAAGGTAGGCAGAACTAGATAGAGAAAAGCATTATCAAAATGCTTGCTAAATCTTCTTTTTTTTTATTAAACAGTCCTACCCTAAAAGAAGAGGGCAAAACTTTAGATAACAGCTATAACATAAAAGAAAGGCAGAAAGCATTTTCCTTTCTTTTGTGCAGCTGTCTTTTCAAAAATATGAATACCCTCTGTCTAGGAAGGAACCTTTTCCTGTTTTCACTCAGTGTGTCAGAAGTTGTATCTTGCTGAATTCTGGAAAAATGCTACCAATATTTCAGGCCGTGTTTCGGTAATCAGTTATCTTGATCTTCTCATGTTTCTTTGAACATCCAAACTGTGTACTCTATTGCTATCTTGGTGGAAATATCTTGCTCTTAATTTTGTTGGAATGGAATTCATCATCTGCTCACAGTGCTGCTGCTGGTAAGAAAATTTTATACATCAACTAGCACAGACGTGTGTGGACATGAGCTGGTACTGTGCAGGCAAAAACCGGGAAACAGCTTAGCCGGAGAGGGGGAAGAAGGGCTGGACGGGGGCGGGTAGCAGCAGAGAGGGAGAAACTGAAGTCTTGAGTTTCTTTCCTGTCCTGCTTTTCTGCCTCAAGCTAGCCTTTTCTGGTGATAACAAATGTTAGTAATGTATGTTTGCCACATCTCTTTATGTGAATGAAAATTTGAAGATAGAAGCAGTTTAATGAGAAGTCTTTACAAGCGCTCTTCTTGCCTTTCTTCAGTAAACTCCTATGTTACTCCCAGTATGTTTAGACCAAGATACTTTATTAGTAGTTTCTGCAGGGTCTGTGTTGTCACTTTATGCTTAACATGAGGAGTTGCAGTTGAAGATTATGAAACATTTTCTCAAAATTATTTGTGCTGTGCCTTTCATGCTTTGCAGGTGGTGTGCTAGTAAGCCATAGAAAAATTGGTTATGATTTTTCATTTTATTATTCAGGAGTCTCCCTAGGTTAGCAAGTAGGACTTTAAGAACTTGGAACAGAAACTGCATACCAGAAATCCACTTTCTTCCTTTCTAATGTTGCTACCCCCCTATCTGATGGTCCTCTTCAGTTTTAGGCTCAGAAAACAGCATGTGGCAAATGCAGCAAAAAGCAGGTGATCTTTAACCCTTGTTACAATGAATTGAGAGTCTCTGCACAGACTCAGTACTAGTTATTTCTAGGCTTCATGTAGGCTAGTGGCTGAACCACCCTGTAATGCTTCTGCGTGTTACTGGATCTGCTGCAGATCCAAGTTAAGAACTCCTCTTTAAACTTCAGTTTCCCTCTGATGCTATCTGAGCCATGACATGTTAAGAACTGTCTCTATTTTTCCTTTGGTTCAACCTCTGATTTTTTTCATGTATCCGTGACATGCGATCTGTTGAAGTATCAGATCATCACTAACTGAATAGATACCTGTTGGTATAGAAGACATGGTAGGCTGTTTGGACAGTTTTATGAGGAACCCTTCCCTGTAATATAACATTAGGTTAGATTTCAAACCACAACCTCAGAGCAGATATTTGACTTGCACAAAAAAATAAAGTAATATGAGCAGGATGTTGTAGTGAGCTTGAAATCATAGGCTTTTTTCAGAGATCTTATGGGACATGTGGCTGTGTATGGGCAATAATTCTCTTTACTTCCCTCCCACTGCTTCTGCCAGCGTGGATGTCCAGTTTCCAAGAACTCTCAAAGTACTCCACCCTTCCTGTTTCCTTGCACTAGCAGAAAATACCTTTCTTTTCTGAAAGCAATGGCAGTATCAATTACTTCAAAATATTGTAGATGCAAGCTTTTGCATAATCTTTAAGCTCTTTAACAGTGAGTGGTTCTATAGCAGTTGGTTTCAAACTCCAATTATGGTTTGTAAAGTTGGATAAAGAATTACTCATTTCCAGAGAGTTTAAGGGTGAATGGAGATAATAATAAAGTGGAGGAAACTGGGAGTGTATTTACTAGGAATAAATATATATTTTTTTATATTACACAGACCAATGGCCTATTGATAAAAAGTCTTCAACAGACAGTTCAGAGGCATTCCTGTTGGTAACTGAGTACAGTTGTCTCTGAGCAAAGATTTTCTTAGCACTTACTAGCCAAAAGATCATAGTTGCTATATTTACATTTTGGTATGAAGATACCAAAATAGCAACCGAAACCAGATGCTTCCAGGGAATACATACGGAAAGGGGCTAAGTGTACAGAATGGAATAGGCGGTTGGTGACTGTTTAGCTGGATTCCCTTATGCTCTCATTTCTCTGCAAATCCTATTTTCAGAATAGAATGTGAAAGAAATGCAGCGTAGTAATTTATTTAGCTTTGAATCAGTGCAAAAAATCCCTGTGTGGCTTACAAAGAGAAGAGCAATACAGTGAGTTTTTAGGATGATCATGGAAAATGTCATGACTGGAAAGATAGATGCCGTCTATAATAAAGCTGCCCGTGGCTTCAGCTCTTTTCAAGTTTACTGATGTATAGGATTACTGTCCCATCTTCTGTATGATTATCTTGCATTATTTTTCATGTTGCTGGTAGACCTAGATGCTTGTAAACCTGAGAATTGCATTGTAAACTTTACCCTTTTGTTCCTGCTTTTAGTGTGCTCTTGTACTGAGCTATTGAGAGTTGTTCCTGCTTGATTCCAGCATAACTCTTTACTGTGATGAAGGGGAATAGTTGTTATACCATAAGTGCTAGACTGATCTTAGCTTTAAAAACAGAATTGAAATTGAGTATGAGGAAGTAATGCTTTAGTTCCAAAGTAGCAACCTCTTGTATTTCCCACTACTATGCCAAAACCAGCTAGTGCAAAATTATTTGTCTATTCATTCACCCCTAAGTCTATTACAACTCAGCTGTAACTGCTGGACCAGGCATGTGCTCTTCCCATCCAGCTTTAAAAGCAACAACATGTAGAATTTAACAGATAAAGCAGCCATTAATAATAATAGTATGTGTTCATTCATATTTGTTAGTTTGCTCTGTTAGCATATCCTGACAGATTATGGAGTGTCTTTTCAGCAGTTACTGCAGTTTGTTTCTTCTTCACTTTCTTGCAGTGACTTTGCTCCTTTGACCTTCTTTGTATACTTGTGTTCTGGATTTTTTCCCTAGGTTTTCTTGGAAGCATGACTAATTGCATGAGTTCTAAAAGGATTATTATGTATCTTTTTTTCATTCCATAGTCTCATACTCTTAGAAAGCTTTTCAGACACCTGCTGGCTAGGGAGCAAGCAGGGAAAGGTCAGTGTGAAATATCAGTGCAAAAGGTGTTATTGGATGGTATGGCTTCAAATCAGAGGCCAAACGTATCACACCATACTTGCTAGATTTCAGTCTGCTTTCTGTAATTTATTCTCACAAGTCAGTAGCTTTCATTGAATGTCTGGTTAGTAGACCATTAACTTAAGTAAAGAGAATCCATATTTTCAGTGGTGAAGGGATGAGTGTCTTGGATCATAATGATTTACTGTGTCATTTTATGTTGCATTGACTCTATAGCTGATGGACTTAATTTTCTGTGATTTCTGTGTCTGGCTCACAACACCTATGTTTTATTCACTAGCTTATTTCAGCTAAGGTTTATAGGTGGTCTATAACTGATTTCAGTTTTTAGCAGTGTAATTTTTGGATCAGCTTTTCAGTTCATGGAGTTGAGTGATGTTCTAGTAGTAGCTCGCCATTGGTTGTGGATGTGTGAACTGAATTGAAATTTCTGATGGAGGTACATCTTTATTTTTTATCTGTCGAGCAGCTAAAGAAGGAGGAGATAAAACAGGAACTTAAAACCAGTTCATCAGCAACAGCTATAGCACAGTAAATGATTGTAAATCACACTGTGGACATTTCATAAGAGCAGATAAATCTCAATTAGACAATCCCAAATGTTTCTGGGAGGAGCAATAGATATCGTCATGCAGTTAGTATATTACCCTAACAAGTAAATAGATAACTCCTTTCATTTAAGGAGTGTGATCTGAAAAGAGTTTGAACTGTTTGAAATTAGTTGTGAATCTTTCATGCATCTCTGAAAAAGTTGGTTTCTAACACTGTACAAATATTAGGGAGAAAATAAAAAGGTAGTATAGAGGATAAAAAGTACCAGGGTACCAAATATAGCTTGTTTATAGCATTTGGTTGTCAAACTACCCCCTAAAGGAATGGTTAGTTTTCTTCAAGTTACTTCTTTTAGGTCAAAATGAGACCAAAAATACCCTCTCACAGGCAGGGTTGTGACAAATGTAAATGTTGAAAGGGACAGGAGGAGACAGTTGACTAACTTAAAATCAACAATAAACCTAAAGGACAAGCATTTGACTGAAAAAAAAAAAAAAACCCCATCACAAGTGTGATAGTGCCACTGCAGTATGTAATATTGCCTCTAGATTGTCTTCCTTTTCCCACCAAGGAAGATGCTTTTTTTTTTTAAATTAACCTTCATAGATCAAGGCCATGTTTTGCTTAATTTTCCCATCACTGCACTGTTCTGAACAGTTCCTTTGAGATGCTGAATTTTTAAAGTTCTCTTTCTAGCCAAGAGCTACGTTAAGAGTCTTCCTAATAGTTCTAGTCTTTATATGGGGAACTGGCCCTGCTTACTGCATCTGATTTCAGAATAGTTCATGCCTAAATATATTCTACACTGAAGCATCCAGCTTTATTTTAGATTTAAACCCTTTTGGGTCTTGGAAGTGGTTTCATTTATATATATATATAATAAATCAAGTAATCTCACAGCTTTTGATGTGAATGGATTTAAAGAAATCCTAAATGAATCTTACTAAAACTTATGGAAACCCTTGCTCCATGAAGATTAAGTTGGAAACAAAAAGGGTTTTTTGTATTTTTCTTATTACTTTGACAAAAATTTGGCTTTCTCAAACAGGACATAGACGTCATTCTCTGAAGCCTTTTTATGAATGTATAGTGTGGATGATAACTGTGTTAGTCTTTAAAAAGGACTGGTTAATGGGGAGAGTCATAGTTTGAAAATGCTTCATTGTAGAATGATAGTCCTAATTGAATTTGAGTATGTAAATTACTTTCTGTTGCATTTCAGAAATCTCTCACAGATGACAGTGATTCAATGGGACTGAAATCTCTCATCCACCTTTTTCTTCTGCATCTGTTTGTCAAAATAGCATCTGCTTTGTACACAGTGAAAAGTGAGGCTCTGGTTGTCCGTTACAGCATTAAGATCCTTTTCCCTGGCTTTCTTTTCCATTTGCTTTCTGCAGCCTTGTAGGGAGTAGATTGTATAAAGCTCTTAAAAGATTTAAGACAAATTTGTTTGAGGACAAAGAGGGCATTGAGGAAAACTGTGGAGAGGGATTGAAGGATTTTTGCAGTGCAACAGAGCCTTGTCTGTGCAAGACTCAGCCTGCCTCTAAGTTCCAGCAGGTTGCCGAGAAGCCCGCCAAGAAAAGAGTCTCCAAGACCCTGTTCCCTTCATCTCAAGTTTGCCATCGGGACAGAGGATGGCTGGAGGGTTCCTGGAACATATAGAAAGGAATCTTGAGGGCTGAAAATAAATGCTAGCAGAGACGGGAAGTGTCTGAGACATCGAGCATTGGAGGAGGGGAGCTGCTTAGCATCTCTGCCCTGTAGGTCACAGTACTGGTAGGGATGAGTGGCAGATAAAGGGAGCTTCTGTCTTTCTGTCAAAGGTGCACAGCCTTTCTTCTGAGGCCTAAGCCTCGGTCCATATACTGCTTTCTGTGTGTGAGGGTGTTTTAGTTGTTACAAGGGCTCATCTGAGTGATTTGGGTCTTATCCCTTTGTAGGAAGAGGTGCTAAAATTTGTGACTCTTGGCTTACTGGGTATTTTGAAATAGAAAAGTTTTTTAGAAAGAATGGTGCCACCTGGTCTTAAATTTTGTCTTGGTGCTGCTATGTTTGAGTAACAAAGCCATGTGTTACCTAAGCATGGTTGTTGGTGGGGTCTGTTGCGATCAGAGTAGATGACGTTCTGAGTGTACTATGCTGCCCTCAGTCAGTTTTCTCATGTTGTGAAGCCAATGAAATGGGATATTTTATTCCTTTGGTGTACTTCAAGTGTTACATTACTGGAGAACAATATTTTTCCTTTCTGGGTTAAGACTAGCCAACTAAGAAGGCCAGACATATCCTGGGCTGCATCAAAAGAAGTGTGGCCAGCGGGTCAAGGGAAGTTATTCTCCCCCTCTACTCTGATCTCCTGAGACCCCATCTGGAGCAATGTGTCCAGTTCTGGAATCCTCAACATAAGAAGAATGCATCCAGAGGAGGGCTACAAAGACAATCTGAGGGCTGGAGTGCCTCTGCTATGAGGACAGGCTGAGAGAGTTGGGGTTGTTCAGCCTGGGGAAGGCTCTGAGGAGGCCTTATAGCAACCTTCCAGTACCTGAGGGGGTTGTACAAGAAAGCTGGGGAGGGACAAGGGCATGTAGTAATAGGACAAGGGGGAATGGCTTTAAATCTGAGGGGGGAAAATTTAGTAAGACATTAGGAAGAAATTCTTCACAGTGAGGTTGGTGAGGCACTGGCACAGGTTGCCCAGGGAAGTCGTGGGCGCTCTATCCCTGGAAATGTTCAAGGCCAGGTTGAATGGGGCCTTGAGCAGCCTGATCCAGTGGAAGGTGTCCCTGCCTGTAGCGCAGGGGGCTTTAAGGTCCCTTCCAACCATTCTGTGGTCCTGTGAGGGTGGCACAGTCTTTGTACGCTTCTCAGAATGGAAATACATCTGATTGCACCACCCATCTTTTTTTTCCTATAAGAGCATCTTGAACCTCCAGAGAAGTCTTGCAATGAAAATTCTTTGCGTTGCTTTTGGTGCCTTTAACCAGCCAGATAATGTTTTTGCTTTGTGTTAAGTTGAATCAAGGTAAGTTTTCACTTCTCAAGATATTTCAAGGCATGTGATCATGAAGCAGCTCCTTCCTGTTAGTGAGCTTTTCAGTGCACACAGTAACCAAGATTTCACAAGATTCCTTTTCTGAAGAATGCCCTTAGAAGGCCAAGATATTGATTCTACAGAATGTTAGACTCTCTGCATAACAGCTATTTTCTTTCACTCAATGCTTCTGAAGAATGTAGGGTATCCTCAAACGTTTACTGTATATCCTATGTGAAGGTGGTGGTACATTTCTTATTACTGAGCTTGGAAGTGGAGCACACGTTAAATGGCAGCCTTCACTGGCTGCTAGAACTGAGTGGTAGCAAAATGCCTTTCCTAGGTAAGAGAGGAGATTTCCAGAGTTTTATGAGGTACATTCACTGGCAGCTTTCTTGGGGAGATCACCACAGATAGTTTATGGTTTGATTAAAATTTAATGGAGCAATGAGGTCATGATACCTAAGAGTAGAAGGCAGAGGTTTTGTATGAGGATCATGTCAATACAGTAACAGGAATTTTCAGATTCCTCACTGTCCTTGTTTGGTAAATTAACCTGTTAGCCTCATGTTTTAATACAGTTCCCTGGTAGGATTATGTAGCTATCATATATAACATATATATTTTATATATATATATATATATATATATATATATATATATATTATATATATATATATATAATTTAAATTTAAATTTCCTATTAATAATATGAAATATTATTATGAAATATTATTAATGACCTCAAATCAGTCATAAGTATAAAATATCAGTTGCTTTTTAGGAGATGAGGTAAACTGGAAGAAGCAGAGATGTTAAAATGGTTGAGGCAAAGGAACTCTGGCCCTGAATTTAAAGCTTTCTTTTTTACAGGTGTTAGAATAATCATTTATTTGACACTTGCAGCTTCAGAGGTAGGTATAATCCATCTCACTTGATTATCCAATTTCTTCAGTATGTAGCATTACTTAAGTGCAGTGTATGAGGAAAATGAAATGCTGAAAAAAACCCCATACATACTTACAGCCTGTAGCAAAGCTTTATAAGACCTGTTCTGTCTGGCATAGGACCAAAACTGGCTTGTGCACTGGTAATGATTCATACAATACTGCAGAGCCTCAGTTTATTCACTATGAACGAAGAATAAAGCTTTTTATCACTTAAACTTTAACTGGCTGTGTTTTCAAAGGTTAACAGCAGAAGTACAGTAACTTGGCTTTGTAGCTTTCACTGTTGTGAGCTGAGCTTTATCTTATTTTATGGCAGTGTAGTGAGTTTTGTTTCTGAAGCAAGCAGATAATCCATTGTTGTACTAGGTTGTGGAGAGCGTGATGGTGTGTATCAACACTGTATAATTTTCATTGAATTAAAAAGAACAAACAGAACAAGTATGATTTTTTATTTGAATGATGATCTAGCCCATGTTTTAAAATAAGAAATGGAGTTTCAGCTGTGTGTGCAAGCTGATTTATAGGGTTAAAGTGTAATGCTTATTCGATGCTCTGAATGGGACTGTAAACAGCTGTTTTGGGAACACAGCAATCAGTTCAGTATCTGTTCTGGTGAGTCACTAGCTTTGAATTAATCAGAAATGGAGAGCTCTGCTAACCTTTTTAAAGAATTTTCTTAAAAAAAATCTGGAGTAGCAGTAAATAAAGAGGTGAGGGCGACAAGTTGGGGCAAAAGGAAGGTCAAAGCTGATGAAGCCATGCACAATTAAGTTTGCTTTGTACTACTTCTTCATAGGCCTTTTCAGTGGCTAGACAAGGGCCTGAAAAAATGAAGCATCCTGTGCTTGATGCAAGAGCTTGAAGTGTAGATGTCAAGAAGAGTATGATATAAAGATTAAATACAATTGCAGAATGAATATAGGTGCAAATTACAGATAAGGAGAAAGCTGGATAAGTAGGGGAAGAAATGCCACCTCCACTGGAGGCAGAAGGGTTTCCAGTTATTAGAGGTTTCCTTCTTTCATTAGGCAGAGCTGAATCCAGCAGTTCTCTGCCTAGCTTGCTTGTCTAGGCTAGCGGAGCAAATGCCATTGTAAAGATGCTCACGTCTGATACTGAGACTGAGCATGGTAGCGGTGCCTGCTCAGGTGGCAGAGGTCTGCCGTGGATCCAGACCTGCAGACATCTATACACTTCCAGGATTGGAAGATGATAGTTTTGCAATATAGAAATTACTTTTTAATGTATTTAATAGGAAACAGTTTTATGATCTCTTCTCTTTTGGAAGAATAGTATGGTAATTAGCACTGGCAAAAATAGTTTACAATCCATAAATGCAACAAGACTGCTTTAAGGCCTGCAGTCATCAGTTGTTTTATGTTGAAGCTTGAGTTGCTTGACATTGCATGCCCAAAATTGCTTTAATATACATATTTTTGGATATGTACTATGCAGCTAAAATCCCTGGGGCAACCTTATTTATTACACTAGTGATATCACTTAAATTGTGCTCTCACTGTATGCTTTTTATAGTTTTGATCATTGAACTAGAAGCAGTTTTAGGACAGCTTATGCTGCATATTAGTGATTTGTTGGGTTTGCTTTTAGATATGACAGATAGGTGCCACATTTACATTGTTTTAAAATTATGTGACTTTAAAAATACGGACTTTTTTGCTAATTGGTTCTTTTTTTAAGGCAGAGAAATAAGGTTTACTCATAGTATAAGTGAGTGTTAACATTTCTTGGTAGATAAGCTTGTTGTCTTTAAACATCTGATGGAAAATGGTGTCAGCTGAACAAGGGCATAGTGTGAAAATGGCCCATTATGAGCTACTCAAGCTACTGGAAAGTTTAAATTCTTACTCAGCAACACACTGTACTATTTGACCCTAAGCAATTTAATCCATTTTTGTCTCATTTCACTGTCTAAAATTGAAGAATATTCTACACTGCAGAGATGTAAATGGCTTGGCTAATGATGTGATAATTGACCTTTAAAAATTATATGCTCATTGTATAGGTTTTGCTTGCATCCTGTTCACAGCACTGTAGGCAAGACTGCTTTTATGATGGTAGCTTAGTAACTTTAAGCAAAATTACATGAATTTGGAGTAAAAAAACTCAAGCAAAATAAATAGTGTAATCATTGACAAGAATAAAGCATTAGATAAATAGATATTACAGAATAGCATGTAAGGAGAATCCCCTTTCTCAATTTGCTGTGTAGGCTTTCTTTTGCGTTCCCCCCCCCATCTGTCATGAATCTAAAATATTGTTTGGAGTAGGTGTAACAATTGACTTTTGAATTAATTATTCTGAATCATGAAAGCCAAATAACTCTATGACCCCAAAAAGTGTGCTTTATGCACCCAAGATTTAGGTTCAGTCCCCAGTGTCTAAGATGAAATCCTATAAGAAGGGCATGTGCATTGAAGGAATGGTTCAAACAGGTACCCAGCCTCCTCTTGAAAATAAGTTCCCAATCTGTGATTGTCTGGCCTGTGTTTCACTCACTGTAGTTAATGAAACTGTGCTGTAGTGGAAGTATATGTGTAAGCAGAACTAGGCAGTTAAAACATATGACTGTAGTCATAGTATTCCTTGTAAATTCTGGAAAAAATAAAGATGGAATCCATGAAGAATAGAAGCATAACACAAGTGCAATCTTAAGTAAGCTGGTTAAGTTAGTAGAAGAGAATCCTTATATGGAAAGCATGGGTTTATGAGATATGTAGCCTTAAAGGAAAAAAAGAGTAATTGACCGTCATATGCGAATATTGGGGTGTATTGTAGGGCTGAACTGATAATGGATAAAATCTTCCAGGAATGTTCAGGAGCCTTTCAAATGAAAGGGTGATACCAATTGGAAAACATGTTTTTTCAGGCAATTCTAACCTGTAATATGAAGTTTTGAGAATTCATTAATCTGGTAGTCAGTTTTTCAAACTTAAACCTAGTTGCTTCTTGGTTATTCAAGTTTTCAGCCAAAAACTGGTTCTCTCATCTAACCTGGGTCTTTGCATCCTGATCAGTTACTCCCATTAGGTTGTCCTTCGATGTAGTGGCACAGAAGTATAAAAGTTCTGGTGGTTGCTTACAAGTTCTGTTTTTAATGTTGAGTTACTCCATCTTTTGCCAGGAAGATATTTCATTCTTAAAATAGAATTATTTTGCTTTGTTCTCTCAGTAGGCTAAACACTTTCAGGACATTAGACTGCATATAGGGATGGGATAAAATATGAAGGTGAGGTCTTAGGGATTGCCTTGGTTTGTAGGTTTTCCCACTGAGTAAGCTAAATGGACTACTTCTGAATAAACTAGAATTGTGGTCAGGCAGCATTTGTGCAAAGTTTGGATGAAATTTAGTGGTGGGAGTACAATTTTTTTATTCTAGTTTCTGACTTGAGAATGGTAAAATACAAGGTAAGAATCTAGTAACAACACTTTGTCTATGATTTTGCTGTGAGAGCAAAGCTCCCCGTTCAGATCTAAATGTTAAATTTTTTTTAAGTTATTTGCTTATAATAATTGGCAATAAGAATCTGCAGTCTGAACTTGGAACTTAAATTTCCTTTACACTACTGCAAGAGGAGCATTCTAGAGTCTTATCAGTACAGGGAATGACAAGGACCATAATGGCGGAGATGAATGAATTTTTGAGGACACTGGTGAGCATGTGCAAGGGGAAGCTCATAGTCATGTTTAAAAGGATATTCAGAGAGTAGTAAGGGCCTGACATTGCAAATTTGTTTCAAATTAAAAAGATTTTAGTGACCACACACTTACTTACTGTCTGTCTTACTGCATGTTGTACTCACTAACCTATAGATGGCATACAGTCTGTCTTATAAAACTAATCTGTTCTGTATTTGACCAAAATGACAGCCCTTTTAAAATATTTAAAGGGTTTTTCTTCCTTTCCCTTTTTAGAGGAAACAAATTTTGCTCGTGGACTACCATTCTGAATTGGAGTCTGGGTACTATTTAATTACTAGCAAAACCAATGTAGTTTAAACCCCCTTTTTTTAGCAGAAAAATTACTTGTAGCTTTTAGCACCTTAGTGTGAGTCCACTTAGCTAATTTTTTTTTTAAGAAAAGGGAAAAAATGCATTAGAAAACTTAACTACTTTTTCTTTCTGCTTGTTTTATATGCCTTAGGGATTCATACATGCCTGGTCATGTGTAGTTAATTTTAAAGTCTGTTTCTGAGAAATTTCTCTCCTGCTCTCCCTCTGTGGTACTTCCAGACTTCTCCTGGATTGTATCATTACCTAAATTTTGCTGCAGAGTTTTTATACCGACTGGGACATCTTGGGTGGGGCGTTTGGTAAGGTGTACAGTTCTTTCCTGTTCTTGGACTGAGGGGCAGTGCCTGCTGTAAATTACTCACTTACTGCCCTTGCCAAGAACATCAGTCTTCTCTTAATATTTATGTTACTTTAGGAGCCTTCCTTTGAGATAGACAAAGTTTTGAGGGCTGATCTGAATGGAGGTCTTCATGCTCCACAGCAATTTAGCTCAGTTCTATAAATAACTGTTGTCCACGTGGCTGGTCATAAAGCTGATCTGCATGAAGCAGGACAACTTTCACCTGTCACTGAAAAATTTATTTTGCCACAGCACTTTGTTAATCCTGTGTAAGGAACTCTAAGTTTTTAACTCTGAAAATAACTATTAAATTTTCTCTAGCTGCTTCTGTTTTTAAAAACTAGAAATCATCTAAGTTTGAAATAATGCAAATGAGCACTTTGAAGTCCGATACCAAACTTGCATTACATTAAGTCTTTTGGACAGCCCTTTCAAAGAGTGATCTGTCCATGTTCACTCTCTCCAAACCTATCTCCAGGAAACTGCCCAAAGTGGGCGATCAATGCTGGCAGTGTGCCAAAGGTTTGTGTTCCAGGCAGTCTGGCATATGCTGAAAGCTTGGTCTTTCTTGTACTAAGCCGTGGGCAGATGTCCATTAAGAATTAATAGGCAAAATTTATATAAATGCCTTGTAAAATGTTGTGTGGTTTTGGTTTTTTTTTTTTCTCGTGTCATATCCCATCCCTGTCTGTTCGATCCACTCCTCAACGCATCAACGCACACACGCTTGAGAAGTTCTGTGTGGGTGTATATTTTTTCCTACATTTATAAGCCCTGGCTTTTGCCCTTGTCCGGTAGAGACTGCTCACCCACCCTTTTCCGTTTCCAGGCGGATTGCTTTTCTGGTATTGCAGTTCTGCAGCTTTCTCCAAGCTGTCTTGTTTTGCTTATTATGAAGTGCTTGCAGTAACCCTTTCAGTGCTGCTGTCATCTTTGCCTTAAATCAGAACTGGCTGTTGTATTTATTAAAAAATAATCTCTTAAAAAGCAAGCTTAAGACTTATAATGTGTTAGAACTTTCTGTTTGCATATGGGGAATGTGATATGGCTTTCATTTATGTATTGAACACTGGTGTCCCCACACGGGGTTTTTCTTCTTTTCAATACTAAGTCAAAACCCCCACTGAAATGGGATTTCTTTACAGCTTTAACAAAGAAATCTCTTCAGCTCTGAAGCTGAGACAGCACCATTTTCATGTGCAGAATGAATCATCAGAATTCGAGGAAAAGATTTAATTCCAGCTATGTCTCAGGGTCTGTTTTCCTGTTCTACTTATACTCTCACTTTTTCATTCCCTGTCCAGCAATGATTGATATTGACAGTTAATCTCTTTGTTTCTCTAATCTGTGTTTAAATTAAGCCTGAGTTAGCCAAGTAGAAGTAAGGTAAACCTGACTGACCCACTGTTTGGAGCCCTGTGTAATATGTGAACTAATACCAAACCTATAACCAGACCAGAAGAGTAGGCACAAATTTGTTTCTCGTAACAGTTCAGTGTTTCATTATTTGTCTTGGGGAATTATCTTGGCCCACCCTGAAGTGCAAGCTATGGTGCAGGACAGAGGAAAACAAATTTAAGCATTAAGTTAGTGGGCATTTCCCAGAAGAAAACGAGTAGATTGTTCTCTTCAATAGTGGAACAAATTCAGGTAGATCTTAAAACCAAACATTTGAGGAAATGGGTCAAGGATACATGTATAAAATACCACTAAATACTGTAGAAGTAACCTTAACACTTGTGAAAAAGCTGTGGCTTTGGAAAGTAGGGTACATATGGGCACAGTCTCCTCTTCCCTGACCAGATGGGGAGAACTGAGGATGGTAGTGAGTGTTTCTTTTTAGATGCAGAAAGATGTTTCATTCATATGCAAAACTCCTCTGGATGAATAATTATGCTGAGTGTACTGCCTTTCCAAGTAGTAGGGTACTAGCCATTCTCTGCTGTACCCAGCTTTTTACTTAACGTCTCCGTATTAAATGGAGATTTTTTTTTAATTTGTTTAACAGTAATTGAAATGGAGGTCTCTTAACACTTTTTTTCAAAGTACAAAGTGGCTGGGAGAGGGCTGAAAATGGTTAATCATCCATACTAATCTCTGTTATCTAAAGAACTTTACTTTAAGCTGATGTCCAGAATAACTGGGCTGAGTGGTCCTGTTGAGATTCCCTACAGAAGCGGAGCAGTGATTGGATGAATGTTTAGCCTGGAAACAAATAATTCAGGCTAAAGTTTATGGATTCTGCTTGGGGAAAGGAATGAGAGAGATGCGGTCTGTAAAAATGCTTTATTTGTCAGAAGGGATCTTAAGGAGATCTAAACATGTTTTCCTAACTCCCATGTGTTTTTACCACAGTAATGATTCAGCTTGTGTATGCTCTCTGGAATGCATACGTGTAGGGAGATAGAGGAGAAAAGGATTCCTTTAGGAGCAGCTAATTGGAAATACTGTATGGGATAATGTGTATATCATATTGCCTCATCACAGAGTTGCCTACTGCAGTGAGTTTATTGTCTTTATTTTAATATTGACTAAAAATAAGGGGTGTTTTGTCTTTCTTAACCAAACCAGTTGATCTAGAGGACCTCTCTGAAGCAGGAATTCATTGTTTCTGAAGCAGTTGTGTTGACAAATAGGCTTTCACTGTATTTCTTGTGGTAAGTTCTTTTGTTCATGATAGCAGTTTGGGATCACAGCATCAATGTGGCTGGCTCTGGCTCTGATTGGACAGTTTATATTTAGTTGCTGGTTTCCTATAATAGTTTTCAGATGGAGATGGTAAAGAACACATACTCTTGTGTTGCTGTAATCCCTGAAAGAGTATGGGGAAGTGAAAAAGAAAAAAAAAAAAACATTCATGTCTTTTGGCAGAAATAGTTTGGGGGGGAAAAAAAAAGCAGCTGCTTGCAGCAACAGAATGGTGAAATTTATTTTTAAGAAATTAGCTAGCCAGTAAAAGAAAAATGCTTAGAAAATCTGTGGGTACATTGCTTTTTTTTGGGATCTAGAAAGGAGCTTAAAGTGTGGAAAGGTCTACTTTTTTTTTTAGATTACAAAACTTGTGATTGTCAAGTTTACGATGGTACTCAATTGCTATTAAGCATCAGGCACCACCTCAGGATAGCTCCTGTGTTCCATATTGCTGGTGGACTTATGATGCAAACCAGTAGATAACCAAAGAAAGGCAGTGTTGTTTACTTTAAATATATTGTCAGATGCATCTGAGCATGAGTTTAAGACCACCCCTCAAAAAACTTTTCCCCAGAAGTCTTTGCTTCCAAGAAGAAAACTGAGTTCCAATTTTCATTTCATTCTGGGTTTGCAGATTGCTTAGAAATGATCTTTATGTAAGATTTTTTTTTTATTAGATTTAACTATTTTTTCTTCTCATTATTATTAATGAAATAAATCATCCTTGTTTTCCTTGATAAGATTTCAAGAGTGTATGTCTTTGCTTGGTGCTGATAGATAGCTGCCTGCAGGGACCTAACTTCTAGGTCTTCTGTAGGCAAAGAGAATCTTCACTTGCTCCTGAGGGATAGCAGGGCCTGACTATAGCAACTGGAATAATCAGGCCCTGGTGCCAGCCAGCATGTAGGTAGGATCTTCGTAAAGTTGATGGTTGAGAAAAGCATAAAGTATAGTTATTTCCTGTGATAGATATGATAAAAGCAGAGTGCTGCTACCAATGTGATGATAATGCATTGGATTTATTTGCAGTCCTGGCCAGTATTACTTATTTTGGGGGAAGATAAAACATATAGCATGGTGTAATGTGGTTTGACTTGAGTTAGTTTTCTTCCAAATCACAGAAATGAACAAGACCTCTAGAAGCTACCTAGTCAGATGTCAGCTCTGGATCAAGGTCATCAGAAAGACCTGCAATAATAGAGACTCCATATTCCCTTCCTGTTCTTATAAAACAAACAAACAAAACCCTCTAATTCTAACCTGATTTATTTCTTTCATAGTTCAAGTCCTTTTGTGATAGAACAGGAAGAACATGTTGTTTCCTTTCTCCTTACAGCAGTGTTCTACATTCTTGGAAGGTGTTATGTTGTTTTCCTCCCTGACTTCTCTTATCTGTGAGGTAGAAAAGGTAGAAAATATTCTTCTTGGTGCTCACTGGGCTCTAGCTTATTCTACATGTCTCTTCAACAAGGCTGCTAAGGGATGGGCACAATACTCCAGATGAAGCCTGGTAGATGCTGAGAATTGCTTTCTATTTTACAGATATTTATACAGCTGTTACCCAGTCAGTCCCTATTCAGGTATACTTGGTTATGCCTAAATGTATAAAGTCGGGCAAGAAATTCAGCAATTATCCTATTTTTAAGGCTGTTTTTCTACAACTGTTGATTTTTCAGATGACACATCTGAAAGAACAGTGTAAAGAAGGGATCAAGATGAAAATTCAACTTCACAAACATTCTGTCTTTAGACATTTGGGCCATTAAATACAGAATAATGTACTCAAGCCAGAGTTATGTGGGACCCTATCCATTGCTTCCCTGTGACATAGTGAATATTTTATCTTATATGTGGATAATTTAAGTTTACCCACTGTCCTAGAGTAGTTTTACCTAGGCCACAAGTGACAGTCATTTAAATACTCATTGTTAATAGTGTTTGGGGTTTTTTTTTTGTGTGTGATTTATTAGTTGAATCAGTGTTGATCTGCTCACAGGCAGTAAATGATCAACAATTTGGAGTATTTTTTACTCTGTGTGATTCACTCCTCTGGTCCAGACATAAAGCTGTGCAGCTGTTTGGTTCATGGCTATCAGGGAATTTTGGGGTGAACAGGAAGTGAAGGAAAACAGCCTCATTGGAGACAGTGCAATTGTGTGATTTATGAAGGGCAGCCTGACCAGAACCAGCGTGATAGAGGATATTATTTTTCTTTGCAGCATTCAGGCATGACTTCAGATCTGCCCTTTTTTAACTTTCTACAAGGCAAATAATCCTTCTGGCCAGTAATTGTGTGTTCCTTTCCACATGTATAGTTTCCAACTTCATGTTGGGGGAAGGGAAAGAGGAAAAAGCCTGGGTATTTGTATTTAGGGCTTCTTGTTTAGTTGCCTTGGGCTCTGAGGGTAGTGCTGAATACTTGAGTGATAGTCACAGCAGGACTACTGAGAGGGAAGGAAGAGATCTGAAGCTGCTTTCAGACTTAACTGGAAGAAGAGTGGTTCAGCAATAAAATACAGCTTTCTGCAAGATTTATTTTTGCACGTGCAAGGAGGAGTTAAGGTATTTTATAAAAAACCCAAACCTCTGTGAATTTTTGCTGCTTTTCCTTGGTGGGCTCCAAGGCATTGTCAGATGTGTATTGGGGAGATTTTACACCTCCGGACTCTCTTTTGGCTGCAGGCAGCTTCCTCTGGGCTTCCTGCAAAGTGGCTTTGGTGGCAGTTTTGCATTGTTCCTCACTGATGACTCAGAGAAACAGGAAAGTAATCCCCTGGTGAACAAAACACGCGATCACCAAACAGGTGCCTGCATTCTGGTCTAGCAGAGGACAAACCACCTCATTCTGGATTTTTTCCTGAGATTCTTATCTGCAAGTATGAGACTCAAGAGGAATGGTTCATATACGCTGAATGGGTAAGAAAAAGCCAGCATCCTCTCTTTGAATCTTCATCACAAAAACTGTGACAGGGTACATGAAATAATGACCAAGTCTTTTTTGTCTTGCAGAAGGATTGCAGCATATGAAATATGCAGCTTATTTAGCATGCTTTCTTCTACAGTTTTAGATTTGCTTTTAAAGTATGTACATTTGGTGGATGCAGGTTAAAGTTGTCTATATATTAAAACAAAGTGAATCTGCTCAGTAAACCCACCAAAGCAGTAGGAATTGTGTGATTCCCAGAGATGCCTGTGAAAATTATTTTAAGCATTTGCCAGCGACCCAGTGCTTTTGATATGAACATGAGCTAAACTCATTAAACGTGTTGCTTCCTGGTAGGGAATACAAATTACTTTAAATTTAGTCAGTCTAAAAGATTAGTTTAAGTAGTTCCAAGTACTTAAAACTACTCTGAGTTACTTCACTAGCTTTGTGAGTTTAAAAATACTGGGTTTTTTTTCTCCCCAATTGCTGTTAAAACCTCTCAGTTACAGCAAATGTACAATTATTGTAAAGAAGATAACTAACTAGATATTCCTTGTGTAGGGATGCTTTCTGTAATAATTAAAAACAGTTTTCAGGTGAGTGTTTTTTTTGTAATTGCTATTTATTTCACTAAAGTAGATTCTCGTATGTCTTCATATGATGTAAGTTTTATTTCTCAGCAAAGCATACATGAACTGAAGAGGACTTGTATTTCCACACCATGTTAACTGTTTTAGTACTTCACAGGTGACTTTACAAATTAAGAAAGTTCTTAGTCTCGGAGTGTCATTTTCCTTTGCTGCGTTTAACCTTCTGTACTGACTAAACATTGTGATAAGCGCTTCATGGTACAGTTGGCTTAGTGCTGCATTCCTGAAAAGTCCAGATATATTTCAGAGTAGAAGTGTGCAGACTAGCCCAAAACTGCCTAGTTCTCTTGAAGCTGTGCTCCGTTGCACAATTGATTTGCAGTGTCTGCACAGGAGAGGCATATAGCAGTGCAAGCAGATCAGATCTGAAATACTTTGTCAGTGTTGTTCAGTCTGCACTGTCTTTGCCTGCACTGGCTTGCACAGTGCCACTTAGATAAGGGTCCTTTGCTTTGCCAACATTTGATTTTTTTTTTTTTTTTAAATTTTATGGGGTTAGATTTTTTTTAATGTCAAAGTAGATGGATGCTAACATCTTCCTGGTTTATCCATAACTTTTTTTTTTTTTTTTTGTAACTAATAATTCCATTGTCTGACTGTATGCAAAATCAATCATTAATGAAAGTTAGTATCTTAGTGTTTGATTTTAAGCTGTAAGATGTGTTTGTCACTCAATGGGATTGAGTTTGTAGTAGATAGAGGTTAAGAATATATTAGCATTAACTTATGTTTTTTGGCAAAGGTTTTTGACCCTTTGAGAGATTGTCTTAGTTTAGAGTCAATTAAGAAATGGTGCTGAAATGCAAAACATAATGGATATTGCTTATGTTAACGTATTTTTTTAGATTTTAGTTACTGCAAGAACAATCTCTGATTTGAGGTTTATTAAAAATGAATGCATGGAATAGAACTTCAGGGAAATAAGTTGTGCATGATCACCCTGTGTATCTGTTCTGCCTTGTTCTGACTTGCAAGATGCTGCATAATCATTTTAAGGAATTTCACTTGTCATAGCCCAGTGTTGTATTACAGTGAGTAAAACCAGTGGCGCCCACATGCTTGCATGAAAAGGAAGCTACCACTGTGAGTTTCTGGGAGACTCCAGTATTATCTGACATGCTGATGCGCTTTGCTCTATTAAACAACAGGTGCTGAGGAGTGAATTAATCTAATTAAATAAATTCCTTTTATGTTTATCTCTTGCCTAGATGGTTTAATAATGCAAAGCAATGGAAAAAGAGCTTCAAGTATGTTTTCCTGTTTAGCCTAAACTTTTGACATGTCAGCAGAAAGGCTTGTTTTGATCCTTAGTGTTTTTCGTTTGTGACAGTGTGTTCCAGCTATTGGGTAGAAAAACACCTTGTCGCACGGGTCACTTGAGGAGAGGAGAGCCCATTAGGGTGAAATGTAGGGCAAACAGGAACATTGCTGCAGCAGGTAGCTACAAAGCGAGGACACAGTAACTCTGAGATTGATGTTCAGTGTGTTGCATGAAAACTGGGCTTCTTTTCTTTACCAAAAGAACAAGACAGTGGTCTAGGTACAGCTGAGTGTGAATACCTCAGAATAATCGGCGTGTTCACAGATGTAGCTGCAGAGTATGTTGATCAGATTCCCAAGTATACTCCGAATCAGACAAGGTGATCTGCTAAATGCTTAGAAATATATTAAAACATAGAAGTTGTGCATCAAGAGCAATATGAAGGAATTCTTTACATTAAAAGTCACTTTGTGTGGCACCTCCCTACTGTATGGAATCTTGTTTTGTAAACTGGAGCTATTGAATTTGCAGAAAGTTCATACTGAGGATTGTAGTTTAGCATCTGTGAGGGAGAACAAGAATTCTGTTTAAACTCTCAGTTTTTAAAATGAAAGTGCAATTTCTTGTTCCGCTTCTGTACTGTATCCAGATGTTCTTGAAAAGTAAATAAACCATGCCTAAATTGTTAAGTTATTGCATTATCAAGCTCTAGGTAGTGATTTTGAGACAGTGCCGGTATTGTGGATGGAGCAACCAGAAAGTGCAAAGTCTTTAGGATACAGGGATTATGTGAGGACCTTTGTCTTTTGCATGAAGATGTTCACTTTTCCTTGAATGGTTCTGTCTTTGACATCACAAAGTACTCCCTAAAACTGCAGATATTTGAACCAATTTTCCGGCAAATGCCTGATTCTTGTTTTTATTTTTGCTTGTAAACAAGGAACTGTAGCATCATCACAATGATTAGTTTTTTCTTTGATTTGGTCAATCTAGAATTGCACTTGTAAACTCATAGAGGAGGAGGAAGACTGTGAGGAGAGCTAAGATACTCAATGTTTTCAAACCTAATGCCAGCAAAAAGCTCCCCTTGCCTAGCCTTTCTTCTGTTCCATTGTGTCTTAGTTGATACTAGTGTCAGAACAGTACACATGTAAAATCCAGAGTTTCACTTAAAAACAGTGATTTATAGGTATTTTTGAGCAGGTCTCACTGGTTATGGGCATGTTTGCTCTTATTTTTTAAAGTGGGTAGTGGTTACACACTTGTGGAGATGGAGGGATCTGGTGCTGAGATTCATCAAGAGACTGATTTAGGAGACCTACCGTACCTTGCTGAGGCTGAGGTAGTAATCTTGCCTGCCTGCATCCGTTTGACAATATTGTCAGCTTTGCTATTATGTGCTAACCTGCAATGTGCTGGTTGTTTCTTTGCATTGCAAAGTTTCTTTTTCTACATGATGTCTTTTGAAGGTCATCTTTACTTGGGAGATACCCCTTTATTTGTTTGGTGCTGCATTTATTGACAATAAAAAATGCACTGGCACTGTAATTGTTTCAGCATAATTTCTTCTCTTTGCAAATGCTACTTTTTTGTCTTGTCCCTGTAGCATTTGGAATTACTCGTAGTAAATATAAATCTGTGCACACTGGTAAGATGTCAGATAACATACTGTTTATTACATATTTATTTCCTCTTTTTCTCCTAATGATTTAAGGAAGGGTGAAAATCCAAGCACGCATTTCACAAGATATGACCTCAGCCCACCTGAAACAAATATGCAGCTTGAACTTTGGTGTTATTTAAGCTTCCTGTGCCTACGCATTCCTTTGTAGTAGTGCAGACAGAACTGTGCCCCTGCTGGTTTACCTGCCACTGTAGGAGAGCTTTGCTGTGGTGTTAAGTAGATCATGCAGTTGAAGAAGTGCAGAGCTTCGAACAGCTGGCAACTTGCTGACCTTGCTTCAGGTATCATAGGATGTACTGATAAACATCCTGCTATGCATGGGTCACAGAAAGTGAATAGCCTATACAAGAGTTTATTTGTTGAAACAAATATATAGCACAAAGGAAAATGCTTAAATATTGGTGAAATATGTTTTATCTTTTCATCGTTACTGTACCTAACTGTACTGCTGTGTGGCATGTTTTCCTGGGACATCTTTAAGTGCCAAAGTAACCTAACTAGATTGTGCATTCAGAAGTATAGCAGGGTGAAAGCTTTGAAAATACAGTGTTTTTAACTAACATCTCAGTCAGTGCCTTTGCTGCTAAGGAGTGCTTGCTCGACCTTCTTGAAAAGTTTGTGTGTAACTTGTGTGATGTCAGTGTTTCAACTGAGGATTCAGATAGTTGGACATCTCTAATCTCCTGCTCGGTGCTGCCCTGAAAATGCTCTGAGTTCTGCTCTGTAGAGATCCTTTTTTTTTTTGCTACATTCATCTTGGGACTATGTGTACATATACATGATTGTATATGATCAAAGGCCAAAGTAACCAATGCCTTAAAACAAATTTAAGTTGGACAGGGACAAAATATTTAGGAATATCTTAGCGATTAATGAATGCTTAACCAATGCTGATAAAATACTGTTGGCCCCAAGATCTGTTTCCTCTGCTCCAAGCCACTGATTTAAACTAATGAGTCTTGATTTTGAGCCAAGCACTGAAATTGAAAAAAAAATTATTTTTCTTGTGTGCTTCCATCTTGTACTGACACAAAGTAAGTCAAGGAGAAAAAGTAATGTCATGTGTTTGTTTTGCCCAAAAAAGCAGAAGTCAGGAAGGGCATGGTAAGTCTGCTTTAGAGGACATTTTTATTTAAGTATTGTTGTAACTGCAGGAAAAATAACATTAAAGGATGTGACAAACAACTCGTGCAAGCCTGTTGAAATAGCTCATCTGGCAGACAGAAGTATTATGAACACCCGGTATCTTATCTGAGGAGAAGCAGCTGCTTGAACTGCCAAATTACCACAGTTTTTATCATGAAAATAGGGAACGTCTGAGGGTAGCAATACAGACTTATCCTTGGAAAGCACAGCACAGAATTATCAAATTAAGGCAAAAAAAAAAATGTAGATTATCCACTTCGGTTTTTGTTGGATTGGGAATCCATTTTTGAAGAGCCTTCTTTAGAATGCTTTTATAGTGTCAAAAAAGGTAAGCCAAGGCGCAGTATGCCAGGACTGCTGACTGAACGCTGACTGAATGCTGCCTGACTTGAGGTGATCTTAGTACTTTCTTGGTCAGCTATAGCCCTTTGTGCTCATTTGTATCTCAGAGGTTTGCTCTTCCATTTTCTGAAGCTGACAGTGATTTTCATTCAGTATGCCTCATTACAAAGTGAAGTGTGTCACTAACATGGCCCCTAATTTAGTTCTTTTCTGGAGGATGAGGGTTACTGCAGTGCGTGCAGGAATGACATTTCAGTAGTGTGTTTGGATGTAGACTGAGAACTGAGGATGTGTTGACTGCTTTGTGTGTATGAAGAGACGACAGCCTCTGAGGACAAGCATAATGTGGCAAATATTGACAAAGAGCAGAAGTTTCCTTTACTTTTCTCCAGTTCTCTTGCTCTGCTCTCCTGCATCCCACATTTGCTGTCATGTTACTGCTTGGTGACATAGGCAGAAATCCTGTCCTGATCTTTTGGCTAACACCTATACCCACACACAGCAAGCAGTGGAGCCAGGGAGGGCTGCTAGGTGTTTGTGACCATTGTTGTATGCTCTGTGCCTTGGAGGTTCATTACTGCAGTTTCTGGGTGCTGTGCCCTTCCCAGTGCTCTGCCTGAGAAAGACCCCTCTTATCTTCCTGTTGATGCTGTAGGAACGGTGGAGAGGGGTATGGAGCCATCAAAAGCTGGAGAACAAGAGTGATGATGAACACGAGGGTCTTGCAAGCATGCGATAGGGCTGACCCTCATCTCACTGTCATGGTCTGGTGACAAGAATTTAACATCTGCAGTAATTCCATCACATTTTGACATTTATGTATCCTAGGCAGTCCTGGTACTGTCTACCTTACATGAGAAGGTGACAGTATGTTTGCCAAGTAGAGAGAGATGGAAACATGATGCAAAATGCTGAACTGCTTCTAGAATTGTAATTCTGAATATTTTGAGTTAATCATCACCTTCAGGAGTGGGGCTTCTTTTGCAGAGGTTGTGGGTATCATTTTTGTAACTTTTCATCCTCTCTGTTGAGCCTGGCTGTTCTGGTAGCATTTGTCCTACAACACAAGATTTATGATCCTACATGTGTTTTCTTTGAGAGTTTTTTTGCATGTGTGAGCAGGAAAGAGTAGTTTAAGCATTTTTATATTCATTAACAATGTATGTGTAAAGATCTAAACTGTAAGCCTTATATAGGGAAAGTATTATAAGTGTAATGCTTCCTAAATAGAAGATTTCATTATAACTTACTCTGAGTCATTGTTGTTATATTAATAGAGCTGTTCCCAAATACGGATTTGGAACTGGGCCTTCTTTGTGGTGAATGGTGCAGATGCTTACAGAAAATAAGTACTTAAATACAAAATTTTTTTTTTTGGGTAACCTCATGATCAGCCAGATGATCAGGTCAGTGAGGCACAGAGTGTAGAAGGATATTGTTAATGTAATTCTCTAAGTGTGGTACTTTATGCCAGATTGTATTTGAGTTGGAAAAATATTTGGTTTTATGTGCAAAACTGGTTAAGAAAGAAAAACACTGGGCTTTGACATAAAGGTGTTCATTTTAATATATATTCTTAAAACTGTCCTGATCAGTTAGTCTCCTACCTTTTTGAAATATTTAAATCAAAGAATAACCTAAAGGAATAGATGTTCCTTCTCATACCTAATTTATGTGCAGCTAACAGTAACTCTTTACAAATACTTTATTAATCTCTACCAGAAGCAGAGATTTATTTCAGAACTCCAGAACGTGTGTGTTGGCTTCTCTCCCTCTTTTTTTTCCCCCCTTCTTCCACTCTCCCTCATTCCCCTTCCCCCTGCCTCCACTCTCCCTCCCTTTTTTCCTTTCACCACTTACTGGAAATGTTTTACCTCTTGATATAAAACAATGTGGCACAAGCTCACAGAAATTGTCATCCTTGTTCTTATACAGAATCTCAGGCAGTGATAAATGCTCATATTAGGATTTGAGAATTACCAAGATGATGTTCCATTAACAACCTGGGGCCAGAACAGGGAACAACAAAACACTTCAGACACTTAATTTTTTTTTTGTTGCCTTCTAAGAAATCTCCCTCTCCCCAGGTAAACTGCTTTGTGGAGTATGGAGTGAGTGTGATCAGGGTTTATACTGAAGGTAGCATATGTGCAGGTTACAAACTGCCCTCTAAAAGTAGCCATGTAATTCATGTGTTGTACACCAGAGATAGTAGTGCCCCAGTTTATAGCTCATTAATAATAGTTAGGGGCAGTAAATAAAGTCACTCCAAACTTTTATACCCGTTACTGTGAATTGTAGATTGAGTAGTTTATATGATATAGAAAGTTTTTTTGCTTCCTCTCACTAAGATGCTCTGAGGACTAGAGTTTTTTAATGGGATATTACTGTGAAGGCATAATGAACAAATGCATAAACCATAGCCATTCTAAAAGCTTTTTTCAGTTAATTCTAACTTACCATTAAAAAAAGAATGGGAGCTTGTTTTCTTCCCTTATCCATTGTCAAACCATACCTACAATAATGATGATGGAAAATGAGGTTTCTTTCCTCCTATTTATATTGAAAGAGCTATTGATTAAGGTCCACTCTAAAGCTAAGAAAGAAAAATAAAGCCAAACCTGTTAATGATTTTTTTTTAATCTTCCTTTCCCAAATCTCTGTCCTACTAGGGATGCGGGATGAACCACCACTTTGCATAGTGTTGCTAGCTCAGCTAAAAGAAAATGTGAGTTCTTTAACTTATTCTGTATGGGAGAGAACAGCAATAATGCTGATAGATGATAAACCTAATGAAGCATCATGCATTGGCAGGAAAGATCCTGATGCTGAGTGTTAGGTAGCTGACAATACCATGCTGACTTTATATGCATGTCAGGTTTTATTGGTTTGGGAGCTTTATTTTATGGCACTCATGCACCTATGTTACTCAGATGTGTTGAACCTGTTCTTTTCGAAGTCTTTGCTTTACCAGTCAGTCTTAATTACAAGCAAATTCTTGGTAAATTGCCTTCAGAAAACTGCTGTGTTACTCTAATCATTTGTTCGTTGTAATCTGATTTTGTGGAGCTTATTATGGGATTTTTGTAATGAGTGGTGGCTCAGACCACTCTGAAAAGGAACTACATTGACTACATATTTAAATACTTTCATGGTGTTAAATGCTGTGTTTTGTAATATGCTCTGGACTCTCATGCACTTAAGGTTATTAGAAAGTGCCTTTTTTAGTGCTAAAGGACTATGCAGTCTGACCTCGACAAGCATAAATTAAAGTAGCTGTTCAGGAACTGAAATCTGATTTTTTTTGCAGATTCATTCCATCCCTTTACTAAAAGAATTTGATTTCTCAGTGGTTGGAATGTGGCTTTTTGTGAGAGATTGACTTCTGTCCAATTTAGCAATCTAATACTAAACAGTTTGGATGTTAGATGCTTTCTGTGAAGGTAGTTAACATACCAAACTTTGTGTGTGATGCAATCAAGTGAGGAAAGATCACTTTAGAAGAAGCCAGTTGGAGCTCTGCACTGCATCTTAGCTTGTACAACACTAGGTGATACTGGGGGTTCTCTGGAGTTACACAGACATTTACAGTGGAACTTAGATTTTACAGAAAATTAACCATGTTGCCAAAGGAGCATTTCTTTCATTTGTGCTGGTTGTACTGACATTTTGTGTCATGAGGAACCTTTCTTTTTGTGCTCCAGAGTATAGTTTAAACAAAATGTGCTGTTTTCATATTATTTTTCTATGTCTGTAACACCTTTTTCACAGAAGAGTACCGTGCATTCGCTTTGTTGAGTTTCCTTCCTCTTGTCTGACATAAAAGGGACTGGGCAGATTTGCATAGGGGGCTGATAGTTCTTTTAGAGAAGGTTTTGTAATCAAGAAATTATTTTTAATAGCTTTCTGTAGCTATTTCCAAGCCACAGGGTGTGAAGTGCCTTCTAGGGAATGCCTTGAACTCTGAAACTGGTGCTGCGTTTCCAAGGTGACCTGGAAGCGAGGGGCATTGGAGTAGTGTAGAAAGAGCTGTTACATGCAGGACCCTGTGCCCTAATGCTGAGGGAGCTTGCCTGCACTGAATTTCTGACTGATCACCGTCCTAGTGTGGAAGCTAACTATGTGATGTGCTCCTTGCTGCTGTCCTGAGCAAGGCAGGAGAACTTGTCTCCAGACAAGAAAATGGAAAACTAGCTGGATGTTTTTTTCATACTTGGAGACTCCTGGAATGATTAGAGATTCTGTTGTGTGAGGAAAGGAGGGAACCTGGCAGAGGGTACTTGTCAGGGTACACATGTGGACTGCACTAGCATGAGCTGGAAGTTGTGTGCTATGATGGAAGAATATGCAATTTAGGTATATTATGCAGATTTATATTGGTGGCATGTTTTTTTACTGAAGTGTGTTGTTCCTGTGTGATGAAAAACTTTCAAAAAGCTCTAAGCCTAAATTAAATTTGGAGTGTGTTACAAAGAATAATCTCATGCAAATTTTTGCATTTCAAAAGTAGACTGAGATATCCTTTACAAAAACAAAAGGGGTAAACTTGGTACTTGTTGTGAAAACAGTCATGACTGTATTCCTTCAGTGTCTTCTACTTCTCCATTTTTTTTCCTAAGCATGGTCCTATTCCCCCCATGATTGCAAATTAGAAAGGACTTCTACAGGGCTTATAAAACAGATTCTTTATTGGTGATGTGAGCAGTTGCAGAAACATTTGGACTCTTGCTAGTGAAAAAAAAATAACCCT
Organism: Clamator glandarius; assembly: GCA_033459285.1. Taxonomy (NCBI): domain Eukaryota; kingdom Metazoa; phylum Chordata; class Aves; order Cuculiformes; family Cuculidae; genus Clamator; species Clamator glandarius. The sequence continues at coordinate 2,520,823 of JAUNZM010000125.1, forward strand.
GTCATATAGAAATGTAACTTTAGATTTTGTAAGTTATCTTAGGAATTTTTTTTTGCCTAGCTCATACACAGGTAGCTTCAAACCAGCATCTCAGTTTTTTTTCAGTGGAGAGCTTGCTTTGTGCTAATTTTATTTTTCTCCGTTAATAGTTTTTAATACGAGTCCCTGGAATACATAAGATCAACAAGATCTGTCCTTCCAAACACACAAGTTACAATTAGCAAGTGACTGACATTTGTAGAAAGCCTCCTAATCAATCCTCCTCTCCTTTCCCATTCAGCTAACAACACTATTGCTATTTAGCCTAAGGTTTCTGAAGTGGAGGTGTAGAACGTGTGCTCTGGGAAGCTCTATTGTGCACTTGAAACAGTCTAGTCTGGTTTAGAAAACAGGGATAAAAATGTATAGCTGCTTTATAAGGAGCTTAAGAACAAATAAACTTGTACAGTTATTTTAAAAGGTGTATTTCTTTACATTTGTTGCCTGTACATAAGGGTAAATAAAGTCTGTGCAAGGGTCTAACCACCTGAAAACTCAGGTGAAAAGAACTGACTTTTAAATTTATGGGTGAGTCTGGGTGAATTATAAATACATTTGAAAACAGCAGCACCAGGGTGAGTAAACATTACTAAGCCCAGCCATCCTGTCGCTTACTGTAGAATAATTACTGGTCTTCATTTGAAGAACAAATCTTAGTGTTGCCAAACTCCACCTTTTTCCTGCCCAGTCTGTATGTGGGAGAGTCTTTAAGAATCTATTTCCTGTTTCCCAGACAAGGGAGGGGAGAAATGTGTTTTCTCCTTGTTCTGAAAAACAAAAGACAGGCAGTGACTATGTACCCTGCATCAGCTGCCAGCCTAAGTGTGAGTGTGCAAACAGCTGAAGGCTACAGTGAGTTCCTTTCCTCGACTCTTGGCAAAACACCTTCTGCAGTCTACTGCTGCTTCGGGACTTGATGAGCGAAACTGGCTGAAAGGTGATAGCAAAGCTGGAGAAGTAGGTTTTATTATGTCAATTTGACCCAGTCTTTGAAGCATAGAAAAGTTGTTAGCATCTTCTCCATTTCCTTCTAGGATTTCTTTTCAAAGTGCTTATTTTCAGGTTCACAGGTCTGTTTTTGTCACAGATTATTAAGCTTTGAAGACCGAGTTTTGCTGGAACAGAGCATATGGCGGCAGGGAGGAAGCGCATGCTTAAGTGGTTTACAAAGTAACCATACCCCTTTCCAGGTGCAATGCTAATCAATTTGTAACAACAATAAAAAGGTACTTCAGGGGGTGCCAGTGTAGGTGTGGCAGCTCTGTTTCTCCAAGGCCAGGTCTGTTCGTTTAGATTTTGATGGCTATCCCAATTCTGTCCCATGTATGTGAACAAGAGTAGCTTCAGCCTTTTCCCACCATAAATTTAGAACGTTATTCATAGTTGTGCATCCTGATTTAAAGTATTGTGTTTTAAAGTCAACTCCACTGGTTACAAAAATAAATTTTACTTTCATAGAGGCTGCTTCAAACTCTTTAAAGTTCATGTCTCCTCTTTATGCTCTCCTTTTAAGGAAAAACCAATACTTTTGCTCTCTGAGAGAAATTTGCAGCCAGTGATACAGTGCATGATCAACAGTGGAATCACAATGCTCAGATACAGGACAAGCAGCACTGCATCACTGTGTATTAGAAAGGTCTAGGAATATGTAACAGCTCTCCTAAAGTGGTTAAAGAACAAAAAGCAAGGGTTTGGGATTTTCAGAAAGTGCCTGTGGAATTATCAGTTCCCCTTTTCTGTTATGCTCAGAAAAGGTGTTATGTTGTGTGTAAGTTTGCTGCTTTTGCTCTATCAGCTTGCAGTCTGAGCGGTGGTTGTGAAGAGCATTTGGTGGGAGGGAGGGAATATCTTACTGTTTCAGAGAAAAGTGTACTGAATAAACAAATAGAGCTTTTGATATTTTACATGTATTGAAAATATAGATTAAGTTTCAACTTCACTGCCATGATGCTGTCAATAGGAAATAAGAAGTGTGAATTTCCAGTTCTGTATGCATTGGGATAGTGTATCAAAATAAATCATCTCTGTAGCATGAGTAAGTATGATAATAAGGAGGCAGTTTCTGCAATACAAACTATATTGGAATACAAGTTAAATATTTTTCTTGACATATTCTTGAAAAATAACTGTAGTTTGTCTGTTTCCCTTTTAGTACATATTGGAATACGGAAATGCAATTTCAAATAGATCAATCTCTGAGGATTGAAAAAAAGATTTATAAACCAAGTGTTTCGTTAAGAACATCCTTCATCTCATCCTTAGGGAAGTAATTCCCTTTTTGCCCAAAATCCATACTTCAAGCTTCACACACCCTTCAAGATTCAGATATAATGCTCATGCTTGATTTTCTCTATTGTTATTGCTTAGTGATCCTTCAAAAAGTGGTAAGAAAACAGCAAGATTGGAAGGAAATTATTGCCTACTAGTAGTCTACAGCCATGGTCCTTGAGCTGCTCTGACATGTGAGTGTGTGCCAAACAGCTCCACTTGGATTGCCTTTCCAAGTCCCCTGTTTCCAAGTGTTTTCCTGTGTTCTGGAGCATGTCTGACTTCCTCCTACAGCAGTATGTAATGCCACACCCTGGCAGTGTGGAACAATGAAACAAGTGTAGTTTTCCTCTATATAGAGTCTCAGTCAGTCTTATTCATGGGATGTGGTGTGGGTACACATGCTAGGCAGTATTGTCCGCAAGCACACGTGTGAAGCTGTTCACGTAAGCATGCTGTTCAACCGTACGGCTAAGCCACTACAGTGGCAAACCTCCTGTGAAAGGGACTTCCTATCCCTAGTTGCATCTCTGCTGTTTGTTATATATGCATGGACTCTGAGATTCCTCTGTGCTGAGCTGGCTAAACTAGCTGAAAACGAATGCCATGAAAATGCACCATTTCCAGTTGGTTTGGGCATGGAGGGATGAATGGGAATAATCCTCTGAAGAAAGTAGCTGATAGAGTGTCACGGAAAGATGCCTTCAGAGGATTTCAGAAGATCCTAGCAGCTTTTTGTATTGGTAAACATGACTACTATTTAAATATCAGTTTATTGTAAATGTGTAAATGGGTTTTAGAAATAAAAAAAATTCACTTTGACATTCAGATACTCTTAAAACTTCTTTTTAGTTTGTCTTCTCTTTATCCATTCTGCAAATTTTTGAACAATCTTATAGCTTTCAGCTTATCTTGTATTTGTATTCCCATGGAGCAGCCATTTTTTGCCTTCATGGAAATGCAAGGCTGTTTGAAGGGCTACACAAGTAGAACAAACACCAATCTGCTGATCTGTTTCTCATTGCTAGTTTATTTTTTGTTTTTAAGCAACAATCTGCTAATAGAAGTTGAGGTACAAAAGCAGATGTGTACAGTACAGGAGGACAATCTGGCTTCCTTTGTGGCACAGTGAGAGAGCATAGGCTTTCAAGTTTTCTTGAAAGTTCATATCTGGAATTTGAAATGAGGCAGTAAATGAAACCCCAAAGAAGATGAACTGCAGTTTTTGCTTTTAGTAGAGATGTAACATGTTGAAGCTGGGAAATGTCTTCGAGTTCTGACTTGCATAATGGCAATCTGTTAAGCCTTGGTTTTCTCACCCATCAGGCAACCCAACAATCCTTGAAGTATAGGATAGTATAGGATATGTGTTTATGGAGAGGGTGAGGGTGAGTGATGTTTTTCAGTGAGTTCAGGTATAGATGGATATATTTTCTGTTGAGTTCGGTGTGTTAACGGGAGCATTGTTAAAGCAAGACAAAGGACAGTATTGAGGGAGTCAGAGGGGTGCAACTTGTTTTGGGGTTTTTCATCAACACTGTCTGAATATGTTCCTTGTAAAGAAGGGGAGAAGGCATTTGTTCTTACTAAGTGTAAGGGGGAGAATGAGGAGAATAATGGAAACAGTGGGCAGTAAAATGGAACTGAGCGGCTTTCTGCACTAACATCTCCCCCACCCCTTTCTTCACTGTCCTTTGGTTCAGATAATTTGTTTTGAATCAATACGGCTCTTTACTTGAGGGTATTCAAGGGTTACAGCAGAAGCAACACAGTGATAAGGAGCTAATTTTATGTGGAAAAGGACATACGGCTTTTGCCATGTGCTTTCCATTTGTTTCTTACAACCTAATTTTGAATTATCATGCTGCGGCTTCCTCCCCCCATTTGTGAGTGAGAAAGTGAAAAAATGCATTACAAGAAAAACAAGCTCCTTTTTTCCTCCTTGATTTTTTTAATCAAAGGTGTAGCACAGCTGGTGTGGGATGAAATCCTATTTGTTACAAAGCTGGTTAAATATTTATAAAATAAGGGCTACATTATATTTGTAGCTCTTCTGTCTGGAGAACGTAAATAAATTGATTTTATGGATTTTTCGTTATTTGAGCATGGTAAGAGTACTAGCATTCTTTCTATTCTTTTCTTTTAAATTTCTAAATGTTAGAAACTTAAATATTTTTAACTTGCAGAATTACTAAATGTAAAGTGATCCTTTAATTTTTTGAGGGAATGAAGACCCAGATTAAGTTCTGTGTGCCTGTTCATCCCTAATAAGATTTTAAGACGAGTTCCCGATCTTTTGATGAATTGTGTCTACATTGTCTTGGTAGGCACTTGGATCCCTTCTAAACTGGAAAGGCAGAAAAGACCTACAGTATTTAATGACTGTAAAAAAGATTTCTAATACTGAGACATGAGATTCTTTTTTCAGTTTCTCATAAGGTCAAGAGGTGAATATAATAACTAGCTAATGAAGTTTTTAAAGAAAGAGGGAAAGAAGAAAGCTATAATCTAAGAGTAACAATCATAATTGGAAATATAAATGGATGTTAAAGCTTGGAGGTTTCAAGTATTAAAAGGACGTGCATTTAACAATGGACGTTGAACCAAATTGCTCAGCAAAATAACTGATTTCTTTCTTGTCAGATAAACAAGTTAAAACCAGATGCCTTTCTGGAAGGTGTGCTTTAGGCTAATTAAGCTTTGGGTTCACTACAGAGGTAACTAAATGGAAGGCAGACAAGAACTGCTGAAGACTGATTCTGACCTCAGAGCCTACCACTCTGGTTGCTGTGGTGTGCTGGTGTACAGCCTACCCTGAGCATCTGGGGTCTAGTAGCATTTTCTGTGGCCGGTGCCTAATTGCTCCTGGTTCATGGAGGGCCCCTGGAAAGGAGCTCTGGATAGGGGCAGCAACCTGATCTTGGCCGTTGTCTCATGTTGGCTCACAAACAGGAGGTAGGTGGCTGCATTGTCCCCTCACGTGCAGTACCTTTGATTTGTGTAATCCCAGTAAATCAGGCTTTTCAGGGAAGTGTTGGGTAGGTACTGTGGTGTACGAGCCTAGCCTGCCACTGGAGGAAACGTGTGAATCACGCAGTGGAAAAATTGGGCGTTACCTGTGTATGTTTTGTCTCTGCTCCAAATGTCTCCTAGCGTTGTTGGCTGGAGTATGAAGGAAGGTTTTTGAGAGTACACCTGCACTGGAAGAAAGTCAAGTGTAGTTACAGGCAAAATGTGTTTTTACCAGTATAGCTTGTTTGACTTGGACAGCTCGGAGGCATGGGTAAGGGTGGCTTCTAAACTGCGTGCACAAAGCACAGGTTTCATGGAAGTGCTAGGTCTCCAGTAGCAGCTGCTCTTTGCTGGTGTGCTGTGTTTGTGTAGGCAAAATATCTTCTCGGGTCAAAGAAGCACATGTTTTCATTGTGAAACAATGAGAATATGTAAGCTATGAAAACCATGGGGAGGACACAACTTGTTTGGTTTATCTACGAGGTTAAAATAGATGAAGTCAGCCCCAGGAGGGGTGTGCAATGCTGATTGTACCTACCTGGCTGAAATTCTATCTGTGTACATTTTAAGCTGTGGTGAGTATTACATGTTTTGTCTTATCTTTAAAACTACTGTCCCTCAACAAACCATTTGTGAAGACAAAACAATAGTCACATGAGGCAAAAGATAAAAGGAGCTGTGCATTACCTGCATGTTGTCAACAGCTGAATTCATGCTGATTTATTCCTTCTCTAACTGCCTATTTATGAGGCAAAGTTCAGTCTGTGGAGGCTTGTTTCTTTGAAGGACTTAATGAATCTTCAGGTGGTGAAGCACAGTTTCTTGTCCCTTTTTTTTTTGTGTAAGAAGTAGTCATTAAGCACCCTTCCTGCCCTAGGTCTTCTCTCCTCCTTCAGGTAGACCAGAAGGACTTGATGAGCTGCAGCGCCGTTGAGAGAGGCCTGGGATTACAGGGTAATGAGTGTCTGTCACTGCTCAACTGATTGATAGTCAGGCCTCACTTCCCAGTGGTATTATTTCTGTATCTGCTTTGTTTTGACATTCACCCATATTGTGATGGGTAAGGATATTGACTTCAATTAGGTGGGTTTTTACCAGTTTCTTTATAAATTTGGTCATAGGGAAGGGCAAGCAGAAGGATACTTAGCGCAAGAATTGTTAGTCAACAGATGTGCGAGCAGTAGTGCTAGCAGTATAATTATGATCAGGTTCCAGATATGAATGAACAGTTGCATATGCAAACAAAATGAAGCCTAATTTGTGGAATAAAATACTTTGCTATTGCTGTTTCTGAAAGTAATGTTTTGAATGTTGTCTCATAAAAAACTATACTTTTTATGATAGAAGATTTCTTTTTAAAGTTTGCATTTAACTGGCTGTGTGTTCATTGTATAATTGTAGACCATGTATTGGGAAGAAAATTAAGATTGTCTTCTGCCTTGTAGAGCTAAAATACCATGTCCTCATCCCCTCTGCCTCCTGGCCCTCTGAGAAAGTTGTATCACATTGAAAAGTTCTGAAAAAGGTTAAGCTCCAACTTCTTAATTTCCAATTTAATATAGCACTTGAACACACACAAATTCTTTTGAAGCTGATCAGTTTTCTATGTAACTCTTAACAGCTTTATTGGATTGGGAAGGTTGGAACTTGATCCTTAACAGCATTCACATGTTCTTCTAGACTTAGCACTGAGCATGTAGAAGAGCAAACAGGAGCAGAATCTATGTCCTGTATTTGGCAATCCTCCAGTCAAAGAAATGAAAAATTTAATTCTGAAATATAATCAGAAGCTTGAATACATAATATGAATAGATATACCAAGGTTAGCTTTTCACTGCTTAGTTTCTTCTTAGCACTCCTGTGTCTTCTTTTAACATGACTGTTACTCAGGTGTGGTTACCCTGAGCTGGCTGACTCCTTGACAGAAATATGCATTTGAGTAAAATGATATAAGGCTGCATCTGTTCAGAATAATTTTGCATAGGTTTTACTTCTGGCCAACCTATGGAAGAACTTGTAAAGTTCAGATGATACTTTCCATAATCTGCTAAGTTTTGCTCCTAGTGCCTCTGGTTAATGTGTATAAACTAGAAATATATCCTGTTTCTTTTGTCACGTGCGCATCTATTTATTTTATGAAAACATCAGGAGAAACTCCTTGACAAACCCCTTTTCTATTGGGTACACACTTAGAAATTAATTCTTTTACTGAAGTTTTATGGATATTTTGGAATCAACATGCCAATTTTTTATTCCTGTTTTACAGTCTTGTCTTACAGAAAATTATGGCAACTATAATAAAGGCAAGGGAAGAATAATAGTGAAGGATTCTGAAGGAGAAAAGTTCATACCTGTTTCATAACACTAACAAAAATAAAGCTACCGAAATGAAAAAACTATTCCTTTAATAGAGTAAAAACAATGAAAAGATTGATGGCACTGCCCTTGTTTGGGTGTGTATGTGTTTATGTAATATGGGAAAAATTTTCTAAAAAAGCAAGAACAGTGGTTAAATGTTTGTCCTCTTGGTAGTGTCCTAGTCATGATGCAATTCTCAGCAAAAGCTACTATAATTGTACTGGGAAGTTGCTATTTGCATAGTGGAACACAGTGTGTTTTCTCTAGTTTCAAACCATTTTTAGAGCAGAATGTCAAAAGATTAATGTTCGTTTATTATGTATTGGAGCACACTTGCTTGATGCAAATAACGTACTTTCAAAATGCAGAAGTAGTTCAAGATGCAGGATGAATATGTATTCTAGTATTTGCTTTCACCTCCTCAATAAGAAACCTAGAAAAATGCTAAAATACATGAGGTAGTGTATAGCACTGCATTATAATAAAATTTGATATTGAAGATTTAATATATATTTATATTGCTTTAGAGAGGGGCTCAATTTCACTCGCATCTCAGAAAGTAATGGCAGAGTTGTACTTCTGAGAGGTCTGGAGTTGTCCTTCCCATCTTGTGTTATCACGCAGTATTTGTTTCTGACAGTTGCCTGCCTATGCACCCTCTCGGTGCATCTTCAGGGACTTTTCCGAGTTTTAGAGGTTTTCATCAAGCATTTGAAAAAGATGTCTTTGCTGTGTTCACGGTAATGATGTTTCTCAGTAGCTAAGTAGGAAATATGGTAGTATGACATTGTCACTCACTGATCCTAGTCTCAGTACATATTGATACAGACAAAGTTCTGAAAGCAGGTTGTTTAGGAAGAGTATGCAAAACAAGGCATACAAAATGTAGATTGCAGTAATTTACTTTTTTGACTGTGGAATTGGGTTAGAGACTTATTTAGCAAAGTTCATGCAGAATAGTCTTGGTAGATGTAGTAGTGTCCTCTCCTCATTTTCTGTCCTGTACCTTAAAAGCAACCTTTTTGTGCTTGGGAGCAGACAGCACTGATTTTCTTACTGCATTAGTAAAACCTGGTGAATGGCAAACTTGTCTAACTAGAATGATAAAGCTCTTCTGTTAGCCAGTGCTTTTCTTTGTTTTCCTAGTAAATAAACAGTCATGCAAGAGTGTAATGGATTGTGGGGGGAAAGGAGTAGAACTAGCTGTAGAACAAATTCTAGGCAAAATGGAGATTTTAAGCAAGACCACATCACAAAAGTTTTGTATACAGCAGTGTTGCTCAAAGGCAGATCTGTGCTAATTGATGTTGTTTTTAAACCTGTTGTCTTTTTTCCTCCATGACTGGCTTAAACTTGGGGCTCTTCCATTGTGCATTCAGATGAGACTTGGGTTCATAGAAATTTCCTTTCTTTTATGGTGGTTCTTGCTCAGGTGTAATCCATGATCGCAACTTAACCAGGGTTTACAGCAGTGCAACCATGTCACAGTGATGAAAATACCTGTGTCCTGTAAAGCCATACTTTGGAAAGCAATTCTGATATAACTAGACTTTCTCATGATGTTTGTGTGCTTTTAGGAGGGACTGTTTTAAAAGCAATTGCTTTCAAATATTCTGAGCCTAAGAAGAAAACTTCTGATGGTTTGAGTTAATTCAAGTATTTCTGTACAGAGAGATGTGATGTAGGCTTTCTTATTACTAGTGTGATTTCTCAGTGGCTATCTTAACTTGCTTTTGAAGCAATGTTATTTAGAAACAATGAATGTGATACAAATCCAACAACCCTATGTCAACAGGATTTTTTTAATCCACCAGTTCCTTACTGAATTAGAACAGTGTGCTTCCAGCATAAGTTAGTACAGTGTCTGAAAAAAAAGTATATGGTAATCTTAACCTTAAATTGTGTTATCCTGCTGCTTTTTTATCCAGATCTATCCAGAATTTGTAGGAGAGGGTTGAGCTCAAGATCATATGATCATGTTGGACTTTGTAAGATGCTTGAAGTTTTCTACCATCAAAGTGTGAAATTCAAATCAAGTGGGTAGGTGAACACTCTTAAGCCATATTCTTTATCAGAAAATCAAAGCATGAAGACTGGCTAAATTTTAAAACAAATTTTAGGAAAATTACAAGCAGGTTACTAACGTGATGGAGTTTTGTGTGGCTGTGCCTGTGTAAGTCTGTCCCACATACAGCTGAGCTCTCACACAGGCGAGACTGGAAGCACAGCAAAGTCTCAAGACAGCACTGCTGTGAGAATATTATGGGTTGTTGTGTATGACATCTTAAATATAACCAAGTGTCAAGAAGTGTCCTGTAAAATGTCAAGTTTTTTTCCAGTAAATTTACAGATCTGTTAGGTTTGATAATTCCTCAAAGGCAAGATCCTCATGCTTTCACTTCCATACCTGTTTGAAATTCAGCTATGTAACTTCAGCAGAGGCAAGTCCTTGTGACAAACTACTTGTTAGTGTCTTTCTGTAGCCCAGTGTCCCTCGCTGTTGCACACCTTGACGTGCACAGTGACCTGACCAAACAGGTTTTACTTCAAAGCTGTGAAGTGGCCCCTCCTCTTGGCTGAGCTGGCAAAAGGCAAACGGTATTTGCATGGCTTTGCAAGACTTAATGACTGCTGGAAATTTTTTCACATTTCATAAATTTGAACTATTTCAGGATTTAACTTAAATAATTTATGGCATCATTTGCATGGCAGAAATTATTGGCATCCTGTGCCTGTGATCTGTGAAAGAAATCAAATTAGCTGGGATGAAGCGTGCATGTTTTGAGTTGTGTGTGGAATGCAAATGTGCACTGTTCTGGGTGTGAACCAAGTTAATTTTGTGACTACTGGATTTCGTGGTCCTAGTAGTAGCTAAGAAATTATTCTATAAGTGCCAGGAATTACAATGAATAGTTTTCCCTGTTTAATCTTACATAATGTAAACTCTGTGTGTTATATTTTGTAATGCACGCCTGGAGAAAAATCTCCTAGAATAAATTTCATGCTTATTTCATTAATTGTTTTTCCCTCATGCTGTCATCTACACATGACATTACCACATAAAATCATTTGCTGTACTGAAATGAAGACATTCTTAGCACTAAGAAGGAGGGAAGCTTGTATTTCCTTAGTGGCTCTGCATCTGTCTGGGAAAAGTCTGCAAGTTCATTCCCAACATCTCCCCTTTTTCTTTCTATGTCTTTCCCACCCAAGCAGAGATAGTCCTAACCAATAACAGTGCTGACACAGATACCCTCCTTTCCTGTGCTGACTGCACCTTTGACTCCTTAGTCTAGGGTTTTGTGCCAACTTGTAATTAAGAGTTTTGTTTTCCATGCCATATTTACCCAAGCCTTTGAAAACAGTAGCTGTGTTGTAGCACTTACAGTGAGAGTTCTGTATATATGTAGCAAGTAGCCCTGAATATGTTAAACAGTCTTTGGGGAGAACTTCTTAGCCAAATTTTAGAAGTTTTACCTCTTTATATGAAGCTTGAGGTCCTGTGTATTTAGGGGAGGGAAGGAAAAGTACAGGAGTCTTTCATTTTAGCTTTTCTGTATGAAATGCATACTGCACTGATGTTTCCCTGGAGTGCAGCCTAGTTAAACTTCAAAATTAGGGCAAGAAAAAAGGGAATGGTAAAATGTGAGATGAAATTCTCACTTGTGTTATCTCTTGGAAGGAACTACCAGCAGCTGCAATGGTATAAATTGAGCATGTCAGTCTTTACAGTATGCACGCCATACTGCCTGTCAGCAAGTACTCTGCTTAATAAGACTTATTTCTCTGGCTTAATCTGAGATGTGTGTGTTGAAAGACATCCTTTTGGGCACTCAGAATGATAAATACATTAGCTTCACTGGCACATCTTTGCTTGCTGGTGTTTACTTATGTTCTCATCCCTTGATGAAGGAATGTTTTTTCAGGATTTTGCCCGGCAATCTTTGTCTATACAGAAGGCAGTTTTATGAGGGTGTTTGATTCAAGCTGTTTTAGCTGTTCATTTGTAAATATTTTCCAGTTTATTGTTCTTATATACAGTAGTATCAAAAATATTGTTTTGCAAACTAGAAAGAGTAAAACTCTGCCTCCTAAGCCTGTGTTGTCATGATGTTTTGGGTTTTTGGAATGAACTAAGTAAGAAAGGTACTGTATCTGTCACTGAAATGGGATGCTGTATAATCATATACAACACCCTTAGTACAGAAACCAAAGAGCATTTTCAGCTGAAAGTAGAGGAGTCTTTAAGGAGAATGCAGTAATCTTGCAAACTTGCCTGGGATTCAGAATGACTTTTAAAAACAGAAATTATTTTTGTAACAGTGGTAGGTTTTTCAGGGATACTGCAAACGTGAGTTCTGAATCTGATGTTTCTCTCCAGCTCCATGGGAATTTGTTGACTCAGAAACTCCTTGCCACAAACTTGCCTGAAACAGCTGCTCAGGAAACAAGTGTCCTGCCACTTTGTATTTTGCAGAGGGCTTCTCTCACTTCAGATGAATGAGCTGACTAAGGAGGGCTGATTGAAATGCAGGTGATAAAAATCAACACCACACTGTATTTCACATCACTGTTCCATGTAGACTCCGAGTCTCATCCTTTCTAATAGTTGTTGGCTACTTGTTCAATGCTTGTAGAGTCGAATGTCTCCTGCTGAGCTGCTGCCTTCTTCAACACATTTGTGCTCATCAACTCTCATCCATACACTCTTCTTGATGAACCTTTCGTGACATTTCAGGAAAATACAGTATTTGGGGGGATTTTTTGGTTTTGTTTTTTTTTTAGTAAAGTGAAAAGAAGAACCCTTGCTCCTTCTCATTTTGTGCATCCTTTCTAAGATGCTGTAATATAAACTCTTATGAGCTCTGGGAAAAGCTTTAGTAGTATTTTGAGGGGGGTTTTTTGTTTTTCTCATGTTACAGATTACGTGAGAATCTTGTGGACCATTTTTTTTTCTCTACGCCTATTGCAGAAAAAAACCCCTCATAGTATTGATGCAGCCAAAGATGCTGAACTGTTGTTATCAGAGCTTTCAATAAAGCAGTAAATGCAGGTACTCTGTCACTTACAAAGCTCAATATTGTAGAATCATAGAACCACTAGGTTGGAAAAGACCCACTGGATCATCAAGTCCAACCATTCCTATCAAATACTAAACCATGCCCCTCAGCACCTCATCCACCTGTCCTTTAACCACCTCCAGGGATTGTGACTCAGCCACCTCCCTGGGCAGCCTGTTCCAGTGCCCAATGACCCTTCCTGTGAAAAGTTTTTTCCTAATGTCCTGCCTGAACCTCCCCTAGTTGAGCTTGAGGCCATTCTCTCTTGACCTGTCCCCTGTCACTTGGGAGAAGAGGCCAGCTCCCTCCTCCCCCTTCTTTCTTGTAGAGAGCAGTAAGGTCTCCCTTCAGCCTCCTCTTCTCCAGGCTAAACAATCCCAGCTCTCTCAGCTGTTCCTCATAAGGCCTGTTCTCCAGCCCCTTCACCAGCTTCGTTGATCTTCTCTGGACTCGCTCCAGAGCCACAACATCCTTCTTGTGGTGAGGGGCCCAGAACTGAACACAGGATTTGAGGTGCGATCTCACCAATGCTGAGTACAAAGGGGGAATAACCTCCCTGGACCTGCTGGCCACACTGTTTCTGATACAAGCCAAGATGCCATTGTCCTTCTTGGCCACCTGGGCACACTGCTGGCTCCTATTCAGTCGGCTGTCAATCAACACCCCGAGGACCTTCTCCTCTGGGCAGCTTTCTAGCTGGACTTCTCCTTGTGTGTAGCACTGCATAGAGTTGTTGTGCGTCAAGTGCAGGACCTGGCATTTGGCTTTGTTAAACCTCATGCCATTGGACTCTGCCCAGCGGTCCAGCCTGTTCAGACCCCTTTGCAGAGCCTCCCTACCCTCCAGCAGATCCGCACTTCCAGCCAGTTTAGTGTCATCCCCAGACTTGCTAAGGGAGCACTCGATGGCTTCACCCAGGTCATTGATAAAGACATTGAACAGGGCTGGACCCAGGACTGAGCCCTGGGGAACCCCACTTGTCACTGGCCTTCAGCTGGAGTAAACTCCATTTACCACCATTCTCTGGGCCCGGCCAGCCAACCAGTTTTCCACCCAGGAGAATGTGCACCCGTCCAGTCCAGAGGCTGACAGTTTCCGTAGCAGAATGCTGTGAGAAACTGTCAAAGGCTTTACTGAAGTCCAGAAAGACCACATCCACAGCCCTTCCCTCATCCAGTAGTTGAGTCACTTTGTCATAGAAGGTGATCAGGTTAGTTTGGCAAGACCTGCCTTTCGTGAACCCATGTTGACTGGACCTGATCACCTCAACTTCCTGCAATGTGTGGCCACTATTCATGAGGCTGGTATCACAACACTCTGTGTGGTCAGGGAAACAGATTTCTGCTGCTGTTATCTCAAGAGCAGAGCTGAAAGTATACGACTGAAATCTTTTATTTCCCCCTTCGCTATGACCACCTCCTAACTACTTTTTGATACTGAGACACCTTTCACTTCAGTCTGTCTTCTGTCCCAAATCCATGCCTTTACTGTCTGTCTTGGATGGAACTGCTCATGCTATCTCTGCTGCTGTGTGAGGATGACAAAATGGAAAACAAATATAATCTCAGTATAAATACTTCTTAGAGGCAAGCTAAAGGGTAAAATATTTTCTTTGCTGGTTTTTAAGTGGTTCCAGAGACCTGGGGATGCACTGTGAGGTAACTGGAAAGGGTCTTTGGCTGGATGGTACCAGGGCATGCTAAAGTTAAAGGGCTAATTAGCTGGCAAAATTGAAATGTATGTTAGAAAGGGACACATAATAAACTTCAGTTTAATGTAAAACAGAATTTTACAGTCTGATGTTACAAGGCCTTATTTTTGTTTATATAAATGCTGAATTGTACCTTAAAGTAATGGTTATGATTTTAATGTTTTTCCTGACATTGATTGTCTGGGTTGATATGACTTGCTTTCTTTGCCTCTTTGCCAAACCTCTGGGTACTAGTATACATCCCTGCAGTGACTGCTTTGCATGTAATTTTTATGGAACCCTAAGACAGACAAATAAATATATAATTGTGTAACTGCTGCTTATAACATCATTATAAATACAGAGCATTATTCATTGAGTTTATAAATACCATTCCTTGGTTTAGTAGTTGGGATCAATGTAGAAAACCTTCTATTGGTGTACTACAAGTACTTATAGTAATGTCAATGGTGGGAAATGGGGCTCCCCTCTTCCCAGCATCCTGTTTTATGCCTTTATGCTTTGCCACTGGTGATACTGTTTTGCTGATGTGTCTGTAGGACCAGCATCATAAAGCTGTTGATAGATCCATTCACAGATATTTCTGTTAATGTTTTAGGCAAGATTTCAATATACAATGTTGTGATCTTTCAGGCCTGGCTGGTGGGTAAGGGATATGCTAGAAGCAGTATGTCACTGCACACCTGTGCCGAGGTCTGATCCAACAGTTGTTCCATGCAGAGGCTGTAAAGGAAGTAAGGAAAAAAGAAACTACTGATGGATTTAAATAGGCAGGATATCAGATGGCTGTAAAACACACCCTTGAGGAAGTGCCGATATGCATCCTTCAGAATATGCATATATAGAGAGATCAGACCAGCAGCTCTGTTCAAATAAATACATGGCTTCTAGATGGAGTACTGCTGTTTCTGGATGCAGCAACTGTCAAGTAAACCCATAGGCGTTTGCACATATGCTCTGAATTTCTTAAGTTGTGAGAATCCATACTGCACGTGTTTTGAATTGCATAGGTTGATGCCATGTAAATAACCTGTATGTGCTTAAGTAATGCTACCTATAATAACCATGTTTCATTGTTATTATTTTGGAGCATTAAAATTGACTTTGAGATGTTAGGCTTTCCCACCACTTGTATAAAATCCAGTGCTACAGGTAAACTGTAGCATGCAGTTGATCCAAAAGGGGATATTGCTTGAATGAAGGAAAAGGTGGAAAGAGTGCTGTGGAGATGTATGGCATGTGTGGCTGAGTCAAGGGAAGTCTGATTAGGTGCAGCAGCTAACAAAATAGAGAAATGGGTCATTTATCTGGGTCAAAGTCAAAAGATATCAGGTTTAAAAATTTTATTTCAGGTGATCTATTGATTTTAACAGCAGAGCATCAGTTCCTAACCTGCATGAGACCAGTGAAGCTTGGTCTCTGAAGATCGAATATTTAGCCATCGGAGTTGCAGAGTGGCCAACTTCCTTAATACAACTGTAACACTGCAGAGGTGTATTTATTTTGGTTTGACCCCTGAATTTTTCTTTAATTTACTTTGGATAGTCAGACTTTTATTAAAACATAAGCTGCTTTATATCACAGGGTTGTTGGTTTTAGGGTGGTTTTTAACAATAAAATTCTCTCTGTGCAGATTTCACTGCTGAATGAAATGAGGGCAACTGCCCTCTTGGCAGGTGTGCTTTCTCCCTTTGCCAAGGCTGTTGCTCTTTAATGTTACTGTGACAAGTCACTGTTACTTGGGAAAAATATTGAGGGAGTATCAGGTTTTTCAAGAGTTGGATGCTCTTCTGTATGAATTGCCAGACTGCAGAGTGGAAAACTGAGCTGTGTTCAACTGCAGGCTTCCTGTGTGCTATCAGTGAACTCATTAAAACTCCGCCTTAAATGGATTGCTTGGAGAGTGGGAATAAAAATATCTCCTGCTTCACAAGGGTGTGGAGGCCAGCTTGGAGGTGTGACTGAAAGACAGTGCGTAACTGACAAACATCGCTGCCTGGGTAGGTGTTCGGGACTGAGAGTAGCACATTATTCTTCCAAGTTGTGTCACATGTCTGTGGTTTCTTGGGTTTGTGCAAATGGCAGCCACGTTCCTAGCCGCTTTGGCCAAGTGATGCTGGGTTGGTGACAGCTGCAGTGGCATGATTTTATTAGGTTTAATTCAAAAAAGACTGTTGGCCTTCTGTTTTCAGGGGAAGTTGCCTGTTTAGTAAACGAACTGGAGAACTTGGCAATACTTATTTGAGGAACTGCCCCTTCCTACTGCAGCCATTGTTGCAGGTGTACATAAATGGCAAACCCACCATTTTCTCAAAGATGTCATGGGTCAGGTTTTAGCATGTCAGAATAAGTGATGTCCTCAGGGCTGGCTTTGTGTTCTAGGTCATGTTAAGCCACAGCCATCACATTTTTTGTTATGATTTGGGTCTAAATGCTACCTGAGCAAGCCGTGGGCACAGCTGCCTGTCCAAAAGGCATGTGGAGTGGCAGTCACGTGATGTGGTAAAGGAGCTGGACACACGGTACCTTTCTAAGGTCTGTTGGGAAAGCTCATGGTAAAGTGGTTTCTCTGTGTAAAACTGCTGGTGTGCCACAACAAGACTCACATCTAGGGGTGCTGCTTCATCACTCATCCTCTGAGAATCATTACCCAAGTGCCTACTCTTAACTCTGGTCATAATGGCAGGAGTCTCTTGCAGTTTATGGTTTTACTCTTCTTTACCCTTTGTCTGTTTAAACCTCACTGATGAAGGTTTTGTTGTTGTTGCTGGGCTGACGTTCACTATGTAAAACTGCTTCTGGCAGAAGGCGTCTAGCTCTGCTCTTGGGCCAGCCCAGGCCCTTGTTTGTCACAGATGCCTGAGAGCGCAATGCAAAGCACCGTTCATGAATGGCCTTGTTATTCCCTTTTCTCACCAGGAGTCCAGCATGGCCCCGTGAGGGATGGAGCCTGCCCTGCAACAGCACCATATTTGCTCCATGCCCTGTGGCATCACTGTCTTTCAACTAAAAAACAAAACAACCAACCCCAGCCTTCCCGAGTCAGTGTGCCATTGGCATTAGTAACAAAGTGGATTTTTTACAGTTATTTTTCAAGAGTGTAGTAATTTGTCTTCAGCAATAGTGCAATAATGATGGCTTCAGCCAGGTATGAGCAAACTCATGTTGGTGTCCTGGATAGTGCTGGGTGTCTTTATATCCAGCACTTAGAGGTTTTTGAAAAATTAAATTACTTACCCGTTCTTCAGATAATTCATAACAAGATCAGAAAGAAACCAGGTTAATTTTGACATTAGATTCTGTTTTACAAGTAATCATTCACAGAATCACTAGGTTGGAAAAGACCCACTGGATCATTGAGTCCAACCACCTATCAATCACTAAACCATGCCTCTCAGCATCTCATCCACCCGTCCTTTAAACACCTCTAGGGATTGTGACTCAACCACCTCCCTGGGCAGCCTGTTCCAGTGCCCAATGATCCCTTCTGTGAAAATTTTTTTCCTAATGTCCAGCCGGAACCTCCTCTGTCAGAGCTTGAGGCCATTCCCCCCTGTCCTGTCCCCCGTCGCTTGGGAGAAGAGGCCAGCACCCTCCTCTCTACAACTTCCTCTCAGGTAGTTATAGAGAGCAATGAGGTCTCCCCTCAGCCTCCTCTTCTCCAGAAAGTTCAAAGTTGTTGTAACCGTATTTGTGAATCGCTGCGTAGGTGGGCAGAGGGGGCTCTTTGATGTAGTGATCTCTTCTCCACTGCCTGGACTCTTAATGCTCAAGATCGCTGTTGTCCTTGAACCTTGTGTGTATTGAGAGGACTAAAGCAAATATTTAATAATCAGTGTATTTTATTCTGATTTAGATAGGAATATTTTAAAATAATTTAGTCAGGCCTGCTGTATTAGAAAGTAATTAGGAAGTGCCCTGTTTAACATTTAACACTGAAAAATTCCGTTCCTTACTGTTCCTCAGATCACGCGTAGCAAGATCAGAAATGAGCCAGGTTAATTTTGGCGTTGGATTCTGTTTTACCTGCCTCCGTGCTGCGGGGGCGGTGCTGGCGGGTCCCGGTGCCGCTGCCCTCCCCGCGGCGTCGGGGCGGGGCGGGGGCGGCCCCGGGCGGAGCCGCTGGCGGGGCGGGGCGAGCCGGGGCCGAGCGGCGAGAGCCCCCGCCGTGCTCCCCGCTCCCTACCATGGTCGGGGATCACTGCAGCCTCCCCGCTGAACGGCCCGTCCTCGCCCAGAGCCCCAAGGCCGGGCTGAGCTGCAAGATGGTCCTGCAGGCGGTGGGCAAAGTGCTGCGGTAAGGACGGGGGGGCGGGACGAGAGCGGGGAGCTGGACGGAGGCTGCTCCGGGCTCCCTCCGGGTCCCTGAGGCGTTCGGGGAGGGTGGAAAGTGGAATAGCGCTCGCTGCTTGCCGAGAAACATCGGTCCAGCCGAAATATCGCAGTCGAGTTCTGTTTGTGCTTCGTGAGAACTAAATTTCCGCGACGTGAGCAGACGGCGAAGGACCCGATTTTCCCGAATAAGGAGTCTGACCGAGACGCTACAGATGCTTTGGCATGTTTTCTACAGAAATGTCGTAAGGCGAGGGGAAAAAGTTGCTCATGTAGCTCAGAAGGACTCGGGTGAACACTGAGACGTGTGTGACTGCTGAGACCAAAACCAGACTCTTTGGCAAAGGATGCGCAGTAATTTGATTCAGAGGAATTTTGACCTATTCTGGTTTGCAAGGGAAAATGTCACCACAAATATTAGGATTAGCAGCCTTGCTCTTCAACAACTGCAGCTTTTTGTCTTGGTGAAGCGTGTTCAGATATTTTTCTATTTTCTGTGAAGAATGGCAGTGCTTCTCCAAAAAGGAGCCTTGTTCCTGCAGTGTAACTTTATTTGGCCAGCTTTCCTTTGTCCCTGTTTCCTACTATTGGTTGCCAGTTGTTAAATGTTTGTCAACAGAAACATTATCCCTCTCTTCCTCGGTTGACTCACGTCTCCTCTCTCCCCAGGCGAGTTTAGGAGAGCCATTTATTAAAGCAGAGTGTTCTGATCATAAAGCGGCTGAGCTCTGGCTGTGACTTAAACTAGAGAAGTTCACTGACTTAAAGTACGCTTGATGAGAACTGCCTAGAGTTGCTCTTAAAGAAGCGCTCTGTTGCAGTACTTTTTGGTTCCCACCTGTTAAAAATACTTTCCTGTAGAAAACATTAGTTTAAGGAATTCAGGCTTTTTTTTCCCCAACTTTTAAAGAAGTTTAACATCCCTTCTTTGCCTTTTTTTGCTGGGGGGTGCTAGTGTGGTAGTGGGGTGATGCCTATAATTCAATATGGTGTTACACAGCTGGTCATATAATAAAATCCTTTGGCCATTGGCTTGCTATTCATGCTGTGAAGCCTTTGAAGTTTTTGGTAGCTGTTCTGTTGGCAGCACTCCCAGATGTAAATAGATGGGTGCTTCTGCAGGGAAGAGTTGCCAAACCTTTTGTTCAGCATCTATGGCAGCTTATTTTAAAGTATAGATAACTTCCTGTGACTATAGTTTTATGTGTATAGTTTTATAGTTCAGTGCACACTTTTGAAAAAGTATAATGTTAATTTTGATCTGTCTTCTCCAACTGGAGCATGTGCAGAAACTGTGCATAATTTTATTTTCTGCATATACTCTAAAACGGTTGTGAAAGCAGGAAGAAGTTGTTTAGTACATGAAATACTTTGGATTCAGGAATTAGTACCTTAGCTTTATTTTGCTAAACTGTTACTAGGTGCGAGTGATCACTGTTTTGTAGCAGAGGTTTTTTAATGTGTCTTTTTTTTTTTTTTTTTGTCATTTCAGGTTGTCTCCTTTTGTGCCCATTTAGAGAAATGTAGAGACACAAAAATCTTACTTTGCGATGTCAGACCCAGTGCTCTTATTTCTTTTCTTGAATATACTTAAGATGCCTCATCTGACTGTGTGCTGCTTCATCTTGCTTTCAGTTACTTCAGTTTTTGTTCTGTAAAACAGAAACTTATCATATTCTGCCAAGAGCTCAGACAGCATAAAAGCACACTAGCTAGGAGTTTAGGTAAATATGACGTTAAATCAAAGTTACCTTATTGCAAAAATGGGATATCAGTGCTTAAGGTGTGAGCCTAGTGAGGCAAAAAACTGAGTCATATGGGACATCACTTAGGTTTAGAAAGGTGGCCTGTGGTGACAGATGTGGTGAGATTTCTTTGAGCATAGGTATCCACAGCTGAGTTCTGTCCACTTTATTGTTGTTTGAGAAAAATAGGGAGCTTAAAGATGTGGATGAATGCAGAGGTACCCATGCCAGCCTAACAGAGTGACCAGCTCACTTCTTAGCACTTACGTCGTAGTCATATGAAGTTAAATGAGATGAATTCCACAGTACTGTAATGCTTTGCCATGTATTTCAGTGTAACTGTAGAACAAAGGGTATCAAATACCACTTTTAAGCCTGCCTCCTCCCACCCAAACACTACTGATTGCATTTTCTGTAGTCTGTACGGAAGATGAATCAATTACTTTGGATGAAGTGATTTTTCTTCTGTTGATCAGGCCTACAAATGGCTTGGTGATGAGATCAAAGGATATCTTGCTTGTGCATAGCCTGGTGTTAGGAATAGCCTGCTGCATTTTAGTTTTTTTTTTTCCTCTGGCATAACTGGGAACCATCATCATGTTCCCTCCTTGCCCTCTGCAGGCTGCCAGGTACTTGGAGAAAATCACAATGGACAAGGGATAGAGTGCCCGTCTTTTCTCTAAATTGTCATCAATCTCTCTCTCTCTTGGTCATGAATTATAAAGCTCACTTGTTTTAGTATGATACCTTATCAGTATGGTTTTCTTCTGTAGCAGATTTGTTGTATGTTATTTACGCGAGTTGTACTTACAAAATAACTCAGTCTCATGAAGCTTTTAACATGCAAGTTGTTTTCATTAGTTAGTAGGTCTGAGTCCTCCTGGCCTCTGGGTGCCAAATAGTGTCTGTGTCACACACTAATAATAATGAGTGCCAAAGAAAAACTCTGTACAAGAAGGAAACAAGGAGTGAAGTGTGAGGAAGCAGAAAGGCCTGAGAAGTAGAAGCAGCAGTCCTGAGAACGTGAGGAAGGTTTAAAAGAGTGTGGGGGAAGACAACTAAACCAGAAAGGAGGGAAAATGTAACAAAAGCAACAGATGTGCTCTCAGCCTTTCTAATTAATTTTTTATGAAAGCTACTGTTAGGTTTATTACTCTTTTAAATTATTAGTGATTCAGCTATGAGGAACTCTGGAGATCCTTGTATCTTTCATCATAAGGGTTAGTAAACTGTGTTTAATACTTCAGGGACCAAGACTACATGTGTATAATGATTTTAAAAAATTAAAATACCATTAGAAAAGTGTCATCTCCCGTTTAAATTAGTAATAGTAGCTAAGTGTAGCTGAGATGAAGTTATATGTATTCCTTAGCACAATGTTAAATTAGGGCTTTTGTTTCACTTCAGATGTTTTGGAAATATGTTAATTGTATTTTTCCCCTCTCTGTAACTGTGTAATTATTTAATTCATGGTTAGGAAGGGAAAAAACAGGATGGATGTAGTTTTTCTAGTTTGATTTTTTTTTGTTGTAGTTTTTGTTTTCTATAAGTCGATGGCTCTACAGAGAGGTAGAGAGGAAAGGGGAAAAATAAAGTGTAAAAACTAGGCATATAGTTCTACTTTGGAACATTAATTGATTAATTGTTCAGGCTTTTTGTGAAGCAGCTGAGTACTGCTGGCTTCTTTGGAGAGATGTCCTTTTTGCTGCCCTCATGTGAGGCAAGTGGAAGGTGGACTCGCGTATGTGAGAGATCTCCCCTCTTTGGTCCCAGTGGATAACTGAGCTGGCCGTATGCATTCTTCAGAGCCACATGCTGCTGGCTTCAGAACACAGTATTCACTGACTGTGCCAGGGCTTGAATCGCAATTCAAATGCTTGAGTGTGGCTCAGAACTGCACCACGTTTGCTGTGCTGTGGCACTTTGTGTCCTGCACAGGGGATTTTCAGAGTCTACTCATGCAGCTTTGTCATCAGTGCATCTCTCTTGAAGTCTCCAGTGAAATGGAGTCCCTCTGATATAGCTGACCAATAATCAGTGATATGGTGTCAGGAGAGGGGAATGATGGGGGCTACAGAATTGTGGTGTCATTGTGTAATGACTTTACTAAAGTATGGTACAGTTTATATGTACATATAGTCCAGGATGAGTGTGGGAATGGATAACTTAAAACTCCTTTTTCTCAAAAGAGGAGCTTCCCTTCTTACAGCAATGAGCAGGGATTGCTTTGGATACCAACCAAAAAACAGAATAACCAACCCCACTCTTTCTGGGTTGGTATGCCATTGGCATTAGTAACAAAGTGGATTTTTTTACAGATATTTTTCAAGAGTGTAGTAATTTGTCTTCAGTGATAGGGTGATAATGATGGCTTCAGCCAGGTGTGAGCGAACTCATGTTGGTGTCTTGGATAGTGCTAGATGTCTTTATATTCAGCACTTAGAGGGCTTTTTAAGAAATAAATTCCTTATTTGTTCCTCAGATAATTCATAACAAGATCAGAAAGAAGCCAAGTTAATTTTGACATTAGATTCTGTTTCACAAGTAATCATTCAAAGTTGTCATAACCGTATTCGTGAAATGGGATGTAGGTGAGCAGAGGCAGTGTGATTGATGTAGCTGTCTCTTCTCCACTGCCTTGACTCTTAATGCTCAAGATCGCTGTTGTCCATGAAGCTTGTGAGAAGATGAAAGCAAATATTTTTAAAAAATCAATGCTATATATATTTTTGAATAATTTAAATAATTTAGTCAGGTCTACTGTATTAAAAAGTAATTAGGGAGACCCTTGTTTAACATTAGCTAATCTGATCAATGCAGAAGTCTGAGGACAGGCAGAAGAGCAGGGACGGAGCGAGGGCAGTGTGCAGGGAAGGGGCTTATAGGCAAAATGCTCTTCAGAACCACATCAGTTATTTTTATCCTGTTCTTTTTCTTTCTCCCTCCCACAACTTTCCAGTAAACCAAAATAGTTTAAAATGTCTATAGTTCAGGGCAGCTGACATCACTAGTAGTTGCACTCAGCCTTGCTGTAACAGGAGCTTATTCCTTGTTCAATGACAGCCTTTCAAAATTCTCACTCAGCTAGTTGGAGAGGACTGGTGATGCCATGGGGCAGTAGCATCTGGTGCTCTGTCAAGGTGTGACAAGGCAGGAGGAACAGCTCTTTTGTGTGTATGAAAGCATAGCTGTGCTTGTGGGGATTATTCTTTGACATGAGTGTCCTGTCCTCAGGACAGAGCAGGTTGCAATGGAGGTTAGCTTGAGTGCAGTTGCCAGCCTGGTGGACTCATTGAGCTGAGATGTCCTTCCAGAGGGGTGGCTCTTCCTTTTTGCGCAGGTGGGTGTTCACCAACATACTTGGGTAGCAAAGTCTCTTCTGGTAGTGGCTGCAAAACTCCTAGCGCTTTCCTTGACATTCAACCCCACTAGGAGTTTTTGGATGCTTCTGACAAAGCCATGTAACAATACAGTCTCCTTCTGGAGCTCAGGAGTTGAAGATGTGGTCAGGAAATATGCTGTGTTTTGCTAGCAGTCCAGTGAGCCATACACCTCTCCATTTCTTTGGGGATAGTGATCTGTTTGTTCACTTCTATTTGCTGCAGGAGTGTCATGACCCTGGTGAGTTTATTAAAGTTGGTGAACCATATGCAATATATTAACTTAAATAAGTCTGTCTTTCTTCAGAGGTGTTTGCAACATTGAGCTGTAGTTTTTCTAATGTATTCTGCATTCTGTGAAGCAATAGCCAGAGAGGGAGGACTGCTGAAATTCTTGTGTGTGTTGAAATAACTCTGTAAGGTGTCTCCAGAGCTAGTATAGGAAGGGCACCTGCCCCAGTGTTTAACAGCATTTTCCTCTGTGTGAGGAGCAAAAATACACTGCTTTTTTTCCTGAAGATCTCTTGAGGACGCTCCGAGAACAACAGATTTTATTGCAATCTCAAACTTCTGAAATTCCTCACCCTTCTTTTATCTTGTTTCCTTTTTATGTGTCTGTTTCACTGTAGGATTTGCTCCAGATTTTAGCTGCTTGTTTGTGCCTGGAAGATGATTAAAGTTTATGTAAGTGCCAAGTATCAGTGTGCAGTATACATCCTTCTGGGAATTCACTGCAAATCCTGCTTTGCTTCTTTGCTTCCTGTGTGGTAATAGCCCATTTTTCTGTTGCTGCCCTTTATAGAGAAAGTATCTATTTCACACTTAATTTCTATCTGCTGTTCTCTGGTATCCCAAACCATCTGTGCACCCCAAAGTCTTTACCACGTAGATTTATAGGCAAAATAAAATCCTGTAGAAGAACTTTTCTCTTTGATGATCTTTGCTGAAAAGGTATGGATGTTAGGAAGGTCTCCCATCAGTTGTTGCCCCGTCTCTAATATGGCTAAGACACATGCATCTTTCCCTGTGACTACACGAAAACTGATAGTGTGTTCTTCTGGTGTTCTTTTCTTAATCCTGGGTTCTGTGAGGCTCAACAGAATCTTAACTAAGACTTCAAGTTACTTTAGAGAAGATGAGATTTTACTTTACTTTTAAGAGCTGCCAGCACGTAGTCTATGAAAAGAGAAGGATATTGGATGTATGACTTAACCCTTTCTTCTAGTTTTCTGTAGGAAAAAAAACCCCTTCTTGGAGTTAATGGAGTCCATTAGCATTGGAGCTGGGTTGTTTTATCTTGTCAGAAAATGCTGCTTTGTTAGTTTCCCAGGTCCTTTTCTGTTTGGTGCTGAAATAAATTTAGAAGTGTCCTTGTTCAGACAGCAGGGACTGGTGATAGCAGATGCTCCCCAGGTGAAAGGAACATTGTGGATGTCTCCAATTCCTTTAATTTTTAAAAAAGGAAGAATCAGCAGTGTGCACAGCCATCCTCAGAATAGCAGGTAGTGACAGAATATTAAAACCCTTAAGACAGGTTAATACCTGAAAAAAGCCCTAATTTTGGCACACCATACAAAGGATGGGAATTGGTGAACAAAGAAGACTTAGGCTTCCTCCTGGTGATCTGTGAAAATTCACACAGAGGAGAGGTGACATTAGGTGCCCTTGGTAGCACCACTCATGCTTCAGACACTTACCCAGATCTGTTCTTCAGTCCAATGTGACCACAGATCCCAGATTCGGTACATCAGAGCCTTAGAGGGCTAAGTGCTGACAATCAGCAGGGTGCATTTGGCAAGACATGATAAACTAGGTTTTGCTGATTCTTCATTATATAAAAGTCCTTGGTTTTCATGTGACTACTTTATTTCTTCAGAACAAACCTGTGCAGGGGAAAAGATAAAGCTGGGGTTCTGAGAACACCATCTGTGTGAGACAGAGGGGAAACTGTATCCTATCTTAACTGAAGTATTTACTTTTCTGTTATTTTTCAGTATTCAAAGCTTTTTTTCGTGTAGACATCATTCAGATATGCAAAAAGTTTTGTTACATAGTTCATTGGGCTCTTTTGACCCACACATTTTAGTAGCTGAGCTAATTAATCTGTTAAGTGATTTCAGTTACAAGCTTTTGGAGAAGAATTCCCATTAATTTTTGAAGTAGAGACCTAAAGACTAAGAAGTAACTGGATCACCCAACAGTGATGGTAAACTATACTCTTGAGAGAGACTTCTCTTGCTGGTTAGGGGCCACCTTTCATTTCTTCACAGTGAAACTGCTAGTGCAGCTGTGCACGAGTGGTATGGTTCCATCTCTGCAAAACCAGTGTGAACTTTTCAGTTGCAGCCAGGAATTGAAACGGGACTTCTCAGGCGAGTGATGCAGGCTGTGTTTGGAGAGAGTTAACTGGACATAACCATGACTTGTTTAGAGTTGTGATATCAGGTTGCAAAAGCTAGTGTAAAAGCATGACCTCACACTGTGTTTTGAGGATTAATTGCAAATCCAAACAAACAGTTAAAGACACTTCTTGTAATTTGCACATGCAGCTCAGGGAATGAAACAAATTCAGTACACAACTGCATATCTAGTTTTTATTTTTTTAAAATTACTAATATTCTTCAACACATTTCTTAGCTTCTTCATTAAAAGAATGAATATTTCAGCAAGTCTTTGATAACTCTATGAGTTTGAATGTATCTGTGTTTGGGGGAATTTCTGATTACTAGTGGATCAATATGTGTCTGTAAAGGTGCTTCTACTTGAGCTTTTTCATCTCCCATGGTGTATTCTGAAAAGTAGTAAATTAGGGTGGAAAACACTGCTGTCTCATGAGCTAATTAACAATGGCTAATCTAACTGTACCAGTAATTAAACTATTATCTATCCTTCTATTTTTTACAATCGGTCATTCACAGATTTTTTTTTTTTACTTTGACCCATAATTCCACAGAGCCTATATTTTAAGTAGATTTTTCTTCTGTGGTGCAAAAAGGTGTTTTCTAAGAAATACTGAAACAATTGTGTGCTGTTGATGACAAAACCAAACAAATAGCACTACATCATTCTGTCACAAAGTTTAAAAATTAACTACATGGTTAGGTCAGTGAATGTTTTGTACATGTAATTTGCTAATGAAAGTTACCTAATTAAGATAATGCTTTGATTCCTTTAACCTTCAACTCTCTTATCCTATGAGGAGACACAGTTTGTGCCTTCTAACTATGGATTTCAGTTTTTTTGTTCAACAAAGTGGTTCATACTAAGACTGAAAGGCACCACTTCTCATCATGGGATCCTGATCTAAGGCATGCCAGGAGAGATGGGACTTCCCTCATGAATGAACTTTGCCTTAAAATAAAACCAAAATATTAAGAAATGAAAAAGGTCAATTTTTGATCTTCAAAGCTACCACTGAGAGAACACTGACCTTGACCCATGGTTGTTTCTGGTAAATAAATATCCTTCTAAATAAAATGCTGTGGTTAATTTAAAGTATGAGATGTGTGGAGCTTGATACAGTGAATGAACATTTCAGGTGGAGCTTCTTCTTCACATTGGTATTTGTTTGCCCAGCCTGTTCAATAACTAATGACTAGGTAGGTAATGGAATTCCTCACAGCTGTCCCTCTCAGTGCAACAAGATGTATTCATATGTGCTAGTACACATGCTTTAAAAGTGAGTTTACAGGTGCAGGCATGCAGAATTGCTCATGAATAGTGAAAACAACTTGTTTTTTTCCCGTGCTATATATCTATTGAATTGATACTGTTTACTGAAGCTCCTAGAAAAAGCTGTGGTGTTTGAAGTATCTATGTTGATACCTGTGTTTCTGTATACGCTTTCATTTCTAGTATTGCCCTAACACTTTTCTGCCCTATTTAAACTACACTTTTTAGGTGTACACCAGGCTGCGTTTATGTGAAGGATTCAGCTGTTGAAGTCCTCCCTACTGTGAGATTACATACAGGTCGCATTTTCAAAGTTGGAACTGTAGTAGCAAGGCAGGTGATTTGTTTTCACTCTCTTTGCAACAAAAATAACTGGCTTATCCTTCCAATGCAAGGCACTCTTGGTGCCTAAGTAGTTGTAGTTTTCCCAGTCTTGCCAGAAATAAAAAAGACAGTCCTTTACTGTTTCTTGCCCCTGGGGAGCTGAGGAGACAACAACTACAAGAGAGCTCAGCTGCAAGCTGACATGTTGCACCATGTTGAAAAATGTTTATCTATTGAGAGCACAGGCTGTTGGAGTAAGTATTCTCGTTAACTGTTTGGGGACTGTCCCACAGTCCCTATTGTCTTCTTTCATACTGCACAGTATAATCATAAAATATATTTTAAACATTTTTGTAGACTGCTAGAAGTTGAGAATTGTAAAATTCAGATTACAAGTAGATTAACTGTTACATGTGCCAGTCCTCCCAAACATAATATTGCAGGTAAGGTGGGGAGCTTGACCTGCATATTTGATGTATTTCCTTTGTTGCAGAGGTTTTTTTTTAGGCTGCAGTAGTACTTAAAACTAGTTAGTATTTCTTTGTACAATGAAAAACATTTATCTAACAATAGAGCTTGCAAGGAAAAAGGCTGTGAGGTAGTGAAAACACGTCTTAAAGAGGCAAACTTGTCTGCGCCCTGGTAGTTTCTAAGCAGAATAGACTGTCTGCATTTGTATGTTTTGGTTTGTATAGCAAGAAGTCTGACTACTACCAAGTTGCCATGGTGAAATAATCCCAAGCAATTAAAGCACAGTTCTGTCCTGAAAAGCAGCTCTATGCAAGCTGTGTTGTGAAATCCCACAGTTATGACGCCCTGAGGTTTCCAAATCAATTTTGCTTGGTTTAGAAATAAAAAGATAGTTTTGCAAACTGCTAGTTCTACAAACTTCATAAGGGTTGGAAGATAACAAACAGGGTCTAGAGTAGTTTATGTACACTGGTGCTGAACTCCCTCTCCCCAAAGGTGGACCAAAGCGTACTGCACCTAACCTTCTAGAAAGATAACAGGGCTGCATCAGAATAACCAGGAGGAGCAGTTGCTGTCAGAACTTGAATTTAATCATGGCACAGAAATCAAAATAATTCTTGAGTGTGTTCCAGTAGAAGATTACAAGATAATAAATAAAAAAAAACCCAAAAAAACCCCACTGCTTGAGTTAAGAGTTGTCTGAAAAACCATGGAGAATAGGTATGTGAAGTATGTTCCTATGTTTTTAGTACAGTAGATTTACATTTTCTTTCAATTTACAGAGTTCAAAAACATTGCCAGAGAGATACAGAATTTTTTTGCCAATTATGTTCTTATGTTCCTTGCAAGCATTTTTTTCTGGTCTCCAAAATTTCAAATCATGTGTGGAAAAACCACTATCCTCAGTATTGTAATAAGCCTGACAGGCCTACACTTGCCTTCCTTGATATGAAAAAGGTGTCAAAAGCTACCCTAAAACCTACTCACTTTCAAATCTTGGTGCAGATGACTTATTCTCATGGCTCTGTAGTGTGGGAGATCTCCCCACGGCAGTGTGTAGCATCTGTTAAGAGCACTGGGCTCTGTAGCTCTGCCATTGTCTGCTCTCAGTTGACAGCCACTTTTGGCCTTCGCCTGTGTGTTTTTATTAAAGAATTTAAGGGATACTAAAGATCTCTGAATTATTTTCCAGTATAGAGAAACTGTATACTTCTGCTGACTTCAGAAGGTCCTTAGATAGCCAGTTCAGATATAAATATTTACATACACAGGTATCCCTGGCTAGGTTAAACGAACACTGTTCATAGGGTCTAGCTGCAGTATGGGAGTATATTTAGCAGTGGAGCATCACAAAGAAGCATTTGTGTTGATACAATACAAATTACATTTTTCCTCAGAGAGGTGAGGATACTGGAAGTTTGGGATTATATGGCCCTTAAAGGACTTGTCCAGCCCAAACTATTGTGTTATGCTGTACAGGAGCATCCTTATCTTGGTGTTGTGATTGGGCCCAGGGGCTTTGGAGTGAGCACACCTGGGGACTAAAAGTAGCTGCATGTTAACAGGACAAACCCGAGAACACAGAACTCCAGTGGATGAGTTGATGAATGGCTGGGCAGAGATGCCCTGGGGTGTTAACATGACATGATCTGTCTTGTCCCTTTGTGCCTTGCATCAGGGTCTGCTCTGAGGATGCAATTGTAGGGGTGAAGGTATAACAAGCAGGAGAGAATATACTCTTGAGATGCCCTCTCAAGCAGGGATTTACTCTTTCTACTTGGTTTTTGCCTTCCTTTGTCAGACAGCCAGAGTTTGTCTACTGCTAGAGACTTAACAACAAGAAAAACAAACCCAAGAACCACCACCCTGTGCCTGTCATGGACTCAGGACTTGGGCACCCTATGATGCAGTGTTCTGCGTGTTGTATAAATTAATTGTTGCAACACTGTTAATCTATGACCTACTGAATCTCTTACCACAGACCTAATTTGGCTCCATGTAGAGCTCTTGAAAATAAACATTAGGAAAGATTTGTGTCCTTTTTCTTTCCTAATCCCCAGATTACTGAAAGTCTGAACTGTAGCAAATCACTTAGTAAAAGAATCTTGCTGAGGCTTCATATTGGCACCTCCTGGTTTGAAAATGGGGGCTTTATGGTACAGAGGCAAAAGAGAACATTTCAAAATTAGGAACAGGGTATTTGCTTGGATAAGGTAGTGTTCTATGTTTTTACTGGTGAATGGTTCCTTTAACATTGCATCGCTAGCTCCTAGAAAGAAATAATCTTAAGTCTCCCATCTGACATCCCATTCCTTGTGTTCCTAGGGCTCTGTCCCATCAGCCTCTCCCAAGTGTGTTGGCTGGAGGGGAGCCCGAACCAGTGCAGTGATTATATGAACAGAAGACCCTCCCCAAAGATAACCCGAGAGGCTGGAAACCTCCTCTCAGTCTGAGGGAGGAGTTCTGGCCGGTACAGCCAGAGAAGAAAGGAAACTCTAGTCCAGCATGTTTTACCACAAGAATGCACTCCACACATTTTTGTAGCATTAACTGAACTGTTTGCATGCCTGGCCTTGCCTCTGTAGCTGTTCTTCCCAGAGCTGCATTGAAGATGATGGAGGATTCTGAGCAGAATAGAAGAAGCAGCAGCAGTGGTACGTGGCCACTGGCAAATACCTTGGAGTTTCAGGCAGCTAATATGCAGCTGACACGCCACTATGGACGAACAGTATTGTTAAATACTGATTTAGCACAGGGAGGTGACATGCAAGAGAAGAGAGGAGGGAGAGAAGTAGAATTGTAGAATAATTTAGGTTGGAAAAGACCTTTAAGGTCATCAAGTCAGATTATTAACGTAGCACTGCAAAATCCACCACTAAACTGTGTCCTTAAGTGCCACATCTACACATCTTTTAAACATCTCCATGGACAGTGACTGAACTGCTTCCCTGGGCAAGCCAGTTCCGGTGCTTGGCAACCCTTTCCATGAAGACATTTTTCCTAATATCTAACAAACTTTCCCTGGTGCAACTTGCGCCCGTTTCCCCTCATCCTATCACTTGTTAACTGGGAGAAGATACCAACACCCACCTTGCTACAATCACCTTTCAGGTAGTTGTGAAGAACAATAAAGTCTCCGCTCATCCTCCTTTTCTCCAGACTAAACTCTAGTTCCTTCAGCTGCTCCTCATAAGACTTGCACTCCCAATGCTTCACCAGTAGGTGGATGGGGACTTCCACAAAAGGAAATGGAAAGACCCGATGTACTGGAGACAGAGATGTGGTTTGTGTGGGTGGGTGCCCCATGTTCTCTTTGCCCTGCCAGCAGCACCAGCTGGAACTCAGTTTGGAATGTTTTGGGCTTTCTGTTGAGAAGCAGCATTATGAAATAATGTTATGGCACTTGTCACCCTTAACATGCCTGCCATGCCTTGGCACCACTGTTTACAGTAGAGCATCCAGAGGCCAAACAAAGATTCCCTTTTAAGGCGAAGAATTGCTATGAGAATCCAGAAGAAAAAGTTTCCCTGGCATGTAGGGTACATTCTTCTTTCCTCCTCCTCTTAAATAAACTATTAGTAACTTTTAAAAACAGAACAAAAATGAAGAGGCATGGCCAAAAATTCTGCCAAAGACATTTCATTCTGCACAGCCCCCTTAGATCAGCACAGCAGCTGAGCCCTGGAGCTAACCCTGGGCAGAAGAGGGGAAGAAAGAAACTGAGGTCTTGGGGTCTGTCAGAGACCTAGGCCAAGAGGAAATCAGAATGGAGACTGTCTTAAAAAGCTTAGTCTCCTTCCCTTCCCTAGGCCCTGGAGAAACAGTCTAACCGCAGCAATCCATGAACAATTGTACTGTATGCTTTACTGGGATTTGAGCTTGCTTTCCAAAACCTCACACAGCTTCCCTTCCTATGTTGATGTTCTTTTCTCTTCTTTCCCAATTCTGAACATGTGTATGTATATCTAGATTTTGTGTTCTGGATGTGCTGTCATATGGCACTTTCAGCTGAAGATCTAGCAGTGATAGGAGTTAAAACAGGACAGGGGATTGCAGAAGAATCTCCACAGAGTTAGTAATCTTGTGCAGTTTTAAAGAAAGAGGAAAAAACAAATACTGTCCCTTACTTTTTCTGAAAGGAAGGGCAACTCTACTGATGTTCAAATGGAACTTGTTATTCCTCTTTTCTTGACTGTTATACAAATAA
The DNA here is from genome assembly GCA_033459285.1 of Clamator glandarius. Classification (NCBI taxonomy): domain Eukaryota; kingdom Metazoa; phylum Chordata; class Aves; order Cuculiformes; family Cuculidae; genus Clamator; species Clamator glandarius. The sequence goes on from JAUNZM010000125.1 coordinate 2,553,402, forward strand.
AGGCTTTGAATTACAAAGAAGTAATTTTTTTTAAGAGCTGCTAGTGCCTCTAAGCTTCCAGTCCTTGTCCTTAACTGGAGGGAAAAGACTGTGGGCTGATGGAGTAGAAAACTAGACAGTCTTCAAGAGTTTGTTCCTGTCCTGTAAAAACTGGCATAACTTGCTTCATTGTTCTTGGTGGGAGTTTGTCACTACGAGTCATAAAATTTAAGTCATAAAACTGCTTCCTTCCTGCTATGAATGGGTTCAGGACTCCCATACTTATGTAGAATATTTGTGACTGGAAATTAACTGATAACTTTCCAGTAGAAGTGTCACGGAAGAAAAAGGAAAACAAGGACATCTATGAGCAGCCAATGTAATTTTCCTTACAAAGCTGTAGGCCTTCATGGATGGCTGAAATATTTGTGTGTTTCTCTTCTGTAAAGGGAGTGCCTCAGAGGTAGAGAGCTTGCATATTTTAATTTTTTACCTTGATGTGTTTTATTCTGTCTTCTGTTCCACTCATAGAATGGTTTGAGTTGGAAGGGACCTTGAAGTCCATCAAGTTCCAACCTCCCTGCCATGGGGGCAGGGGTACCTTCCACTTGACCAGACGGCTCAAAGCCCCGTCCAACCTGGACTTGAACAGTTCCAGCAATAGGGCAGCCATTCCCTGTCATCCTATCACTGCGTGGCCTTGTAAACAGTCCCTCTCCAGCTTTCTCGAAGATCCCTTTCAGGTACTGGAAAGTCACTATAAAGTCTCCCAGAGCCTTCTCTTCTCCAGGCTGAACAAACTCAATTCTCTCAGCCTGTCCTCATATGGAAGGTGCTCCAGCACTCCAGTAGTCCCTAGTAGATGCAGAGGGAGCAAGAGTAACAGGGGATGAAGACAAGGCTGAAGTGCTCAGTGCCTACTTTGCCTCAGTCTTTAACAGTAAGGAAAATTGTTCCCTCTGTACACAACCCCGGGGTTGGAAGAGAAGTATGAGATTCCCAAGGTCCAAGAGGAGGTGGTTAGAGACTTGCTTGCCCAGCTAGACGCCCACAAGTCTATGGGGCCGGATGGAGTCCACCCAAGAGTTTTGAGGGAACTGGCGGATGTGCTGGCCAAACCCCTTTCCATCATCTTCCAACAGTCCTGGATGACTGGGGAGGTTCCGCTGGACTGGAGGCTGGCTGATGTCGTGCCCATCTATAAGAAGGGGCGCAGGGAGGATCCAGGGAACTACAGGCTTGTCAGCCTGACCTCGGTACCGGGGAAAGTCATGGAGTGTGTGATCTTGAGTGCGATCATGAACCACTTGCAAGAGAACCGGGTGATCAGGCCCAGTCAACACGGGTTCATGAAAGGCAGGTCTTGCCAGAGTAATCTGATCACCTTCTATGATCGAGTGACTAAACTCTTGGATGAGGGAAAGGCTGTGGATGTGGTCTTCCTGGACCTTAGTAAGGTCTTTGATACAGTTTCTCACAGCATTCTGCTTCGGAAACTGTCGGCCTCTGACCTGGACGAGCGCACACTCTCCTGGGTGAAAAACTGGTTGAATGACCGGGCCCAGAGGGTGGTAGTAAATGGAGTTAAATCCAGCTGGAGGCCCATGACAAGTGGGGTTCCCCAGGGCTCAGTCCTGGGTCCAGTCCTGTTTAATGTCTTTATCAACGACCTGGATGAAGGCATTGAGTCCTCCCTTAGCAAGTTTGCAGATGACACCAAGCTGGGAGGAAGTGTGGATCTGCTGGAGGGTCGGGAGGCTCTGCAAAGGGACCTGAACAGGCTGGACTGTTGGACTGAGACCAACGGCATGAGGTTTAACAAGGCCAAATGCCGGGTCCTGCACTTGGGGCACAACAACCCTAAGCAGAGCTACAGACTAGGAGAAGCCTGGCTGGAAAGCTGCCAGGAGGAGAAGGACCTGGGGGTGTTGGTTGACAGCCGACTGAACATGAGCCGGCAGTGTGCCCAGGTGGCCAAAAAGGCCAATGGCATCTTGGCTTGTATCAGAAACGGTGTGACCAGCAGGTCCAGGGAGGTTATTCTCCCTCTGTACTCGGCACTGGTAAGACCACACCTTGAGTACTGTGTTCAGTTCTGGGCCCCTCACCACAAGAAGGATGTTGTGGCTCTGGAGCGAGTCCAGAGAAGAGCAACGAAGCTGGTGAAGGGGCTGGAGAACAAATCTTATGAGGAGCGGCTGGGAGAGCTGGGGTTGTTTAGGCTGGAGAAGAGGAGGCTGAGGGGAGACCTTATTACTCTCTACAACTACCTGAAGGGAGGTTGTGGAGAGGAGGGTGCTGGCCTCTTCTGCCAAGTGACAGGGGACAGGACGCAAGGGAATGGCCTCAAGCTCCGCCAGGGGAGATTTAGGCTTGAGATTAGGAAAAAATTCTTCATGGAGAGGGTGGTTAGGCATTGGAACATTGGAACGGTCTGCCCAAGGTGGTAGTTGAGTCGCCGTCCCTGAAGGTGTTTAAGGTGAGGGTGGATGAGGTACTTAGGGGCATGATTTAGGGACTGGTGGGAATGGTTGAACTCGATGATCCGGTGGGTCTCTTCCAACCTGGTTATTCTGTGATTCTGTGATTCTGTAGTCTTTGTAGCCCTCTTCTGGACCTGTTCCAGCAGTTCCATACCCTTCTTATGTTGGGGATTCCAGAACTGGAAACATCACTCCAGATGAGTCTCATGGGAGCAGAGTAGAGGAGGAGAATCACTTTCCTTGAGCTGCTGGCAGTGTTTCTTTTGATGCATCCCAAGATATGATTGGCCTTCTCGGCTGTGAGCATATGTTGCTGGCTCATGTCAAGGCTCTCATCAACCAGCACCCTGACGTCCTTCTCTGCAGGGCTGCTCTCAATCATGTTGTTCTCCCAGCCTGTACTGAAATGACAGGTTGCCCTAACTTCGGTGCAGGACCTTGCACTTGGCCTTGGTGAACCTCATGAGGTTCATACAGGCCCAGCTTGTCCAGATCACTCTGGATAACATCCTCTCCTTCTGTTGTGATAACTGCACCACTCGCTTGGTGTCATGTGCAGGCTTGCTTGGGGTGCACTTGATCTCACTGTCTATATCACAGATGGGAATACTGAACAGCACTGATCCCAGTACAGACCCTCGAGGGACACCACTTGTCACAGATCTCCATCTGGACATTGAGGCATTGACCAGTACTCTCTGAATGCGACCATCTAACCAATTCCTTATCCACTGAACAGTTCACCCATCAAATCCATCTCTCGCCAATTTAGAGGGAGGAATGTTGTGGAGGACCTTGTCAAAGGCTTTACAGAAGTGCAGATGGACTGTGGGTGTTGTTTTTCCTGTGTCCAGTGATATGGTCACCCCATCATAGAAAACCACTGGGTTAGTCAGGCAGTGCATGCCCTTCATGAACCCATGCTGACTGTCTCAGATCACTTCCCTGTCCGCCATGTGCTTTGCTTCTTAGATCCCATTTGATTCCTTACCCAAAGAATGGAGGAGAAGCTAAAATGGAAATATGCAGTATATGTTTTAATTGTAAATCCTTATTCACTGGAAAATATAAAAATATGAAAGTGTTCGTAAAGATTGGTTTAAAGAGATGCTGTTAAAATGTTGGCTTACTGCCTCTCTAATTCTGTGTTGGCTTAAGTTTTAAGACGCTAACCCCCCTTCTCAAATTACCAAGAAAGAAGGTTTTGGCAGGAGTACCTCACTTTGTAATACTTCATCCATGGAGGATATTTTAAAACATGATACTTGAAAAAGAAAGGAAAAAATTACAGGATACAAATCAAAGGCCAAGGTAGTTTGATATATCTGGTATTTCAGTAGGGTAGAGGTACACCTGAATGAGGTGGAATATGGTGTTGCTGTTGGAGACTGTAAGTTTTCTACATAAATGTTTTGGTTGGGAGCGCACCATTTCAACCCCAAAATTTTCCAGATTATGAACAACACAAATTATAAGGTGCAAGCTAGGTTACTTGAAAGTAAGTTCCAAAACCTCAAGTGATTTCTTAAATATCATTTGATAATGTTTCTGTGGGCATCTTATTTTTTGATCTTCCTAAAAATAGATTTTTCTTTTTGTACTATTTTTGCATGCGTTGCACTGAGCCGTGGGGCTTTTACTCTCCTGTTGCAAACACTGATTGAACACAGCTGGATTGTTGAAGTAAAGATGTGGTCTCTTCTAAATTTGCTAGGATTGTACCAGTTAACCTTGGGGAAGAACCAGGGTCAGTTACTAGAAAATTAAATATTACTAATCACGGACTAAGCATCTTCGTCCTGTAAGGTTCATAATCTGTGACAATTTTCATTCTCACAGATTTGAGATGGTTTTTGAGTTTTGAAGTTTGCAAACAGGGAGACAGATTTACCATGTAAAGCCTGTTGGACCTGTTCTGCCAATTTTCAGATGGAAATCAGTGTGTTTGAGTCTGAGCTGGAGCCTGAAAGTGATGTGTGATCCAGAGGGCGCAAAGCGATCGGAATTTTTGCCTGCAGGTCTGCTCCTCACCACTACAGGGGTTTTTCCTGTACTTTTTTAGCTTTCTGAAATCATTCTTTTATCGGGTACTAAAACCACTTCAATACATGGCACTAAAAAGAGAAAAGCTACTGGTTACTTGTAGTTAAAAAAAAAAAATTAACATCCACTCACCACAAGGGTAGTTGGGTGTGAAGGGCAGGAGATGGTTATTGAGTTATCATCACTTGTCCTCAAAGAGATTTCCATTTGAGATGCAGTATAAGAAACTGCACAGCTTGCTGGAGATAGCAAGATATTGTTATAGCTGTACTGGTTCCTGCTGGTAAAAGGAATCCTGAACTGGCAGAGATAATCTTAAACTGCATGATCAATTTAGGAAAGTTTGGTTTTAATAAATAGTATTCCTTCTTTATGATCAACTTTGTAATCAGATTCTCATGGCCAAAACCGTGGATGCCCGGTACTATTCCAAAGTGTTAAGAACTACATCAGGTTATGAAGCATCCACATAGTGGACAAGGCCTCTTTCATACTGCTTCAATTCAATCAGATAGCTTCATATGTGTTTCTTTCCAAACAAACCATATCAGTTTGAACTGAGGCATACCTTCTGTAGTTTGAACTTTACAGCCAGTTTCTGCTGTGGAATAGGAATAATACTTTTTTCGTATGATTTCAAAACTAAATTAATACCTGGATGGTGCTTTGAAGATGCTCCAAATTGTGGAAGAATGTTTTTAAGTCCCAAAAATACTGGATGTCTGATCAAAAATGAAATGAGAGAGAAGTATTAAAAAAGTATCTTTATAAACTGAGATGGGATAAGAAAACAAGCTGGGCAATTGGCAGTTTTACTTGATCTTAACAAAGCAATTAGACCAGGGGGAAAAAATCAGCCCCATGGGCCTGTCACTTGGTGAAGCGTCTTATACATCTTTCTCCAGTGAAGTCTAGGCAAAATTCCAGCTGCTGTGTTTTCCCAGGTGAACACAAGGCTGCATATGGAAGCCCTGCTAGAATCATTAGTGAATGTACTGTCTTTGGCTGGATCCAATTTGTTGAACTTTCTTCTAAGACTTTAGACAAGAGAGCTCTCTTCTACTGTCTTCCATCACTTTTCACTCTCTGGAAGTCCAGTGATTCGGTCTGTGGCATCGAGTTCCACTGAGTGTCTAAAACCGCATAGACACTATTTAAAAAATTAGTTTGTACTCTGTTTTGCCTGTCAATAAAAACTGTTGAGTGCCATCTCCTTGGGTTCGCTAAAAATGTTTCTTTCCTTAAGAAGTGGTTAAGCATCAATATACAGCTTTATGTTTACTGCTATAGTTTTCACTTACTAAGGGTATTGTGGGGCATCTCAGAAATGGCTACACATAATTTTTCATGTTTGTGTACTTTAAAGATTAAAAATTGAGGAAGGTATCTTGAACAGGAACAACTCACAACAAAAGAAATAATATATGCTTTGTTTTTCACATTTTGAGCTGGTTTCAGGTAGGTGGTCTTTTCTTACAAATCTTTGAAACAGTGGTGAACTTTGAGGCAGGGGAGAGCAGAAGGAAGGAAGCTAACATCTAAATTTAGGCTGTTTGGTAATTCTGGCAATTGTGAGGGTATGAGTTTTGGTTTATCTAGAACATAGAACTCTTATTTTTTTATTTTTAATCATATATAATCATGTTTCTAAAACTGTTTTCTCTGTACTGTTTTATGCTTCAGCTTTGTAAGTCTGTAAAGAAAATGCTTTAGTATTGACTAGTGTTGACAGTTTCCAAACTAAACTCACAGTTTTACAGCCTAGACTGAGCATGACTCAATTACAAGTAACTCTGACTTTATAACCTAAGTTCTGCCTAATGGAGGGAAGATGTGTGGTCCAGTTCAAAACTCACCATTATAAGACTGGAATTTTTTTTTTAATTTATACTTCCAGTACTCGGGCCATGTGGTATCCCAGCTGCACTCCATGCAGGTCATGAGAATCTGCTGGTAGAAACAATTTCTATGGCCTTGATTTAACTTTCAGCAGCTGTAAAAGGTTAAAAAGAAGTTTGTACTGCATATGGTGGTTTGATGTTTAAATTTTGGTAGTCTGAATAAATCCTTTGGTAACAGTGATTACGGGCATTTTGCAGGTTCAGTGATGATACCCATGAGTCAAGTTCCTTTTTAAACTGAGCCAAAGCTTTGGAAAGGTGCAGAGCATGGGGTCCTTCGGGAAGCTTCTGTGCGAAATGCTCCGGTTCCAGCACAAGGCAGTTGTGGAAAGACTTAAGACAACCTATTGAAAAGACGCAGTGGCTGCATTTACTAATCTAACAGAGAAGTGACATTTGGGTGGAAATGAGGGGGTTTAATTTTTGTAAAAGGACAGTATGTAGTCGTTTGCATTAGTGAACTTGTGAAATATATTTAGTGTTTATTTTTTGTTTCTTTTCTTGAAATGGGGAGAAGATGCTGAAGTGAGAATGAGATACACCCTATCTATTTCTGTTCAATGGAAGGTTTGCCTCAGCCTTGCATGTCTGGCTTCCTTCTGTGGTTTCCCACCACAGACTGGCTCTATGACAGACTGTCTTTGACCTCTTCGTCTCTCTCTCCCCTCCTCCACTTCTCAGAAGACTGCTCTTAGCTGACGTGGCATAGCCCTAACCTGGGGCCCTCGGTCCTGAAGTAAAGCAAAGACACAAAATCTGTTCTGTCCAAACTACTTCTCACTGATGACTTTTCTCCCAAAGTGTGGTTAACGACATTTGTCAATATAGTCTCTAAAGCTGAAGGCGTTTTCTGCATGAGTTACTGGAACTATAATTTTCTTAAAAAATCAACTGAATCCTGAATCTTGCCCCCAACAAACCAAACCCAGAAACCACTAAACCCACCTGAAAAAAACTCTAAAGAGTATATTCAGAATATAGACCTTACTGTTGTCCGTCAGAGGCCCAGCAGGTATGAGGCTGCTGTATGGAGTGTGCCAGGCTTGGTTTCAGCAACATAGGAGTAAGGCAGCCTGTGCTAGGAATTAAGCAAATCAGTGGCCTGGAGTGGGTGTTTTTCAGCTCAGGGCCAAGTGCATAGTTTCTGAATTTATGCTGTTGACTCTCAGAGTAAGGTAGTTTCAAGTCTTAACATGGTATTCCTGCAGAAGGAAGAGGTCAAACATGTTGCTTCATATGCCATAAAGTCAGGTTGCAGACTATTGAACAAGACTATTGTTTTAATGCTGTAACTTTTTCCTTGAATATCATCTCAGGTTCTGTGAAACTCTGAAGTCTCAGGCCTAAGCATAAATTAAATATATCTTAATATAATAAGGAAAGTATATTATTGATAAGGAGTACTTAGCTGACAATCAGGAGCTGTTGGTCTAGTAGAGTAACCCCTCCGTATGAAAGGCCTTGCACTGAGTAACATGTGACTTTGCATGTCCTAAAACATCTGTTTGTGAAACAGGTACGAGAATTAGTCCAGATTAATTCATTAAATAAGTGCAAGTGACAAATCTTGGAGGTTTCATTTGAACTGGAATGCACTGCTGTGAAAAAAGGAGACGGTGAGAAATGTGCCAGAGTAACTGTGTGCTAAGTTCATCTTCATGTATATTGGTTTTAATTTATTCTCATACTGCATTTGTATTCTTTAAAGATTAGTTCTATGTCACAAGCTTCTTCTATCTAACTACGAAATCCCCGTTTCTCATTAGCGTATGGAAATGAGGTGTGACCATCTTTTTCCTGCCAGAGACCTCTTACAGTGCTTTCTGCGCACCTATGACTTGTAAATATATTGTGACCATGTAAGTGTGTATTGTGCTGCTGTAAGTTTTCCTTAATTTTACCTTGAGAATGCCCTTCCTGAAGTTTTAAAGACCTCTCGGTCTTAAAATACTGGTTAGAGAGAAGTTGCAAGACTCAATGCAAGCTCAAGATAGTAAACAGTGGCAGTGCTGGTGACTGACTTGGTAGTAAGTTATGGTGTTCCTTTCTTCTGAAGAGTGAATCTTTGTCACCCAACTGCAGTCCTGACAATGTGGACAATGAGTCATTCTCAAGATCGGTTTTAATGAACTGATCTTGAGATCATAAAGAGCTCATAAAGACAGAAATCTGAATAATCATACTTCCTTTGGGGAGGCACTGACACTTCAAGCAGCATTCGAGGAAAGATGTGAATCCTGACCTCACAGCGAAAATCAAGTCTGTATATATCTTGGTGAGGGGCACGGTTAGGAGATTACTTAAAGTTAAGAGCCAGAATGTGAGGTCAGTTTCTTTTGGAAGAGGTGTAGATCAGTTTCAACAGCAAACTTAATGCAGTCTGCACAGAGACAGGCTTGTCTTGGCTTTACAGATCCCTAAAAACCTCTTTAACCAAGAAAACCTGACATTAAAAAATCCTGGGGTCTCCTCCTAGTATTCATGTGATAGCGCACATCAAGTATTGTCTTCTGCACTTGTCCATCCCCATTAAATACGTCTTCTGTGTCTGGTTAGGTGGTTTTTTTAACTGTAGAAATAAATGGATATGTAGCTTAAAAGCCTAAAAGACAAAAGTGCTGACTCGCCAGCCTTCCTTAGAAGTCCTTATTGAACCCCTGGCCCAGGAATATGGGTTGGATTTGCTTGAGAGTCTGGTTTGAGAATGTTGAAAAAAAGAGTAGTATGAAAACTCTAGTGATTACATCAAACACCGTAGAAATGGGAGATCACAACATGCCCTGGACGTAAACTCATTGTAGCAAACGTGGTTTGTCTGCTTTTATAAATCCAAATGGAAGGTCGTTTCATAGTACATTGGATTTTAAAGGGTTTTTAGGAAAAAAAAAGCTGTGATCTTTCTGTCTCAAGTATCTTGGGAGTTGAGAAAGCTTGTAGGTAGTCATCGGTGCTTCTGACTGGAGTCATGGATGCTCATTTTCAGAAGGCTCCTAGTATCTCAGAGGACGTGGGGCTGGAGAAGCGAGGAATGCTGTAGCTCTGAATAAGCAGCGTGGAAAGAGCATTTTTCCAACTGAGAGCTATTTTCTTGCAGCAGTCTGCTTTTGGTGTTCCCCAAACCTTCATTTAGCAGAAGACAGTTGTTTGTATGATGCAGTAGATTGTTAGTTTACTTACATTGGAGTAGCTCCTTCAGACACAATGCCATCATTTCTGCTGTCATGACTGTTCACAGGTGTGAAGAGACTGTAACTTGCCCAGTAATTTGCAATCTAATCTGATTTAAGAGGTCAGTCTCAAGTTTCTTAATGACACTGAAAACTTCTAGGGCTACTTGAAAAAAGTGGCTGAGTTCAAATATGCTTTTAAGAAACTATCCTTTGCTTTAATAAAAAAATTAAGCTAAGGTGTGAGAAGGCAGGGGAAGCAGTGTAAACACAAATACAGGAATTTGGATAAAACACCTTATTTCCGGTATCTGTAGCTGTTCATCAACAGTAGAAGTGACCTTTCTCCTCTTTTTAATCTTTTGCAGGAAGTCCAAGGGAAAGCCAAATGGTAAAAAGCCAGCACCTGAAGAAAAGAAACTTTACCTAGAGCCAGAATACACAAAATCCAGAATTACTGACTTCGAATTTAAGGAGCTAGTGATGTTACCACGAGAAATAGATCTCAATGAGTGGCTAGCCAGCAACAGTGAGTATTGCGATTGTACAGCTCTGAGCTGTCCACAACCCGGAAAGCATTTGTTCACTCTATTTCTTTTTACTGTTTTTAGCGCTTAGAAAAACATTCAATGAGTATTTATGCTTACTGCATAATGCATGTCATTATACCTTGAATAGTAATTAAGCTGTCACGTACAAACCAACTGTGCTCAGCAGCATGGAAGCCTTGATGCGTTTCCTCCTTCCTGCTCCCTCACTGTGGTACTGAGGGCGTTCAAGTTTTTGATGCTCTTTTGAGGACCATCAGATTCCCTTTGACCATTTGCTAAACTGACTGGTTCAGCACATTCCTGACTGAAGCTGTTGGTCTTCCCAAGGCATTGTAAAAATGGTAGTTAATATATTAAGAATTGCATGTAGAGCAAATTATACTTAAAGCCAGTATTTTCATTGGATTTCTTCTCTGCCCTCCTTCTAAACTTTGGTGGAATTACTGTGAATTTAAACTGTAGTCGAACTGGAATTCAGAGATGTGACTGACTACTGTGACTGAATGCTGTATCTGTGCTCCTCATTTCTGATTTACAGTACTTTCCTGTGCTTCTGCTTTATCTGCCGCTCCTAACCTGCACCTATAACCCAGTCTTGTTTACATTTCCAGCAGTATGTGGTAATAGCAAGAAACTACTTTAAATGGCACAGTGGCAAATTTTATAGAGACTCACTGGGAAAAAGTGAGGTGCCCCTAATGAGTATTAAGATATTAAATTATCTCAGGAGATTTTTAAAAAGTAGAAATGTACTGGTTTTCTTGGTGTTGTTTTTTTTAAGGAGATAAGTCATGAGACCTATTAATGTTAAGAACTATTAATTTTAAGTCTGACTTCAAAAGAGTGTAGCAAATTGTATGCCGTCAGCTTGTAGTAGAGTTTTCTACTGTCAAGGTGAGGCTGATGATGGAGACGTTTTCCAGTCTTGCCGCTTAGTGAGTAATAAGAGCTGATGCTTCATGGTGCTTTCATCTTAAATCAAAACAAGAGCTTTCATTCTGTATACCTCTTTGCTTTGCAGTTCATCATTATACTCATTTAGCTAAATCATGTTTAGATTTGTATACAAGCTCAAGACTCCAAGGTCTCTTCATTTGCTCTATTTAAATAATTGTCTGGAGGATAACCAGTGTTTGAAAAGATTTTACTTCTGAATTCCTTTCCTTTGTGTTTATTTTTCAGCAACAACCTTCTTTCATCACATCAACTTACAGTATAGTACAATCTCAGAATTCTGTACAGGAGAGTCATGTCAGACCATGGCAGTGTGCAATACGTAAGTCGATATTTAAAATTACAGGCTTTCTATGAAGTGTTCAAAGTGGCTTGGCAGGGGGAGGATGTCGGTTTTAGACGACATTGGGCAAGTGTTTTACAGCAGATCTCTGCTTAGTGAGGATGTGGCAGCTGTTATCCTTTTCTCTCCCCTCAGCAGTGAAGGGTGGTGGAAATCCGTTTTTGTGGAGGACTAGAAGGACAAGAATCTGATGGTTCAAAGCTGGTTTTATAAGGTCAGATCAAAGTGGCAAATTACCACATGTGTAGATCGCAGGGAGAATGGAAGAAGAGCAAGAGAAAACTGTCCTTACTGGTTACAGTGCCTGGATTCCATAGAAGGCCAGGAAGGATAAATGAATCGTGAAAACCTCAGAGGGTGCTTTTGATAGATGGAATGCTGACTGAGCACCAGGCTGCTGACAACCTCTAGCCTGACACAAGCCACTGGCTTTCTGCCTGAGCCCCTGGGCACAGAAGACACAAGTGGCAGCTTTGCAAAGACTAAGGAAAACGTTTTGGTTTGGCGCTTGCCCCCGGTAGGACTTTACAGTAGACTTCTTTAAGTGACTAGCTGTCACTTATGAAAGAGAGCTTTGTAGTTCTACTGCATACGGTGAATATAAGAAATAGTTACCATGAACTCCTTCTCTTGATTAGCACAGTCCAACATGATGGAATATGAGATCCAGTTGAGTATGAATAAGCCTGTTGTGTTGTGGGTTTTTTTTTTCCAGCACATGTGTTGATAGTTTTTTTTCTTCCCTCCTCTTGCATATCCTGGGTTTAATTTAGTTGAGAAGGATTTTAAAGTGGAAGACTGAGTAGTTAATGTTAATAGTACATCAAACAAACATCTCAGAGAATGTATGCAACAGTATCAGGGCGATATATTCTATCTCTGACAATAATTACGTAGGGCTCGGAAGGGAATCCCTGCTTAATGCACTGGGCTGTCTTGTACACTTGAAATGAATATCAGAAGCTTTCTTTGAAAGCACTCTGAAAAATGCAAAGTGTATGGTGGGTATTTCTGCGTGTAGAAGTTTGAAAGATAACTGTCATGAGAGAATTAAAGGCTGTGCTAGGGACTTTGAAAGCAGGCTGAAACAAAGTAAAAAATCTGTTCTGGACCCAGATATTATCAAAGGGAGACAGCATGTCTGTAAATGAGAAATGGTGATCAGTAAGGTAAGTATTTTGTTGACTCTCACTCCCAAGCTTTCTTTTGTTTTAAGCCTTGATGTAGCACTGACTGTCCAAAGGACTGAATTTAACTGTTTATCCACTTGACTGATGGGAAATAGTGGCTAAAAGGAGGCGCTAGTAGGGAGCCTCTTCAAATGTTGCTGCATTCTATGCTAGTGAGTCTTAAACAAGAGTTCTCTGTAAGCAATTTATGCTACAGAGTAAAGAAAGGAAGTGCCTGTAGGCAGCTCCACCTGTAGTGTATATTTTAGTGGTGAGGACTGATAGCAGAATGTTCCCATCCTTCGTTTTGAAAAACTGAAAAATTGTGCTATTTGGGAATAACAGGAATCATGTGTACACTTGTGTGAAGCACATGAAACAGCTTGTGTTTAGCTAAATTATAACAACTTAAGTCTTCCTCTACTTGGGGGCAGATGACTGATTCATGTTTGCAAACTGTAAGCCATATATTTCATTCTTCTGTCATCAAGTGTGAAGTGTGCGGGTCTGTGAAAAACCACAGAGGTGAGGTCACTTGCTTATACACCTCAGTATAGTTCACCTTTGAAGGCCCTGTTCATAATTGCGTTTTCCAGATATCTCTATGACAATTTTCGATAGTCCTTATGTTCCACCTTTCCTTGCTCTTCCCCTTTGGAAGACATGTGCCTAAATGGAACATGGACAACTACCTTGAAGATGCTAATTTGTTCATGTTCACTTATGACTGTGACAAAGCTGTATGTTGGCTCCCAATTTTTTTTTCCTGAAAACTTACCCTGATAAAGTAAGATAAGGACATACTTATTGCATTGGAGAAACACTTATTTATTGTGCCTCTGACGTGTCTCCATATATGAAGAGTATCACCTAAACATCAGAGTCAGTTGATGATAAACTTGACAAACACTCCAGGTTTGACCTTCTGCAGCTGTGATGTGTTTGTTCAGGTACTTTGCAATAAACTAGCATCTGTCTAAATTAAATTGTCACAGAATTACAATACCTTGTAATAGGGTGCAATTTGCAGCTTTTTTTCAATTCTAATTTCTTAAGTAGTAGTTCAGTATGAACATCTGTGTTCTGTTCCTCTTATGTTTTTCCTGCCCAGTTTTCTAAGGCACGTCTTGGATCACTCCATTCTGGTCATATCTCAGGCAGGCTTTTTGTATTTAATGGGGAAATGTTGAATTAACTATTTTGAACAGGTTGCTTGTTAAGTTACTTTGCATTCAAATGCACTGAAAATACTCAGAATCCTAAGTTTAGAGAATTTGCTGGCAAAATAAACACCAGTTGCAGTTAAATATTTGAGGTAAGGTTTTAACATCTCAGAAGAGCTTCAGCCAACTGACAAACTGCAGACAGATGCAGCTTTCAGCCCTCTGTCAGATATGTGAGATAACACAGCCATCTGCTCACAGTGAGGGTGGGAATTTCTGCTTAGGGCTACTAAGAGACATCTGACCAAAACTTAGTCTCCTTGTAGAACAGATAGAAGCATTTGTTGGCAAGGTGCGATAATGCCAAGAGGAATACCAGAACAACCAGTTATCCTCGAAATTTAATGAGGGTGGCATGAAGGTGGTTTTGGGAATTACTCAATTTTGCTCATTTGTATTTTTATTGCTTATTATAAAGCAAGTACTGTATTTTTAACACAGGTGTTTAGTGTTTCAATTTAGTTATGTTTTATAGCTTATTACTACACAAACTAGCTGTAAAGTACCATGAGCTGTAAACTGGTTTCCTAGCTGACATTTGGGCAAAGCTTTTCAAAAGTGCTGAAGTACGTGGAGTAACTAAGAGTCTGTATATGTGCTTTTCATGAGGTTGATATTACAAAACTCCCGAGGCATAAATCAAGGATGGATGCAAATTTCTAGGCAGCCCACAGAGAACAGTGAAAGTTCTTACTTCGGTCCAGTGAAATCCTTTAATTCATAATTCCTTGTCACTCATTTTTTCTTATCTTATAATCTCCTTTATCATGTCTACCTTGCCCTTAGTGGCTCTGCATATGGAGGGTATTTCCTTTTAGAAATCTTAACTCAGATTTTTTGCATTTTCTTATATTTAAGTTCCCCGAGCTTTATGCTTCTGTATGGTGGCTCCTTTCTTCCCTTCCCCTCCCTGTCCCATCTAAATGTTGCTTTGCCCATATCAAACCTTCAAAGTTATTCCAAGTTCTTGACAAGCACTATATTACTGCTCTTGCATTTGATACAATTTGCTATCCTGCTTTCTTCATAGCCCATCTTTGGTATTTCCAGCAAGACCATCTCTCCTTCCGTTCCAGACCAGACAATTTCCACAGCAGTTGCCTTTCCCTCCTTCCAAAAGATTTTCTTATGTACTGATGTAACTTCTGTTCTGCCTTGGCTTCTGTCATCAGCACAAGCCCAGGACTTTTTACAGGAAAAGGGATAAAATGTGTGCATAGATTAAAATGCAGCACCATGACTTCCGGTGTGTTATGCATTGTTATTTGCATCATAGGCTTTTCTCTGTTAAGCCCATAATCATGTCTCCCTGGAATTTAGAATGGAGCCATAAATTCCTCATGCTCTTCATGCTGGGAAAGTTGAAATTTGTCAGAATTTAAATGGGAACTAAAATAATCAAAATTTGTATCATGTAAGCACTTTTTGAAAAGTTCCTTTAAGTGTTGTTGTCTTGTCCTTTCTGCTTCCCATCTGTTGCCTAATATGGGACTGCACTGTCACAGTGCCAGGGGTGGAATGCAGTTAGGCTTCTGTACCCAACTGAGCCCTTCGATGGCCCCAACCTGCTTCCTGTCTTGTTAACAGAGAGAACTCCTGCACAGGTGGGAGCTGTGTGCCAGATGTGAGATTGGCTTTTCTCTTCCTCCAAGACCTGTGAATACTCTGTTCACAACACTTGAAACATGAGGAAGACGCAGTTCTTATCAAAAGGACAAACCTTGTTGTTACTCTTAATGATTCTTCTTTTAAATTCCTATTTTGCATAATTAGCCCAATTTTCAAGGAAAGGCAAAAAGAGTATGCAGTGGGATGTTACAGCACATTTATTCACTTATATTTACATGCAAATGAACTCTTAGAGTTGCCGAACTGTTTCTTCTAAGTAAAATCCAATTATTCAGATTCATTTTTGCACCTAAGGCAACTATGCTTTCTATCTTGCAGTTGAGGATTTCTATGGCATGAGGAAAGTCTGAGATAGTCTGCTTCTGCTCTTGGCAACAGGCATTGTCTTAAGACCCGAAATCAGTCTGAGTTGCCTAGAACTGTCTTGCTTCAGCTTCTTATTGCAGGACTAGGCAAATGAGGTGGCTTATATTCTTTTACTATGTTGTAGAATTCCTTATATGTGGATTGTATAAAGGAAGTAGACATGAAAATCAGTCTATGCCTAAGGCCCTAAATGCTGCTTGTGATGCCTGACATAGCTTTGTGAAGAGCTTTAGACTCCTGTTTTCATTCCCTTGGTCATGTTTTTATACCCTTTTGCAGACAATCCTGCTCTCTCCAGTACATAACTGTGACCAAGCCCCACGTGCTGAAAATGAGCTGACACATTAAGTGTCTGCAGAAGTAGTTTTCAGTGGCCTTTTCTGTTTTACAGTCTGAACTACTCATTTCTGCATCTTTGTCTTGTTTTCGTATGGCTTGGGGCTTGAACAGTGCCATGTCTTCACCTCACTGTCCTTAGCTCCCTGGCAATCATTTGGGGCAATGAAAACACATTGTAAATTAAAACATTTCATTTGCTACTATTTTCCTTTAGTTGCTTCAGGACTGTTCTGCGGCTCAGAATGTATAAAACTTCACTTTCCAAGTGGCATACATAGATCCTATCAGTTCAATGCAGTTTAGTCCCGTTAGTCACAGAAAAAACATTTAATCTATATCTCCTGTGCCAAAAAAAAAAGTGAGCAGTGTTGACTAAATGTCACACTGAAGTGGTCTCTTGTCTGGGGCTACAATAAGGCTTGTTTATTGATGTTGTAATAAGGCTTGTTTATTGATTTGTATCAGCTAACAGATTATTAGCCATCAGCAGCAGAGTTGGAGCTGAACTGACAGGCAAAAAATAATACCCTTGTTTTATGTGCTTTTGTGTTAGATGAGGTGTCCTTCTAGCCAACTTCTGACACTCAAACCACTCCAACCTTGCTTCCAAAGATAGTCAGCAGATTTCACCTATGCTGTGTTCTGGGAAGACCAATACAGTGGATTTCTTATCAGTGCCTTAATAATATAGCACTGCACTTGGAATTTAGACTGTTTAAAAGAGAAGTTCAGGAACTAGAACTCAAGACTCCTCTAATGTGATGTAGCCAAGAAAAAAAAAAGTGAAATTGAATCATAGAATGGTTTGATCTGGAAGGGACCATAAATATCGTACAGTTCCAAGCCCCATGCCATGTGCAGGAGCAACCTCCCCCGAGACCAGGTTGCTCAAGGCCCCATCCAGTCTGGGCTTGAACACTTCCAGGAAGGCGGCATCCACAACTTCCCTGGGCAGCCTGTGACAGTGTCTAACCATTAAAAAGTGTTTTGCAAAATTCTGTATCTGTAAAACATTTCTCACTGTGGGTGCCTAACACAATAGATAACTGCTCCTGGTAACAGTTAGCATAATTAACCGTGCATTAATTAATAATAAAAAAAAGGAACAAACATTTGGTGCTTTTGTAGCCTTCAGATTCTCTGTCAGGAGAGGGATGGTTGCAAATAATCCAGATGATTATGGCTAACTGCCGAAATTACGGTTGATTTGAAGAGCCAGGCAATATACTAATGTAACTTAATGACTAGTGGAAATCAAATGTAGTTTCAGATGTTTTGTGGTGTCTGTAACTGAAGAAGCAGAGTTCTAAGGCACACTGGTAGGGATACGCAGAAGACTCTTGAAAACTTTCTCCAGACTGGGTTTGGAACAGCGTTTATAGTGCTAAAAAACAAGTACTGGAGAGCATTAGTCTGGTAAAGCTAGTGTTTTGGAGCCACCTTCTGTCTGTTTAATAATATTGCACGACAAAACTAGTTTCTGTTGTGTGATGTTAAACATTAGAAGATCACCAGTTTATCACTGTGCAATATTGTTGCCCTTTAAAACAGTTACATAATGCTTTCCTGTTGAGTCCCATAAGCTGTAAGTAAACACTCAGTCTGTCGTGAATAGGGAGTTATCACTGTCTCAGCAGAGCTCTTCTCCATGGAGACTTGTCACGAGGCCTTCTGTGCTTGGTACTACTACCAAATTGCTAGAGAGAAACAAAACTGGCTAATAGAAATTCAAGGGTTTTGAAAGAAGACATGCCTCAAAGTGAATTTCTTCTGTAGCAGCTATGATATATTTTGGTAATGTTGCAGCTGCTTTATGTTGTTTGGATGCTCACCTCTTACAGGAGTTGATAATGTGGTGACACTCAATTCTTTCCACAGACAGTACTACTGGTATGATGAGCGGGGAAAGAAGATCAAGTGCACTGCTCCTCAGTATGTCGACTTCGTCATGAGTTCAGTGCAGAAACTAGTGACCGATGAGGACGTCTTTCCAACAAAATATGGTAAGTCTGCTTTTGGACACTGCCTCTTTCCAGATGCCATAAATAAGTTGAAAGTTGGCATATGGTTGGTGGTCTTACTCACTAAAAGCAGCTGGTTTCTTGCACCCCCTCAAAGGTTATTGGGGAACTTGAACATCAGTCTTTGCTTACAAGCATCTTAATTTGGACAGAGGCAATGTCTAGTAAGCCAGCTGCAGTTGACTTTGGTGTTATTTTTAATAAGCTTGTTCAAGGGCAATGAGGGCCTTTCATGCAAGTGATTTGTCTCTGTGGCCAAGGTGAACTTTGGGACAGAAACATACTTTGTAATGTGCATCATGCACAGGATGGCAGGTGCTGCTTTATTGCTTGCCTCAGTTTCGGTGTTGCCAGTTGTCCAATTATTGTTTTTACTAGGTAGGCACAGTACTGTTCCAGCAAGCACTATTTCAGCTGCACCTGACAGAAGGCACCCAGTATTTCCTTTGCTTTCTTTTACCATTTGATAAAATTTCAGTGTTTAAAGGAGGGACGTTGTTACACGTTAGTCAAACTGCTGCACGTTACCAAGGCCCCTGTATTAGACTGGGGCAAAAATAATTGCCATTTTAAATCATCAGCTTTAAAACCACCGTCTCTCAACTCAGAATAAAATTTATTAATTGAAATAAGAATTGCTAGAATCTATACATTTTTGCCAACAAGAAACAAGTCTATTTATTCTGGTAGTGTAGAATTCTGGAGTCCTGGAACTAATGAATTCTTTGAAGCTGCTGGTTGTGGAAAACCTTCCCTGGTGAATAAGCTGGCTGAGGTAGTTTCATAGTCTAGTTCATGCAGGTTGTGCAGAGTCATTTGTGAGAGTGGCAGTTGGATGTTTTCATGGAGATGAATTGTTCGATTGACCAAAGTTAGACATAAACATTGTAGTTCTGGGTGCATTCTGTCAATTACTTGGCAGGATTTAAGAAGCTGTAGTGGATGATTTCATTTGCTGGCTACCAAACCATGACCATGACCTTCTTTTGGTGCAGCTTTGCTTTGGGGAAGTGTTTTGGTGCTTCACCTTGGTATGGCCACTGCACAGAACGCCATCGATTGTTGTATAGAATCCACTTTGTCACATGCCATAATTGCAAGGCTTTCTTTTCTGTTACGAAATTCTTGGAACCGGCATGAAGCTGTACATCCATTGATGGTCTCCGTGCCAAATGTTTGGTTGATATTGCAGCAGTTTCTGCTGCTGCATGTCCCCTTTTGTACTCATAAAACAAACTTGCTTGAATTTTCTTTTTTCTAATATTTAATTTGACAGCATAATATGGAAAAGAAAGAACAGTGAAAACAAAACCACTAGGACAAATAAGTAAAGTGAATTTCACACTTTAAAATGGTGTACTGCATTAACATAGTTAAATGATTATTTAATACAAAATAAGCATCAGAGTTTACAATGACAAAGTGGCACAAATCTAATACCTTAGCTTCCACTTCAGGATCTGTTAATTAGTCTCCCAAGCATTATGTACTTTCAGGGGAAAAATCTGCTACTCCTGGACAAACTAGATAAGCATCCAGAAGAACCTCTGCTTCCTGACTTTTTTTAACCTTTAGGGTTTAAAACTTAACTTCAATTGAAAGTGCTTAAAACCTACTTAGATTCTTCTCCTGAGTTTCTGTAAAAAAAAAAAAAAAAAGGATGAGAGGATGATACAGGGCCCACAGGCTGTCTGCTGTATAAGGTAGGCTAGTTGTCCTCGTCACAGTTCAGCCTGTACAGATATTGCTGTGGGGCTGAAGATGGGCAGATGGATTTATCATGGTGTTTCTTGCATCTTCCTTTCAGGCAAGGAATTCCCAAACTCGTTTGAGTCCCTAGTGAAGAAGATCTGCAAGTACCTGTTCCATGTGCTGGCCCATATCTACTCCTCACACTTTAAGGAGACTTTAGCACTGGAGCTGCATGGACATTTAAACACACTCTACACACACTTTATCCTATTCATCAGGGAGTTCAACCTCGTGGACCCTAAAGAGACCACCGTCATGGATGACCTCACAGAGGTCCTCTGCAGCAGCAGTGGGAGCAGCAGTAATGGGAGCGGCAATGGGAGCAGCAACAGCGCAGGAGCACAGAACCACGTCAAGGAGAGATGAGCCCCCCTGCAGGATCAGAACTAACATTAAAAACAATATTATATATTCTCTGTGTATGTGTATGTATATGTTCAGATATACATACAGACATATACAGCAATGAAAGAAATTATGCTGCCACCACAGGACGTGTAGTCATACGGGACTGTATGGAGCTTTGGTTTAATGCACCACCTGGCGAGAAGTTGCACCAGTTTTATTTTATTTTCTGTCCACTCCTCCTTTCACCTATTCAGATGGATGATGAGTGCTGTTTTTAGAGAAGAGCCAAGCTTGAGTGGGGCAACTCTTGGTTTTTTTGGTTGGTTTTTTTTTTTGGTTTGTTCGGTTGCTTGGTTGGTTTATTGGTTTTCTTTGTTTGGTCTTGAGTGCAAGCCCTTTGTCTTTCTAGGATGGTGGTCCTGCCATTTAAAAATTATCTATTATATTATAAGAAGTGACTTTTACTTTGAAGTGGCTTAAAATGCAGATTTGTTTGGGTTTTTTGGGGGGTGGTGGGGTGGTTTTTTGGTTTGATTTTACATAGACTGCCCCTTACCTTGCCAAAAACTCCCCAGTTGAGTGCATCTTGCCCTTTGTTAGCTTGGAATGGGAAGAAACTCCTGGCTTGACTAGAGTAGCAACTAGAGGCTTGCTACGTGTTGAAAGTGAGCATGATTCTCCAGTTGTCCCATCTGTGTGTTCACAACATGTGAACGTGCAAGAGGATCCACAAGCCTTTCTGCTTATTGCTCCTACAACATATATACTCTTTTCTCTGCTCCTCCGCCTCCTTTTTTCTCAGGCACACCTCTACAAGTAAAGAGAGTGAGATTGCTGGAGTCCAAAACCCATGTGAAAGAGCCACCATCGTTTGCTTCCCATTGAACAGAGGCCCCAGGAGGGGGGAGAAGGGTACATTGAATCAGTCACTGCCTGTGCTAGAAAGATGGCTGTTGGCATAAAATTATATTGTTGGCTTATTTTAGTTCATCTGTTCTATAATAATAAAAACAAATCTATCAGCCATAAGCTTTAGTTTTGTGTTTGCAGCATCAGAACTCCTTCGTAAAAGCTTCCCTTTTACCACTGAATGTTGTTGCCCCCGCTGCCAAACAGCTGTGTAAATAATTGTTTGTATTCCACCCTGCTGTCTTATGTTTACAATCAATTCCTTGCTTTTTTGGTAGTGCTAGGAACCTCCTTCCCAGGGTAACCTGAAGGTAAGCAAGCCCTCCAAAGATAAGCAACATGTGGAAAGGAAGAAGTTTCTTGTTTCTTTATAATTGAATTCTGCAAATGCAGCGGGCGCCTGGATATTTTGAGGAAATATTGTATCACACAATCTGTGGATACAGGATTGTATTAATATTGTGTCTGGACAGTGATATTACTCTTTCCTGCACATTTCCACCAAATTCTTACAGTCAGCACTTCCAGTTGAAATGAAAATGCCAAATTTGCTTGCAATTGTGCTTCTGTCAAATCTGTGGCAGCTTCTGAAAATGGCTTGTTGCTGATTTTAGTCACTCTCCTGAGGTGTATATATATAATTAATAAGTGACCTGGCATCAATCCTACGAAGTTCTTCTTAATGACATCTGCAATTGTAGTAAAAGTCACTGGAGAGAAGAAAAAGGAAAGCAAGTGCTAAGAAAAAAGAGATAGGAAAGCATGAGTAGGAAAGGAGGGAAAAAGAAAAAAAGCATGATCAAGAAAAAGGCCTGTGAAGAAGTGTGCAAAAGCAACAACAGATAAAGGAAGAAAAAGTTGCAAGTGAGAAAAAAAAAGAGCAAAAAGGGGCAAGCACAGGAGCAGGGAAGTGGAGGAGTGAGTAAGGGAAAATGACCTCAAACTTTGTGAGCCCAGACTTGTCCAATGTTGTTTGTTTCCAGATTGTGGGTACCTTTTGAACCTGCAAGCAGATGTGCTGGAGTCACACTGACCTGCTCATCTGGGTGCTGGTAACACAGGCTCTTGAAGAGCACTCCTTCCCCACCACTCCCTCCTGCCATGGCCTCTATAGCCAGATAAGTATTCCCATTCAGTCTCCATTCACGTGCTGCTGTGACCCTTTGCATCCCAGTTCCCTACACTAATGTCTGAAAAGAAAACCAGTGGTCAGCAGCAGATCTTGGAGGTGCCATTCAGAAGACCCCTGTCCTACTTGCAATACAAGCATACAGTGGAGTTCAGGGTAAGAAAGTAATAGCAAGGACAACCACACAAATGCAAGTATTTCTGGCTATCTACTTGCAAAGATGCATTTGCAATCTTAATTCTAATATACCATTTAGGAATGACAGGTGTTTGGGAAAGGTTTGACTTGAACAGTAGGCAGTTCAACTCTCTGAAACAGCTCTTAAGTTTCAGATCACGACACAGTGACTGTTCTTCAGCTTCCCATAGGAGAACTGACAGAACCCTGTACAAAGTCTGGGAAATCATTTGTTGATGCAAAGCAGCAAACCTTTATTCAGCTACCAGGAGAACAGTGAAGTACCATGTCACCCATGCTTGCTGTTGTTCATGGCAGCTGTCCCAAGTTTATTCTGCAGACATCTGATATTCCTCAGACCATGGATACTTCATCTAGCAGGATAATATTCTATATTTTTACAACACAAATAATGAACCCTATTTCAGTGTAGCCACTCTTGTTTGTTTTAGCAGTGGCAATAAGGAAAAACCACTGAAATTGTGCCAACACTAGTGCTGTTCTTATCAGTAAATGCTACTGTAAAGCTCAGGTTGAAGGTATTCAGGCATATTTCAGAGGTTACTGAATTATGGTGTAGTAACATCAGATACAGAAATGCTACCAAGTCTTCAGACTCTGTGTGGCTGATGCCACTGAAGCTTGTCACTGACTGTGCACTATAAACACTGAACCTGAATCTCCCTGTATGTAAAAGACAGGTTTAGCTCTCCTAACATGGAGGAAATTATCATACTACTGCTTTGAATATGTTTTGTAAATTGCCTATGAAGTGATGTCAGAACAACAGCGGCAGCTTAATTATGCTGCATTCAAACACCACCACTCCCCACCTTAAAGATCATGAGGGACCATACCATGGTTTAAAGGTTGCTAAATAAATAGAAGTAAATAAAAAACATAAAACGCCCCAGAGAAAATGATTGAACACTGCTAGAAGACACCTTCTGAACTATCTATACCCCTTCCCCCCTCATTGTACGTGCCTTTTGCAGGCCTTGCTTTGCCTTGCCAGGCTCTTGGCTTTACACATGGCACTGCAGAAGCTCTAACCAATGTTTGGGCCTAAAACCATGGCAATGAGCACAAACTGCCATAGGGCT
The DNA here is from genome assembly GCA_033459285.1 of Clamator glandarius. Lineage (NCBI taxonomy): Eukaryota > Metazoa > Chordata > Aves > Cuculiformes > Cuculidae > Clamator > Clamator glandarius. The sequence continues at coordinate 2,576,988 of JAUNZM010000125.1, forward strand.
ACAGTCAACAACAGCCATGTGGATGTTTTGTGGGATTGCACTTGTGACATTTGGTGTGCTGGAGACAAATGATGTGCTGAAGAACTGAAGTTGCATAGATTTATAGCAATGGGGTGAAATGTTACAGCAAGCTGAAATTTCCCTCAGCCTCCCCATTTTGTCATTATGAGTAAGACTTTGAAGCTGCACTGCCATTGGGAAGACCCAGCATAAGCTCCCTTAAGTAAAAACAGGAGGAAAATAGATTTCTTCATAGATGCCATCTACGATAAATACCAGCAGCAGGTAAGCAGGCACCAAGGTCAGTAGTTTCTCTTTACTACATGGGCTACCTCTAGCTGTTTATGGGAATGGCACACATGAACAGTGCCATCAAGCCTTTCACACAGGCACATTTAGCTTTGACCTCAAGGCAACAGAACTGCATAGAGACTATAGGACCCACTTCATCCTAACCCTAAGAAAGGTCCTGAAGTGGCAAGCTGTAAATCAAGTCAGCCGTCTTCTACTTGGACCTAGCAGAATCAGAGCTATGCCCTTCTTTCTTTCCCGAGAACTGCAGGAAGTTATCAAGTCTGACAGCTCACTCATTTTATATATGATTATCAACCTTTCTTAACCAAGAATTTTAAGAAAATTGACCTTGTTTCTTATAGAACACTCTTCTGATAGAAAAGTCTAAGGATGGAGAAAGATGTGTTCTAGCTTCAAGGTACCCCCAGTTCTGGCCAACCATGCACATCCTGAGGTGCTCCCGGAAGGGATCAGAGGCTAAAGGTGGGTGCTGTCAGGTAACAATTAGCTTCTGTACATGAGCAGAAAACTAAGACTGTCACAGAAAAAAGTAATCCTACAAAAGAACAAGCCAACTTCATGAGCGCTTACTAAGTATGCTGATCTCATACAAAGCTGTGCTAACACCAAACAAGCCCTTACTCACATTTGTCGTGTAACTTGTCCCAGCCAATCCTTAGCTCACCATTTCAGCTGTTAACAAAGACTCAAATCCAGAAATACTCTTCCATCGTCTAAACTAAGGACAGAAGAATAGGTTGTAATTTTATTCTGTTTGAACCTACTAAACAAATGAAACCGATGTTCACATCTCCAGCACAAATGGCAACTATCAGATGGTTTAAATCTACTGCCTGGGTGCCGGCAGTGTTTGGAGCCCAGGGTTCGGAATGGCTAAGCTATCCTTGGTCCTGTGGCAATACTGGTGTCTGAATACAAGCTCAGTACCTGAAGGATTTAAAGACAGATCTGGTATCTTTACATGATATAGCTGTATGCAGTACAGACAAATCCCAATATTCCCAATGGAACTGATGACAAAGTGAGAAAAACACCCAACAGCTGGCACCCCCCCTCAGTGTGCTAATGGGGTCTCCATTCTTTTCATGGACACAAGAACTGTTCTGGTTGTAACAGCTGACATGAACAATAAGACTTTTCAAAGCTAGGTTAGCATGTGACTCAGAAAACAGAAATTGTTGTAGCCAAGCACTCAGATGAGAGAAAATTCAGAGAGCTTTGTCTAGCCTAAATAAATTCAAAAGAAAAAGGACTAGCTTCTCTTCTGTGTGTGTCGTCATCTTGCAGTTCCTTATATTATATTAAAAGGGGTGTTAAAATACTCTGACACTTTTACATGCACCAGCCCAGATAGTTAACATTCTCTCACAAAGTGGTGCAACTCACTTACATAAAACTTCTTCTCCTTTTAACAGTCTCTGAGATAATTCAAAAGAAAGGGTGCAAAGAGCCTGAGCTAGCCAGCCTTTCCGCTCAGTGGAGACCAACCCTCTGCATTATTGTCTCAGATAGATACAGAAAGGTCAAATGCCATCTCACAAAGGACATCTACTCCTGTGAAACCTCTGCTTCACCTGACATCAGTAAGGCTTAGAAGACAATTGCCCTGAAGCTAGTACTGCCCTCAAGGACTGCAAAAGGAAAACAAATTGGTCCTTGGCAGCAGTCACTAATTTAACCACAAGACTGTACCAATGTAATGGCCCAGGATTCCTGGAGAAGGGCTTTAATGCAGATGTACAAGGAGTTCAAGGTGAATCCTCAGTCTAATAAAGGAAAGCTGTGCAGCTGTGTAGCGCTGCATACTCATTGGACTCCAACGAGGCCACACAGTGGCTACTGAGTGTCATTCTGCTGCTTTCTGCATGGACTGAATCGCTTCAGGAAGGACTTGCACTTGAAAGCTCTGTTTCCAAGCAGATGAGATTTCCTAAATGCCATTTCCTCCTTCCCACCTCTGCTTCCTTAACTGCACTTGACCAAGTGTCAAAAATGAAAACCTGGCTTCCATAGGATTCATTCCCAAAAATCATCCCAGGGAATATTCTTTCTGTTTCTAAGCATCAAAGCTTACAGAGTAGCTTGGCTAGAAGAGCTAACTCTCATATAAAGTAGAAAATGAAATAGCTATTGATACAGAAATTTCTCCCAATTCTCTGTCTTGACCAGTCTGGGGTGTTTGGTTTCATTGCAAGCTAATATTAGAGTCTTGACTGCCTCTGTCATGACTGTGTGCAAAGAGGCAGACAGTATTTCTGGTTTTGGATGACTAAATTTAAGATAATTTTACTTTGCAAGGTGGAACTACATCTATTTTTAAAGTCTTCTGTAACAAATTTAGGGACAGTGGTATTGCAGACAGCCAGAATAATTACATCTGCTTACTAAAAGAATTTACTTTTATGAATAAGGAGAACCCTGTGCTTGGCTCCACTTAAGATTTTTAGTCACATGAAATCTACATAAAACCTGTAACAGAAGGGACTCTTAATCCTTTTCAGCAAGGTTTACTGACATTCAATGATTCAGAGTGGATAGCAGGAAGGTAGTCAGGCACAGCAAACCAGCATTTGTTAGCATCCTGCTGCCAAACAGAAATCACAGTTCAAAGCTCAGATACTTGGGAAAACCAGATGACATCCACAGAGAAGAAGGAAGCAGACACACTATTTCCAGCTGGACAGGTAAGGCTCCTTCCACATGAGATTTTCAACTACAAAGGCACTGCTTGAGTTCAGGGCTTAAGCTGTATCAGTTCAAGCTCACATAAAGCTCAGCACTGAGGCACCAGAGGACTACACGGTATAATCATGAAACCTGCCTCCTTGCAATTGCAATGGATGTTCAGCACAGAGATACAGGGCACGTTTGTATCCTGCACTCCCCACCCCGAACTCCCCATTGCACGCTGTGATGGACTGAAGGTCAAGAGCCGCACTTTTGACATGCTGCAGGAAGGCACAGAAGATGCTGAGGGACTGATCAGTACCTGTCCTGCTCCAAATCAAGCAGAGCAGAGTCTGAACCTCCTTGTAGAGCAGCTTCTGGGCTACCTGGTAAAGGGAATTGTGCTGTGTTGTGCATGCAGATAAGGAGCCACTGAAGACAGAATGCACATTTTTCAGACCTTCACAGGAAGGCACCGTGAGATAGGCTGCAGCTGCTCTTTGCCACTCACAGTCTCATTGATCTGTTTGAGGATAGGGGCCAAATAGACCTGCCAGGAACCTGTGGATGCTGGTAGGTCTGGATAGGACATGAGTGCTGGTTTTGTGGACTTCCACTGGCACCCAGCTGAGAGCTGTTTTGACACCTTTGCAAACCTGGCCACATGGATGTTCACAGACCATTGTGGAGATAAGTACTCTGCCTACGTCCTTCTGCCCACATCAAACCATTAGGCTGAATTCAGTAACAAGATGCCAATCCTGTGTAGGAAGTTAATCTTTTGCCATAACCACTGCTTAAATGTGAAAGCACAACAAATAGTACAATCCATCAAGGAATTCTGATTGGATTAGAAGCCCTCTGTTTTTCATTATAATCTCATTGATGAAGGCAAAAGGCAAAACTACAGCTGGAGAAGGGAGACTAAAAAAAACCATTATAACAGTTTAATTATCTGTTATTACTGGATTAATATTACTTTCTGATCCAGGTGCTCCTCAAATAAATAGCTCAAGTGACTTATAAGAGTGGCGTTTTATTTTGCAACGAAAGACTTCTGGCCTATGAATTGAAAATGGGATTTTTTTAAAGCTAGATATCCAGAATGAAGAAAGCTTAAGCAGGCCTTCATCTGCCTGTCCCTTTTTCTTGCTTACCCCACACTTTTGAACTGCTGGCTGATTTCAATGAACCTGGAAGACAGGTCGGAGTCTTAATGCAATTAGAAAGTTTTTACAAGTTTTGCAGAAACAACCAGCTGTTGGAGGTGAAGAGGGAGTCTGTAAATAAACCCTTAAGTTTCCTCAGCAAGGAAAAAATTGCAACTTAGTACATGCCAAAGAACCTGCACAAGAACACATGCACTTGTAGAAATCCCAAAACACAAAGGAACTCAGAATCACTCAGAACAGACCACAAATAAATGTGGGCACTTGTTTCATTGCTTGCACAAGTGGGACAGTCTGTGTGACCCAGAGTTCCCCTGTTATCAGTTTGCAGATACCATGCTGGATCTTAGTGCTGTGCTACAAGAGAGTGAAGGAATGCCCGAACGGCTACTCTTTCATTATCAAAGAAAACTGTAATATTTGCATCTGAAACTCTAAAGCAATGCACTGAAAGAATCTGTCTTTAGGGACAGGCCACCAAGGAGGTTTGCAGACCAGGTTAAGATTTGGATTCAAGTTCCAGCTCAAGCTACAGAGTTTATGCAAGTAACTGAATCACTGAACTGGTCTTCATCTCAATTCCTGAATCTGCATAATGTGGATAACATACTATTTTTTCCCTTCTCCTCATCATTCACACCTACATGGGCAAAGCTGTCCCTTGCTGCACTATCCAAGAATGTAATGGAATAGACTCGTAGCTTTCATGTGCTACTGAAAGCAGACTTATGCCACAGTATTTACCTATCCAGGCTCCTGTGGTATCAGGCTCTACTTCTACAAGGTTACGCATGGTCCTTCCCCTCATGCAATCAGACTCTGATGTTTAGTTATGTTCCTGTCACACTGAGACTGAATGTTGTCATGTCTCTACAAAGCTACATAGAAGCCACACAGGCTAGAGAGAAGTGTATCCACACCTCTCATCCTCTCCTGCCTCTTGCACAGCACGACTGACAGCCAGCACTTGATACAGCTTGTAGAAGACTTTAGGGAGTGAACAGACAGCATCTCTGCTACACAGTTCTCTGTGAGGAAGGTCCTGTGTTCTAGACATTGTTCTCCCCACTAGCTAATTATCTGGGCACAGTACAAGGCCCAGCAGAAAGCACTGTAGCGTAACTGATCCCCAGCTGCTTCCTATAACATCTAATGGGTGACACTATGTTCGGCTTCTCTACAGGATTTTTATATGCTGCAAAGGTCACCTTGTTTCTCCACCCCTTTCTTGTGGAGAGAGGAACAGCAGCAGCCCTGCTTCACCGGCAGACTGGGCAGTTTACCTTCATGCAAAACACGAGTAACATGCATGACACAGCAAGTGACATCATGACACTTGGTTCTACCCTTTACCACTCAAACCTCAGGGGCTGCAATAACCTTTCATAGCAGACGTAGCTGGTGTTGATCTACAGGTTCTATCTGACGACATCCTACTGCAGCCCATCTCCCCAAGAGACAGAGCAGGCAAGTGCAAGCAGAAACTGCACGTGAACACAGCCTGGGGCAAACTAAACAGAGACCAAGCACAAACTTCACATATGGTTCAACACATAGTTAGCTCTTTCTATTAAAGGACAGTATAAATTCAGGGGACAAAAGTTATCTGTCCCCTTTTCCTGGATTAGATCATTTGGCAGCAATCCTCTTTGTTCTGTCTTATAGATACTGTCAGGCTCTCCTCTTATTTTCCCCTTTTTCTAAAGCAAATTTGCAATGCAACTCTACTGAAACTGGAGATCAGGTTTATATCTGCTTTCACACGTCTATGATCAGGCAGCCCACATACTTGCAAACTTATCTGGCAGAACAACTTTTAAAACTATTTCTTAACGGCTTGTTGCTGGCTTTTGTTAAGGTCACTAATGAAAGCCAAACCCCCACAAGATCAATAACTAGAGCTAATATGCCAAGCAATTAAAACTGCACTTTAGAAAAGTTCTTAGTTTAAAATGCTCCAGTGTAAAACATGGTAGACCATGATATAAACTGAGCTGCAGTTTACTGGTTTAAAGCAGGCCCACTTTCATTTATGGCACTGTTCCTTTCAGAGCCAAAAGGGAGCACTGCAAGCCACTGCTCTGAACTCCCAGGTATCATAAGTCACAACAACAGTCCCAAAGACTCCTGTACTTTAAAACATGGCTGAGGGTATTCTTCTTGAGCAACATCATTTCATTCTCTGCTTCCAGCTGACAGCTAAGCCAAAATCCAAACATTTGCCCTTGAACTATTTGATAATCTAGTACTCTGAACTGAGCTGAGCACACAACACGGCAGAAGTCAGCAAGGCAGAAGTAGAATCTGGAACCAGAATTATTACTATTTCAGGGCCAATTGACAACTAGTTTAACCCAATGAGGCCAATTGCCTTGTATGGATTTCAGTCAGCTGAAGCAACAGCTATCAGTCTGTCTTGAAGTATATCTTACTGTTCCCTTTCTGTGTCCTAATACCATTCCCACATTATTTGAACAAGTACACCTACTCAGTCTTTAGAAAATGCACAAGTCATTGTCCTCTTTTAAGCAGTACAAATACCAATTCCTCCTTCCTTCAATTGCTTGAATTGACACACACAGCACCCTACCAGGGCAGCAGCTACAGGAAAGTGTGTTGCTACATCAATGACTACCTCTTCTTAGGACAAGGCACGCAGTCTCTATGCGCCCCTTAAAAGGATGGCCTAACCGTGGATTAAGACTGTATTTTTGTCTGCCTCCTTTAAACCATCACCCTGCCAGATGCTTTTCTCCAGTGCAAGAAAGGTGCAGCATGCTGCGTGGGAATGCGTTCCGCAGAACACACTGAGTTAGGGGATCTTGTCTCCACACTGGTAAGAAGAGGCTGCAGAGACAAGTTTTGCATTCCTGCTGCATTGCAGGATTGAGGCCAAGCCAGGGCATGACTTGGCTGGGTATTGCACAGGCACAGCAAGATCTATACTCAAGTCAAAATCTCTTCGTAATCATCCTCTTTTCCCTCACTGACTTGTGGATCAGGCATACCCGAGTTCAGGGCTTCCTTCAGCTCCTACAAGCACTGTGGTAACATGGGATTTTTAAACAGTTTGAGGGTTGCTTAACTATGCTTTCACATAACAGCAGGAAAAGTTAAGTCAGTACTTTAAAAATCTCAGCCTTAGTACCTGAGCTAACCACTTGAACCATTTCCTTTACGCAAAGCAAGGTGCTGCAAATTCAAAGCTGCTGGAAATCCAAATAGTCCTATCACGCCACCTGATACATAAACAAGAACTGGTGCACCATCACCACCCTCAATGACTCAACTCAAGTGGAGATACCTTGTGGTAAGTACACAGAGTGCTGTGCAGCAGGACAGCTTGTAGCCACGCCACCTTGAACCCTAATGGTATCAGAAGAACCTTACTCAGAGAGAAAACTTGCTAGTTCTCTCTTTACCCACGTGCCTCCCTTTTTATGACCAGGATGCACGTGCCAGAATTGTATAGGGAACAAGAAGTAGAAAACCACTGGCTTCTCAGATTTGCAAATACCCCTATTGACCCATGCTCCCATTTGGTCTAGGCTTCTTATTTTAAATTACCTTAGGGTAAAGTAAAAGATTGATTAAAATTTACACAGCCAAGGAGATAGACACATCCAAGCCAGGGATTATGTCTGTGATGCCTCAAATAGTACACAGAAAGTTCAACTCCTGGGAACTCTGAAGCAGTAGTGAATGAATCGCTCCTGTCTGCATCACACAGTGATACTCAAAGCACCTGCAGATAAACTGGTTGGGTGTTGTATCCAGTTGAGCTGCGTTACCCTGGAGCTGTGCCAGCTAACATAGCTCAACCATTTGCTGCACACAAACCAGCTCATTTACAGCCAGCTCGGGCTTCTCTATGCAGAGGGTTGTTTCCATCCTCTCAGCAGACACGTGTCTGCACTCTCTGCTTTTGGCACCTATGGGAAAAGCAGCAAATTGCCTCTTCCTACTGCAAGAAAAGGAGTTACCAGACTCACCACAAGGTTTACTATCTGAATTTCAGGCTTGCTTCTTCATTGCTTAGTGCAGAGATAAGAAACAAGAGATATTTTGCAATATTTATTATTCGGATAACAGAAACATTTAAAGGCTGCATCAAGGCCAATGTTAAACATCATTCCCAGGTTCAAGTCGTAATTCTTCTGCTGAAGGCCTTGCAGAGCAGCTGACAAGACAGATGAAGGAGACAACATGTAGACAAAGATGATAGAAAGAAAAGGGATTAAGCAGGCTGGCCAAAGTCACCAACCTTATCAGTTTTAGGCAAAAAAAAGATCTCGGCTCTTCCACAGGCCTTCTCCTTCAACTGTGATATTTGACAAAGCAGAAGTGCAGAATACATGCACTGCAAACACTGTCCTTAAAATAAGAAGTACAAACTTATTAACATCCTTTTATCGGAAACATAATGAGCACAATCCCCCTTTCTATGAAAGGTCCTTGCTCTCCAGCTCCATCCCCACAGAGGTCCCACACTCTTGCAGCAATGTTTCTGGGGCTGAAACAGCACTGAGCACTCAGTCACGCTGCTACATAACAGGATGAAGCCTTAAGGGCTGCTTCTACTTCCTCCTCTTACAACCAAATCAGAAGTCATCTCATGAACACCCGCTTGAGATGCAGAGGACAGCGTTGGCTCAGTCAGACACTGCTGAGTCATTATTTGTAAAAGAATCACAGAATCACAGAATCACCAGGTTGGAAGAGACCCACTGGATCATCGAGTCCAACCATTCCCACCAATCCCTAAATCATGCTCCTAAGCACCTCGTCTACCCTAACCTTAAACACCTCCAGGGAAGGTGACTCAACCACCTCCCTGGGCAGACTGTTCCAATGCCTAACCACCCTCTCCGTGAAGAACTTTTTCCTAATCTCAAGCCTAAATCTCCCCTGGTGGAGCTTGAGGCCATTCCCTCTCATCCTGTCCCCTGTCACTTGGGAGAAGAGGCCAGCACCCTCCTCTCCACAACCTCCCTTCAGGTAGTTGTAGAGAGTAATAAGGTCTCCCCTCAGCCTCCTCTTCTCCAGGCTGAACAACCCCAGCTCTCTCAGCCGCTCCTCGTAAGATTTGTTCTCCAGCCCCTTCACCAGCTTTGTTGCTCTTCTCTGAACTCGCTCCAGAGCCTCAACATCCTTCTTGTGGTGAGGGGCCCAGAACTGAACACAGTACTCGAGGTGGGGTCTCACCAGTGCCGAGTACAGGGGGAGAATAACCTCCCTGGACCTGCTGGTCACGCCGTTCCTGATACAAGCCAAGATGCCATTGGCCTTTTTGGCCACCTGGGCACACTGCTGGCTCATGTTCAGTCGGCTGTCAACCAGCACCCTGAGGTCCTTCTCCTCCAGGCAGCTTTCCAGCCAGGCTTCTCCTAGTCTGTACCTCTGCTTAGGGTTGTTGTGCCCCAACTGCAGGACCCGGCATTTGGCCTTGTTAAACCTCATGCCGTTGGCCTCAGCCCAGCAGTCCAGCCTGTTCAGATCCCTTTGCAGAGCCTCCCAACCCTCCAGCAGATCGACACTTCCTCCCAGCTTGGTGTCATCTGCAAACTTGCTAAGGGAGGGCTCAATGCCTTCATCCAGGTCATTGATAAAGACATTGAACAGGACTGGACCCAGGACAGAGCCCTGGGGAACCCCACTTGTCACTGGCCTCCAGCTGGATTTAACTCCATTTACCACCACCCTCTGGAATGATAGGAAAAGCAGAGAATTGGGGAAAGCAGATGAAATGCAGTGTAAGAGCTGAGGAAAAATTTGAGGGGGTGAATAGCATAATCTTGTGCTAGGAAGTCACCTATGAGATATGCCGTGTTAACATCAGTGTACAGAGCAGGGTTACCCTGGTAAGAAAAACACATGCTAAGCAGGGCAGTAGCATAACCAGAACCGAAGAACTAGGCTTCCCAGAGTGGTCAGTGCCAGCACACTGTGTGTGAGTGCAGCAACCTGCCCCACCTCTGCTCCCCCACACCTGCTCCCATGCCGCTCTGCCGCCAGCTGGCAGCCCAGCACTGGGACGGCAGCCTCCACAGGTCACCCCTGCCAGAGCAGGGATCTGCTGCTTTCTGGGTGAAAAACAGAGTTGCAGAAGAAAAGAGTGCATAGGGAACTTAATGGAACGGCAAACAGATCCCATTGGCCAGGTCTCACCATCATCACAGTGCTGCTGAGGCAACACTTGAGTCTCAAATTGAGCACTGACCCTTCCACTGCTGGCTGAGCACCAAGCCCAAGCAAGCTATACTGCATCTAAATGCAGAAGCAAGGAAATAGCAGCATGGACATTTACCTCCTTTTTTTAAATGTAATTCTTAATTCTGTCAATAGAGGCCTCTGCCAGATGTTGGTGCTGTTGCCCTCCCAGGGCTCTGTTCCACCCAAGGACAGAGCTGCTAGCATCAGGAAAACCACCAGCTCTGATGCCAGGCAGACTGCACAGTCTATTTTATAGCTGTAATTTGTGAACTACTTAGCCCCCTTTCCACACTTACCTGGTTATACATCCAGCACATGGGAAGAGGATGAGAAGGGAAGGGAGTTGTGTGCTTTTCTTCTCAGATATGTGCTCTCACTATGTCAGCAGAGCAAGAGGAATCCTTCTCTACTGCTCTTATCTAGCCCAATTAAGATTTCAGTCATCCGCTCTGTAAAGTGCTGACAAAGCTATCACCGTTGTGCCATCCAAGTATCTGTCAAATAAGCACCTTCACACTGAATGGTTAAGGTTAATTGTTATTTGAATTTACGTATTTATTCTCTATAGGAAAATTAACTTCAGAAATTTAAGACCAGGGCCTACGAAGCTGCATCATGTGCCACAGACCCCTGTGCTGGGTCCAGGTCTCCTCTCTACAGGGTCACTCCAGAGACGTTTCTGAACTATCTTGGTGCAAGCAAAAGAAAATGTAACTCTCACATGAAGTATAACAGCATCTGAATAGATCTCACTGAGATATCTCTATTAGGAGCCAGCAACTTCAGGGACCCATGGCAAACTTGTGTTTCAGATAAAAGTCAGCTTCCCATTCAATGCCTACTTTTGCTCTTCATGTGCTGTAAATCGGGAATAATCCAACAAAATTCCTTACTACTTTTACTACACTTTTAACAGTGATCCTCAAGCAAAGGAGGTGCTGCTGCCTTCCTCAGCTTCCTTGTCTCTGCAGTGGTAAGGAAGGGGAGTAGCCCACGGTCACACAGCAGGCAAAAGCCAAAGCCAGGACACATTGTAGTCCCGACCCAATCCTCTTTTCACCATCCTATGCAGAGCCCTTGCTGCAGAAAGATATCACAGCTTATCAAAACATTGGCTTAAAGCTCAGTAAACAGGAACCAGATTTTGGAACCAGACTTCAAGTCCAGAGGCTTTTTTCAAAGCTTTTCTGTAAACACAAGCTCTACCTGCATACACCCATTTCTGCTCTCATTGTGCAAATCAGTGCTAAAACTGAAGGCTCTTGGACAGAGAGAAAAAACTTCCTACACCACTTTTGTGTACAAGAGTATATATTAGGAACCCTACGTGAATTGGAGCTCATGAGCGCTCCCATAAAGTGATGGGAGGTCTCAGTCAGGATTCCAGCTGTAACACAATACAAAAAATGGCATTTGACATATCTTCAAAGCATCCCTAACACATGTAGTTCCAATACATTCCCTGATTCGTCCGTGCACCTAATTGTGAGAAGCACGATTCAATGAACTACATCAGAACCATGGAAGTAATTTGTTTCAGAAAGGAGAGAAATCACTGTTCCAGAGTACTGTTTATATAAATAATGAGACTTGACTGAGCCAATTGTCACCAACAGCATAATACTGGAACCTAATTCCAGGTAACTCCAGTGTGCACACCCTGCTATTGAGTCAGGAGTGCCTTTTTCCAGCTTACTTCCATCCAATCTGAAACCCAATTTCACTTTAAGAACAATAATGCCCCACAGAGGAACTATCCAGAACAGACACTGCAATTTGAAGCCACTGTCTCAATCTGAATATTTTTCAAGAGCGTATGAGCTTTTACTATAAACACAGCTGCTTTTTCTGACAGTTCTTCTAGCTAGAAGTGCTTCCTACAGCAAGGCTTGCTACTTCCTTAGACCAACCTGTTTCCTTCAGCTCTGGACAGCATGGAGAGAAATGTGCCCCGCTGCCAGGGCTGGACCTGTACTGCCTTCTAGTCTCAGGTATATCCATACAAGAGATAATGCTTAGTAGCAGCAAAAAAGCAAAATAAATTTCTCTCCTCTCCTCAGCTGCTGTTTCTAGAACAAGCTGTCCAGAGAAGGTGTGTAGTGTCCACTTCACAGACAATGAGAACTCATCTGGACAGAGCAATAAGGAACGTGTTTTGAGCAGGTCTCCAGAGATCCCTTCCAGCTTCAACTGTTGTGTGGTTCCTTGATCCACATGTAGACCCCTCTGCCAAACACAGGTCCCTGACTACACCAGCTACTCAAACATTCACCCTGACTGCAAGCAAACTCCTTCTGCTAATGCTGTTGATGAAAGCTTGTGTCTTCCCTGACCTTGAAGCTGCATTATCTGCTTTGGCTGCTAGAAGTCGATAATAGCTCCTGACAATGGCAAGAGTCATCTCTGAGCCGGTGGAACAGGAAATCCCATTTCTCAAGCCCTTCAAAGCCTGCCAGCCTGGCTGGCACAGTTTCTTTCAGCAGCACTCAGTGAGATTACAGCACTAAAAATAACCCACACAATAAGCCGTGCATTTAGAAGAAGAAAGGACTTGCCCTCAATGTGGGTTTCCCTTCCACTTGTGGCCTCAAGTATCCCCAGACAGTTGAACTCCTAGGGTATTGTTCTTCAAGTTAAACAGGAGCTGCAGCTGTTGAAATGGTTTTAAATAAAATAAGAAGATTAAAGGGTACAACAAAGAGATAAGACACCAGTTTTTAAACAAGCGCCTGTCTCCCCTCTGTTGTTTTCTATAATAAGAAACTTGGAGCTAAATCTGCCTCCTTGCCAAAACACACTGCCCTTCTGTCATGAGCTCAGACACAACTGGTTGCATACAGCTGAAAAGAAGCAAAGGTAAGGGGACAAGTCCTGCAGACTTCCATACAGAAGACAATCCCTGTAGGGATTCTGTTGCAGTATTTAAGATAATGTCTGCCTGCTGGATTAAATGCATTGTCAGAATTAGCAGGAAAAAAAGGCATCCCTCGTAGCAGTAGGCACGACGATTAGCACTACGTAGAGGCCTCAGTGGAAGTTTCCCTTTCATTGCAAACACTAGTGTGTAGGCAAGGCCTATACTTAGTATGAACCATTAAAACTCAGTCATTTGCATCTGACCACTTCCACTAAAGCCAGCCTGACTACAGAGGAAATTTTTATGCCTCACTTACACGGCTGGGACAATTTGTGTTAGTGCTCTCAAACACAACTGGCTTCTTTCTCAGCCCTCACACTGCACACTGACACATGGCAATGAGAATTACCCTCATGACTATGGGCTCAGCTGCTCGTTTGATGCCTATACACAAGCTATTGCTTATATAGCACATGTCAGGTACTGGCTCAATTAATAACAGTTCACCTTGAGCACAAATACATTTTTCATATATGCACGTATTTAAACAAAATTAGTATCCACATGTGTGCAGACAAACTATAGCATCTTAAACACTTGCCTTGTCTTCACATTATGCTCAGAAGGTCACATGATGTGTTCTTTAACTCAGAGAAAATCAGACAGATGAATGTTAAACTAGTGAGGTTTTTAGGTACTGAGTCAAGGAGCTGTGCTTTCCAAGAGAACCAAAGATTTGCAAAGCTTAGAACCACATCAAATGAAGAACAGATGTCACAGCTCATGGCATCTCAGTAGCCATCACCTGGAAGTGGGTTTGGATGAGAAGAATAGCCAGCACCTGACAGCAGAGATAATCCAATTACCTCCACCATAGAGACTACCAAAATCCTCTGCTGCATTTGGTGCTTGCCATTGGGTTTAAGCTACAAAATAGTAAGGGCATTTTGCAGAAGACAGTTTAAAAATAAACTCAGTTCACTCAGAAGCAGTCACTCCTGTGCACTACAGGTGATAATACAACATTATATAGATAGGGACTGTTAGAACGTGGCCAACAAGACAGAATAAATGTTGGTAGGCCCCAGGCATGAGGTCCTTCACTTTGCAAACTCATTGTTTTCCCCTTACAGCTTTGGGAGACCATGCTTACCAACACTGGGGACCCTAACAGTAAATACTACTGGAGACAAAAAAAGCTAAAATAAGCTTAAGAACATTTCTGAAAACACAGGGAGAGAAAGAAACAGAAGCAGCATGCACCTGCTACCACATTGCTGTTAAATCCCATCCCCTGCATCAACACTCCAGTCCAGCACATAATTTCATTTTCAGAGCTGCAAATAATACACAGCTAGTTCCCAGTGATACAGAGGCCAAGTCCTGCAACACTTGTGATTCTCCTCATCTTTGTTAGGTTGTCCACTCTCCTTGGGCTTCTGCTCTTCCCTCTCCTCTGGTTTTAGCAGACCAATACATCCCCCAAAGGCCTTACAAACACTCTGGCTTTTTCCTAGAAAAAAGTGTGTTTTGTATGAATAACATGCATGATGTTGAAGCGACTGCACTCCTGTCCCCCTCACCCCCTCCATCACAAACACCTTTGGGATCTGAGACCTCCACTGCATCTGTCCCTCCTGCATCCACAGGGGATGGATACCATCTGCAGTGCAAGCCTTCATACCCTACTACTGCATCAGGTGCTAACATGACACCAGACCCCCGAGAGACTGCCTGCCAGAACCACAGCCTCCGAGGACACGGGAGGCTACAGCTGTGAGTCTCATACCCGGCTGAGAACTTACTGCAGCAGGGATGTCCTTGTGAGGCGTGGCCTCTGTCACTCCTGCCTGAAAGGTTCAGAGCTTTATCAGCACCTGCACTACTCCTAAACAGTGCTTCAGAGGCTCATGCACACACATCTGTAGAAGATGCCGCAGGTCACAAGCATCCCTGGATGATGACAGTTACCACAATGCTCCTAGCGTCTCTGCAGCACCCATTTTCCCCCAGTGCACACACCTTCCCCACGCACCACTAACCGCAAGACTGCTCAGTGGAGATGTTGCTGTCTGCAAGCCTGGGAAACAAAGCCCTGGGGAGCAACTCCAGCCGCACCCTGCAGAGGTGGCTCACTGCCTTAAATGGTGGCCACACCAACAAGGAGGTGGTGAGGTGGCAACTGTTCCCCTTGCTTTCTGCAACAGGGCATGCAAAAGGACACCACGCCTCACCCAGGTGGGGAAGCAGCTGCAGGGGCCACGCATCACGCTGGGAGGCCTCGAGGGCCATGCTGATGGGTCCCCAGGCACAGCCCTGCTGACCTCGCAGGAGCTCCTGGGGCAGCACCACGGAGCCCTCAGACGGCGCTTTGCCACGATGCCCTCTCCACTCACCCAGGGACAGCGCTGCTCCGCCAGCTGCCTCTCTCCCATGGGCTCCCCTGCTCTGCTGCCCTGCAGCACGCCAGGCCGTGCCCCGGGAACATCCTCTGCGCTCACTCCCTGCCACCAACTCCCCAGCACCCGCACTTAATGGCTGGTGCACGTGGATTCCCCCTGCCTGGGCAGCAGCCACCCCTTGCGGGCCCCACTGTGAGCAGCTCTGCTGGAGCTTCCGCGACGCAGGCTGGGAAGGGGCCCTGCTGCAGGCAGCTGGGTCGCAAGGAGGGCAAGGTCAGGGCCCGAATACCTGTAGGGCAGGTGCCACAGACCCGCTGTGGGCTCGGGCTCGCCACGCTTACCCCAGCCGTGCAGGGAAGCACCCACACAGGTCTCAGGGCATGGACCAGTCAAACCTTCAAGTCCAAGAGGGGAATTGCCAGCCTCTCACAATTACCTGGAAGAAGTTACAAATCCAGTGTAACAGTGAACACCCAAAAGTTGAGCCATGTGCGACAGGCCAGCAGCCACGCAAACAAATGGACCACGTTGAAAAAAAAATCCAAAACCAACGCAAGCCAGGAACATACCTCATAAGCTTTTTCAAATGTATGTGACTTGGAGTGTTTCAGGCAGGGAGGGTGGAGAAATCCTTCCTATGCTAAATCTGAAAGCAACGTGAGAAGCTCAGGTTAGAGAATGACCACAAGCAGTGACAGTTTTTGGTACAGTGGTTTCCATCCAGATCAGATCCAGGGTGTGTGTGATTGCTCTGTGATTTGGATTAACCTTTTCAGTATGTTACTGTGGAAAACCAGGCATACAGGGTCGAACCATTCTTGCTCCTTGCCTCCATGCGGCAAGTCTGTGCTGTGAGGGCGGCGCATGCTGGCCACCGCGCCATGCAATCCAGTGCTGTAGGAGACAGTGTTAATTCCATGACCAGGAGGATGCTGCCTTGTGTGCCATCTTCAGCTCCTCTGGTGTAGGAAGCCACAACACGGTACTTACTGGGTCTGGCCATGACGAGAAGTAGTTCACTTTCACGGACATAAACAGGACACTCAACAGCTAGTATCTTTACTGAATGAATTTATTGAGTTTTGAACTAAAGTTGCTCACAGTTATTTAACAAGGGATACATCAGATTTTTTTGTCCATTTTAAACCATTAAATAATGTCAGTTTGTGTCTGTATATGTGTGTGTGTGTGTGCGCGTGTGTGTCTTCAAAGTACAAAATAGGAAGGATAACAAGAGGTATTGCTTTCATTTATTCTTATATCTTGTGTAAGTAATCCCCTTCCTGCTTGTACCACATGGGTTTTGCTGATATAGGTATTTTTAAATTATTATTATTATTTTGTATTGAAATCCCAGCCTTTTGTAGAGGTACAATGTAACAGAAGCATCAAAATCTATACACAAGGGAAGAGAAAAGAGGGAAAAGAAGGACGGGGGTGATGGGAGGGGAGCTCGGAGGAGAAGTAGAGAGAGGGCGGAGGCAGGAAAGACAACGAAAGCAAAAGAGACTAATTTACAGCAATGTCATGCAATTAAAACTGCCCCCCTCTCCTGCACCCTTGCCTCCCTCCCTCCCCAGCCATCACCCCTGGTGTCTGACATGCACACAGCAATACAAGAGAGAAAAGTTTTAAGAATAGGGAAAATAAATAAATAAATAGAACAAAACAAAAAATAAATCCCTCCCATTTGGGAGAATGGGGAAATGAGGCAAAAGCCAAAGGACTTTGCCCCAGTTGTGTCTTTAAAAATTCTTTTAATCTTCAAACCTATGTACAAGTAAAACTGGTCCAAGAAGGGGGATAATGATTAAAAAAAACAACAACGACAACAACAACAAAAAATAACTCATCCAACATTATTATTAAAAAAAATAATCTTGCAATACAACATACACTCATAGGAACCCAACGAGCAGCAATCGAAGGTCATAAAAGAGCTGAACACTAATGCTAAGCCTACATTCTTAAAATCTCAGTCAAGAAATAATTCTCACTGTGTTTTGTCTTCCACGTCTAAAACCACGTTTTTTTTTGTTTTGTTTGTTTAACCTTTGAGCTTGGGCCAGAATAAGTTACACTTGGTCACATAACTTGAGGAGGAGGAAAAAAGGCAACGATTCTTCTTTCTCAAAGTCACAAGATGAACACTTACGGGGTTTTTGTGTCTTTTTTCCCCCTCCTCCCCAAAATAAATAAGAATCAATGTTGCCTCTACACAGTTATTAAACAGAAGATATATCTAACAGCTTATTTTTTTAAATATATATATATGTATATATAAATAACCAAGACCTATTAACTGAAACACGAAAAAAAAGGTCCCCATCCACCCAATCCCACCCTCCTCCCCTTCAAACCAAACCAAACCAAACCAAAAACTTTATAAAAATATCTTGCAGTAATTTTTAAAGTTTACAGTAGCTTTGTGATTAAGTTTCCCATTGCCCTGACGCCACCTTGTCTTGCTCTGATGAACTAAGTGCCAGTGATTTGCACACACACACACAGAGGAAATAAAACCCAAGATAAGTCTCTTTTGTTCCTCCTCTTCGTCTTCTTTTTTTTTCTTTTTTTTTCTTTTTTTTTAGAAAAAAAAAATCACCCGAGTCAATAAATTAAACTGGTAACTTAAAGAAATAATAATACTGATATCAATGCAGCACTAGCAACACAACAATTGCCTCTAAATGCAGGGTGTGGTGGAGGATCCAGCTGGTCGAAGAGGGTCCCAGCGCGGTGGCACAGTGGCAGGGAGGTGACAGGTGGGGAGGAAGGTGTCGAAGGAGGAGCAGCAGTAGCAGCAGCAGCAACTGTGCCTGGTGGCGGGAGAGACAGTCCTTGGCAGAGTCTTGTCCCTCTGCTTTGCTACCAGAAGTTGCCTTTTCCCTAAGTTTTAATGTTTTGTTTGTATGTGTTTATTCATTGAACCCCCTCTCCCTCCTAAGTTTACTCCTTTCCCCTTCCAGCAGGTCAAAAAGCAAAATGATACAGTATAAAGAAACCAATTGTTTTGTATATACATATATATGTATGCATGTATGTATATTTATATATAAATATACACACATATATACATGTATATATATTAAAAGGGGGCAAAAGAAAAGGAAAAGGTGGTGGGGAGAAAAAGAAGGTTAGGAAAAATCCTGTGATAAAGCTCCCCAATATTGTCTTGGTTCAATGCTTAGTTTTGACTTGCTCCTGGCTGGTTTCTGAACACGCTCTGGATTCATGAAACACTGCGCTCCCGCTACACCCATCTCCTTCCCCACACCCTCCCCTCCAGGTTGAGTTCACCTGCGCGGACAGAAGTTGCCAAGGATAAAGTTTTCACTCCAACAATTTGCAACCTCCTTTCAGCCCAGACTCTGCAATCCCATAACTGAGCAGATCTCTCTTGTGGAGCACAAAAAAAAGAAAAAGAGAGGGAAAAAAAAAAATATGGCGTGCACTGGGGAGGTGTTTGGGGAGAAGTGGGGGAGAAACCCACTTCCTAAAGGGAGAGGGGAGGCTGGGAACCTCAAACAGGACTGGTCCTTGGACAGTCTACATCGGTTGCCTTCCGTCAACAAGTGTCCGCAGAGCACAGAAGGTGAAGCCGTGGCTGACATGTTAACTTTTCGGGATAATTCCTGGTAGCAGAGCGGAAACAAGTGGTGTCGTCAGAAACACAGAGAGAGCATGAACAGAACAAGAAACAAAACAAAAGAAAACAAAATAATAATAATAATAATAAAAAACCCCAAAAAATCAGGAAGGAGAAAAAAAGTAAAACATTCAAAAAAAGGGAGGAAAAAACCAATTGAAAAAAACCACAACCCAAGATCTGGTGAACTGGGTTTGTCATCTGTGCTACCTTTTCTTTTCTTTCTTTTCTTTTCATTCTTTCATTCATTTGTTTTTGTGTTTGTTTCTGAGATATATATTATATATCATATATAAATATATATGTATATATATACAGTCATTCCTTCATACAAAATTTGTCTATAGACAGTTTTGTACTGTTGTGGCAAGGTATATACATCCTTCTAGTTTAGAGGCTAGCTTGCTAAGGAATATTCTTTCATTCTTTCTTGCTTTTTTTGTTTTTGTTTTTTTTCTAAGTTATTTAATTTTTCATGTGTTTATTTAAGGTTGGTCTTGTAGGCCGACTGATGAGACCATCTTTGCCTTGTCTTTGCCAGCAGGGTACTTATTGTCTCCTCTAGACCCATAGTCATTAGAACTGGAATCGCTCCGCTTGCTGTTTGCGCTATGCTTGGTTGGCGTGCCGGGGGGATGGCTCACCTGCCCGTTCTTCTCGTCTGAAAAAAGTTGTTTAATTACGTCAAAGAAGTTACTCAATGGGCTGCCTGGGTACACAAAACAGAGGAGACAAAAAAAGAAAGAAAGAAAGGAAGAAAGAAAAAAATAAAAACGAGAGGGAAAGAGAGAAAAAGAGGAGAGAAAGAGAGAGAACAAACAAACAAATGAACAATGGGGTTTTTAACGAGAAGAACATGATGAGGAGATCCAGAGCCACGTGCCTGGGGGTGTGTGGGGGATGAAGACAATGAGCAGGAAGAGGAAGAGTGTTTAGGATGGAACACCTACAGAAATAAAGAGGCCGGGAGCCTAAAGCACCTAGGGGGAAGATCCTAGTTTCCTCCTGAGTCGGGAAGCATCACTGTGTCACCTAGCAGGAGGACACAGAACTGTGTCTGAAATAGTTCAGTCTATTACTTGGAGTCACTTGGCCACTTTGCAGATGTCAGTGAATATAAGACCAGGTACAGGCAAAGCCCATCTTACTGTTGCTGTACAAACAAGAGGTATTTATATGCGGTTGCCAAATGATGCATTGCTTTGCAGCCTTGTGAAGCTCTGGCTGCATCAGTCATTAGGCTTTCTTTGTCTTCATTTTCATTATGAGTATATCCTTGCTCACCTTTCAGTCACTAAGTCTGAAGCACCTGAGTGCTCCAAGGGCATTTGAAAAATGAGCTAGGGCTGACATAAGCATTGCCATTTGCATGTGTAGTTTGTACTTGCAGGATTCTAAGCACCTTCAGATCCCTCTTACAATAGGTACCTGGAAATGAAGATGCTGAATGCATCATGGAAGCAGGCTGTTAAGCATCTAACTAATTCTGGGACCTACCAGGGTCAGGAACTGCTTCCTCATTATCCTGAATTTATGTTCTCTCTACAATGCAGCCTCCATGGTGCTGACATTCAGTGGAGGTAGGAGCCAGAGAGGGGTGTAGGGTAGCATGCTAGCAGAACGGGTATCTCATTAAGCCAGCCACTAGAGCAGGTTGCAGTATTAACACGGGTTGGGCACTGTGCACACACAAATGTTTCATGCTGTTTGGACCTCCAGGCAGCAGAGTTATATGCTGTTAGTCCAGTCCTGCGTCAGGGGATGGGTGGGAGACCATACTTGAGGAAAGGCTCTAGGGTGCTACCGAGGGGAAGGGACCAGCTACTATGGGAAAGGGAGCCTTTTTTTGGCATTTATAATCCCTTCAATTTTCTTGGATTGGGTGATTAACCTTGATCAGACACAGGAGGGGTCACACTAAATTCTCTGAACATGGATATTGAAGGTGTTCTTAATCTAACATACACCATGAAGGTGATGCCTGTTCATGAACATTAAAACTTCATGATACTTTTCTCAATATTGGGACTGTTGACTCCATTGTTCTAACAAATTCAAATAATACGTAACCTAGGTAATTTCATTTTCCACTTCCCAGAAGGAAGCAGGCTCCTTGTATCTGCCTTCCAATGCTGTGGTATGCTGTGAAAAACAGAAACTTCCATCCCCGAGATGGGAACATTCAATCAGAAACAGAGGTTTCTACAAAGAAAAGATTGCCATTTATCCACAGTTGGTGGACATGGGTGGCTTTGTAATATTATATTTCCCTTCACTTTCATTACAAACATAAGCAAACCAGTTACTACAGCAGGTGAATACTTTCTGTGCACAGTAACTTGTCTGAAGAGCTTGTTGAGTGCTTTCTTATTCTCTAATGGAAAGTGACAGATGCACATCAATTGCTCTTACACAAAGAGGAAACACGTAATATTTGCAGTACTTGACCCCTGAATATGTTACTCTTTTTTTTCCTGCCCCTGTTAATCAGGCAGTTGCTGCTGTCCTCTGCATGTTGAAAAATCAAATGGCTGGTGTATACAGTGGAGGATCTTAATCTTACTAATCTTATTTCCCATCTTCTACTGGCTGCTTTGTAGTTAGCTTACTGCTGGCCCTGGTTCTGTCTGCGAATTCAGTTACACCAATGCCACAAGCAAATGGCTTTTAGTCTCTGGAAGGGCATCATTCATCTAACTGACCGAAACCTTACAGATGGGCCCAAATAAATAGCCCGGTAAAGCATATATTTAAATTTCTGGCTAAGATGAGAAGGGCTATCACACTCAGTCATTCAGAGGTCAGACTTCTGTGAGCTCCACCTGCTTCCTTCAACATGCATCTAAATGCTTTGGAAGGGGGATATCTGTTCCACATCTATGACTTGTATTCAGAGATTTCCCTAAGCCTCCATAAAACTTTTTGGGGTTCACGGGTGCATGCTCTGGTCAGACTAATTTCTATCTACTCATGCTAACTTCTACTTATTTTAGGTGTATACTCTTTTTCAATGAAAAGAAAGAAAATAAAGAAAGCAAACACTCAGCCTTGAATGCAGGAATGTGGGCAGACTGTTTCTTATGTGGCTTTGGACCCCTCATCTTCATAAGCAAATGGAGTCAGCAGAGAGAATGAAAAAGAGCACCGAAAAAAATGCTGGAGAGGGAAAGACTGCTAGGTTGGGAGAAAAGGGCAGGGGAATATCTCTAGTTATTCAGCTGAGCAGTTATTCAACAAGCATAGAGGGAAAGAAGAAGGCAGAGTAAGCAGGGCTCTGCAAGAATCGGGGAAGTTTTTTGTTTTCATGTAGACAGGAACAGTAGACAAAAGTACAACTTTCAAGAATGGAGCAATAAAACATTTTAAAAATTATACATCTTGTATTTACTGCATCCTGGTACAGTATCTTTAATCATCGTATTAAAATATGCAGCCCCTGTTTAATCCACCCTTTCTCCTCCCCATGCTCTACCAGTTTTCAAGTGCCTGGAGGTTTATTAAAGCAAAAGTATTTAACAGTCTGCTCTTCTTTGCCTGTATCACTACTCGATTCCTTATAATCAGCATTTTCAGGTAGAATTTTAACGGAAGGTAAGAAATCCTTAGGGATGTTCAAAGAGAGCTACTGAAAAATAAAATAGGCCATTTTACTAACCCTTTATTTCCTTTGCCTTTTGTAGTATCTAGACTTGTAACTTAATACTAGGTAGTAACAGTCTCCTATCCTGCAGTCAAGAAAGACCTGATACTACACCAAAAAATACAGACAACCATTGCATCGATGTTGTCTGCACAACAGCTTGCTAGCCCGCTCTTGGGCTGGTTTAGATATTGGTCTTTGGATAGACAGAGTCCTCACATTTTTCTCTGGAGATATGTAAACATGGGTCAGCTATGCTGGAAGCATTGAAATAGTGTGTGATGTTGCTCCTCTTAGTTCTCAGTTCCCTTTGGGATTATACATTCAGTAAAACAAGACTTGAAAATGCAAGTGATGATGGATTAGAATAGACTTTTCAGCAATATTCCACTCCTGGCTTTCAGTGCAATATGTGTGTGATAGGCTCTTACACCTTTAAGTCCAACTATGGGTCTCAAAAAAGCTGCCTCTCTTGTTTCAGAAAGTGAGGTGACATCCCATTTCCTCTGGACAGGGATGAAGGTTTTCATGCACCTGCAACTAAGGTTTTCTTTCCCCTTGAGAGCAAATGTTCATCAACACAGAGCAAAGAAGGTATGAAGGGTAGCAAGGGTGAGTGTTAGAAGGATCGGAGGCAGGAGGGAAGGTTCAGAACATTAGGTTTACATCTGTTAGGAGGAGATGAATATGTGCATTTTTGAGTTAGACTAAGGAGCTGCAAGATGTGGAAGGGGAATGAGTTGAAAACAAGCACCGAAAATTATGAAAGGGTCATGTATCGAAGGGATGCTAGAGAAATGTATTTATGGAGAAGGCACTGGTTTGTGGCACCTGCGTGCAGCACTGCCAAGGCCAAAGATCATGAAAGAAGTCAAAACTGTGAATGCATTAAAGGCACTAAAAGGAAGAAACAGGGCTGGTGATTGAAACAAAAATGCAAAGGGAAGCTGGGCATGTGGCTTGTATCAGCCCTCACAGTCCTCAGTACTTCATCTGCTGTTCTTAGAAAGCCTGACATTCACCTAGCCACAGTGGTGTCACAGGTTTGAGAAAAAAAGTGGATGCGGCGCACACAGGTAAAAGAGGGAAGAGAGAACGAGGTGATTCACTTCAGGCACCAGAAGTGACACCAGGAAAGGAAGCACCTTGCAAAGACCCTGCTGTGACTTTGCAAAGACCCTCACAGTCCTCCATAGAAAGTAAAGAGATGGTGAACTAGCAATTTCAGTATAAGCCCGGAGGCTTCAGTCACTGATTACAGCCTGCTGTTTTGTAACATTTAAAGACAGTCAGATAAGGACTTGGTCCACTTCTCATTGAAGCAAATAGCAACGTTGCCATTGACTTAATTGAAGCAAACCCTGAGGCACTCCCTTCTGTGAAACCATCTCTCTTAAGTCTATATATTTTTAATGCACTAATCCTTGTGGTGCTGAACACAAAGTTGCACAAAACAAATATGCCATCTATGAGATCATCCTCTGCCTCTCCTTTCTTTATAGCCCGAGAAGTCTGGAGTTCCTGCATGTTTTGCTTAGGCTTTGGGAGAAAGCGAATAGGAAAAGATAGATCTCCACAGGAAACAGACACATCCTTTGTCAACCTGACTTCCCACTTTGCTTCCACTGTTGCTTTCTCACCCTTTCTGTCTCCTACCTGCCTCTCATACTGAGGTTTTCTGCCTGTACTCATTCCTTTCTCTTTACCTTTTATTTTTCATCCCTAGCTTTCTCTGTATTTTGATAGCAGCTGTGGTTTCAGTGAAACATGTATCAAAAATCCAACTCCTTTCACATAATATATTGAAACACTCTCTTGATCGGTGATAATCCAACTCCTTTCAAACCCATCTTGCTTCTTCGACAGAGTTCTAGTCTTCTTTGTTAAGACAAGGCATTTTTTTGCCTGTTTGCTTGACTTCTGTTGGCAGGGTCCCTTCTGCCTTTGAAAACAGAAGCCTTAAAATACAGAACCCACTATACGGAACCTGTATACATATATAACTATGTATACAGAACCACTGAAGAAGGCTACAGAAAGAAGTTTTTGCTCCTTTAATGGCTGGACGTATGAGGCTTCCCTGTAGATTGGAGAAAGGTGACCAAAAGGCTACTGCAATGTCTTGCTGGAGACTATCACACGGAACGTCCACCTAGTCTATGAACCCAACCTAGGTTGCCTGAAGTGAGCTGAAGAAATTGCAGAAATCCCAAGATGGGAACTTTCTAAGAATACAGGCCATCAGGAAAACGTTTCAAGAGACCTGGATGTGTTTTTTACTGGATTTAGAAATTGTCACAACAGACTGACCAGAACAAGTTTTCCCATATATTTTTTTCCTCAGTTAAGTTACCTAATGGGACAGTTGTTTTGATTTCATTTCAGTTTAGGACTAGAAAATTGAGACAGTTCACAGAACAACTACAGTTTCTTAGCAGGACACCTGAATTGCAACTGGGAAAGGTTACTTGCCAGGTAACAACAGAGCTTATTTTCCAATGAGTCCTTAGACTCTGCCAGTAAAAATGCCAACTAAAAACAGCGTTTGCAGAAACAGACTGCTGGTAGGAACTACTCAGACTACCACAAACTGTTAGCACAGGTGTCTGTGCTACCAGCATAAAGTGGGAACTTTCAGTTGCTACACACCTGGGAAGATCTGGACAACCATCCTGACATTTAAATGCTCTATAACCCATCCTTGTTCTTATTCCCCTAAAACATTCTGTCTCCTTGGCAGGAGGGTGGCCCAATATTTGTCACCAGGCAGATGCATCCAGATGGCATTCTCCTCTATATCCTGTGTATTTTTTTTCTCTCTCTCATATACACACAGAAAAGCTGAGACCCAGTTCAGCCTCTCCTGTCACAGACAATATGATGGAGAGAGGCAGCTCTTGCGTAATGAGAGAGAGAATGGTGAACACAGGCAGCAAAGACTCAAATAGAAGAGGCATCAGAAAACAAATGTCTCTATTACTGATGAATAACTCTGGCCAGTCCAACACCACCACATAACATTCAAAAAAGGAGATGATGACCGAGAGGGGGCAATCATTCATTTATTTGGACAGCTGGTGGCACTGAAAGAACAGGCAAAATAGTGGCGGGATGAAGAAATACCAGATTCTGTTGTGGAATCATGCTGTTCCAGAACATTGGTTGATAAAGGACTCAGCCCAAGAATTCTTTGCACCTGCCTTTCATTTTACAAAGATCTGCCTGCACAAGTATGCACGAGAGAGGAAGGTGATGGACCTATGCTTGTAAAATCACTGCAGATGACAGTATCACTGCTACCCATTCTCTTCAGAGACTTCTGCTGCTGCTCAATTCAAATTTTTTCCTCTATAAAAATACCAGAAATGTATTGGCACTTAATAATATGATTTTGTCCTTTACTGCCAGATGGATGTTCAAGTTTGATCTTACGCATTTAAGTTCTTTGACCTGTTAATAAGGAGAGAAATGGCCTTGGTATGCAGGTGATATGTTGCTTCCTCATTTCCCCTGAATCAATCCCTTCAAAAGCCTCTTACTGTGCTACTAGAACACTTTGATCTAGTTGCCATCACGGAAACATGGTGGGATGAATCCCATGACTGGTGTGTCGCTATTGATGGCTACAGGCTGTTCAGACCGGGGAGACCAGGTAGGATGGGTGAAGATGTTGCCCTCTATTTTAGGAAAGGGATAGAATGTGAAGAGCTGTCATTGAAGAGTAGCCACAAACAGGTTGAAAGCTTGTGGACCAAAATTAAAGGCAGAAGAACCAACGGGAACCTTGTGGTTGGTGTATACTACAGGCCACCTGATCAAGGAGAGACAACTGATGAAGTCTTCTTCCTCCAGCTACAGAAAGCTTCATGCTCGCAAGCTCTCATCCTACTTGGGGACTTCAACCACCCTGACATATGCTGGAAAAATAGCATGGCAAGCTGTAGGCAATCCAGAAGACTCCTAGAGTGCACTGAAGATAATTTCTTAGTCCAGCTGACAGAGGCTCTCACCCAAGGAAATGCAATACTGGACCTGATGGTCATTACTACAAGTGAACTCATCAGTGCCATTGGGATTGGAGGCACCCCGGGCTGCAGCGATCATGCACTGGTGGAGTTCAAGGTCCAGAGGGATATGGGACAGGTGAGGAGAATAGTCAGGACCCTAAATTTCAGGAAAGCAGACTTCCAGCTCTTCAGGGAGCTACTCGGAAGGATCCCCTGGGACATGGTCATCGGGGACAAGGGAGCAGAACTGAGCCAGCAAATATTTAAGGATGCTTTCCATAAAGCATAAAAGCGCTCAGTCCTCATATGTAGAAAATCAGGCAGGGAAGGGAAGAGACCAACGTGGCTGAGTCAAGACCTGCTGGTTAAATTAAAGAAGAAGAGGGAACTGCACAGGCAGCACAAGCAGGGACAGGTAACCTGGGACGTGTATAGGGATGCTGCCCGGTTGTGTAGAGATGCGGTCAGGAAGGCCAAGGTGCAGCTGAAGATGAACTTGGCAAGAGAAGTAAAGACTAACAAGAAGGGCTTCTAGAGGTATGTTAATCAAAAGAGGAAGGTTGAAGAGAATGTACCCTCACTGATGGCTGGGAATTGTGACCTCATATCAAAAGATGAGGAGAAGGCTGAAGTACTTAACAACTTTTTTGCCTCAGTCTTCATTGATAAGTGCTCTCCCCTATGGGTCATGGGACAGCAAGATGGTGACCTGGGAGTAAACCCCCTACCACAGTAGAAGAGGATCAGGTTCGAGACCACCTGAGGAACCTGAACATTTATAAGTCTATGGAACCTGATGAGATACATCCCAGAGTCCCAAGAGAAACAGCCAATGTGGTTGCCAAGCCACTCTCCGTGATATTTGAAAAGTCATGGAAATCAGAAGTCCCTGGTGACTGGAAGAAGGGTAACATTGCGCCCATTTTTAAAAAAGGGTAGAAAAGACGACCCCTGGGAACTATCAGCCTGTCAGCCTCACCTCTGTGCCTGGGAAGATCATTGAACAGATCCTCCTAGAAGCTATGCTAAAGCACATGGAGGACATGGAGGTGATTAATGGCAGCCAGCACGGCTTCACTAGGGGCAAATCCTGTATGAGCAGCTTAGTGGCTTTCTATAATGGAGTAACTGAAGCAGTGGACATAGGTAAACCGACGCATGTGATCTACCTAGAATTCTGTAAAGCCTTTGACACGGTGCCCCCACAATGTCCTTCTCTCTAAACTGGAGAGATATGGGTTTGATGGGTGGGCCATTCAATGGACAAGAAACTGGTTGGATGGTTGTATTCAAAGAGTAGTGGTCAATGGCTCAAAGTCCAGATGGAGATCCATGACAAGTGGTGTCCCTCGGGGGGTCCATACCGGGACTAGTGCTGTTTAATATCTTCTTCAATTATATTGACAGTGAGATTGAGTATATTGACCCTCAGCAAGTCTGCAGATGACACCAAGTTGAGTGCTGCAGTTGCCACACCAGAGGGACAGGATATCATCCAGAGGTACCCGGACAGGCTGGAGAAGTGGGTCTATGAGAACCTTATGAGGTTCAACAAGGCCAAGTGCAAGGTCCTACACCTGGGTCGGGGCAATACTCAATTTCAGTACACGACGGGGAACAACATGATTGAGAGCTGCCCTGCAGAGAAGGACTTGGGGTTGCTGGTTGATGAGAATCTCGACATGAGCAATGTGTGCTTGCAGCCCAGAAGGCCAACTGTATCCTGGGCTGCATCAAAAGAAGTGGGGCCAGCAGATCGAGGGAGGTGATTCTGCCCCTTTATTCCTCTCTTGTGAGACCTCATCTGGAGTATTGTGCCCAGTTCTGGAATCCTCAACATACGAAAGATATGGAACTGTTGGAACGGGTCCAAAGGAGTGCTACAAAGATGATCAGAGAACCTGGAGAACCTTCCATATGAGGACAGGCTGAGAGAGTTGGGTTTGTTCAGTCTGGAGAAGAGAAGACTCCAAGGAGATCTTATAGTGACCTTCCAGTACCTGAAAGGGGCCCCCAAGAAAGCTGGAGAAGGACTATTCATAAAGGCTTGTGGTGACAGGACAAGGGCGAATGTGTATAAACTGGAGAGGGGCAGATTTAGGCTTGATATAAGGAAGAATTTCTTCACCATGAGAGTGGTGAGACACTGGAACAGGTTGCCAAGGGAAGCTGTGGCTGCCCCATCCCTGGAGGTGTTCAAGGCTGGGTTGGATGGGGCCTTGAGCAGCCGGATCTAGTGAGAGGTGTCCCTGCCCATGGCAGGGGTGTTGGAACTAGATGATCTTTAAGGTCTCTTCCAACCTAAACTATTCTATGGTTCTATGATTCTAAAACTTTTACTTAATATTTTGATTTAATATTCAGATATTTGATTTAACATTGAGGCCATCTCAAATCTAGCTTAGTATAGCCAAGCAAATATTCATATGCAGTATCCTGAAGCACTGCTTGCCATAAATAAAGTACTGTGATTTTAATTAAGTGAGAAGTTACCTTTGTTTTCTGTATTAGATATTTATAGAATCAGAATGGTTTGGGTTGGAAGGGACCTTAAAGATCAATACTATTACACAGAAAGAGGAATAGGTCTTGTATTAGACAGTAAAAATCTAGCCATAGGTATCCAAGCATGATCTGATATGTACCAAAGTTCAAGACATCTGGATTCATCTTTAGTACCAAATTGCCAGTTTTGTTGCTACCTTCTTCTACAGAGCAAAAACATGAGTAATGAATTGGAAAAGAAATATCTTCCCAACACAACACTAGAATGAAGCATTAAGAGAGTCAGCCATCCATTTCGACAGCAAAGGGTACCAGTGGAATAAGCAAGAATAACTGGGAAGCCTGGCTTGAACTCTTTGGCAAATCTGACTTATCTTACTTATCGTGGTCTGCTCATTATGAATTAATATCTGATCTTTCAGGTGGGTCATTTTCCTTTTATCTCTCATTTGGGTCACTGGAAGACCAGTAGCCAGCCCAGTTTTTCCAAAACGCTAATAAAAAAATTACCATTCTAACAACCGCACAGTGTAAAAGTGGTGAGAAGAACCTTTCATGTGGGAAGGCAATTTTTTCTGCAGGTTTCAGCATCACTGGTCCTATCATCAGTGACGACTTTATGAATTCAAATCCTCTTCTGTCAAACATTTACTTCATGAGAAGCATAACTCCTCTAATTAATGCCAATATGGATCAGGATAACTTCCAAGAGCACCAAACCCAGACACTTGCTGCTGCTAGTAACACAAATAGTCTCTAAATTAGCACTCAGAAAGCTACATGCTCCAAGTGTAACCCAAATGTGATGTAATGTGACCAGTTTTAAACTACAAAACGTCTCCTAATGTCTCAAGTAGCCTGGGATGCTACTGACATAGATTTGCATCTGCATGAATCAAACTATGATTGCAAGAAGCTGTGAAGAGAAGTCTCTACTGCAGTGTCATCGCTCTGTGTGCATGGGATAGGCCAGATGGCTCTTAATAGGATGCTATGTCAAGTCCTAAACACTGGAAGCAAGAGACAGAGTGTGATACATTGGAAAGATAGGAAAGGCAACTGTATTTGTTGTGCTTCTGCTTTGATTAGATAATTTTGGTGATAGTCAATGTTACACACAAGGATCTGTAAAGCTTTTGGTTCAACTCTCGTGCCAGGAATCAAGGTTTTGGATTGTAAGTAGCAATACAGGATGTTTAAGAAAAAACATGAGGTGTTCTGGCCACCCTGTTGTCACAGAGTTATGGTCTCAGGCTTTGCAGGAATGTATGTTTGTTCAGTGACCAACATAATAGCATGAATTGACCATACTAGTTACACGTACTAACATTTTCCTTCTCTTATCCTCAATCAGTTCCATGGAAGTGGCTCTGATGTAACTGAAGACTTTCCTGAGAGTCATGACGGATGAAAAGCAACAAGTAAAGATTGTCTTGGAAATAAAATTCAGCCCTAGACAGCCACAGTGCAGAGACTGCAAAGTTTGCAGGCTCCCTGGTAAATGTTGTTCAGAAGATAAAGTCAAGAATAATGCAGGCTTTTGAGAGCCTTCTGCCAGCAGCCAGCACCCTGGTGAAACATACTTACTAAGCACTCCAAAAAAATGGAGATGGCTGGAAAGGGGAGCTATCAATGGCTACACATCAGCTTTACTACTGAGTCAACCACTCACAGAAATTTTCAGTTCACTATTTAAAGAACTTGAAGTTGTTAAAGTTTGTGAAGACAGACTCTTCTGACACGGCACTGTGAGCTTCTGTGTGGTGAATACCAATGGTTCCAGCTCCAATGCGCTCAATCTATAATGATACTTCCTTTCTGATTCTCAGCTTTGTGGTTGAAACTGGAGGGCTTTCCAGTTTGTGTATTATTTTGACTTTTTTTTTTTAATGTAAAGGCTCTGTAGAACCTATGAGAAACTCATTGTCAATTATACACCTTATTCTTCAGTGAGATAGACAGAAATACCAGATTAGATGGTAGTAAACAATTCTCTCAAATCTACCTCAAAAGAAACAGAATACAGCTCATTCTTTTATAGCTGTGTTGATTTCATAAAGCTTAATGGCAGCACATAAAACTTATTTGTCATTAAACTGATTTGGCTCTGAAAAGATTAGCTAAGTTGGAAACTATCACTCCCATAGGCAGTTTTCAGATTACAGCTGCATTTTAAATGCAAAAGTTTTAATTTTCATAAAGTATATTTAATCTTATAAACAGATATGAAAGACTTCATGGAAACCAGTTCAGTCTTTCTGAAATTAGAATGGCCCATTCACCTGCTGAAATGAGTGGAAATATAAAATGAAATATTCCACCTCAATGTGCTTATCAGCTTTATTATAAGCCAAATTATTTTCTTCTGCTGTGAAATATTAAGAGTTGGCAGAGTTTCCTAGTGTGCACAGGTAGGGTTAATACAGCAGCTCTTATGTCATTTGGATATTGGCAGCTCCTCTGACATACTTCAGCTGTTCAACATTAACTCATTTTTCACTGCCAATGGCTATATGCAAAATCATTTTTCAGATTGATGACCACTGCAAGCAGAAGATGAGATAACATTTAAATAAATTTGCCTTGCTGTTAATTATGATATTCAATGGTTTATAGTGGGTGAAAAGATATTCCTCATTCCCACCAGAGCTTTCACAAGGCTGAGCCAGGCACAAAGCATATGATTAGCTCTTCCTGCTCCAGTGTCAACTTTCTGGTAAAAATTGGACAACTTGTGCTCACTCTCAGAATACGGAACAATGATGAGGTCAAAAAGACACATAATATAGTTGTTCCTACTCTATTTGTTGCTACTAGGTGAACATTATGGGAACTTCACAGGGGATTCCCTCTCCTCAGAGTCATAGAGGACAGTTTGCTCAGAACAGGCTAAACGCTGGCATAATTCCCTTCCATTCCCCTGTCTAAATTGTAGGTCAGCTCTCTGGCACATGAAATAGCTCTTCACTCATACAGAAAGATGGAATTCATTGTGGGGCAGTCACCACTGCTTATGTTGTGCATATGTGTCATTTAAAGGTAGGAGCTCCATTAAACCCCTATAATCTATTCATTCTCTTCTCTGGATCTATCTGTGTGCTCTGCCTGTGCTGTAGCTGCCACAAAATAGTCTCTCTGCTGACCTTCACTTTGTCCTCTTTGTCCCTTGTTGGATTGATGCTGACCCTGTGACAGATGGAGGACCTGCCTGAGCTGAGAGTGAGCAGTAATGCTCTTTATATAGAGAACGCAGAGTAGTGGCTGGTTATCTATATAGATTGATTAACTTGCAAGCAATTAGCAGAATCAGCATTTCAATATTGTCATATGATGTGAATGCCAGATCCAGGCAAGATACAAAGGCCTGAGGAAGAAGGACATGCTGTTTGATTTCTTCAAGAAGCTGGAGATCTGCCTAAAACTTGAATGACTTCGTGAGGAGAAGAAAACAGTATGACCCAGAAAACTAAAATAAGAAATCAAACGAGCTCCTTTCAGAGCAAAGGAAGAACTCCCACCAGCGAAGCTGCAACATAAGGGAAAGATTTCATCTGAAATACAGGAAATGGGCCAAATTCTGCCTCAGTCACGCACACATAAACCTCCAACATGACAATTTTCCTTTGTTGCTACAGGCTCCACAACTCCTGCAGAACAACTTTCCTCTGTTTACAAAGAGATGATGCAGGAGTTACAGGTCCAGCTGGACAGCAGTACTAGCTCCGCGACCACTTCCTCAACAGCTTGTGTTCCCTTTCACAGAGATATCCGAACTCAACCTAGACACTAGAACGGAAATCTAAAGAGAATAGAGTTCTCTTGCACAGAACCTTTCTGGACAAGATATAGGTAACAGGACAAAAAACTCTTACAGTATTTGGGAACTTACACTATTGTATTCGGGGGATTCACTAAGGGCGCAGGTAAAGAAAGAAAGAATACAGTCCATGTCTTTGTAAGGGGAGGGAAGACAAGTTAACCAAAATTCATGAAACCTCAAGCAAGTTGAGCTGCGTGTTTTGCAGGAAACTCTTTTTTTTCTCATTCCTAGCAAAATTCTGAATCTCCAGTAGGTTCCCTGCTCTTCCAGCTAGAGACACAGCATCCTTCCCCAAGACCAGACTGGAACCATGACAATTTACACTAGCTAAGTGTCTGACAGATAATATGCAGTGTGTCTTATGGAAGATTGAAGAGGATCTTTCTCCAGGGATATCCAGGGAAGAAGGGAGTGGATGTAAAATGGAACTAAATAACAGCAATCCTGTCTCAATAA
The DNA here is from genome assembly GCA_033459285.1 of Clamator glandarius. Classification (NCBI taxonomy): domain Eukaryota; kingdom Metazoa; phylum Chordata; class Aves; order Cuculiformes; family Cuculidae; genus Clamator; species Clamator glandarius. The sequence goes on from JAUNZM010000125.1 coordinate 2,610,688, forward strand.
ATAGCAGGAAACCGAGGGAGATAGCAGCTAGCAAGGCAGCATTCAGCTTCACTGCAGAAAAGAGACTGAAGAATTGTGAATCAAAGGCAGTAAGTAAAAAACAGAGAAAAAAACCAAACAGGAAAGAAAAAGAAAACCACTCGCCTGGGTTACAGTGAGGGAGGGAGTCATTAGTGCAACACCACACACTTGTGCTATGAAGGGGAAAGCGGTGGTGGAGCCTGTGCATCTGTGCATGAATGGGAAGGAACAGAATAAGGGGTATATGCTTGTGTCCACCAGGTAAGTGAAAGACGCAGTGGGCTGTTATGGGGTAGGTAGTCTTGAAAAGAGCATGGGAGAGCAGGGATAGGGAAGGGGAACAGGTGGAAGTGACAGGACGGCGCGTTATTATGTTGCTTAGCGGGGGCCAGGGAAGGAGAAAAGGCAGAAGGGAAGGAAGTTCTTACCACATTTGGAAAGTCTGCCAGTCATCAACTCCATACAGTTAGTGGTGTCTGGATCATAGAATGGAAAGAGGAGGGAGGGAGGGAAAAACATAAAAAAAGGTTTCCATACCTCTGTGCATAAAGTAGTAACTTAGCACATTATTACCTGAAGCAGGAAACATATACACATCTTGGTCATAGCACAACCCAGGCCAAATTCTGCCACCCACTGTATGCCAGTGCAAACCTTGCCCTGTGACTAAGAGTGGATGCTGCTTCTGCCTCGCTGCTTCCACTTACCTCATTATCATAGTATTTATGAGATATGAGTATTTATAAGTATTTATGAGATGTGGGAAAATTTCTGCCTCCACTTTAGCAAACTAAAAGCCTTGAATACATTGTTTCACTTGGCCAGATTTGCAATTTAGCCTGAAACAGCCAGGAAAAGACCAGCCAGCTGATACATGTACATCAAGAGCGCGATGAGAGGAAGGAAATGCAGCTTTTTCTATTGGACATGGAATGAGAAGGCTACTTACACAGCTCAAAACCATCTTTTAGACCTTAAAGGATAAAGTCCATGTCCTCAACATAACTCTACCTCTCTCATTAATGTGTAGTCTCTTACTCCTCTTGCTTTCAATGTCACTGTTCACAGAAAACTTCTGGAAAGGATGGCAGAATCAGGCCTGGAGACATTACTGTCCAGTTTGGGTACAGCTCCCATTGCCACAGCCCCTGAGTGCTTCTTACTCAGGCGGAATAAGCAGAAGGAGCTCTACATGTCAGCTTTAGAGAAGAAAGGACCAGCTCAACTGGACACTTCCACATGGAATCTGCTGGCAAGCCAAAACTCCTGCTGTCAGCCAGGATTCCCTTGCATTTGGGATCTAAATCATTATGTCCATGAGTGCTGGGCAATGTAGAGCACCCACTTGCTGCTGAGCAAGTGGCTCAAAGTTAAAGCACTCAGTTCAGTGTTAGATATTCTCTTGCCTGGCCTCTCAATGAAGACTCCAGTATTTAAGAAATAGGCTTCATGGAAACAGGCACACATAACTGAAAATTCCTAACTGCTAGGAAGCTCTAGCTACTCCCTATCTGCCGAAAAGTCTGCAGGAGAGAGGGGAGGAAAGGCAAGTAAAATTTCTTGGCATTCTTCCCCTTAAATTACAAGAAAAGTAATTTAAAAAAGGAGAAGGGGGTGCTGGATATGCTTCAGTAAGCTGAATCCATGCTAGAAGAATATGGATGTGTATGTTTTTTGATGCAGGCAGGCCTGTGCCGCATAGATCATCTGGGAAAGCCTGGACAAGAGAGTGGAGGTGCAGCAGAGAGGGCTGGCACTTGGTCCAGTGACACTGGTCAAAGCAGCCAAGCAGTAGTTCTGTGCTCTCCATCCCCTGGGTTAGAGAGGTGGGATGGCAGAGGGCAATGGATGATGATACCCATGGAAGGTCTCTCAGAAAGGCACAAGACTGAGAGAAAGAGAAGGAGGTAAAGGAGAAGAGAAGATTCAAGAACTGGAAAAAGGCATCAGAGCTGTCAGAAAGGCCCGGAGTTTACTGGTTCTTTGGCTTGTCTGAGTGAAGGCAGCTTAAATTCCCAAAATACATTTCTACCTGAAGATGCCTAACAAGTTTAAGAAGTGCCTACAGCTGCTGATTAAGACAATGACCAGAAGTCACAATCACAAGTCTGTATCACTTATTTTCTTTAATAACTTCATAGTATAGAATCACATTATAGAATGGTGTGAGTTGGAAGGGACCTTAAAGATCATCTAGTTCCAACACCCCTGGCATTGGCAGGGACACTACCCACTGTATTAGGTTGCTCAAAGCCTCATCCAACCTGATCTTGAACATCTGCAAGGACGAGGCATTCATGACGTCTCCATGCAACCTGAGTCCTCATCACCTTCACATTAAAAAAATTCTCCCTAGTATCCAATTTAAATCTTCTCTCTTTCAGCTCAAAAACATTACCCCTTGTCCTGGCTCTGTACTCCCTGATAATGAATCCCTCCCGAGCTATTCTATATGCCCCGTTTAAGTACTGGAAGGCTGCAATAAGGTCTCCATAGAACCTTCTCTTCTATAGGCTAAATAAGCCCAAGTCTCGCAGCCTGTCCTCATATGGGAGGCGCTCCAGACCTCTGATCATCTTTGTAACCCTCCTCTGGACCTGCTCTAACAGATCCTTGTTGTTCCTGTGCTGATCTGTCCAGAACTGAATGTAGTACTTGGAGAAGCTTGTTGTCTCATGCCTTTTATTTGTTCCTGCCCAGTGCACCCCCCACCCCCAGTCAAATACACCTTGTTTTAATGCAGTGTAGTAGAGATCTACAGTGGCAGAGCTCAGAGCACTCATCAATGATTAGCAGAATTCATGCTTTGAAAGAAACACATAAGAGCAAGGAAAGTCTCAAATATGACCTACAGATCATTTCTGACTCCCACCTCCTACACCTGGAATTTTCCCTTCAAGTGTATCCAGACTAACTGGCTACATAGTAACTAGCTGTCTGGAAACAGAAAAGGTAGTACGTGGATTATCTTAGAGGAAGTAGATGTTGCAATTGGTTTACTAAGATTCTCCTGTTTCCTTGTTAATTTTAACAAATTAAAAAATAGTCATGTCTTCTGAAATTAAAAATACTGTCTTTTTTTCTAAGTGATCTGCAGTCAGAATAGCTTTTTCTAGTATTTCATTTAAAGCCAATTGTGTAACAGGGCTATATACATTAATTGTGTGATTAGAATACAAACTGACAGATCTACAACAGTAAAAAAGGATCGTAACACAGGCTTCTTGACAGCATAACATCTTGGACTCTGTATCCCATAATGCTCCTAAAACCCTAAATTTGCAGGTTATAGAATTAGTTTTGATGGACAGGAAAAAATACAAACCCTTTTTTGAAACATAAGACCATGGGAAAACATTAAAGGAACACTAGTAATACCTCTAATTTGTCTTCCTTAAAACGTTTATGCACAACTATAATTTGCATTCTCTATATTGCCATGGCCAGTACCAGGAACTGCACAGGAATTAATTTTTATTTTTAATCTCTTTCCAAGACACCATCAGATTGTTTTTGCCCCATACCTAAGGCATAGTAAACATGAGCACACCAGAAGTAGCAGCTCCTATCACATCTCTCGGAAGACTAACAGAGTTAATAAGCCTTCAGCTTCTCTATTATAATAATTACTTTAATACCTCTTTCATTTCTATCATATGGTAATATCTGCTTTAGTAAATATTAAATATATATGATATATGATAAAATATTTCATCATTTTAAAGTAGAATTTTCTCTCTAATTAGATTCTTGGCAGTCAGCTTCGGCTGACAGATAGTAATTCACAACCCAGTGACTGCGGGACCCAGGTGTTATGTGAGGTGAATAAAAGCAGGGTCCAGCCTTTAGCTGTCTAAGAAGTGTTGATGTGTCATGTAACTGCATTTTTAATGTGTGCTTCTTTTTAATTGAAATATAGTGGCAGTGTCAGTTCTCAGTCCTTATCATGATAAGGCAATTCCTTATTGCAGAGAGGTTGCTGGCACTCAGTCACACTTTGGATTTGACCAAGACTCTTTAATAACTGACATCCAGATCAGTTCATTCAGTGAAGACAAATGCTTTGGTTGAAATAAGACCTTACTTCAAAAGGCCAAACAAGCTCTGAATCCATTAAAAATGCTAGCGTTCTGCTGAATTTTCTTTCTTGATTTTCTTTTTTCTTTAATTTCTGTGTTTCTATCCTACATAAATTTGACAACCAAGATGCCTGGTTTGTAATGTGTCTGGTATCTCTGAGACTGAGAGTTGTCCCAGCCTAGGAAATCTTACACAAACAGCTGCTCCTCTGAGATCTCCAAATCCAATGCTGGATCCCCAAAAGCACTGAGCATCTCCTGCCAGATGCTCACAGTCCTCAATAAACATTTCCATTAAGGAAGACGATGTCAAAGGTGCCACCACCTCCTTTGGTCTGTCCGAGGCAGTTATCGTTTCGATTGGAATTCCCTAGTGTTTAGGAGCTTGTTTAAAATGCATTGGTCTCCCATCAAAACTTCATTCTGGATGCCTTATTTCAGGACCACTCAGTGAATTTTAGAGAGATCTATTCAGTAATAATACTAAAGCTGTTTAGCAAAACGCAGTGTTCTGCCAATCCTACTAGCCATTACATGGCACCTTTTGCAGGTAGAAATTTAGATAGCAAGGTGAACTGATTGCCCCAGATCCTACAAAAGTGGTAAGACTAAAAGGATCACATAAGAATGCAGGAAACAAGATAAACCTTGGACCTCAATGAGCCCTGTATAAAACTGACTTGTGGTCCAACTTCAAACTGGTATTTGCACAGCACTGTTCTAAGTCTGCAGCTGGAAGTTTACCTTGCAAAGCATATCATTTGCTCTTTGCTCCATTTTTTGTCTTGATGAGAAGATCCCTAGCACATTTGGAAATTCTAAGTTTCTTACTTTTTGAAGCAAATTAGCCAACCTACAGCTCTTGTGAGCCATAAAGACAAATACCCAGAATTCACAGATCAGTACACTAGCAAAGTTTGCTGAGTGACATGAACACATTTTGCTTTTTGAGATGTACACCAGCACAATAACAGAGCCTGGGTGCACATACAGAAGATACACACAATGAACAAGAATTTGCACTGGATATGAAGCTGGATATGGTCTCTAAACACTTGTTTATGCTGATGAAAGGCATTTCCAGCAGTAATGCTGAAATGCTCTTTACTTTGAGATGTCAATGGCTAAAATCTGACATGAAGCCAATAAATATAATAACAAAACAGAAAACCTATTACGAAGAAGTTATAAAGGCTATTTCAGTACCGCTGATTGCCTAGAACATGGGAAAATGGGAAAAAATAAGAATATGCAGCTCCCCATGCTTAAACCCAAAGTGGGGAGAAAATATTAGGAAAATAAAAATTGATACCTTGTGAATGATCACAGATGGTTTTTGCATGCCCCTATTCACTAGCTGTTTCTACTACTTTTCTGTGCAAGGCATTGGAGGAAAACAGATTATGATTTAATGGAAAGAGTACTGGGTTGAAACAAAGGCACAAAGGTGATCCTTTTGTTCCATCAAACAGCAGTCCTGCTCAGGGATTACCTAAGAAGAGATTCTGAGTATAAAGCTCCAGGATGGAGCCATGCATGGATAAGAGTCAAGGCCAGCCACTCTTATAGACAGAATACTCATTCTTGGTCCAAAACTGACTGTCCTTTCACTTCCTCACTGGGTTTAATGGTTTTTGTGAAACCAGTAACAAGAACAGATATTCTGGTTCAGGTCAAAGGTCAAATCCATCTGGTGTTCCATCTCCATTGTCAGGCACGCATAGATAAGGAGCGTAACAGCAGGCCAAACATACAGAACACTTCCTCCTAACACTATCTCGCTCTCTCACCACTTTCAGGTCACGGATTTCCTGATCCTGCTGTGGTTCCTCTTTTTAGCAATCCTCATGAAGACTTCTCTTCCAGGGAGTTGTCCAGCCTCCCTCAGAGTACGAAGTACTCAGAGAAAGATGAGCATCTGCAAGCTCCTCAAGTTTAGAGCCTACTTCAGCAAGGAGATCCACAGATCTTACATTACATGAAGTACTTTTTTTGGTATATGGTTTCACTAGTTTCATAGGATGGCCTCTAGTTCTTTCATTGGGAATGAAAAATGAACAGTCAATCCCTAGCTACTTGTTCTTTGTCAGTCATGAGTTTGTAGACCCAGTATTGTCTCAGCAATTATACCAGACAGAATTTAATGTCCTGAAACATTAAGGGAGAAGGCTGATCTGTTGCACTAAATTTGGGCAACTGGACAGTGGATTTCAGAAGTATTACATTAGCTTTTAGGATAGATTTCATTTATTTACACACTCATTCATGTGAAGGAGGGAAGCTATTTTCTTGCTTCAGAGTATGTCAGAAGAAATAAGCACAGCCAGACTTACAAAGGAAAAAATGGAAGTGAATGGAGGGATATCCAGGGGGAGGGAGATTTTAAGGTGCTCAAGTGTGACACAGAAACATATCTGCCTAGATTAGATACATATCAGGCTCACATACACACACACAGAGATGCATGGGCAACACAACATCTACAAACACTGTTGTGAGCTGGAGGAAACGAGAAAAGAGAAAAGTGTGTTCTGAAACCCAGGCAAGCCAGCTTAGTGGGTGGGCATGCTGCATAACAGATCAAAGAGGGGCAGGAGAGAAAATGACTATCAGTGCCATATGCTTATCAGGTTTTGCTGTTCTGCTTTATACTGTATTCATTTAATCTTTCCCTTCTGCAAGTCTCACTTTACTTGGATGCACCTTTCACAGGTGGTATTTGTTATCCCATCTGTAATGGCATCTGAACCAAAAGGCAGGGGAGACAACCACACAGACAATATGTCTGTGCACAATGAGCTAGGAAAATCTCCAGTGGTGGGCCAGTACTGCTGGTCAGAGCCAGCAGTATCCTCAAAGCCATGGAGGAGAAGAGTCGAAGTGAACTGTAAGCTCTTTCTGTTGCAGCAGTGGACTGCCTACAGAGAATCCTTAAGCCATGAACCCAAATAGAAGTCCAACCACCACAATGCCTGTGAGATGTTCAGAGCTGGCAATATGGGAGAGGAAGAAAAACAGAGAAGAATTTGCCTTGTTTCTAATAAGAAATGCCAAGTAATTCCACGGCAATTTCTAGGAAGCTCTTGCATGCATCTTCCCAACCACAGCCACCAAGCAAAGCAAGGTGCTGAACATGTCCCTGTATTTCCCCTTACTTCATATCCCTCCCGGCTGGGGATGTGAACCACAGGGCTTCTCTACTCTGATGCACAGGTTCTCTCTTCTTGGTAACAATCTTAATTTTTCCTCTTTCCTTTTCTCTTTTCCTTGCATTCTGTTCCAACCTGACTTTTTCAGGTTAGATTACCTGCCTCTTTTTCAAAACTTGCGTACTCCTGATCAGGTCAGGTAATACGATACAGGATGCTTTGGCACCCTGTCTCTTGTGAGTTGTCTTGCTTGGTCAACTCTGTGGCTGAGGGAATCCTTACTTTTAAGTTTCAAGAGACCGTTTATTTTGGTTTTGCTCCATGTGGAGTTATCTGTTCAGCTTTGGTGTTAAAGATCAGGCTGGGTTTTCCCTGCTAGAACAACATGCTCTCACATAGCTTTAGGTAGTAGAAAGAGATTCTGTGTCTACAATATTATTTCTCTGTTCCAGAACCAGATCAAAACTCTAAGTCAGATGACACATTTCTCACAGCACAGTTTGCCCTAAACATCTCCCTGAGCCTTAGTCAGATGAATAGTTTTTATTCCTGCTACAATGTGACTTCCTTAGGGAGATATCCTACTTGACGCAAAAGTGTGCAACAGCATCCAAATCTTTCCAGAAAGCCTCAGTAGCAAGCATATACTAGGGTGAAAAAGTTAAAGAGATATCACCACGTTATTTATTTTTAAACACTTTTTTCCTCACCAGAAAGTAAGGGCATGATTCTCTCCCTAAGAAACAAGGAATGCTTGAACATTGTTCACACAGCAGAGGCAATATGAACTATGCTTTTCTATCCAATTCCCCTCACTCCCACCTGGCTCTAGCATTTCCCCAGAGGAAGAGCTGGCAGAAAATTCTGGCTGCTTCCTTGAGTTTAATTTAATTTCAGAAGTCCAAACATCAAAAACCTGAATCAACCCTAGTTCTAGTATCCTCACCTTTCCTATTTTCTAACAGAATAACTCATGTGCTGGGCACTCTTGTAATCCAGCATGCAGAAGGTCAGGCAGTGCTGGAGGGCAAAAGCAAAGTGAAAAACAGTATTTCCTAAACTAAGCATACTTCTCTGTCATGCAGCGAGCATAGAATCCTTTAGATTAAGTTATTTTATCTTCAGCCACACTGTTAGACCAGAAGGATGTAACACGTATGTGCAATGAGCCAAGGGCATCTGGGATTTAACTGCAAGATGCAATGCTGACTTCATTTCTCCACTTTTGCCTTGGCTGGTTCACACAAAGGTAAAGTATAGAATCTGGCTTTTTTGTATAATATTTAGGTACTAGCTTTTCATGATCATACAATGGGAAAATTCTTCCCACTCCTCCTGCCTCTCTGTCTTCTTCCCGAATCCTCTGTTCTCTGCCGTGTTCCTATTCCTTCCTTATATCTGTACATTCTTTCTGCTTCTCCCATTCTTCCTTGAAGCACTTCCGATAACTAAACTCCCTTAATCTTTCAATTTTCACCTTCCTGGTTTGTTCTATCCTTTTAAAGGATAGAAGAATTAAGGCTGATATTTCGCATGTGTGTGTGAGACCACTAGTATTCAGAGAGAACATCTGCTACATAATGGTGGGATGAGGCCAGTTTCTGTATTATCAATTCAGACTGCCTGCAGAATCGGATTGATGTCATTGCACAGGGTCACACACATAAGGCTTTCTTTACCACTATGAGTAGTTGAAATTTACTTTAAAAATAGATAAAATATACCTTCTGCAGAACCTTAGTATATGATTCGTGCTATCATAGTATTGGGTCAAGAATTTGACCACACTACTGGAAACTATTAGCCACCTTGTGACCATCTGAAAATGCTGCTGTTAATGGCTAAGTTAAAAGCAGCTCTCAGTTTTGTTCTGCGATTGTCCACAGTTGGATGTTTCTAAAGCATGCCTGAAGGGCTTGAAAATGGGGTCTCTTCTACAGTATGTACCTGTGCTGGAAGATTTTGGAGTTGGAGAAGATTTGGAAGATATATTGATGATGCAGCTTTTGATGGAGAAGTGGGCAAATGGCTCTTTGGGCGGGAGGAGGGCAGAAGCTGTTCAGCTGGGGAATGCGCTAGGAGCACTAGAGTGGGAATGAGAGAAGGAGGGGTAGGGTGGGTGCAAGGAGTTACTGCTCTGTCTGAATGGAGCTTGTTTTTTGCTGTTATCAGAGGGATAGTCTCCCTCAGCCTCCTGGTATGGAGAGGCACTTCACCTTCCTGTCCCTGCTGAAGGTGCACAATAGTAGAAACTACTTACCTGATAACTGCTGCACTGAAGGCTGGTCATGTGTGCTTAACAACTGTGCCTGAATGGTTTCTACTACCCTCTTAAAACGACGGCTTGGACCTGTGAAGAGAGAAGAAGCAGGAATGGCTGTGAGAGAAGCGGGAGTGAAATCCTTATACAACACAAGCTGGACAGGAAGGATCACAAGTACCTTCCCAGAAGCCTTGTTCCCACGAGTGTACTGACAGTGTACTCTTCAGTCAAAGGCATGACATTGAGGAACTAGTATGCAATCCTCCAGCTACAGAGACTGAGGTGTGCTGGACTTAACAGGAGAAAGGATGGCTTATGGGCTCCTTTTGGAAATACAGGAAAAACTTTGTTTTCACCCCTGCGAGGGCCATGTGGCCAACCAGAAGAAAAGAGTGTGTTTCACTCAGAAGGATGAAACCAGTGGCTTCACGGTGCCCAGCTGAGACACTGAGACCTCAGAGTGAAAACAAGGAGATAGTACAGAGAGATACTTCAAATCTGATGCACCGAGCAGCCATTTTAGCACTAATCATGGTGGTGGCAACTTCACCTCCTTATGAATCTTTTTCCTTCCGAGCATTTCCATCACACCATTTTGCCTCCCAATATCCTCTTTGGTCCTGTCTGAATTTCCCCCTGAGGTCAAGATAGTTATATTCTTTCATCTGGCTTGCACCCCTTTTACAGCTTTGCTATGGTTACCTGATAAAAGTGTGAAAGTGACAGAATAGATCCCATTCTCCTTCTGTGCCTCTCCCCCTTCTGTGTATGTTATGTCCACCTGGAACTTCACTGGCTTCTGGAAGACAGCAGGACCTCCTGTGGACTTATATTCTGCACGGAAACTTGTCTGTGAGATGACACTGTGACTGAGGCTTGGAATCTGAAACAGGTCAGTAGAAGGAGATAGTAGAACCAGAGCAAAAGGAAACAAAATTGCAAAATTCGATTTAGAACAATACACATTTCCAGAGTTGGTAATATTTGCTGGATTTGCTTCTGGATTTAGTTTTGTAATGTACAAACTGTTCTTGTGAAATTGGTAAAGAGTGTAGGTTGCTTGGCACTGCAGAAGAGTACACTGCTCCTTACAGACTGATCTGAATTTAAAGGTTGCATATCAGTGGAATACTCAGTGTGCTTATGAATTTACACATGATGCACAACTTCATACATTCAGTCTTTCTTTTCCTACTCATCTACCAGTTTTGAGAAATGCCTTTTGCTGAGTGAAAACTGGTATTAAAGCGCAGAACATTCCGTGAGATATAAGACTGGATATAAAACCCACACGCACAGCCTTCTCTGATGTCATAGCTGATACTGTTTTCAGTGGGAAAACTGAAGTCCTTTCCAACCTCAATTGTTTGCTGATTCTAGGATATCAAATAGATATCACAACACAGAGCAGACACATAGACAAGTGCCTGGGATACCTACAGGGAAAGCATGACTGCAAATAACTTAACCAAACCACAATTCCTATCAATATGTAAAAGAACTTTGAGAAGATTTCTGGTATCATCCAATACCTGCATCTTCAGACCTGTGGTAAAATTTCATAGCTGCCTAATTTTGAATTGGTTACCATTCACAGTTCCTGCCAAAACATAACATACTCACTTTCTATTTATAGCTTCACAAAAGACCAAATAAAAAAGAAAATCACTTGGAAATCTGGCCTCTAATTAGGGAGGAAAAATGAGGATGAGTTTTTTGAAAAGCTGACCTTAAGGACTTAGCAGGTTGTTACAATGTATTTAACAATGCATCCAGTCACTAAACGAAATTACCCTTCTTTCAGCCAGACAGTGTTGAAGAGGAGATTTATAGCAACAAATACAGATGTGAGACAGGATTTTTGTCTGACTAAAGTGGCAGAGCACATACTGAGCAGAGGGAGATCCAATCTAATGCCCAGATGGTGACTGCAAGGTTAATTTGACAAAGCAGCAAACCACTGTTTTGATACCTTAATACTACAAGAGCACTGTCCAACTGCAGTGACATTCCACACAACCTGCACACCCTGCCAAAAAGGCTGAAATCTTTTCCCACCTCAGAGAGCATTACATACAGTTAGAAATTCAGTCAGAGTCTAGTGGAGGCCTGAACCAACAGGGCACATAAATTAAATCCACAGAGGATACATTTGAAGGAGCAGAGACATTGCCCAATAACGTGGCAAAAGGAGACCTGGAACTAACCAGTGAGCAATGCCTCTAAGAGGCAGCTGGGGTGACTTACCGAGAGGAAAGCATGAACAATATCAGCCTTAATGGAGCTTAGTGGTTTGTCCTTAATGACCACAAAAATCTGTTCTTCTTTCTCCAGGTTGATGAAGTTACCGAACCAGGATTTTTTGGCAAGCCTGATGTGATGAAAAGGAGGAGATGGTTAAAAATATTGAGCACCATTTCTTACTAGAAAAAATATAAAAAACACATAAGGAAGTTTTGGTAACACTCTAGATGTGGTATTATTACTAATAGTAAGTGGAAAACATTGCCAGAGAACATCCAGAACAACATTTCACTTAGTGCAGTCTGTTAAAATGATGGACCACACAGTGTTAGCCTAGCAGTATGTGTGACAAAAAATGACATGTTAGAAGCAACATTAATTTTTCTGACTGAGCCAATGCACCAACTAATACTGTATATATAAAATACATATAAGCCAGGAGACACATTTCTGGTTTGTCATCAAGGAGCTCTCATTTTCTTGTTACAATATGTGGATGCTGGTAACACAGGAATTTAAGTTTCTTCCCACTCTATTTCAACCTCTTTGATGTTCCAGGATTTGGAAAATTCCTTTTCTGAAAGTGTCCTGTTGATCTGACTGTACAATCACAGGATCTCGCTTTTTAAAGCAAATTGTAGGTTTCACTGGACCTCCAACCTGTCAGTGAGTGAAATCCACTCCTACGCAGAGGGCCTGGACAAAGCCTGTCCCAGTCCTTAGTCCCATTCGGGGTGTCTATATAATCAGTGAACTCTGGTTATCCTATAAAGGAATGAATTTTCTGTATGAAGACAGGAAGTATCTACACAATGCAAAACACACTTCAGTCTTTCCACTGACAGCAATCCAACTTTCAGTTTCTTTCAGCATCAGATGATGGTTTGATCATAAAATGAAGTTGCTGTGTTTTCACATTTATCAGCAAATATTTGATCTTGCTTATTGTTTCACCATCTTAATACACTTTTTGACATTCCCTTTTAAGTTAAACAGGCTAAGGGAAAAATGGAGGACATGAGTGTTATTGGAGGGTACTACCCAGTAGTTGGAGTATGTAGCACCTCTGACAGGTGTGGTTTTGATGCTGTCAGCCATGAGGCTGCTAAAGAATTGCTGGACCAACCTAAACCCAGGGAATACTCCACTGAAATCAGCTGTATTTTAGTAGGGAAGAATTTAGTACGAAAATGTCAAAAAATAGAAAGACCTGCCACTGAGAGACTGCAGGTTTTTTCTTCTACAGTACACTTTATAATGCCACTACAAATCCAGTTTGCGGTATGGCAAGCAATAGTCTTTCACTCGTTTGGGCAGACATTCACCACTCAATGGAAGAAGACAACCTCTCCAGACAATGAAAGCCATCTGCAAAAAGGATTACTGTACATCAGCTTTCCAGCAAAGCACTAACATCTGGAGAGAGTTATTAGTAGATTCACTTTCCACAGAAAACGCAGACTGAGGCAGAATGAGGAAAGGCAGAGACGAGGAGAAAGAGCAGCAAACTAGGAAACTAATTTGAAGTCTAGATTTTCAGAATAAAGAACAATGCTTGACTTCAGCATCATCCAGCAATTTGCACTCATTGTTCATTCCAGAGTGCTCCACGGATCATACAACTGTCATGTCACTGCCCATTTAATGCACACAGTACAAAACCCACAACTGGAAGATAGCACAGCTGTGCAAATAATCATTTGCTTCTACCTACTGCAGGCAACCAAAAATAAGAGTACAGAAAAATTCACTTGCAATTTGGTAAACCAGTGCCCCCCACCCAATTAAAGTAGGCTGGAAAACTGCCACTCCCTAAAATATTCATAGGCAGCTATAACTAAGCCAGTGAGCCAGAGATCAGCACAGGGAGCAGTAAAGAGAAAGGGCTTCTCATTTAAACGGGTCATTAAGGAGCCGGGGTTAAAGTGTGAAAGGAAATTACATACTAATTAGCTCATGTGTCTCACACACATCATAACAACTCCGCAAGCCCCTGGAGAGCTGGGGCAATAGCTCCCTGCATGTAAAGGGTCTATGCTCATTAGTAAATTAGCACCTGGTTATCCATCTAAAACGGCTTGTTGTCTCAGGCTTCTAAGTATCATAATCTGAACCAGGGCCGTCTATATGGACTCCAGAGGCCCAATGTATGTCATGCATGGAAGCTTGGCCTGGAAAAAGTGTGCTTATTCAGCTGCATGTCTGCCATGTTAAAAGATGGCTTTTCATTTTTGTATTTTCATTAATGGTTGTGTTGGTCCTTCATTTACAGACCTCAACAATGACTGGTTAAAAGGGCCATGAAGCATAGGGAGTTTTTCTCCTGTTCAGCTTGCAAACTTGGCCTGGAGTCTCTGGAATCCAGCTAGGCTCTTGTCTTCAGCAAAGTCACTACCAGTAACACCAACTCCAGAAGATTCAATGATAGGCTGGGCTGCACTCCAGCTTGTATATCACTGGAAGTCATTAAATAATTTTGCTGTTGTCACTTAAGATGGAATAGATACCAGTGGACTTTCCTGTTTCTGGAATGAACAGAATCAAGACATAGCACACATGCTATGTTTCCCTTGGAAATCAGCAGAACTAGTTGCAGTCACACTCGCAGGGAACAGGCCTGAAGAAGAGGAAGCAGCTTTGGACTAAAACAACACAATTAAGGCTTCCTTCCTCTTAGAGGGTGTTAAGTGCTACTAACTTGGTTTAAAATGGGTATGAATCATGGATCCTCAGCATCCTGAATGAGATCCTCTACCACCTCACAAGATCAGGCAGCAATGAAAACTGTACTAAAATTAACAATCTTCTCTTTTCGTGATAAACCTCCTAAGGGGGAGGGAGATATCTGTAGGAGGCTGGGTATGCAGATTACTCTAGGGAATCAAATCAGATGTCCAGCAAATAGATAAGCATGAAAATGGAAGATCGTGCTTTACTACTTCACACCAAGTTTCTAACTGCTATCATGTTGCTCCTCTTCCTACTTTTGGAGCATCTGACTCCAACAGTGGGACTTCTGAACAGCCCCACTGTCTTCCCTATTTGTCCCTGAGTGCATGGATCTGTAAACTCCATAGGATTACCTGCTTGGCATAAATAACAGCATTTCTCCTCAAGCAAATGCAGCTTTTCAGGTTTAAAGCAGCTGAAGCTATGTCTCTTTAAATGTCAACCCTAACACATTTTCTAGAACTTTGTCATACGAGAAAGAATAACATCACTCAGACATGTCAAAGCATACTACCTCATCATCATGCTTGTTAATTGAATGGCAGTTGTTATAGAATGCTGTACCAGAACAAGAACCTGTATTTTTATTATTCAGCCCATGAGGTCAATACAGATTTTGATAAGGATTTCTTATTTCTTAAAGAAAGGAAGAAAATACTAGAAAAAAAATAAGGCCTGTGGAAGTGGGCACTGAGCAACAAGACCATCTACTGTTAAAATAGAATCCAGTTCATTATTTTTTATGACTCCTATTATGTTTACTGCAGGGTGCAGTCCAATTGAACTCATTAATTTGGCAATTACACAGAAAAAGAAAAAAAGGGCCTTAGGGTTTGACATGCATCCAAACTGCCTCAAATGACAGGCAGTACTTCTCTATACCGGGAGAGGGAGAGGGAGAGGGAGAGGGAGAGGGAGAGGGAGAGGGAGAGGGAGAGGGAGAGGGAGAGGGAGAGGGAGAGGGAGAGGGAGAGGGAGAGGGAAGGGAAGGGAAGGGAAGGGAAGGGAAGGGAAGGGAAGGGAAGGGAAGGGAAGGGAAGGGAAGGGAAGGGAAGGGAAGGGAAGGGAAGGGAAGGGAAGGGAAGGGAAGGGAAGGGAAGGGAAGGGAAGGGAAGGGAAGGGAAGGGAAGGGAAGGGAAGGGAAGGGAAGGGAAGGGAAGGGAAGGGAAGGGAAGGGAAGGGAAGGGAAGGGAAGGGAAGGGAAGGGAAGGGAAGGGAAGGGAAGGGAAGGGAAGGGAAGGGAAGGGAAGGGAAGGGAAGGGAAAGGATTTAATTCTCAAGTTTGTCTGCTTCGGCAGCCTCAAAACATTTGAGATGAGATCACCATATATTTCTTTGATAAAGCCTTCATCCTTCCACAGTGCTAGGTATAGAGCACCCATCTTATACCCGATCAATGGCATCTCTGGGAAAAGTTGTTAAGGCAATACTATTGTCATCAGTTACAAAACTTTGGGCCTAGAATTTCCACCTTCGACTCATGAATATTTTACACAGGTATCTTGACAAAAGGCCAAATTGCCTTGGTTGGCACGGTATGTCTATGGGCATTGGGTGCACAAACACAAGCTGTGAAAATAAAAAGGAATAATTTGGCATCTGTTGCATACATTAGGAAGTGTTTGGAGCAGCATTCTCTGGCAGGGGCTTCCAAACCTGCCATGCAGTGACGCACATTTGTGTAGTGAAATGGTTGAAATGTACACTGACTTTCAGGAATTAGTCTGGTGAATGCAAAATAACTTTTGCATGTTCCAATGCTGCTTCTCAGAATTAACAGTGTGTTTACTATTGCAGATAAAGATTCCTCTGAATTATCTTAGAGGCTTCTGCATGTTATTCTGAGGATGCAAACTCTACTGTACTAAGAGGAACACTTTTTAGTATATAGTTAGTGCCAGCACAAGCCATTGATTACCACTTTCTCTCCCCAAGAATGATCTGCTTGACAAACAAATGAAAGAAGAGAAAAGGAACATGTTATAAACCTAGTAAATTCAGCAAGCCATGAGAAAGTGAGGTGGTTACTGGGACACTGTTTTATCACCTGCTGACCCCACTGCCATTACTGAGGTGTATATTTTATCCAGGATCTTTAGTAGAAGAATCATTTCACATCTCTATCCCACTCACAGGAGAAGAGGTTAGAGTCATACTGATCCAGAACAGGAATACTGTCATCCTGTGACATTCAGACAAGGAAAAGACATTGGTATATGGTGGAAAAAAGTAGTGTACTGCCAAATTACTTACTCTGGGGATGATTCCGGGGTTAAATTTGACATCTCCTCTGGTGTAGGTACTGCCCATGCACGCACAGCCAAAGAGAGGGAGGGAGAAAAAAATTGATGATTCAGTATACCTTCCACTTCCATACCAGTGAAAAAAATCTGGCATTATGCTCTCTTGCATTTGCCCACTGCCTCTGCAGACTAGTTCCAACATCTGAACATTGGTCATACGTCTCTAGATCACTGTATCTAATCAAGTGCTGCATTTGAAGGCTTCAGAAGGACAATTTCAGCCTATTGCCACTGGCTATCTTTTTTTTCCAGCAGAAGGCTCAGCCTGTGGCTACAGAGACGGAGCAGAGTACAGCCACAGGGAAAATGGCAGAGCTCTTGGTTCACTGACAAAATGAGTGGAAAACCTAAAGATAAAATTCTCTTGTGTTCTCAGAGTCACAACAGAGCTAGTAAAAGCTGTATGGCTCGAGTGCGAAGAGGGCTCAGGAGATGGTGTTGGCACGACACAGCCTGCTCCCATGTGCCTTGAGTTAGGGCTGACTGATGCTATTGCTCTCATTTTAAATACCAATATTCAGTCCTCAGTACATTAAATTTGCAGAGCCACAGACAGGTATCAACCTGCGGCTGAATGGCTCTCCAGGTTAGAAACACTCTGTACATCTGGGTGAGTACTCACCTTGCAATTTCCGGCGATGGAAACGAGGAGACCCCAGGAAACTATTCTTGATTGAGTTGAGCCGTGTCCTCCATGGCATTCCTCCAATGCTGGGGCTGGATGGTGGTGTTGGGTTGGGTGTGCCTGCTGGGCTCTCCTTTGGCGTATGGACAGGTGTCCCCTTAGGGGTAGGGAGGGGACTTCCCCTTGGAGAGGGGTGAGGGGTGACCTGTATGATGGGGATAGATTTGGTGCTTGGGTCAGTACTAGAAGGGAGCAATCTAACAGGAGACATAGGGTTGATCTGCACTTTAGGAACAGCCAGCTGTGGGTTAAAGCTGGCAGCAGGTGAGCGGCCCTGAGCATTCTGCACAGGGATGTTCTGGGAAGAGGGGGCGCTGGTATTGCTGGTAGGGAGTGGGTTGGATTTAGTAGACTGGAGTGGTTTTTCGGCCAATTTGCTCTTGGATGGCAAAGTCTGCGTCTTTGGGTTGGGCTGAAGTGCTGGCTTTGGTTGGAGTACATGTCCAGGCCTGGAGGCGTTCCTACAAGCATCAGGGTCCAAGGAGACTTGGGGTCGGGGAGAGAAAGGGAGGTCGGAGGTCTGAGGGGGGATGAAGAACTTTCTGATAGGCTACGAGACAGACACAGAGTGTCCATGCACATCAAACCAGTGAAATACGCATAGAGCGGGCGAGCAGAGAAAGGAAAGTCAGAAAAAAATCCATCCAAGTCACAAAAATGCACCATGTCACAAGGAGACACAAGTGATGGAGGTGAAGGGGCAGTCGGGGGGAGAGATTTTGCAAAGAAACAAAAACGAACAAACAAACAAAAAAACAAAAAAAGACATGCAGTTAGCTGGGAACACGGCATAATCAACAACAGCAGCAGCGGCAGCAGCAAGAACAACAGTGTCATAACAGGCTTCATCATATTAACCAACCACAGAAAGAAAAAATAAAACCAAAAAAAAAGTAAAAAAACCCAACCAAAACGAAGGAAAGTAACTAAGAAAAAAGAAGAGAGAAATGCCGTCTCTCTGGGATTGTTCTGATTGCCCTGCAGTGAGAGAAGCACGATGCTGTAGGGAAGTGAGGAAGGGGAAGAAGAACCACTCAAACCACAGACAAATTGAGATGTGCCAAGAATGGGACCACCTCTCTCAGCTCCAAGTGCCCATATGCAAATCCAGCAGAGAGATGAAATTCAAAACAGGTGTGTGATACGTACAGAGTGGTAGGTGATACACACAGGTTACTGCACACACCAGTCAGAACCTCTTTCCTTCCTCTTTACCCCTGACTCTGGCTAATGTGCCCTCGTCTTGCAGGCACCCTTTGTGGAAAGAGGGAGAAAATGGAGAGAGATGCCATGTGGGCATCCATTCTCTTCCTGTGGCTTGCAAGGTTAAGCTGCTCAGCATTCACTTGGAGGCTTCTAAGCACACACCATCACAATAAAAAACAGGAACTCAGGCTGGTGTTTGATTTTTAAAGAGCTACAGTAAAAACTTCAGAGAGGCCTGGCAAATTTGTTTATCTGGGAAGAGATGATACTTCCCATCAGACTTTATGCCTCTCGCACAACATCCCTCATCACATCGAAGGACAGCTTGTTAATTGGAATTTCTGTCATAAAGTCACAGCAATATTTGCCATTAAGTCCCAGTTCTAGAGAGGCGTGGGGTGAACCATTATTTTGTAAGATATAGTTTAAAAAGAAAAAGATAACCAAAGCTCATAATCCACCACTGCATTATCAAAATGGGATTATGATTTTTCTTTTCCCAAACAAAAACATTTACACGTTAGAGGCATTTTGGGAAACCATCCATATGTCAACAGCAAACAGCCATACAGAGACTTGGGGGGACAGAAGTCTGTTAAAGGGATATTAGCAAGCTCAAAATCCCATTTAAAACAAAATGAATATTCTGACAAAACACTGCTTATAACACCTGGAAGAACTGTAAAAATAGAAATCACTACTCAAGATCTTTAGTTTTGGTCTGCACTCAGATTCTGATTTCAGAAACTTATGGTCTCCTGTAAATTATTTATCACCATTGTTATTATACATTCTTAATGCGTAAAAGCTGTAATCAAGCACTGTCCAGACATACCATGTGCAGATAACCATGCCTCATATCTCAGTCCCAGCTAAGCACACTCACTAATTAGTTTACTTTCTGGGTTTGATGGATTAGCCCAATGTTGCCTATTTAAAAAAATGCAGAAATGTATTTAAGACTTAATTCCTAAAAGTGTTTGCATAAAAATTTTGTTATTACTTTGAAGAGCTTAGGGTTAAGCCAACAAAATGAAAAGAAAATCACTGCATCAAACTATTTGTTTTATTATTAGGATGGTAAATTTAAGCTAAAGTTCATGATGTTGGTAAATTCTGATCACAAATGAGAAAGGAAGGGAAAAAGATGAGGAAAGTGGCTAATTTATGAAGTTACTATCAGCATCTGACTATTAACCATTTACAAATGACAACAATGCATAAGAGTCAAAGACTGTTCCTTCCAATTTTTGTATCTTCTGTGTGTATGACAGTTTGTGAAACAAATTTGAAAGAAAGTCAAGTTCAACTCCTACTTAAGCCATTAAGAATCTGAAGGGTAATGAAGAATCTTAATTACTGCTTTTTTAATAATGAAATAAAGAACAATATTAGGTCCATATTTCAGCTGGTGCAATGGAGAACACCATTATCAAGATGATGGGCATTTATCATAGCCAGCAGGACTAGGGAAGCAATTGTTGCCTGGTACTCTGCAGTGGTGAAGCTGCTTTCCAAGTCTCTCTGCCTCACTTCATAGGAAAAGTGTTCCAGACCTTTGATCATTTTAGTGGCCCTCCTCTGGACTTGTTCAACAGGTCTATGTCCCTCCTGTGACAAGGGTCCAGTGCTGGACTCAGTGTTCTGGTGTGGTCTCACCAGAGCAGAGTAGAGGAGCAGAATCACCTCCCTCAAACTACTGGCCACACTTATTTTGATGCAGCTCAGTATACGGTTGGCCTTCTGGGCTGCAATGCACATTGCCTGCACATGTCCAGCTTCTCATCCACCAGGACCCCAGGTCCTTCTCCGTAGGGCTACCCTCAATCGTTTCAGCCCCCCTAGCCTGTATTGATACTGAAGGTTGCCTTGACCCAGGTGCAGGACATTTCACTTTGCTTTGTTGAGCCTCATGAGGTTTTCACAAGCCCAATTTTCCAGCTTGTCAAGGTTCTTCTGGATGGTAGCCTGTCCTTCAGGGGTGTTAACCTCATTTCTCAGCTTTGGTGTCATAACCTGGACTGCCACAGCCCTACAGGCTTCTTGATGAGGTCTAGACTTTTATAAGGGCTGTAATCTTGAAGTGACTAAGCTAACACTTAGGAATACTTATTTTTGTTCTTAAATAAGTTACTAAGGAGAGGGATGTCTCTGTCATTGCACTTAGAAACTGCAATAACTTTGCAACAGATGTACTACCAAGCATATTGTGTACTAGGTGAGTATCAGTATTAGTTGAGCAATGGTATTCAGTTGACTGCATACTGAATAGGACCACGTGAATGTATGCAGTAATACTTACAGGAGTTTGAGCGTTCTTTTCTCATCTTAATCAGTCAACTTCTTAGTTTCCTTTTAAATATGTTAGCCTTCAAATTTTTATAATTTATTTTCTCTGACTTTCTAATACAGGCTGTTCTGAAGCAAAGAGAATCAAGCTGGTTGTAACTGGCACAGTTTGGTACTCTGCTGTGACCTGACTGAAGGTAGCTGTGAAATGATTTCTGATATTTGGTCTGAAACCACACTGCACACAGACCTCAGCTGGATATAGCAGTGCTTAGTCATAGCAGCATTATTCTATGTGCTTATGGTACTGAAAAAGGGCAGAGAGGTGGTACAATCCCTGCTAACAGTGTAGAGAAAGTATGAGATATTATCTGCTTGCATTTTTAAATAACATTTCCCTCAACACCCATGAAAATTTACAAGCTGCCAAGGAAAAACAAAACATCCCAGCTAAGAGCTACAGCTTTGCAGCAACAGATGTTGAAAAGCACCAAGCATGTGTGTGAGTGAGTTGGACCAACAGATCTTAAAGGAACACCACTTACCCTTGGGCTGCTGAGAGGACTGGTGGAGAGCCCAGATGATGCTCCGCTGATTGATCGAGACCTGAATGGACACAATAAGGAAAACAGCCCTCAGAAAACTTAGACAAGTAATAACGCTGAACACCAGCCACTGCAGGCACAGGCATGAAGTGAGGAGGAGGAGGAGGAGGGAGGCTGTCTCTGGAAAAGCATATGACTCTCCTTCCACTACTGTCATGCTTTTCAGCTGCCCCACCCTCAAAACAAAGAAATGCTCTTGCTCAGGGAGGATATCCATTTTCATTAAGGGAGCTGCTACCTTCTTTTTGGTCATTAAGCACATAGAATCTACTATGTCTGACCTGTGCAAGCAGAACTGCTGAATTCTAAAAGGACTATCAAGACATTCATGTTGGTAGAGAGAATACTCTTCTGCACAGTGCTAGTAGACACAGAACGAGATGTTCTCTGTCACAAGCAACACAGAAAAACACCATATGTACAAGGCAGAGGTAGGGGATTCTTCCAGATACTAAGAAAAAAGACAAGCCTCCACCACCCAAGCACACAATCATTTCCTAAGTGATGACTTCCCACTGAAATCAAACCTCACGTTGGCTTAACCCTTTCCAGCTTCTCATTGATAGATGTCACATCTCTGCTCTCCAGCAATATTACTGGCTCTTGCATTAAACAAGCCAGGTCTTGTTTATGGATAACAAGTTCTGTTGTTGTTGATGACGTTACTAATATCAAGATAAAAGCCTACATTCCCTCAGAAAGAGGCCAGCAAAGGGAGAACAAACTGTCCTTCTATTTGCTGACAAGGTCACCTACACTGTAATGCTTTTATGCTCTCCAATAAAGGCCACCTATGAAAAATGTCAGCTGTAGAAAACAAAGCATACAAATGTGCTATGCTAAACATGCTGAAGGGGCAGACAGGCCAAATACACAAATATTTAATCCGGGGGGGGGTGCTGCCCAGCTGGAAGAGAAAATGTGACTGTAAATGAGTAAGTCCCAGATGCAGCTCCTTTCTATCCTTTTAAACAGAAAGAAAGTTGTCTTGTAGACTGGAACATCTTGTAGGAGAGGACTGGGCTAAGAACCTAGCTGCTCAACAACCACCAAGCAACATGTCAATATAGCAAACCTACCAATGTTACACATATATTAAGAACAACAAAAGCCATTACTTGCCTTCAGGTAACAAACATGAAAAGGTAAAATTCTGTAGATGCTTGGAAAACAGAGTGCATGTGTGCATGTGTATCCATTCGTGTCTATGAGTGTGTGTGTACACATATATATTTAAAATTTATATAGGTCAGGTAATTAATGTCAACTTACACAAGAGATTATAAAACAAAGTTAGACCATGAACTGTCAAGTTTACTCTTTTCTATTATTACAGAAAAACAAAATAAAATAAAATAATCAGTTTCTAAAATGTTCTCCCAGAAATATATTACTTAATAAATTCAAGTGGTAGAATTAACAAAAAAATATATGAACTGCAAAAGAGCAAATATTTTCAAGGAAAAAGTAAGATACAACTCAACACAAAGACAGTTTCTGTTTTCTCTATTTGTATCCTCTGTAGAAACTACTGATAAATAGTTTTCTTTGGACAAACTGCAGTTTGCCCATCATTGTAAGTAGGTGAAACCCAGAGGACCAGTCTCAGCATTCTTTTTTTTGCTAGATTTAATCTAAATCTGCACCATAAAATTTGGGGACATTCATTCTATGCAGAAACTCCCCACTTATATTTTTCCTTGTATCCTCCTGCAGACTGCCCATCACAGTACAGCAGTCAAAAACTAGCTCAGTCTTGCCATTCTTTTGAACAAGATTAAACATAATTTGTGCCATCACGTTCTGAGACACTCATAAAGGTTTATGTAAAGTAATTTTAAAGGGAGAGCCATCTGTTCCACTTTTGAAAGGCTATTTTATGTGTCTCTCCTATAACTGAAGTAGCTGAGTGCCACACAGATGTATCATGCATATGGGAAGTCCACGAGTCCTTGTATGAGTCATCAGGATAAGATTCTTCCAAACCATAAATTACAAAAGGAGCCTATAGATTATCTTGGGGAAACGTGGAAGGCATTTAGGTACTCAGAGATGCAGTTAAACACCTATTCAGGAGCTGTTCCCACCAACTCTTAATTATAGTGGGAAAGTCCTCTCTGACACTCACCTGAATTCCAAGACACTTGATTAAAAGTCCCCATCTGCTATTTCCTCTTTGCAATCAGGTGTTTCCACAGTTCTGAAATCTCCCCTCCTGACACCCTTGCCTCCTATTTTTTTACAAAAATGATTACACGCACGGAGGCCAAGACACAGCAGGCCCCACCTCCCACCTCCCAGTTCCTTATTGGAAGCAATATTTGAAAAAGAGTTGTTGTGCACTGTGTTTTTATCCAGCCTTGGAGCCTGAGGTAGGGTACAGAAGAGAGAGTTAGTGTGAAATCCTCCTGGAAATGCATTCAGTATCCACATGATTCTATCAGATAAGCTTTATTTCTGCTGCTCATTTACATGCAAAACATGTAAGAAGAAAAGTAGGCCCTATGGCAAGTTTTAGTTTGTCCACACTGGAAATTGCATATAGAAGCATTGAAAAGAGCTTAAACAAACTCAGTTTAATTTTAAGTGCTGGGGTTAAAAGAGAGCTGTATGTTTTCAAAAATGTTTCCTTTTACAAGAGAGTGCTGGTATGGGACATGATACCCAACCTGAGGAGAACTTCCTTGCACTTTCTTCTATTTAATACATTTCCCATAATTTACCTTCACAAATGGGACACGGTTCCCAAGCTGGCTATAAAACTCAGTACAGTGGCAGGTTCTATACTCCAGTACAAAAATGCTAACAAGCAAGAATGACATATTTGTCCTTCCCATCAAGGTCGTCTTAGCTGGGAAATGCTAGAATTCATGTTTTTAAAAAAGGCCCACATGAACTGCTCCTGTTGTTCATAGTCAGGTGGACTGAACTGGGGCAGGGCCAAAAAGAAAGTAAAGAAAACGCCGCTTTACGCTGAAATGCTGTAATGAAAGAACAGATGAAATTTAAATTTTTATCCTTCTCACCGGAAATTAAAAGTACGAGGCTCTCCAGGCAGCACATTAATATGGCAGGCCCTGGTTGATCTGATGTGTGAAAAGAGGAGAGAGATATGACATGATCTTACCTCTGTGGCCATTTATTTAGTGGGAAACAGCTATTAGTGAGTATTCTCTTAAGAGTCCCTACAGGCATTGAATTCACTAGAAGTATTAAAGCTATAATTATTCCAATAACTTAATACTAAATGCAACAATCTAGGGAACTACGAACATTGTGTACAACTCATTTTGCTCTGTGTTTTGCATTGCTGTAAGCTTGGACACTAACTCAATGGAAACTACAAAAGAGTTGTTGAAAATACAAGCAGAAAAGTTAACGTAGTTGCATAAAAAGCATTCCCTCAAACAAAACTGCTGCATTTAGAGACCCAAGAAGAGACTCTTTAGTCCCTTCCAAATTGATAGAGCTGCTTTGCTAAGCCTGGCGGGAAGAATTAAAAAAAAAGATGTAGGGGACATTCTAAACATATAGCGGGCACTGCAAGGTATTCCTCCCAGCTCATAGTCTGAAAATAATCTGGAGATTTCTGAGCTGTGAAAGAGCCAAGGGTTGAAAAAGAATGTGCATGTGTGGGCTGTAGGTTGCAGATGAGACGATTTCATATTTTATTCTATTTATTTGATACTTCAAAGTGTCAAAGTTAAAAGGTGCTTTTTTTTAAAGTAAATTCTACTCTTTTTAGCCAAATGCTGTCAAAGGGGAAGCCATGTGAGGCCAAATTCATGCAAGACCAGTGATCTCTTCCTGGTGAAACTGAGGAGTCGGAATGCAGTTTCCATCTGGTTTCAGAGAAATGCAGAATTTCTTGAGAGCTATAAGAGGTGAGGGGCTGAAGCCTCACCCTGCTGAGGTGTAAGCAGAAATACAAGAAGGAAAAGCACAGCTGACCTGGTAACCATACTACAGATATAGAACACATATATATGGCCCTTCACTCAGATTAATTTTCCAGTGCTTTAAACAGTACATCTGGTAGTATACACCAATAGAATCTAAAGACTTCAAAGCCAGCCTCAAACGTTTGGCATTTGTTCCTTCTTTGAACAACTGGCTCATAGACATTTTTCTTAAAATGAAAGGGAATCTGGTACCTTGTTGCAGTCCCAGCAGAACTTGCTGTCATAGCACAGTTTTACCAGATGCTTCCAATAAGGGGAGACTGCAGCATGCATGCAGCACGCAGCATGCAGCATGCAGTACTGCATAAGACTTGTGTCCCGGGGTGAAATGCCTTAGAAATTTAGAATTGGCTCGATTCCATGTATAGCTTTGAAACTCATTCCCAAAATATCCAGCCAACCTCTTATCTGCCTGAAGCATAAACTGTGTGGAACGTGATAGTCCTCTTTGCTTGCTCACTCAAATAAAACAAAAAAATTCTAAACTTCATGTCAGGGTATGAAACCCCTGAAAATGACCTGAATTAATATGCAATAGTTGAGTAATGAGGCAAATGTTGTGTGTTATAATACTTCATCACTATTACTGTAGGGTGTCCAAAAGATACAAACTGTGCTTCCTTGCCCCCTGATCTAGGGAATAGGAATAGAGTATATTTCATGCTCCACTGTCTTAACAGACCCAACTGTGCAAATAGTACTAACTATAACACCCCTTACTGGGAATATTTATGCTTAATTCAGGTCTACTCATGGTACTAACTGCTTGCTTCATACTTGAAGCCTTACAAAGAGTACAGAGAAAGGACCACAGCTGTTGGTAACACACCTCTTCTCTCATTCAGCGCACGCACAGAGTGATGTTAAAGAACACCACCAGCCTTAATTGGCTAATGATTAGTACTAAAGTTCCATTTATAAATGGTTTAGAAAGAATAAATAAATAGTAAAGCACGCTACAAACATGAGAAGTAAATGTTACAGGTGCTAATTAGTTTTCCCTGTACCTTCTTTATAAGTTTTTGCTGTAGTCTGTAGCGATCTATTACAATGTTTTTATTAAATAATCTATTAATAAAATACTCTTCTTCTGTTAAGTATTTGTAAATGGAACTTGAATTTGAAGCATGACTGCATTTCTAGTTGTACCTATATCCTCTCTATTGAAAACAAAGAGCTTTGAAGATATATCTGTTTGTAGGGCCACCTGTTCACCTCTTAAAAAACATATGCTAAAAAGAGAGGGAATACCTGGCTTTTTTTAATACCATGGATGGGGTTCAGCTTAATCTTTAAAAAAAGAAGAATAAAAGAAAAATAAATTAGGATCAAAATTAACTTGAGGGTATAAAACAGACACAAAAAGTGCTAAAGAGAGAAGGGGTTTTCATTCTTAGAAGTTTTCCTAGCACCTGTACAGTGTCTGAGGATAGTTCTCTGTGCTCACAGACACTGAAACAGAGAGACAAATGAGGACAAAAAGACCTCCAAATTAAAGTATATGGAGTGTGACGCCAACATAAAAGCACACAAACACACACAAAAGCACCAAAAATGCTTCTTCCCACATCTCTCTCTCTCTCTCTCCCCCTGCTGTAAAGCCTCATTCACTTTAGTATATCAGCCTGTACTGTCTTTGTAAAGTGCAAATGAAAAGTTTCTCTATAAGATACAATAGGTCTCACAACAGGAATAATCCAAAACTAGAGCTTACCCCAATGGATCAGCACTCGCCATCCTCGGAAAGAGAAAATGAAGAGAGAAGGAGAGAGAAAGAAAGAGAGAGGAATGTGGAGGCAGGTGGAGAGAAGAGTAGGAAAAGCAGAGTGAAATACTGTTCGGAGAACTGAATGGTCATAATTGTTGCCACCGGTGCCCATGTCTTCAGAGACCAGGAACACTAGGGGGACAGTTTAATTTACCAGAAAATAACTTTTGTCCTGCTCACAATACTGCAGATGCATCCAGCTTTGGCACTGGGGAATATGGAACGGGATATAATAAAGCTGTAAAAAAGATTCCCAGCCAAATCCCAATAAAAGCAGTCAGCAGAGCAATGAGATTGACACTTCATGCTGCATTTCTTTTCTGCCTCTTACATAAGGCACAGTTAAATCAGACTGTTATCAAGGAAATTGTGGGTTTTTTTCCCCAGTTTGCTCAGTGTCATGTCCCTCTGTCCCCCAAGCTGGCCTGGTAAGTAGTACTATTTTTGCCACGAATGAACTGTGAAACGTATTGGTTATTAAAGCATGCATTTCTGTTCCAGCTTGGGAGCCCAGGGTACAAGATTGTAGCTCAAGCTGTGAATCTGCTTTGATACTGGCTTATTAGTCATGATGGTCTTATAGTTAGCAATTCAGATCTGCTAGAACATACCAGCTCAGCAACCCAGCACTTATCTCTGTGGATGCCATCTTGTGCTCCAGGATCTCATTTTTCATTTAAAATAAATTCAGTCTCTTGGTCTTAAAGGTTGCGAAGAAAATCTTTCAAATGTGAATGGAGAATAAATCAATGCTGTGCTAAAAAGAGTCAGAAACAGCAGCTCTAAAAGCAGAATGA